>OY747109.1:19212189-20477714 GCA_963556455.1 Epiblema foenella | reverse complement strand
ATACCTATAATTAACTATTAAACTACGTATATAAATAATTCTAACAGTTAAAATAATAAAATAAAAATTCGATCATACAGAATGTTATACATTATAAGTAAATCTATATCTCTTACTAACTTACTGATATACAAGATTAATCACTCGAATCAATCTCGATCCGTAATTCGCGACGCAAAAGAGCGCGACGCGTTGCGTCTCCTGGCGAGAGCGACTGATCCACGGATGCATACGGACATAAAGATATAGAAGAGTGATATATATCCCGGGTACCGAAAGGTATGTTTCACTCTTTTCTTTAAAGTGACACATTTCGCCCATGTCTACTCTGTTTGGATCTCCGTCCAGCTGTCTCTGTCCCTATGTGTGTCATCCCTCTGTCGGCACAGAATAATATAATTAGCCTCTATGTACTTCGCTCGCTTGTTGAGCAGCGACACGGCCTCGTTCACGTAGAACAAGAAGGCGAACTTCTGTCTTTGTCTATAGTGTCTCTATGTGTCTGTCCTACTCTTCATGGTAATAGCGACTACGGAGAGCATCGACATGGCTTCGCGCGAACATCCGGCATAACTGCTCGCACAGCCCGCAGTCCTCGCGGATGAACCTCAGCGCCATCAGCGGCAAATTCATGGAGTTGAACATGAGCTGTCTCTGTCTCTCACCTGTTAATGGTGATGGCGACCATGGAGAGCAGCGACACGGCCTCGTTCCCGTAGAACACGAACGCGAACATCTGGCACAGCTGCTCGCCCAGCCCGCAGTCCGCGCGGATGAACCGCCGCGCGGTCAGCGGCAGGTTGATGGAGTTGAACATGAGCTGTCTCTGTCTCTCACCTGTTAATGGTGATGGCGACCATGGAGAGCAGCGACACGGCCTCGTTCCCGTAGAACACGAACGCGAACATCTGGCACAGCTGCTCGCCCAGCCCCCAGTCCGCGCGGATGAACCGCCGCGCGGTCAGCGGCAGGTTCATGGAGTTGAACATGAGCTGTCTCTGTCTCTCACCTGTTAATGGTGATGGCGACCATGGAGAGCAGCGACACGGCCTCGTTCCCGTAGAACACGAACGCGAACATCTGGCACAGCTGCTCGCCCAGCCCCCAGTCCGCGCGGATGAACCGCCGCGCGGTCAGCGGCAGGTTCATGGAGTTGAACATGAGCTGTCTCTGTCTCTCACCTGTTAATGGTGATGGCGACCATGGAGAGCAGTGACACGGCCTCGTTCCCGTAGAACACGAACGCGAACATCTGGCACAGCTGCTCTCCCAGCCCCCAGTCCGCGCGGATGGACCGCGGCGCCGTCAGCGGCGGGGTAATGGAGTTGAACATGACCTGTCTCTGTCTCTCACCTGTTAATGGTGATGGCGACCATGGAGAGCAGCGACACGGCCTCGTTCCCGTAGAACACGAACGCGAACATCTGGCACAGCTGCTCGCCCAGCCCCCAGTCCGCGCGGATGAACCGCGGCGCCGTCAGCGGCGGGGTAATGGAGTTGAACATGACCTGTCTCTGTCTCTCACCTGTTAATGGTGATGGCGACCATGGAGAGCAGCGACACGGCCTCGTTCCCGTAGAACACGAACGCGAACATCTGGCACAGCTGCTCGCCCAGCCCGCAGTCCGCGCGGATGAACCGCCGCGCCATCAGCGGCAGGTTCATGGAGTTGAACATGAGCTGTCTCTGTCTCTCACCTGTTAATGGTGATGGCGACCATGGAGAGCAGCGACACGGCCTCGTTCCCGTAGAACACGAACGCGAACATCTGGCACAGCTGCTCGCCCAGCCCCCAGTCCGCGCGGATGGACCGCGGCGCCGTCAGCGGCGGGGTAATGGAGTTGAACATGACCTGTCTCTGTCTCTCACCTGTTAATGGTGATGGCGACCATGGAGAGCAGCGACACGGCCTCGTTCCCGTAGAACACGAACGCGAACATCTGGCACAGCTGCTCGCCCAGCCCCCAGTCCGCGCGGATGAACCGCGGCGCCGTCAGCGGCGGGGTAATGGAGTTGAACATGACCTGTCTCTGTCTCTCACCTGTTAATGGTGATGGCGACCATGGAGAGCAGCGACACGGCCTCGTTCCCGTAGAACACGAACGCGAACATCTGGCACAGCTGCTCGCCCAGCCCCCAGTCCGCGCGGATGAACCGCCGCGCGGTCAGCGGCAGGTTCATGGAGTTGAACATGAGCTGTCTCTGTCTCTCACCTGTTAATGGTGATGGCGACCATGGAGAGCAGCGACACGGCCTCGTTCCCGTAGAACACGAACGCGAACATCTGGCACAGCTGCTCGCCCAGCCCCCAGTCCGCGCGGATGAACCGCCGCGCGGTCAGCGGCAGGTTCATGGAGTTGAACATGAGCTGTCTCTGTCTCTCACCTGTTAATGGTGATGGCGACCATGGAGAGCAGTGACACGGCCTCGTTCCCGTAGAACACGAACGCGAACATCTGGCACAGCTGCTCTCCCAGCCCCCAGTCCGCGCGGATGGACCGCGGCGCCGTCAGCGGCGGGGTAATGGAGTTGAACATGACCTGTCTCTGTCTCTCACCTGTTAATGGTGATGGCGACCATGGAGAGCAGCGACACGGCCTCGTTCCCGTAGAACACGAACGCGAACATCTGGCACAGCTGCTCGCCCAGCCCCCAGTCCGCGCGGATGAACCGCGGCGCCGTCAGCGGCGGGGTAATGGAGTTGAACATGACCTGTCTCTGTCTCTCACCTGTTAATGGTGATGGCGACCATGGAGAGCAGCGACACGGCCTCGTTCCCGTAGAACACGAACGCGAACATCTGGCACAGCTGCTCGCCCAGCCCGCAGTCCGCGCGGATGAACCGCCGCGCCATCAGCGGCAGGTTCATGGAGTTGAACATGAGCTGTCTCTGTCTCTCACCTGTTAATGGTGATGGCGACCATGGAGAGCAGCGACACGGCCTCGTTCCCGTAGAACACGAACGCGAACATCTGGCACAGCTGCTCGCCCAGCCCCCAGTCCGCGCGGATGGACCGCGGCGCCGTCAGCGGCGGGGTAATGGAGTTGAACATGACCTGTCTCTGTCTCTCACCTGTTAATGGTGATGGCGACCATGGAGAGCAGCGACACGGCCTCGTTCCCGTAGAACACGAACGCGAACATCTGGCACAGCTGCTCGCCCAGCCCCCAGTCCGCGCGGATGAACCGCGGCGCCGTCAGCGGCGGGGTAATGGAGTTGAACATGACCTGTCTCTGTCTCTCACCTGTTAATGGTGATGGCGACCATGGAGAGCAGCGACACGGCCTCGTTCCCGTAGAACACGAACGCGAACATCTGGCACAGCTGCTCGCCCAGCCCCCAGTCCGCGCGGATGAACCGCCGCGCGGTCAGCGGCAGGTTCATGGAGTTGAACATGAGCTGTCTCTGTCTCTCACCTGTTAATGGTGATGGCGACCATGGAGAGCAGTGACACGGCCTCGTTCCCGTAGAACACGAACGCGAACATCTGGCACAGCTGCTCGCCCAGCCCCCAGTCCGCGCGGATGGACCGCGGCGCCGTCAGCGGCGGGGTAATGGAGTTGAACATGACCTGTCTCTGTCTCTCACCTGTTAATGGTGATGGCGACCATGGAGAGCAGCGACACGGCCTCGTTCCCGTAGAACACGAACGCGAACATCTGGCACAGCTGCTCGCCCAGCCCCCAGTCCGCGCGGATGAACCGCCGCGCGGTCAGCGGCAGGTTCATGGAGTTGAACATGAGCTGTCTCTGTCTCTCACCTGTTAATGGTGATGGCGACCATGGAGAGCAGTGACACGGCCTCGTTCCCGTAGAACACGAACGCGAACATCTGGCACAGCTGCTCTCCCAGCCCCCAGTCCGCGCGGATGGACCGCGGCGCCGTCAGCGGCGGGGTAATGGAGTTGAACATGACCTGTCTCTGTCTCTCACCTGTTAATGGTGATGGCGACCATGGAGAGCAGCGACACGGCCTCGTTCCCGTAGAACACGAACGCGAACATCTGGCACAGCTGCTCGCCCAGCCCCCAGTCCGCGCGGATGAACCGCGGCGCCGTCAGCGGCGGGGTAATGGAGTTGAACATGACCTGTCTCTGTCTCTCACCTGTTAATGGTGATGGCGACCATGGAGAGCAGCGACACGGCCTCGTTCCCGTAGAACACGAACGCGAACATCTGGCACAGCTGCTCGCCCAGCCCCCAGTCCGCGCGGATGAACCGCCGCGCGGTCAGCGGCAGGTTCATGGAGTTGAACATGAGCTGTCTCTGTCTCTCACCTGTTAATGGTGATGGCGACCATGGAGAGCAGCGACACGGCCTCGTTCCCGTAGAACACGAACGCGAACATCTGGCACAGCTGCTCGCCCAGCCCCCAGTCCGCGCGGATGAACCGCCGCGCGGTCAGCGGCAGGTTCATGGAGTTGAACATGAGCTGTCTCTGTCTCTCACCTGTTAATGGTGATGGCGACCATGGAGAGCAGCGACACGGCCTCGTTCCCGTAGAACACGAACGCGAACATCTGGCACAGCTGCTCGCCCAGCCCCCAGTCCGCGCGGATGAACCGCCGCGCGGTCAGCGGCAGGTTCATGGAGTTGAACATGAGCTGTCTCTGTCTCTCACCTGTTAATGGTGATGGCGACCATGGAGAGCAGCGACACGGCCTCGTTCCCGTAGAACACGAACGCGAACATCTGGCACAGCTGCTCGCCCAGCCCCCAGTCCGCGCGGATGAACCGCCGCGCGGTCAGCGGCAGATTGATGGCGCAGAACATGAGATCGGACACGCAGAGGGAGAGCACGAACATGGTGGTGACGTGGGTGCGCAGTTTCGGGTGCATGAGGAGGGCGACTGTCGTCACGAAGTTGCCTGGAAAGGAGAATAAGTTTTAGAATCCTGGATGTATGTGTTCAGCTGCGTACCATTCAACGTCAGTGAATCGCGCTGTTAAGATTTATGTTCCAACAATTACTTCTAGCCATACAAACTTAGATTTGTACAAGTTAAATAGTGGAAATTGCAATAGAGTGCTACGAGTTAATACGAGAGTGTCATCATCATCATCTTCATCCTCAGTCTGCAGTCGCCCACTGCTGGACATAGGCCTTCCCTAATTCACGCCACCACACCCGGTCTTCAGCTCTCCGCATCCAACCGCTTCCCACCACTCTTTTCAGGTCGTCGGTCCACCTGGCGGGGGGTCGTCCCACAGGCCGACTCGTTCCTGGTCTCCACTCCAGAACTCGTCTGCCCCATCGGCCATCGGCTCTGCGACAGATATGCCCCACCCACTGCCACTTAAGCCTGCTTATCATCAGCGCTATGTCGGTGACCCTAGTTCTTTGTCGGATATACGAGTGTGGTAACTAGTATCAGTGGTTTATTTTGAGACCCCGCTGAACAGTATGATTACCTACGTTAGAAAATATGCTATTGGGGTTTCATTTCTTTACGTAGTTTCTTTTTTACCGGTCTCGTGCGGAATGTGGGCTCTAACGACAAGTAAACATGGGCCCTTGGAGTTGACTCGGACATCTCGAAATTATGCCGGCCGATAGGGCGATGAAAAGGGCCTACTACAGGCCGAGAAGTGGAGTAGCCAGTAGGACTGCAGAAATCTGGTAGGATATAGCTCATGACAGGGCGAGCTGGAGTAACATCGTATCGAAAGCCAAAATCCACTTCGGGTAGCAGAGCCAGGGAGTAAATAAGCCCGTAAGAATTATCCCAGTTATATCTTATAATAATACCGCTTGCTAATCGTAGTTAACTGGCATATGGCATGTTTTTTTTTTAACCTGACCGGGGGCTACAGGCCTGGCCCGATAAAGCGATAGGAGTGCGCGGTTGGAGAGTAGCCCGAGGAAAATCTAGGGGAAAACCTTCGACACGACCACGCGGGTGGTTTGGAACACTGGATTACTCTAAGAGTTTGCTCTCCAGTGAGATTGGTTGAGCGGTTTCTACCGAATCTGAGGTGTGAGTGGAATCGAACTACTGGGAGTTTTGGCGCTGGTTCACTAAACCTAGCTTAACTGAGAAGAGTCCAGCAAGAAACACAGCTAGGCCCGACCTGGGTCGGACTGACTACCCGGTGTGCGGCGGTACCGGGACGAATAGGGACTATGTGTCAGTGTCGCGATCGCGCGGTGGACGTCCCCGCCGGCGGGGATGTATGGCATGATATTATTTTGTAAACTATGTGGTATTGTAATAAGTGGTGAGTAACTACGTAATACGTGTTGTAGATGTTTCTAATTGCATCAATTTTGCCGTCAGCTCGCGCAATCGAGTTGAGTGGCCAATCCTATTAGAGGGATATTAGCGGGGTTTGTTTTGGGCAGTTAACTGTTCGTTGTATAGGTTAGGTTAAAGTAACCCTGCTATCACTTATCAGTTGGATGAGTGAGGCTAACTACACTCAAGAGCAAAATAACAGGTGACACTTTGTATGAAAATTCCTAACAAGAAGGTCTATAGTTTTAATAACCACTCAAAGCGGTCACCCATTCAATAACTGACCTGGGCCGACGTTGCTTAACCTCGCATACCGGGTACGCGGGCGCCGCTGGGCCACGAGCGCTCCTTTTACACATATGAGGAGTGTGTACTTACATATACATATTTCTAATGGATTTGCGATATTTATTGCCAAGTTCCTTTCTAACGATCGAACGTGACGATCTGACGAGAACATCAATACAATAAATAAACAATAATGTCCCCTAGTGAGCGGAGGGGTGCACCGAGGGATTAGGGACACTACCCCATTATTTACTTTAACTATACACGAAATATTGCAATTTGGGGGAATTTGGAAATATTGATTGGTGTCGTGGTGTTAACGTAATTTGGAGCTTATCGGGCAGGCCTTTTTAAACTTGACTGAGGCTTTTCCTGGCCGATATACGCGTTATACTCGTGATCGGGTGCTGTTTGTGGAGTCTGGTCTGTTCATGCTTGCAAGGACATAGTGACTACGTTAACACTAGTGTCTTTTTATAGGGGACTAGCGACCCGCCCCGGCTTCGCACGGGTGTACCATTTAATGGATGTTATTATACATATAAACCTTCCTCTTCAATCACTCTATCTATTAAAAAAAAACCGCATCAAAATCCGTTGCGGAGTTTTAAAGATTTAAGCATACATAGGGATATAGGGACAGAGAAACCGACTTTGTTTTATACTATGTAGTGATTGACCAGAGACATCATCCTGTTGTGGATTCGTTTTTATTATCAGTGACTTAGAAACCTTATACATCTCTAACAATATTAAATTAATCTTAATTTTGACGCTCAGAGACCATGTACACCTCTGGGATATTAAATTAATTTCATTATACTTACTCCTTGTTTAATCTTGAGACCTTATACATCTCTAACTTTACTGATGTAATATTTGTAATAGATAACTTTGCAAGTTTATCTTCACTGTATGGCATTAATTTTGTTATAATTGTAAACTCGAAATTATTATTCTTTCTTGAGCTGTAAATGAATATTTTGACATGAAAAATGTATTATTATAGTCAAACTTTCTTAAATTGTAAATTAATATTTTGACATGTAAAAGTGCCCTTGTGGCCTATTTGCAGAATAATGTTTGATTTTGATTTTGATTTTATGCGGGGCCAATAAAGCGATAGGAGTGCGCGGTTGGAGTGTCCTTTGCCTTTACCATGAGTTAGCATGACCGTACTCGCTAGCGACTGCGTAAAGCGTCGGATAGACGTGGATACAGGTCGCTCCAAAGCACCCTGTCTAGGTGCTCTTTTCAAACAAATTTGGCCTTCTCTGAGCGAGAATATGATACGAACAACGGGACCAATCTGGAAGCATACGCTTTCAAACAAAGAAATAATTTTCCAAATCTGTGCATAAATGGCGGAGTAATCGCGTAACAAACATACAAAAAAAAACATACATTTGAGAACTGAGAACCTCCTCCTTTTTTTGAAGTCGGTTAAAAAGGAAATTTCTAATAGCTACAAACATTATCCGAGTCACCTAAATAGTTAAACTAACTCGCTACTCTCGGTGAGTAAATAATTACACACATGCACGCTTCGTTCAGGTACTGTCGTGTTGAAAACGTTCTAATATAAGTTTAAGATAACATGATATAATATACAATATAATAAAAGGCCTACAAACTAAACTTAAAATAAAAACTTAAAAATAAATAATCTAAAATAAGGGGTCCCCCGCGGCATAGCGCCAAAGATGCTGGCAGCATTTCCTCGCTGTATAGCAATGCTTATGCGTTAAGCGAGGAAGCTGCCAGCCCTTTGGTCACCAGTGGTGCCCACTAACCTTTTAGTAAGTTCTTTGAAGTTGAAGATTGACGTATGTATATTTTACACCGGTTCCTCATACATAAAGAACTTCAATTGCTTCCTTAGTTAACGTTGTGCGTTTTGAACTTAAAATAACAACAAATTATGAAACATGGCTTCTTACACTGTCTTGTTGGTAGATATATTTATTTTACGGCCGAAAAAGTGAATTTTGAATTAATATATATTTATTTATTTATTTAAACTTTATTGCACAAAAAGAATATAAGTACAAAGGGCGGACTTAATGCCATGAGGCATTCTCTACCAGTCGACCATAGGACCAAACAGAAACTAGCAAATGTGGGTGCAATGAGAAAATAATATATTATGCTCTAACCGAGTCGGAGGTAGCTAGCGATTAAAAACTTAAGAGATTTTCAGTTTTTTTTAAAGTCACATTTTGAATAATTTACATATACTTATATTCTATAAAACTCCATACTGCGCCCTGAGAACACAGTTCTACAATACAATACAATACAAATACTCTTTATTGCACACCTCAAAAGCCGCGGTCTCGTGGCGAAAAAAAAAAAACAATAGCATTCTTTTGTAATGAGCCCGGGGATCCCAGGGACCGGTAGATGACGGGTTAACATAGCAGTATAATAATACAATGCGTAGAGGCAAACAACAGGCGGTCTTATAGCTAAAGCGGTTTCTTCCAGACAACCTTAGGGTAGCGGAAATGAAATCTAATCATAACGATTCATAGCAGGCGGTGCAGAGTTAATACATATGGAACCTACTAATAATTACAACAATAACATTTAATTAATGAAATTAAATGAAATTATTTATTCTTCAATTTAGGCATATTACATAAATAAATAAATAATAAATAAATAAATAATTATTAGAGGACAATCTTACACAAATCGAACTAACCCCACAGTAAGCTCAAGAAGGCTTGTGTTATGGGTACTAGATTACATGCACCTATGAATGTCAAAAAACTACCACCGGTTCATAAAATAAACCTCTGCCTCGAGAAGAACCGGCGTAAGAAACTCGGCGAGGTGTCATTTTATACATACATAAATATAGTATACAATTAAGGATAATAAACATACATAAATATAGTATACAAATATATATACATAAACATATACACATATATAGTCAACCACATAGTTTAAAGGAGCTACTTAAGTCTTAAGTGTGTCATGAGAGAGACAAATAGTGATCTTCTACATAAGTACCTACGTTGCGTCTGAAATCTCAACATTATTCTACACAATTCCGTATGTTTTCTAATACTTAAGAGCGCTTTAATAAAACGTAACAGATCCGCTAGCGCCACTCGTAATAATTGTGATTGTTTAAATTTAACGATAGATATCTAAAAAAGGGGGCCGCTACGTACTGTATTTTGTTTTAAGTACGTTTTGAATCCATCAAACTAGTTATTACGTTGCTGGATTCGTCAATCTATGCGTCCAAAGTTAAAACGGCCGTTTTAATTTTGAGCTCATAGAGAGACCAATCTAGCAACGTAAAAATTAGTTTGATGGATTCAAAAAGTACTTATATACAAACTACAGTACGTAGCGGCCCCCTTTTTTAGTTATATGTCATTAAATTTAAATAATTACACTTATTTACGAGTGGCGCTAGTGGACCTGTCACATTTTATTAAAGCGCTCTTAATCAAGATAGTAATTTCGTATCGCACTGTATCCGGTGAAAGTACTAAGCTGTTGCCTCATCTCGTTTCGAAAGATTCTCCGAATTCGAATCCACCTACTCGGATGACGAAACTGACATTTTACTTTTAAAATTTTAATGCACAAAAATATGACGAGTCCAAATTTGGATACGGCTGTCTTATTCGCCATTCATTGAAATTAAGTCACATAAAGCCTTATTTTTATTTCGCTGGAGTATATTTGAATAGTCTGTACAAAAAGAACCTAACGCTCCGATTGGCTGTCGATGTGTTTTGTGATTGGTGGATTTTAATATGGTGAAGTATTTTGATTAGTGAAATTAGAATGGTTTTGTTAATCATAAATTAATATTTTCCCTAGGGCCTAAATGTACTACTTTAGCCTCGCTTGATAAGCCTAATATGACACACTTTTCGAGCATGAGATGTGATATTTTTTGTTATCCCTAATTAATTAAAGAGAGCGCTTTGCATCATCTTTTATAATGCGCACTTCTAAGGTTTGGAATTCTCTGCCGGCGCTTGTGTTTCCGAGCTCATATAACCTAGACCTTTTTAAGGCACAAGTGAATAGGCACCTTCTGGGTGAGCTCGCTTCATCGTCGGCCTCATCTTTGCCCCCTGGCTAGATGCTAGCCAAGAACGATCCCATTTTTAATAAAAAAAAAGAGATGAAATGATAGGTGAAAATACAAATTAACTGTGATTTTTCTTTTAGGTGCGGCTATAAACGGTATGTAAGAATATCTTTACTATACTATACTGTATTGTATACTTAGTTTTAGTTTAATCAGTAACCTGCAAAGTTAGGGACCACCGCTTCCTATCCGCAAACGTTAGAAATTCCAAATGTTTGTTTCAACCTTCTTGTTCCAAACAAGTTTCCAAATTAAAATTTCACTTTCAAATGTTTGAATCATTTTCGTTGAACTGTCATTGTATTTGACAGGCCAGCACGTGCTACGGAAATTGAAATAAGTGAAACATTTATGTGTACACAGCTGATCTGGGGGGGCGTTTTTACACGACACAGGTCCTGTCTAATTATGCCCACTTTTACTACGGATAGTGTAGACTTTCTTAAGTACTTATAAGGAAAAGATAACACGAAATCATGACCTTGACAAATATTTGTACAGTCGGGCATAAATATGTATACATTTGTCGCAGAGCCGATGGCCGATGGGCAGAGTTCTGGAGTGGAGAACAAGAACGACTCGGCCAGGTGGAGTGACGACCTGAAGAGAGAGGTAGGAAGCGGTTGGATGCTGGCTGGGGACCGGGTGTGGTGGCGTGCATTAGGGAAGGCCTATGTCCAGCAGTGGACGACTGCAGGCTGAGGATGATGATGATGATTTCAATGGATGATGATGATGATGTCCTCCCAGACGCTTCCGTCGACGGCGACATCCTGACAAATTAATTCTATGGGATGTTAGGTATTTTCTTATTGATTGCGAGCATGTGCGCGAGAGTGACTTGCAAAGCCAAACTTGGTTTTGAAGCTCCGGAAACATGGGAAACAGTGGAGCTCTCCACTTGAGTTATAAGTATATAGATAGGAGGGCTTGGGTCGAGTTTTACGAATCTGGCGTTTAGCATCCAGAGCTTCGAGACGAGTGCGTTCAGTCACTGAGGCCAGTATTAACAGCACTTCGCCAGTCCGACCTCCGAGTAGCAAGCTCCCCCCAAGTCTCGCAGGATATGCCGGTTGCAGAAAGGTGGCGTTTCAGGACATCTCTGTACCGCAGGTATTGTCCGCCAACTTTGCGCTTGCCTGAGGCTAGCTCGGAGTAAAATACTGCTTTAGGCAGTCTTGATGACGGCATTCGCACGAGGTGTCCACATTTCAATGGAACGAGGTGGTAAACATATTGGTGCCCTTGACTGTAAGGATCATACGGATGTAGGAACGTACCTAGCCGTGTTTTAGGGTTCCGTACCCAAAGGGTAAAACAAGACCCTAACACTAAGACTTCGCTGTCCGTCCGTCTGTCACCAGGCTGTATCTCATGAACCGTGATAGTTAGACAGTTAAAATTTCTGTTGCCGCTATAACAACAAACTAAAAAAACGGAATAAAATAAATATTTAAGGGGGCTACTATACAACAAACGTGATTTTTTTTGCCGTTTTTATAGATAACTAGCGACCCTTCGCTTCGCACGGGTGCAATGCTGATGCATGTATTATACATATAAACCTTCCCCTTTAGTCACTCTATCTATTAAAAAACCGCATCAAAATCCGTTGCGTAGATTTAAGCATACATAGGGATATAGGGATATAGGGACATAGGTAGGGACAGAGAAAGCGACTTTGTTTTATACTATGTAGTGTTGGTAAGTACGGTAGGTACCCTTCGTGCGTTAGTCCAACGCTAGTCCGATTCACACTTGGCCGATTTTTTTACGCGTAAACCACAATGACGTAAAAAGAAACGGATTAAGATTAGGTATACCTAGTACTACTCTACTTTCGAAATGAGTAAGTATAATACGAGTACCTACCGTGCTAATGTGTAGATAGAGACAGAGATACTAATTTTGAATCATCATTATAGTGAAATATTTTGGTCAAGTTAGCAATCTGAACTGGACATAATCAAAGGAGCACCGGTATTGGCGCACACCGGGTAGAGTCAGTCCGACCCAGGTCGGGCCTAGCTGAGTTTCTTGCTGGACTCTTCTCAGCTAGGCTAGGTTTAGTGAACCAGCGACAAAACTCCCAGTAGCTCGATTCCACTCACACCTCAGATTCGGTTGAAACCGCTCAACCAATCTCACTGGAGCGCAAACTCTTACCCCCTTATTCATAAAACTTAACAAACCTCTGCTAACTAAAATGTCTGTTGTCACTGTCTCACAAGCTCGTGTGTCAAAGTGACAGATAAGGACAAACGAACTTTAGCGGCTAGTTAACTAATATAGGTTTGATAGACGTTTATGAATACGGGGGTTAGAGTATTCCAGTGTTCTAAACCATACGCGTGGTCGTGCCGGAGGTTTTCCCCTGGATTTTCCCCAGGCTACTCTCCAACCGCGCACTCCTATCGCTTTATTGGGCCCGGCCTATAAAGCCACAGTCAGGTTCAAAAAAAAGGAGCACCAAGAAATAAGCATTTATAACTTAAATATATGTACCTATAAATGCGTACGAAAGTAGTAAACGAAATATAAAAAAGTCTTTCTGTCGCGCTTGCACAAGATACAATAAGATACTGCGCCAGGTATGACAATCCGGTATATCTGTTAGTAGTGTGGGTGACACGACCTGCGTCATCAGCCTATCAACGGTATGCGGACGTAAGTGTGTGTGTCGTCGACAGTGACGTCACTGGTGTCACGATTCGGATTGTCAGACCTTGTTTTCTTAGACCATGCACTTGGATATCTATTTGAGCGACTTGCATATTAAAATAACAGGTGGCAAACAGCATACCGACTGATTATTACAATTCGTCGTCGCTTGTCCTTGTCTAACGTATCAGTTTTATTTATTTACTCTTATTTATCAATTACAAAAGATCAGTACCTTTACCATGAGTTTACATGACCGTACTCGCTAGCGACTGCGTAAAAATTTTTATGGGCCAAAGTACAGCGCCTCTGGCGGTTACGCAATAGAACTAAGAATCGGCATACTAAATCGTTTACGCAGTCGCTAGCGAGTACGGTCATGCAAACTCATGGTAAAGGCACAGAACGAAACAATCATCATACTGATATCATATCAATATTCAATACGTTGACTCAAATATACCCGGTATGCGTTACGTTAGTTAGTCCCGCCACTTAGCGGCCGTCTAACCGATTATTTGACCGATTATTTGGACACTTGCCGATAGTGATGTTTGCGTACGGTTATCGTATCGATTACATATTTGAGGTTTAAATCGTGTCAATTTTTTTTGTTAGGTTAATTGAGTGATAAATTTTCAATGTATGTAAATAAGAAATAACTGAGAAAGTTAATGTTTTAAATATAAAACTCCAGTGCGTTTCTGAGATATTGAAATATAACAAACGGATCACTCGCGTCTTTAAGGAATAGTATCGCTCGACATGTTTCGGACCAATACGTGGCCCTTAAGTATGAAAACTAGCCGCGGCGGCCGGGCGCGCGATTTGTTAAGGGCCACGTATTGGTCCGAAACATGTCGAGCTATACTCGACCTTAAAGACGTGTGATCCGTTTATTATATTTCAAAGTTAGTGTTGTTTATTTCTATGTGCTTACATTTCGGAACTCTAAAGTATTTTCTCCCCGTTATTTTTTTATTTGTTTGATGGTTATAATTGTTTGTCGGGAATACAGGGTGATTGGTAATTTTACTTATTCCTTGAAAGAGTGTATTCTAGAGCTCATTTGCAATTATTTAGGTAACTCCAAGACAACCAGGGTCTAAAATCAATGCAAATAGCATGACTTGATATAAAACCTTTTATTTCCAAAAAATTTGCAATTTTAGGTTTGATTTTAAAGTCGGTAGTTCATTGGCTATCAGAAAAATGTTTTTTTTTTACTATCAGCAGTTTTAGGCCTTAACATTAAATTATTTAACCGTTAATAAAAATATTGGTTTGCTTTCGTAAAACGTACAGTGGTCAATGGAAACAATTCGTAACCCGATTTGTTGACAGAAAAAAGTTTCACTTTCATAGAACGCGATATAATGACGCTTTGTCTGACGAGTAAAACAAACAATTTCGATGAATATGTCGTCGGTAATACGATGTGCATGTACGCTAACATAACTGACAATATGTCATGACTGTCAGTTTGACATCATCTTTATAATACACAATTGCAAAAGCTTCTTGCACATTTTCAAAAAAAACCCGGGCAAATGCATGTCGGAATTCGCACATTTAGTTCCAAATCAACCGCAAAATTAAGGTGTGTTAGTATTTTTTGGTAAAATATACGCAATAATAAACATTATTACCAAATTTGAAGTTCATGTAAAATTCTTCGGAACAAAATTTTATGATAAGACGACGGACAGACGCGTTGGTGACAGCAATAGGGTTCCGTTTGGAGTTTTGGACCCTTCGGGTAACACCCTAAAAAAAGCAAACATATATCATAATGAATCTGTCATAACTTTTTATTAGTAACATAGGAAAGCTTGAAATTCCTCACAAACTATGCAACTATATAACTAGATATAGGACAGTGATAAATATCTATGTATTTAAACACCACATAAATATATTCATAAGTAACTAGAATCCATAACTAAAATCGTACTTACCAACTACGGTAACTGGCTGTCAAAATATATGTAAACAAAACTTATATTATTCTAGTGTCACAGAAAATAAACCGAAACAACAAACAACTTACCAACAACTCCAATTACACTGAATATACAGGCACATACTGCTGCCAAAATGGTTGCCTCTCTTGGATACGAAATGGTATCAAGAGTCGAATTCACCATTTCCGTAGTCGAATTATCTAAATCCATCATCACTTTCATATTTGTCGATAAACGTCAGCACATCACTACACTTTTGAAATCGGAACTTTCACTTGACATTTTGTATTTTTTTTAAATCCGTCTGAGTCACTGTTTTAGTCATCTGGTCGCTATCGGCGCATCGTGTGATGAGGCCCTGTAACAAATAATAAACATAATGTTACGATACCATTTGATATTCTTACATGACACGTGATGAGAAACATAGGTGACAAAAATGACACACAGAAGTAAACAAATATGTGTTGTGTTTTGTTTTGTGTATAGTTAGGCCAGTTGTGCTCTTGCCAGTCTTGCCACTTCGGCTAAACTCAGATCTGGCACACCTCTGTGGTGTCCAGATAGGCAGATACCCTATGCGCCAGGAAGGAAAGAGCACGTGCTATGCGGTGAGCGCTCGCGAGCGGGATGCCACAATAAGCTGTCAAACATCGGTTTTGTTACACTGAAAACCTTCTGTGCGTAAGATCAGGGGGCTTGCAATGGGCGGCGCGCGAAGTTTTAGATACCTAACGCTCGCGCGGCCCGGGGCCGCCCAGCAGTCGAGGGCCGTCGCCGCGCGCGCGAGCACATGCACGTCGTCTCAAGTTCCACCGCCACCGTTTTCCGGTGATAACGTAATCTTTTGAGCTATTTATACAATACAAATACTCTTTATTGCACACCTCAATCTAAGGATACAGTACAGTCCAAAAACACAATGAGAAGAGGCAAACAACAGGCGGTCTTATCGCTAAAGGGCGATTTCTTCCAGACAACCTTAGGGTAGCAGAAATGAAATCTAATCAGAACGATTCACAGCAGGTGGTGCAGAGTTAATACATATGAAGCCTACTAAAAATTACAACAATAACATTTAATTAAGGAACTTTATTGAAGGAGGAGGATTTAATTACATTTATTTATTTTATTAATTTAAACTTTATTGCACAAAAATACGGTGTACAAATAGCGGCCTTAATGCCAAAGGCTTAAAGCTATATATGCTGTTCAAAACAATTTTCTATAAAAGTAGCTACGGAACCATAAAAAGAGTATCCTAATAAAAACGCATGCTTTATGAACTATTCTTACTTACGAATTAAAATTTCAAGACAATTGTGACGGTGTTGTTTTATTTCCAATGACACTGACATACATAGGTACAATTATGTGAAGTAACACGTAAGTAGGGTTCACTGTATTCGAGCGACCTCTGTGTCTTTACCATGAGTTTACATGATCGTACTCGCTAGCGACTGCGTAAAAACTTGTATGGGAAAAACATGGGCAAAAGTACAGCGCCTCTGGCGGTTACGCAATAGAACTAAGAATCGGCATACTAAATAGTTTACGCAGTCGCTAGCGAGTACGGTCGTGCAAACTCATGGTAAAGGCACTGGTGAGCTAGAAATGTTTTTGCCTTCATCGATGTATTTTTGGCGCGACAGCCCTAGCGCTACACGTGCCGCGTGATATTTGGTCTAACGGAACTTTATATAAAACGCGTACTAGGTATATAAAACTATCGATGAAATGAAGACAAAGGCTGCATCTACAAATCCGATATTAATATGGTTGTTTACACATAAACCTGATCAGATTACTGAATAGATTTAAGGATACCTCGATTCTATCAGCCACGACCCCCCCCCCCCCCCCCCCCCCCGTGAAAGAGACACTCTTATGTCTTTCGCGCATGACAAAGCGGAATGCAACACTTCGGGATTTTTTAGACAAATGTCGGTAAATATCTGTCTGTGTGAAGTTTTATTAAATTTCCTCTTGACAGAGTTTAGATGAAGTAAAATACCATCATATTAACATAATTGTGTACTTTAATAATGAGTTGTTTTAGTAGGCTGATTAAAAAAAGAAAAGACTATTTTGGATTTTGTTTATCGAGAAAATTTTAAGCAATTATACTATCTTATTTTCAATTGTAGTCGTGAATGTGTGTAGCAGGCCCCGCCATTTTTGGACACACCTTTTGACAGTTGGACATTCATGTGACGGCCCGACGTGACAAGACAGCGGTGTCAAGTTGTAATAGGTCGCGTTCAATTTTTAGGCGATGCGTACACACATCGTCATTAACAACCTACGTTTCGCCGGAAGATCAGCGCCAGTTCCCTGAGTCGGCATTACGCTGAGGCGAAACCATTTTGTGGCGATTCCATGTTCTTTTAATTACATTTATTTATCTATATTTTATGTTTGTATCGTCACGAATAAATGTTTTTCTTTCTTTCAATCATGTTACGGCTATTGATAGATTTTTATAATTATTAGTCAAGAATCATGCATCGGAAAATTAATCCTTATTGTTTGCTCGTCTGTGCAGAAAAGCGTTTCAAAGATCGCGATATTATTGATTGCACGTCCACATTATCATATCACATTAACATATTTAAATTAAAATAAACAGTTAAATCGTAAGTAAAACTTATCAGCCGTCTTCTTCCGTTGAAAAAAATAAACAATAGCATTCTTTTGTTATGATCCCTGGGATCTCAGGGACCGGTAGATGACAGGTTAGCGTGTTGGTACTCGTATTTATGATTAATTGGAACAGGTGATAATCCATATTGAAAGGGACCTTACGGCGGCCGGCACTTACGCCTTTATTGCCGCTGTTCCAATACAATAGTAAATAGGTGTAACGTAAGCGCCGCCATAAGGTCCCTTTCGATGTGGATTATCACAGTTAACCCAATTTGCATGTAATGTGTTTGAGGTTACACCGACACACAACACCACTGATGCGGGGCGGTCCGGTTGGACATTACCTTTCTATGTATTCTATTCCATTTTTTGCCCGCGGGAACCAATCACGCGTGACTTTTGCAAAGAATATGTACATACTAGACACTATGGAAACTTGGAATGTTAATCACTGACACAGTTTCCTACTGTATTTATGTAATTTTTACGGTATTGGATGTGTTAATGTTTAGTTAACTACCGTATATTTTTTCTATTGTGTGTATTATGTCAAGGTAAACAACTACAATAGAATCCGCTTATAACGACTTCGCTTATAACATTTTACCGCTTTTAACTACTTCGAAATCACCACACGTTAGATTACCAAATATTTTCAAAGTAAAGGATGATTCACACTAGACCGTTCCGTGTCCGGGCCGGCTCGTTTTCTGTGACAGAAAATCAACGGCCGCCCGGCCACGGACGGGCCCGGTGACGCTCGGAAACGAGCCCTCACACTTTTGTCATAATTTGAAACTTATAAGGCCTCTTAAGATGTTTTTATTTCAAATTATGACAAAAGTAGTGATAATACCAATAAAGTTATTAAAGGCTACGATAATTTTATCAAAGTTTTAGATAGTAACATAGCCATTTTTTGATTTTAATGTGTATAGTAGAATTTAAGCGGAAAAAACAAGTTTTTAGCTTGGAAATGGTCGATTTGGAGTGATGTTTGAAACGATATTTCTTAATGAAACATCCAAAAAATACATTTAAAGTTTGTGGCGTTAGGTCGCAATAGTCCTGTTCTAGATAGTAACATTGAGAATATGTCAAGATACGTGTCAATTGATACAGAAAATGGCGTAAATAGAGCGTTTTTTAACTGGTAAGGACCATTAACTCGACTATCAGTGCTAATAATGGAATCCATTAGGAACAAGAACTTTTTCAATTACCTACTAAAGCTACACGGTTTCAGTACAATAGTGGAGTGTTTACTTAGAGATGGTTTTATTTCTATTCCTGTAAGTTCCGCGTATCTTCATACCGTACCATTCCTTCGGTGTTCCTAAATTACCAATAGTTAGAATCAGCACAGATGTCGGACACGTGAATAGATGATTGATTACGTTTGCGGCCTTATTCTGGTTTACCCTCTGGCTCCATAATTATGCGTAAGAGTTAAAAATAATAGGATACACTGGCTAAAAACATGTTTGTAATATAAACTACTAGCAGCGCCCTGCGGTGTTACCCGCGGATAAAAGGTAGCCTATGTCCTATTCTGATGCCTAAGCTACAATACTGGAAAGTTTCATAGACATCCGTTGAGTAGTTTTTGAGATTAAGCGGAACGTACATCCATCCGCACAAACTTTCACGTTTATAATATTATTAGGATTATTGTACGGGATTTGTACCAATTCCTTTTTGTCAGTTGCCTATGAATTGGCGTTTGTTGTGATGAGACCAAGACGGATCGTTTAATCATGTCATATTTGGGTCATACGCGGATTTAGGTTCGCGTCTTTTGTGGACATACCAAAAGTTAAGGGCTACAAAGCTTAATTTTGGCTTGGACCAGTAACCCGCATAAACAGTGTCTCCGTTTATATAAATCCCTGTAATAAAAACATAGCTAACATGCACATAAGCCGTTAACTATTGACCACAGGAAGGACGACTTTTGTTTTTTGAACTAAGTATGACCCATTTAGCGATTATCAATGGATTGTGAACAGGGCATACAACCGGGATCTCGGACCCATTTTTACGATTTTCAATACCGGGATAGAAACAAACCAATACCGAAATGTCGGGGTACCGGTATTGAACATTTGCATTGAAGTTTAATATAAAAATATGAGTCTTATTTATTCGTAAAATGTATAAGAAGGCAACAATAAGAAAGTTGAGTATTTATACATAATTATCATTAGTATTTGTTGTTATTCTCGGTCCTATATCATTTTTCTACTTAAATATAATATAGATAGTTCCAATGTGACGGTAACTTTTCACTTTCAGATGAAAAATCTCGGGATCCCGAAATACCGAAATCCCGCGATTGAGGTCCGATACCGGATTTCAATCCCGGAATTGAGAATCGTCCGGTATTGCATGCCCTAATTGTGAATGATTTTTCGAATCGATTTTATAGCATTTTTTAAAATATAATTCCATAATCGGGATAGGCGCACAGTAAGACTGGGGAACTCTGACGATTTTTATTTTACGTCAATTTTGTACCGTTCAAAAATCGATACTGCATTTCCAAATTCTGCGATAAAGTTAATTTGACAATTCATTCATTTGTAATTTATTGAAAGACTTAATTTTTTCCTAACTTGAATTTTATTAAAGTTAGAAATTCATTTATTTGATAGAATTCCATCAACTTACAGAATATCATCTGAAATAAACGATACGAATGATTTAGTAACTACAATGTGGTGAATTATTATCATAAATTATCTACTACGGATCAATGATAGAAAAAAAAATCATTTGATTGTTCTTCCTCTAGAACGCGTATTATAACTTTCTCTAGGTACTTCAATAATCCTTTATCTACATATGCAAGAACCAAAATATTGAAAAAAGTGACTACTTATTTTTTTATATTTTATTCAGGCATGGTCCAAAAAAACTCTATTTTCGATACTAGTATGTTGTTTATGCACTTATTATATATGAAATGTACATGTAACTGTTCCTTATTGACGTCTCTATTAACGCAAGAGAGATTTTTATTTTTAACTCGTCTTCACAAAAGTTACGTCCAAAAAACTGATTTTTTGGCCAAAAATTTCCAAGTTTGATGCCATATATCTGGAAGACAGTGAGTTTTGCAGTAAGTATGGTATACTATTTCAGCAAACCTCGATGTTCTTAATCATCATCATCATCATTTCAGCCGAAAGACGTCCACTGCTGAACATAGGCCTCCCCCAAGGCTCGCCATTTAGACCGGTCCTGTGCCGTTCGTTTCCACCGGATTCCCGCGACCTTCACCAGGTCATCACTCCACCTTGTCGGAGGCCTACCGACAGCTCGTCTTCCGGTGCGTGGACGCCACTCAAGCAGTTTCTGGCCCCATCGACCGTCAGTCCTGCGAGCAATGTGCCCTGCCCACTGCCACTTAAGTCTCGCAATTTTGAAGGCTATGTCGGTGACCCCAGTTCTGCTACGGATAGCTTCATTCCTAATTCTATCATGCAGAGAAACCCCGAGCATAGCTCTTTCCATTGCTCTTTGGGTGACCTTGAGCTTTCTTATGAGGCCCATCGTTAGCGCCCATGTCTCGGATCCGTCGGTTTTGGTAGCCGGGTCTCTGCCGGGGATTCACTGTAGCACCCCCTGCCCCGCCGTTACCATGGCCGCTACCGGAGCCAGGAATTGCGGGGCCGCCGGGGACTAGGGGTCTAGGTTTAGTTTCTTTGGGCATGTTTTTTATTTTTCCCTTGGGGGGATTTGCGATGTTCTTAATACGTAATAAATAAGCCATAAAAACACGAAACGGAGAAATACAGATCGAGGGTCATTGTGAGCTAGGAGCCCCTTAACAAGAGCTATGTCAGTCTAAGTAATCGTACTGTAGGTGTTTTTTCCAAGTAGCTCACTATTTGTGATAATCCATATTGAAAGGGACCTTATGGCGGCCGGCACTTACGCCTTTATTGCCGCTGTTCCAATACAATAGTGAATAGGTGCAACGTAAGCGCCTGCCGCCATAAGGTCCCTTTCGATGTGGATTATCACATTTATAGTTCAGCGAAGTATCACAACCGATTTAGATTTATGACTCAATTCTACGCGATTAATCCCATTTGGCAGTGACTATAGACATTTCGATTAGTTTATCAACAGATGTCCAAGCTAACTAAACATTATCAATGTACCAGATCAAAGCAATAGAAATTGGCAGTGAAACCGATGTTAGAACGTATATTTTTCACGTACCCGGTAATGTCTCGAGTAGCCAGAGGGGCTACCGCGAAAAAAACGAACGAAGTTCGAAAATCTCCCTCTCTGTCGCACGAAACACAAGTACAACAGAGAGAGATATATGAACTTCGTTCGTTTTGGTTTGCGGTAGGCTCTCAGAGCTGGGGAGTCTCAACTGACTTACGATTTTCGTATTTGTACTCATATATACCTCTGGATTAAAAAAAACTTATGCATATATGAGATATCATTCAAAATCAAACATTTATTCTGCAAATAGGCCACAAGGGCACTTTTACATGTCAAAATATTAATTTACAATTTAAGAAAGTCTGACTATAATAAGTAATACATTTTTCATGTCAAAATATTAATACAGTTCAAGAAAGAATAATAATTTCGAGTTTACAATTATAACAAAATTAATGTCATACAGTGACGATAAACTTGCAAAGTTATCTATTACAAATATTACAACATCAGTAAAGTTAGAGATGTATAAGGTCTCAAGATTAAACAAGGAGTATAATAAAATTAATATAATATCTCAGAGATGTACATGGTCTCTGAGCGTCAAAATTAAGATTAATTTAATATTGTTAGAGATGTATATGGTCTCTAAGTCACTGATAATAAAAACGAATCCGCAACAGGATGATAATAAAGCCACAGGCCCGGCCTATAATAAAGCCACAGGCAGGTTAAAAAAAACGAACTCTGGCTCCATAAGGGCACAATCAGGAAAACGCTGGGAGAATTATTATTATTATTAATCGTTTATTTCATAAAGACACATCAATTTACACAAAATTAACTACACTGCCAAACTGCGTAACAGTTTGTTGGCAGTTAGAATACTCTTGATACACTTGTGTCATTATATCTAAGTATGTAGTTATAGTATTCATGCGGTCGCTGTAATAGGGTAAATGTCACAGTGCTCAACACTGACCCAATACCTCAACCACTTTCAATCTTATGTCATAGTAATAGAGGTGAGAAACAGGTGTCAACTATTGGGTATTGAGGCGTCAATCATTGGGACGTTTACCCCATTTATTACTTACTAATTATGATGCATGCAATTTTAATCTTAGTTAATATACTAATAGTTATCTATAAGGCATTTTTTAACATTGGTTACAAAGGTATTTTTTCTCACTTTCTCAATTTCCACTCTACTGACCCTTTTATTCGTAAGTACCTTATCCTACATTCTCTTTAACATATAGACATGTCAGTGTCGTCGCGCGCGCACCCAGCGCCTCACCACGTCGATAGCATACAAACTGCCAGTTACATTGAGTTAGGGATACCGCATACGTGACGATTCAGTTTATCCAGGCGCGTTATGTTTTATCGTTTATCGCTTGTCGCCTATCGTTTAGTTCTTGTCGTTCTAGTTTTACCGTTTACCATATGGTTTTGAGTTGATAAAAGTATCTGTCAGATACATTAGCTGCGTCCTTTTCTTACAGTGACAGCGATAATTTTAACTGACGGATAATTTTATCTGGCGATTTAAAAAAACGACCCGTAGTATATATATAAGATGGTTTTCTACTCGCAGTGATTTAGACGGCACAGTTAATCAAAACACAACTGAGTTTCTCTGTAAGAAAAGATTTATTGTATTATTTTACATGTAAGATTCAGATAAACAATATGCACTAAGTAGTAACAAAAGCAAACTTTACCTGTAAGAAAAGAAACGACATTTAATGTTCTTAATCACAATGTCGATTCCTAAATCACAATTAGCTTATTATTCTATCAACAAATATTAATCTTCAATAAATTGCTTTCTCATCTCATGACGGCATTGACATTGACAGCCCAACTTATAGGTTATGAAATAGATAACATAGGTATGGTGCGTAAGTCGCGTTTTGTCACGATGACACTTAATACGCGGGAATATTTAAGATGAAGAAAAGTATAGTTTTCTTTACATATATGTTGGGTTCTTTGGTTTTGACGCTCAGAGACCATGTACATCTCTGGGATATTATATTCATTTCATTAAACACCTTGTTTAATCTTGAGACCTTATACATCTCTAACTTTACTGATGTTGTAATATTTGTAATAGATAACTTTGCAAGTTTATCTTCACTATATGATATTAATTTTGTTATAATTGTAAACTCGAAATTATTATCCTTTCTTGAACTGTAAATTAATATTTTGACATGAAAAATGTATTACTTATTATAGTCAACTTTCTTAAATTGTAAATTAATATTTTGACATGTAAAAGTGCCCCTGTCGCCTATTTGCAGAATAAATGTTTGATTTTGATCTTATAAGACATGTTGAGATAGTCTACCGGTCCCTGGGATCCCAGGCATCATTACGAAAGAATGGTATTGTTTATTTTTTTCGTTAAATTTTAAATGTCGGTTCATACATTTATACTTCAAAATTGACAGTAAAATCTATCTACAGTTACGTGATTCGCTTGCAGTTTTACAATGTTATGTATAAGCGAATAATCATCCACTAACACATTTTTTTCTATATACAGTTATTGTTTTTTAATTTGACGAACTTATGTGATGTAATTTTTGTAAAATAATTCTCGGATGACATTTATTAAATTGCCACTATATACACTGATAAATTAAAATTATTTCAAAATCATTAGTTTGACATTTTATTGAATTGAATAATATTTTGTTTTGTTATTGAAATTAAATCATAATATAAATTTTATAGATTAAGCTAGCTTTAATTTGTATTGTAATTGTATATTATGAAATAAAAAATCTAAATTTGAATCTAAATAACCATTTACTAATCTGTTTTTTTTTAGCTCTGATCTGAATTTCCTTCCAAATTTTCGGGCTTCGCAAACAAGTTTTCATTCTTTTAAAATTGACTTTGTAGTTTGTAGAAATGTCAATAGACGGTTGCTAAAATAAATTAAACCTCTCATCCTGCGTAGCGTAAATCTGTACGACTAGGGGCTCTGTGAGCTGTAGACCTCGTGAGTGAGTTTTTTTATCATTTCCAAAATCTGACATTATAAAAAAGAGCAATTATGAATATCGAACCTGCTAACAAAATTTCACGAGAAGCGGTTGAGAAATGCGACCTGCAGAGAACAAACCGAAATTCGGAAGCAGACACCTACAAAATCTTGGAAATAAAAAATATTATTGAAAATTTCCAAAAACTGACTCGACAAATAAATTCTATATAATTACCGAACCTGCTCACGAAATTTCACGAGAATCGCTTCTTTTTTTTTTTAACCTGACTGTGGCTTTATAGGCCGGGCCCAATAAAGCGATAGGAGTGCGCGGTTGGAGAGTAGCCTGGAGAAAATCCAGGGGAAAACCTCCGGCACTACCAGGCGTGTGGTTTGGAACACTGGAATACTCTAAGAGTTTGCGCTCCAGTGAGATTGGTTGAGAATCGCTTGCGAAATGCGACCAGTGCCTTTATCATGAGTTTGCATGTCCGTACTCGCTATCGACTGCGTAAACGGTTTAGTATGCCGATTCTTAGTTCTATTGTGTAACCGCCAGAGGCGCTGTACTTTTACCCCTACAAATTTTTACGCTGTCGCCAGCGAGTACGGTCATGTAAACTCATGGTAAAGGCATGTAGACGAGAACAAACGGAAATCCGGAATCTGGGCATACGAAAGCATTTTTGTCGAAACTGAAGCAGAGATCTTCGTTTCACTCGGTCAATAAATATAAAACTTGTGTAGCCAGTGTGCGACAGCCCTTACCCGATAACAACTAGTGTGCCCTTACATCATCGTGTAACGTAAACAAACACGCATTTATCAAGCCGTTGCATTATGAACTTTAACTTAACGGGGTAAAGTTCAAGTCAGGCCAATCGAGCTACCTGTTTGGTTTTCGATAGCAAATCGATTTTCGGTGTAGATTGATTCGCTTTACTAATTTTTGTTTTAAGTGGTTATTATTTCGATTAAGGACGTTCGAAGTCCCATTAGTTGGGTCATTGTCAGTTGCAAAAACAAAAGTAGTCCCTTCGGTGGTCAATAGTTAACGGTTTGTGTGCATGTTAGCAATGTTTTTAGTACATGGATTTATAGCAATGGAGACACTGTTTATGCGGGTTACTGGACCAATCCAAAATTAAGCTTTGTAACCCTTAATTTTTGGTATGTCCACCGAAAAGACGCGAACTTAAATCTGACAATGACCCAGTTATATAATTTTATGCTTTCGCTAGCGAATACGGTCATGTAAACTCATGGTAAAGGCACAGTGTCTGTGTTTATTATAGTGAATCTCATCGCTAGAACCCTTGCACTGCTCTGCTCATAACCCTAACAATAAATAACCATGCCATATTGTTCACACAAATAAACTTTCAACAATCATGTTGCGGTATCAGTCTATTTATACTTTTAGAAACGGACGTATCTTCTTATTTTCAATCAAAATCGCACCATTATTCATATTCTG
This sequence comes from Epiblema foenella, assembly GCA_963556455.1. Taxonomy (NCBI): domain Eukaryota; kingdom Metazoa; phylum Arthropoda; class Insecta; order Lepidoptera; family Tortricidae; genus Epiblema; species Epiblema foenella. Next base: position 20,451,127 of record OY747109.1, on the reverse strand, counting down.
TACGGAAAACTCTAAATTAGTTTTGCAGTCATACCCGGGTGTTTATCTTGTTCCCCGGATTATAAGGGACATTCCGGGATTCCGGGATTTCCGTGACTTGTCGATCTCGGGGCTGCAAACCCTAAGGGGCGTCCATAAATTACGTGAGGCGTTTTTTTTTAATTTTCTTGATATTTGCCGAGAACCCCCCTCTCTCCAACGTAAGATTAGATGAGATTTGACTCGACCCCCTCCCCCCTTAAACATCTCACGTAATTTATGGACGCCCCCTAAGTAGTTATACAAATTGTACGGCAACGATAGCGTTATACAGCGTGTTTCAATTACTTTAATGTCACGTTTCGTCGTAAAACATCGTCGTTAAGTTATGATTTATTGCATAATTAAAGATCGAAGACCTCTATTCGTCTCACTTTCATTTCCGTCACAGAAATGTGCGATGTGCTGATAATAATAACATATTTTTCACCACACTAGCTCGGAAAACCCTTTTTTAGGGTTCCGTAGCCAAAATGGCAAAAACGGAACCCTTATAGATTCATGTCTGTCCGTCCGTCCGTCCGTATGTCACAGCCGATTTACTCGGAGACTATAAGCACTACAATTATGAAATTTGGTAGGAAGGCGTATTCTATAAAACGCTACATAAAGTGATGTGAAATTACAAAAAATCCGGTGGATGAAAACAAAAAATTCAACGCACATAGTCGTGTGGGGTATCGATGGATAGGCTTTTAAAAATTATATGGAGGTTTCTAAAAAACTTGTCCATTTAAGTCAACCGTTGGTGAGATATTAGCTGTCAGTCATAGAAAGTGTGTCCCTACCCCTCTAATTTCCAAACTATAAAGTTTAAAATTCTGAAAAAAATTGAGATGGTGTGCATTAGGAAATACTTTCAACGATTTTTGGTTTGAACAATGTAGGTTTTACGGTTTTTGAGTTTTCGCTTAAAAACTGTCTTGCCCAAACAAAAGGTCATAAGTGCCGTGAGTTCCCTATGAGGATACGACTTTTTTAGATTCAATGTATTGGATAGAGATTTAAATGTGGACGAGTAAGTGTTGGTACGGAACCCTTCATTGTGCGTGGTCCGACACGCACTTGGCCGGTTTTTATTCTTTAAAAACAGATAGCAAAACTGCGTTTAATCCACAAGAGTGCAAAGAATATTTGAAATAGCTCGTTCGCTATTTGTAATTTCTTTAAACATAATAACATGTAAAGGCCAGTCCAGACAGTCCAGCACCAATAATTTTATATTGTGCTGTTGTGTTAAAAAACTACCTACTACCTAACTACTAAACTACCTACGCCAAATATGGTTCTATTACGCATATGAAGTCTCGGGCAAAAGCTAGTAAAATATAATCCGTTCGCGTGGACTCACTAATATAAATTAAGTAGGTAGTTATGGACAGGCATCTACAATAAAATTCGGCATACTAAATCGTTTATGCAGTCGCTAGCGAGTACGTTCATGCAAACTCATGGTAAAGACACAGTAGTGGCTGAGAGCGACCTGTCTGAAGAGAATAGACAGGTATCCGCCGGATACATTTGCCAAAGCATTTTTGCCCGAGCTGAAATGGAGACGCTTCGCTCGCTCGGTCATTGAGAGGCGAGTGAGGCGAGTGGTGACTGGTTGTGAAGCGCCTGGCGCTTGAAATTTCAATTTAATACGAGTATTTTGTGTACGTCAATACCTAATTGGTTAAGCGATATCGGAACCGATCAATGAGTCATTAGTTAATTACGTTACCTGCCATATACAATGGATATCCATACAAACACACGCCATTATTAGAGAATGGGGACTGTTTTTCACATGTTTTTGGGGTCCCGAACCCGACGGGTCCTAACGGAACCCTATATCGTTGTCGCTCACGCGTCCGTCCGTCTGTCACACAGGGGCGCTACCGCGAACAGCAAACGAAGTTCGAATAATGGATGTCATCGAATTCGAATAATATATGCAGGGACCGATACCGGTATTTAAAAAAAACCCTGAATTAGTCCAATATTTTGGATTATTTTTTGCTCTTTACGTAGGGCTGAATCATGTATTTAGGTAACAACGTCGTATTATTAGATTGTCCCATTAAAAATGAAATAATGAACCGGTGACCGTAATAATACCGGTATTTTTCTATGGAGAAAATACCGGTATCCTATCCCTGCAAAGAAGGCGATATTTCTCGTTGCACGGCCTTAAACCATTATTGAATTATCGTGTTTGTGGTCCGATATCGACCATTAAGCCACGGGGGTCATGTTATCTTTGTATAGCATCGCACGAGGCGGGGATGGATATCGATGAAATGACCCGATGAAATTTTGAATTTACCCTTTCCAGCTCTCAAAAATTACCTAAAAAAAACTTTGATGTCAAAGGCTTATTATAGGGTTGAGGACTATCTAACAGACAGAAATGCATGGCCCAAACCAAATACCTAAATAGCGTAAAGAGTCTAATATTTTCATTGTATCTAAGTAGTTGACACATTTCTTGCAGGAAAGCATATCAAACGATTCGACATGTTTTGTTTTCTTGTGTAACTACACATTGTAAATACCTATTGTTATTTTTTCCTCGTTTTTTAGGGTTCCGTAGCCAAAATGGCAAAAACGGAACCCTTATAGTTTCGTCATGTCCGTCTGTCCGTCTGTCCGTCTGTCCGTCTGTCCGTCTGTCACAGCCGATTTACTCGGAAACTATAAGTACTACAGTGATGAAATTTGATGGGAATATGTGTTGTATGAACCGCTACAAAATTATGACACTAAATAGTAAAAAAAAGAATTGGGGGTGGGGCCCCCCATACATGTAACTGAGGGATGAAAATTTTTTTTTCGATGTACATACCCGTGTGGGGTATCAATGGAAAGGTCTTTTAAAATGATATAAAGTTTTCTAAAAAACATTTTTCTTAAAGTGAACGGTTTTTGAGATATCAGCTCTCAAAGTCGTAAAAAGTATGTCCCCCCCCCTCTATTTTTATAACTACGGGGTATAAAATTCTAAAAAAAATAGAGGTGATGCATGCTAATTAACTCTTTCAACGATTTTTGGTTTGATCAAAGTATCTCTTATAGTTTTTGAGATAGGTTGATTTAACTGTAATTTTGGTTAAGTTATTTTTGCTGTTTTATAGATACTAGTACGGAACCCTTCGTGCGCGAGTCCAACTCGCCCTTGGCCGGTTTTCTTTCAATTCTCTTTTGTTGTGTACCATTTACATTTACTTAAGTAGGTTAAGTAGTATCATTGTAATAAGCATATTTTGGAGAAAATGACTGACTGTCGAGTTTCTTTCGGCGTTTCTTCTCGGCAGTGGTCTCTTGAGAAACGCTAGTAGTTTTTGACTTGTAAAAGTGCCTTTGCGGCCTACTTGCAGAATAAAGTACATTTATTTCATTAATTTCATTATTTCATTGATGTCTCGGAGAGGTGAACATAAAATGTGCTTTACTCGTATATACAGAGTATAACAAAAAGAGTGAGGATCCGTTTAACAGCATATTCGGTATCGTATTCTGATTAGGAAAAAGTACAAAGAAAAAAAAAAGAAAAATAAATTTCCTGCCTCGCACAACCAAACTATGGAATGAACTGTCGCCTGCGGTATTTCCGGACCGATATGACCTTCAAACCTCCAAGAAACGAGCATGTTCCCTTCTGAAAGGCCGGCAACGCACTTGCGACTCCTCTGCTGTTGCAGATGTTTGTTATATGAGCGAATTAATGTACCTACTAGTCAGGAGCGATCCGCTCAGTGAGCGAGCGCGCACAAGCCTACTAGGTATTGAAGTCACGGGACTGACGATCGTAAACAACACTTGGGCGTTCGCCTCTAAATCAGCCCCGTAAATTCCGGTAACGAAGTGTTTGCCGGGCAAACATGTTCCACGTAATGTGACCATGCGTGCAGGAGGTTAAGAGGTTCTTTGCGCGTAAGTTAAAACAGGGTAAAGGCCCCGTTTTAACACACTTGTACAGTGCCTTTTTTTTTTTGAACCTGACTGTGGCTTTATAGGCCGGGCCCAATAAAGCGATAGGAGAGTAGCCTGGGGAAAATCCAGGGGAAAACCTCCGGCACGACCACGCGTGTGGTTTGGAACACTGGAATACTCTAAGAGTTTGCGCTCCAGTGAGATTGGTTGAGCGGTTTCAACCGAATCTGAGGTGTGAGTGGAATCGAGCTACTGGGAGTTTTGTCGCTGGTTCACTAAACCTAGCCTAGCTGAGAAGAGTCCAGCAAGGAACTCAGCTAGGCCCGACCTGGGTCGGACTGACTCTACCCGGTGTGCGGCGGTACCGGGACGAATAGGGACTATATGTGTCACTGTTGTCGCGATCGCGCGGTGGAGTACAGTGCCTTACACAAGGCTACAGTTACAGAGACGCGAGGGGTGCGTGGTCAAACCCGATAAATCGGGATAATTGTTTTTTGAAATAAGAACTCAACGTCCTTTACGCATAGTTATATTTTCAAAAAAACTTTTAGGCGACTTATCGGGGTTGACCACGCAACCCTCGCACGTGTCTCTTTACCAGGGACCGATACCGGTATTTTTAAAAAACCCTGAATTAGCCCAATATGTTGAATTATTTTTTGCTCTTTACGTAGGGCTGAATCATGTACTTAGGTAACAACGTCGTATTATTAGATTGTCCCATTAAAAACGATTTAATGAACCGGTGACCGTAATAATACCGGTATTTTTCTATGGAGAAAATACCGGTATCCGATCCCTGCTCTTTACACGTTGGATGTGGTTTACAGAACAATGCAATGAAATTAAATCATTTATTTCGGACGACGGGCATCCATATACATTAAGAAATTGTTATAATAATATTAATAAATAAGGTTATTATTATAAAATAGATATTGATGATATAATATGATGACATAATACAAGCGTCGTAGGCGGACAGAGTCACGAGCACAAACTAGTGTAAATGCTACAAAAACTTGTCCACAGAATAGCACGAATTTATACTTGTGTCACACCGGTTATCCTTGCAGCTAAAAGCGGCATGTAAACACTTCCTATCGATTAATCACGACTTTATTATTACGTGCAGTACGTTGACTCAAATAACCGCTCCTAAAATGAGTCAATGTTAGGTAATCACTTCCTATCGATTAAGCCTTTTGACGTTATTTTTGTACGGCAGTGACACCTACACGCCAGCTCATTTTCCACTTAGTGTAATGCAGGAAGGTGAATGAAAACATAGTATTAATCACTACATTAATATTGTGAGCTAATATTTATTCTACAAAGTATTCTGCTTGCTAGGACATAGTGACTACGTTAATACTAGTGTATTTTATAGCGGATTGACGAGAGACATCATCCTGTTGTGGATTCGTTTTTATTATCAGTGACCATATACATCTCTAACAATATTAAATTAATTTTAATTTTGACGCTCAGAGACCATGTACATCTCTGGGATATTATATTAACTTTACTGATGTTGTAATATTTGTAATAGATAACTTTGCAAATTAATCTTCACTGTTTGACATTAATTTTGTTATAATTGTAAACTCGAAATTATTATTCCTTCTTGAACTGTAAATTAATATTTTGACATGAAAAATGTATTACTTATTATAGTCAGACTTTCTTAAATTGTAAATTAATATTTTGACATGTAAAAGTGCCCTTGTGGCCTATTTGCAGAATAAATGTTTGATTTTGATTTTTGATTTTGACAAAGCAGTATGTTGACTTCAAATAACCACCCGAACGTCAGCATATAATTTTAATTTTCGGTATTAAGTACCGAAAGCAATGACCGCCGATACGTATTACGTTGAACTTGAACCTTACCTAAAAGTACATAAAATAGATTTCTACTTGCAGTATCACAATATTTGTACATATGATGACTAATGATCGCTGTTGGTTAAGTATGATAAGTTTTCACAAGAGAATCCCGAGTCATTTCCCTTGTAAACAAAGTTACGATGTAATAAGCGTTGGCATTTTTAATGGAATATATCATATACTGAAACGTATTATGCTAAGTAAATTATTAGCAGTAAATGAAATATATTCGTTTATTATTCTACTAGGACTCATATTACCTATCGTTAGTTCTATAAGTGACCGCCAGAGGCGCTGTACTCTTGTCCATACAAATTTCCATTTTGCTAGTGAAATAGTTTTCTACAGTCGATATCATATTTTTCGATAGCATCTATCAAGTTTGTAACAAATAGTACCGATTTTCTACGGTAACAGCTACTTGACAGCTACAAAACGTCAGTCGCTAGCGTTTAGTTTTCGATAGGTAATTTACCGTAGAACTCATACTACCAATCCTTAGTTCTATGAGTGACCGTCAGAGGCGCTGTTTCTGTACATACAAATCGTTTACGCAGTCGCTAGCGAGTACGGTCATTGTAAACTCATGGTACAAACTACAAATCCCTGTAAGGGCATCTATTTGTGTGACGTGTATCATCTATTTCTCATACTTAGATGTTTTCTATGTTGCATTTATCTATTAAATATAGGATCGACGACTAGTACCCATAAACACGAACATTATTGAGCTTACTATGGGGCCAGTTTGATTTGAGTAATATTATCCCCTTATCCCTGTGTTCCTATAATATTTATTTATTTTTGTGTTCTTTTTTTGAGGTTTGCAATAAAGAGTATTTGTATTTGTTATTATTATTTAAGGATAAGGAGTAAGGAGTCAATGCTTGAATTATTTCATTAGATTGATTCCTCTGATATTTTTCTGTATTTTTAGAAGTGCGCGTCTTACATGCTTAGAAATTTCAATAAACCTTAGAAAATCATTAACTAGTGATTAAACGGCTTCAAGACCAACGGCTCGTCATTTAATTACCCGCTTCACGAATTTCAAATGAATATAGGGCCAGCCAGAAGACTCACAAGCGGCCAACCAAGACACATTGTACTGGCTATACTTATACTGTAGCGATCGTCTTAAAAATAAACTATCACTCGACTAGTATCACTTTTTTTTACGATTCAATCGGTTTTACGATTCAACACATGTTTGTTTGTGAGTGCGGCTTGGTTCGTGTCGGTGCGGCCCTGTGATGTCGAAGAAACCTACGGGACCTTTCCTATTTATGGAATATTCCTACCTATTGCTAAAATAAACATACTAGGGGCTCTCTGTTCTGGTCTCGTGAGTGATATTTCGTACTCGGTTCATTCTACTTTTTCATGACCAGTTGGGTCATACTTAGTTTTTTTTTTGTATCTTTATTTATTTCGAAGCTTTCGTCAAGATGACGATGTCAGCTCCAGCAAGCCTCTAACTACATTACAACTTCTTAGATGTCTTCTGTCATACTTAGTTGCAAAAATAAAAGTCGTTCCTCCTGTGGTCAGTAGTTAACAGCTTAGTGCATGTTAGCTATGTTTTTATTACAGGGATTTATAGAAACGGAGACACTGTTTATGCGGGTTACTGGTCCAATCCAAAATTAAGCTTTGTAGCCCTTAACTTTTGGTATATCCACAGGAAAGACGCGAACCTAAATCCGTGTATGACCCAGTTTTCTATTACAAAAAAAATCTATGATCTATTGAATTAGTTTACAAAAATAGGAATTTATAGGTAATATAAAGAAAGAAAGAAAGAAATATTTATTTGGTACAAGTTGTTTACACATTCTAGGATATAGTAAATAGGTACCTATTTAGTACTTAAATGGGTGCCGCTCGGCATAGTGTCATGAAAATCATGACGCTGATTTTCAGGGCAACCAGGATATATCTAAATATTAGCAAATATACCTAAATATTAACGTATTGCTGTAAAAGGTGAGTAACACAGTTGTAAAAACCGTTTTTTCATACAAATGGTGAGACATCCAAGGACCACTGAGTTACTCAATTTAAGGATATTAGCTGTGGTTCGGTTATTATCAAAACTATCGGAAGTGATATTGCAATTAAACCTCTTTCGAAATAACAGTACAAAAATGTGAAGTGATCTGCATTTTAAAAAAATGTTCGAAAATGTACACGAAAAAGTAGAAAGGCGCACTCAAATCCGCCATTTTGAAAACTTACTCTTTTATTTCTCGCTCAGTAGGAAACAAATATTAGGCCTGATGAAATAAATGACACACACTTACGGACCCGGACGACGTAATCACAGCGTCTATCGAAAGATGGAACGCTGCGCTTGCGGCGTCCAACTCTGACACGACGCGTACACTTAGGCACTCCCGCCGGCGGGGACGTCCACCGCGCGATCGCGACAACAGTGACACATATAGTCCCTATTCGTCCCGGTACCGCCGCACACCGGGTAGAGTCAGTCTGACCCAGGTCGGGCCTAGCTGAGTTTCTTGCTGGACTCTTCTCAGTTAGGCTAGGTTTAGTGAACCAGCGACAAAACTCCCAGTAGCTCGATTCCACTCACACCTCAGATTCGGTTGAAACCGCTCAATCAATCTCACTGGAGCGCAAACTCTTATGGTATTCCAGTGTTCCAAACCACACGCGTGGTCGTGCCGGAGGTGCCAGTGGATTTTCCCCAGGCCACTCTCCAACCGCGCACTCCTATCGATTTACTGGGCCTGGCCTTAAGGCCACAGTCAGGTTCAAAAAAAAAATTGTCATGAATAAACGTTATCTACTCTATTCTTTTTCTATTACAAATCCGTTCACTCAAATAGCTGTAAATTGTTAGGTGAACACGTAAATAAAGTACATTTTGTTTCATTATAAATGTTATAAATTAGGTCATTTTCCTCGTCGTAAAAAAATCTTTACGAAAAATCGATAAGGAAAACCAGTTCCGATTCAATCTCTAAAATTTACCATAATTAATTTCCTGTGACTCACAACTCGCGTTTGTGGTAAAATATCGCAATACACTAAGAATCAACATATGTGCCCATAACATTAACGATATCATTACCTAATTAATACCTACCGGACTCAAACCGCGTAAAAAAATCTGACGCTCTTTATTTTCTGTCAAGTAAGGTTGTGTCAAATCCACAGACCTCAAGTCAAATCAATAAAGGGCCAGAGGAGCCACTAGCGGCCACACAGCCGCCACAGGCTACGTTGTCTGCTTACCATCTACTTGTAAAAGTGCCATTGTGTTCTATTTGCAGAATATTATTCATTTATTTCTTTTTGAACCTGACTGTGATAGCGATAGGAGTGCGCGGTTGGAGAGTAGCCTGGGGAAAATCCAGGGGAACACCTCCGACACGACCACGCGGGCGGTTTGGAACACTGGAATACTCTAAGAGTTTGCGCTCCAGTGAGATTGGTTGAGCGGTTTCAACCGAATCTGAGGTGTGAGTGGAATCGAGCTACTGTTTTGTCGCTGGTTCACTAAACCTAGCCTAGGTGAGAAGAGTCCAGCAAGAAACTCAGCTAGGCCCGACCTGGGTCGGACTGACTCTACCCGGTGTGACCTCCACTCAGCTTTAATGTCAAGGTACCTTGCGAGTATATTGACCACTTGACGCTGGTCTTCCGTGGGTACCATTCAAGAGAGCGCGCCAACACTCTTCCTAGGGTTCCGTACCGAACTGGTAAAAAAGGAACCCTTATGGTTTCACTTTGTCTGTCTGTCTGTCACATCGCTAAATATCTCAAGAACTACTATCGATGAATTACGATTTGAAACGGGATATTTACCATGTATATTTGTATCTGTGAGCTGAGTTAATCCTTGATAATGGCGTTTGCAACAGTGCCGAAATATCGGGAACTCACAAATACAAATATACATGGTAAATATCCCGTTTCAAATCGTAATTCTAATGCAAATGACCATGTGAGCTTGAAATCTTATATTACTATCGATGAGATGCTATCGATTTGAAATTTGGAACAGTTATAAAGAAGGCTTACCTACATACATAGAACATGACTTTTTGAGAAATTTTACTTCAATTTTAATAACAATATACAATATATGAAGAAACAATAAAATAAAAATCTAACCTAGGCAATAGTAAACAGTAAAACTTAAAGATAAAAAATTTGTCCCAAGTACATACATAGAACATGACTTTTTTAATTTTTTTTTTTATTTTCTGTGAAAAATGACAGGTGGTTCAAAATTTGAAAGTCTAGTTTATTTTGGTTGGCGTCTTTCCTAAGTTTCCTGTGGACATATCAAAACATAATTTTGGATTGGTCTAGCAACCCACATAAACTGTGTCCCGGTTCTGTAAATGTGATAATCCACATCGAAAGGGACCTTATGGCGGCAGGCGCTTACGTTGCACCTATTCCCTATTGTAATGGAACAGCGGCAATGAAGGCGTAAGTGCCGGCCGCCATAAGGTCCCTTTCAATATGGATTATCACAAATGTAATAAAAACATAACTTACATGCACATAATCGGTGAACTATTGACCACAGAACCGACTTTTGTTTTTTTAACTGTGTATATCCCATTTACCCTTCATTCCTATGTTTTAAGATTTAAGGTTGGTTAATTAGGTTCATTCGTTTGGTTTCTTCGTATTATGATACCATTAGAGGAATTTCCTCCCACGGACGCTCCGGTTGTGGAATGAGCTCCCTGCCGAGGTTTTCCCGAGGGACTACAGTATGGGGTTCAAGGAGTGTATAAATTTTTCTAGGGTCCGCAAAGGGCATGTGACACCCCAGGAGTTGTAAGCTTCCATAGGCTACGGTGACCGCTTGTTTGCCACCGACGTTGTATATAAAAAAAATATAAAGGCTGGGCTACACCGCTGGCAAATGCACTGTAAACGCAGTGAAGTGACTAATGCGTGATGTTATTTAACTCATAACTGTCTCTCTCTCGTCACCTTAAACGCTGGCGGGCGTCAGCCTGTTTTGAGCATCGGTATATACCCATCCCGATAAAAGCAAAAGCCTTCGTAGCCTTAGTGTATGTTAGCGCGACGGGATGTTAGAAACAAATGCAATGTTTTTTTTTAAACCTAGACAGCCTTATTTTTTAAACCAATGAGGGCTACCATTGCCTTGACCATGAGTTTGCGTGACCGTACTCGTTAGCGACTGCGTAAACGATTTAGTATGGCGATTCTTAGTTCTATTGCGTAACCGCCAGAGGCGCTGTACTTTTGCCCTTACAAATTTTTACACATTCGCTAGCGAGTACGGTTATGTAAACTTATGGTAAAGGCACAGTTGGCGTCACTGTCGAGTAAGGCACAGCTGTCAAAAATTGTTATTGGTTATCATGACCGTACCGTAAAAATATCGAACATTGTAGCGTAGTCCCGTTTTGTTCGGAAAACCCGTAACTCATATTTGCCATAATCAAGCTCAGGTATTGCAAAATAGTCACAATTTCGGAGACCTCACGCTACACTAGCGTCTCTAGCAGCGAATTCATACGCATTTGAGACCTTGACTCTGACGCCCCGAGTCATTGACTAACGAGTCACGCCACATTAAGAGTGCGTAGTTTTGAACGTTTTAATTGACGTCTCTGAATCAGGATTAGTCACAACGTAAAGTACCGACGTCTCGTCTTAAACAACACAGTATAAAACAGACATTTAATTAGAATATAATAGAGTATGTTTTATTGCCGCTAAAAGAGTTAAGGGTCCTTATAAGTTAAAAAACGCTCATCTATTTACGCCATTTTCTGTTTGAATTGACCAGGGATCGGATACCGGTATTTTCTCCATAGAAAGAAACCGGTATTATTACGGTCACCGGTTCATTATTTCGTTTTTAATGGAACAATTTAATAATACGACGTTGTTACCTACATACATGATTCAGCCCTACGTAAAGAGCAAAAAATAATCCAAAATATTGGGCTAATTCAGGGTTTTTTAAAAATACCGGTATCGGTCCCTGGAATAGACACGTACCTAGGTATTTTCTTAATGTTACTATCTAGAACAGGACTATTGCGACCTTATGTCAGAAACTTTAAATGTATTTTTTGGATTTTTCATTACGAAATATCGTTTCAAACATCACTCCAAATCAACCATTTTCAAGCTAAAAACTTGTTTTTTCGGCTTAAATCACACAACAAAATCAAAAAATCGCTATTTCACTATCTTAAACTTTAATAAAATTACCGTAACCTTTAATATACTTTTGTCATAATTTTAAATCAAAACGTTTTAAAACTTATAATACAAGTTTACAAATTGGGCCGTCGTCTACCGGTCCCTGGGTCCTCAGGGCGCATTAAAAAAGGATGTTATTGTTAAATGAAGCTAAAAATTAATGCTAGGATGTTTTTGGGAAATGGGTTTCAGTTCTGAACAAAAGCCCGGCGCTGATTTTCAGCCTCGGCCTTATGGCTCGGACGGTTGCAAGTATAATTGAGAGCAACGGAGTGGGATGTTGTGTGCTATCGTTCTTGTGGTCACCAGTTGGCGCCACTGTCGATTAAGGTCCAGCTGTCAAAAATTGTTTTTGCTTACTATGGCCATGAGAACGAAGTTTACATTTAAATCATATTTAATATCTTAAAACCGTACCGTAAAAATATCGAACAACCCGCATTGTAGCGCAGTCCCGGTTTGTTCGAAAAAAAGGAGGAAATAAGTTTCCGAAAGACGAAACTGTCTCAAAGCACTGACAGTCATTGACCCGTAACTCATATTTGCCATAATCAAACTCAGGTATTCCAAAATACTCACCATATTGGTCCAATTAGATATTAACCCGCGTAGCGTAATCACGAGTGACATTTGACATTTCGGAGACCTCACGCTACACCAGCGTCTTTTCTTTTTATACAACGCCGGTGGCAAACAAGCGTACGGTCCATCTGATGGTAAGCGGCCACCGCAGCCTATAGACGCCCGCAACTCCAAAGGAGTCACGTGCGCGTTGCCGACCCTTTATAAGATTTGAGGATGCACTGTGTTGACAGCAGAAGGAACACATTTAGGTCCCTCGCTCTCAACACAGTGCATCCTCGGGAGCTCTGACAACCTTGCTCACCTCCAGGAACACAACAATACATACTTGTGTAACTTGTATAGTAGATAATGTTATTATGGTTGTGGTCTTCTGCAAGGCGGAGATACTTCCCCAGTAGGGCTGCTCCAAATTCGAGCAAGATGACATTGCTGTGCCCTACCTCTCTTAAAGCCTCTAGCGGCGAATTCATACGCCATAGTCCTCAATACGTGTACATACCTAGTTAGTTGTTTTGAAGCATCATTCTAAGCAAATAAATTAGGTATGTATATACGTAACTAAACGGGCTCAAATTAAAGTAAGTAGTGACGGACGAGTGCTACGCTACTCTGTATAGTGGCTTGTGAATCGCATGTGGTCAGTGATCAATTAGTGAAGGTTGGGGGTATTTTTATGATTCGGATCTTGGTTTACGCTTAAATATTTGCTAATCAACACATTTGTAAGTTTCAGTTCAGTTTTTGAGCTATGAATGGTATTCATCATCCTGTTGTGGATTCGTTTTTATTATCAGTGACTTAGAGACCATATACATCTCTAACAATATTAAATTAATTTTAATTTTGACGCTCAGAGACCATGTACATCTCTGGGATATTATATTAACTTCATTATACTCCTTGTTTAATCTTGAGACCTTATACATCTCTAACTTTACTGATGTTGTAATATTTGTAATAGATAACTTTGCAAGTTTATCTTCACTGTATGAGATTAATTTTGTTATAATTGTAAACTCGAAATTATTATTCCTTCTTGAACTGTAAATTAATATTTTGACATGAAAAATGTATAACTTATTATAGTCAGACTTTCTTAAATTGTTAATTAATATTTTGACATGTAAAAGTGCCCTTGTGGCCTATTTGCAGAATAAATGTTTGTATTTGTATGTTGTATGTTACGACATGTTTTGGACTACAATTGGAGTTTCAACCGTTGTTCTCTTATTAAGTGTAAATATGTCTCACGTTAGTGTAAATTTATGTATGAATGGTATTGTTTTTTAGCTCCGTTATTAAGTTATTTTTATACCGTATCCAATTTTTTTAACTAACTATTTTAGTTTTTGAAACTTTTGAAACGATTGTATCAGACTTAGTCACTTGTTTGTGCACCGTTTCGAAACTCTGATTGGTATAATAGTGACGTAAGCAAGCAGACGGCTGGGCGGCACAAGTGCTTTTATTTCAGGCACAAGGAAGCTTTGAGCTTTTGATCATGTGGTTTATTCGTCTAATGTTCGATAGCAAACATACTAATGAGTATCTATTCTGTAAATGTGTGCATAATTTTTGTTTTTACAACGGTTTTATAGCGGTTTTTGTTTTCGTAATTGTCGTCTCATTAAATATTGTCAAAGGAGACGACAATAAGATAAATAAATATTTAAAGCTAATTTAGTTCTAAATTAACATTAATTACGAAAAGTTAATAAATAAATATTTTTGAATAAATATTTTTGGTCAATAATCCTTTATTGCACCATGGTATACAAGTTGTTACATTATATAATAGTCTCTCATGGACCCGGTTCGGGTGTAGCAATTGTAAATATACACATTACATATCAAAGAATTGTAATAATAAATACCTAAATAAAACATGGCACAAAATGATCCTTAATTAACAAAGACATACAATTAAAAATATGAATCTTCTATCCTTTTAACTAATTACTATCATTATAAAAATCTTCAAGTGTATAGTATGTTTTTTTTGTAAGGAATGACTTCAACTTTTTTGCATATACTGTATCTTTTTCCTCTGTTTTGATATGGTAAGCATACTTAACGATGATTCAAACGTGGGAATCGACGGAATACATGTGAAGCAAAGGGTATTTGTTAAGTAACTTGTGTATTTTTACTCGAAAAACGTCATTTAGCCGTCTTTCTGATTTCTCGGTGCGTAGGTGGTAAGATATGAGAACTCATAGCTGTCAGTTTCAATGTGAGTCGAGTCAGTGTCGTTTTTTCACCTCACTAGCTCGGAAAGTCCTTTTTTATTCCTTAAAAACAGATAGTAAATCTGCATTTTATCCACAAGAGTGCAAAGAATATTTGAAATCCGGACGTGCTATTTGTAATTTTTTTAAACATAATAACATGCAAAGGCCAGTCCAGACAGTCCAGCAACAATAATTTTATGTTGTGCTGTTGTGTTAAAAAACTAGTACCTACGCCAAGTCTCGGGATTAGGTAGTGGACCCCGGGCATCCAACTATATTTAGGATGCAAGTGTACTGGAATAACGCTAAGCTAGGACGAAGAGGAGCAAAACAAATTCCGTGCTCTAGTGAGGTGAAAAGATTTGTGTTATACACGGCTGCAAAGTTATTTTACGTCTCGTGTGTTACAACACGTTCAGGATTCCATTTTTGAACCGTACGCTTGTTTGCCACCGGCGTTGTATAAAAAAAATGTTGCGGAATTTCATTAGAAGTAAAATCTTACACTGGCAATAATTTTAATGATAGTAGACTTGTCAGTGTCACAGTTGCGGTTTATTTCAATAATAGTAGTGTTGAAAATTGAATGATAAATGACAAAAACTGCCCAAAACGATTCCTAAGTCGAGAGTCATTCTACTTTTTATGACCAATTGACCAGTTTTCTATTCAAAAAAAAATGTTTGATATGTATTGAATGAGTGTAAAAAATAGGATTTGGAAATAGTATCTGAACCTAATAAAAGAAATTTATAGGTAAAAATACTTAAATATTAACATATTGCTGTAAAAGGTGGGTAACACAGTGGTAAAAACCATTTTTTCATACAAATGGTGAGACATCCAAGGACCACTGAGTTACTCGATTTATGGATATTAGCTGTGGTTCGGTAATTACCAAAACTGTCGGAAGTGATACTCTAATTAAACCTCTTACTAAATAACAATACAAAAATATGAAGTGAGGGCCAAGTATTCCCAAATCTGCCCATTTTTTTAACCATTTTTTTAAATGTTCGAAAATCATGTAGGTACATGAAAAAGTAGAATGGGTCTTATGGCCCACTCAACCCCGCCATTTTGAAAACTTTATCTTTTATTTCTCGCTCAGTAGGAATAGTAGATTGTGTCTCAAGGGAGCAAAATGATATATTTACGGCGAGGGCGGTATATTGAATTCTGAGTGAAGCGAAAGATTCTACAATAGAATCCTGAGCATAGCGAGGGATTTTAAAGTAGAATCTTGAGCGTAGCGAGGGATTCAAGTGTTTACGCCCAAGACGGAAATAACTTTGCTACCGTGTGACACATACTGCTTTTCACACCGCCCATGAGGCTCGCTGCTAAAAACATGAAATATCTTACAAATGATTTTAATACAGAGTGTCATACACTGATTTTCACACCTTCTATGGGGAAAAGAGTTATTGTTGCCCTCTGATGAGGGAAGAAAAGTACATCTTTGATCCCTCATTCGAAGGTAACAATAACTCTTTTCTGAATAGCTGGGGTGAAAACAAATATTAGACCTGATGAATTAAATGAAACTGTTACGCCACTGGTAAAAACCATTTTTTCATACAAAAGGTGAGACATCCAAGGACCACTGAGTTACTCAATCAATCAAATTGCATATTTGTGCTACGTATCGTATTGTATACGTAAACCAGGGCCATTTTAGAGAATAATACCTACATAAACTTACCTATTTTAAAGCCCAATCCGTGAATTTATTTATAGATCACTTTTTGTGACATGTGGTTTTTGCTTCAGAGTTACGTCACGGCTAATTACCTATTTGCTCGTTGTTGATACTTAAGTCTTCGTTACAGGGTTCAAAATACTAATTATAGTTTAACTGTACGTTTGTCAGCGAATCTAGGTCATATACTGATGTAACTAAGGCACTGACACAGATCTATTGCTAATTCTTCGTTAATTACAGCTCTAGTACGAAGTGATTTGCGTATGGTAGACTCGAAGTTATTGTACGAACAGTCATCATCGGCGTCATAAATATGTATACACTTTTCGACCAACGACCCGTTTCGCGACACCAACCTGAGTTGAAGACCCATTGGAGCCATTACGTTTGAATATATTCAAGTTTCATTTGTAAGTACTTGATTTGCGCTAATAAACCATTTGATCTTTCTAAATTCGGTCAAGAAATCATAAGCATTTATTAATTTACAGGCGGTAATAATACTAATAATAGTTAAATAACATAATAACTTAAATAATAGTACAACTAAATTAAATCTAAAACAGGCCCTTGGGGCATTGTACCGAGGATACTGGCGGCATTTCCTCGCTGTATCGCAATGCTGATACGTTGTGCGAGGAAGTCGCCAGCTCTTCGGCCACCAGTTACGTCAACCAAACGCTTCGCGATTTCAGTAACTTGGCCGCGCTGGGACCCCATGGACCAAGAGTTTCGACACCAAAAGGTACAAAATTGTACTCTCTGCCGAGGCTCATTTATCACACTATTAAATTATATTCAAGAAATTAATTTCAAGTATGTCAACTCAAATCCTTTGTCTTTTTTTTTTAATATATTCATATTAAAAGAGAAAAAATTACAAAACGTATTTAGTAGTCGCGCACAGAAACCTGTTTAAGGTTTATGCGTGACGCGAATGTATCGCACCGCTCACAACAATAACATTAACATTATTTGATCGCTCTACTTGATTGGACTACTACCAGAGACAAATACGCGACCTATTTAACCGCGTCGAGTTATCTGACGGATTTATTGCGACCATTTGAATTGTCTATGAAATGACGCATAAATATGCAGTCTGTGGCACGACAACGTGTTCGAAATTCAAATTTTGTTAGAGTAAACCACACTGAAATGGATATAAATACACTCAAGAGCCTTTGTATTGAATTTTCGTATTATATTGGAACTAGGTACCTACCCATTTTTTTGCTTTTGCGTGTAGACATAGCAATATCCTTTTCTGCAGTGGAAGGATTCTGGAACCTATGATTGACACCTCAGTACCCAATAATTGACACCTAGTGTCGAGCACTGGGACATTTATTACCTTATATGTACTATATGTATTTATTTCATAATCATAAGATTCATAGCTGGACTATTTCGTATGTACCTACCGTCTAGTATAATTACATTATGTGTATACCTATTGTTCACAAATACATTATTTGACTTTGACTTTGACATAAGAATTTATAAATAAGCTATTGTCTAAAAATTACATTTATGGTTGGTGTTGGTACTAGTTTTTAATGGCGATTGCCGATTGTATTTTTTTATTTTTTATTGAAATTATTTAACGAGCTTAAAGACATTAGACTTACACAAGTTTAAAAAAAAGCAATACGGATTTTGGAAAGTTGGTAGGACCAGTGCAAGATTGACCAAAAGAAAATTAGTAACATACACGCAAGTTAAATAAAAGCTTAAAATCATAGCCACTCACTTCTTATTACAGATTTTGCATAATAGTAGTTTATGCAACTGCTATGTAATGAGAGGCAGGAAAACAGGCGAGTTTCATAATAAGAACACACGAGTGTTTTAATGCCTAATTATGTACGTTGCATACTTACACTACTTTATCTACATCCATATATAAAATTCTCTTTCATGTGTTCAGGAACCATTGCGTTTCAAGTGTAGTGAGCTGAAGTCTTGTGAGCACGACCCTGTATATAGTTATGGGCGGAGATGGCCATAACGATACCGTTTTCGATGCTATTATGGCCATCTCCGCCCCGGGCCGGCGCGATATTGTAAAACAGGTCCGTACGTACACGTTTTGAGCACATTAAGGCTCGGTTTTATAGACATCCGTTAGACCTTATGTCGGTTTGTTATGTCAAAAAATGTACTGAGTTACTGAAATTTGATCTGACATTTGGATTAACGGTTTTTATAAAACCCGGCCTAAAGGATTTACTATATGGGTGTAGATAAACGTGTATAAAAGAGTTGTTTTGCTCGCAAAATAGTAAGTTGAAGGCTTGTTGACAGTGTGATAGTTGTCTAAATCGGGCGCCAATTAGCCGATAACCCGACCCTGTAAGTGATTGTTTATCTTCTGTAATTAATCAGCAAGCTTCAGAAACTGGGACGTAGTTATGCACAAACGATCAAAGCCACAAGAGGTCACGATTGAAATGTATGGCTTTTATTTTAATAAAACGGTTCCAATTTCAAATTTAACATCGTGTGGGTGTTGGATCGTTCGTGTTATATTTTTTTAATTATATGTTTGTTGACATTGTTGGGTCCGAATTGAGGTCACCTGTCTATATTGTTTTTTAGGATATCGATAAGATATTAGATAATAAGTAGAATACTAGCCCTACTAGCGAATGGGTAAGTAGGAGAAGGGGCGAATGCTATGTACAAGTGGAATGCTGTTTTAAGTGCAACGTTGTTTTTAAATAAAATAATAAATAATAAACGCGATCGCTAGCTAGGCAAAATCAAAATATAACATTTATTTTGCAAATAGGCCACAAGGGCACTTTTACATATCAAAATATTAGTTTACAATTTAAGAAAGTCTGACGACTATAATACTACATTATTCAAGTCAAAATATTAATTTGCAGTTCCAGAAAGAATAATAATTTCGTGTTTACAATTATAACAAAATTGCCATACAGTGAAGATAAACTTACAAAGTTATCTATTACAAATATTACGACATCAGTAAAGTTAGAAATGTAGGGTCGGTAGGTGGGTTTACGGCCTGTTAATTTGATGCGCCAGTTTCCGGCCATTTGGATGAGTTGATGAACTGAAAGGATATTTTCTTGCTTTTTTAATATATTCCCATTCAATAGATACTAATTAAAACGCATACGACTCACTATTTCTTTAAGGCATGTAAAAATGTAAATAAGTTTAATAGAAAAACCTTCGTTCTTTAGAAGGTCGCAAACTGATGCAGGCCGCAAAACTGGCCTATAAGGTCTCAAGTCTGATTACACAAGAGACAATGAAATTAATATAATATCCTATAGGCTAGGCTAATCTGCCATCTCTCTTTTTTCTAGATGTTTGACGTAGATTTTATTATTTTCATGTTGACGTGTTATAGACATAGCTCAAAATATTTTATTATGATTAGTGTACCTACTTTATTACCTTTTATCTTGACGCTTAGAGACCTTATACATCTCTAACAAATCTCGATTGTTATTAGTTTCTTAGTCTTATTTTTGACATGTAACACTACATTTAATTAATGATACTTTGATTATTGTATTATTTTTATTTGATGTACCTAGATAGATTTTGACTTGTAAAAGTGCCCTTGAGGCCTATTTGCAGAATAAATGTTTTGATTTTGATTTTTTTGATTTTGTTTATGAATATTATATGTGACTTAATTTTACAACTGTTATATGCCTAACAGCCGAGTCTAACGCCTCTGTTTACAACACATGGGCAATAAAAGGATCAACTCACACGTGCCAGTTTTTTTTTAATTAAACAACAAACGACAGGTGGCTATGGGTGCACGCGCCGAGACAGCCAGTCGAGTTGACTGCTCTTCCTTACTTCCTATTCGAGGGCCCTTGTTTAGCATGTTAGGAATTAGATAAAATATTACAAATTTAGAAATAAAGGAAAAATTTGGCCTAGTTGGTAGTGTCACTGCGTACGAAGCTGAAGGTCCCGGGTTCGAATCCTGGTCAGGGCTAGTGATGCGCGACTTTGAATGATACTAATTCGATTAGTCGATTATTGTAATCATTCGAATAAGTTGACTAATGTCATAATCATTCGACTAATATTAGTAATACTGCAATCGCCGCTCGCCCGAATCGAACGGACTTAAGTAACGAATGTCCACAACTAACTAACTAACACCCGGTCAAGTCGAATACTCAGGGCATTTCCTGAGTCTTGGATGTTTTCTATTTATGTATTTAGTATATATTTATCTACATAAGTGTAGGCCTTGGACAGGGTCTACGTTGAAAATAATAAAATCTTCTAATGAAAACTCTTCTTTATTTACATAGTACATGTTACTTCTATCAGGTTTCATACTAACCCATTATGGATCATAAGGTCTGAAATAAAAGCATTTTTTTTTTTATACTGAATCATACATCAACTCATTCGCCATTCCAAAACAATTTAAACTCCATTCGAACGTTCCTCATTTATCATCAAGCAGCCAGCACCATACACATGACAGTAGGGTGGTCCACGTTTGTATGGCAAAAATTCAAAGTTGACCTAAAGATTGGGCCACCCCATCATTCTGTTACACATGTCTACTATATCAATTGCATTATCTACTATATAATTTGATGGCTGTGTATTACAGCCATCAAAAAGTACCAATCATTCATAAGTATGTATGTATATCGTCACCTAGTACCCATAGTACAAGCTTTCCTTGGTTTGGGACTAGATTGATTTGTGTAAGATTGTCCACAAATATTTATTTATTTATTTATTTAATTAAGGTTCACCAACAGTTGCTTACATCCTTACATTTGGTAAAACATACAAGCGACCAATCTTGGAGTAATGGAACAACTACTTAAAGGTAATCTCCACATGCAATAGTTATAGTGAAGTTAAAGTTAAACTTATAGAAATACAGTGTTATACCTTAGGCCAAGACTTGCTTGTTTACATTAGCGAGCGCATATTAATTTAAATAATTGATCAGAAAACAGTATAGAAAATTACTACAAAATAGCGCTGTGGAGAGCTGACATAATTTTACGTGGGGGGTCGAAGTGCATATCCGTAACATCGCTGTAGCTGTTGCCAACTTTGCACAGCCTGCATATTGGGGAGTTTCTGCCAGAAACCGTTCTACGAACCGGAGGGCTAAAAGGCGTAATAGGGTTACGAGGGATTCTAGATGGAGCACGAAAACGAAGGAGACTTAATACCTAATTGGGGGCAGTCTATTTTGTTCTGAAGGAGTTTGTTAAGGAATAAAGCATCTAAGATCAGTCTACGTTTTTCTAGTGAGTACATGCTAAAGTGCAGCTTACGTTTGTAGGACGTTCTCCTTTTTGCTACAGCACGACCGTTTTATATTTATTTATTTTATTTATATTCCTTCCCCAGTACCCTAACATTAAACCAACCCAAGTAAAGACATAACAGGAAATAAAAGTGCCCCAGAAATGCTTCGTTGCTCGTTTCACATACTAACAATGGAGCTTCCCCTTGCAAGATGCAATGGGTAAGTCAACTCGAAATCATTACTTAGCCGAGCTGCATCAAAGTAATTTAAAAAGCTATTTTACCGTTTAAACGATAAGGTTGAAATCTATTAACGTTTTGGCCAGAAAAGAGAATTTCATGAAGTAAGTACCTACCTATAGAATAGTCGTGTGCGCACACCGTGTCGGCCTTCGGGTGATCAAGGAGCGACTATGGTCATCCTTGGCGATCCTCTGAGCCTATTTTACAAAGCAGGATTTAGATTTAGTCGTGTAGTCGTAAATCAAAATTATCAAAAAAAAAAACAAAATTAGTTGTTTATTTTTCACATTGTTCGCATTTGATTGTTAGAAATATTTAAGTGTATAAAAAGACATGGAATATTCGGTGTAAGCACAGCGCTAAGTTGGCTTTTTTAATAGTAAAAACCTAATATGTATGTATGTATGTAAATACTTTATTGTAAACAAGACAAGTAAAATAAATTATACAGAAAAAAAACAGATCAATCATGTACAAAGGCGAACTTATCCCTGTAAGGGATCTCTTCCAGTATGATTTACAAACACCAAATACCTACCTACATAGTTGGTCGACTTGATAGTGACCCTGCTTATGAAGCTGGCCGTCCTGGGTTCGAATCCCGGTGAGGGCAGTAAAAGTAACGCGCGGTAATGATAGCGAAAGTCCCTATTCGTCCCGGTACCGCCGCACACCGGGTAGAGTCAGTTCGACCCAGGTCGGGCCTAGCTGTTTCTTGCTGGACTCTTCTCAGCTAGGCTATGTTTAGTGAACCAGCGATAAAACTCCCATTAGCTCGATTTCCTCACACCTCAGATTCGGTTGAAACCGCTCAACTAAATTCACTGGAGCGCAAACTCAGTATTCCAGTGTTCCAAACCACACGCGTGGTCGTGTCGGAGGTTTTCCCCTGGATTTTACAATAAAATAAATATTTAAGGGGGCTCGATCCCATACAACAAACGTGATTTTTTTTGCAGTTTTTATATATAATGGTACTGAACCCTTCGTGCGCGAGTACGACTCGCACTTGGCCGATTTTTTAAAATGGTTTTTACCTACTCTTACCAATGCCGAATAAGCGTCTAGTTTAGTAATCGTTTAGTTTCTGTTGTGTTGTTTGTTATGATACTATTATGATTGCAAAAGTGGTTGGTGTTGGTAAAAAATGTAGGTAGGAATGTAGATAGATCTTAACAATATTATTGCGATCTACCTATTTTTTGCCGAGATACTCGGAAATGTGAATATGATACTTAACTTGCCACTAACTGGCAACTACTTTTATTCACATTTTTAAAAGTTTGAAATTCGAACTGTTTATGTAGCGGCATTAATACAATCCACTGAAAAGAACACAATACCATTACTTGAACACGATATGCTAAACACTTGAATAAAATATGAATGGATGATTGCTATATTTGAATCTTTATATGGTACATGGACTATTTCCTACACTATAAACATAAATATCAAACTTACCTTAAACACTCACTAAACAAGAACAAACTACACAATAATTGTTGTAATATTCATTCAGTTCAAGCACTAAATCGTTCGAAACTTCGTAACGAAAGTTACACTCAATATTATACAGTGAAACGTCACACACACAGCGAGGCTACAATGCAACTAACGACGTGAACTGACGGACGGCTTGTGTGTGCAGCTGCTACTTACGGTGTTGCCAGCGCGAACTGCAAAATGGGAGATAATATATATATACACAAATTGACCTAGTCCCACCCAACCTAAGCAAAAAAATACTATGGGTTCCAGGCAGATAAATACTTGCTTAAATCAACAAATCCAGGAGTCAGGAATAACTTTATTATTCAAATAAATGTAAGTTGACACAAGTTAAGTTAGCAACGGGTTTTAAAAGATAATTAAATAAATAGGTTTTATCACTGAATAAGTAGTTTTGTGGCTTAGACCATTTTCATCAATAGTCTTTCTTCCGTGTTTTAAAATAATCTTGACAAGAAAATCTGTAAGTTGTAAATGAAATGAAATGAAATGAAATATTTTTTTTACATATACAGACATTCAAAAACAAAATAGCAATGGTCCCACACTAGGCTAGGCCTGTCCCGTGGAAACCAAAACCGATACAGAGTAACAGTCCATGCGGCTAGAAATGAAGCCAACGCAAAGTAAAATAAATAAATGTGTGTGTAAGTAAATGTGTTTCATCATCATTTCAGCCGAAAGACGTCCACTGCTGAACATAGGCCTCCCCCAAGGCTCGCCATTTAGACCGGTCCTGTGCCGTTTGTTTCCACCGGATTCCCGCGGCCTTCACCAGGTCATCACTCCACCTTGTCGGAGGCCTGGGAATGTGTTTGCACCTTATACATATTAATATACTCTTAGACATTTTTTTTTAATTCTCTTCGTATTATATACTATCGCAACTACTGCGGGTTTTCTCGCCTGTGGCAACACCATGGACGGGCGCGTGCCGGCGCAAGCGCCTTTTTTCAACACAATATTATGGAAAAAGTAAATAATTGGATTAGTGCGTGTCTTTGGTTGATATATGAAGATTATGATTTCCTTTAATGTTACGTTTATGTACTTTTCAACACTTACTCTCTCTCTCCTGTCAGGCATAGTTGAATGTTGATATCGACATACATGCATTTTAATATTTTTAACGTAGAATTGAATGTACTTTTTACGAGCGGCCCAATTTAAATATGTTATTTGGTTTTTAATCTTCTTGTACGCGTAATTAAGCCGCTTTTTGTACTTACGGATTATGTACTTTGACACATTTCAGCCCCGCTAACACAAAAATAATATTACGTATATATAAGACTAAGACACCGAACTTTTGAGGTAATAATACTTAGGGCCTGTTCCCACTATCCGACACCGATAAAAATGATTGGAAAACCGCTTAGTATGCACACTATCCGATCCGATATCGGTCACATTTTTATCGGTATCGGATATAATGTGGAGCATTAAGTACATTGTGGGCTACCGCGATCCGAAAACGAACGAAGTTCGAATATCCCCCTCTATCGCACTTGCTAATTCGTGCGACAGAGAGGGAGATATTCGAACTTGGATAATTGGAGGAGTGGCCCACTTAGATGGCCTCTGTCAGATTATAATCGAAAGATTAGAAATAGCTAGAGGAGGCCTTTACCGAATGGGACACTGAATTAAGAGACATATATACTCAAATACAGAATAAAAGGCTTGTTAGATAAATAGATGATAGAGTTATTTGGCTTTTATTATCTACTTATATTAAGCAACTTGCATATTTAATTCGAGCAAGTAAAGTGATGTTTACGGGTGCACATCGGATGTGATTACTCCATTTTTATGAATTAAAGTTACTCTTATATCCGTCTTATATCGTCTACCGGTCCCTGGGATCCCCGATCTCATTACAAAAGAATGCTATTGTTTATTTTTTTCGCCGGGAGGCGGCGAGTAACAAAGTGGGTGTAAGTTAATCAAACTTTACGCTATTATTTGGGGGTATACACTAGGAACACTTTAGGATAATCTTACACCTCGAAGATTATTTCATATTAAAAAAAAATACTGTGCAAAGAAGCAATTATATTACGTTTAACTAGCTTTCAAACGACACCTTACATGTACCGATTGGTAACATAGAACCTGAGAGATGGATAAAAATCAGTCGCCATTTTTATGACGTCACAGCTACGGGTTTTCCTTTTAAGTTTTATTTCCAGGTAAGTATAATGTACATAACATAACAGCTGGATTATACATATGTATACTTTTGTGAAATAATGTCTAAATTACGAAATATTCATGCTGACATCTGTCAGTTTACTAGCTCCAATTCAAAATCTGAGATTTAAAGAAGAAAGAAAAAACATTTATTCGTGGCACAGACACAGTACAAATTAACATAACACCAAAATACAGAAAATAGCCACGAAATGGCCCCAAATCAGCATAGTGCTAACCATTGGCTAGCGCTGAGGGGCTACCGCGAACCGAAAACGAACGAAGTTCGAATATCTCCCTCTCTGTGGAACGTATTAGCAAGTGCGACAGAGAGGGAGATATTCGAACTTCGTTCGTTTTCAGTTCGCGGTAGCCCCTCTGATCTTCTTTTCATTCAGAGTGCTCTAGGGTTGGTAGTTCCATAGTATCTCCTAAGTAGTCTGTGAGTAGTTCAGGAAACCTGTATTAGCACTTCAATGATAGTTTGCATAGGTATTTACATCGTAATGGTACAATAAGCATTCCCGGTTCACATCCTTGACACCCGACCAAGCCACACAGTAAAAGGCGCCAACATTTAGACCCGGCCCGAAGGCAGCCATTACCATAACATTAGCAGCTGTACGACCTATTGTCTCCTCTATAAAACACCCTTTACTAAATCAAACGATAATCAACCATATAGTTCAGGAATAAGGGTTATAGGGATAACACGTTTAAGTTGGCATTGTTAGCTAGTTTATTGTGATGCGTTATTATTAATCGGATGTGTCAATTTTATTGGGGTTCAGTTCCAATGATTTTTTTGTGGCTTTATTGTATTGGGATTATTTAACTGTAATTATTGTAACCCTCACACATTTCGTGCCGTGACAAATATGATTTTAAATAGAAATAATGCCAAACTGGGAAAGAAATAACTTACTAGGCTGACTTTATATTCCTATTTCGTTTAGTATAGAAATTGTACTTATATAAAATAACTTAAGCAGTTACATTTTTACAGTCCCATATCAACTTCAATTGATGTAACCGTTGTTATGCAAGTGTTATGCTCTAAAACTATTTGTGGAAGTTTCGACTTCGCGGTATTTTCAAGTTTTTTTTTATTTTTCGCACCATAGACACAAGTATTATATTTTTTCATAACGTGTTGTTCACACGATGATAATATTGGATAAAATTTACTAGAAATCAACCAAAGGGTCCAAAGGAAGCATGAAATTGAATGTCCAAACTCAACGAAATCTTTTTATTTTGTATAATAATGCTTAATGTTAATTCTAACTGATTCTGATAATTGTTTCAGATACAATAAATTGCTTATTTCATATCATTGATATTTAATTTTGAGCTACTCAGTATTTTTTTGTATTTATTTACAAGTTATTAGGTACTTATTTACTAATCCGTTGAAACATTTTCCTTTAATTCGGACAGTTGAATGTATTGTTTATTCTGGCAGCTGTCGTTCTGTTCTAACGTCATTATAAATAAAAAATGCCAGGTGTTTGTGAAGAAATTATTGATGATATTGAAGATTTAATATCTTCACAAGATATAACGCCAAAAGAACGATATTCTAGTAGGAAAAATGTGAATGTGCGATCTAAAAAACGGGAGAAGAATGCCGAGCCTGTGGAAAAAGTGATATTGGAAAGCGTCGTTCCAGGTAACCTAAAACTCTTATAACTTAACAAAGTGACTATTCAAGGCGATATTTCTGTTCTCCAGATAATTTCTTAAACTTATTCTATCTATTTATAGTTTTTAAAATTGTTTTATTTTTAAACCGGCTTCGCACGGGTGCACTATTTAATGGATGTTATTATACATATAAACCTTCCTCTTCAATCACTCTATCTATTAAAAAAAACCGCATCAAAATCCGTTGCGTAGTTTTAAAGATTTAAGCATACATAGGGATATAGGGACAGAGAAAGCGACTTTGTTTTATACTATGTAGTGATACATATAAACCTTCCTCTTCAATTACTCTGTCTATAAAAAAAACCGCATCAAAATCCGTTGCGTAGTTTTAAAGATTTAAGTATACATAGGGATATATCTATAGGGACAGAGAAAGCGACTTTGTTTTATACTATGTAGTGATAGTGAAATATGAGATAAAAGAAATAATGTGTTTCTCGCGTTACTTTCAGGCACACAAACGATCTATGTAAAAACGTGGGGCTGCGCTCACAACAACTCTGACTCGGAGTACATGGCCGGCCTCCTGGCTGCGGCCGGCTATCCGCTCACAGAGGACAAGTGGCAGGCGCAGCTGTGGCTGCTCAACTCCTGCACTGTGAAGAGCCCTTCGGAGGATCATTTCAAGTAAGCCAATAGCTCAATTTCTGAATACTTATCGCTTCACCATCATAATTGTTGTAGCATATTCCCAGTTATTCTTCATCATGCAAAGCGCCTAAAGTGGAGATGGGCAGGACATGTCGCCCGGTACAAGGACAAAAGATGGACAAAGACGGTTACCGCCAAAGGAACGATGGTCAGACGAGTTAATTGAGGTGGCTGGTAGCACCTGGATAGAAGCTGCTCAAGACAGAGGTTTATGGGAAAATTTGGAGGAGACGTTTACCCAAAAGGGGCCTTAATTAAATATATATACATACATATATTGTATAAATTCAAGTGCTTGTTGCTGCATTATGTAAAAATTTTAATTAAGGAATAAAAGAGGTTTATTATTATTCCCAGTTATATCCTAGAGGAGCCCAGAGTCCAGTTTGCTTCCGTTGCATCTTCAAGAGAAAAATAGATGTTGAGATTACATTTTTTCCTTCCCCAAAAAGCTATTGTTGAATAATGATGATGAGTTCCTGTTATCCCTCATTAGGGTCATAGGGCTTGCAGAAGAGTTCTCCATTTGTCACGGGTCTTGTGCGGCTTCTTCCAGCTTCTCCCAGCCGAGGCCATAAGAGCCCGCCTCTTTTCTGTTGAATAATAATAGCACATTACTGTAGATGCTGCGAAATAGGTGATTGCCAGCAAGTAGTTATAGATGGCCGAGACACAAGAGATAAAATGCTGAAAATTCCTGTTCATGCCGAGGCTTGTATAGCGCTTTTCTTAGAAAATGTAGTGAAATTTGAAATTTATAAGAAAACTGAGGATTCAGCAGGAAGCAGTTAACAATATAAAAGCACTAATAAATTTCATACAGGAACTAGGATAATTAGCTACCCCTTTTTCACGCAAATTAGGCACGCTGGATGTTGACTTGCGGAAAATGCCCAGTAAAACTAACTAACACACTTTGGTTGTTGGTACGGAGCAGACCGCCCCCAGTGTAGGAATTTAATAGGAATGAAATCACCAATAAAATACAATGTAAAAAATAGGTTTATTTAATAATTGTTCTTATTTGTGAGGAGACTGCCATTGGTGATAAAGATAAAAAACCATTTATTGAAGTAGGATTTTACAGTCACTTTTGGACCTTTTTTTATTTGCTTTTTTTTGCTTTTGGTGTGTGCGACATATCAGACTTTTTAGTGCCAAGTTTTCTACTTTCGAAGGGAGTTTGGCGGGCCGATTAAACCCCTTAGGGCTTATCCAGAACTTACGCGAGGTTTTATTGGCCCACTTTTAGACCCACCTCCCCCTTCGTGATCTTTGGTGAGGTTCTAGGAGACCCCCCCCCCCAACAAACCTCACGTGTATTTTTCGCTATTAAAAATTTAGGTTGAAACGGTATTGTGTTTATTTTCGTATATGTGTTATGCAAGCGCTCTAAAATTAAAAAACGTAAATAGACTCGCTGTTTTTGACGTGCGAAATGATTTTTAATTTTCTATTTGAGTAGATATTATTTCTCGGTTTTGTAGGTACAGGAAAAAAATACACGTTAGGTATACGTTGTGGGTCATACATGGATTTAGGTTCGCGTCTTTTCTGTGGATATACCAAAAGTTAAGTGCTACAAAGCTTAATTTTGGATTGGACGAGTAACCCGCATAAACAGTGTCTCCGTTTCTATAAATCCCTGTAATAAAAACATAGCTAACATGCACGAAGCCGTTAACTATTGACCACAGGAGGGACGACTTTTGTTTTTTCAACTAAGTATGACCCCCCCAACGTGATCAGTCGTGAGGTTTTTCATGACCCCCCCCCCTTCGGAACCTCGCGTAATTTTTGGATAAACTTCGCGATTCTAACCAATAGTATACTTGATTGACCTGTCTATGAATCACCAAGGAATAATAATGAATACGGACAAAGGGTCTGGTCTAATATCCTCCCAAGTATATTGAATAGGTTTCCGACAGAACTCCTAACAGATATTAGTAATAAAAGTAGTAAACAAATTCGCAATATCCTTAAGAGAGAAATGTTAAAAAAAACTACACATACCTAAACCAAAATGTGCCTACTTAATATAATATGTTGTGTCACTATTTATTAAGCGGCTCCTTAACTCAAATAATCTTTAATGTTAAGATTAGTAGTTAAGAACATGAATTCCAATGTAATATATATGTAATTCACTTTTCTTCTTCACTGTTCTCATTTGATTTTATTTTTTAGACTGACGCTCAGAGACCTTATACATCTCTGAGGATATTTATTTATTAGATTTTATTATTTTCATGTTGACGTGTTATAGATATAGCTCAAAATATTTTATTATGATTAGTGTACTTACTTTATTACCTTTTATCTTGACGCTTAGAGACCTTATACATCTCTAACAAATCTCGATTGTTATTAGTTTCTTAGTCTTATTTTTGACATGTAACACTACATTTAATTAATGATACTTTGATTATTGTATTATTTTTATTTGATGTACCTAGATAGATTTTGACTTGTAAAAGTGCTCTTGAGGCCTATTTGCAGAATAAATGTTTTGATTTTGATTTTTGATTTAATAAACAGTTCAATTTTTTTTTTTTGATCAGGAAGTAGGTCATACTTTGCCCACTGCTGATTGTAACCAACGCCACACTTGTGCAGGAACGAGGTTGAACTAGGCAAGAGCCGCGGCATCCACGTGGTGGTGGCGGGCTGCGTGCCGCAAGGAGCCCCGCGCGCGGGCTACCTGCAGGGCATCAGCGTGGTCGGGGTGCAGCAGATAGACAGGATAGTTGAGCTGGTCGAGGAAACGCTCAAGGGTAAGCCTTACCCTGCCACATAACATATAAAATTATTCGTTTAAATTTGTACATTGACACTATAGATAAAATAAGATGATATAGAAAATAAGAAAAAAAATAAGATGGGAAGATGAAATAATAAGAGTTGCAGGAAGAAAATGGACCCGGCTAGCGAGAGACAAAGAGAGATGGAAAGGGATGGAGGAGGCCTTTGCCAAACGGCAAACAGACAGAACCGATGCTGTCGAGTGTTATTGTAATTTTGTAATGTACATACAATACAATACAATACAATACCAATACTCTTTATTGTACACCTCAATCAAAGGATACAGTACAGTACAAAAACACAATGAGAAGAGGCAAACAACAGGCGGTCTTATCACTAAAGAGCGATTTCTTCCAGACAACCTTAGGGTAGCGGAAATCTAATCAGAACGATTCATGGCAGGTGGTGCAGAGTTAATACATATAAAGATAAAGATGAAATTTATTGTCAGAAACTGTGTAGGTACAATTAGGTCGAATGTCAAATAGAAAGTCCAACAGTTTGCCCGTTTCGGGCGTACAATAATAAATTACCATTAAATACAATCTTAACCATCAAAGCATCTAGAATATAAAAAAATAAAAATTATTATTTGTTTAAATTTGTACATTGACACAATGTGATACGGTCTAAAATGATCATCATTCTTTATTCTTTATTTGTTGCAACCTTGGTATTTACAAGGTGTTCTTATAAGCTAGGCAGTACAGACAGACAAGGACCCTAGTAGGGTGTAGCAACATATTTACGAACTACAAACGAATCTAAATATTATGTTATATGTATTTTTACAGTTTTGTGCGAAATAATTGCACTCAATTACAAAATGAATTTTTAGAGATAAACACAATTTTAAAGGCTTTATTTATAATTGGTTATAATACTCATTTAAACTATAAGGACATAGTTCAATGAGGTATTTTTTTAAAACGTTTAAAATCATCATCCTAGCGTTATCCCGGTACAGTTGCATCCTGAAGGATACCCTGGGTCCACTACCTAATCTCAAGAATTGACGTAGGCACTAGCTTTTACAGAAGCGACTATTTGACCTTTCAACCCGGAATACTAATATTTATTCTTTAAAACAAAACTGCTTTCAAAGATGCCTTAGTAAAAGTGCTATATTTTGTTACAAGGATGCGATGTTTCTTTTAGGGCACCAAACCGTCTGTAATCGTAAGCGGTGTTCTTTAAAATCTGATTGTATGGAAAGTGACAAGTTTCTATGGGATGACAGCTGCCGGCGCCATATTTGACGATGACCGGCCTGTGATCGTATGTTGGTGCAACCGACCCTTAATGGTTTACCCCACAGCAACAACATACTGGACTTCTCATTCTAACCTCGTGGCGCCCAAAGATTTTTTGGCTCCTCTTTAACTATGACCCGACTGTCCTGCTTATAGGACATAATAGTTACAGTCATATCCGCCCAAGATTTTGAGTTGAAATTTGTATTTGTGAATTTGTGTATGTTTGAAGTGAAACTTTCAGGGTATAATTATGATTATATTAGCACGTGTTTTTAAATTCAATTATTTGTCTACCTTTTGATCTTTACAAAGGCCACTGGGCCTCAATTACTAGATTTACAGAGTTTATTAATATGGCCTTCTGAAAGGCGCGTGGGCAGTAATTGAAGGTTAGTTGAAAAAAGTGCTGGGCTGGAGCCGCCATGCTTATTTTGGTTTATCAAAAGGCGCGTGGGCGCCACGAGGCTAAGTAAGATTTTTGTAATAACATTTAACTGTATTTTTATCCAGGCCACACAGTCCGCCTCCTCGGTCAAAAGAAAACGTCAACAGGGAAGAAAGCGGGAGGCGCCTCCCTCCTCCTCCCCAAGGTCCGGAAGAACCCTCTTATAGAGATCATCCCCATCAACACCGGCTGTTTGAACCAGTGCACGTATTGCAAGACCAAGCACGCGAGAGGGGAGTTGGGCAGTTACCCCCCGGAGGAGATTGTCGAGCGGGCGAGGCAAAGTTTCCAGGAGGGAGTGGTGGAGATTTGGCTCACTAGCGAGGATACAGGTTCGATAAATATTTTCTTGTTAGTGATCATTGCCATTAACACAGCCTTTAGACAGGGTAGGCAGATTTTTTTATAAGACACGATTATTTGTTATCATTAATACTTATTACAAATCTGGTGTAAGTACACCACCCGTTCTCAATTACCTACCTAGTTACAGTAGTACCCAACTGATAAGGTGCGTCGTGAATCTTCGTTCGCGCAGAAAAGAAAGTATCGCTCCGAAGATTAACGAAAGAATGCTTAAAACTTACAATTAACCTTAGATCACTACTATAAGGTTCATTATACACTGTTCATAATGCGCGTGTACTCGATGAGAAGTATGGCGGCTGACTAACATGCCACGCGGCGCGCGCTAACATGGCGGCAGCTGCGGTACAGGAAAAAGAAGCGCGGTGCGTGGAGCGTGCCGATTGGTCAATATTATTTCCCGCGCTTTAAAAATTCATCTTCTGCGCAGGTACATCGGTAAGCCATATCAGTTGGGTACTACTGTACTTGCTTTTTTATTCGCGAAATATAGTTTCGAGAACGCATTAATAGACATAAGCCACTCAAGCAACTTTCGCACTAAAAAAGAAATCATCCATTTTCGAACTTGTTAACACTCGTAAAATTCTTACTGTCCGTACATTATGCACTGTTGTGGACTTCACAAGCCCAGTGTCAGTGAATTGTTTTGATTGTAACAAAAATTTCAGTAAAATAGTATTATTGTAACTAACATTATGAGCCATGAGCTTGAAAAACGTTAATTTATTTATTAATTACTAGTGGGCAGTGGCTCTGTGAGCTGTAGACCTCGTGAGTGAGTTTTTTTATCATTTCCAAAATCTGACATTATAAAAAATATCAATTATGAATATCGAACCTGCTAACAAAATTTCACGAGAATCGGTTGAGAATTGCGACCTGTAGACGAGAACAAACGGAAATTCAGAAATCCGGACATACGAAAGCATTTTTGTCGAAGCTGAAGCGGAGACCTTCGCTTCACTCGGTCTATTAAATATTGTATTGCTGTAGGTATAGTTCATTGACCCACTTATTTAACTTCAGGCACATACGGTCGCGACATAGGCACCTCCCTCCCGGCGCTCCTCCGGCGGCTGGTGGAGGTGATACCTGCGGGTTGCCGCCTGCGGCTCGGCATGACCAACCCGCCGTACATACTCGAGCACCTCGCCGAAGTGGCCGCTATCATGCACCACCCTCGTGTTTACAAGTTAGTGCATTTAGGCCGGGTTTTATAAAGATCCGTTAGACCAAATGTCAGATCAAATTTCAGTAACTCAGTACATTTTTTGACATAACAAACCGACATAAAGTCTAACGGATCTTTATAAAACTGAGCCTTAATGAATTTAATCACTACATAGTATAAAACAAAGTCGCTTTCTCTGTCCCTATGTCCCTACATCCCTATGTCTGCTTAAATCTTTAAAACTACGCAACGAATTTTGATGCGGTTTTTTTAATAGATAGAGTGACTCAAGGGGAAGGTTTATATGTATAATACATGCATCAGCATTGCACCCGTGCGAAACCGGGGCGGGTCGCTAGTAAATAATAAATAAATAAATTGGGACCCTTAAGTTTTTTGGAGTGGATCATAATATTTTTATTATTAATAGTAGACTTATTAGAGAGTTCAAAATTGTTGCCGGTTTTTTTTTATTAAGCATCGTTTTTAAGAAATATTGTTTTTAGTCTTACCTTTGACATCACACGTTTGGAGGGATTAATAGGATACATACAATTAACCGGTTAATAATTTCTGTTAATTGCGTCTTACGATATTTTTTCGTATTTTAAATCATTTATATCATAGATAAAGGCTAACAAAAACCAATTTAGAAATAAAAATGGGGATAAGAAAAGTACTTTAGGAGATATTTCAAAAATAGTAAAAACCGGTTCTGAGCCCTGCGTGCCTTGGTCTGCCGCGTAACAAAAAAAACATCAACGTGACAGGTGACAGATGTCAAATGTGGCAGTTAAATCTATGATTTTGTACATTCATGGATGTAACTGCCAATTTGATATTTCTTCTGCCTGTTATCTTTATGACCCTTATTATGACAGTATTTTATGACCCTTATTCTTTGTCCGCGAGTGTATATGCCATTATATGTATGTAAGCACTTTATTGTACAACTAGCGACCCGCCCCAGCTTCGCACGGGTGCACTATTTAATGGATGTTATTATACATATAAACCTTCCTCTTCGATCACTCTATCTATCTCTTCGATCATCAAAAAATCCGCATCAAAATCCGTTGCGTAGTTTTAAAGATTTAAGCATACATAGGGGTATAGGGACAGAGAAAGCGACTTTGTTTTATACTATGTAGTGATATACATGTCACACAAGATTAAGAGTACAAAGGCGAACTTATCCCTATGAGGGATCTCTTCCAGCTAACCTTTGAGGGATTGACTGTAAAGTGGGAGAACTTACACTAAAACTTCCTACATGAGTCTTGTTTACCTCAGGTTCCTCCACGTGCCGGTCCAGTCGGGCAGCGACCAGGTGCTCGCCGATATGAAGAGGGAGTACAGTCGCAGCGAGTTTGAACACGTCGTCGACTTCCTGAGAGAAAAGTGAGCATGTTCAACTCGGCCGTCGTATCTTGGGGAAAAAATCCCCTCGTCTACCGGCCCCTGGGATCCCCGGGATCATTACAAAAGAATGATATTGTTGGCCGAGTAAAACGAAGGTCTGCTTCAGCTCCGACAAAAATGCTTTCGTGTGTCCGGATTTCCGTTTGTTCTCGTCTACAGGTCGCAATTCTCAACATATTCTCGTGAAATTGCGCGAGCAGGTTCGATAGTTATAAAGATTTTTTTTTGTCGTGACGGTTTTTGGAAATTTCCTAAAACAATTTTGTTATTAATGATTTTGTAAGTTTCAGCGGGCGAATTTCGGTTTCTTTTCCTCTACAGAGGGGCTACCGCGAACCAAAAACGAACGAAGTTCGAATATCTCCCTCTCTGTCACACGAATTAGCAAGTGCGACAGAGAGAGAGATATTCGAACTTCGTTCGTTTTCAGTTCGCGGTAGCCCCTCAGGTCGCATTTCTCAACCGATTCTCGTAAAATTTTGTGAGCAGGTTGGATAAATATACCGTATTTTTTTGTCGCATAAGTTTTTGGAAATTAAAAAAATATATATACTTGTTCAACGGTTTGTTCTCCTCAACAGGTCGCATTTCACAAACGATTCTCGTGAAATTTTGCGAGCAGGTCCGGTAATTATATAGAATTTTTTTGTCGAGTCAGTTTTTGGAAATTTTCAAAAACATACTTCAAAGATTTTGTAAGTTTCTGCGTCCGAATTTCGGTTTGCTGTCCTCTACAGGTCGCATTTCTCAACCGCTTCTCGTGAAATTTTGTTAGCAGGTTCGATATTCATAATTGATTCTTGACATGCATAAATTAAATAGTGACATTCACAATTATAACACCAGAAATAAAAATAAATTAACCATTCCCGGATATCGTTTCCGTAAAGTAAATATGTCCTTTATGGGGAACTGTGTACGGTTTTACAATACGTTACCAACTAATATGCTGAAATTGTCAATGAGTCGATTTAAATCAAGCGTTAAACGCCATCTCTTACAAAAATCTTATTACACTATAAATGAGTTTATAGAAGATAAAGCCGCATTTACGTAAAATATATGTATACTTATTATTAAAATGACGTGTAAAAGAGCTAGGTTAAGCCTATTTACAAAATAAATATTTTGATTTTGATTTGATCTTTTTTATAATGTCAGATTTTGGAAATGATGAAAAAACTCACTCACGAGGTCTACAGCTCACAGAGCCACTAGTTCATTTTTTTCGCCGGGCGACGACGGCTTTGTATCGTCAATTCTATTTGCTTTTCATCTTTATCATCTCAATTGTGTAATTGTGTAAAGTTTTATAATAAACTACCTACAAACGTGACTAATTTATCTATTAATAAATTCAAGACTTATGTAAACCGTAAACTCATATCGAAAGCATATTATAGCACAAAAGACTACATGAATGATAAAACACCGTGGGTATAATTGTGGTTGAAATACTAATTATATTTTAATAATTATGACGTTACATCTTAATGACTATTTTCATAACTGACATTAGATGTAGACGTTAAATTTTCCTCTTGACATTCAGATTTTATTCTAGAAACTGTCTAGATTATACTATTTTTTATGTTTTTATTTTACATATTGACGATCTTTTTGTGAATTTATTATACTCTCTTTTGACATACATTATAGTAATTCATGTCTTTTTTAAAATTGCATATGCATCAATACATTGCTCTGAATAATTAGATTCAATTTATGTAATATATAACTGACGATTGAAAAGTGCTTGTTGCTAGGCCTATTTGAATAATAGTCGTTTATGCAATCGTCATATAATGTATGCTTTTTTAGTCGAGAACCGCGATTAGATCACGAGGCTTGCCGAGTGGTCTAAGTAAGGTTCGAGACTTAAAAAGCTAATTATATAACTATTGTATACACTATTTTTTCTACGAGTCAACGGAAATTAATTAAACAAACCGAAACAATTAGACTAGTCTTGCGAAAATGAAGTTTAGGCACATGGGTCGGACGCTCGTTGATGTCTTCTGTTCTATGCCGCGGCGTCACGTGATTGGTCAATTTCATAAGAGTACTGTAATGGCGACACGTGATTAGCCAATTTCATAAGAGTACAGTAAAAGGCGACACATGATTGGTCTATTTCATAAGAGTTCACTTGAAGGGAACCAATAGAGAAATGTATGTGATTCTAGTTTCGTCTACGATATCTTAATTCAAACATTGAAGTCGACGAGTGGAAAAAGAATATTTTGAGTTTTGAGTTTTTTTTTTAATGATGAAACTTTTTTTTTTTTAATTTATTTTCAAAAAGGTACATAAAGTTTCCAGTTTTAATTTTACTCGCCAAACTGACAAGACAGTTTGTTGGCGAGACCGCGCTCATTTTAACAAGTCTATTATCATGCACCTAAATTACATAATTAAGCAATACTTGTAATTGTAAGAACTAGAACAATAAAAAACATACATATTAACTAACTAAATCTGTAAACAGTTAAGGTAATCTTTGTAAAAATGTCTTTTTTAGTTTGCTTTTCGCTACATTTAAACTATATTTTTTCTCTTCTCTTAACCAGTTAAATTCGTTATAAATAGTTGGAACCATAAACTGATTTGTTCTTCTGCCATAGTAATTGTTAACATAATTTTGCACATATTTTCCTAGTCTAATATTTCTCGTCTTATATTTGCTTTGCTTCAGCACCTTAAATGTTGACTTGTTGTCAGGGTCCCCGGGATGACCATAGCCACCGACATAATCTGCGGGTTCCCCACGGAGACCGAGCGAGACTTCACCGACACGATGCAGCTGTGCCAGAAGTACCGGTTCCCTTCTCTGTTCATCAACCAGTTCTTCCCACGCCCCGGTACACCAGCTGCCAAGATGCCTGCCGTAAGTTGACGTTGAACTCATTTAGAAATACATGATGACAGGCACGTATCCAGAGGGGGGGATAGTTGGGATTTATCCCCCCCCGAAAACGTTTTTAGCCAGTAGTGATTACAGCGATTTTTATACAGTTCACATGATTGTTTCGAACCAAAAGTCTGGATACGTGCCTGCGTGATGACACATAAGTCATGGAGCGCCCGTGGCCCAGCGGTTAGATCGCAGGTCAGTATCATTCAGACCAATTCCCTTGAAGTCGGAGCTTAAGGTTACTGTCCTGGCGGCATTCCCACACAGTCTTCTTCCATTCTTCCTATTTTCTGCAGAAGAGAAGGACATCTTTAAGGTTGACATCCCTCAATTCGCTCTCCTCTAGCATATCGCTACCGTATATATTAAACCGCATTGCTGCGTACATAATACATTCCGCTACGACATGCTTGCTGGTTTCTTCCTCCACACAATGTGCCCACAGGAAGCGTCATTGCTGATCCCTATTATCTTCAGGTGTCTATTAAGAGTATTGTGACCAGTGATGATCCCAAATGATTGATGATCCTGAATAAATAAATAAATATTAGAGGACAATCTTACACAAATCGAACTAGCCCCACAGTAAGCTCAAGAAGGCTTGTGTTATGGGTACTAGACGACGATATATTTAATAGATATAAATACTTAAATACATAGAAAACATCCAAGACTCAGAAACAAATATTCATGCTCATCACACAAATATTTGCCCTGACCGGGATTCGAACCCAGGACCGTCAGCATAACAGGCAGGTGCACTACCCACTAGGCTAAACCGGTCGAAAATCCAGAAATCGGTATTATGTCCAGAAATTAATTATGTTCTTTACATCTCTAGATACCCGGCCAAGAGGTGAAGAGGCGTACGAAGATGCTCTCCGAATTCTTCCGCTCCTACGAGCCCTACGGCCACAAAGTCGGCGAAACACAAGAAGTACTAGTCACCGATATATCACACGACAAAAACTACTACGTCGCCCACAACGAATTCTACGAACAGGTCTTAGTGCCCAAGGAAGAAAAGTATATGGGCAAAATGGTAACTGTCAAAATCACGGCGGCTACGAAATTCTCTATGATGGGACAGCCCATAGACAAGCCGGTGATGCCTGGTTTGACAGCGCCGTTGAAAAAAGGAGAGGTGTCGGGTGTCTATGTTGAGAAAAAGAAAATGGCGGTGCCTGTGCCGATTTTTGTTCTGATATTTGCTGTTGTAATGAGGCTTATATGGTTATTTTTATAGTATATTGTAAATATAATTGTTTTAAGGATTATGATGTTTTCTTTGATACACATAACACATTAGGTTATTTATAAATTTAATATCCACTTGCCTGTAGAACGATAGAATGTAGTTTCTTTCTAACAAAATGACTACGGTGGTTTAAATTTTTTTCTTATCGGACTGTTACTCCTACAAGTGTACAGTTATCTCACTGAGTATTAGCAAATTGAATATAATATGAAACTCAGAAAAAACATCTGGGTTGTTCCCAAGGAGTGAACTTGTTCCTCTACAGAGCGTTTCACTTTTTTTCTCAGGGCCTGCACTCCGAACTTTTTATCGCGCCATCCCCTTCACTCTCGTGTGATATACTATGTGTGAAAGGGGCAGCACGATACGAAGTTCGGAGTAGTCCCTCTGTAATCATAACTTATAAGTCATAACCGGTACCCTAAACCGTCAAAGCGATCAGTGAAACGGATATTGCTTGGATCGGAACGTTTAAAAATGCGTTCTGAAACCATATCTATAAATAGAAAATCAATACTCACGTTTTTTAGTTACCTATTGTATACACTTTAACATTAATTAATAACTAATGTTATTACAAAACTGGGTACATAAAAGATTCGTTACTGACACGAATAATTTTGAAATCAACGAAGTGTGATACATTCAGAAAAATCACGTGTCAGATACGCGGAACGGCATTCTAAAACGTCAAACAAAAATATCACTTGCGTTCTGTACAGGCGTGAATTTCATAAAAATTGATTTTAAACTCATTCTGATACCGTAACAACCACCGATGGCTGGAAAGCTGAACAAATTCGAAACACCCAGTTCTGCCAGCTCGGATAGGTAAAAAGTGTGACAAGTTTGTAATGTTTGTTTGTACAGCTGTCGCGTGTCAATTAAGTTCATTCAGTATTTTCCGAATTGAATACTAAGTTCGGTCGGTATTTAGAAGTGGAGTGTGTTGATAATAAGTAATAACCAGAGTGTCGATCACATGTAACGGCCGCATCATAACCTCTGCCGCGCATTGTGAATTTATTTTTAGACGTATTTAGTTCGTTGGCAGCTGAGTTTGGGCACGTGCTGGCTTGCGGTTATGGACCCCGCCATCATCTTCGCGAACCCGTAAGAGCAGATAAACCCATCTAAGTCAGTGGCTTCAGCTTATTTTGGTTTCTATTTGGTTGCGAGCACGAATTTATGCTTTAGTGTTTATGTTAGCTATCGTTTTTAATCAATAACAAACGTATTTTGAATCGGAAATAACATGTCTTTGATAATTATTCTATGTGACATTATCATAGTAAACAATACATGGCCTTCAATGATAACACTGTCTAACAATGCGTTGATAAGTTGATATGATCAACTATAGAGGAAATTCACATTGATTAGTTATAGGTGCGGCTAACAGTAGATGCAAACTCATATAGTGATAACAAGAACTTAAGCCGTCGTTTCCCGGCGAAAAAATAAACAATAGCATTCTTTTGTAATGAGCCCTGGTATCCTTGGGACCGGTAGACGATGGGTAATTATGCAACAGACACTTGCAATATATTTTTACACTGTAAACAGTCAATAAACTACAGAATGCGGATACTAAATACACTACAGAAATATTATACATATAAACCTTCCTCTTCAATCACTCTATCTATTAAAAAAAACCGCATCAAAATCCATTGTTGTTATAAGTCATTGTGTTTAAAGATTTAAGCATACATAGGGATATAGGGACAGAGAAAGCGACTTTGTTTTATACTATGTAGTGATGGTGGTTTAACTTATCCACTATATTATTTGCCTTAATGAATTTTGTTGTTAAAATAAAATATAAAATCTTATCACCCTATTCACCAGGTTTAGCTAAGTACATTTATATAGAAAAACGAAATTGGTAAAGCATACATAGCTATGTCAACCAAACCAACACAAAATGCTGTTAAAAACCTTTTTAAGGTAACTCTCAGTGATGCTGTTAAATGTTTTACAATTTCAGGATGCAGCATTCAAGCATCATATTTTTTATTCAATTATTGTCTTATTTAAACTATTTGGATAGTATAGTAAATGGGTACATATTGTACAGAATTCCAGTATAAAGTTACCTATTTTTATTACACTTGAATGTATGTCAAGGATATCGTTGCTATATAACTGGTTAGTTTATAGTAGTTATTTGTGATTCACTGTGGTTATACAAATACAAAGTATGTAGTGTTGTGTTCCTGGAGGTAAGCAAGGTTGCCAGAGCTCCCGAGGATGCACTGTGTTGAGAGTGAGGGACCTACATTTGTCCCTTCTGCTGTGAACACAGTGAATTCTCAAATTTCATAAAGGGTCGGCAACGCGTACGTGACTCCTTTGGAGTTGCGGGCGTATATAGGCTGCGGTGGCCGCTTACCATCAGGTAGACCGTATGCTAGTTTGCCACCGGCGTTGTATAAAAAAAAATACATTATTTCGTCATCACAGTTGTTAAATTGTTTAATAATACAGTACATAGACCATGATGAGCCCACTAGGCATAAGAAAATAAAATTACAATGTCAAGTGAATATGATATGCAATACAATAATATCAATACAATTATTATATATTAAAATAAAAGGCACTAGTTTTCCGTAGAGACAAAAGCTATAATGACACCAATCAACAAGGCATTAAAAATATATAAAAAATAAAGAGTAAAAGGCTATAAACGCTATGCAATCTTGCGCACTAAACATGTCCCGTCGTCTACCGGTCCCGGGAATACCCGGCTCATTACAAAAGAATGCTATTGTTTATTTTTTTCGCCGGGAGCCCACGGATAAGAGGAGCAGAGGGGCTACCGGGAAACGAAAACGAACGTAGTTCGAATATCTCCGTCGCACTTGCTAATCCGTGAGATAGAGAGCGAGATATTCGAACTTCGTTCGTTTTCGGTTCGCGGTAGCCCCTCAGGCATCCAAATATCCAGATATTTTTTTAATTCCTATTCTCATTGCAATATGTGTAATATGGATTCAGTAATAAGATTTTTTTTAGTATGATAGCAGTTTAAATATTTTTGCAGCTCTGCACTGGTGCGTTGAGTACATTTACATCACACATGTTAATCAAACACCATTGTGAGACAACTGTGTTTATTTAATGTTACAATAACTTACCTGAGAGGCATAAATCATTGTGTGTTAGTCAGAACTATAATTAAATTTTTAAATGATAAGAATACTCGCATACTTCTTTTTCTCCAAGATCTTATCTTAAAGCAGTAGAAATAATTTTTTGTATTAAAATTGTATTTTGTTTTTCACATTACAATGGTGCACAATAAAGATTTTATTTAATAACTTGAAACAAACATAAAAAACACAATTAAAAATAAAGTTAAATAATACATCACTAACCTAATTAAACTAACTAAACTATAAAAAGAAGATGCCCCCCAAGTCCCCATCACTGGCTATAGTGCCTAGAAGGCTGGCAGCGTTTCCTCTTTGGATTGCTAGGCTAATCCTCTGGCCAAAATAGCTGCCAGCCCTCTGGTCACCCGACATTTCAATAAAGTATATATTATTATAATATTGCACACCCCTCATAATCTAATATAATTATTTGAACAAGTATACAGAGAGACAGGTAAAACCAAAGAGAATATAACCACTACGTTCTAAGAGACGGGACTTCGAACTAGCTTTTGGATGACAGTGACATTGTCATTGCATGACATTGACGTAGAGTTTGGCCAAACATTCTGTACCACAATAAAATAAAAAAGGAAATAGGTAATGCCAACATAACAGCGCGATAGGGATGTAACTTTGATGTAGTACGGTTAACGATATCGATATCGATAAACGATGACTAGTGATGTCTGGGTTCCATTATTATAAAAATCCCAGTTAGAGGGCGTCCATTATTTACGTGAGATGTTTTTGGCGGGAGGGGATCGAATTTTGCCAAAAACACCTCACTTTGAATCCATTCTCAACTGGTTAGGTTATGACGACTACACTACGACGTCCATGCGCTTATTCCTCAGTGGGTAGGGCTAGAAATAAATAAAATAAAAAAAGTATAAAGTTTTATTGCTTTAAATATATTAACCATCTCTTTAGACTACTTTTCTTTCGGTTAAAATCTTTGGGTTGAAAGTGGTCACCACAAACAAATTTTAATTCGTTCAACTTCTCAATCGGAACGTAGGCTAGGTCTTCATTGCCAATCTCTTTCACCCACTGTCTGCAACTGAAAAATACCAGAGTTCTATATGATAAAATAGTTATCGATATGATACGGCCAACACTAGTATGTATAGTATACGAATAAAACTAAATTGCAAATAACGCTTCTTATTTTGCTTACATGTAACTTGCTGTGGTACATATTAATAGATAATCTCCAATTAATTGCTTACCGGTCGTGATGTAAAGGAAATCTTGCCATTAATTTCCTTTTCTCGTCATCTTTTCAACCGTCACGAAAACCACAAATAACACATACCCTATAGGCTGAAATAGTTCGTGGCATGTTGAAAAACACACTGCCTTCTCACTACATGCTTTTTCACTTTAAATTAAGGTTTCTAACATTTATAAATACCAAAATAACAAACTACAAACCACACTACGAACTGATCAACAAAGAAACAATATGGCGATCACTCAAGTTAAACGGAAGTGACTAGAGGTGACATTGACATGTGACTGAGATGGATTAACTGAGGGAGCGAGATAGCAGTATCCGCCATTATTTTTTGGCCAAATTCCATACAAAAGTGACATTTTGTAAATTTTGTTCCTAGTTGCGCGAGCCTGGGTAAAACTAGGGGCGGTCTTATTGCTTACTAATGAAGAAAGTTAGAGAGACATGTTTTTATGTAAGTACCTTTATTTAAAGTTCAAGCGCCATGCAACAACAATTAAGACTCA
The DNA here is from genome assembly GCA_963556455.1 of Epiblema foenella. Lineage (NCBI taxonomy): Eukaryota > Metazoa > Arthropoda > Insecta > Lepidoptera > Tortricidae > Epiblema > Epiblema foenella. The sequence goes on along the minus strand of OY747109.1, from coordinate 20,406,383 downwards.
AGGTATGATTTCAAATCCAGCTGTATGAGTACATTCCTAAAGGTTAACAATAAAGTTGTGTTCACATGTTTTTGGTGATTTTGATCATGCACATATTTTTGAGATTGTATTTGTTGTTCCTTCAACACTGTTGAGGAAAATATACTTTTGAATGCTGACTCATAAAAAATAAGAAAAATTCAGAAACTGTTTTGCTGATTCATTTGCAGGAGAAGACTTGCCAAAAAAGATCTAGATAGAAATCTAAATGTGAACACAAATAGCACTTGCATCAATGGTGTAATCATAAAATCACAAAATACATGAAGATATGAAATTACTAATATATTGTAATGTCAATTAAAAAGCGTAAGTAATTAGTGTTTTAATCCAAAAACTAAGGGTAATTCCGAATGTTGGGTAATTCTGAAAATATCAGATTCCCGTCTAAGTGATTTTGTTGCACTACCAAACACCAATTACCGACACCGACATAGCCTTCAAAATTGCGAGACTTAAGTGGCAGTGGGCAGGGCACATTGCTCGCAGGACTGACGGTCGATGGGGCCAGAAACTGCTTGAGTGGCGTCCACGCACCGGAAGACGAGCTGTCGGTAGGCCTCCGACAAGGTGGAGTGATGACCTGGTGAAGGTCGCGGGAATCCGGTGGAAACGAACGGCACAGGACCGGTCTAAATGGCGAGCCTTGGGGGAGGCCTATGTTCAGCAGTGGACGTCTTTCGGCTGAAATGATGATGATGATGACCAAACACCAATAAAAAAATTAACATTTCTTTTTGATGGTGATGATGATGAGATGCAATATAATCGCTTAGTTAGACTGGAAAAACTCGAAATTACCCGAAGACACTTTAATATAAATATGTTTGTATTTACTAAAAAGGTATAAGGTCTTATGTAACTGATAGAATTACCAATTCCAGAAAATGTTGCAGGTGTGTGTGTTCTCTCATACTTAAATAATATATTTTTTTATAAAAACAGTTATCATTATACTAGCCTATTAGCAAGGCACACCCACTTTTTACGGGTGCGCAACATAGAAACAGTCTTCAACTGATACGAATAAGGTTCAATTTGCCTCATCGCCAAGCCGACTTGAAAACGCGTAAAATACGTAAATGAAGTTGTTCCGTATTCTAAACAAAACTAGCCCGTGTAAGCATTGTAAAAGCAGCTTTAATCGACGCGAATAAAGTTCAATTTCGATTGCCAGTGACACGATGTTTAGAACTAGATCTAAGGTCAATATCCCATGAATCAGGTACGGTGTCCTCGAGTAATTCCGAAAATAACAAATTCCAGTCTAACTAAGTGATTTCTTTGACTACCAAACATCAACATAAAATTTAACTTTTTTTTTTTGAACCTGACTGTGGCTTTATAGGCCGGGCCCAATAAAGAGTAGCCTGGGGAAAATCCAGGGGAAAACCTCCGGCATGACCACGCGTGTGGTTTGGATCACTGGAATACTCTAAGAGTTTGCGCTCCAGTAGTGAGATTGGTTGAGCGGTTTCAACCGAATCTGAGATGTGAGTGGAATCGAGCTACTGGTAGTTTTGTCGCTGGTTCACCTAGCCTAGCTGAGAAGAGTCCAGCAAGAAACTCAGCTAGGCCCGACCTGGGTCGGACTGACTCTACCCGGTGTGCGGCGGTACCGGGACGAATAGGGACTATATGTGTCACTGACGTCGCGATCGCGCGGTGGACGTCCCCGCCGGCGGGAATGCCTAAGTGTACGCGTCGTGTCATAGTTGGACGCCGTAAGCGCAGCGTTCCATCTTTCGATAGACGCTGTGATTACGTCGTCCGGGTCCGTAAGTGTGTGTATGTATGTATGTAAAATTCTTTATTGTACATGAGTAAAACATAACATAAATTACAAGAACAGTTGCCATATATGTACAAAGGCGAGCTTATCCCTGTAAGGGATTTCTTCCAGCTAACCTTTGAGCAATTGAGTTGAGATTAAGATTAATAGGCAAACCGAGAAACATGTACAATTCGAACACAAAATTATCTTAATAACATCACAATAATATATAGATATATATATTATATAAACGAAAAAAAAAAACAAATGTATATAAATATATAAATACCGAATATAAGTATATATAAATAGATACTCACATATATGTAATAAGCAAATGTCAAAATAAAATAAAATAAGTGTGATTTCTTTTTGATGATGACGATGATGATGAGATGCAATAAAATCGATTAGTTAAATTTTAATTTGTTAATTTCGGAATTACCCAACATTCGGAATTACCAAGGGCACCTTAGTATATTTAAAGTAGAAATGAGTTTGTTATCTGTGGCTCTGACCCGAGGCGAGGTCACGGGCATAATAATAAGACAGTTGCCTACCTGTCAATGTTGTTATTTATGTGCGGTTGAGGTCAGATATGTTTACACTTTTGTACCTTATTCCACTGTAATAAGATGAACTTTATTCTGCAAGTAGGCCGCAAAGGCACTTTTACAGGTCAAAAACTACTAGCGTTTCTCATGAGACCACTGCCGAGAAGAAACGCCGAAAGAAACTCGACAGTCATTTTCTCCAAAATATGCTTATTACAATGATACTATTTAACCTACTAAAGTAAATGTAAGTGGTAAACAACAAAAGAGAATTGAAAGAAAAACGAGGAAAAAATAATAATAGGTATTTACAATGTGTCATCATCATGTGTCAACTAGATACAATGAAAATATTAGACTCTTTACGCTATTTAGGTATTTGGTTTGGGGCATGCATTTCTGTCTGTTAGATAGTCCTCAACCCTATAATAAGCCTTTGACATCAATGTTTTGTTTAGGTAATTTTTAAGAGCTGGAAATTTTTAAGGCGAAGTATACGTAACTTTGACGCCGACTGGGCAAAAAAAGTCAGTTTCAAATTTGCTAAAAAATCATTACGTGATTAACTTAATCTCGCATTTAACGTGACAAGTCAGTAAAAACATCATGTCGAACCAATTGTCGAACACGATTTTTAAGGCAAGGCCATTTGCCATTGACGACCGGTTTAGCCTAGTGGGTAGTGCACCTGCCTGTGAAGCTGACGGTCCTGGGTTCGAATCCCGGTGAGGGCAAATATTTGTGTGATGAGCATGAATATTTGTTTCTGTGTTGGATGTTTTCTATGTATTTAAGTATTTATATCTATTAAATATATCGTCGTTTAGTACCCATAACACAAGCTTTCTTGAGCTTACTGTGGGGCTAGTTCGATTTGTGTAAGATTGTCCTCTAATATTTATTTATTTATTTATTATTCCAGTGCAAATGACCCCCTCTAACACGCGTGAGTTTGCAATTAACCATCCCGCTCTCTACGGACGCTTGCGCGTATTCGTAAATATTTAGTACATTTTTATTGATTGTTGGAACACTGAATCCCTTATGAAAAATTTATTCGGTTATTTCCTTAGAACAATAAAAAAGCTATCCTTTTTGTAAAAAAAAAACACATCACGATGATAATTACTAAATCTGCAGCATGAAAGTTTATTTTTACGATGATATTTAGGATTTTTTGTTACCAAGGCATTTTTCAATATTTTGTTCGGTTATTTGATTTCTTTGTTTCTTTTTCGGTCCACAGTAACTTGTGTAGTGTAATTCTACATTATTTCTTCACTGAAATTACGATTTGAAACGGGATATTTACCATGTATATTTGTATTTTAGAGTTCCCGATATTTCGGCACTGTTAATCCTTGATAATGGTACTTGCAACAGTGCCGAAATATCGGGAACTCAAAAATACAAATATACATGGTAAATATCCCGTTTCAAATCGTAATTCTAATGTAAATGACCATGTAAAGAAAAGAAAAGAAAGAAAAAACATTTATTCGTGGCACAGACACAGTACAAATTAACATAACACCAAAATACAGAAAATAGCCACGAAATGGCTCCAAATCAGCATAGTGCTAGCCATTGGCTAGCGCTGGTCTTCCTTTGGGACCACGAGAAGCCACGATAGACAAAAAACACTAAAGTCACAAACAACATAACAATTAAATAAAATAATTGAAGCTTGAAATCTTATATTCTTCACTGGAAGCTCAAACTAGTATTTTCATCAGATGTCTGAATATTCGAGGGTAGCGGCCGATGCGACAATCGTGGGCGGACGCTCGAAAGTCAAGCTTCGCACTTGAAACAATTTAATACTCGCAAGGTCATCAACTGACCCACATTACCACAGATTACTAACCTTGTACATTACTAACATTCATTACGTACAAAATTTTCTAAAGAGACATACGCGGGCCACCAAGAGTGACGGGAAAGGTCTTATGCAGATAAATTGAGAATTGGTTTAAAATGGCTGCCGGTTTACCATGACTTACTTCCTTAACTTGGGCGGGTAATCGCTTGTGTGACGTATTTGGGCACAACTGTCATATAAAATAAGTTGTGCTCTACAAAAAAGTGAAACTGTGACAGGGACAACAAATGATATGTAACTCTGTCGCTCTTATACAAAAATGTATACGACTGTCTCGCTCGGTTGTGGCATTATTATTTGCGTGTCGCGTCTGGTAAGTCTGTTGCGTACAAACGACTACCTACGAATACCTGTACTTCATTATTATTTATACATTACTAGCGACCCGCCCCGGCTTCGCACGGGTGCACTATTTAATGGATGTTATTATACAGTTGCCGGCAAACATCTTGAACCTGCGCAGTAGCCGATTTACGTAGAAATCAAGCTACTGCGCACTGAAGCTTAAGCTCAAGATGTTTGCCGGCAACTGTACATATAAACCTTCCTCTTCAATCACTCTATCTATTAAAAAAAACCGCATCAAAATCCGTTGCGTAGTTTTAAAGATTTAAGCATACATAGGGATATAGGGACAGAGAAAGCGACTTTGTTTTAAACTATGTAGTGATATTTTGGCATGGATTGTAACTAGTTGTCTATCGCTAATTAGCAAAAAATATTGATAACTTCCGCGATTTTATGACTGCTGTAAAATAAGTTCTCACCTCGTCCTCGCCGACCGAAAGGTATATAGAAATTTGAACCGTCTATACATTAGTTAGATTTCATATTTGAATGGAATCGTGCATCCGGTCGGCGGAAATCAGATAGACCATTGCCTTTACCATGAGTTTGCATGACCGTACTCGCTAGCGAATGCGTAAACGATGTAGTATGCCGATTCTTAGTTCTATTGCGTAACCGCCAGAGGCGCTGTACGTTTGCCCATACAAATTTTTACGCAGTCGCTAGCGAGTAAGGTCATGTAAACTCATGGTAAAGGCACTGGATACAATAATATACAGCGCCAGGTATGGCAATACGGTACATCGGTTAGTAGTGTGGGTGACACGAGCTACGTCATCAGCCTATCGACGGTCGGACGTAAGTGTGTCGTCGACAATGACGTCACTGGTGTCACGATCCGGATTGACAGACCTTGTTTTCTTAGACCATGGGATAGACCGTGCCGTCCCTTTCTCTCATATAGTGTACTAGCGACCCGCCCCGGCTTCGCACGGGTGCACTATTTAATGGATGTTATTGTACATATAAACCTTCCTCTTCAATCACTCTATCTATTAAAAAAAACCGCATCAAAATCCGTTGCGTAGTTTTAAAAATTTAAGCATACATAGGGATATAGGGATATAGGGACAGAGAAAGCGACTTTGTTTTATACTATGTAGTGATAACACGAGAGTGAAACGAGCGGCACTATACGAAGATCGTATTTCGAACTATGGAGTACAGGAAGATCGTATTTCGAACTACGGAGTACAGAGGGGCTACCGCGAACCGAAAACGAACGAAGTTCGAATATCTCCCTCTCTGTCGCACGGATTAGCAAGTGCGACAGAGAGGGAGATATTCGAACTTCGTTCGTTTTCGTTTCGCGGTAGCCTCTCTGGGCCTGAAGTGTAAAATTTACAGTCGGCATTAATGTTACCGAGTGCGTATAGATGTTTTCGATTATTATTGTCGCTTGTCAATGTTCGTTTTTGACGAAATATAGTCACGTATTAAAGAGATGGTGTTATAGTGATACCGGTCAATCAAGTTTGTGAATGGGGAACTTGCTTTAAGATTATAACGATAAATTATAGAAAGAAAAAAAAAGAAAAGAAAAAATATTTATTGCCACACAACACAGATACTTACAAAAGAAATAGGTACATGCCTTATTTTATATTTTATAACTAGCGACCCACCCCGGCTTCGCACGGGTGCAATGCTGATGCATGTATTATACATATAAACCTTCCCATTGAGTCACTCTATCTATTAAAAAAACCGCATCAAAATCCGTTGCGTAGTTTTAAAGATTTAAGCATACATAGGGATATAGGGATATAGGGACATAGGGACAGAGAAAGCGACTTTGTTTTATACTATGTAGTGATGTGACAAAAGGAGCGGACTCAGCATGTGCTGTGTCAGCCAGTACGGCTACTCAGCGCTGGTTTTCAGTTCGCCCCTCTTTTGAAACTTATATTACTAATCCAATAATGATAGCCATTACAAGTGTATTACTGGAAGATTTATTCTGATTTTTTTGCTAATGTATAATTTAACTAAATGTTACGTAATTTAAAACGCTGAGTGACGTCACTCCATCAGTCACTTCAGTACTTGAAAACATATCAAAATATCTTTAAAATGGATAGTGATTTGTTCCAACATGTAAAAGTTTGACGTCATTTCAAGTCAGAGTGTTTAAGCGCGAAATTTGAAATGTCGGTTTTTGTTTTTTTTTTTATTAAATTTATTTATTATAAATGGGGATCTAAATATCATTAAAAATAAAAATTATTTTTGATTTGAATTTAATAAATTATTTGTGAATAATTTAACTTTTTCTCGTTTAGTATCTTTACGTAATCCTTAAATCTTTAAGATAGACTAGATCAATGAAATAATACAAGTTCCTTATAAGGATTCGGTACGCATGTAATTGAAATCCGTTGTGGTAGTCTGTGAGTCTGTAGTTACATCAGGTCCGACAAAGAAAACAAGTCCTAAGAAAAAGTTTTTTTCGTGGTCTGAGGTAGGGTCGGTAGGTGCGTTTACGGCCTGTTAATTTAATGCGCCAGTTTGCGGCCACTTGGATGGACTTGAACTGAAAGGATATTTTCTTGTTTATTTAATATATTCCCATTCAATAGCTACTAATCAAAACGCATACGACTCACTATGTCTTTAGGGCATGTAAAAATAAATAAATAAATATTAGAGGACACTCTGACACAAATCGAACTAGCCCCACAGTAAGCTCAAGAAGGCTTGTGTTATGGGTACTAGACGACGATATATTTAATAGATATAAATACTTAAATACATAGAAAACATCCAAGACTCAGAAACAAATATTCATGCTCATCACACAAATATTTGCCCTGACTGGGATTCGAACCCAGGACCGCCAGCTTCACAGGCAGGTGCACTACCCACTAGGCTAAACCGGTCGTTAAAAAATGAAAATATCTTTAATTGAAAAAACTTCGTTCTTCAGAAGGCCGCAAACTGACGCAGGCCGCGTAACTGACCTAGTGACCGTAGTCACCCATAGTAGTCACGGTACTCAAACATGATGCGACCAAGCAGAAGACATACTCATATTGAATAAGCTGTAACCGTTTGTGTGCGCAGTGACTCGGAATTGGCGTTGGAGTTGAGCGAGCAAGTGTTCCTCGACGATGAAGATTATTCGACGCGTGCGCCGGCCTCTCCCACCACTGTGCCCAACGTGCGGCCCTACCGCCCTCCCTCTACAGGTAATTTTCTAGAAGAATCTCAAATCAAGCAGTCATAGGTTGACCGGTTTAGCCTACTGGGTAGTGCACCTGCCTGTGAAGCTGACGGTCCTGGGTTCGAATCCCGGTCAGGGCAAATATTTGTGTGATGAGCATGAATATTTGTTTCTGAGTCTTGGATGTTTTCTATGTATTTTAAGTATTTATATCTATTAAATATATCGTTGTCTAGTACCTATAACACAAGCCTTACAACAACAAGCTTACTGTGGGGCTAGTTCGATTTGTGTAAGATTGTCCTCTAATATTTATTTATTTATTTATAGGTACACACAGATAGGCATAGGCAAGATTATACTTATATACACACACACTCCACACACACGCACATTCATACACGCTCGCGCACACACTCCCAGATGAAGTTGTTACTTACACACTTACTCATTTGTTGTAATTTTATTGTACGTTTTTAAGCTAAAAATTCTTGGGTAACCTTTTGTATACCATGTATGTACCATCAAATATTACCTCAGTGACTACAGGCGTCACTGTAAATTAGCGTCACGGTGTAAAACCACAGTTTGTTTCGCGATATCAAGCTGAAGTGACGACCTTTTTAGCATCTATCGCTCTTTATATCTTTTTGTTTGTATTTCTTCTTTAAAATGATAAAATTTTGTGTATGTACACAAAAATATTGTAAATTTTAGACAGAACTGTGACATACATAATATTAATCCACTCGGCTCCAAAAAATAAGAAAATCATTCATGAGTAATTGTGTAAAGTTTTATAATAAAATACCTACAAACGTGACTAATTTATCTATTAATAAATTCAAGACTTATGTAAAGCGTAAACTCGTATCGAAAGCATATTATAGCACAAAAGACTACATGAATGATAAAACACCGTGGGTATAATTGTGGTTGAAATACTAATTATATTTTAATAATTATGACATTACATCTTAATTACTATTTTCATAACTATGACATTAGATGTTGACGTTAAATTTTCCTCTTGACATTCAGATTTTATTCTAGAAACTGTCTAGATTATACAATTTTTTATGTTTTTATTTTACATACGATCTTTTTGTGAATTTATTATACTCTCTTTTGACATACATTATAGTAATTCATGTCTTTTTTAAAATTTCATATGCATCAATAAATTGCTCTGAATAATTAGATTCAATTTATGTAGTATATAACTGACGATTCAAAAGTGCTTGTTGCTAGGCCTATTTGAATAAAGAATATTTTGAGTTTGAGTTTGAGTTTAAATAAAGTTATTTTCTTTCTATTTCACCGTTATTGACCGGAATTGTGCAATAGAGACTTATGAAATAAACAGACAGTGGGCCGCGTTGTCTGGTCGGCTGAGTTTCAGCTTACAACTGCCAGACCCCACGCGAACTGCCGCGGTGTTAACATTACTGCTAATAGAATGTTTACACCGTACTGAGTCCTATTTAAACACGTGTAAGCTTCGTATGCAAGTTGCATTACATTTTTTTTTATACTACGTACATTGCGGGTTATCATATTGTTTTTAGGGTCCGTACACAAAGGGTAAAACGGGACCCTATTACTAAGACTTAGCTGTCCGTCTGTCGTGTGTCAACACGGTTGAATTTTTCACAGATGATGTATTTCATTTACCGCTATAACCTATGCTTGCTGGAAATTTAAACAGTGGAACACTCTAAGAGTTTGAACTTGCTGGAAATTTAAACACTGGAATAAGCAAGCACTCTTAAGAGTTTGAGCTTGCTGGAAATTTAAACAGTGGAACACTCTAAGAGTTTGAGCTTGCTGGAAATTTAAACAGTGGAACACTAAGAGTTTGAACTTGCTGGAAATTTAAACACTGGAATAAGCAATCTAAGAGTTTGAGCTTGCTGGAAATTTAAACACTGGAATAAGCAATCTAAGAGTTTGAGCTTGCTGGAAATTTAAACAGTGGAACACTCTAAGAGTTTGAACTTGCTGGAAATTTAAACACTGGAATAAGCAAGCACTCTTAAGAGTTTGAGCTTGCTGGAAATTTAAACAGTGGAACACTCTAAGAGTTTGAGCTTGCTGGAAATTTAAACAGTGGAACACTAAGAGTTTGAACTTGCTGGAAATTTAAACACTGGAATAAGCAATCTAAGAGTTTGAACTTGCTGGAAATTTAAACACTGGAATAAGCAATCTAAGAGTTTGAGCTTGCTGGAAATTTAAACAGTGGAACACTCTAAGAGTTTGAACTTGCTGGAAATTTAAACACTGGAATAAGCAATCTAAGAGTTTGAGCTTGCTGGAAATTTAAACAGTGGAACACTCTAAGAGTTTGAACTTGCTGGAAATTTAAACACTGGATGGAATAAGCAATCTAAGAGTTTGAGCTTTCTGGAAATTTAAACACTGGAATACTCTTGAGAGTTTTAACTTGCTGGAAATTATAACACTGAAATAAGTACTCTTAAGAGTTTGAACTTGCTGGAAATTTAAACACTGGAATAAGTGCTCTAAGAGTTTGAACTTGCTGGAAATTTAAACACTGGAACAAGTACTCTAAGAGTTTGAGCTTGCTGGAAATTTAAACACTGGAATAAGTACTCTAAGAGTTTGAGCTTGCTGGAAATTTAAACACTGGAATAAGTACTCTAAGAGTTTCAGCTTGCTGGAAATTTAAACACTGCAATACTCTAAGAGTTTGAATTTGCTGGAAATTTAAACACTGGAATAAGTACTCTAAGAGTTTCAGCTTGCTGGAAATTTAAACACTGCAATACTCTAAGAGTTTGAATTTGCTGGAAATTTAAACACTGGAATAAGTACTCTAAGAGTTTGATCTTGCTGGAAATTTAAACACTGGAATAAGTACTCTAAGAGTTTGCGCTTGCTGGAAATTTAAACACTGGCATAAGTACTCTAAAAGTTTGAACTTGCTGGAAATTTAAACACTGGAATAAGTACTCTAAGAGTTTGAGCTTGCTGGAAATTTAAACACTGGCATAAGTACTCTAAAAGTTTGAACTTGCTGGAAATTTAAACACTGGAATAAGTACTCTAAGAGTTTGAGCTTGCTGGGAATTTAAACACTGGAATACTCTAAGAGTTTGATCTTGCTGGAATTTTCAAATTCAAATTCAAATAATTTTATTTCAGATAAAATCCATATATGGTTAGTAACATCATTGTACTTATATCTATGTTAGTGGGGTTACACAATAAATTCAATAAAATTAAAAGGAATAACATTACTATACTTTACGATTATGGCTATTTAATGTAATTGACAAGTGTCCTAATCTGTGTCACCCAGTGACAAAGAATAGGACAGTTGTACCTATCAGCTAACACCTTCAAAATGCTGTTTTGACTATTTCTGACACGGTCCATCAACGATGCAATTTTTTTCCTCATGATCGCGTGAAATCCGTCCGTGTGAGCGTCCGCGAACATTCCAGAGGCGCTACACCATCTTGGTAGTCTCAACAGCATTCTGAAGGCGTTATTGTATTGCACTCGAAGGGCGCTATAAGCTCGTTTCGTATATCGAAACCACAGGCCGCTAGAGTGAAACGATTGGCAATACGCTTTGAATAGCGTTATTTTTACTTCAGCAGAGCATCTAGCAAACCTGCGGGCCAACATATTACTCCTAACTGATAACGCCCTCCGCTCCCTCTCCATGTCACTGTCATCACATAAATCACTCGAGACTATATGACCCAAGTATTTAAAAGCCTCCACTACCCTTAATACCACTCCACCAAGAGTTACTGGTGGAATAAAGTAAGGTTTAATTCTTCCTGCCCTAAATACCATCACTTCACTCTTGCTGGAGTTGTACATAAGCCCATGACTAGTGGCGTACTCTTCACACCTGGCCACCAACTGCCTGAGTGCCCCAATAGACGGACTCAGCAGCACCATGTCATCGGCATAGCTAATATTATTAACAGCCATGTTTTCAATATAGCATCCCGCATGCATGCCACTGAGTCCGGCTATCAGGTCATTCATATACCAGTTAAACAACCTCGGAGATGTTAGACCCCCCTGTCTAACGCCACATTGCATCATATATTCATCTGACAAGGCCCCTCCCCACTTCACATGATTACTCTGATTGTTGTACCAGTAATTGAGAATACCCACACATTCATCAGGTATACCTGCCTCCCTCAGTTTCCCCCAAAGCAGCTCATAATTGACTCTGTCAAATGCCTTGGACAGGTCCAGGAAGCAGGCATACACTGGTGTTTTTCTATCCGTATAATACGCGACAGTATGCTTCAGGCAGAGAATAGCACTTTCTGTAGATAGCCCAGTCCGAACTGGGCATCATGAAGTTTAAGGTACTCATCAAGTGTGTCATTGAGCATACTGTCGAGTATCTTGGCTGTGGTTGTGGCAAGCGAAATCGGCCTATAATTAGCCTTGTCCGACAAATCGCCCGTTTTATTCTTAACCACTGGTACAACTATGGTCTTCATTAATGCCCTAGGTAAGTAAGCATGAGTAACACATAAATTAAGGAACATAGAAAGAATTCTAGGTAGATGCACTCCTGCATACCTGAAATGCTCGATACTGAGGCCATCGTGTCCTGGTGATTTACCTTTTTGCATTTTATTTATAACATTAGCAGTCATTTTCGTAGTAAACCACATTTTACGAGGTGTATCGAAGGCCCCAGTATCCAGCCCATTTGCAAGACACGGTGGAACCAAAGGCAACAGGGACTCAACAGTGAATTGCTGTCTGAACAGCTCAGCGATCTTTTTGTGCCCACTCTCTGTACCTATCGTCGCCGGCAGGCCAGGCCCCACATTCATGTTCTTTGTTTGTTTCCAAAATTCATTAAACTTGTTCCCGCTATGAGCGAGAGCAAGCCTATCCATTTTTAACTGGTCCTCCCGGTCTTGGCACCATTTTAATTTGGCCTTGAACTCCTTCCTACTATTATTCATAAGCTCAAATAACCTACCTTGACGCGGTTTCCCCACATTCACCCAGTTCATGAAGTGCAGCCTGGCCTCCCTATGGGGCCCAGCAACGTGCTTGTTCCAGCCAGCAACGTATCCACCCTTTCTGCGCCGCTTTTTCCTGTAAGTACTTACCGCAGCCTCAGTGAGGGTGGATATAACATCGTCGTACATTTTATCTAAGATGGCATGATGAGCTGGATTCCTGCAATTCCCGTCACAGCAATCCTGAAGTACTTGTGGAAAGTCAATACCTTTCAGACGTTCATTGCACGAGTTACGATATGCATCTATTTGATCGTTATCCCTATCTCCCCATGCCACCCCAGTTTCAAAATTACAAAACGATATCTTAGGCACGGGTTTTAATACCTCCATATTACACTCCAAGATCACAGGAAAATGGTCAGACCATAGCACGTCATGCTTGACATACACTTTACTAATTGTACTATAAGCGCATTTAGTCACTACGCAGTGGTCTAACCACCTTCTACACCCATGGGCGTCGCTAACGTAGGTATAGGTATCAGAATGCCGGCCCAACAACTCCACATCCGCACAAATCCATTGCTGTTCATTACAGAAACTTATTAATTCCCTATAAAACGGTTCATTTGGATGGGAGTTAAAATCGCCTAGAATGTACATTGCTTGTACATCACTATTTTCCGTCATTATGGACGACAGAGTACCTAAACATTCAACAAATACATGCATATTCTCATGTGAATCTGTGGGCATATACACATTACACACCAAAAAATACTTTCCGTTACATAGTATTTTGATAGCTGTAATTCTATTATTTTCACAATCTATGATAGATACTGATTCAAATGCACTTTTTCGATATAGAATACCTACTCCACCGTACGGCCTACCAGAGATCATCCCCTCAGACAGACATTTTGAACACTCGAATATTCTGAGTTTGCGCTCCAATGAGATTGATTGAGCGGCTTCAACCGTTACATAACGAATTCAATTGATCTATCAAACGCAATTGTTTTTAAGATTGCTAGCGATTCTTGCACGTGTCTCGATTGTAGACGTCGTATATATTGTGCCTTTAGGAATCGATATACGGTATTATTCTCAAAGAACTATTGATTTCTGAAATCTAGTGAATGGTCGCGTCTATAGTACTATAACTGATAAAATTATATGAAGAATGTTTGAGAAGGAGAGATAGCCAGTGTCGCTTCTACTCCTAATTAATTCAATGCCACTCGAGAAGTGCTTCCAATAGATTTTTTCCGTAGTTTTTTTCTCATTCAGCAGTTCCTCTCCAGCAAGCCCCGCTCTTCTCTCTAGCAAGTGGAAGGAAGAACAGACATGTATGTGATACAGGAATCCATAGCTACAGTAGTTTATCATCAGATGGGTCGTACACTTGTGTGGCTATTTATTTTCGTCTAAGGTGTCGTTTAGAGCTCAGTTAGTTGCAGTGCCTCCAAATAATTTACGTCCCATAGTGAGTGATACCTTGGTGCGTGTGACCCGAGTCTAGCTGGCCCTGCGGTCGCGGATACCGACTTGCGGGCATCGAGCGGGGTGGCGAAACGCAAAACTACACACCACAAACCCGGTGAGCCCAATCCATTGCTGCCACTTACTGGCCTCTGTTTTATATGCCTTGCGGACCAGACCAGACTGGGCCTGAGCCCCAGACACAGCCCATAGCGAAACAGATTTAGGTATAGCGAACGGACCAACAAGGCAAACCTATCCCGAAACTTGCAAATTGCTTGTAAAGACACAAACAGTAAGTTAAATTTGTGACCGGGCGCACCACAGATGCACGGGCGGCTGCACGCGATTTGTTATCCCAGAATTAGGACACTAAAGTCTCCAGGTCATAAACCACGAGTATAACGACCGTCGAGGTTCAACAGATAATTGCGCCGCGCTAGGCATCGCGTCCAAGCCGTGCTTCCCGCCAGATATACGATAGTTTGTCTAACACGCGAATCCTACGGGTGCTATATCCAGTCAAAAGTGCTAATTATTTTTTTTTTTGTAATTTATTTGTTAATAAGTGTCAGCATGTACTAATTTGTGCGTTCAACTAACATAGGTCTTATAGTGAGTGCAAACTTAGTGATCCTAGCCTGAGCCTGCACTAACCCGGTCATCGCAGGCCTTTACCTACTCAGGAGCATCGTGTGCGTCAACCCCAACCCGGTGAGGTCCCCCATTGCTGTTACTTATTGACCTTGCCTTCCTACCACGGGGCTCGAGGCGCTAAGCACGCCCCAGCAGCTACGCATAAGATCTTAAGAGCCAGACAAGGCACCCTCATCCGAACACTAAGGTAAAGCTGCCTCAAACCGGACCATCGAAGGTCTATATTGGTTTTGCGCATTAATAAGCAATTTTATTTACTACTATATAGAATAACATATCATCCATTCGAGTACAGATCACTGGAGAGTCTGACCCCCTTATTTCGCTTTTACTTTATTCTTGCACCTATTTTCTAACTTATCATAATTTCTACTCAACATACCCCTTGGGCAGACCAACAAACATAATACGTACTTACGTTTGCCTGACAATTGGTAATAGGTATCCTACATTACTCTCAAAATAGCAGGACAAGAACTTCGCCTAAAGTACTATAGCCTTATTAATTGGTGACATTAATTTAGTTAATTCTCTTTCTGTGTATTACGAGCTCTAACCAAAACAGTAACACTTACAGTTTACCAAAAAAACCCTGTTAAAGTTAACAAGAATCTCCCTAGTTAACGACCCCCACGCACAAAACACCAATTAAAAAAAGTATTAAAAAAAACAACATACTAATAGTGCGGCTTACAAATAGTGTAAAGCGTCGCGTCTCCCCGAAACCATTTAGTATCGCCACTTCCCGCCATAAAACTTTCTGCTACGCAATCTGTCTGGTTGACAAAACAAAACTATCTAACAAAACCCGAAGGACGCTATTGTCTTCCCCAACATCTGCATGCAATCAATGTCACTTCGTTACTTGGCATTCCCGGGCATACGGCTTTATTGTCCAACAGACAACAGTTTCGGCTCCACAATAGGATTTCGTGACCATATGCCTGCAAATAAACACAACGAAGACGAAGCTGCTCATAAGGGACCCAAGCGGAGATAATATGAACGATCGACAACCCAGAGCTTTAGCCGGGGCACTGATAAAACCGACAAACGAGATTAAGTACCTCGGTACATACATTACGTCATTTCATAACAGGAGAGCTACGATAAAGACACGCTGTGATAAAGCAGCAAGGAACTCTAAGATCCTTACCAGATTTATAAAAGACAAAAAAATAGAGTGGAAGATAGCGAGGCTAATGTACAAGATGGTAATAGCTCCGGCCATGACATACGGTCTTAATGTCACAGCACTGACCAAAGCAAACAGATCACGCCTTAGAAGATACGAGAGGCACATTTTAAAAGAAATGTTACCAGGAGCAAAAGATACCCTAAGAAAAAAAATTAGAGAAATATTGGAGTGTAAAACTATCACAAAAATAATCAAAGTTCGTCGACTGTCGTATTACGGGCACATACTTAGACGCGAAAGACAGCATCTATTACACGCAGCCCTCAGATACGAAGAACGTAAGCGAAAAACAGGACGCCCTATATTCACATGGGAAGACTCACTCAACCATGATATCCGATATTACACCAATAAGTCTAGGTCCTATTGGAAAAGCATAGCCACTGACAGAAGCAGAATGAAGAAAACAGCCGAAAAAATTTACAAACATCCAGAAACGGACGTAGTATCGGAGCCGGATAGCAATGAAGAGACAGTGAACTCACATTCACAAAACCGAAACTAACATCTACGTTTAGCATGAGGAGGTTCACTGCCAGAACCTGGGGCTTTCTCTAAAAATACGGGGGGCATAAAGCAGTCACAAGTTACTATTATATATTACACACCAAGTATAGTATCTATCTACCCCACGCTGACTTCACGATGCTAGTATTCGGGTCGGCTACACCTCCCGTCTCTCCAAATATCCCGACTGCAAACCTACAGTCCTATCCCTATGTACATGGCTTACTGGTTTCTCGGGCAGGAGGCCGCTGTCTGCGGTGTGGCGGCGGAAGTTGGCGCAAAAGGCCGAGCCGGCTCGCATACCCCAAATATTTTAGTGTGTGCGGCTAAGTTGGTGCGCGATTGAGGTTCACATATCCCACTAACTTCATGCCACATATACTACACTAGGAGGAGCAGGCGAGCCTCCCCCATCACTTTGCTCTAACACCTCCTCCCTACCGCAGCCAGCTCTTCCGAGTCCTTGCAGCAGAACTGCTGGCTGGATAAGTCACCTGAACTGAACTGAACTGAACTGAGATGGGTCGTACACTTGTGTGCAAACACGAGTATCGTCTCCTTGCGTTGACGCTCATTCATCATCATCATCATCATCATTTCAGCCGAAAGGCGTCCACTGCTGAACATAGGCCTCCCCCAAGGCTCGCCATTTAGACCGGTCCTGTGCCGTTCGTTTCCACCGGGTTCCCGCGACCTTCACCAGGTCATCACCTTGTCGGAGGCCTACCGACAGCTCGTCTTCCGGTGCGTGGACGCCACTCAAGCAGTTTCTGGCCCCATCGACCGTCAGTCCTGCGAGCAATGTACCCTGCCCACTGCCACTTAAGTCTCGCAATTTTGAAGGCTATGTCGGTGACGGAGACGCTCATTATTAAACAAAAATCATTCTGTTACTTAAACAGTCATGGAATAACAACTATTTACAACACCCATACAAACGCTCAACAACAGGGCTAAATATATCGCTCGTTACATTAAAACGTAGTATATTCATACAAGTGTCATATAACAGACTTTAGGTCTGTATGGTTCGTGAGTCACACTCCATGCGAGTTTATAGTTCATTGTTTGTGAATTCGTGTATGGAAGAAGACGGCAGGCGTTTTAAGCGGTGAGGTTTTTAGTTTTAATCTTTTACTCATAATTAGCTGGACACTTGTTCGCTTGCACCCGTTGGTTATTTAGTTAACATGAAGAGAGAGAGCGAGAGAAGGCGACAAAACAAAAGTTAACAAACACCTTGTGAGTTCGACCGTACTTATTTATTACTTAAACAGCGGTTTCTTAAGGCTCCTAGCTTCCAATGACCTTCGTTCTATAACTCTCCGTTTTCTAGTGTTTTTTGCGGCTTCACTACATAGTATAAAACAAAGTCGCTTTCTCTGTCCCTATGTCCCTAATGCTTAAATCTTTAAAACTACGCAACGGATTTTGATGCGATTTTTTTTAATAGATAAAATGACTCAAGGGGAAGGTTTATGTATAATACATGCATCAGCATTGCACCCGTGCGAAGCCGGGGCGGGTCGCTTCGAGATTTACCGAAATAGTATACATATTTGCTTCATAAATCTGTCTTCGAGATATATGGCATCAAACTTTTGCAATTTTAGGCCAAAAAAACAGATTTTAGACGTAACTTTTGAGAAGATGAGTTTAAAATAAAAATCTCAACATAATACTTACAGGCCAGTGACTTGTGTTTTCTTATGCCGCCGTAGTGACTGAACTAGTTAACCCATTTTTGTATACATTCCCTATTTTATTATATTATATTGTACATTATAGTTAAGATTAGTTTTATTTCTAACCCGCCGGCTAGCCGGGCTACAGTTTAGATAATAATGGGAGTTATTGTGTCGGTTAGCGACTAACTAAAGTGTGCCGGCTTGCGACCACATGCGCGAGTTGGAGAACTGAAAGGAGACGCTTCGCGTTCGCTCGATCGAATAGGATTTGTCAGTTGTAAATAGCTTCCTTTTTTTTGAACCTGACTGTGGCTTTATAGGCCGGGCCCAATAAAGCGATAGAAGTGCGCGGTTGGAGAGTAGCCTGGGGAAAATCCAGGGGAAAACCTCCGACACGACCACGCTGGCGGTATGGAACACTGGAATACTTTAAGAGTTTGCGCTCCAGTGACATTGGTTGAGCGGTTTCAAACGAATATGAGGTGTGAATGGAATCGAGCTACTGGGAGCTTTGTCGCTGGTTCACTAAATCTAGCCTAGCGAGAAGAGTCCAGCAAGAAACTCATCTAGGCCTGACCTGGGTCGGACTGACTCTACCCGATATGCAGCGGTACCGAGACGAATAGGGATTATATATGTCTGTGTTGTCGCGATCGCGCGGTGGACGAAATTGCTTCCTATCTTACCTTCTATTCTAAGACAAACGTTCGTTGTTTTTTATCTCGGCTGCTACCAACTAAATTCAACTTTTTAATATACACTCGATTCACGTTTAAAAGGTCATATGTCCACTTAATTTCCAAGAAATTACTCTTACGCTCCCGTAAGAAGGTTCATTTTGTATTTCATCAGTCCTCAACTGGATTCACTTTTAAATGGTCATATAACCAATTAATTTCCATGAAATTTCTACTCTTACGCTTCCGTAAGAAGGTTCATTTTGTATTACACATCAGTCCTCACTTAAGGCTAATCATTGATCGTTTACCAGTTAATAAATACATTATTAGGAGCAATTTACGATGTCGCCGGCCGGCCTTGCACGTGAATTGCGATAGTAAATACCATTGTGGATGATACGTCATATGTTCCATAGATATAATATTAAATTATGCTGTTTTATCCTGGTAAGGTTGGATGAGTGAGTACAAAGAAAACTTCCTGTAATACGCTTTAAATTATGACTTTATTTAGCGATATATCACGTTACGGCAAACTAAATATACGTAGATGTTACTATAGTCAAACCGAGACTTGTGGTTAAGGGGAAAGGATCAATAAATAAAAAAATAATAAATATTTGTGGACAATCTTACACAAATCAACCTGGTCCCAAACTAAGCAAAGCTTGTACTATGGGTACTAGGCGACGACATACTTATATAGATAAATATATACTTAAATACATAGAAAACATCCAAGACTCAGGAACTATGTACTATGGATACTAGGTGGTCGACCGTGCGTCGGCACAGCTTTGATTTTGATGGTTGCTGGTTCTAATATGGATTATTCTTCAATAAAACGTTGATTTACTAAATAGTCTTGTATTTTTGACTAACTCACAAGAAAAAAATGTTCTTAAAACTATCATTTAATTTGTATAGACATCGACACAGACTTTAGGAGTATGCGTGTGCGGCCATGTTGGATAGAGCAAGACTACTTTTTTTTTCGACATTAAACCTAACCGCGTAGCGCTGTTTGACCTATTAATAAAACTGTTTCCGAATGAATTTCACTATTTTTTTTCCTTTAATACATACAATACTCAAACACTAAGCGACGATATAGGTTTAAAGACATTTATTCTCATATATGATCTACAATCACTTCCATTAGAACATGGTTATTAGACAAATACATGTATTGGACTTGGTTGTTGTCACCGCACGAATGAAACATCATATCTAAGGTAGATAACACATACAGTAATATGAAGTAATAAAAAATAATAATTAAATAATAATAATAATAACAGGAATTGAGTCATGCAAAATATTGAAACAATACAGGTAGGTAGTGTACTAATTATAGATAAGGATATATCGAGGGGTAAGTGGTCAAACCCGATAAATCGAGATAAATGTTTTTTGAAATAAGAACTTAAATCCATGACGCGGAGTTCTATTTTCAAAAAACCTTTTAGACGACTTATCGGGTTTGACCACTCACCCCTCGATATTCAGCGAGTGCCTTTTTGAATGCATTAAATGCGTTTACAGTCCCGGCCAGTGGGCGTCGTACTTAGAGATAAATGCGAGCGGAACTATGATTTATAGACGTTCAATTAGTGATTAAGTTCGCTTGTTCCAGGTTCAAACATCCTCAAGTCGCCGCGGGCGCGGCGTGTGCGCACGACTTCGATGTCGCAGTCCAACAAGCGTACTGCGGCGGAGAGCATCCTGCATGCAGACAGACGCACAATATACACGGCGGGGCGCCCTCCCTGGTACAACTGTACCGGGGGGCAGGAGGTTGAGCCCTTCCTAATCGGTAAGTCTAAGATGACAGGTGACAGCCGTACAATACTAGTATACACAGCTGGGCGCCCGCCCTGGTACAACTGTACAGGGGGCAGGAGGTTGAGCCCTTCCTAATCGGTAAGTCTAAGATGACAGGCGACAGCCGTACAATACGAGTATACACAGCTGGGCGCCCGCCCTGGTACAACTGTACCGGGGGGCAGGAGGTTGAGCCCTTCCTAATCGGTGAGTCTAAGATGACAGGCGACAGCCGTACAATACGAGTATACGCAGCGGGGCGCCCGCCCTGGTACAACTGTACCGGGGGGCAGGAGGTTGAGCCCTTCCTAATCGGTAAGTCTAAGATGACAGGCGACAGCCGTACAATACTAGTATACACAGCTGGGCGCCCGCCCTCGTACAACTGTACCGGGGGGCAGGAGGTTGAGCCCTTCCTAATCGGTAAGTCTAAGATGACAGGCGACAGCCGTACAACACGAGTATACACAGCTGGGCGCCCGCCCTGGTACAACTGTACCGGGGGGCAGGAGGTTGAGCCCTTCCTAATCGGTAAGTCTAAGATGACAGGCGACAGCCGTACAATACTAGTATACACAGCTGGACGCCCGCCCTGGTACAACTGTACCGGGGGGCAGGAGGTTGAGCCCTTCCTAATCGGTAAGTCTAAGATGACAGGCGATAGCCGTACAATACTAGTATACACAGCTGGGCGCCCGCCCTGGTACAACTGTACAGGGGGCAGGAGGTTGAGCCCTTCCTAATCGGTAAGTCTAAGATGACAGGCGACAGCCGTACAATACGAGTATACAGAGCGGGGCGCCCGCCCTGGTACAACTGTACCGGGGCAGGAGGTTGAGCCCTTCCTAATCGGTAAGTCTAAGATGACAGGCGACAGCCGTACAATACGAGTATACACAGCGGGGCGCCCTTCCTGGTACAACTGTACCGGGGGGCAGGAGGTTGAGCCCTTCCTAATCGGTAGGTCTATGATGACAGGCGACAGCCGTACAATACGGGTATACACAGCGGGGCGCCCGCCCTGGTACAACTGTACTGGGGGGCAGGAGGTCGAGCCCTTCCTAATCGGTAAGTCTAAGATGACAGGCGACAGCCGTACAATACTAGTATACACAGCGGGGCGACCGCCCTGGTACAATTGTACCGGGGGGCAGGAGGTTGAGCCCTTCCTAATCGGTAAGTCTAAGATGACAGGCGACAGCCGTACAATACGAGTATACACAGCGGGGCGCTCGCCCTGGTACAACTGTACCGGGGGGCAGGAGGTTGAGCCCTTCCTAATCGGTAAGTCTAAGATGACAG
Source organism: Epiblema foenella (assembly GCA_963556455.1). Classification (NCBI taxonomy): domain Eukaryota; kingdom Metazoa; phylum Arthropoda; class Insecta; order Lepidoptera; family Tortricidae; genus Epiblema; species Epiblema foenella. The sequence goes on along the minus strand of OY747109.1, from coordinate 20,384,300 downwards.
ACGACAGCCGTACAATACGAGTATACACAGCGGGGCGCCCGCCCTGGTACAACTGTACCGGGGGGCAGGAGGTTGAGCCCTTCCTAATCGGTAAGTCTAAGATGACAGGCGACAGCCGTACAATACGAGTATACACAGCGGGGCGCTCGCCCTGGTACAACTGTACCGGGGGGCAGGAGGTTGAGCCCTTCCTAATCGGTAAGTCTAAGATGACAGACGACAGCCGTACAATACGAGTATACACAGCGGGGCGCTCGCCCTGGTACAACTGTACCGGGGGGCAGGAGGTTGAGCCCTTCCTAATCGGTAAGTCTAAGATGACAGACGACAGCCGTACAATACGAGTATACACAGCGGGGCGCCCGCCCTGGTACAACTGTACCGGGGGGCAGGAGGTTGAGCCCTTCCTAATCGGTAAGTCTAAGATGACAGGCGACAGCCGTACAATACGAGTATACACAGCGGGGCGCTCGCCCTGGTACAACTGTACCGGGGGGCAGGAGGTTGAGCCCTTCCTAATCGGTAAGTCTAAGATGACAGACGACAGCCGTACAATACGAGTATACACAGCGGGGCGCCCGCCCTGGTACAACTGTACCGGGGGGCAGGAGGTTGAGCCCTTCCTAATCGGTAAGTCTAAGATGACAGGCGACAGCCGTACAATACGAGTATACACAGCGGGGCGCTCGCCCTGGTACAACTGTACCGGGGGGCAGGAGGTTGAGCCCTTCCTAATCGGTAAGTCTAAGATGACAGACGACAGCCGTACAATACGAGTATACACAGCGGGGCGCCCGCCCTGGTACAACTGTACCGGGGGGCAGGAGGTTGAGCCCTTCCTAATCGGTAAGTCTAAGATGACAGGCGACAGCCGTACAATACGAGTATACACAGCGGGGCGCTCGCCCTGGTACAACTGTACCGGGGGGCAGGAGGTTGAGCCCTTCCTAATCGGTAAGTCTAAGATGACAGACGACAGCCGTACAATACGAGTATACACAGCGGGGCGCCCGCCCTGGTACAACTGTACCGGGGGGCAGGAGGTTGAGCCCTTCCTAATCGGTAAGTCTAAGATGACAGGCGACAGCCGTACAATACGAGTATACACAGCGGGGCGCTCGCCCTGGTACAACTGTACCGGGGGGCAGGAGGTTGAGCCCTTCCTAATCGGTAAGTCTAAGATGACAGACGACAGCCGTACAATACGAGTATACACAGCGGGGCGCCCGCCCTGGTACAACTGTACCGGGGGGCAGGAGGTTGAGCCCTTCCTAATCGGTAAGTCTAAGATGACAGGCGACAGCCGTACAATACGAGTATACACAGCGGGGCGCTCGCCCTGGTACAACTGTACCGGGGGGCAGGAGGTTGAGCCCTTCCTAATCGGTAAGTCTAAGATGACAGACGACAGCCGTACAATACGAGTATACACAGCGGGGCGCCCGCCCTGGTACAACTGTACCGGGGGGCAGGCGGTTGAGCCCTTCCTAATCGGTAAGTCTAAGATGACAGGTGACAGCCGTACAATACGAGTATACACAGCGGGGCGCCCGCCCTGGTACAACTGTACCGGGGGGCAGGAGGTTGAGCCCTTCCTAATCGGTAAGTCTAAGATGACAGGCGACAGCCGTACAATACGAGTATACACAGCGGGGCGCCCTTCCTGGTACAACTGTACCGGGGGGCAGGAGGTTGAGCCCTTCCTAATCGGTAGGTCTATGATGACAGGCGACAGCCGTACAATACGGGTATACACAGCGGGGCGCCCGCCCTGGTACAACTGTACTGGGGGGCAGGAGGTCGAGCCCTTCCTAATCGGTAAGTCTAAGATGACAGGCGACAGCCGTACAATACGAGTATACACGGCGGGGCGCCCGCCCTGGTACAACTGTACCGGGGGCAGGAGGTTGAGCCCTTCCTAATCGGTAAGTCTAAGATGACAGGCGACAGCCGTACAATACTAGTATACACAGCGGGGCGCCCGCCCTGGTACAACTGTACAGGGGGCAGGAGGTTGAGCCCTTTCTAATCGGTAAGTCTAAGATGACAGCCGACAGCCGTACAATACGAGTATACACAGCGGGGCGCCCGCCCTGGTACAAATGTACCGGGGGGCAGGAGGTTGAACCCTTCCTTATCGGTGAGTGTAGCCGTGTCTTATTCCCTATTACCATTGATTGGTACAGTAGTATCCAACTGATATGGCTTACCGATGTACCTGCGCAGAAGATGAATTTTTAGAGCGCGGGAAATGCTATTGACCAATCGGCACGCTCCACGCACCGCGCTTCTTTTTCCTGTACCGCTATTGGTCCGCAGCTGCCGCCATGTTAGCGCGCGCCGCGTGGCATGTTAGTCGGCCGCCATACTTCTGATCGAGTGCACGCGCATTATGAACAGTGTATTATGAACCTTATAGTATATAATTCTTTCGTTAATCTTCGGAGCGATACTTTCTTTTCTGCGCGAACGAAGATTCACGATGCGCCTTATCAGTTGAGTACTACTTGTACCAGCCAAGCGTGGCCGAAAACATCTTACGTACGGTCAGAAGTAGCTACGCATATAAAGTGGTCAAGTTTTTCTTACAAGACAATAAGAGTTTTTGACCCCTTCATACTACGTCTGATGGGGACTGGACCATACACGGTGGGGCGGCCGCTCTGGTTCTTCCCCCTTCTTTTCTTAATCCCTTGTACAGTCCCAGGTGTAATTCTGTCTGAAACATTGTAAGGTTCCTTTCACAGTGAGCCCTTGGCCGCGCGGTCTTCCACCTTAGCTATACAAGTCTACCTGTGATAAATTGGCATCGGCGTGTTATGCATTATCCCGACTAGCACCTAGTTTATCCATAGAAAACCTAAAGATAGCTTACTACGGATATTTCCACTCGATTATTATTCAGGGCGTTGATATTTGGGGTACAGCTGCTGACCGCGACAGATTGTTTAGAATACAGAAACGCGCCCTGCGTATAATTGACGGAAAACCAGTGGACTATCCGGCTCAAGCTTTGTTTAAAAAACACGAGGTTCTGACATTACCGTGCATATATATATACTGACTGCCTGTGTGTACGTCAGAAATAATATACATAATTATAAAACTAGTGCACCTACCTACGAGCGCCCGACCCGCAGACGACCTGTGCTGATCGTTCCAAGGCGTCGGCTGGCTAAGTCACGACGGTCACTCAGCATCATGGGGCCTACCCTATATAACTCAGTCCTAACTGACATAAAAGACTCTGACAGTTTCAGAATATTCAGAAATAAACTCAAATTATTCCTGCTAAATAAAGCATACTACTCGATTGACGAGTTTATGTGTGCTCAGAAAGATCATTGACCTAGATATGTTTATACCTAATGTAATTAAATTTACCATAATTAAATAAAATGTAATAAATAATAATATGACTTGTAAAATGTATTTTTACCAATAAAGACTGTATTCTGTATTCTGTATTAGCTCGGCTGTCATATGTCCAACGATGTTTGGCATAGCCGCGCTTGATCTTTGTGCGTCTTTAGCTCCGAGTCTAGTTGGTCTCTCTTCTTGGGCTTACCTTGTATCTGTAATGGGCTGTTGTCCTTAATAGCCCTTCTACTTAATGATTTTTCCTTTATAGGTATATGCGGTGCCAGCGCCTCTGGCAAGACAACCGTCGCGGCCAAAATTATAGAATCTCTGAACATACCATGGGTCACTATCGTCAGCATGGATTCCTTTTACAAGGTACGTAACGGTTAGAGTTACAGTCCGCTAAAATGTTTTCCACTTTCAATATGGGGAGGGGGGACTTCTTATTGTTTGAAAAAGGCCTGATGCAGTCGGGGGCCTGACCCCCGTTTCCGCGTCTGGTCACGCTATTGTGCTCTGCCCTAGGCAGAGTAGGCAGTGCCCTGTAGCCCGGGCATAGAATATGGCTACGGTATTCTCTGCCTGTCGTAGAAGACGACTAAAAGGGGGTCCTCGGGGTCGTAGACGGCCGTAGTTGGGGACTACGATCGTCATAGAAACATAGGCGGCACTTAGTCGGTGCAAGTCCGACGTAACCACCGCGCCGCCCCCACGGTGCGGAGGTATCCATAACGGATTTTCCCCCGTCGAAAAAAAAAGGCAGAGTAGGCAGCTTTTCGCCAGTCAGTCGGCCGTTTGAAGCTGGCCGTCTTTTTGGACTTCGTCGATCCTTCTACTACTCGGGCTGACTTGTACTAATGTAAAGTTGTCCTCTTTCTTCCCAAGGTGTTAAATGAGAAGCAACACCAAGCCGCTACACGGAATGAATACAACTTTGACCATCCGGATGCATTCGATATGGAGTTACTAAGTGGAGTCCTGCAAAGACTTAAAGAGGGGAAGAAAGTGGAAGTTCCTATATATAACTACGTGACTCACTCGAGGGAGAATCGCACTGTGAGTATGTGTTGTCTCTTTTTAACTTCAGGTGCAAGGTCTAGTCTTGTATATCTAAAGATTTTTAACGCAGTCATCTCCTAGCTTCTAAATTTTTTTCTACCAGGGTCGGCTAACGAAACCTAAATTATTGGTTTAGGCACTATTATATGTGGTGCACAGTTATCTTTCCCGTTGAAACTAGAACTTGTTATAATCGGCTTCCTAAATTAGCAAGTGGGAGATCGGGCTTTGCTCGGCGTTTGCCCGGGAATGGGCTAGGTCTCAGTTTAGATCGATTGTTCACCTGCGAAAACTCACTCATAGCAAGTTTCATTCAAATCGTTAGAACTGCTTCCCAGATCCTATAAATAAATACATTTGCAATAGTTATTCGATTAAATTAGTAAAGAAAGAAAAAAGTAAGTAGTAAAGTTAGTAGTATCAGAAGATTCCAGGTTGGAATCCTGGCAGGATCGCCATGTATCTTCACTGTATGACATTAATTTTGTTATAATTGTAAACTCGAAATTATTATTCTTTCTTGAATTGTAACTGTAAATTAATATTTTGACATGAAAAATGTATTATTATAGTCAGACTTTCTTAAATTATAAACCCGTCCTCGACCGACGAAAAAAATAAACAATAGCATTCTTTTGTTATGTGCCCGGAGATCTCCGGGATGGGTAGAGATATTTTGACATGTAAAAGTGCCCTTGTGGCCTATTTGCAGAATAAATGTTTGATTTTGATTTTGTAGAGGAGGGACGCAGCCGAGACAATGAAACAAGTCGATAATCGAGTATAAACTGATCTATTTAGGGCTATGCGCTGATATTTATAGGTATGCTTATCCTAATATACGCCACAGTCAGGTCACCATGTCTATCCAACAAGAAGTTGCCTCGCTTGCTCATTTGACATGTTACTTTGCAGAAAACCATGTACGGAGCGAATGTGATAATATTCGAAGGCATCCTAGCCTTCTACAACAGCGATGTGCTGAATATGTTGGATATGAAGGTGTTTGTGGACACAGATGCTGATATACGACTTGCCAGGCGGTTGAGACGGTATGTTATGTACTATAACCTTGTTATTTTTTAATATTAGAAATTAGGTAAACCAAGAATCAGGACTATCTAATAGACAGAACTGCATGGCCCAAATCAAATACCTGAATAGCGTATTCATATATGATATTTTCATTGTATCTAGTTAACACAGTTCTTGCAAGAAAGCATATCAAACCATTATGGGGATGGAAAATTGTAGATATACAGGCTGTCCAGTAAATAATGGACAAGCTTCTAACCACCGATAGAGCACCTGAGGCTGGTCCAGAAAAAGGACTTTCAGGTTTAGTAAAAGTCCGTTGGTTTTCGAGATAATCGAACTTTCCATTTTCTTAATAATTGGCTACCAACCGAGTCAACGAAAAAAGTTGTTATTGAAAAACAGAGATAACTTTATGTAGGACCTCGTCTCTACTAGCTGTCAGCACAACCATCCACAAGTCAATAAGGGTAGGCAGCAACTGGCTTGGGAATCTTCTGGAGTCCATAGGCAAATTTTTGGGAATCCATCATTTTACCGAAAATCGTTACATCGATTATCGTTTCCTATTCGCAGAATTTTATTATCACTTAGGAATCATTCATCGAACTTCGTTAGATCGCTCAAACATTTGATCGAATTACCTTTTACACAAGAATCAACTCATCGAATTTTAATTCAGTATTTTATTTGTTCATCGACGTAGTCGTTCATCGAATGGCCTTTAGTATAATTTTGGCTTAATGAAGGTTTCAGTTCCCAAAATTCTTATTACCTAGAACATCATTTCACCATTGTTGTACTATTCTTGATATACGTCTAAAATTAAAATTTTCCCAGATTCTTGGTGTACTCTGTAAAAGTACTCAAAAACAAAAATACCCAAAACCTAAAATGTACAAAAAAAGTAAAAGTGCCACTGAGGCCTACCGGCAGAATAAAATATATATTTTTTGTGTTTTCAGAGACATAGTCCAACGCGGTCGCGACTTAGAGGGCGTCCTCAAACAATACATGACCCACGTGAAGCCCGCGTACCAGAGCTACATCGCGCCGTGCATGGCGCACGCCGACATCATCGTGCCGCGCGGCGGCGAGAACAAGGTCGCCATCCACCTCATCGTGCAGCACGTCCACAAGCAGCTCCAGCTCGTGAGTGCTGTCCCTCCGCCCCCACAGGCTCCTCTAGCGCGCCCTCGCGTCACACCACTCCCCCGAGAACAAGGTCGCCATCCACCTCATCGTGCAGCACGTCCACAAGCAGCTCCAGCTCGTGAGTGCTGTCCCTCCGCCCCCACAGGCTCCTCTAGCGCGCCCTCGCGTCACACCACTCCCCCGAGAACAAGGTCGCCATCCACCTCATCGTGCAGCACGTCCACAAGCAGCTCCAGCTCGTGAGTGCTGTCCCTCCGCCCCCACAGGCTCCTCTAGCGCGCCCTCGCGTCACACCACTCCCCCGAGAACAAGGTCGCCATCCACCTCATCGTGCAGCACGTCCACAAGCAGCTCCAGCTCGTGAGTGCTGTCCCTCCGCCCCCACAGGCTCCTCTAGCGCGCCCTCGCGTCACACCACTCCCCCGAGAACAAGGTCGCCATCCACCTCATCGTGCAGCACGTCCACAAGCAGCTCCAGCTCGTGAGTGCTGTCCCTCCGCCCCCACAGGCTCCTCTAGCGCGCCCTCGCGTCACACCACTCCCCCGAGAACAAGGTCGCCATCCACCTCATCGTGCAGCACGTCCACAAGCAGCTCCAGCTCGTGAGTGCTGTCCCTCCGCCCCCACAGGCTCCTCTAGCGCGCCCTCGCGTCACACCACTCCCCCGAGAACAAGGTCGCCATCCACCTCATCGTGCAGCACGTCCACAAGCAGCTCCAGCTCGTGAGTGCTGTCCCTCCGCCCCCACAGGCTCCTCTAGCGCGCCCTCGCGTCACACCACTCCCCCGAGAACAAGGTCGCCATCCACCTCATCGTGCAGCACGTCCACAAGCAGCTCCAGCTCGTGAGTGCTGTCCCTCCGCCCCCACAGGCTCCTCTAGCGCGCCCTCGCGTCACACCACTCCCCCGAGAACAAGGTCGCCATCCACCTCATCGTGCAGCACGTCCACAAGCAGCTCCAGCTCGTGAGTGCTGTCCCTCCGCCCCCACAGGCTCCTCTAGCGCGCCCTCGCGTCACACCACTCCCCCGAGAACAAGGTCGCCATCCACCTCATCGTGCAGCACGTCCACAAGCAGCTCCAGCTCGTGAGTGCTGTCCCTCCGCCCCCACAGGCTCCTCTAGCGCGCCCTCGCGTCACACCACTCCCCCGAGAACAAGGTCGCCATCCACCTCATCGTGCAGCACGTCCACAAGCAGCTCCAGCTCGTGAGTGCTGTCCCTCCGCCCCCACAGGCTCCTCTAGCGCGCCCTCGCGTCACACCACTCCCCCGAGAACAAGGTCGCCATCCACCTCATCGTGCAGCACGTCCACAAGCAGCTCCAGCTCGTGAGTGCTGTCCCTCCGCCCCCACAGGCTCCTCTAGCGCGCCCTCGCGTCACACCACTCCCCCGAGAACAAGGTCGCCATCCACCTCATCGTGCAGCACGTCCACAAGCAGCTCCAGCTCGTGAGTGCTGTCCCTCCGCCCCCACAGGCTCCTCTAGCGCGCCCTCGCGTCACACCACTCCCCCGAGAACAAGGTCGCCATCCACCTCATCGTGCAGCACGTCCACAAGCAGCTCCAGCTCGTGAGTGCTGTCCCTCCGCCCCCACAGGCTCCTCTAGCGCGCCCTCGCGTCACACCACTCCCCCGAGAACAAGGTCGCCATCCACCTCATCGTGCAGCACGTCCACAAGCAGCTCCAGCTCGTGAGTGCTGTCCCTCCGCCCCCACAGGCTCCTCTAGCGCGCCCTCGCGTCACACCACTCCCCCGAGAACAAGGTCGCCATCCACCTCATCGTGCAGCACGTCCACAAGCAGCTCCAGCTCGTGAGTGCTGTCCCTCCGCCCCCACAGGCTCCTCTAGCGCGCCCTCGCGTCACACCACTCCCCCGAGAACAAGGTCGCCATCCACCTCATCGTGCAGCACGTCCACAAGCAGCTCCAGCTCGTGAGTGCTGTCCCTCCGCCCCCACAGGCTCCTCTAGCGCGCCCTCGCGTCACACCACTCCCCCGAGAACAAGGTCGCCATCCACCTCATCGTGCAGCACGTCCACAAGCAGCTCCAGCTCGTGAGTGCTGTCCCTCCGCCCCCACAGGCTCCTCTAGCGCGCCCTCGCGTCACACCACTCCCCCGAGAACAAGGTCGCCATCCACCTCATCGTGCAGCACGTCCACAAGCAGCTCCAGCTCGTGAGTGCTGTCCCTCCGCCCCCACAGGCTCCTCTAGCGCGCCCTCGCGTCACACCACTCCCCCGAGAACAAGGTCGCCATCCACCTCATCGTGCAGCACGTCCACAAGCAGCTCCAGCTCGTGAGTGCTGTCCCTCCGCCCCCACAGGCTCCTCTAGCGCGCCCTCGCGTCACACCACTCCCCCGAGAACAAGGTCGCCATCCACCTCATCGTGCAGCACGTCCACAAGCAGCTCCAGCTCGTGAGTGCTGTCCCTCCGCCCCCACAGGCTCCTCTAGCGCGCCCTCGCGTCACACCACTCCCCCGAGAACAAGGTCGCCATCCACCTCATCGTGCAGCACGTCCACAAGCAGCTCCAGCTCGTGAGTGCTGTCCCTCCGCCCCCACAGGCTCCTCTAGCGCGCCCTCGCGTCACACCACTCCCCCGAGAACAAGGTCGCCATCCACCTCATCGTGCAGCACGTCCACAAGCAGCTCCAGCTCGTGAGTGCTGTCCCTCCGCCCCCACAGGCTCCTCTAGCGCGCCCTCGCGTCACACCACTCCCCCGAGAACAAGGTCGCCATCCACCTCATCGTGCAGCACGTCCACAAGCAGCTCCAGCTCGTGAGTGCTGTCCCTCCGCCCCCACAGGCTCCTCTAGCGCGCCCTCGCGTCACACCACTCCCCCGAGAACAAGGTCGCCATCCACCTCATCGTGCAGCACGTCCACAAGCAGCTCCAGCTCGTGAGTGCTGTCCCTCCGCCCCCACAGGCTCCTCTAGCGCGCCCTCGCGTCACACCACTCCCCCGAGAACAAGGTCGCCATCCACCTCATCGTGCAGCACGTCCACAAGCAGCTCCAGCTCGTGAGTGCTGTCCCTCCGCCCCCACAGGCTCCTCTAGCGCGCCCTCGCGTCACACCACTCCCCCGAGAACAAGGTCGCCATCCACCTCATCGTGCAGCACGTCCACAAGCAGCTCCAGCTCGTGAGTGCTGTCCCTCCGCCCCCACAGGCTCCTCTAGCGCGCCCTCGCGTCACACCACTCCCCCGAGAACAAGGTCGCCATCCACCTCATCGTGCAGCACGTCCACAAGCAGCTCCAGCTCGTGAGTGCTGTCCCTCCGCCCCCACAGGCTCCTCTAGCGCGCCCTCGCGTCACACCACTCCCCCGAGAACAAGGTCGCCATCCACCTCATCGTGCAGCACGTCCACAAGCAGCTCCAGCTCGTGAGTGCTGTCCCTCCGCCCCCACAGGCTCCTCTAGCGCGCCCTCGCGTCACACCACTCCCCCGAGAACAAGGTCGCCATCCACCTCATCGTGCAGCACGTCCACAAGCAGCTCCAGCTCGTGAGTGCTGTCCCTCCGCCCCCACAGGCTCCTCTAGCGCGCCCTCGCGTCACACCACTCCCCCGAGAACAAGGTCGCCATCCACCTCATCGTGCAGCACGTCCACAAGCAGCTCCAGCTCGTGAGTGCTGTCCCTCCGCCCCCACAGGCTCCTCTAGCGCGCCCTCGCGTCACACCACTCCCCCGAGAACAAGGTCGCCATCCACCTCATCGTGCAGCACGTCCACAAGCAGCTCCAGCTCGTGAGTGCTGTCCCTCCGCCCCCACAGGCTCCTCTAGCGCGCCCTCGCGTCACACCACTCCCCCGAGAACAAGGTCGCCATCCACCTCATCGTGCAGCACGTCCACAAGCAGCTCCAGCTCGTGAGTGCTGTCCCTCCGCCCCCACAGGCTCCTCTAGCGCGCCCTCGCGTCACACCACTCCCCCGAGAACAAGGTCGCCATCCACCTCATCGTGCAGCACGTCCACAAGCAGCTCCAGCTCGTGAGTGCTGTCCCTCCGCCCCCACAGGCTCCTCTAGCGCGCCCTCGCGTCACACCACTCCCCCGAGAACAAGGTCGCCATCCACCTCATCGTGCAGCACGTCCACAAGCAGCTCCAGCTCGTGAGTGCTGTCCCTCCGCCCCCACAGGCTCCTCTAGCGCGCCCTCGCGTCACACCACTCCCCCGAGAACAAGGTCGCCATCCACCTCATCGTGCAGCACGTCCACAAGCAGCTCCAGCTCGTGAGTGCTGTCCCTCCGCCCCCACAGGCTCCTCTAGCGCGCCCTCGCGTCACACCACTCCCCCGAGAACAAGGTCGCCATCCACCTCATCGTGCAGCACGTCCACAAGCAGCTCCAGCTCGTGAGTGCTGTCCCTCCGCCCCCACAGGCTCCTCTAGCGCGCCCTCGCGTCACACCACTCCCCCGAGAACAAGGTCGCCATCCACCTCATCGTGCAGCACGTCCACAAGCAGCTCCAGCTCGTGAGTGCTGTCCCTCCGCCCCCACAGGCTCCTCTAGCGCGCCCTCGCGTCACACCACTCCCCCGAGAACAAGGTCGCCATCCACCTCATCGTGCAGCACGTCCACAAGCAGCTCCAGCTCGTGAGTGCTGTCCCTCCGCCCCCACAGGCTCCTCTAGCGCGCCCTCGCGTCACACCACTCCCCCGAGAACAAGGTCGCCATCCACCTCATCGTGCAGCACGTCCACAAGCAGCTCCAGCTCGTGAGTGCTGTCCCTCCGCCCCCACAGGCTCCTCTAGCGCGCCCTCGCGTCACACCACTCCCCCGAGAACAAGGTCGCCATCCACCTCATCGTGCAGCACGTCCACAAGCAGCTCCAGCTCGTGAGTGCTGTCCCTCCGCCCCCACAGGCTCCTCTAGCGCGCCCTCGCGTCACACCACTCCCCCGAGAACAAGGTCGCCATCCACCTCATCGTGCAGCACGTCCACAAGCAGCTCCAGCTCGTGAGTGCTGTCCCTCCGCCCCCACAGGCTCCTCTAGCGCGCCCTCGCGTCACACCACTCCCCCGAGAACAAGGTCGCCATCCACCTCATCGTGCAGCACGTCCACAAGCAGCTCCAGCTCGTGAGTGCTGTCCCTCCGCCCCCACAGGCTCCTCTAGCGCGCCCTCGCGTCACACCACTCCCCCGAGAACAAGGTCGCCATCCACCTCATCGTGCAGCACGTCCACAAGCAGCTCCAGCTCGTGAGTGCTGTCCCTCCGCCCCCACAGGCTCCTCTAGCGCGCCCTCGCGTCACACCACTCCCCCGAGAACAAGGTCGCCATCCACCTCATCGTGCAGCACGTCCACAAGCAGCTCCAGCTCGTGAGTGCTGTCCCTCCGCCCCCACAGGCTCCTCTAGCGCGCCCTCGCGTCACACCACTCCCCCGAGAACAAGGTCGCCATCCACCTCATCGTGCAGCACGTCCACAAGCAGCTCCAGCTCGTGAGTGCTGTCCCTCCGCCCCCACAGGCTCCTCTAGCGCGCCCTCGCGTCACACCACTCCCCCGAGAACAAGGTCGCCATCCACCTCATCGTGCAGCACGTCCACAAGCAGCTCCAGCTCGTGAGTGCTGTCCCTCCGCCCCCACAGGCTCCTCTAGCGCGCCCTCGCGTCACACCACTCCCCCGAGAACAAGGTCGCCATCCACCTCATCGTGCAGCACGTCCACAAGCAGCTCCAGCTCGTGAGTGCTGTCCCTCCGCCCCCACAGGCTCCTCTAGCGCGCCCTCGCGTCACACCACTCCCCCGAGAACAAGGTCGCCATCCACCTCATCGTGCAGCACGTCCACAAGCAGCTCCAGCTCGTGAGTGCTGTCCCTCCGCCCCCACAGGCTCCTCTAGCGCGCCCTCGCGTCACACCACTCCCCCGAGAACAAGGTCGCCATCCACCTCATCGTGCAGCACGTCCACAAGCAGCTCCAGCTCGTGAGTGCTGTCCCTCCGCCCCCACAGGCTCCTCTAGCGCGCCCTCGCGTCACACCACTCCCCCGAGAACAAGGTCGCCATCCACCTCATCGTGCAGCACGTCCACAAGCAGCTCCAGCTCGTGAGTGCTGTCCCTCCGCCCCCACAGGCTCCTCTAGCGCGCCCTCGCGTCACACCACTCCCCCGAGAACAAGGTCGCCATCCACCTCATCGTGCAGCACGTCCACAAGCAGCTCCAGCTCGTGAGTGCTGTCCCTCCGCCCCCACAGGCTCCTCTAGCGCGCCCTCGCGTCACACCACTCCCCCGAGAACAAGGTCGCCATCCACCTCATCGTGCAGCACGTCCACAAGCAGCTCCAGCTCGTGAGTGCTGTCCCTCCGCCCCCACAGGCTCCTCTAGCGCGCCCTCGCGTCACACCACTCCCCCGAGAACAAGGTCGCCATCCACCTCATCGTGCAGCACGTCCACAAGCAGCTCCAGCTCGTGAGTGCTGTCCCTCCGCCCCCACAGGCTCCTCTAGCGCGCCCTCGCGTCACACCACTCCCCCGAGAACAAGGTCGCCATCCACCTCATCGTGCAGCACGTCCACAAGCAGCTCCAGCTCGTGAGTGCTGTCCCTCCGCCCCCACAGGCTCCTCTAGCGCGCCCTCGCGTCACACCACTCCCCCGAGAACAAGGTCGCCATCCACCTCATCGTGCAGCACGTCCACAAGCAGCTCCAGCTCGTGAGTGCTGTCCCTCCGCCCCCACAGGCTCCTCTAGCGCGCCCTCGCGTCACACCACTCCCCCGAGAACAAGGTCGCCATCCACCTCATCGTGCAGCACGTCCACAAGCAGCTCCAGCTCGTGAGTGCTGTCCCTCCGCCCCCACAGGCTCCTCTAGCGCGCCCTCGCGTCACACCACTCCCCCGAGAACAAGGTCGCCATCCACCTCATCGTGCAGCACGTCCACAAGCAGCTCCAGCTCGTGAGTGCTGTCCCTCCGCCCCCACAGGCTCCTCTAGCGCGCCCTCGCGTCACACCACTCCCCCGAGAACAAGGTCGCCATCCACCTCATCGTGCAGCACGTCCACAAGCAGCTCCAGCTCGTGAGTGCTGTCCCTCCGCCCCCACAGGCTCCTCTAGCGCGCCCTCGCGTCACACCACTCCCCCGAGAACAAGGTCGCCATCCACCTCATCGTGCAGCACGTCCACAAGCAGCTCCAGCTCGTGAGTGCTGTCCCTCCGCCCCCACAGGCTCCTCTAGCGCGCCCTCGCGTCACACCACTCCCCCGAGAACAAGGTCGCCATCCACCTCATCGTGCAGCACGTCCACAAGCAGCTCCAGCTCGTGAGTGCTGTCCCTCCGCCCCCACAGGCTCCTCTAGCGCGCCCTCGCGTCACACCACTCCCCCGAGAACAAGGTCGCCATCCACCTCATCGTGCAGCACGTCCACAAGCAGCTCCAGCTCGTGAGTGCTGTCCCTCCGCCCCCACAGGCTCCTCTAGCGCGCCCTCGCGTCACACCACTCCCCCGAGAACAAGGTCGCCATCCACCTCATCGTGCAGCACGTCCACAAGCAGCTCCAGCTCGTGAGTGCTGTCCCTCCGCCCCCACAGGCTCCTCTAGCGCGCCCTCGCGTCACACCACTCCCCCGAGAACAAGGTCGCCATCCACCTCATCGTGCAGCACGTCCACAAGCAGCTCCAGCTCGTGAGTGCTGTCCCTCCGCCCCCACAGGCTCCTCTAGCGCGCCCTCGCGTCACACCACTCCCCCGAGAACAAGGTCGCCATCCACCTCATCGTGCAGCACGTCCACAAGCAGCTCCAGCTCGTGAGTGCTGTCCCTCCGCCCCCACAGGCTCCTCTAGCGCGCCCTCGCGTCACACCACTCCCCCGAGAACAAGGTCGCCATCCACCTCATCGTGCAGCACGTCCACAAGCAGCTCCAGCTCGTGAGTGCTGTCCCTCCGCCCCCACAGGCTCCTCTAGCGCGCCCTCGCGTCACACCACTCCCCCGAGAACAAGGTCGCCATCCACCTCATCGTGCAGCACGTCCACAAGCAGCTCCAGCTCGTGAGTGCTGTCCCTCCGCCCCCACAGGCTCCTCTAGCGCGCCCTCGCGTCACACCACTCCCCCGAGAACAAGGTCGCCATCCACCTCATCGTGCAGCACGTCCACAAGCAGCTCCAGCTCGTGAGTGCTGTCCCTCCGCCCCCACAGGCTCCTCTAGCGCGCCCTCGCGTCACACCACTCCCCCGAGAACAAGGTCGCCATCCACCTCATCGTGCAGCACGTCCACAAGCAGCTCCAGCTCGTGAGTGCTGTCCCTCCGCCCCCACAGGCTCCTCTAGCGCGCCCTCGCGTCACACCACTCCCCCGAGAACAAGGTCGCCATCCACCTCATCGTGCAGCACGTCCACAAGCAGCTCCAGCTCGTGAGTGCTGTCCCTCCGCCCCCACAGGCTCCTCTAGCGCGCCCTCGCGTCACACCACTCCCCCGAGAACAAGGTCGCCATCCACCTCATCGTGCAGCACGTCCACAAGCAGCTCCAGCTCGTGAGTGCTGTCCCTCCGCCCCCACAGGCTCCTCTAGCGCGCCCTCGCGTCACACCACTCCCCCGAGAACAAGGTCGCCATCCACCTCATCGTGCAGCACGTCCACAAGCAGCTCCAGCTCGTGAGTGCTGTCCCTCCGCCCCCACAGGCTCCTCTAGCGCGCCCTCGCGTCACACCACTCCCCCGAGAACAAGGTCGCCATCCACCTCATCGTGCAGCACGTCCACAAGCAGCTCCAGCTCGTGAGTGCTGTCCCTCCGCCCCCACAGGCTCCTCTAGCGCGCCCTCGCGTCACACCACTCCCCCGAGAACAAGGTCGCCATCCACCTCATCGTGCAGCACGTCCACAAGCAGCTCCAGCTCGTGAGTGCTGTCCCTCCGCCCCCACAGGCTCCTCTAGCGCGCCCTCGCGTCACACCACTCCCCCGAGAACAAGGTCGCCATCCACCTCATCGTGCAGCACGTCCACAAGCAGCTCCAGCTCGTGAGTGCTGTCCCTCCGCCCCCACAGGCTCCTCTAGCGCGCCCTCGCGTCACACCACTCCCCCGAGAACAAGGTCGCCATCCACCTCATCGTGCAGCACGTCCACAAGCAGCTCCAGCTCGTGAGTGCTGTTCCTCCGCCCCCACAGGCTCCTCTAGCGCGCCCTCGCGTCACACCACTCCCCCGAGAACAAGGTCGCCATCCACCTCATCGTGCAGCACGTCCACAAGCAGCTCCAGCTCGTGAGTGCTGTCCCTCCGCCCCCACAGGCTCCTCTAGCGCGCCCTCGCGTCACACCACTCCCCCGAGAACAAGGTCGCCATCCACCTCATCGTGCAGCACGTCCACAAGCAGCTCCAGCTCGTGAGTGCTGTCCCTCCGCCCCCACAGGCTCCTCTAGCGCGCCCTCGCGTCACACCACTCCCCCGAGAACAAGGTCGCCATCCACCTCATCGTGCAGCACGTCCACAAGCAGCTCCAGCTCGTGAGTGCTGTCCCTCCGCCCCCACAGGCTCCTCTAGCGCGCCCTCGCGTCACACCACTCCCCCGAGAACAAGGTCGCCATCCACCTCATCGTGCAGCACGTCCACAAGCAGCTCCAGCTCGTGAGTGCTGTCCCTCCGCCCCCACAGGCTCCTCTAGCGCGCCCTCGCGTCACACCACTCCCCCGAGAACAAGGTCGCCATCCACCTCATCGTGCAGCACGTCCACAAGCAGCTCCAGCTCGTGAGTGCTGTCCCTCCGCCCCCACAGGCTCCTCTAGCGCGCCCTCGCGTCACACCACTCCCCCGAGAACAAGGTCGCCATCCACCTCATCGTGCAGCACGTCCACAAGCAGCTCCAGCTCGTGAGTGCTGTTCCTCCGCCCCCACAGGCTCCTCTAGCGCGCCCTCGCGTCACACCACTCCCCCGAGAACAAGGTCGCCATCCACCTCATCGTGCAGCACGTCCACAAGCAGCTCCAGCTCGTGAGTGCTGTCCCTCCGCCACCACAGGGTCCTCTATCGCGCGTCCTCTTGTCATACCACTCCCCCGAGAACAATGATCGTTCAATCTCTTGTGTCTATGCACTCCTGGTATATGTACTTCATAGTGCAACACGTCCACAAGCAGCTGCCTTTGGTGAGTGAACCTTGAGGCTGCTGTTATAAGGTCGTTTATCGCGCTTCTTATTAGTCCATTCGAGTCTGTAATAAATCTCTTGCGAAGCTGTAGGCTCCTGGTATCGCAACAAGGGTTTTCTCGCTACGCTAGCGTTTCCGTTCCTCAGGGAACGACACTGTCTACGACGAATCTCTTACGAAGTCATGGACTCTTGGTACCTGCAGCTGGTGAATACAGGGGTTCGTTGCAGATTTTACGAATACTTTTCCTAGAGAACGATGTTCGATGAATTTCTTGAGTTAATATGAACTCTTGGTACTTGTTACTTCATACTCGTAGAACATCACGTACATAAGCAACTGCAGCTGGTGAATGCGGGACATTGGTTTAAGGTTGTTTATCGCCCTTGTGAGTCCATTTCCCAAAGAACGGCGGTGTAAGACGAATCTCTTACAAAGTCATGGACTCTTGGTACCTGATAAGTACTAGCTGCGGCTGGTGAGTGCACGAGATTGGATCTTACGGCACACTGTAGTTCGTTGTCGGTTTTACGATAACAATCCAAAGAGAACAATGTTCGTTGAATCTCTTCCGTAGCTATAGACTCCTGGTACCCGTACCTGATACCCCGAGTGCAGTCCATGGTCTTGGGTCACATGCTGCAGTGAGCCCGGGTGGCCTTAGCACAACTGGCTTCCGACTTCGATTCCTGTCTCGCTCGAACTGTGTGTATTAGTAAGAGGAGGGTAGATTTAGCTGTTCTGTTGACTGCAAACCTTGAAAGTAAAGATTGTGTGCTCTGTGTATAAACAGACACGTTTGTTGCAGAGAGGCTTCAAGGTCCGCGAGAAGTTGGCGGTGGCGCACGTGGGGCAGCCCGTGCCGGACTCGCTCTACCTGCTCAAGGACACGCCGCAGGTGAGCATTGTTAGCTCTGTGAGAACTGTGAGCTCTGTGAGATCTGTGATCTCTGTGAGCACTGTGAGCGTTGCCGACCCTTTATGAAATTCTCGTCTGTTAACGCAAGCGGTGTTCGTTAAAATGATTGTATGGATAATTTGACAAGTTTCTATGGGATCACAGCTGCCGGCGGGTAACCTATCGATCTTTCGAAAATCTGTTTACCGAATTTCACTTGTCCGAAAACGGTTCACCGATTCTTTACAATCCAAATACTTTGTTTCGCAACTGTTTGAAATACCACGAATTCATTTTACCACAATGTCATTTTTCCGCAATTCAAAAGCCCGCTTTACAGTTCCCAATTTTTACATTTGACAACTTATACGTTAGCCACATTTTCATAATTTCAATGATACGGAAAGTCGACGTGACATTTTCCATAATTTCGTTATATAAGACTAAGCGGGAGCGAAGCTCCCGTTTTAATCTTCGAGATTTTTTTTTTTTATAAAAACCCAGAATGACTTGTTGGGACAAAATCGACTCTAATGCGGATAGGTTAGAAGATTAAGACGGGAGCTTCGCTTCGCTTCAGCTCCCGTCTTAATCTTCGAGGTTATTTTTTTATAAAAGCCCAGAAAGACTTGTTTGGACAAAATCGACTAATAATTGTATCGACTGTTTGTAGGCTGATCATAATAATCAACGTAATTTTTAAATGACGAGTTTCCTCAATCAGCATCATTTAAATTTGTTATAACTCGATGGAAATGAACTTTGTTATCTTTAGTCTATCTGGATAATGACGTTACGGTATCTTAACCCTACGGACAAATAAAAATTTGGCAAATGAATGTACGGAATTATAACCATTGTGATTTAAAATCAGCTGGATAAGAAAATTGTGACCATACAAAAATCTGTCAATAGAAAATATAGAAAATGAAACTTCGGACAAATGAAAAAAATGTAAAACGAAAAAAGGCGTTTCGTTTTCGGACTTTTAATATTCGGCATAAAAAATTTCGAATTTGCGATAGGTAACCCTGCCGGCGCCATATTTGACGATCACCGGCCTGCGATCGTATGTTGGTGCAAACAAGCCTAAGTGTCAATGTGTTTCTAGGTGCAAGGTCTCCACACGTTCATCCGCAACAAGGACACGCCCCGGGACGAGTTCATATTCTATTCGAAACGACTCATGAGACTCGTCATAGAGTTCGCGTTATCCTTGTTACCCTACTCGGAGCGGACGGTGGAGACACCGCAGGGATTCCAATACAAAGGTAAGCTTTTTTTATACAACGCCGGTGGCAAACAAGCGTACGGTCCACCTGATGGTAAGCTGCCACCGCAGCCTATAGACGCCCGCAACTCCAAAGGTCATGTGCGCGTTGCCGACCCTTTATAAGATTTGAGGATGCACTGTGCTGACAGCGGAAGGAACACATTTAGGTCCCTCGCTCTCAACACAGTGCATCCTCGGGAGCTCTGGCAACCTTGCTCACCTCCAGGAACAACACTACATACTTGTTTAGTAAACTATGTTATTATGACTGTGGTCTTCTGCAAGGCGGAGGTACTTCCCCAGTTGAGCTGCTCCAAATTCGAGCAAGATGACATTTTCCTGTGCCCTACCTCACTTAAGCTGTTTTGAACCTTTTAGTTTAAAAAGATACGGTGCAATTTCAAGTGTACGAAATGGGGAATAGTTACGTTCACTGTCAACGTATGCTATTGTGGGTCTTAAGGTAGTGACTTAAGGTTAGTTTTGAGTCAACGGCAAACGGCTCGTTATAATATTTATAGAATACGGATGTTGACATCAGATAAGAAAATCAATAATTTCAATTTTTCTCGAAAAAGGATCAAATTGTTAAACAAATGGCGAAAGAAATTAAGAGCGCTTTAATAAAATGTATTTGAATCCATCAAACTAGTTTGACGACCGCTTTAGCCTAGTTGGTAGTGACCCTGCCTTCGGAGCTGGAGGTCCCGGGTTCGAATCCCGGTCAGGGCATGTATTTGTGTGATGAACACGAATATTTGTTCCTGAGTCTTGGATGTTTTCTATGTATTTAAGTATATATTTATCTATATAAGTATGTATATCGTCACTTGGTACCCATAGTACAAGCTTTGCTTAGTTTGGGACTACGTTGATTTGTGTAAGATTGTCCAAAAATATTTATTTATTTATTTATTTTTAGTTTTTACGTTGCTGGATTCGTCAATCGATGCGTCCAAAGTTAAAACGGCCGTTTTAATTTTGAGCTCATAGAGAGACGAATCCAGCAACGTAAAAACTAGTTTGATGGATACAAAAAGTACTTAAATACAAACTACAGTATGTAGCGGCCCCCCTTTTTTAGTTATATATCGTTAAATTTAAATAATTACAATTATTTACGAGTGGCGCTAGTGGACCTGTTACACTTCGAAGTTTTAAGGGTTTTAAGTTTAAAATGACCGCTTTAGCCTAGTTGGTAGTGACCCTGCCTTCGAAGCTGGAGGTCTCGGGTTCGAATCCCGGTCAGGGCATTTATTTGTGTGATGAACACAAATATTTGTCCCTGAGTTTTGTTTTTTTTCTATGTATTTAAGTATCTGTTTATCTATATATATAAGCTTTGCATAGTTTGGGACTAGGTTGGTTAGTGTAAGATTGTCCACAAATATTTATTATTATAGTTAAAAGTTTATAGTTGGAATTATCGTCAATTACTATGGCGCTTGAGGTCAGTGACGTCACTGATCTGTCGCGCTTTCTCTCTTTAACCAGCAACATTAAAACGGTTGTAGCTTCGTTATTTTTTGAGATATTTGAATAGGATTTTCACCATTTTGCATATTTTTTTTACCTTATTTCTTTTGCAGTCAAATTTTGAGTCGACAACCCTATTATGACGTTCTTGCTACCACAAAGGTTTTCTTTCAGAAGTTCTTTGAGCCTTACGTTCAAAGAAAAAAAAAATGTTTTTTCTAAGATTATTTTATACGGATATAAACATCCTGAACCTAATTAAGTGCTTTAAGTCCGCCTCTTGTATGATAATCATTTTAATGTAATTTCTGCCTTAATATAGAGAGTTTAAGTCTTTTTTCGTCTACTGAAATCACCTCGTGAAACTCTAAATAACTTTCCCACTATAATTCCTAGGTCATTTGAAATTAAACTTTATGCTCCTTGTTTTAAGGTCGTAAATGCGACGTGGAGAAGATCTGCGGTGTTTCCATACTCCGCGCCGGTGAAACTATGGAGCAAGCTGTATGTGACGTGTGCAAAGACATTCGTATAGGGAAAATACTTATACAGACCAACCAAGAGACTGATGAGCCCGAGGTGAGTCTTAATGCTGTGGGGGTAAGGTTGAAAATTGATTGTGTCGTTGTCATGAACAACTGGATAGAAATACATTTATTTGCTAGATTGTAGGTACAAAATGGTGACAGTTATACAAAACGGTCCATGTACGATCGACAAAATTGAATCATGACCCACCATAAGGTCATTTTGCTAAGTCATCTAAATACTACTAGTCGGTTGAAATTCGACTGAACTTACATTTCTATGGTAACGAACTTGTTATCATTTTCAAACTCAAACTCAAAATATTCTTTATTCAAATAGGCCTAGCAACAAGTACTTTTGAATCGTCAGTTATGTATTACATAAATTGCATATGAAATTTAAAAAAAAGACATGAATTACTGTAATGTATGTCAAAATTGTTTGACCCCGTTGTTTTGACGGTTCCAAGCCAATTTGTAGGCCAAGTATGAATCGGTTGGTTCGACTGTACATTCAGCCGACAGGTGGCATGCAAAGTCAAATGTTATGAATTTAATAAATAACATTAAAAATGATTTTATACTTTGTGGTTTGTAACTTCAAATATTTGACATTTATGAATTGACGTTTGTAGTGGTGAGGCTAAGACGTATCGTCTGTCAAATCAAGCGATTATTAACGAGTGGTTGATCGAATCGATTATGTAGCCTAATATTTTCTTTATCAAACCAAATATGAAGTAGGCAAAAATAATAATGAATATGGGCAGAGGGTATGGAATTGTATTCTCCCTTCAATACTAAATAGATTTTCTAGAGACCTAATACTTAAAATTGAGGGTAAAACCTGTAGTCAAACAAGAACCATTGTCAAACAGTATATGATGCGAAACAAAAATCAACTATAGAACATATATGTAACAGTTTAACTTAATGATTATGTAACAATAGTAGTTAAGTATAGAAAAAAATATTAACTTTATTATGAATTCAATGAAATAAACAGTTTAATTTTTTTTATGTCCTCAAACCAAAACTTATCATTTATTATACTATTATTATATAATTGTGGTTGAAATACTAATTATATTTTAATAATTATGACATTACATCTTAATGACTATTTTCATAACTATGACATTAGATGTTGACGTTAAATTTTCCTTTCAGATTTTATTCTAGAAACTGTCTAGATTATACAATTTTTTATGTTTTTATTTTACATATTGACGATCTTTTTGTGAATTTATTATACTCTCTTTTGACATACATTATAGTAATTCATGTCTTTTTTATAATTTCATATACATCAATAAATTGCTCTGAATAATTAGATTCAATTTATGTAATACATAACTGACGATTCAAAAGTGCTTGTTGCTAGGCCTATTTGAATAAAGAATATTTTGAGTTTGAGTTTGAGTTTATTTATTCACATCGTATTTAATTTTATTTATTAAGTATTTATATTTGGTTTTCGTTATCAATTTAACGTTTATATGATTTTTGACAAATCAAGGAAATGTCATCTGAATCGAAATGACAGACTTGGTCACAACACTGATTTAAAAAAAAGAAGACCTAACACGTAACTGTTTCCGTGGTGAATTATTACCGTAAAACACTCAACAGCTATGTACTGAAAAAAAGTAACATAGGCTAAACTATGTTTAAGAAAAGCAAAGTTTTTTAGGTACTTGAGAAGCCCTAATAATATTAAGTGATTTTATTTATTATTTCGATGGGTCATGCATGTTTACGTTCTGTAGGTGTTGAGATGTGTCAAATAAACATCCAAGACTCAGAAACAAATATTCATACTCCTCACGCAAATATTTGCTCTGACCGGAATTCGAACCCAGGACCAGGAATATTTGAAGTTACGAATCACAAAGTATATTTATTTATTTATTCATTGTAATGTCATGCATACACAATAAGATGTTACATTTCTAATTTAAGTCATTTCATGACATCCTGTAAGGGCACACAATAGTCATAATGTTAAATCTAGATTTAAAAACTCGATTATTACATTTACATTTACAGAGCAGTCAGTAAAACAAATAATTTGGAGGTGTGCTAGTAATCGATGTATGTGTTCGTAGCTATACTACCTCCGCCTGCCGAAGGACATAAAGGACTACCGCGTGATCCTGATGGACGCGACGGTGGCGACGGGCGCGGCGGCCATCATGGCCATCCGCGTGCTGCTCGACCACGACGTGCCCGAGCACAACATCAGCCTCGTCAGCCTGCTCATGGCCGAGATAGGCGTCCACTCCATCGCCTACGCTTTCCCGCAGGTAGCTTCATCATTGTCCTCAACATCATCATTGTGCGTGTGTAGCTTCATCATTGTCCTCAACATACTGTTATCAACATAGCCTATGCTTTCCCGGAAGTAACTTCGTCATTGTTCTCAACATCATCATTGTTTTCAACACGCACATTGTCCTCAACATACTGTTATAAACTTAGGATCGGTTACACCAATATACGATCACAGGCCGGTCATCGTCAAATATGGCGCCGGCAGCTGTCATCCCATAGAAACTTGTCAAACTTTCCATACAACCAGATTTTAATGAACACCGCTTACGATTACAGACGGTTTGGTGCAACCCACCCATAGCCTATGATTTCCCGCAGGTAACTTCATCATTGTCGGCATCATTGTTCTCAATATCATCATTGTCCTCAACACGCACATTATCCTCAACATACTGTTATCAACATAGCCTATGATTTCCCTCAGGTAACTTCATCATTGTTCTCAACATCATCATCGTCCTCAACACGCACAGTATCTTCAACACAATAAAATAATGAGAAAACAAATAACATTTCTTTTCAAAGGTCGATAGGGATCTTATAAAGAGGGAAAATTATAATTGACCATTTATTTATTTATTTATTTAAACTTTATTGCACAAAAAGAATATAAGTACAAAGGGCGGACTTAATGCCATACCATTATGTTATTTTCAGGTAAAAATCGTGACATCCGCCCTAGACCCGGAGATCAACGAGAAATTCTATGTACTGCCCGGCATCGGCAACTTCGGAGACCGGTACTTCGGCACGGAACCCGCTGACGACGAGTGAAACTGGACCTTATGCGCCAGGCTTACGGTTGATCATTGACTGCAACTAGCGCTACAATGCCGCGGTGAGGTATAAAAATGTAATTTAATAGGGATATAGCTCTTATTATGTTATTTTATAGATTAGAAAACGATGTGTCGTTTATGGCCAAAAGGGACGACTCGAGGAATTTTAATGTTTGTCAGTTTTGGACTCTAATCCAATAGAAATAGAGTCCAAAATTGCCAACCATTCAAATTCATTGGTCAGGGAGGGGCTCTATTCATTGTTAGGGATGTTGACTCAAAATTTATTATTTTTAGTATCCAAAATATTATTAAAAAAAGAAGACATAAAACTATGCCAAATGGTGAAAATCCCATTAAAATATCTTAATAAATAACGAAGCTACAACCTTTAGAATGGTTTTAATTAGAGAGAGAAAGCGCTACAAATCAGTGACGTCACTGACATAAAGCGCCATAGTAAATGACGATCGTTCAATACAGATGTGCGTTTTGCGAAAAAGGGACAGAACATGCCCCCACTTAAAACTTTGAAGACTTGCAATTATACAATTATTTATTCTTTTGAGTTAATTTTTGGCCATTTGATTGAGAATTTGATAATTTCTCTAGAAAATTTGTAATTAATGTTTTTTTTTTATTTGGTGTCTACATCCCTATTACGTAAGAGTTTAATATCAACACTTACGTAATATTTTATAAAGTGCAATATGCGCTGGCAATCAACTACCTTGTGTTTCGACAAAAATTGAAGTATTGATATTTTTATTTGGTGTATCTCTATTACGTAAGAGTTTAATATCAATACTTACGTAATATTTTATAAAGTGCAATATGCTTTGGCAATCAACTACCTTGTGATTTTTTTTTACGGTAGGATTCAAGAAATCTTACATGTCCTTATGTAATGAATGAATGACACCCAAGCCGTTTAGATGTGCAATTCAAAATGGTCTTTATTGACATCTGATAAAGGTATACTTTGTGCCTTGCGGGAACGATGTATGTTCTCTTCTAGTGTATAAAATAACATAGTAAACTTTGGCTAAATAACGTATCGAACGTGAACGTATAGCATCAAAAGTAACTGCGCATATTAAGAGGTCAAAAACTCCTACTCACTTAAGGCCGTGCAGCGAGAAACATCGCGTTCTTTGTAACGCTGTTCTGCCTAAACGAGGAAACAATAAGGATTGATTTTCAGATATATGATTATTGACTATATGACTGTGTTTCTGACAATACCGAAACATGATTGCTTAAAATTTTTTCGATAGAAAAAAAATCCAAAGTTGAGTCTTCATTTTACATTTTTTACTCAGACTACAAAACAACGCATTATTAAACGACATAATTAAGTTAAAATGATGGTATTTTACGTCATCTAAACTCTGTCAAGAGGAAATTTAATAAAACTGCACACAGTCAGATATTTATCGAAATTTGTCTAAATAAGCCATAACCGAAGAGTATTGCATCCCGTTTTGTCGTGCGCGAAAGACTAAGCATGTCTCTTTCACGAGGTTGACCGAATCGAGGCATTCCTTTAAAATAGACTTGATGTCTTGATATGCGTTACTTTTCATGTTGTACTATCGACGACATAATTCACTGACCATCAATGAACCTTATTACAATCAGATAAGGTCTACTACTATGATGCTGATAGTGCAATATACTAACTACATAATAAGTACCTATGCATAAATCTATCTCTCTCTTTGAAGTCTATTTCAGTTAAAATGACGCTAAAATCGCCTTGATATGTGTTCCAAAGAGGCAATAGTAGAGATGAGTCATTGTTGCCCTCAAATGAGGGAAGAAAAGTACGACTTTGATCCCTCATTCGAGGGCAACAATGACTCTTTTCGGATTAGCAGGTGAGAAAAACCTGTTTTAACTAGAGGGACTTTTTAAGTCAGAAAATTTAAATCCCTATGAAGTTACTGAGAACTACCTAAGAACATAATTTACAGCATATTGTTAAAAAAAGGAGGAATTAAAAATATTGCAATGAAGTTTCGCTATTAATATAGGGCGTTAATATTAACTAAAATAAACCAAAATATATCTGCCTGCCTGACATTGCTGTAACTTATGAAAGTTGCTGTACTTTTTGTAGGACATTCTAAGTATACGTGCTTATAAGTACATACTCGATGTACAAACTAGATCGAAGTCATTACCATTGATGGTAAACTGTCCGTGTCAATAAGTTGTCTATTTTATAGGACAAATGTCCAAAGTTTATTACTAGCCTAAGGATTTTTAGAATAACAACAGTTAGCAACACATTTTGACGACCGCTTTAGCCTAGTTGGTAGTGACCCTGCCTACGAAGCTGGAGGTCCCGGGTTCGAATCCCGGTCAGGGCATTTATTTGTGTGACGAACACGAATATTTGTTCCTGAGTTTTGGATGTTTTCTATGTATTTTAGTATCCATTTATCTATATAAGTATGTATATCGTCGCCTAGTACCCATAGTACAAGCTTTGCTTAGTTTGGGACTAGGTCGATTTGTGTAAGATTGTCCATAAATATTTATTTATTTATTTACATTTTCGACTCTTGGAGCTATGGACGATGTCGCTATTTTTCCAAACGTGCTACGTAAGTTCATATTGGTAGCTAGTTCAACCGCGCAATGCCCCGTTCGAGACAAAAATATCTGTATTCGTGATTCGTAATGTTTGAGAATCCATTGATGTATAATTGAGCAATAAGGAAGGTATTATTTAAGAGTTCTTATCAGTTAAAAAACGCACATCTATTTAGGCCATTTTCTGTTTGAATTGACACGTATCTTGACATTTTCTCGATGTTAATATCTAGAACAGGACTATTGCGACCTCATGACATAAACTTTTAATGTATTTTTTTGATTTTTCATTAAGAAATATCATTTCAAACATCACTCCAAATCGACCATTTTTAAACTAAAAACTAGTTTTTTCCGCTTAAATTCTAGTACACACAATAAAATCAAAAAATGTCTATGTTACTATCTAAAACTTTAATAAAATCATCGTATCCTTTAATAACTTTATTGGTATTATCAATACTTTGGTCATAATTTGAAACCAAAACATTTTAAAATTTATAAGACCTTTTAATTTAGAGGTTGAGATTTCTTTGGAAACCGAATCACACCAGGCCCCTATTTCACCAAGTTGACATATGTATGTATTTGACATATGTAGGCTGACAAATCGACAATTTTCATGTGAAAACTGTTTCACCAACTACAATGGGGGCTATCGTTTTTGTGCTCACAAGTTGGCGCCACTGTCGAGTAAGGTCCAGCTGTCAAAAATTGTTATTGGTTATGATGGACATGAGAACGAAGATTACATTTAAATCATATTCAATACCTTAAAACCGTACCGTAAAAATATCGAACATCCCGCATTGTAGCGCGGTCCCGTTTTGTTCGGAAAAAAGGAGGAAATAAGTTTCCGAAAGACAAAACTGTCTCAAAGCCCTGACAGTCATTGACCCTTAATTCATATTTGCCATAATCAAGCTCAGGTAAAACAGTCACCATATTGTTCCAATTAGATATTAACCCGCGTAGCGCAATCACAAAGAGTGACATTTGACGTTTCGGAGATCCCACGCTACACTAGCGCCTCTAGCGGCGAATTCATACGCGATAGCCCTCATTGTAATGTGTTTTGACAATTGTCACGCCTGTCAGCTTTGGTGAAATTGGGGCCAGGCCGTCTGAATTATTCTCTCTCCGATAAATTTAAATAAAATCTTAGGTATATTTAAATAAAAATACTACGCGGTGTATGTCCTTTTAAAAGAACGTTGATAGATTTTTTTTTAGAAAATATTGTAATTATTTTTTAGTTGTTTTATATTAAATATTATGTGATCGTCATTTTGCTATGGAAGTGTATGCTGTTTTTATGTATAATAATATAAAATAGGATCTTTTTCGTTGGAAGTCGAAACAGATTCCATTTGCAATACTTCATTTTACATAAGTTGGTGTAAAGTATGTGAAACTGTACAAAAACAGCAAACGAGATCTAATCTAGTCTAATTTTTAACTTAATATTTTCAAGATCTCTTGATATTAAATTTATTTTGTATTAAGCAGTACCGCTGCTAACGTAAACTACAAATTTAGAAATAAAGGAAAAACTGAAAAAAAATTAAATCCTGCTCGGTGCCTAAATTTTTCAATTTTTCCTTTATTTCTAAATTTGTAGTCTCTTGATAATGTTATGATAATTTATTGGTTATTTATTTCATGCAATGCATAGATGAAAAATGTACTTAAACCACTTTTTGATTAAAAAATAAATGAAACAGTAGTACAAATTAGTCACTTAAAATAATTTATTAAAAACTATTTATTGATGAAGTCACAAATGGATACAATAAAAATGAGCCAAAGACGTTATTGTTCCTGTATATAAATAAGTAACATCGCAATACTTGCAATATAGTCATTAAACTAACCTAACACAATACCAAAACCTAATAAAACGGACTTCCATAGTAACTTGTCGAAACATCGTGTAAAAATATTGCAATAAGTGACTTATGTAAATTAAAACAGGACATTAAGGCTCGGTTTCATAAAGATCCGTTAGACTTTATGTCGGTTTGTTATGTCAAAAAATGTACTGAGTTACTGAAATTTGATCCGACATTTGGTCTAACGGATCTTTATAAAACCCGGCCTTATACTGATTATTAGGCTTTTGACTTTTGGATGCTCGCCGTGGTTCTAAAATTCACGGAGTCGCCATTATGTTAAAATATTTTTTTCGAAGTCAAAGTAGATAAGTACATATTAACTTGTGTGTACATAATTATACTAAAAATACTCTACTATTGGTAAACAAAATAAATTAAAAGAAATACTTTAAGGTTACTTCACTATACATCACTTAAAGCACAAAATATACAAGACTTCTTCATTATATTGTATCCCTTTATACGGCTCTAACCAGGACTCAATTTCGCAAGTAGTAGAACTATTCATTTTAAATTATATCAGACCGTCTTTAATCAAATATGACATTGTTTGTGACAGTGTTTTTTTTCATCAAGCATTAAAGATGATGCTTAATAAAGTAAATCATGTATATGCATATCGCGTCACCTGTGAACCGTGACTTGTGTGTGTAATAATAGATTGTGATAAAATAATTGCAGTCATAATAACGTGGTTATTCCGTGGTTATATTACAGCATAAATCATGACATCTAATATAATGTTTTATTTCTTACACTTTGACTTCGGTTTTTTTTTTTTGTTTATTTAGAAAACAAACAGCCTTGTACAAAAGAATTTATACAAAAATAGACGCAGATTAGGCCTAAAGTTTCATATATTACTACGTAACAATTATTGACTAAAAAGTTACAGGTGCCGTTATAATTACCTATTTAGTTGTGTACTCATGCAAAGTAGTTTAACTAAAGTAAAAGAGATTATTAAAAACAATGTTTTCCCTCACTTCATATTATCTAGAAAACAAACATTGCCGAATTTTATTCTTGAAAGAGGACAAACTATGAGCAAAAATGTCTATTTCATTAAGCATTTCGTTATACATATTACAAGTACGCCTAAAGAAAGAATTTTGGGCTTTACGAAATTTTGGGGGTTTACAATAATAATATTTTAACATAATGGCGACTCCGTGGATTCTAGAACCACGGCGGGAATCGGCAGAATCGAAAAGTCCCAAGCCTACTGATAATGAATGATGTTAGTATATAGTCATTTATATTGATTTGATATTGATAATGGACTTATTGTATAATATGTAATAATATGTATGAAATAACGCACGCATATAATGATTAGGTACTTAACGTGTACTGTGCTGTATTGGTATACCGTTTAATTCGGTCGCTTGATAGTAAAATATTGCTATGTTATATATGCTTATTCTCATAAATAATGAAATATTATTATTGGGACGAGTTGTATCATTAAGATTAGAAATAATTTAATTTGCGACTGCTATTTTTATTACGAAACATGAAATATATAAACTGCAGTGTTTTTCTAAATAATTCGAATGAATTAATTGACCACTTTTGTAGTCACAAGTATTTGTGACTTTTACTTTTATATTTTATATACGTATATATAATATAACGTACAGAACACGAAAACTCAATTGTCCTAAATATAGAACAACATTGGTTCTGATTTACTAGTGTACTGTTAATAGAACACAATTTATAATTCCAAACGGGAGTGTCTGCGATCCCAAACAATTCCATGGACTGCCACGTTTTTATATGATATTTATACTATCTCAGTATTATATTAATTTATTTTTATATAAAACCTAGTTAGCCCAGTTCCTTTATATATACGTTTGGTCTTATATTATTTAGGTGGAGTTCACAATTTTTGGATCTATAATTGGGTCATTGTCATTGGGTTGTTGTTGTAAAGACAAAAGTTGTCCACCCGCAGGCGAATCACGCAACTTCATGACTGTAGATAGATTTTACTGTCATTTTTGAAGTATAAATGTATGAGCTGACAATTAAAATTTGACATTAAAATCTACCTAACGGTAGTACAAAAGTTACGTGATTACCCCGCCGGTGGTCAATAGTTAACGGCTTATGTACAGTCGCCATCAAATATATCGGTACTCTTCGGGGTGCTCAAAAATATCTGAACATGCATTTTAACGCCTTGACAATAGAGTCTTGTTCAGATATTTGTTAGCACCTTGTTCGCTCCAATATGTACATATGTATGTATGTATGTATGTATGTGTGATGGCGACTGTACATGTAAGTTATGTTTTTATTACATGGATTTATAGTTACGGGAACACCGTTTATGCGGGTTGCTAGACCAATGAAAAATTCAGCTTCTTGGCCCTTAACTTTTAATATGTCCACCGAAAAGACGCGAACCTATATCTGACAATGATCCAATTAAATCATACAATCAATGAACTTGTAGACGAATAAAGCCTTAAAAATAATATGAACTTTTACTTATGTTTTTTAAAGTAACAATTTGATATTATATATAATTTTTAGTTGTAAATTAATGTACAATGAGGCTCGGTTTTATAAAGATCCGTTAGACCTTATGTCGGTTTGTTATGTCAAAAAATGTACTGAGTTACTGAAATTTAATCTGACTTTTGGTCTAACGGATCTTTATAAAACCCGGCCTAAGGCTACCTACTTACGTCCCGCCCGATATTCCTTTGTGACGCTTACTATTTAACTGTAATGTCCTTTATATAGGACAATTAAATCGGAATTTTAATTTTTAACAATGTATTATTTATCTACAATATTAAAAAAAAATGCGAATACCACAATGTTGTGGTGTATGTGTAATGGAATAAAAATATTTGTTGTGTATTATTATATAATAATTATTACTTCTTTGAGGTGTACGGGTCGGGATGCTATGTATAATTTTAATTACTCAACGCTTAATTATAAAATGTGCTTATTAATGTATTACTTAGGGTGGGTTGCACCAAACCGTCTGTAATCGTAAGCGGTGTTCGTTAAGAGCGCTTTAATAAAATGGAACAGGTCCACTAGCGCCACTCGTAAATAATTGTGATTGTTTAAATTTAACGATAGATATCTAAAAAAGGAGGCCGCTACGTACTGTTATTTGTATTTAAGTACGTTTTGAATCCATCAAACTAGTTATTACGTTGCTATTTGTCAATCTATGTGTCCAAAGTTAAAACGGCCGTTTTATTTTTGAGTTCATAGAGAGACCAATCTAGCAACGTAAAAATTAGTTTGATGGATTCAAAAAGTACTTAAATACAAACTACAGTACGTAGCGGCCCCCTTTTTTAGTTATATATCATTAAATTTAAATAATTACAATTATTTACGAGTGGCGCTAGTGGACCTGTTACATTTTATTAAAGCGCTCTTAAAATCCGATTGTATGCAAAGTTTGATAAGTTTCTATGGGATGACAGCTGCCGGCGCCATATTTGACGATGACCGGCCCGTGATCGTGTGTTGGTGCAACCGACCCTTAGTTTCGTAATTGTCGGAGTTGTGCATTTTAGCACTGATGGATGGCGGTGTATGTAAAGAACAGAGTTTGTAATCCCGAATAGAGTGTGAAAAAAAAATGATGAAAAACGAAAGGAATAAAATGGTAGATTGTGTCTCAAGGGAGCAAAATGATATATTTACGACGAGGGCGGTATATTGAATTCTGAGTGAAGCGAAAGATTCTAAAGTAGAATCTTGAGCGTAGCGAGGGATTCAAGTATTTACGCCCAAGACGGAAATAATTTTGCTACCGTGTGACACATACTGCTTTTCACACCGTCTATGAGGCCCGCTGCTAAAAACATGAAATATCTTAAAAATGATTTTACTACAGTGTCACATACTGCTTTTCACACCTTCTATGAGGAAAAGAGTCATTGTTGCCCTCAAATGAGGCAAGAAAAGTACATCTTTGGTCCCTCATTCGAAGGCAACAATAACTCTTTTCTGAATAGTAGGTTTAAAAAACATATTTACCGCTATTATTATTATTTATATCCTTTTAGTCCCAAGTTACTATAGAAAGAAACAAATTGTACAATGGAATGTTAAGTCAAAATTTGAAGGGAATAGATTTTCGTTTGTTTTGTATCGTTTGAATTTAGAGCAAATGATATTCAAATCTATAATCAGTTTCATTTGGTTCAAATTACATTGCTAGTTTTCTTATATGCGGTCTCAGGAGGATATATTGTAATTTTTTTTTAAATTGCGGAATATAATAGAAGAAGAGCCTTGAGTTTAAAGTTAGCAGCTAAAATGTATGTTCGTTCGTTTTTTTTTCACACTTTATTTGTGAGATATGTATCGAGGTTTGCCTCATGCACAATTGTGTACAGCGTACTTAGTTAAGTCTGTGAATATGAAAAATACAAAAAAAATATGTGAATTGAAAAGTGATAATAAATCCATGGATTTATACATTTGTATGTTTTTTTTTTTCAATTTCCGAGCTGTCAAGTTATGAAGTAGTCCATTTTGTTCACATCGTAGGACAAACCGGAAAAAAAATCCGTTTTGTTCTACGACAGTCCGTAGGACAAAACTGACATTAAAATCCGTTTTGTTCACTGCTTAGAATTAAACCAATAAACGCTGTAGTACAAATAGGCTACACAAGGCCGACTTTAACCAATTGGAAGCCCTGGGCACACTAGGGTAATGGGGCCCCTATGCCCTTGACAGATCACTAAATATTGGTTATCGTTTGGTGATCTGGCAGTAAGTAGTGGGCCCCTATCGATCGCGGGGCCCTGGGCAAGTGCCCTTAGTGCCCAGTGGAAAAGACGGCCCTGGGGCTACATTAGCCATCTTCGGGCGCATGAGCGCCGGGGCACTGATTAGGAGTCGAAGTGGTCGCCATGGCCGAAACCGGTCGGACTCATCATCGCAATCGAGTTCATAAATATATGTACGTTTCCAAAGGTTCATGATCATTACGTACAAAAGTATTATTATTAGTACAGAAATAATTACGCGTATGGAGACGTCAAATTCTCGTCGAAAAATGAGCAGGTCAGTTGGTCAGTGTTCTTTATAAAGGACAATTTAGCTAGGTACGTCTTGCGATACTTTATAAATTCTATTATTTTTCAATTTGGTTTATTGAGTAAATCTGTAAATTAAGGAATAACTTATACACAACATAATTGGATGCTGTTATGCAATATGTGTCAACCTACTAGGTTGACACATATTGCATAATAGCATCCATTTATTAACTAATGAATAATACTCGACTGGGGCAGGAGGCTAACGTATTTCAACTGTATAACGTTTTTCAGGTCTATAACGTTTTTCAAGTGTGTAACGTTTTTCAAGTGTATAACGTTATTCAGGTGTGGTTTCATGTTTAACTGGAAGAAGGAATGTACATACAGTCGGTTTTTTTATTTTGTATACTCACTTATTCTTACTCACTCTTGCCTTAAGGAGGCCTAGCTTACGCAATATCTTACCTTTCACTTTCACATTACCCGCCACCACTACCTTTCCTACATCTATCATTCCAATCCATCTACAAAACACTTACCCCCTTATTCATAAACGTTTATCAAACCTATATTAGTTAACTAGCCGCTAAAGTTCGTTTGTCCTTATCTGTCACTTTGACACATGTGCTTGTGAGACAGTGACAACAGACATTTTAGTTAGCAGAGGTTTGTTAAGTTTTATGAATAAGGGGGTATACATATAATACGATAATTTCGTGACCTGAAAATAAAATAGTTTTTTAAGTGAAAAGCATAGTATAAGGAATATCAACTTTTTGTCTCTCTGCATAAAATTCAAATTGCAGTAAACCTTTTTATTTCAAGTCACGATATTAAGTTCAGATGTGGTCGCAAGTGTCTAGGTATCGTTGGAATACAACTTCGAAATGCTCGCATTTTGACGTAGGCTCGTTCTGATTCTGGGTCTTCCTGAAACGGTAACAGGGTTCAAAATTAATTGATGCCTAGAATTGGTAGTATATTATTATGTTTAGAAAGAAAAAAACTGAGCAAAAACAATTGAAATTGTTTGTGATACACTAAAAGTAGACACGTGTGCAAATCTGTCAATAGTTGAAATTAGTGAAATGAGCGAATATTTGCAAAAAACCGTTATTCGTTTATGAACCTTTTTGCTCACACAATAACATCGATATTTGAACAGATTATTTCGTTACATATCTTCATTTCTTTGTAGTATAAATTGTCGATTTCAGAAGGGCTAAGATGATCGCACATATATCGGACATATAGCATTCGTCCCTCTCGAACTTACATACTTGACAGTAAGGGACGAATGCTATATGTGCGACATATAAGCGATCATCCTAGCCCCTCTGATGTAAAACCATATATTCAATATGAATAAACCATTCATTCATTCATTCTGTTTCACCCGACGGTGTCTTGCGCCCGCATCGTGCGATAGAGAGAGTGGCGTCTACGAATATATACATGTTGACACGAAATAAGAAAAACAATAAGTTCGAATTTTCTCGAAAAAAGATCAAATACTTATACTTTTGACGACCGGTTTAGCCTAGTGGGTAGTGCACCTGCCTGTGAAGCTGACGGTCCTGGGTTCGAATCCCGGTCAGAGCAAATATTTGTGTGATGAGCATGAATATTTGTTTCTGAGTCTTGGATGTTTTCTATGTATTTAAGTATTTATATTTATTAAATATATCGTCGTCTAGTACCCATAACACAAGCCTTCTTGAGCTTACTGTGGGGCTAGTTCGATTTGTGTAAGATTGTCCTCTAATATTTATTTATTTATTTTATTTTTATTTATTTAATCAAATGGCGAGAAAAGTAACTCAAAAGAGTAAATAATTACATAATTATAAGTCTTCAAAGTTTTAAGAGGGGGCATACTCTGTCCCTTTTCCGCATAAGGCACCTTTGTATTGGAACGATCGTCATTTACTATGGCGCTCGTAGTCAATGGACCATTGACGTAATTACGTCACTGATCTGTCGCGCTCTCTCTCTAACCAGCAACATTAAAACGGTTGCAGCTTCGTTATTTTTTAAAGAAATTTGAATAGGATTTTCACCATTCGAAGTATTTTTTGCCTTGTTTCTTTTGCAGTAGTCTTATGGAGTAGTCAAATTTTGAGAGGCATATTTGATGACGTGTGGGGAGAGACAGGGACGCACTTACTTGTGGTGTTCTTCACACTCTTCCATAGACACGTCGCCGCTGGCGAGGCGCGAGCCCAGGCCACTGTGGTAGCTCACGTAGCGTTGCTGTAGAAATATAAAAATTACAACTAAAAGCAAACCATGCTTCGGGGTGATTATGACTTAATTGACCGAGCGAACCCGAAGCGCCTCTATTTCAGCTTGTGCAGAAATGCTCTCGTATTTATGTCTGTCTGGCGGATGTCCGGCTGTTAATCTCAACCGATTCTCATGAAATTTTGTGAGCAGAAGGGCTACTCCGAACTTCGTATCGTGCCGTCCCTTTCAGTCATATAGTGAATAACACGAGAGTGAAAGTGACGGCACGATACGGAGTTCGCATACAAGTTCAGTTTGTCTATTTATATATATAGAGATTTATATATAGGTTTCGATACCTCAAAAGAATTTTTTCGGTAGCGGAATATAACGATACCGCTATTTTTTTCGATACCTGAACCGTTATCATTAAGGTATCGTTTGGCTTTATCATTCAGCGCTAGTTACTGGGTGTGAATGCCTAAAATACCCATTTTTGTTAAATTTCGTTTGGCGCGATAGATTACTGACGTAGTCGCTGTTCGCTGTTGGTTGTGTTTACGCACCCATCATCGTATGAGTTACGATCGAAATTTTTGGGTACCGAAATAATACCGGTTGGCTAAAGTTATAATAAAGGTTTGAGTAAACCTATGAAAAATAGCGATAACGTTATTTTATACCGGTAGCGTTTATATTTCAACGGGTATAGTTCTACCTTTATAACGAAGCGATATCGATATCCAATACCGCTACCATACCGTTTATATCGTACCGAAAACGGTCCCGGAGGGGCTACCGCGTACCACAAACGAAGTTTTCCCTCTCTGTCTCATTTATATGCAAACTTGCAAGTGCGACAGAGAGGGAAAACTTCGTTTGTGGTTCGCGGTAGCACTTCTGACTTGAGTAAACCATCGCCATCAAACGTAAAAGTTTGGAAAGTTTTATTGTGGTGTAATAAAAATGTATTTTTCTGTTCATTAAATAAATAAAAAAAAAACAATTTTTGGCGGTTTTTGCTGTAACTAACCTGCACGTGTTTAGAGAACACCTGCTCTCCGACGATGTTGCAAGCAAGTCTCAGCGCTCTAGCTAGAGCGTCCACGTACTTTACGTAGAGCGTGACAATGCCTCTCAAGTCGGTTGCACGACGGTAGAGTTTCAGGTTGATGCCGCCAGGGGGCGCTGTGCCCTGTCAAGAGATTGTGTAAGATCATCGACATTATCAGCCTAACTCGTTGCTGTGATGTGTGCACATGAGAAAAGACGAAATGATTATTTTCATATAACGTAAGGGTCGGCTGCACCAACATACGATCACAGGCCGGTTATCGTCAAATATGGCGCCGGCAGCTGTCATCCCATAGAAACTTGTCAAACTTTCCATACAATCAGATTTTAACGAACACCGCTTACGATTACAGGCGGTTTGGTGCAACCCACCCTAAATGGCCAGTAACTGGCCACTTAAGAAAATGTCATTCAGTTACTAGCCACCCTTGTGCAATCAAGATCGCCTTTCATAAAATACATGAAGTCAGCTCTGAACCCAGTTTTCGTTTCAGCTTTGGCCAAAAATGATTTCTTATGTCTGTCCGGATGTCTGGTTTTTCTCTTCTACAGGTCGCATTTCTCAATTGATTCCAATAAAATTTAGTGAGCAGGTTCGATAATTATATATGGAACATGTCGATTAGGGCGATTCTCCGAGCTTTTGAAACGCTCGTTTCTAGAGTCATTGTCGACTCAAGATTATCTACCCAAAGTTGGGATAAACCGGCGAAAACAGTGATCAAATAAGACTCAGACTCGACATTGGTTTACACTTCAGACAAAGTTTACTTAGATCATCGTCTATTTTAACAATATTTAATGAAACGAAAATGACGTAAAATAACCGCCGTAAAAACGCTGAATATTGGCCCATTAACTTTTTGGAAATATTTTCAAAATGGTGGAGCCATGGGGGTTTAAAACGTGAAAAGTATACCTATTTTTGAACCTGACTGTGGCTTAATAGGCCCTGCCCAATAAAGCGATAGGAGTGCGCGGTTGGAGAGTGGCCTGGGGACAATCCAGGGGAAACCTCCGACACGACCACGCGGGCGGTTTAAACACTGTGCCTTTATCATGAATTTGCATGATCGTACTCGCTAGCGACTGCGTAAATGATTTAGTATGCCGACTCTTAGTTCTATTGCGTAACCGCCAGAGGCGCTGTACTTTTGCCCATACACATTTTTACGCAGTCGTTAGCGAGTACAGTAGTACCCAACTGATATGGCTTACCGATGTACCTGCGCAGAAGATGAATTTTTAAAGCGCGGGAAATGCTATTGACCAATCGGCACGCTCCACGCACCGCGCTTCTTTTTCCTGTACCGCTATTGGTCCGCAGCTGCCGCCATGTTAGCGCGCGCCGCGTGGCATGTTAGTCAGCCGCCATACTTCTGATCGAGTGCACGTGCATTATGAACAGTGTATTATGAACCTTATAGTAGTGATCTAAGGTTAATTGTAAGTTTTAAGCATTCTTTTGTTAATCTTCGGAGCGATAGTTTCTTTTCTGCGCGAACGAAGATTCATGACGCGCCTTATCAGTTGCGTACTACTGTACTGTCATGTAAACTCATGGTAAAGGCACTGGAATACTCTTAAGAGTTTGCGGTCCAGTGAGATTGGTTGAGCGACTTCAATCAAATCTGGGATGTAAAAAATAGCATTTGGGAGGTTTACAGATCACAGGGCCACGCAGATTTTTAATTGTTGCAGAACGGAATGTGACGCTGATGAAAGGCTGATAATTACAAAATACAATTAATTTGAAAATTCTCACCTGATCCACGATGGATTTCATCATCAACGTCAGCTTTCTGCTGTTGTAAGGATCAAAATCGTTCGTCAAGGTGACGCCCCCCAACATGTTGTAACTGAAAACCAAAGAAACAATTGGACGCTGTATAATAGCTATTACACGCTCCGCGTTAATTAAGAAAGAAAGAAAAACATTTATTCGTGACGATCATCTTCTTCATCATCAGCCTGTGTCAGTCCACTGCTGGACATAGGCCTCTCCCATGGCACGCCACTGAGCTCGGTCTTCAGCTCTTCTCCTCCAATCCCTGCCCACTGCCTTACGAATATCATCGCCCCACCTAGTTACAGGGCGTCCTACACTACGTTTGCCGACACGCGGTCTCCACTCAAGAACCAGTCTGCCCCAACGGCCATCGGTTCTGCGACATATGTGACCTGCCCACTGCCACTTCAGCTTACTAATGCGCTAGTTCGTGACGATACAAACATAAAATATAGATAAACAAGAACAATTAAACGAACATGGAATCGTCACAAAAAGGTCTCGCCTAGCATAATGCCGACTCAGGGAGCTGGCGCTGATCTTCCGGCGAAACCAAGGTGGTTAGTGACGGTGTGTGTAGCACGCTTCCCCTAAAAATTGAACGCGACCTATACAACTTGTCAGCGCTGTCTTGTCACTTCGGGTCGCCACATGAATGTCAAATTGTCGAAAGGTGCGTGCGTAATAATCAGTGA
The DNA here is from genome assembly GCA_963556455.1 of Epiblema foenella. Taxonomy (NCBI): domain Eukaryota; kingdom Metazoa; phylum Arthropoda; class Insecta; order Lepidoptera; family Tortricidae; genus Epiblema; species Epiblema foenella. The sequence continues at coordinate 20,345,004 of OY747109.1, read as the reverse complement.
TCGGAATTAGGTGAGCTAAAATGCCTATTCTTCGTGGGAGGACATAATATAGAGTGGTTACAACCGGATAAAAATAAAATATTTTTTTGGATTCGGGCACTGCGAGTACTAGCCGTAATGTTGAACATTCGTGCTTTTCCTTTTAAAGTTTGTAGTGAAAATGGTTACATTCCAGTCATAAAGTTAAAATTATAAGGAATCCCAATATATTTTAACTTTATGATTGGAATGTAACCATTTTTACTACAAACTTTACGAACATTCTATAATTATTTTTATCCGGTTGTAACCACTCTATATTATGTCCAGAATAGGTATTTTAGTTCACCTAATTCCGATCACTGGTAATAGTTCTACCCACATGGTACATCTTAAAATTACACATTTGATGAAGTGAGTGAAGTGAAACGCAAAGTCCCTTGTCAATAAGACAGTCCCAGTCTGTCGCCTCACTCAAGAGTAATTTAAAGAAATTGTGGCTCTCCAACGACTTGTGATTTGGTTGAATACTATATATATTTATTTATGTATATTAATTTAAATACGTATGTATTTATAATATGTAATTATTATATGTTATAGTTGTTATATATTTATTTAGTTCTGGTTTTAGCTATAAGTTTCCTTATTGAAAAGTTTTAGTACACTGTGTAAGTTTGACTATCTCATTCTCCCACTTTACACTCAATCCCTCAAAGGTTAGCTGGAAGAGATCCCTCATAGGGATAAGTTCGCCTTTGTACTCTAATCTTATCATCATCATCATCATCATTTCAGCCGAAAGACGTCCACTGCTGAACATAGGCCTCCCCCAATTTATTTTTCCCTTGGGGGGGATTTGCCATAGTCGCCACGCTTGGCAAGCGGGTTGGCGACCGCAGTTTGATGGTGGTAATGATCGAAGGATGCTGCTGCCCACCCTCCGATTTTCCCTTATTCGCCTCCTACGAAACCCACGGGAAGAGATGGGGTGGCGCAATTCTTACCCGGCAACCACACGGGCTCTAATCTTATGTGACATGTATATTATTTTAACCTGTTATTGTGTACAATAAAGTGCTTACATACATACATACATACAAAGTACTGACACGAACTGGAAGGCTATGCTAGATTCACTTGTTTATGGTTCGTATACTCACACGTTAGCCATATACATGTGATGTCCCGGCGGCGAGCACACCTTATAAAACCGCTCCAGATTATAGCTCTTCAAGAAATACAGACAGCTGGTCACGTCCCACATGTAACTGTGAATTTTTTCGTTCTGTCCCTCTCCACAGTACGGCATTATCAGCAATTGACACCTATAATTCAAAACGATAACTACCGTGAGCTTCAGATAGGGTCGCTAGGCCAGTTACGCGGCCTGCGTCAGTTTGCGGCCTCCTCAAGAACGAAGTTTTTCAATTAAAGATATTTACATTTTTACATGCCGTAAAGAAATAGAGAGTCGCATGCGTTTTAATTAGTAGCTATTTAATGGGAATATATGTGATAATCCACATCGAAAGGGACCTTATGGCGGCAGGCGCTTACGTTGCACCTATTCACTATTGTATTGGAACAGCGGCAATAAAGGCGTAAGTGCCGGCCGCCATAAGGTCCCTTTCAATATGGATTATCACATATTAAAAAAGGAAGAAAATATCCTTTCAGTTCATCAACTCATCCAAGTGGCCGCAAACTGGCACATCAAATTAACAGGCCGTAAATCCACCTACCGACCATATATAAATTAGTGTATAATGAAACGAAATAAAATTTTATACAACCGGTTTTTACTATTTCGGAAATATTTCCTAAAGTAGGTACTTCTCATATCTCCATTTTTATTTTAAGATTTGCTTTTGTTAGCCTTCATCTATGGAATAAATGATTTAAAGTACGAAAAAATATCGTAAAACGCAATTAACCGAAATTTTTAACCGGTTAATTGTATGAAGACGAAACCGGTTTCCGAGCTCTGATTTTAAATGCGCTTGTGACGTCCATGTAGTTGGAGGCGTCCATAGGCTGCGGTGACCGCTCGTGTACTAGTTTGCCACCGACGTAGTATAAAAAAGTAAATCGAATATGGCTCGATATGTTTCAAATAGTGTTGTTAAAAGACTAGTCTTGAAGATTTTTGAACCTTAAAGACTCGCAAACCTTGAAGGTTCAAGCTTTAAAGGCGTAAGCGTTGAAGGTTTGAGCTCTAAAACGGTTCTGAACCTTAAAGACTCAGCTTTTTATAAGCTTTTAAGAGAAAGTCTTTAAGACTCGGGCCTCATAGAGAGCTCAAGCTTTAAAAACTCGGGCCTATTGAAAGCTCCAGAAGGCCTGACACAAGCGTTAAGAGCTCAAACAATGAGCGTTCTAGGCAGAAATTCTTTTTTAATATTTGGAAGATATTCAGTCAATATTTATAGAGTATTCCTGACAATATTTAAAGATTAAAATGTCATATAAAATTACAAACAAAAATGCGATAAATCAGTTTTTTTTCCTATTGCACAAAAACCTATTTCACCCTATGGCATAGATTGATTTAATTTGTTAAAAGCTTATCCTTTTTGCTATAAACCTTTACAGCTAAAACCTTACAAACTTAAACCTTCAAAGCTCAGAAGGCTTTAAAGCTTGAGGCCTAAAGACTCGAGGTTTCTGACTTTCTGTGATCGTAAGCAGCAACGCGAACTTATTAATTTGAAGCTTATACGCTCGAGGCTTTAAGGTTCGATGCTTCTAGACTCAGCAGTCGCGACTCGAGTCTTGTAGTTTACGCCTCGAAGCTTAAATTCACAACACTTCATTACGCCGCACTAAACGTGTAAGTAGGAACATGTTTGGAACATGTCGAGCGATATCCAACCTTAAAGCTATATTTATAATGAAAACTCCCGGGAATTTCAGGTATCCCTTTACTAGTGACAGTGTAAATGACACCTTGATTTATGAGTTGAAAATTGCGAGTTAATGTTTTGACGTTCGGCAGTTAAAGGCATAAAAATGATCCGAAAGTCAAATATATTAGCACGACATTTTTCAACGGTACTTTATGCCGCGGTGCTTAGAAGCCCCTGTACTACGAACTTCGATCGTACCGTCCCTTTCACTCTCGTGTTATACACCATATGAGTGAAGGGGACGGCACGACACGAAGTTTGGAGTAGTTTCTCAGTGCGAGCGCTCATGGGCCCCTCAACCTCATCTACTGAACATGTCGAGCCATATTCGACCTTAAACACATGAGTGACGAGTTTAAGGCCGTGCAAGCAATAATATCGCGTTCTTTGAAACGCAGTTCTGTCCAGAGGAGGAAATAATAAGGATTGATTTTCCTATACATGATTCTTGACTATAATTGTTAGTCTGACTAACGACTACTTAAAATTTTCTCGATATAAAAAAAAACCCAAAGTTGAGTCTTTATTTTCCGTTTTTTACTCAGCCTACTAAAACAACGCCTTATTAAACAACACAATTAAGTTAAAGTGATGGTATATTACCTCATCTAAACTCTATCAAGAGCAAATTTAATAAAACTGCACACAATCAGGTATTTATCGAAATTTGTCTAAAAAGCCATTCCCGAAGAGTGTTGCATCCCGTTTTGTCGTGCGCCAAAGACATAAGCGTGTCTCTTTCATGAGGGGTGTGGCTGACCGAATCGAGGCATTCTCCCTTATAAAAGACTTGATGTCTTCATATGCGTTACTTTTCATGTTGTACTATCGACGACATAATTCACTGACCATCAATGAACCTTATTACAACGAGATAATGTCTACTACTGTGATGCAGTATACTAACTACATAATAAGTACCTGTGCATACATCCCTTTGAAGTCTAATTTAGTTAAAATGGCGTTAAAATTCCCATAGTGTTGCATCCCACTTTGTCATGCGCGAAAGACATAAGCATCTCTTTCATGGGGGGCGTAGCTGACAGAATCGAGGAATCCCTTAAGAGCGCTTTAATAAAATGTAACAGGTCCACTAGCGCCACTCGTAAATAATTGTAATTATTTAAATTTAATGATATATAACTAAAAAAGGGGGCCGCTACGTACTGTAGTTTGTATTCAAGTACTTTTTGAATCCATCAAACTAATTTTTACGTTGCTAGATTGGTCTCTCTATGAGCTCAAAATTAAAACGGCCGTTTTTACTTTGGATGCATAGATTGACGAATCCAGCAACTTAATAACTAGTTTGATGGATTCAAAACGTACTTAAATACAAATTACAGTACGTAGCGGCCCCCTTTTTTAGATATCTATCGTTAAATTTAAACAATCACAATTATTTACGAGTGGCGCTAGTGGACCTGTTACATTTTATTAAAGCGCTCTTAATTTTCGTACCTATAATTTAGTCTGTCCTTATATTCCGCTGTCATTTTGAGAAGTTTCGAGAACAGTTTGATTTCTCTGGTGACGTCAGTGTGGAAGATGGCGTCGTAGCCCTCCCTGGAGGGCCAGAGGAGGAAGTTCTCCGCGTTGAGCCGTTGGGACATTTCGAGGCATCGCTTTATTTGGGCGGCGGCGAGGATGAAGGTTGAGGCGTCTGGGCTGGTCAGGGCTCCTGAAGTATATCTGGAGAAGTAATATGAAATAACTTGAAACAAACATCAAAAACACAATTAAAATATAAAGTTAAATAATACATCACTAACCTAATTAAACTAACTAAACCTATAACTAAACTATAAAAAGAAGATGCCCCCCAAGTCCCCATCACTGGCTATAGTGCCCAGAAGGCTGGCAGCGTTTCTTCTTTGGATTGCTAGGCTAATCCTCTGGCCAAAATAGCTGCCAGCCCTCTGGTCACCCGACATTTCAACAAGGCGCTCCGCTATTTCCTTAAAGAGCACCTTCGCACCTGGACCCCATGGCCCCAAGGTTTCGACTCCAAATGGCGCAAACATATAGCCCTCACTGAGGACGGCATATTTGCGCCGCTTGTTTTGCTCCGCCGTAGCGGCCGCAGCTCCAGCCTTAGAGGAGGTCGCTTGTAGGTGGGACGGCGCTAGCGCATCCATACAAGTGGCGTCCCACACGAGCGTCCTCCCAAGCTTCCAAGGAATGAGCGTCATGCCGTCAGGGCGCTTGCCATCGTCACGTGCGATACCGTTCGGCTCTAATATAGCCGGCACGCTAACGGAGGCAAGAGCAATATGATTATTGCAATTGGTGAAGTCGTTGGGAAGAAATTACGAGGGTAGAAGCTTTTGGATGAATAGAAAAGGGTAAAATGAATAGAAAGCATCGAGGTGTGTGATTTATCCAAATAAGTTTGATGAAGGTCATTACGAATGGCGTTCCAAAACTGGCTTATATTTGATTGTGCCGTTGTTTTCTAAAACTTACCACAAAGAGACGAATGCTTTACGTGAGCCATAAATGCGATAGAGCTTAGCACTCATATGAGTGCTAAGCAGTGCCTCTACCATGAGTTTACATGACCATAGTCGCTAGCGACTGCGTAAAAATTTGTATGGGCAAAAGTACAGCGCCTCTGGCGGTTACGCAATAGAACTAAGAATCAGTATACTAAATCGTTTACGCAGTCGGTAGCGAGTACGGTCATGCAAACTCATGGTAGGGGCACTATTGTTAGTTAATGTATTATATAGTCTTTTACAGCCCCTCTATAAGTTTAACCTTAAATTACGTAAGTGCCACAGCATCCTAACATAGTACTTCCCCGCCAGATCACTCACGACCTCCATCATCTCGTGCCACTGTGGTCTCCTTGCACTCCACCAAATCTTATTTCAGTACTTCGACGCCCAGCTAGGGCAGTAGCTCACCTCATATTAGTATGCAAGTCCTGCGCCAGCCACAAGTCTCACATGGTACCTCTCCGCCATCTCGCTCACAAACTCCACCATCTGCCACTGCCCTCTCTGCACTCCTCAAGATCCGAGTCCAGTAATTAACATCCAGCTAGGACAGTAGCTCACCTCACATAGTATACAAGTCCAGCGCCAGCTAAAAGCCTCACATTGTACCTCCCCGCCATCTCGCTCACAGACTCCACCTTCTCCCACTGCCCTCTCTCGCACTCCTCAAGATCCGAGAGTCCAGCTAGGACAGTAACTCACCTCACATTACTATGCAAGTCCGGCGCCAGCCACAGCAGCCTCACATGGTACCCCCCCGCCATCTCGCTCACAAACTCCACCATCTCCCACTGCTCTCTCTCGCACTCCTCAAGATTCGAATCCAGTACTTAACATCCAGCTAGGACAGTAGCTCACCTCACACAGTATGCAAGTCCAGCGCCAGCCACAAGCCTCACATAGTACTCCCGCCATCTCGCTCACAAACTCCACCATCTGCCATTGCCCTCTCTCGCACTCGTGAAGATCCGAGTCCAGTACTTTGACATCTAGCTAGGTCAGTACCTCACCTCACATTACTATGCAAGTCCGGCGCCAGCCACAGCAGCCCTCACATGGTACCCCCGTCATCTCGCTCACAAACTCCACCATCTCCCACTGCCCTCTCTCGCACTCCTCAAGATTCTCTGCACTCCTCAAGATCTGAGTCCAGTAATTGACGTCCAGCTAGGACAGTAGCTCACCTCACATAGTATACAAGTCCAGCGCCAGCCACAAGCCTCACATGGTACCTCCCCGCCATCTCGCTCACAAACTCCACCATCTGCCACTGCCCTCTCTGCACTCCTCAAGATCCGAGTCCAATAATTGACGTCCAGCTAGGACAGTAGCTCACCTCACATAGTATACAAGTCCAGCGCCAGCCACAAGCCTCACATGGTACCTCCCCGCCATCTCGCTCACAAACTCCACCATCTCCCACTGCCCTCTCTGCACTCCTCAAGATCCGAGTCCAGTACTTGACGTCCAGATCGGACTAGCTCACCTCACATTAGTATACAAGTCCAGCGCCAGCCACAAGCCTCACATGGTACCTCCCCGCCATCTCGCTCACAAACTCCACCATCTGGCACTGCCCTCTCTGCACTCCTCAAGATCCGAGTCCAGTACTTGACGTCCAGTTAGGACAGTAGCTCACCTCACATAGTATGCAAGTCCGGCGCCAGCCGCAAGCCTCACATGGTACCCCCCCGCCATCTCGCTCACAAACTCCACCATCTCCCACTGCCCTCTCTCGCACTCCTCAAGATCCGAGAGTACTTGACGTCCAGCTACGTAGGACCATAGCTCACCTCACATTAGTATGCAAGTCCGGCGCCAGCCACAGCAGCCTCACATGGTACCTCCCCGCCATCTCACTCACAAACTCCACCATCTCCTCCCACTGCCCCCTCTCCTCCCACTCTACTAGATCAGAGTCGAATGCGGTCCAGTACTTAAGGCCCAGTTTTGACAGCATCTCGAATAGAGCCTTGACACAGCGTTTGCGGTTTTCAAGGGTATTGCTGTGGTCATCCCAAGTACGGGTTTTGTCATAGCCTGAGAAAATGTTCAATAAGTAATACATTTTTCATGTCAAAATATTAATTTACAGTTCAAGAAGGAATAATAATTTCGAGTTTACAATTATAACGAAATTAATGTCATACAGTGAAGATAAACTTGCAAAGTTATCTATTACAAATATTACAACTTCAGTAAAGTTAGAGATGTATAAGGTCTCAAGATTAAACAAGGAGTATAATGAAATTAATATAATATCCCAGAGATGTACATGGTCTCTGAGCGTCAAAATTAAAATTAATTTAATATTGTTAGAGATGTATATTGTTTCTAAGTCACTGATAATATAAACAAATCCACAACAGGATGATGTCTCTCGTCAATCCGCTATAAAAAGACACTAGTATGAACGTAGTCACTATGTCCTAGCAAGCATGAACAGATCGGACTCCACAAACAGCACCCGATCACGAGTATGACGCGTATTTCAGCCATCGCCTCCATCGACCATCTGTTAAGGAAGGTGGCGACCCGATCAACGATATATATGTCTCGAACAACATATACGTCCCAAAAAGAATGATATAGAAGAATCGCAACTCACCATTCATCCTAAACTCGGTGAGCGAGATGCTGCATTTGAGCCAGTCTTCCATCGCTCTCGCGTGCACTCTCTCGCTTCCGCTGTAGTGCCGGTACACGCCCGTGTCTGTGGTCGCGGCCATATTGTTGTACTCTATCTTGTCTATGCCTGTCAAACAAGAAATGCTTTTTTTTTAATAGCCTGGGTGTCTCACTGCTGGGTGGCCTTTCCCCATGAATACCATGCCCTCTGCCTCTCTTCTTCCAGTCAAATGGCGAAGAAGGCGTCTAGTCATCCCGCCATCTCCGACATGTGACAGACGTGACTTTCCCAGTCCCATTTGAGCCTAGCAGTTTTTTTGCCTGCATCAGCTATGCCTGTTCTGTAGCGCAGCGTGCGTTCCAGACGCTGGGTTCAATAAGATATTGATGTAAATTTTGTGTGTTGTATCCTTATATTAGTTGAAGTCATTTCAAAACTCAAGTGGAGTGGGGCAGGACATATTGGCAGACAGACTGATGGTAGGTAGACAAAAACTAACAGACTGATGGCCACTTACAGGCAAAAGGAGCGTCGGTTATCCACCGGCACGATGGGTTGACGACATCAAAAGGACCGCTGGTTACTCCTGGATGCGACTAGCAAGTGTTGGCAATCGCCGGATCCAGAGTCGTGCACGCCACCTAGCGCCGCATCCAGGCACCACTAGCTGCAGCGCCATCTACCGGCGGCTGTGACATCACCGTGACCAGCGCGCCCCATCTTCTAGAAGACGATGTGGCGGGGATCCGATCCTTCAAAAGGGGCTGCACCATCTTCACAGGCCTCTTGTCCGATAGACAATAGACCACAACTTTGCTATTGTATATAACAGTGATTATTTTAAATAAATACCTTGAGCTGGAGACTTATTGTTACGTATAACAGTCACGCTTACACAAGGCACAGGGTTGAGTGGTGTACTGGAAGAGAGGCCTGTGCAACAGTGGACGATTACAGGTTGATGATTCGTAGACCAAAAAAATAATATCCCCCTTAGTCTTCTTCCATGAACCCAAGCCCTGCCTTACCTTGGAAGTAATCCACATCCTTGATTTCCCTGACCTTCTGCCTCTTGGCGGCGGGCTGTGAGTAGCCTGACATTGCTGGCCGGAGAGGACAGGAGACCAGACTACAATCTGAGTCAGGCTTAGGCAAATCTAGCGGCGATCTGTAACAATGTATAAACCATAATTGGTCAACAGTAGATTTTTTTATTTAACGAAATATGAAAGTTACGAAAGTACTTTATAAACATCAATGTTCAACCTAAGTATGTATTGTGCAAAATTGTAATGTGACATGTAATATTTAACAATATTATCAATAAAGAGTATGAGTATGAGTATGAGTAAGTATTTTGGCTTTTAACAGTAAAAAAGCATAAAATTGTAACGTCATTAATAGACATATATTACTCTACAAACTTTCCATCGGGATCCTCCAACTCAAGGTTTTTTCTGATTCGCCTTTAGGTTGACTGTAGAAAATGCCATACATATTTTTATTTGGCATGAAATTGGATATGGTGATCGATTATAACACGGGTCAAAATTTAGGGTACTTTTTAACTCATGAATCGGTCAAGTTCACATGCGGAAGAAGTCGCAGGGCACAGATAGTTTATAATACCATTTTGTATTCTACTATGTATAGGTAAATTAATAAAATTGTTTTTTTTTTCAAATATATAACAAGTGTCAAAACTGCTTTTCGAGTTACACGTCAGGGACACCACACTGGGAATTTTTGAATTTGCCGCCATTTCTCATTCTCGTCTTTGATTTGCCAGACTCTAGTTATGAATACGGAAGCGACTGTCATCTGACCTTCCAACCCAAAGGGAAAACTGGACCTTATTGGGATTTTACCGGTTTCCTCAAGATGTGTTCCTTCGCCGAAGAACTGCTGTTATATATTGATTTACATCATTAGATACATACATCAACTCACGCCTTCTCTCGAAATTCACGCCACAGCAGCCCAACTGGGGAAATACCTCCACCTTGCAGAAGACAACAGCCATAATACCCTTTGGCGCAATTATGTTTAAATGTATTCAGTTTCGTTTGTAAGTACGTGATTTGCGCTAATAAACCATTTTCTTTCTTTCTTTTTCTTTATAATATTAATAACATTATTTACTATACAAGTATGTAGTGTTGTGTTACTGGAGGTGAGCAAGGTTGCCAGAGCTCCCGAGGATGCACTGTGTTGAGAGCGAGGGACCTAAATGTGTTTCTTCTCCTGTCAACACAGTGCATCCTCAAATATTATAAAGGGTCAGCAACGCGCACGTGACTCCTTTGGAGTTGCGGGAGTCTATAGGCTGCGGTGGCCGCTTATCATCAGGTGGACCGTACGCTTGTTTGCCACCGGCGTTGTATTAAAAAAAAATGATACACTAATTTTACATCACTTCTTGTATATATCGAATTATATCATTGCAAATAGATACGTACATAAACTCACGCGTTCTCTCGAAATTCAATTCCAGTGCCACATTTAGCAATTGTAGGTTTTTATGCTGTGCCTTTCAGAGCTCGGAACCGATTTTTACTATTTTTGAAATATCTCTTCAAGTATTGGTCATATCTCTATTTTTATTTTATTAACCGAATTAAGATTTGTTTTTATTAACCTTCATCTATGAAATAAAAGATTTAAAGTACGAAATAATATCGTAAAACGCAATTAACCGAAATTTTTAACCGGTAATTGTATGAAGACGAAACCGGTTTCCGAGTCCTGGTGCCTTTACCAGCATGAGTTTGCATGACCGTACTCGCCAGCGACTGCGTAAACGACTGCGTATGCCGATTCTTAGTTCTATTGCGTAACCGCCAGGGGCGCTGCACTTTTGCCCATACAAATTTTTACGCAGTCGCTAAAAAAAGAATTTAAAAATGTAGAACTATTTATTTCATAAAAAAAGTACATACATATATATTTTTTTCTTTTGTTGTGAAATCTCTAATATTTGAGATTATGTGCGCGGTCACTCCGCTCTCTTTGTAATCTAAAGTTATATTTTACACTGTGTTGGTACGTACCTATTTATAAACACTGCTATTAACTATGGTTGTTTGTGCATAGTTTGCTAGCGAGTACGGTCATGTAAACTCATGGTAAAGGCACTGGAGATAATGTGGTATTGCAATGATAGGTTGCTAGCCCATCGACCTCAACACACTACAAACCCGGTTCCCATAGTCCACTCTTACGACACCTACAGGAAGAAAGAGGGAAGTGCTAACCCAACTGTACACGGGGAATGTAATGTTATTAAGAGGCCTTATAAGATTAAAAATGTTTTGATTTCAAATTATGACAAAAGTATTGATAATACCAATAAAGTTATTAAAGCTACGATGATTTTATTAAAGTTTTAGATAGTCACATCGCCATTTTTTATTTTAATGTGTGTAGTAGAATTTAAGCGGAAAAAACTAGTTTATAGCTTGAAAATGGTCGATTTGAAGTGATGTTTGAAACGATTTTTCTTAATGAAAAATCCAAAGAATACATTAATAGTTTATGACATAAGGTAGCAATAGTCCTGTACTAGATAGTAACATTGAGAAAATGTCAAGATACGTATCAATTCAAACAGAAAATGGCGTAAATAGATGAGCGTTTTTTGTTAATTTATTGTAACTTATTGTAATTTTAATTTTATCTATTCAATTTAATTTAATTCAATTCAATGTCTTTTTTAATTTTAATTTTATAATGCTATCTATATATGGACTTGTTCTGGAATAAATTATTTTCATTTCATTTCATTTCATTTAACTGATGAGGACCCTTAAAAATAAAAATATGCAACGTACAATAATCCGCTCGCCGCTCCACTCGCCTGTTCACTAGCAGCAGGACAGACAGACGGACAGCGCGGGCTATATATAACATCACGTGAATGGGTGCACCGGGGCGGAATGGTGTCGTGCTTTGTTTCACATAAACTGGATGCAGAAGGTCCTGTCAGAGTGGAATCAGTAGGACTACTTTTTAAACAACACGTAGGGGATCGACCAAAACTATACAAATACAAATAAAAACATTTATTCTGCAAATAGGCCACAAGGGCACTTTTACATGTCAAAATATTAATTTACAATTTCAGAAAGTCTGACTATAATAAGTAATACATTGTTCATGTCAAAATATTAATTTACAGTTCAAGAAGGAATAATAATTTCGAGTTTACAATTATAACAAAATTAATGTCATACAGTGAAGATAAACTTGCAAAGTTATCTATTACAAATATTACAACATCAGTTAAGTTAGAGATGTATAGGGTCTCAAGATTAAACAAGGAGTATAATGAAATTAATATAATATCCCAGAGATGTACATGGTCTCTGAGCGTCAAAATTAAAATTAATTTAATATTGTTAGAGATGTATATGGTCTCTAAGTCACTGATAATAAAAACGAATCCACAACAGGATGATGTCTCTCGTCAACCCCCTATAAAAAGACACTAGTATTAACGTAGTCACTATGTCCTGCAAGCATGAACAGACCGGACTCCACAAACAGCACCCGATCACGAGTATGACGCGTATATATCAAGCACCAATATTATTATTTTTATAGAAACGCCTTAAGGGAGGCGTACAGCGACATCTACCAGAAGACTCATGCTTCATTAACGGCACTAACGTCTCAAATCCTGATCGGTGCCTATATTTTTCAATTTTTCCTTCATTCTAAATTTACCAATATTATTATTATTTTTTTATATATCGTCGGTGGCAAACAAGCGTACGGCCTGATGGTAAGCGGTCACCGTAGCCTATGGACGCTTGCAACTCCTGGGGTGTCACATGAGCGTTGCCGACCCTTTAAAAATTTATACGCTCCTTTCTTGAAAAACCCCATACCTTGCCGGAAACAGAACCTCTTCGGGAACTCAAAAATACAAATATACATGGTAAATATCCCGTTTCAAATCGTAATTCTAATGTAAATGACCATGTAAGCTTGAAATCTTAAACTGACCTTTTAATTGCTCCCGAGCGTATTTTACCGCGTCTGAGTTCGGAAGATCGAAGTAGTCCGTTTTGTTCTACGATTTTGTTCACATCGTAGGAACGCACGCGGATAGTTTTATCGCGATAATACGCAAGAGAACTGCCTCCCTAATGCGGCGCGTGCGTGAGAGTCCCAACAGCCTCTTGAAGTTATTGGTGGAGTTTCCGGCCAGCTCAATGTGGAAACATTGGGACTCCATACACATGGAGTAGAGGGAGGAATGTTTATAATTTTTTGTGATTAAGTTTGAAAACTAACATAGTAATTAAGGCTTTTTTACTAACTTTTTTATGGACATTGTCTGAACTAAATAAATTGAATTGAATTGTAGGACAAAGCGTGGACGTGGATACTTTATTTGTTTCTTTGTACTGTGGTCATGTCCTGTCATATGATAGTTTTTTACGATATTTAGTTGAATAAGTGAGTTTTGTAGGTCAGATTTAACGCTTTGAGGAAATGATTCCATGGGTACCTGAGAACAAGATTTGCAACCGGCCAAGTGCGAGTCGGACTCACGTACGAAGGGTTCGGTACCATCACTACATAGTATAAAACAAAGTCGCTTTCTCTGTCCCTATGTCCCTATATCCCTATGTATGCTTAAATCTTTAAAACTACGCAACGGATTTTGATGCGGTTTTTTTAATAGATAGAGTGACTCAAGGGGAAGGTTTATATGTATAATACATGCATCAGCATTGCACCCGTGCGAAGCCGGGGCGGGTCGCTAGTGATCTATAAAAACGGCAAAAAATCAGGTTTGTTGTATGGGATCGAGCCCCCTTAAATATTTATTTTATTTGTTTTGTTTAGTATTTGTTGTTATAGCGGCAACAGAAATACATCATCTGTGAAAATTTCAATTGTCTATCACGCTTCATGAGATACAGCCTGGTGACAGACAGACAGACGCACGGACAGCGCAGTCTTAGTAATAGGGTCCCGTCTTGCCATTTGCGTACGAAACCCTAAAACTGGACGCAGTATAACCACAGAACCAAATTGTGACATTAGTCATATTTATTTATTTTTATTTAAAGTTTTTGACATTTCATATAGAAATTTGTATTTGATTATCATTAAAATTACGTATGTATTTTACTTCAGTGTGGTTTACATAAACGTAGACAAGAATCCAAAAGAAACTTACCACCCTTAAAACATAAAACATCTACTTGAAAGGGTAGTTATTTTAAGAACTTCCTTCCTCCTCCCCAAAAAAGCTAAACCCGACCGTTCTGCGTCGCAATAAAGTCCTAATCACCTTGATCGCGACGTAATTTTTTCTCGCGTCAAGCAAATCTCCAATTTGTGGAGGATTTTGCAGTAATCTCGTGATGTACTGGTACAGGCGGCAGGCAGGTTAGCCGCTTGTCACTACTGATCTCCATTCAATATTAAGCCTTTTTCAGTTGAAATGAGGTGTCTTTTTAGGTGTGTTTATTTGACACAGTGAGGCGTTAGATTAGCAAAGGGGACATAATGGTGGTTATTATTTGACGCCTGTGATCCTCGATAGGAGCTCAGGTGACTGCTCTAATGTGATATTTTGAGACTGAGACATATAATAATAGTATAATATAGCCTCTTTATTCCTTAATAAAATATTGTAGGTACAATATCATTTTCATTATGAGATTGACTCCATTCATAATTATTTTACCTTATTATAATATTAATAGTAGTTGGAAACATTGAATTATGTATTAAAAAAAATAGTTTTTTTTGTAGTTTATTTAGAAAACAAACAGCCATGTACAAAAGAATTCATACAAAAATGGACGCAGATTAGGCCTAAAGTTTCATATATTACTAAGTAACAATTATTGACTAAACAAGTTACAGGTGCCGTTATAATAACCTATTAAGTGTGTACTCATGCAAAGTAGTTTAACTAAAGTAAAAGAGATTATTAAAAACAATGTTTTCCCTCACTTCATATTATCTAGAAAACAAACATTGCCGAACTTTATTCTTGAATAGTTAATCAATTATCAAATTATTAAGGACCTCTCTACGAGTAAAGGCCTCCTCCATATCCTGGCCCTGAATTTGACGGTTGTGAAATGTGACAGTTACATCTAATAATGTACAAAATCACATTTTTTTCGCGGCATTTCTTTTGTGTCGCGATAGACCAAGGCACGATCCTAATGTGGTATGTCAAAGATTAAAAAAATATTTCATAAAAACGTTACTTAATAAACAAAAACCGTCCCAATTATAATATGACTAAATAACCATATAAAAAGACGCCTATGCCTGCAAAGTGAGTTAAAATTTAAATCCACTCAACCATAAATCGGTCACCCCTGCCCCTGACAAAATATCGTAGAACGTTATACTGACAGTAAATAATGGATTCTTTTGTGCAATAATTTCCATCTCAGGGCATAATCACGGGCCGGAAAATACGTCACGAGCCGTAATAAAATTTCCTTTGACAGTCGATCATATCCTAACATATTACCTTATATTTTTACTTTTTAAACACAAACAGTGATAGCTGTGTATGGAGTTCTTAGTGACTTACAGTCTTTTGGATTTGAATGATAATTTCGAATCGAGCATCGCATAATTCCGCCTTCCGCTTGCCGCTTTTAAAGTTAACGGTTGGATCAGAATAGTGTTGCCATGAGGAAATATTAAAAATAAAAATAGACTCTGTGAGTTGTAGACTCCGCGAGTGTATTTTTTGTTTTAGTTTTTTTGAAAATGGACAAAAGACTTCAATGTAATGGGAAACATGCTTTAAGATTACTTCAAGAAATTACATTAGTAATCCGATAATGATAGCCAGTTTATTACTGGAATTTTTAGTCTGATATTTTTTGCGAAGCATTTTAATTAAAAGTTTGGTACATTGGAACGTAATTAAAACGGCACAGTGACGTCACTGCAGTCAGTAACTTTAGTTCAAGACTGAAAAATATATATAAAGGCTGTCACAGACTGCAGCGGCCTGCGGTGGCCGCCTGCTGTCACTATGACAATCCAGGCCGCGTGTGTCTGAAGGAATATAGGATAGTCATAGTCACAGGTTGCCACCGTGGCGCGATTCCGACAACACTGACACATATAGCTTCTATTCGTCCCGGTACCGCCGCACACCGGGTATGGGGGCAGTCCGACTCAGGTCGGGCCTAGCTGAGTTTCTTGCTGGACTCTTCTCAGCTAGGCTAGGTTTAGTGAAGCAGCGACAAAACTCCCAACAGCTCGATTCCTCTCATTCATTCCTCTCATTCCTCAGCTTTGGTTGAAACCGCTCAACCAATCTCACTGGAGTGCAAACTTAGAGTATTCCAATGTTCCAAACCACACGCGTGGTCGTGACGGATGTTTTCCCCTGGATTTTCCCCAGGCTACTCCCCAACCGCGCACTCTTATCGCTTTATTGGGCCCGGCCTATAAAGCCACAGTCAGATAAAAAAAAAACCGCCACTGCGGCATCGCGCCCCCCACCGCAGGCCGCTACAGTGTGCGCACGCTTTAAATAGAAAATGATTTACTATGAATGATCTTATATTAGATGAAACTGAAAATGTATTATTTCTGTGATGCAAACAATATTCATGCACCATGAAAAGTTTGACGTCTGAAATATCGGTTTTTGTATTAAATTAAGAGGCCTTATAAGTTTTAAAATGTTTTGATTTCAAATTATGAGAAAAGTATTTATAACACCAATAAAATGATTAAAGGATACCATGACTTTATAAAAGTTCTAGATAGTGACATACCCATTTCTTGATTTTATTGTGCGTAGTAGAATTGAAGCGGAAAAAAGCCGTTTTTAGTTTAAAAATGGTCGTTTTGAAGTGATGTTTGTAACGATATTTCTTAATGAAAAATCAAAAAATACATTTAAAATTTATGACATTAGATCGCAATAGTCCTGTTCTAGATAGCAACACTGAGAAAATGTCAAGATACGTTTAAATTCAAACAGAAAATGGCCTAAATAGATGAGCGTTTTTTTAACTCATAAGGGCTCTTAACACATCATCTATCGGTCCCTGGGATCCCAGGGATCATAACAAAAGAATGCGATGGGTTATTTTTTCGCCGGTAGAAGACGGCTTATAAATTATTTGTGCATATTTTAACTTTTTCATCAGACTAATAATAGTAATGACTATTTATTATTATAAAGAGGTACAATTTTACAATTAGTGTCTGTCCCACAAAACGGTTTACACAGTTTGTCTGTGGGATCGGAGTCTCTTCGGTAACTAAATTCACATACATGACTACTCACTATGTACTATCACTATTTGCTAGTGTCTACTATGCTATTTAAGAAATAATTAAATCATAATCTTTTATATGTTGCTCTATTGGCCTCCAGTCTGATATCTGTTGGCACGCAGTTTAAAATGTAGGGTATGCGTTTCCGCAGGCATCTATCGGCATAAATAGTAGTTGGTTACCCTTGGTATATCGTACTTGCCCGCAGCTACCGACCTGGTGCCGTAAGTGTGACATAAATGAGATAGACTGATAACAATTAATGTATTATATTAGAATCAGCACACACTTTTCCGGCATTAGCCCATCTAAGTACATGTCATCAATTATTCCTGGTAGGTAGGTATTTAAAACATTCGTCGAGTCCACGAATTCCCACCATTCATCGAGTAAGGAGAAGTTATAATGTGAAAGTCCGATATCAAAGTTTTGAAGTTCTTTGAAACGCGCGCGCTTTAGAAAGAGACTAGGTACTTCATATCAATTCATGTCCGTTAGAAATCGTATGTCAAACAAAGAAAAAGTCAAAGTGAAAGGATACATATGTAGGAACGGAACGTAACCTGTGGGAGAAAGGAACGGAGTGAGCGGGAGAGAGAGAGGGAGAGTAGGTAGATGGCGGTTAAACGTAATATAACTGATGGCGTTGGCTCTAAACAAAATTAATAAATAACTGGTTTAAAATAATTGTATTTCACTCTGAGACCATCCCGGACGAGCCCCCATAAAAGATGTAGGTTGGCATTGCTCAGAGTGAAATACAATTATTTTAAACCAGTTATTTATTAATTTTGTTCAGAGCCAACGCCATCAGTTATATTACGTCTAACCGCCATCTTCCTACTCTCCCTCTCTCTCTCCCGCTCACTCCGTTCCTTTCTCCCACAGGTTACGTTCCGTTCCTACATATATTTATTGTTTGGGAGAATTGGGTTACATTGCAGGTATAATAAACGATTTTACACATAGTTTCATCAAGACTACAAACAAAACTATTGAATTTAAATATAACATCTTAATCATCATGTCTAAATGTTAAAAACTGTGCTCAACCGTCATCTCCCAGCGAAAGAATAAACAATATATTTTATTATTATCATTTATTTATTCAGTAAAGCAAATGACAAGCAAATGGCAAATGAAATAAAATACAACGTCCCGCAAAACGTGTTTTTTGTTTGTTCTTTTTTTGTTCTGGCACGTCTTTTGTATACCCTAAATTTAAGTTTTATTTTATAACATGTTATTTTTTCTTTATGGATAAATTATTATTTCTACTTTTTTTTATGTAAAATATATCTGTCGTTGACGTCTGTGTCGTCACTTATCTTAGTTTTAAGTTAGGTCCCCACTGAAAATCAGTGCCTCAGCTTGCTGTGTCTCGCCGTGGCTTAATGCTGAGTGGGGATCCTTTTTAACGTCTTCTATTTTTAAATTAATTTGTTTCTTTATTTAATCGGCTGAATTGTGATGTTAAATAAACGTATTTTCTTTCTTTCTTTCTTTCAAAACTGTTTGCACAGTTTGGCCGTGGGATCCATGAGTCTATTATAATCTTAAGTATATAAGTAGTAATCTTAAGTGAGAGTTACCTACTATCTTAATCTAAAGTCTTAATCAATAAAAAGGACAGCCTTAATTGTTGTGGCAAAAAGTGGATAGTCAGTTAGATATAAGGTACCTACTTACATACTGTCGAGGTAGTATTGGAACAAGGCTCTTTTAAATCTATATTTTGTAACTAGCGACCCGCCCCGGCTTCGCACGGGTGCAATACTGATGCATGTATTATACATATAAACCTTCCCCTTGAGTTACTTTATCTATTAAAAAAAACCGCATCAAAATCCGTTGCGTAGTTTTAAAGATTTAAGCATACATAGGGATATAGGGACATAGGGACAGAGAAAGCGACTTTGTTTTTTACTATGTGATAAGGCCTTGGATTCCAGAGAATGGTAGACATCAGCATAATTTGTGTTAAGAAGCCTTAGAAATACAGTGGAATCCGGGTAAAGCGACAGTCAAGGGACCGGTGATATTACGTCACACTAACAGTGCCTTTACCATGAGTTTGCATGACCGTACTCGCTAGCGACTGCGTAAATGATTTAGTATGCCGATGCTTAGTTCTATTCCGTAACCGCCAGAGGCGCTGCACTTTTGCCCATACCAATTTTAACGCAGTCGCTAGCGAGTACGGTCATGTAAACTCATGGTAAAGGCACAGGACGTCGCACAAACGGACTGATTTACTTTGAAATTTTTTGATATCAAATCTAATGTGTAGTGATTTCGAAGTCGTTAAAAGCGGTCAAATGTTATAAGCGGAGTCGTTATAAGCGGATTCTACTGTACTCAAATTATGCCGATAAATTGATGAAGAACTTCATGAAGTGTGTGGATGGATAACAACAACTAACGACTAACAGCGTAAATAAAGTATCTCTAACCCTTACCTCCATAATTAATAGAAAAACAGTTTTATGCTTCATAAATTTACTGAGAATTTTCAACATGTACCTCTATGTTTATTATTATTAGTATAGCCTTTGTTTTTCAATTTTGGCCGATCCACATAAAGAAAACAATGCTATTGTTGGGGTAACCGCAAATAACACTAATTGCAAAAAGTCGTAACAACCGCCTTGAATGTTCAATTGATTATCGACTCTATCTCCGTAATCAAAAGATTACGGGTGCACCAATGGAATAATGGCGGTCCAGATGCCACTCACGTATTTAGGTACACGCCGCCGGGTGTATTGGGCCATGCTTGTAACGTCACATTTCTACTAAAGCAATTAAAACCTTCAAAGCCCTAGAGTTATCAACCCTAAGTGTTAATGCACTTGCAGTCTCTATTAAAGCCCTAGAGTTACCAACCCTAAGTGTTAATGCACTTGCAGTCTCTATTAAAGCCCTAGAGTTACCAACCCTAAGTGTTAATGCACTTGCAGTCTATATTAAAGCCCTAGAGTTACCAACCCTAAGTGTTAAAGCACTTGCAGTCTCTATTAAAGCCCTAGAGTTACCAACCCTAAGTGTTAATGCACTTGCAGTCTATATTAAAGCCCTAGAGTTACCAACCCTAAGTGTTAAAGCACTTGCAGTCTCTATTAAAGCCCTAGAGTTATCAACCCTAAGTGTTAATGCACTTGCAGTCTCTATTAAAGCCCTAGAGTTACCAACCCTAAGTGTTAATGCACTTGCAGTCTATATTAAAGCCCTAGAGTTACCAACCCTAAGTGTTAAAGCACTTGCAGTCTCTATTAAAGCCCTAGAGTTATCAACCCTAAGTGTTAATGCACTTGCAGTCTCTATTAAAGCCCTAGAGTTATCAACCCTAAGTGTTAAAGGACTTGCAGTCTCTATTAAAGCCCTAGAGTTATCAACCCTAAGTGTTAATGCACTTGCAGTCTCTATTAAAGCCCTAGAGTTATCAACCCTAAGTGTTAATGCACGTGCAGTCTCTATTAAAGCCCTAGAGTTGTCAACCCTAAGTGTTAATGCACTTCCAGTCTCTATTAAAGCCCTAGAGTTATCAACCCTAAGTGTTAATGCACTTGTAGTCTCTATTAAAGCCCTAGAGTTATCAACCCTAAGTGTTAATGCACTTGCAGTCTCTATTAAAGCCCTAGAGTTATCAACCCTAAGTGTTAATGCACTTGCAGTCTCTATTAAAGCCCTAGAGTTACCAACCCTAAGTGTTAATGCACTTGCAGTCTCTATTAAAGCCCTAGAGTTATCAACCCTAAGTGTTAATGCACTTGCAGTCTCTATTAAAGCCCTAGAGTTACCAACCCTAAGTGTTAATGCACTTGCAGTCTCTATTAAAGCCCTAGAGTTATCAACCCTAAGTGTTAATGCACTTGCAGTCTCTATTAAAGCCCTAGAGTTATCAACCCTAAGTGTTAATGCACTTGCAGTCTCTATTAAAGCCCTAGAGTTATCAACCCTAAGTGTTAATGCACTTGTAGTCTCTATTAAAGCCCTAGAGTTACCAACCCTAAGTGTTAATGCACTTGCAGTCTCTATTAAAGCCCTAGAGTTATCAACCCTAAGTGTTAATGCACTTGCAGTCTCTATTAAAGCCCTAGAGTTACCAACCCTAAGTGTTAATGCACTTGCAGTCTCTATTAAAGCCCTAGAGTTACCAACCCTAAGTGTTAATGCACTTGCAGTCTCTATTAAAGCCCTAGAGTTATCAACCCTAAGTGTTAATGCACTTGCAGTCTCTATTAAAGCCCTAGAGTTATCAACCCTAAGTGTTAATGCACTTGCAGTCTCTATTAAAGCCCTAGAGTTATCAACCCTAAGTGTTAATGCACTTGCAGTCTCTATTAAAGCCCTAGAGTTATCAACCCTAAGTGTTAATGCACTTGCAGTCTCTATTAAAGCCCTAGAGTTACCAACCCTAAGTGTTAATGCACTTGCAGTCTCTATTTACGAAGTATGCTTATCTTTTATGAGGGACGATAATATAGTAGCAAACCGCACAATAGGACAATGAATCGGACACCAGAAAAACACAAACACTATATTCGATCAAATTCATGAAATTTCATCAAAATCTATGAAGCCGTTTCCGAGATCTCCGAAATAAATAAACATAACTAGGTATCTACAAGAGTTGCTCGTTATATATTTAATGATTTACAGACGGTAATAATAGTGAAATAAAAATAACTTAAATAATATTACAGCTAACTTAAATCTAAAACAGGCCCTTGCGGCATTGTACCGAGGATGCTGGCGGCATTTCCTCGCTGTATCGCAATGCTGATACGTTGTGCGAGGAAGTCGCCAGCTCTTCGGTCACCAGTTCATTAACCAAACAAAATCAAATCTAAATCTAAATCAAACATTCTGCAAATAGGCCACAAGGGCACTTTTACATGTCAAAATATTAATTTACAATTTAAGAAAGTCTGACTATAATAAGTAATACATTTCTCATGTCAATATATTAATTTACAGTTCAAGAAAGAATAGTAATTTCGAGTTTACAATTATAACAAAATTAATGTCATACAGTGAAGATAAACTTGCAAAGTTATCTAATACAAATATTACAACATCAGTAAAGTTAGAGATGTATAAGGTCACAAGATTAAACAAGGAGTATAATGAAATTAATATCCCAGAGATGTACATGGTCTCTATTTCAATCAAGCTATATACTGAAAACGCTTCGCGATTTCAGTAAATAGCTTGTGCGCGCTGGGACCCCAGGGACCAAGAGTTTCGACACCAAAAGGTACAAAATTATACTCTCTGCCGGTACCCCTATATTTATTAAAGTTGCTCGTTTAAATAAATAAGATTCTTGTCAGCTTCCTCTGGCAACACTTTCAAAATCCACTCCGCGCTACTATTATCCGGGTCAATGGTTCGCGAATTCGCCTTCTCATGTAAAAAGGTTTTTAGGAAGTGCGTATTCCCGGCACGCATCCAATCCGACTCGATTCAAGTCGATTTCGCGGAATGGCGCGCCCGGCGCCCATAATTGATTCCGTTTTATTGTTGATGAGGCTTTGGGAGGCTGAAAGTTGAAAGAATAATTAACTCTTGATTACTTTAAGAACAAGATAACAGGTACTATTTATTTTCACGGTGTTTCAGGTTGTTGGAGAGTCCAACAATAGATACCTAAATCATTAAGTTGGTACTACCGGGATCATCACTGGTCACAATACCCTTAATAGACACCTAAAGATAATAGGGATCAGCAATGACGCTTCCTACCCACATTGTGGGGAAGAAGAAACCAGCAAGCACGTCGTAGCGGAATGTATTAGGTATGTACGCAGCAATGCGGTTTAATATATTCGGTAGCGATATGCTAGAGGAGAGTTCGCTCTAAGGGATGCTCTCTTCTTAAGGGATGTCAACTTTAAAGATGTCCTTTTCTTCTGCAGGAAAATAGGAAGAATGGAAGAAGACTGTGTGGGAATGCCGCCGGGACAGTAACCTTAAGCTCCGACTTCAAGGGAATTGGGCTGAATGATCCAGACGTGCGATCGACAGCCCGCCTGTTTCCGGCCAGGCGTCCCTACACTAGATCTACATCTACAAGTTGGTACTACTGATATTCTAGATTAAACGTAGTATTAAGATTCAGTGTTTCCTGTCTGGATTATTATCTGTGGCACTTGTCGCCAAACTTATCTACTTCGTGTGCAAGCTTAAATGTCGCAATACATTGTTTCCTACAAACTATCCTCTTTTACTGCTGCTGCATCGCTCCCACAACACACAAAACAAATCAACGCTAACCCTAACAGTCTACCAAACACAGGTAGCTACTAAAGTTTTCCACGATTCAATTACCGTCATTGACTATTGATAAACTGCCATAGATAATCAGTCAGAAAGTTCATAACCATTTGTCAGAAAGTTTTTTCAGAAACAGTTAAATAGGGATTTTGACACCAAATTAGAAAATCAATAACTTCAAATTTTCTTGAATAAGGATCAAATTTTCAACCAATTCAAAAAAGCGAAAAAAGTAACTCAAAAGAATTTAATAAATAATTATATAGGTATCTGCTTCCGAGAGAGATCTGAGGGACATTGCCTCAGAAAGATGTAAATTTGACGAATTTACAACTTTCCCCCGCTGTACATGCATAACCGCAGGTATAAAGAAAGAAAGAAAGAAAAAACATTTGTTCGTGGCACAGACACAGTACAAATTAACATAACATCAAAATACAGAATACAGCCACGAAATGGCCCCAAATCAGCATAGTGCTAGCCATTGGCTTATCTACACCAAATTCCATTTTGATGGTGCTATTGAAAGCTTCTGTCGTTTTTAGTAGCCCCAACAGGTCCTGTCTATTTGGTGCAAACAGCTTAAGGTCATCCATGTAGAGAAGATGAGAAATGACCTCACCCTCTCTCCGGAGCTGACAACCTAGCCCTAATCCCTTCAGCAAAGTGCTGAGCGGGTTCAAAGCTAGGCAGAACCATAATGGACTAAGCTGACTTTAAAACAACAACAATTATATATTTCTGTCATGGGCACCAGAATGTGATATGTTTGAAAGTCGATGGACGGTTGTGTATCGAATATGTCTGCGGTACTGTGAGATGATGGATGAGAGTTGATTGATATTTGAATTTTCCTATTGTGAATTATGTGTTTTATAACCTAAATTATACAGTGCCTTGGTTTCGACTGGAATGCTGTATATGTTTTGTTTGTAATAAATAAATAAATAAATGAAAAATACCTAACCAGACACAAACTAGGTACCACGATTTAGCAAAAATATCAATTTGAATCGCGACTTCTCTCCACTACGAAGTTCTAAAGCGGATTTCAATCAAGAAGATATATCGGCGGAGCAGAGACACCATAAATCCGTAAACAAGATTGGTTAAAAAGTAGAATAAAGTTTTAAATCTCCTTATTTCCGGTTCGGAATATGGCGGAATCGAAGGGGTTTCAGCGCGGGCCCGCCAAGACCAGCACAGTTCATGTAAAGAAGTACGTCAGTGTTTGTTTTGTTTCAAAATAACTATTTCTTTCAATTTCCAAACGGAACGGCTAATGTTTGCTATAAATGACATAATTGGATTAAGGCTGGGTTGATATATATGTATATATCAATATGTATTAGTATGTGTATATTTTAATTTTATTAAAGTCTGTTTTGCACACTCATCGTTTCTACATTTTCCTGCACCGTTTTTAAGTGTCTCTGTTTAGCCCTGTGGTTTGGTAGAGAATGCCATTTGGCATTAAGTCCGCCATTTGTACACTGTATTTTTTGTGCAATCACTAAATAGTATAAAACAAAGTTGCTTTCTCTGTCCCTATATCCCTATATCCCTATGTATGCTTAAATCTTTAAAACTACGCAACGGATTTTGATGCGGTTTTTGTAATAGATAGAGTGATTGAAGAGGAAGGTTTATATGTCTAATAACATCCATTAAATAGTGCACCTGTGCGAAGCCGGGGCGGGTCGCTAGTAAAGTATAAATTAATTAATTAAGTCACAGTTTCCGCACACACTGCCCGAAATGCTGTATCCTCCGATAGGCAACTCGACACCTGTGCCTTTACCATGAGTTTACATGACCGTACTCGCTAGCGACTGCGTAAAAATTTGTATGGGCAAAAGTACAGTGCCACTGGCGTTACGCAATAGAACTAAGAATCGGCATACTAAACGGGTCATACTTAGTTGAAAAAACAAAAGTCGTCCCTCCTGTGGTCAATAGTTAATGGCTTATGTGCATGTTAGCTATGTTTTTATTACAGGGATTTATAGAAACGGAGACACTGTTTATGCGGGTTACTAGTCCAATCCAAAATTAAGCTTTGAAACCCTTAACTTTTGGTATGTTCACAGAAAAGACGCTAATCTAAATCCGTGTATGACCCAAACCGTTTACGCAGTCGCTAGCGAGTACGGTCATGCAAACTCATGGTAAAGCACTGTGCTTCAGTAACGAATGAACGTTTCTATATTCACTGTCACACGAAACGAGAAACGATACTTTAAAGCGTCTCTTTATTGCTCCGTGGATTTAATTTTGTCGTGCAACAGCCGATTGTTTTTGTAACCCGTTCAGATTGTGTTGAGATTAATCGTTTTGTAAATGTTTTGAAGGATGATCTTTTATATCGCTATTGTACTTACTTATTGTTTAAGAGATTTGTCATAACCCTTGGTAGTTTGGGAGTGAGATTGTTTTTTTTTTCTTTTTTTTTTGAACCTGACTGTGGCTTTATAGGCCGGGCCCAATAAAGCGATAGGAGTGCGCGGTTGGAGAGTAGCCTGGGGAAAAAAAGGTTTGCTAATCAGGTTTTGGGGGCCCCCAGAGCTTGAGGGCCCTGAGCACAGCCCCACCTAGCCCTTGGGTAGCTACGCCACTGAAAACAGGAGTCTTTAAAGGTTTATGTTTCCACTTAATGCAATTTTTTTACAAAAATCCCGTTACGTTACTTGTTAAGTACTGATACTTGGAGGAGCGCTCGTGGCCCAGCGGCGCCCGCATACCGCTTGCTGTATGCGAGGTTAAGCAACGTGGGAAGAGGTCAGTTCTTGGATGGTCAGCTTTGAGTGGTTATTAACTGTGCATTCCCGTTGAAGGGCGCAGGTGTGTCGGTGTAAGGAAAAACGCCTTAATTCATATAAATTTTAAATGCTGTATTTCCACTTTTCCTAAATCTAGTTCTTTACAGAGGATGCGCTGCGTGGTGCGGTTAACGTCCAACTCCACTATCTCTTTCTACCCACATACATGAATACTTATTCTACCTACACGTAACGAATATGTATACAATTTAATGTACGGTATTGTACACCCGTGCTTTGGAAGGCACGTGAAGCTGTTGATCCCGGCTGCTGTCTGTGATGCCGGCTGATGTACTAGTCATATAAAACATGACGTGAACTGGCGTGGGTGTTGAATCGTTAAAAAACAGACAGATAAGAAAAGAGTAGGCAATTTCAATGTGAAATTAAAATCGTTCTTTCATATCACGTATCCGCGGACCAAGGCGCTCCGCTCAGCCATATCTGCCATTTGCATAATGCTGGATGAAGTGAATTTAATAATGGCAGTAGCAGACTGACTTTTTTTTGTCTGTGCAAATTTGTGCTGGCTGGAAAGTGCATTTTCAGGGTTGTGCCCTGACATAAGTTTTAAAATGTTTTGATTTCAACTTATGACAAAAGTATTTATAATACCAATAAAGTTATTAAAGGCTATGATAATTTTATTAAAATTTTAGATAGTAACATAGCCATTATTTGATTTTATCATGTGTAGTAGAATTTAAGTGGAAAAAAAACAAGTTTTTAGCTTGGAAATGGTCGATTTGGCGTGATGTTTGAAACCATGTTTTTTAATGAAAAATCTAAAAAATATGTTTAAAGTTTATGACATAAGGCCGCAATAGTCCTGTTCTAGATAGTAACACTGAGAATATGTCAAGATACTTGGCAATTCAAACAGAAAATGGCTTAAATAAATGAGCGTTTTTTAAATGATAAGAGTTGTTTTTCGTCCCGACGTACTGTACGAGATTAAAAGGTATTTTTTCTACTCGACTTCAATGTTTGAATTAAGATATAGTAGATGAAACTAAAATCACATACATTTCCCTATTGGTTCCTTTCAAGTCTCTATTGGTTAACTTATATAACAAATAGATAAGAAGTAATACCTAGCACGGTGGAATAAGCAAAGAAAGAGTGTTAACCTATTCGTCAACAAACTGCACCGCAGTTTGGCGAAACTTTGTAGTAATTTTTAAGGTTTTTTTTAGGAGCAAAAAAAAAGTGAACTCTTATGAAATAGACCAATCACGTGTCGAGAGAGTAATTTCAATGATTACTGCCAATCTTACACAAATCACCTTAGTCCCAAACTAAGCAAAGCTTGTTCTATGGGTACTAAGTGACGATATACATACTTATCAACGTCGCAGCATAACTTAATGTATCTCTACTGTCATAACTTTGTATTGTATACAAGTTCAAAAAATGTATTGGCAAAATGTCGTTGAAATTCGTTTGTCTTCATCTATCATTTTGACGTTTGTATCTGTGGAAGGAACAAAAACACAATTTAGTTAACAGATTTATTTTAAGTTGTATGACTAGATTGAAAATTGAAAATTTAAGTTTTAGTCCGCAGTACCCAATACATGAAATTAATTTTTTTTTTAGGTATTATGATATCATTTTCATTTTCAATACATTACTTTAGAAATACATAACTAGGCCGGGTTTTATAAAGATCCGTTAGACCAAATGTCAGATCAAATTTCAGTAACTGAGTACATTTTTTGACATAACAAACCGACATAAGGTCTTTAAGAGCGCTTTAATAAAATGTAACAGGTCCACTAGCGCCACTCGTAAATAATTGTGATTGTTTAAATTTAACGATAGATATCTAAAAAAGGGGGCCGCTACGTACTGTAGTTTGTATTTAAGTACGTTCTGAATCCATCAAACTAATTTTTACGTTGCTAGATTGGTCTCTCTATGTGCTCAAAAATAAAACGGCCGTTTTAACTTTGGACGCATAGATTGACGAATCCAGCAACGTAATAACTAGTTTGATGGATTCAAAACGTACTTAAATACAAAATACAGTACGTAGCGGCCCCCTTTTTTAGATATCTATCGTTAAATTTAAACAATCACAATTATTTACGAGTGGCGCTAGTGGACCTGTTACATTTTATTAAAGCGCTCTTAATCTTTATAAAACCGAGCCTTAGGATACCTAAGTACTTAAGTTTTACACTTCTAAACGAATTTCTCCAATAAAAAGGGCGTACTTAATATTCTATCCCTGTCCGTTTGAATTACGCCTTCGCAATCAAAGTTGGTATGAAAAAGGACCCAAAAGCCGCCAAATTGAAGGGCAGCCGACCGTGGTGGCGTCAGGTGACAACTCTATTATGCGCAAACTTTTTAAATCATCGGGACTTTGGCGCGTGTAGGTATACGGCCAGTTTAAAAATGAACAAACACGACGGCACGGTCAACCTAATAAAATTCCCGTTATGGAAAGATTTGCAAACATAAGTCAAAATAAAATATTGACTTTGACTTTTAGTCAGCGGGGGTAAAAAAAACCTAATGTTTTTAATAGTTAAATTAGTTGAACAAAGTATGTACCAAAAAGAACCCAACTTGGTTGTCGATGTGTTTTCTGATTGGTGGATTTAATATGTATAAGTATTTTGATTGGTCTGATTAGAATGTATTGTAAATCATAAATATGTACAGTAGAATCCGCTTATAACGACTTCGCTTATAACATTTGACCGCTTTTAACGACTTCGAAATCACCACGCATTAGATTTCATACCAAACATTTTCAAAGTAAATCAATCCGTTTTGTGCGATGTTCTGTTAGTGCGACGTAATATCACCGGTCCCTTAACTGTCGCTTTATCCGGATTCTACTGTACTTGATCCGCTTCCCCATTCGCTTCCCTTTGAAATATCTCTCTTACGCCGCACGCCGCTGAGGAACCGTGTAAGTTAGGGTGACACCACACTAGCGTGTTTTGAGCGTCGGCGTCCTACCAGTGCCCTTACAGCGGCGACGCAACTGTTGCGCAGCGTCAACGCAACGCCGTCAACGTAATTTATTATTTATTTATTTATTAAGAAATAATAATACAACACAAACAAATACATAGACCCACAAAACCGTTTGCACAGTTTGACTGTGGGATCGATCAGTCTCATCTCTCTTCTAACAGTAAATTATTTTATGAGTTTAACAAGGCAACTTTATATATTATGATTCTACATCTAGGCACAATAGTTTAGTTTACGACTTTAATAAGGTAACTATGTAGCTTTTTACTAAGTTTAGCTTTATTGGCTTCCTGCCTAACGCAAATAAACAATTTTGTTATATGCATTGAAAAAAAACGAACCAATGGTAGTTTATTGATAGTAATATAATAAATTGGTACCTAAAATAATAACTTATCATTGGTCGCCCAGGGCCTTTACTCCAAAGTTGGAAATTCGAACTTCGTATATCGTGCCGTCCCTTTCACTCTCGTGTAATACACTATATGAGTGAAAGCGACAGCACGATACGAGTTACGAATTTCGGAGTAGCCCCTCAGGGAACAGTCTATTAACATTCATAGGTGCATGACGGTGCATGTAATATGCCTACATTGAATAGTAAATAATTTTTTATTTCTCATGCTCGAAATGTGTGTCATATTAGGCTTATCAAGCGGGGCCTAATCAGTACATTTAACCCCTAGGGAAAATATGAATACAGTGGAATCCGGGTAAAGCGACAGTCAAGGGACCGGTGATATTACGTCGCACTAACAGAACGTCGCACAAAACGGACTGATTTACTTTGAAAATGTTTGATATCAAATCTAATGTGTGGTGATTTCGAAGTCGTTAAAAGCGGTAAAATGTTATTAAGCGGAGTCGTTATAAACGGAGTCTTTATAAGCGGAGTCGTTATAAGCGGATTCTACTGTACGTATTATGATTTACAATACATTCTAATCAGACCAATCAAAATACTTATACATATTAAATCCACCAATCAGAAAACACATCGACAACCAATGATAACGTTGGGTTCTTTTTGGTACACACTTTGTTCAATTAATTTAACTATTAAAAACATTATGTTTTCTTTCATCCCTATTTCAACTACCATCTATCCGAGTCAAAACAGTTTAAAAAAAGTTGCCGCCATATTGTATTTTATTATTAATTGTGGGTGGATAATCTTTGTTTATTTATTTTCTTGCAATCGAAGTGAAAAGTAGTCTATAACTCTGGTCTAAAAGACCCTTTAGACCCTTGCCATACAATCTACTATTGACTTAGACTTAACAAATCACAAAACCCGTTACTCTCAATTTTCAACTGTCATAAATCAGACGATAACGTTTAAAGGGTTAATCTGCTAACATAGAGTATGCGGATTAAAATAGAATTTATATCAAAATTTAGTATTTTAACTAGACTTTAATTTCACTGAGCGTATTAACTCTCTAGTTTAGAGTTAAAGTTAGCTTCGAGTAACGTTAGATTATAATTGGGAAATTAATTGACCACTTCACCTTATTTCTCAGTAGATGTCGTAGGTAACTTAGGATACGATATCTACTGAGGAATAATGGTGAGCTGGTAAGGGTCGACTATAAGTAACAGGGTTGTGTTTTTTTTTTTGAACCTGACTGTGGCTTTATAGGCCGGGCCCAATAAAGTGATAGGAGTGCGCGGTTGGAGAGTAGCCTGGGGAAAATCCAGGGGAAAACCTCCGCGACCACGCGTGTGGTTTGGAACACTGGAATACTCTAAGAGTTTGCGCTCCAGTGAGATCGGTTGAGCGGTTTCAACCGAATCTGAGGTGTGAGTGACTGGGAGTTTTGTCGCTGGTTCACTAAACCTAGCCTAGCTGAGAAGAGTCCAGCAAGAAACTCAGCTAGGCCCAGGGTCGTGTGTTGCGGGCGATAAGTTAGAGTTAGAAACTGTTACTTCCATCCACATTCCATCTTCACTATTTTTAATACAATAAGTGAAATTTACCTACATCTAAATAAATATAAACACAAGCAAATATAAAATTATAAATCTAATTTTGAAACAATTGCTAGTAGTCCAAAACTGTGCGTTTCTCAAGAAATTTCCTGCCTCGCACAACCAAACTGTGGAATGAACTGTCGCCTGCGGTATTTCCGGACCGATATGACCTTCAAACCTTCAAGAAAAGAGCGTATTCCCTTCTGAAAGACCGGCAACGCACTTGCGACTCCTCTGGTGTTGCAGGTGTTTATTGGCGACGGTAATTGCTTACCATCAGGCGATCCGTCTGCTCGTTTGCCCCCTATAACATAAAAAAGAAAAAGTTTTTATTTGTTTTATATTTCATGTGCTGGCTTTTTTATTGTGATAGTACAGTTAACCCGCCGTCTACCGGTTCCTAGGCTCCCAGGGGTCATAACAAATGATCTATTGGTCATTTTTTTCGCCGGGAGACGACGGCTGAAACAGTGATGACAGTGCGTCATTAGCCATAATGAAAATTATGTCAAAATGCCATTTCCTTCCACTGAGTAGTTTAAAAAAAAAAGATTTCTTACGTATTTCGTACGATAGTGTAGAGTTGTGTCCAAGAACGCTTGTTTCCTGCTAGGAATTGACATAATTAATTTTATTACTAATTTTATTGACACACAAATTGCACTTAGCGACGGCTATGTGCTGTTATAAGCAGAGCTCGGAATAGGTAGTGCCTATTTACCTAAACTTCGCGGGAGGACGTAACTAAGAGTGGTTACAAACACCAAAAATAATTACTTCTTTTTATTGAATGTGGGGTTTCCCGGGATTTACTGTATTATTCTAGAGGCTTAATACATTTCTCTTTACTTATAAATCTTGTTATATAGCATATTATTTGTTTAATTACCTTTAAATAACAATCAGTCATTAAAAATATAATATGGATCAAATTGAATCAAAAGGATTCCGAAATTTGATACTTTTAGTTGACTTAGACAGAAATATACTCCTTTCTTCCATGAGAGGGGACCTGTGTCCAGCATTAGGGCGTATTGGTGATGAGACAGAACTATGATATCGTATAGAAAATTCCGACATTCATTCCGACGTTTCGAATCCTTTACAGCACTCGTGGTCACGGAATGTATTTTAAATTCATTATACGCGATACAATCGGTTGAAAAATAGTTTTATTTAATATATAAGTACATGTATACCATCATATTAGAAATAAATTAGAATACTGTACGATATTTTCTATGCCATATCATAGTTCTGTCTCATCACTAATCTATATACGCCCTAATGCTGGACACAGGTCCCCTCTCATGGAAGAAAGGAGTATAATTCTGTCTAAGTCAACTAATAACTATCAAATTTTGGAATCCTTTTGATTCAATTTGATCCATATTATATTTTTAATGACTGATTGTTATTTCAAGGTAATTAAAAAATAATATGCAATATAACAAGATTTATAAGTAAAGCGAAATGTATTAAGCCTCTAGAATGATACAGTAAATCCCGGGAAATCCCGCATTCATTAAAAAGAAATAATTATTTTTGGTGCTTGTAACCACTCTTAGTTACGTCCTCCCGCGAAGTTTAGGTAAATAGGCACTACCTATTCCGAGCTCTGGTTATAAGTGATACTAGCTTTTGCCCGCGACTTTGCCTGTGTAGAACTCGTTCATCGAGTTGTGATTGAATTGCTATTCTTTTATTTCAGGCGCTTGTGCCAACGCACGGTCATTGAACCTGACTATGATTGAAAACTAAAACTAAGAAAAAATCTCGCCGACCTACCTATATCCAAAGAATTTGAGCCTTTTGGACAATAGAAGAATATCCAATCAGCCTTTGATAATACAAACATATTTGCGCGAGTAATTTAAAAAATACGCCTATAATATTTTCCATAAAACAATAGACAAACTTAAACTTCTTTTAATAACGCCATCAAAGCGTGCACGTTAAAAAACCCGACGCCATTACATTTCCGCGACGCGTGGGGATTAAATTAAAAAAGAATTTTCATTCAAATTTGAAATTCTTGCTAGGGCCGGGGTTGCCAGCCGCGGGGAAGTTTCCCCATAACATGCAAATGGGGAAAGTTTAGCTAATTGCTGGCAAGACTGTCTCGTCGGTCACAAGGTAGTTAATTAAGCTGCGTTACCCATATCGGGTGTAATACATACAATATTATATTGAAACGTTGCACTTTATTACGAGGGTATCTAAGCGCGGTGTTTTGAAATTAAAGTAAGGTTATAAAGACATCGATCAATAGGATCATACCATTAGATCGATTTTAGGTATTATTATCGAGATACAAATGTTGTATTGGACTAAAATATCTAACTTTTGTAAGTGTATTTTCGTATTAGTATTTCGTAAGTATTTAAGTATGGCAGATTTTATTCTGACATGTGACATGCTGACATGTAATATGTCGGGTAATTAATTTTATTTTGAGTATTGCATTATTTGTAATTGACAGAAATAAATATTGACTTGTAAAAGTGCCCTTCTGGCCTATTTACAAAATACCTAAATCTTCTAATTTTTTATCTATTTGTATTGTGTTAGTAATTACAATAAGTAATTACTAATTAATTATGCCTGTCAGGATATGAAGGTAAAACATTAAAAAAACCTTATTGAATTAAAATAAAAGTAGTAATTAAATGTACATGTGCATGTGGATTGCATTTATGATCTATAATATTAAGTACTTATTCAGCCAATCTAGAACCATTAACCAACACTGTGTTACCAGCTTATTGAAACTTCCCCAAAGTGGGTAAATGTTTTCGATCCTTTTTCAGCCAATTACAAGTTAATGGCCTTCATAATAGACAAAGGGAGTACAAAACAATTCATTTTTTATTCGCTTGTCTGGAGATATAATGGGATATAAATGGAAAATGTTTTAATTAATGCTGAGGATGGTAATGAGTTTTCTTTAGGGTAGACAAATAATGGTGCAATTATTAGTATTTTTAAAATTACTGGTAGTCCATTTGGCTTAACATACTATAGATTTAGATTTAGATTTCATTTATTACACAATACAAGACTTAATTATAAATAACATTTAAGTCAATTTAAAAGAATCCCTACTGTGGTCGTCAATACATTGAATAGAATAATAACACATAATAAAACAATTAAAACAAAGGAAAAACAAACATAAATTAAATAAAAATAACATTTCAAGTTTCACCCACGAGGATCGTCATACTATTACTAATGTAGGCATTAGTAATAGTATGACGATCCTATCCTATCCTATTATGGCAGGGGGAGAGAGAGGTATGTACAGGTTACAGTAGAATGATATCTTGCCCATATTTAGAACAGCTTACCATAGAAAGTATCTGTACCACCAGAGGGGCTAAGATGATCGCTCATATTCGTCCCTCTCGCACTTACATACTTGACAGTAAGGGACGAGTGCTATATATCCGACATATAAGCGATCATATTAGTCCCTCAGAGCTACTGAAGATGCGTTGAACGTTAAATTTGTCTCAAACTGTCAACACAATTCATTCTCAAATCAATTAAGGTAACAAATTTGTTGGCAACACCAACATAAGTTTATATAAGTAGAAACATTTTGTACCTCTCTCTCTCTCATACCGGCGATCCCGGCAAAATACACGCGAAACACGTCTCCAGGTTTTTTATTTGTTTCCACGAGAAATCCAGCCCATACAAATCACCAAATCACAGTCCACCGCGCTTTAAAATTTCTAACTTGTATAGAGTCGTAAGCGTCCATAGGCTACGGTGGTAGGCCATAGGCAGATATAAACAGAATTACCTGACCTTAATCAATTTCGGTTTTCAGTGGTCACACCGAAGAATATATTGAAACTTTTATTCGGTGCCAATTCAATACGTTGTTTGGAATGGACCCTGTGATGATGTGTTGGCCACACGTCGCGGGAGAGTGGGGCACGCAGCGCCTGGTCAACACGACGTGCCGAAGATACACCACTACTGCGGGAACTAGATTATTTTTTTACTAGATTTTGTCAGCGACTTCGTCCGCATAGAATCGGTTAATGGCGGTAGTTTAATTGCTATTCTTTTATTTCAGGCGCTTGCTTTTACTTGTATTTATTTACTTAAGTCTGTAAAAATAAAATTAAAACTATTACTAAAATATATTAAATCTTAAAAATGTTATCCATAAAAAATCTGCCCCAAATCGCCTTCTGATCAGTATAGTCGGAATAATGACATTTTGACTCGTTTACCTGTCAGTTCTGATGTTTATTTTGTTTTTTTTGTAGCGAAGTTATGTACATAAATAAAATAATAAATATTTCTGGACTATCTTACACAAATCGACCTAGTCCCAAACTAAGCAAAGTTTGTACTATGGGTACTAGGCGACGATATACATACTTATATAAATAAATATATACTTAAATACATAGAAAACATCCAAGACTCAGGAACAAATATTCGTGTTCATCACACAATTCATTCATCAGCATTGCTCAGTTTGGGACTAAGTTGATTTGTGTAAGATTGTCCACAAATATTTATTTTATTTTTATTTTAATGTTACTAAGTTCGGAGTAGACTTTCAGAATCACCGGATAAGGGACCCTTACAGGATAACCGGGCAAACGCTAGACGGACGATAATCGAGTTTCATTAGTAGGTACAATGTCGAGATTACTGCTGAATCAGCTGCATTGTTTGTCTACCCCGTATAATTGCATTCTCGTTAACTCCGTCATTATTAGCTCCTGTGAGATCGTTTACAACGGAAAATCCTACTAATATTATAAATGAAGAGTTATTCCAATGCAATAATCCGTTGAAGAGTTATTCCAATGCAATAATGAGTGAATTTAATCTGATTATGTATCGTAGAATATTATTCGAATTTTATTTCGTGTTATTTATTTGTTATTTTTATTAGTTTATTCTCTTTATTTGAACTGACATGGTATTAAATATTTCTTATTATTCACAATTATTAATTTTAAATCTTTATTTTAATGTTTTCTCTATTTTTTTTCCTCTATTTTTATTCGGACATATTTCTTTTGCTTTTTATGAATATTTTATTTGCTGACATGTCCCTGATTGTTATTTAATTATATTTTTAAACATGTAATTAGTTCATAAGATTTTCTGACACAATGTAATATTGTTATAGAAATAATAAATCAATGAATGAATGTGAAACTTTAGATGTTCGGATGTTTGTCACTCAATCAGGCAAACGGCTGAATGGATTATTATGAAACTTGGTACAATGTATTACAACTTGGATTAAAGAGGTGAAGGTCCTAGAGGTTAAGAAAAAGGCAAGTACTCTTCTCAAACGCTCTGATTGCCACAGCTACAATACCAGAAACAAGAGCAAACTGGTGCTTCCAATACTTAGATTAAGAAAATGAAAATATAGTTTTTGGTTTGGCTGAATGCTGACAACCCTGGCATGTTGAAAAAAGTCTTTCAATTAAAAGTCGAACCGACTCTAATAATAAATCATTACAAAAATTTTACGCACTAATTTTGTAATGATGTATATATATGTTCTAATAATATTTTGTGATATGTGCGATTTATACGATTGTTAAATAAAATATAGGTAAACTACGCCAGATGTAAATACACACGTACCTGTGTAAAGCGCACAATTTTGTGTTGTCTCTTTTAGTTACTGTATTATTAAGTTTTGTTTCTTATATATTTTTTTGCAATTGTATTAAAAAACGTCCCGTCCCGTCTCGTCCCGAGTCTTGTCCCTCGCCTCACGGCTCGCGCCAAGATAACTCGGAACTCGTGCAAAATGACAAACCTTCCGCACTTGCATCAAAATGTACTATTTTCCTGTAAATTACACTTTTCAATACAGCTTATAGTAACTACAATCAAGAGAATATCACATTTATTTATTAGTAGCAGAAATTGGTTTTCGGTGGTATTAGAGGCAATCAACTCACACACACATATCAGTATTTTTTTTAATTAAAGCAGAACCCTTACCCTAGTGTTCAGGGTTCCGTACCCAAAGGGTAAAACGGGACCCTATTACTAAGACTCCGCTGTCCATCCGTCCGTCTGTAACCAGGTTGTATCTCATGAACCGTGACAGTTAGACAGTTGAAATTATCACAGATGATGTATTTCTGTTGCTGCTATAACAACAAGTACTGAATAACAGATTAAAATAGATATTTAACGACCGGTTTAGTCTAGTGGGTAGTGCAGTGCACCTGCCTGTGAAGCTGACGGTCCTGGGTTCGAATCCCGGTCAGGGCAAATATTTGTGTGATGAGCATGAATATTTGTTTCTGAGTCTTGGATGTTTTCTATGTATTTAAGTATTTATATCTATTAAATATATCGTCGTCTAGTACCCATAACACAAGCCTTCTTGAGCTTACTGTGGGGCTAGTTCGATTTGTGTAAAATTGTCCTCTAATATTTATTTATTTATTTAAGGGGGCTCCCATACAAACGTGTTTTTTTGCAGTTTTTATACATAACGGTACGGAACCATTCGTGCGCGAGTCCGACTCGCACTTGGCCGGCATTTTTACGCAGACGCGCCTAATGAAGTCACAGATGGCGGTTATGTGCGTCTGTGTTATTGTCATCATATGAGTTCCTGCCTTAATACTCTTAATGCTCAGAAAGTATTTCTGTCTGGATAAAACCCAAGCAAGTTGGATTAGGAAAAAATTGCTCAAAGATTTTTTTTTATACAACGCCGGTGGCAAACAAGCGTACGGTCCGCCTGATGTTAAGCGGCCACCGCAGCCTATAGACGGCCGCAACTCCAAAGGAGTCACGTACGTGTTGCGGACCCTTTATGAAATTTGAGAATTCACTGTGTTGACAGCAGAAGGGACAAATTTAGGTCCCTCGCTCTCAACACAGTGCATCCTCGGGAGCTCTGGCAACCTTGCTCACCTCCAGGAACACAACACTACATACTTGTATAGTAGATAATGTTATTATGGCTGTGGTCTTCTGTGTTTACACCGGGTTTTACAACAAAGATCCGTTAGACCAAAAGTCAGAACATATTTTGGTAATCAGTATATTTTTTGATATAATAACTTAACGATATGAGGCCTAATGGGTCTTTATAAAATTGAGCCTTAGTCAATACTTGACCACGAATGGTGCAAAGTAAATCGTTTTATTTAAAAAGTAATCATTGCGGAAACTGAAGTTAGTTTTTAATTTAGGTAGGTACGTAGTTATTCATCATCATCATCATCAGCCTGTGTCAGTCCACTGCTGGACATAGGCCTCTCCCATGGCACGCCACTGAGCTCGGTCTTCAGCTCTTCTCCTGCAATCCCTGCCCACTGCCTTACGAATATCATCGCCCCACCTAGTTACAGGGCGTCCTACACTACGTTTGCCGACACGCGGTCTCCACTCAAGAACCAGTCTGCCCCAACGGCCATCGGTTCTGCGACATATGTGACCTGCCC
This sequence comes from Epiblema foenella, assembly GCA_963556455.1. Classification (NCBI taxonomy): domain Eukaryota; kingdom Metazoa; phylum Arthropoda; class Insecta; order Lepidoptera; family Tortricidae; genus Epiblema; species Epiblema foenella. Next base: position 20,306,163 of record OY747109.1, on the reverse strand, counting down.
ACTGCCACTTCAGCTTACTAATTCGTTGAGCTATGTCGGTAACCTTTGTTCTCTGACGAATAACTTCGTTCCGGATACGATCCCTAAGAGAGACTCCAAGCATAGCTCGCTCCATAGCTCGCTGCGCGACCTTAAATTGGTGGACAAGACGTACAGTGAGTGGCCACGTTTCGGCTCCGTATGTCATTACAGGCAGGACGTAGTTATTATTATACTTTTATAATCTAACTGGCAGCGCCGTGTGGTGTTACCAGCGGATAAAAACTAACATGTATTTAATATAGGGTATAAGCTTACCTTCATTCCTAATTCCAGCCAAATCCATCAAGCCGTTTATGAGATTCAGAGGAACGTACGTCCATCCATACATCGGCACATTCAAATTCAAAATTATTTTATTTGCCATAGGTATATCGATATACATGCAAATACAACGTAAAATAATAAACACAATGCATTTTAATTTGACATCTTAGGGTACCTACATTTTTGCCTTAGTCTAGTCATTAGAAAAATATTCATTGATGGAATAAAATGGTCTTGTTAGAAAAAAACATTTCAGTTCACGTTCACGTTTTTAATAATCATTAGCATATTAGAATGTATTCTTTGGTACTTTTGTTGATAAATACAATAATATTAAGTATAGTATAAGTAAGGTACAGTACCCGGCGATAAATATTGCACACCGGTCTATGTAAAGAGACTCGGCTAATTTCGGTTTCGTAGAGCGTTGTCACACACTATAGTATATTTTGCATTCCTATTAGCATTATTTGACACATTATGACTGACGTTTATAGAGATGTAACTAACCCCAATTGATTATCACAGCAGCAAGCGATTACGATTGGATGGCACTTAGACTGAGGTATCGTGTCGTCCCTTTTACTCTCGTGTTATACACTATATGAGTGATAGGGACGGCACGATACGAAGTTCGGAGCCCTCTGTGCTCCATACTCCAACTTTTATAATTAAACACTTTCAGGTTTGCGGCGTCCAAGTGCTGGAATGATCTCCCCCCACCTAACCAAGGGGCGTCTAGCAAGTATACCTTTAAGCGCAAGCTTAAGGGCTATCTGTTGACGCTCCAAAAATCCTATTCCTAAACCAACCAGCACTTATCCCAACTGTGTCGCCTTTTTTCATGTCTTTTTAATTAATTTTAATTGTTTTAAAGCTGTTCCTTGTTTTTTTTTTCATTTTGGTCTGTATCCCCCCACTGTTGAGTAAATTCCTTTTAGTTTGGATTTTATTCATTATATGTATACCTTTCCTATATGTATAGTATGTTGTATTGCGTTCCGTGGATCACGTACGGTGCTGTCTGAAAACCAGCGCTGCAGGTGTCTGACACCTCGGCATAATGCTGAGACAGCAACCGATTCACTGCCGCGAAGATGCACTTTTTAACTGTATGTTCATGTACTGAGTGTATTATATTTGTAACGGTGTGTCTTTTGGTGCAGTGAATAAATGCTTTCTTTCTTTCTTTCTTTTTTAAACACAAGAGTCATCAAAATCCTTTCGACATTTTACAAACTTATTGCAATTTTCTAATAGAAATGATCACAAAGACCTAGGTTTTATCGGAAACTTCTTAGCGCACCGTTACAAACGTCCTCTCAACTTCAACAGAGGGCGCTTCAAGTACCTTAAGGTAGACCACTCTAAGCTGACCCCCCGCCCCCGTCTACTCTTTAATTAAACGTCCAGACCCAGGGCCGGGGCATGTAACGTCGGGGGTCAAGTTACAGTGGCTAAGTTCAATGACAAAAGACGCGGGAAAACAATGGTGGGTGCGCTGTGAAGATGAGTCTTTTTTTATTTTAAAATTGCATTAGATTTTTTTTGCAGTACACGGGGCTGGCTTTTTATAGCATACTTTATAAATTACAGCTACAGTTGTTGAATATACATCTGAAAATAGACCATATACATCTTTAACAATATTAAATTAATCTTAATTTTGACCACAGACCATGTACAAGTACATCTCTGGGTATTATATTAATTTCATTATATTCCTTGTTTAATCTTGAGACGTTATACACTCTCTAACTTTACTGATGTTGTAATATATGTAATAGATATCTTTGCAAGTTTATCTTCACTGTATCACATTAATTTTGTTACAATTGTAAACTCGAAATTATTATTCTTTCTTGAACTGTAAATTAATATTTTGACATGAAAAATGTATTATCATAGTCAGATTTTCTTCAATTGTAAATTAATATTTTGACATGTAAAAGTGCCCATGTGGCCTATTTGCAGAATAAATGTTTGGTTTTGATTTTGATCCAATGTACATACCTATAAGAATACAGCAAAGTTATTTCTAATAATTGCACACCTCGTTTAAGACTGTTGTGTTACTGTACTTTAGTGCGGGGCGAGAACAGATATTTCGGAATATTCTTTATCTACACCCATACAGTAAATCCTCTTTTATGTACCGTAAACTGGGGTGACTTTAAGAAAAAGCGGGGCTACTTTGATACATATAAAATACTTATATATTCATCATTAATTATTTCTAGTTTGATTCAGTTTAGTAAATAGTTATGAAATTAACGAAGGTATAGCTTGACACAAGGTTAACTAAATAAAAAAGTAAAACACGGCATAAAAACTGAATTTTAAAGTCGCCCCTCAATTTGAAAGTAACCCCGGTTTACGGTACTCAAAAAGTGTAGGTAAGGACCAACTTTACAATATCGCGCCGGTCCGGGGCGGAGATGGCCATAACAGTATCAAAAACGGTATCGTTATGGCCATCTCCGCCCATAACGATACAGGCTCGTGCTCAAAAGACTTCAACGGGCTCACGCTCGACCTCACTACACTTGCAACCCAATGGTTCCTGAACACATGAAAGAGGATTTAATATACGGATGTAGATAAAGTAGTGTATGCAACTGTACATAATGTGATCCTATTATGAAACTCAACTTTCATAAAACCACACTCGTGTTTTAAGACCTCTCATTATGTATCAGTTGCATAAACTACTATTCTGTTTTATCGTGACGCTTAATTTGTCGCAGAATTAGTGCTTTGGGTGGCTTGGATTGGATTGGATTGGATTCATTTATTCTTCAATTTAGGCATGTTACATGCACTTATGAATGTCAAAAAACTACCACCGGTTCATAAAATAAACCTCTGCCTCGAGAAGAACCGGCGTAAGAAACTCGGCGAGGTGTCATTTTTTCAAAACAATACAATGTATATAAAATAACAGTATCATAATACTACAGAATTCAAATGCTACAATATAAACATACATACATATTTTTTGATATTAAGGACAAAATATTAAATATTTCTGTGACAATGTTTCCCACCCCTTAAAACTATAACAAATGAGACAATATTGGCCTTGATCGATTTCTGACATCCTTAACTAGGTTTATACGTTTTGATTTTTTGGTAATTTTTCTCTTTTATGAAATAATAGCAAAAAACTAGGATGAAGTTTTCGAGACAAAAAAACGAATTTTTAAGGGTCCATATTTTCACTTGTATGCAATTTTTCCAAAAATTCAAAACGTATGGACCTAGTATTTAATGATACCTACAACATTTCTAAAAATCATGCAAATCCGTTCAGGACTAGAGGGTGGAAAACCTCGCCGCTTTTTGTATGGAAAAATTCTGATACATAACCTTCTTAAAGGACACGGTACAGTACAAAATCACAATAAGTAGAAACAAACAACAGGCGGTCTTATCGCTAAAGACCGATTTCACTATTCAGTTTAATATTTAAATCTTTACATTTGACGAGTTATCGCTAGTAAGAATTTTATACATTTGGTTTTTCGAATTCAACACTTAAGTTATTCACAGCCAACCAGTCCGATATAATAATAAGTAGACATTAAGTATGCTTTACGTGTTGGTCACTCAGTGCACTGTAGAGGTGGGTGATAAATAACTTCATGATGAAAAAATCACAGTGATCCGCCGTTACAAAATAACGTTGTTACTGGCGTTACGATATCACAGGAACAGTTTAGACCGGTCGGTGCCTAGGGAATCGCCTCGCGTCGCGCACCGCTGTGACTGCGACTCAGCTCGGCATAATTCGGGGCCAATCGGGCTCAGTTGGCGTTTTATTGTAATACAAGCGACCCGCCCCGGATTCGCACGGGTGCAATGCTGATACATGTATTATACATATAAACCTTCCCCTTGAGTCACTCTATCTATTAAAAAACCGCATCAAAATCCGTTGAGTAGTTTTAAAGATTTAAGCATACATAGGGTTATAGGGACATAGGGACAGAGAAAGCGACTTTGTTTTATACTATGTAGTGACTTTTCAAAACAGTTATTAAACGCCTTCATTGTCAAGGCGGTAATGTATGTCACGTAGAAGTAGACGTAGCAGTAGTCACAGAGTAACATTAGTTGTTACTAATGTTACAGAAATATTGGTAACAGCGCCGGGAACGAAGAAACGTAAATATCGTGATACGAAGTAACCGGGTTGACACAATCACGGTGATTTTTTTACAGTGATATTTTTGGAACGGGAATAATATTAACGGTGATCAAAAAGTAACACTTTTCTCCATGTCTAAAGCACTGAAAGGTTGGCACACGTTCAGGCCGATTAAAGATACTTTAAGGAACAGACGTGCCACTATAAAAAATAATAGAATTCAACTTCACTTGTAATACTTACATTTTTAGATACAATTCCAATAGGTAAGTTGTAATTGTATTGTGTAATACGTTTTATGAATGAATTAATGAATGAATATTTCATTTGTCAGGTCGGGCCTGAGTTTCTTGCTGGACTCTTCCCAGCTAGGCTAGGTTTAGTGAACCAGCGACAAACTCACAATATCTCATTCCACTCACACCTCAAATTCGGTTGAAACCGCTAAACCAATCTCACAGGAGCGCAAACTCTTAGAGTATTCCAGTGTTCCAAAGCACATGCGTGGTCGTGTCGGAGGTTTTGCCCTGGATTTTCCCCAGGCTACTCTCCAACCGCGCACTCCTATCGCTTTATTGGGCCCGGCCTATAAAACCACAGTCAGGTTCAAAAAAAAAACATTCATTTGTTTCTTGCATAGAACTTAACAAGCTGCCATAGCATACTACTTCATTGTTTAAAAAAGTAGGCTATAGTTCTTGCTAGACTGCCTAAATTTTCAATTGTTATTGGATTAGTCTAGCTGCCACAAAAATATTAATTCATAAAATAATTTAAAACTAATGATACTACAAAATAAGTGTAACAGAGACAGAGCTATCCAATCCAGGCTACTCTCCAATCCACAACTAAATCGCACACTCCTATAGCTTCATTGGGCCCAGCCTATAAAGCCACAGTCAGGTTCAAAAAAAGAGTCTTTACTCCATGATTTAGCGGTAGGAGCCAGTTAAAGACCACCCTAACTCTGAACGCTGTTTCACAACTCACTTCTATTGATTATGGTGTCTGTGGACAGCATTAGTCGTAATCAATCAAGCGTCACCTGTGCCTGAAGTGTGAGCGCGCGCGATATACCGCCCCAATGAGACTCGCTACAAATCACTCGTTTCGACCTAGTTAACATGGCTTTAAATATTGGATATATGCGATCTTAATTTAATGTGCTTTGTTTGAATGGAGACCAGTGTTGCCAGGGCTGGAATTTCATTCCATCCGACTTCGGCCTTGAAAAGATCTGAAAACAGTTGCGAGGATCCGCCCCCTTCGGCCGTCTACGAAACCGGAGTTTCGAAACTGGCTTCGATGGAGGCTTTTATAGTACTTGTACGTAACTGGCTTCGATCAAGTATTTTTTTTTACTTGTACGTAATTAGTTTCGATCAAGTAATTGTCACATTGAAACCGTAGTTAGAAAGTATTTACAAACTTAACACTTAGGTTAGCACAGTTTAGTTTGAGGTTCTATGGTGTTTCCTTACGATTTATCGCCACGTAAAATTCCATTATTTTCTCATACATTGGGAAGCGGTCCGATTTGATCTCCACAAGATCCGCCAGAGGCCTGAAATATCCGAAATCGGACTAGATCCGCACTGGCAACACTGATGGAGACTCGCTTCTATTAAGTTTTACTGCTGGGGCGCTACCGCGAACAGCAAACCAAGTTTTCCGTCTCTGTCGCACTTGCAAGTTTGCATATAAGCGAGACAGAGAGGGAAAACTTCGTTTGTGGTTCGCGGTAGCCCATCAGAAGTGCTTCACATCGCCGAGAGAATTGATAACACTATGCACTAGGGTCATACACGGATTTAGGTTCGCGTCTGTGGACATACCAAAAGTTAAGGGCTACAAAGCTTAATTTTGAATTGGACCAGTAACCCGTGTCTTTTTTTTTATTTCTTTATTTTTCCTGGGGGTTTTAGCAATTGCTACGCCACCCCCGTAATACATTTATTATCCTAATAGTACAGACTTAAGCAGACCTAAGCAGTCCCCTGGCATCATCAGATGATGGTGACGCCGGGGTGCTGTTGCATATGTCTATGTCACTGGATATTGCGCCGAAGCGCCTGGTAGTGCTCCGGACACACTCGTCAGCACGTGTTGTACATCTTCTACTGTATTACAGTCCAAGTCAATCAATCAATCAAATCATTTATTTGCAGTAGAACATAGTTAAATGCATGTAAATACAATGTAGTAAATTAAATTAATTCAATAAAAAAAGATAATGATAATACAATAGTCAATTAAATTAATTCAATAAAAAATAAAAATAATGATAATAATACAATAGAAATAGGAAACATGAGTTGAAATAATAATTATACAATGTCATAGAGAAAAACAGAAACCAAATAAGTAATAACATGTCATAATCACAAATAATAATTATAAAATATGTTATGTCTGCCAAGGTTCGAATGAAAATTAATTATATTATGTAAAGTAGTTTGGAGTACCAGATAATTTCATCAGGAATTTAAACTTGTTTGTCGGAATGTGTCCTGTGCGAAGCCGTAATAGTGCTATAATATGTTTCCTCTTTTCGTTCACAGTGTCTCCGTTTCTATAAATCCCTGTAATAAAAACATAGCTAACATGCACATGCCGTTAACTATTGACCGCGGGAGGTACGACTTTTGTTTTTTCAATTAAGTATGACCCATTATGATTTTCTCTTTAGAGGACTTGAGGTTTTTCAAACTTAATTCTCCTAAACAGAAGTTAGATGTTACGTGAGGCTTTTGAAATCAACTACGTCATTATTAGACCGCCTGGTGTTTTCCTCTCATTCCAATTATGTGCTGTAGGTAAGGTACTTTTTTTGTTTGTGTTAAATGTGTTTTAATAGGGAATGGGAAACTTGCATGAACATTACATCGCAAGCCAACAAGCAAGCATGTGAAGCCACAATAATAATAATAAATAATAATAAATATTAGAGGACAATCTTACACAAATCGAACTAGCCCCACAGTAAGCTCAAGAAGGCTTGTGTTATGGGTACTAGACGACGATATATTCAATAGATATAAATACTTAAATACATAGAAGCCACAGTCAGGTTAAAAAAATACAGATGTGGTTTTAAAGATTTTAGCCCTTGTAAAAGACAGACAGAGATGTGTAAGGTTTGAAATATTCATATACAAAACTATTGTTTTTGTATATGTATATTTCAGAGAGCATTTAAGCCACATTAAGTAAATTGGAACGTACGTCACCAATGAGAGAGACATAATGAGAGAAGTCTATGGGAAAGAAAGGGATGAATGAACGAATGACTGAAAGAGACATAGGATAGATCAGTAGTAAAACACTGAGATGGAAATAAATGTATTATATTACTATATAATGTAATGTGAAAAGGTGAAGTTGATTGAATTTTGTTAATTACTAGCGACCCGCCCCGGCTTCGCACGGGTGCACTATTTAATGGATGTTATTATAGATATAAACCTTCCTCTTCAATCACTCTGTCTATTAAAAAAAATCGCATCAAAATCCGTTGCGTAGTTTTAAAGATTTAAGCATACATAGGCATCTGTGTTTCCGAGTTCGTATAACCTAGACATTTTTAAGGCACAAGTGAATAGGCATCTTCTGGGTGAGCTCGCTTCATCGTCGGCCTCATCTTTGCCCCCTGGCTAGATGCTGGCCAAGAGCAATACCATTTTTATTGAAAAAATATCGATTTGCTTAAAAATGGCCACAAATGACTACAGTATGGGGTTCTTCAAGAAAGGAGTGTATAAAATTCTAAAGGGTCGGCAACGCGCATGTGACACCCCCAGGAGTTGCAAGCGTCCATAGGCTACGGTGACCGTTTACCATCGGGCGGGCCGTACGCTTGTGTGTCACCGACGTGCTACCAAAAAAAATTAATAAATACCGACCAAGTGCGAGTCGGATTCGCGCACGAAGGGTTCCGTACCATTATCTATAAAAACGGCAAATCACGTTTGTTGTATGGAAGCCCCCTTAAATATATATATTATTCTGTTTTTCAGTATTTGTTATTATAGTGGCAACAGAAATATTCATCTGTGAAAATTTCAAGTGTCCGACTATCACGGTTCATGAGATACAGCCTGGTGACAAACGAACGGACGAACAGTGGAGTCTTCGTGTTGGTGAGCGACCGCGCGATCTTTTTCCTCCTCCTTCAGTGTACCCAACCACAATTAGTTTTTCCAAATTTTCGCCGCCTGCGCACTGTGTGGCCGAAATACCCAAGAATCCGTTGTTGGCACATGTTAAGGTGTCTTCGGGTAATTTCGAATGTCGGGTAATTCCGAAAATAACCAATTCCAGTCTAACTAAGCTATTTTATTGCATCTCATCATCATCACCATCAAAAAGAAATGTTAACTTTTTTGTTGATGTTTGGGTAGTGCAACAAAATCACTTAGTTAGACAGAAATCTGTTTTCGGAATTACTCGACATTCGGAATTACCCGAAGACACCATAGATAAGCGAGTTTTTATTCGCAGCTGGTTGAGGATCGATGCATTAGTGCGCTTCGCAGTTCCAAGGTATCCTTAGCATTCGTTACCCTTTGGGTATGGAACCCTTAAAATACAAAATATGTACTTGAATAAGTAGGGAAGTACAGCTATTGTAGATACGGATCCCTCGCAGTCCGCTCGCCCCGGGCGGACACGGTAAAGCACTTCGCGGACATTTCACTGGAACCTTCGAGATATATCGGCCTTCCTGGGCTTGTCAGCCATTTTTTACATCGAACCAGCTTCTGCGATTTCGTACAGAGTAAATTAAATAATAAATAAATAAATATTAGAGGACAATCTTACACAAATCGAACTAACCCCACAGTAAGCTCAAGATGGCTTGTGTTATGGGTACTAGACGACGATATATTTAATAGATATAAATACTTAAATACATAGAAAACATCCAAGACTCAGAAACAAATATTCATGCTCATCACACAAATATTTGCCCTGACTGGGATTCGAACCCAGGACCGTCAGCTTCACAGGCAGGTGCACTACCCACTAGGCTAAACCGGTCGTCAAATTATAACCTTATAATAGGTTATTTTGTATATTTAAGCGATTTTACAGGGAGCAACAGATGTATTAATCTATAATTTTTCAAGAGGCAAAAAACAGATATTTTTAAATTACAATACGTCTAAATAACGTAAATAAATAAATAAATATTTTGTGGACAATCTTACACAAATCGACCAAGTCCCAAACTAAGCAAAGCTTGTATAATGGGTACTAGGCGACGATATACATATTTATATAGAGAAATATATACTTAAATACATAGAAAACATCCAGGACTCAGGAACAAATATTCATGCTGATCACACAAAATAAATGCCCTGACCGGGATTCGAACCCGGGACCTCCAGCTTCGAAGGCAGGGTCACTACCAACTAGGCTAGGGCGGTCGTCAAATCGTCGTATTTTTAAAGCGGTTTTAAGTGGTAAGCACCCTTAACAATAAAGTTATGTTGATATATTTCTGATCAGTTTGTCTGCGCACATATTTTCGAGCTTGACTGTACCTGTGTATACCTAAACTAGGCTCCGGTGTCTGCAGGCCTTATATAGTCGGGAAAATATGTTTTTCTCCAACAAAAGGCATTACACCTCAATTTTATTTGTTTGGCTACAAAACACGAAACAGCCCATAATATTTATTTGGAATCTTATTGTGATTTCTATAGAACGCGGTAACGGGATTACCCGTCGGGGTTTCTATTGTGTTACGGCGATATACGGCCGGAAAGTGCCGACCGAGACGCCTGAAATATACGAGTATTCTTTCACTGTGTGATGGACCTCAGGATGGGAAGAAGGAATACTTGCATGAAGAGAGTAAAATAAATTGATGATGCCGCTGGTTTATTGACTCACCAAGTGATCAGAACAAATTTCGAGAAAAAAGTGCCAAACCCTGACTACCCCTTCCACGTTATCCACCATATTAATCATTACACATACTTTCTTAAGTTATTAGTTTTATTTAATATATTAAGAGTATGACAATTTATGAATGTATTAATATCAATCAACACGACATATAAATATACAATTTAATGCATATGACTCGGTTGTGTAATCAAGGATAATACTTTAATCAAAAATAAAATGGAGTATCGAGGACACCGACAGTAGATGGCGCTGTCACAGTGACAGACTATGATGGCTTCGGACCTGGCACGCTAGGTGGCGCTAACAACTGCGATTTGTCCGATGATTTCCTATTAATGAATACATACTCAGTCTAACCCGCCGTCCGTTGCACAAATTGAATACCCAGCAGATATAGGATTATTATAACACAACCCTTTGCCCGTTAGTAAAGCAAAGAAAAAGGTATATACATTGTAAAAAAAATCCGTATTTTGTAAAAAAACACATCACTGTAGTTGATAGGACAGAGGGTCTACTCCGAACTTCGTATCGTACCGCCCCTTTCACTCTCGTGTTATTCACTATATGAGTGAGAGGGATGGGAAGATACGAAGTTTGGATTTCGAAGTTCTGAGTAGCCTTTCTGGAACATCACAACCTATAAGCCAATTTTCATTTTTTTTTAATAAAAATGGAATCGCTCTTGGCCAGCATCTAGCCAGGGGGCAAAGATGAGGCCGACGATGAAGCGAGCTCACCCAGAAGGTGCCTATTCACTCGTGCCTTAAAAAGGTCTAGGTTATATGAGCTCGGAAACAAACGCCGGCAGAGAATTCCAAACCTTAGAAGTGCGCATTATAAAAGATGATGCAAAGCGCTTGGTTCGAATCGAATAAGAGGAATTTCGACCAAGAGAGGGATTTCATTCCGTAGCAGAACTGGGGTCACCGACATAGCCTTCAAAATTGCGAGACTTAAGTGGCAGTGGGCAGGGCACATTGCTCGCAGGACTGACGGTCGATGGGGCCAGAAACTGCTTGAGTGGCGTCCACGCACCGGAAGACGAGCTGTCGGTAGGCCTCCGACAAGGTGGAGTGATGACCTGGTGAAGGTCGCGGGAATCCGGTGGAAACGAACGGCACAGGACCGGTCTAAATGGCGAGCCTTGGGGGGGGCCTATGTTCAGCAGTGGACGTCTTTCGGCTGAAATGATGATGATGATGAATAATCTTTATTGCTTTAAAATCTAACGTTACATTACAATATTATCAGTAATGAATGAAGTAACATGTGTTAGGTTTGTAACAAGTTTACAGGGGGTGAGCCTCTGTCTCCCGAACTAGGCTTTGAGCCTGTGACTCGGGAGTCAGTGATTCCTCCAGGGTATTAGCTCACAAGATGGTCACAATAATAAGAACAGTTTAAATTATGTACTATAAGGAACAGGCGCGGTTACAGGGGGCAGGGGGGCAACAGGGGCAATTGCCCCCCCCTGAAGCCTGTGTCAGGGGAGGGCAATTGCCTATGTCCTGGCGTAGGAAATATGTTCTGACAATAAAAATAGTTAACAAAAGTCAGTTTTATTTTCGGAAAGTTCGAAAGTGCCTTCCCTGAACAAAATCCTGGATCCGCGCCTGATAAGGAAAGTTGTTATAACAAAAAGACAAATATTAAAAGATATGAGCCAGCGAGCACCATTACAAGGTATGTATATGTAATGTGTACATCTCATTATGTCTATATGCTTGTGTATGTGTGCGTATGTGTGCGTGTGCGTGTGCGTGTGTGTGTGCGTGCGCGTGCGCGTGCGTGTGCGCGCGTGTGTGTGTGTGTGTGTGTGTGTGTGTGTGTGTGTGTGTGTGTGTGTGTGTGTGAATGATGAGGGATTTCATTTATCATACCATCTTAGGCGGCCTAAATGTGTCCGTCCGTGTCCGTGTGTTTCCACAACAAGGGCCGTCCTTCGGAGGGAGATGTTCTTGTCCGCCTCCGAAGGGCACGGATGATGGGATTATTTCGTACCAATCATTTCCCGATGGTGTGCTTTGCTTTATCGTGATTTTAAGTCACGCTTGCTTGTATGGATACATATACCTTTTATTTCACTACTGAATTATATTTATTCCATAGTAAATTACGAGTAACATAACATTTAAAACTAAAATGATATTAAAAAAGGTCTCCAAGATCGGAGCCCTGTGGAAGGGTTTTCATAAGGCATACCTACATACGTAGGTACATATAAGAATCCATTATAAATGGATCGAACTTAGAACCTACTTTTTTGTAGACGGTTAAAAATTACGCTTAATAACGCAGGCGAAGCCGCGGGAAAAGCAAGTAAATATAAAAAAATTCAATATGACATGTGGACATGTCATTAAAAATAAATATATAAAATTTCAATATGACATGTAATACTATCAATAAACAGTATGAGTATGACAATACGTTCGCAAAGGTTCAAAAATATATGACTTATCTGAGAAACCTTACGCTTTACAAGAAAGTCGTGTTCGCATATTTTCGATCACTTTGTCCATGTAAATTATTTCGAACTCGTCTGTAGGTAGACAGTTTTTTTTAGGCTTTTATTCGGAGCATGAAACGGGGGTCAAAGGAAACGTGTGGTCGTTCAAATCACCCCAATCTAGGTTTATGGCCCCAAACCAAATGAAACTAGCCGTCAACGCCATAGAGCATGAAAGGGGCAAGATGGGCATGGGATTAACGGCTGTGAAACGGGACTGGTATTCACAACGCATACCTATTCGCCTCAGTAGTGCCGGTTTTATAGTGCGGGATTAATAGGGTGCCACACTCAATTTATAACAAGCCTCTCAAAAGATAGAAAGTTAACTACCTATATTTTATACAAACGCCTTAAGGGAGGCGTACAGCGACATCTACCAGAAGACTCGTGCTTCATTAACGATGAAGCATTGATTTCTTGGGGTGGCGCATTGCAACTGACGATTCTCAATATGATTTGAGACGTTAGTGCCGTTAATGAAGCATGAGTCTTCTGGTAGATGTCGCTGTACGCCTCCCTTAAGGCGTTTGTATAAAATATAGTTTACGTTAGCAGCGGTACTGCTTAATATGAAGGAACGGTTGATGAATTTGGGACTGGCTGGTGATTGCACCTATAGCTCAGTTGGCGAGTGCGACTGGCCGCGAGTGCCGGGTGGTCGCAGGTTGGAATCCTGCTCGGTGCCTAAATTTTTCAATTTTTCCTTTACTTTAAATTTTAACTACCTATTTCTGTATGTAAATAACCTTTTACCTATTGTTTCTTTCCTATTTTACATTTTATGTACCCATTCTGAATTGTACTGTGACTTCGTGTACGAATTTTGTTTTGCTGTAAATATTTTTCTTTATTTCCCCCGGGAAAAGGGTAAGTGCATGTTGTGGGATGCCAGGTGCGTTAGCTCCTTGGCCGGACCAACCCGGACTATGCGGCGGGCAGAAGCAGTCATACTCGTGATCGGGTGCTGTTTGTGGAGTCCGGTCTGTTCATGCTTGCTAGGACATAGTGACCACGTTAATACTAGTGCCTTTTTATAGGGGATTGACGAGAGACATCATCCTGTTGTGGATTCGTTTTTATTATCAGTGCCTTAGAGACCATATACATCTCTAACAATATTAAATTAATTTTAATTTTGACACTCAGAGACCATCTCTGGGATATTATATTAATTTAATTATACTACTTCTTTAATCTTGAGACCTTATACATCTCTAACTTTACTGATGTTGTAATATTTGTAATAGATAACTTTGCAAGTTTATCTTCACTGTATGACATTAATTTTGTTATAATTGTAAACTCGAAATTATTATTCCTTCTTGAACTGTAAATTAATATTTTGACATTAAAAATGTATTACTTATTGTAGTTGGACTTTCTTAAATTGTAAATTAATATTTTGACATGTAAAAGTGCCCTTGTGGCCTATTTGCAGAATAAATGTTTGATTTTGATTTTTTGAGTGGCTGAACAGTATGTAAGCAGGAAAAATACACTGTGCTTGCTAACTTCTTGTTCGTCAATATTGGGTTGTTGCTGCTCTGAGGCGAAAACCTTTCTTTCATCTCTCCTATTCGGAAAGTTCGATTTTCATGAGATTAATTGATAGAGGCAAAGTTTGATTTGTAAAGGTGCCCTTGGGCACTTTGCAGAATAAATAAATAATAATAATAAATAAATATTAGAGGACAATCTTACACAAATCGAACTAGCCCCACAGTAAGCTCAAGAAGGCTTGTGTTATGGGTACTAGACGACGATATATTTAATAGATATAAATACTTAAATACATAGAAAACATCCAAGACTCAGAAACAAATATTCATGCTCATCAATATTTGCCCTGACCGGGATTCGAACCCAGGACCGTCAGCTTCACAGGCAGGTGCACTACCCACTAGGCTAAACCGGTCGTCAAATGTTTTCATTTTGAATAAGGTGGTGAATCGGGGTCAAGTCACATTAGGAGGGAATGGTGAGGCGATTGGAGAGGGCTCGTGAAGTGCTTAATGGGGACCCTCGTAGTGGCAACCTCTCCGGCGCTTAGGTAGTGACAGTGGCTTTGTTTATTTTATTGTCAAAAGGTGACATTTTAAGATTTTTGGATGTAATGTGTGTAATGTGTTATGTAATTATTATTTATTGTAATTAATTACCTATCAGCTAATGTAATTGTTAAGTCGCGTTCACGGATACGAGATATTTCATCATCATCATCATCATTTCAGCCGAAAGACGTCCACTGCTGAACATAGGCCTCCCCCAAGGGCATGTTTTTTATTTTTCCCTTGGGAGGGATTTGCCATAGTCGCCACGCTTGGCAAGCGGGTTGGCGACCGCAGTTTGATGGTGGTAATGATCGAAGGATGCTGCTGCCCACCCCCCGATTTTCCCTTATTCGCCTCCTACGAAACCCACGGGAAGAGATGGGGTGGCGCAATTCTTACCCGGCAACCACACGGGGGATACTTAGTTTACGGGACGAGATATTTAGTTTAATTTTATTATTTTTTTTTTGTTAAATATAGCCGTGTCAAAATTCATGTGCGAATTTTTCTTTTTAGTTATTTGTAATGTCTCTATAGTTCGTTTTTGTTTATGTGTTACCCGCCGTGAATTTCACCGGTTGGCTCCGACGGAAGACCAGCGTCGACCAGTTAGGTTGGCGCCATGCTGAGTCGGGACCATTTCGTGGCATTATTGATTGTTTTCTTTTTGTTTTACACCTTTTACACTTTAATCCTTTTTCAACTTTAATCCTTGGTATGTGTATTACTCCTGTGCCACGAATAAATGTTTTTTGTTTTTTTCTTTCTTTCTAATGTTTTAATGAAATTGTATTAATTTGTATTAATTTGGATTGAACTCTGACATCATTCGTAATGTATAATTATTGTTGTAATATTTCATTTAAATACTTGTTGACATGTAAATTGGTTTAATGAATAAATTGAATATGAATATGAATATAAGACCTAAGGATGGTATAGGCGACCCGGCCTATGCTCTATGATCCTAATGGTTGACCCATGCCAACCTCGCTTATGGCATGCGTCAATACCTACAAATAGTGGACTGTATGGAAAACAAAGGTAGCTACTGACTCTACTATCTGTTGAAACACTGAAGACTCACTGACTCTAATAGAATGTTCTGCTACGCAGTTAAGTAAATTTTATGTTTGTTTGAAATAATAAGAAATAATTCGGATATAATGCGGTTTTATATTAAATATCACAGGTACGATCCTTAGCCTAAGTTATCTAGCAAAATAAACACTGTACGACACGATTTGACTTATTTATAACGAATTTAGCTAAATCTAGGTATAAACTTCTAGACTTCCTATGCTGAGTACTGATGCGAGCGGGGTTCCTTATTCACTTTTCTTCTTTGGGATCCTAGCTGCTTGTCGTAGTGTTCCTCTGGTACTGAATGAAGTGAATGAGCAACCCTCTCTTATATTCAGCCCAGTTGGCCCGTGGAGAGAGCCATGTCTCTTACGGTTAAATGCCGAGCAGGTTCAGACCACGCCCCTAGTATATATACCGTGGTTTACTGAGATCGAGCTTCACTCGATCTCCTGAGGCTGCAGATAGCCTTACTCGTCTCGTGTCAATCTTGACGAGTCGCTATTCGACTCGTCCATACGAGACTCGCTAACTTAGGGCATGATTCGATCTGCGCTGGTCCTGAGAGCAGTTGATGCTGCGCAAAAACTACTTTCACTGAATATTATTATCTGGCGAGATGCGCCACGCGGTCAACTTCGCGTGCCTGATTACAACACAGGGCTTACTATGTGCGCGGGAGCGCCTACTAGGTATGAGATAGATCTCATGCCTCCAGGACCAGCTGTTCGTGAGCTATTTCACGATACGTGGCATTTTGATAGTGAAAATATCAGTCATGGATCGATATTTTTACTTTCTTGCGCAATCTTCATTATTATTGCGCCATATGCAATGGAATCTTCCACTGCAACTATTACGCAGTATCGCGTAAGAAATAAGGTAACTCGCTCGTAAGTTCGCTTACGTTCATTCCCATAGGGCGAATGACTACCAAATACGTAAATAACATTGATTCACTTAAATATTTCAACTTAAATAACATGAACGCTCTTAAATCTACCTAGCCCTATTGTGTTTATCTTTATTGATACTAATGTGGCCCTTATTGGCCTTACATGCTAGGTACATGATCTAGAGGTGGGTTCTGTCCTCTACACTCCCCGCCGTCTGAAGCTCAGACTCCTGTGACCTCGGTGGCCAGACTCCTGTGTCATCGGTGGCCATGGTCATCAGGCTTCAGCGGGATCGGGACTCGGCGCAGGCTGGGTGCTCGACGCAGGCTCGTGGCTCGGAGTGCGCTCGATGCTCGACGCAGGCTCGTTGCTCGGAGCGGCCGGCACCAACACGGCCAGCCGTGAAGTCGCACGGCGTAGCACGCCGTACGTTGTGCGGACGTCCACGTTCCGCACTTTTCCGTCGGGCCCTGGGTAGGTGGCCACGACTAGCCCTCGCGGCCATACGTTGCGAGGGCTTGCGGGGTCGGCGACTAACACACAGTCGCCGACGTGGATCTGCTGGGCCCCACCGCCGGAGGATTGGCGGGGGGCTAGCAGTGGGTAATACTCTTTCACCCATCGCCGCCAGAAGTGGTCTGCCAGTGCCTGTACTTGGCGCCATCTTCTTCTGTCGTCTTCCTCGCTGGGACCGATGACAGGCTGCTGGATCGTCGACAGCAGCAAGAAGTGGTTCGGCGTCAGCGCGACGTCGTCGCCAGGCTCGGTGGGCACGTGCGTGAGTGGTCTTGCGTTTACCACGTACTCCACTTCTGCAAGGAGCGTCAGGAAGATCTCTTCGCTCGGCGCTCTCTCGTTCATTGTATATGCCAGCGCGTTCTTAATGGTTTTGACCATTCTCTCCCAGCTGCCGCCCTGTGATGGCGCAGCCGGGGCGATGAAGCGCCAGTTCATTCGATGTTGCAGCCCGTAGTTCTGGAGTGCCGGTAGCCATTCTTCGTGGGCCGCCTTCAGCTCCAGGGCGGCCGCGCGGAACGATGTCTGGTTATCGCTCCACATCGTCTGTGGCCATCCTCGTCGCGCCGCGAAGCGTCGCAGCGCGTTGATGGCACTGTCGGTTGACAGGCTGTGCACGACTTCCAGGTGGACCGCGCGTGTCGTCAGACACGTATACAGCGCGACCCACCTCTTCTCGCGACGCCTGCCGATCGTGACCCACATCGGGCCGAAGTAATCTTGTGCTGCGTGCGTGAAGCAGCGCTGGTAGGCCTCCAGCCGCTCGGCCGGGAGGTCCCCCAAAGGTTGCGCGCGCGGACTCGCGCGGCGCAGGCGACAGAGCGCGCACGCCTGGGATACGGCGCGCACACTCGGCCGCAGATGAAGCACCCATAGCTTCTGCCTTAAATCATTAACCACAGCCTCATTATTAACATGCGCGCCCCTACAATGGGCGCGCTTTATTAGAAGTTTAGTATAGGACTCCCTACCGTCCAGGATAATGGGCTTCTCAGCCGTGTACCGTACCGGTGCACGGCTGAGCCTGGTTCTCATTGTCAGCAATCCTTCCGACGAGAGCTCTGGATCCAGTTTATACAGTTTTGACTGTTTGGACAGCTTTCCTCCTGCTGTCAGTATCCTCAGCTCCTCTGGGAAGCTGCAGCGCTGGCTCCGCTGCGCCAGCAAGTGCTCCGCCGCCTGCAGGTGCTTTGCCTCAAGTCGCTTGTTTCTGTCGCGCGACTTGAGCTTGTCTATAAACAATAACATGTAACCGACCGCCCTCACGAGGCGCTCAAAACTACCGAAGCGCTCTGTGTCCGGTAGCGAGGTCGCCGGTTCACTCGTTGTGGTCAGGACCGTCTTCAGCTTTCTTCTTTCTGCTGGCTCCACGTCTCGTGTGGAGATAACGGGTGGCCACTGGTCCTCCGCCTGACATAGGAAGGCGGGACCAGTGTACCATCGGTCCTTTTCACTAACCTGCTGATTCGGTCGCAGGCGGGTGGCGTCATCTGCCGGATTTAGTTTTGTGGGCACCCATCTCCATGCCGCCCGGTCGCTATTTTCTGCTATCTCCGCTATTCTGTGGGAGACGAAAGGTGCATAGCGGTGGGCGTCGTCTTTTACCCACGCTAGCACCGTACGGCTGTCCGTCCAATAGACGACCTTGTTTACCTTGTATCTCTGTTCCTTCAGCAGGGTCTGCGCCAGCCTCGACCCTGTCACAGCGGCCGTCAGTTCGGCCCTAGGGATGCTTACAGTCCTGGCCGGGTTTACCCGGGCCTTCGCGGCCGCCAGACTAACCGTCACTTTTCCGTCGGTTTCTAACCGCCAATAGGCGACCGCCGCGTATGCGACTTCTGACGCATCCGTGAACACATGTAAGCTTATGGCTGTATCCGTGCGTGTCACTGCGTGACATCGTGGGATTCGCAGCGCCGATACATGTTTCAGCGCCTCCAGCCAACTTGCAAATTGCTCCGCCTCCTCTTCTGGTAATGCTGCGTCCCATTCCACCTGACCCCAGATGGCCTGCATCAATATCTTCGCTGATATCACGTACTGGGCTAGCAGACCTATTGGGTCGTAAATGGACATTACCGTTGACAGCATCTCTCGTTTTGTCGGCGGCCGCTCTCGTCGCTTCACCTCCGACGGTACGCGTAGCAGAGTGGTGTTAAAACTCATTGTATCTGAGTCTGGATCCCAGATTAATCCCAGCACTTTTTGCTCCTTCCCGCCTAGCGCAGCCGGCTCGTCCGCGCGCTCACTCTGCGGGATCTCGTTCATTAACACCTTGCTATTCGACGACCACCCGCGGAGCTTAAAGCCCCCCGCGGCGTGAGCCTCACGTACCTGAGATGCCGTCGTTGCCAGTTCCTTCTCGTCTTCGAAGCTGGCCACAAAGTCATCCATATAATGATTTCGCGTTATTTCCTCGACCGCCTTAGGAAACCTGTGGGCCTGACACACGGCGTTATGATTCCTTACCATGTGCGCCAGGCAAGGGCTAGATATCACTCCGAATACTACCCTATTCATTCGATAGATATCCGGTTGGCCTTTCCTGCGGCTCCCGCGCCACAGGAACATCTGTGATGGCCGGTCTGCCTCGCGGATCTCTATTTGCAGGAACATTTCTTGTATGTCGCTGCACACTGCGTATGCTCCCTCCCTGAATCGCAACATAATCCCTAGTAGTGACTGTAATAGGTCTGGTCCTTCTAAAATGAAGTCATTCAGGCTTACCCCATTATTCTTGGCAGCCGCGTCGAACACCTGTCTCCATTTACCTTTATTCCTGTTGTATGTTGCGAAGTGAGCTAGGAAGTTCGCCGTTGGAGTATCGGGTACCTCGTTTACCCGCTCAGCATAACCTTTTTCCATAAGGTTGTTGATCTGCTTCTCGTACTCCTTTGCGAACTCCGGGCTGCGGTCCATGCGTTTTTCCAAGTTCCGCAGCCGACTGTACGCCATGGCGTAGCTTGACGGCAGGCTTGGTTCATCCTCGCGCCACAGTTGGCCTACCTCCCACCTACCGTCTTTCCTTGTTACAGTACTGTTGAACAGCTGTGTGGCTCGTTCATCTGCTGGCCTCACGTTGTCCTTGTGACCCACTCCCAGTGAGTCGATCGCGAAGTACTGTTTTACTGCGTCATGCAATTCTTGATCACATGACGCGTGGTACACTGCCTGTTCATTCGTTTTTAGGTACGTTGGCGTCTTACCGAATATGGCCCACCCCAGAGCGCTCTTCATCGCGACTGGGGCGTCTCGTGGGCCGGTCCTGATTTCTTCAGGTATTAATAGGTGCCAGTTATCGGCACCTAACAACAGCTGTGGCACTCCATACTGGCTCACAGCTCCGCGGGCTTCCCGCAGGTGCTCGTACCTCTCTAGCAGTGCTCCATCTACGGCCTGGCCTCTCAGGCCGAGGTTACTCACCGTTCTCATGTCGACTGGGTGAGCCATGCCTCCATTCTGAGGCCGTACGTACGCGGACACTCGCTCGGAGTGCCCCTTGTGCGCGATCCCTCCAACGCCGCGTACAGTCAGCTGATCCCGTGGTCCAGTGGCACCTATGTGATCGGCGACTGCCTGCTCGAGGAGAGAGACGGTCGATCCCTCGTCCAGCAAGCAGTGGATATGGGCCTCGCCCTTAGGGCCCGATATCGTGACTGGAAGGACTTTTAACAATACCTCGGTTGTTTCCTTGGCGTTGCTGGCGTAACTGCTTTGCTCGACCGCGCTGTCCGGTTCTCGCGTCGTGCCCTCCTTGCACGGCGGCGGCGGCGTCATACTTGCCGTCGCTGACAGCGGTCGCGGTCCTTCTTTGTGAAGCAGTCTATGATGGGGACGTGAGCAGCCCGGTACGCTGCAGCCTTTCACTTTGCACTGCGAGCGTTGGTGCCTGGCACTCATGCACTTGAAGCAGACCCTGTTCTGCTTCGCCCACTCCCATCTCGCCGGTAATTGTAGTGCCTGCAGCTTCCTGCACTCGTTGGTCTTATGACCGGCACTACAGTACAGACATACCTGTATTCGCGACGTCTGTACTTGCTCCGTCGCGTACGCCACCTTTGAGGGCAACGGCCGCCGCGGCTCCGCATACTTCGTTTGCTGGGGCGCCGGCGGGCGGTTGCTAGCTCGGTTCTGGGTCCTAGGTGCGTACGTTTGAGGCGGTGCTCCCCGCGGTACGTTCCTTGTGACGGGCGCGCTGGCGTGGGTGAATTCAAGTTGCAGATCACTCTCTTCCAGTAAGAAGTCTGCCATCACCTGGATCTCCGCCAAGCCGCCGTCTCTATGCCCACGTGCATAATCGCAGTACCGCGATCGTAGGTGCGGACTCAGTCTGTCCGTCACCTCGCGCACTAACAGCGGGTTATTCGCGTAGTGCGCGTCGTCCAGATCCATGAGCGTGCTTACTATGTTCATGATCTGGATTGCGAAGTTGTTGAGCTCGTTCGCGCTCGACCCGACGTGTGGTAGCCTCCTGAGATCTTCTAGCGCCTTGTCTTCTAGAAAGTCTTTGCGACCGTACTGTTTATTAAGTATCCTAATTACCAGATCAGGAGTGGTCGCCGTTGACAGGATGTGCTGCACGCACGCCTTCGCTTCACCTTTGACTGCGGCCCTCAGCCGCGCCACGTTCTCGTAGCCGTTAAACTTGTAACGCTTGTTGCTTTCATTATACGTGTTAATGAAGCAACGCCACTCGCTGACGTCCCCGCTGAAGTGTGGCAACTCGTACACCTCCTTGGTCGCGGGACGCGCTGCGGTCTGCATGCGCTCGAACAACTCTACCATACCTTCTGGCGTCGTTGTTGCTGTGAACCTAGAATGAGGCGTCCTTGGCTCGTTCATGCGTTCTGGTTCACGTGCATGCTCGCTCTCGTACTCCAGTCCCCGGGATGGAGAAAGGGGGCGCCGGCGGGCGCTCGTCGCCCCGCGCTCCAGCTTCTCCTGGCTCCGCTCGATTGGACGCCTCGGCGTCTCTCCAATGCGAGCTGGGGCTGATTCATGTTCGTACGAGGCGACTGATCGGTTGTCCCGGGTCCGTAGCTCTCGACGATCTTCCTCGTCGTGTCGCTCCGCGGACTCGTCCACCCATCGAGCGACTCGGTCGCTACCACCGGAACTTTCCGAGTTTATTTGGGCTATTCTTGCCTGTAACCGCCTGTTAACTAGGTCGGTTTCGATCGCCAGCTCTTGACGCCGTAGATGCGCCAGCTGTTCTGCAGCCTCGACTTCGGCTTGCAGTCGGCGACCTTCTGCTCGACTGCTCCGGCGCGAAGTCATGCTTGCCGGTCCGGGAGATCTATATGGGGTGGATTGGACGAGGTCCACGAAAGCGACATTCCTCGATGTCGCGTCGCCACTCGTCGCTGGATGGTGCTCAGCCCGTTGCGGATCGACGACGTGTGTTCGGTCCAGCGCGTTGTCGTCCGGCTGTCGCTCCCTCTTCCGTAGGCGGCCGCCCTGCTCGCGGCGCCATCTCCCCTGTTCATGGATACTCGGTGACCGCGGTGGCTGCTCATGTACCAAGGTCGTCACTCCGACCCTGGCACCAGCTGGGTGCCTACTCACTTTTGCTGATTTCTTGGGCCTCTGCTCTGCAACTTGTCGCTCATTCTCTAAAATTGCAGAAAACCTGGGTAGTTCGGAGAGCGCCCCTTGGGCACCGGTGATGGTGCCAGCAGCATTGCCAGCGCTGCCAGCCCGTGCGCCGTCGGCGCCAGTGGCAGTGCTAGCGGTAAGGCCAGCGGTGCCATCGACGCCAGCGGCGCCAGCGGCAGCGCTAGCGTTCTTCATTCTTCTCCTGTCCGATGGTCCCTGCTGGTCAGCAAGTCGCTCCTGATGCACCTTGTGTGCTAGGACCGCCGATAGGGGGAACCTGGACCGTTCGGAGACGGCCCCTCGGGCCATGTAGTCGGCGCCAGCGTCCACACCCGCGGTGCCAGCTGGGTCGCCAGGGGCGGCGCCAGCAGCCACTTGCTGCCTCGCCGCCTGTTCGGAGAAGGCCCCTCGGGCCATGTTGTTGGCGCCAGCGTCCACACCCGCGGTGCCAGCTGGGTCGCCAGCGGCGGCGCCAGCAGCCATTCGCTGCCGCGCGGCCTCGGCGCCTTCCCTCAGGAAGGCTATGCGTCTCTCCTCCTGGTCGCGGTCCGACGTTTGTGACCTCGTCACATACATGACGCGCGCAGAAGGGGAGGATCTGGATCGTGTTCTCCGATACGCGGGCACTTTCATCCGCTCTACTCCGCTCGCAACGTACTACCTAACTGATTCAGTACCAACCGACGATAGGTATACGCACGTGTGATTCTAAACCGTGTTCAAGTTCGATCAGCTGATCAGCTGATTTACGCGACTCGACTCGTACCGCGAGTTACGCACACGAACGTTCACAAACAATGAGTACACGACTCAATTAACAACGATTTAATAGTCCAATAATCACACTAACCTAAAGTCACTATGCTAGATAAAAGGATCGTATTTAATATTTAAAACAAAAATAGTTACGGCTTAGACCGCCCGTGGTACTAAGCGCGCACTTCCAAAACAAAATAAAACCGCTCGTGAAACTAAAAACAATACGTGTTGCAACCCGATGCTAACAACGCAGTCACGAAAATAAAATAATATCCGAAAGTTAATTTAACACTACTACGTATTAGGTCCCGACGCCCTTAATACGCAGTTCCAAATAAAAACAAATCCGCCAATTAAATTAACACTACTACGCATTAAGCCCCGTTGCCTTAATACGCAGTTTCAAACAAACAAAACACGATCGCGAAAGTTAACACCACTGCTCGCTAAGTCCCGACGCCGTTAACGAGTAGTTAAGAATAAATCCGTTCACTGATGTTAACACTTGCTGCACCTTAAGGCCCGACGCCCTTAATTGCAACTCGCAGACCGATCGCTACTACGCACCAAAGTCCCGACACCCTTTAGTGGCGTAGCGTTCCAGAATATTCTCGAATATTCGGATTACGCAATATTACGCAATACCTGGTTGTATTACGTCACTGTTCACTAACTGCGCACTTCGCGTATGTTCGGCACTGATTCTATTGTTTACGACGTCACAGCATCCCAACAGATCCGGTTCGCTAAGGACCAAAAATATAGGCGACCCGGCCTATGCTCTATGATCCTAATGGTTGACCCATGCCAACCTCGCTTATGGCATGCGTCAATACCTACAAATAGTGGACTGTATGGAAAACAAAGGTAGCTACTGACTCTACTATCTGTTGAAACACTGAAGACTCACTGACTCTAATAGAATGTTCTGCTACGCAGTTAAGTAAATTTTATGTTTGTTTGAAATAATAAGAAATAATTCGGATATAATGCGGTTTTATATTAAATATCACAGGTACGATCCTTAGCCTAAGTTATCTAGCAAAATAAACACTGTACGACACGATTTGACTTATTTATAACGAATTTAGCTAAATCTAGGTATAAACTTCTAGACTTCCTATGCTGAGTACTGATGCGAGCGGGGTTCCTTATTCACTTTTCTTCTTTGGGATCCTAGCTGCTTGTCGTAGTGTTCCTCTGGTACTGAATGAAGTGAATGAGCAACCCTCTCTTATATTCAGCCCAGTTGGCCCGTGGAGAGAGCCATGTCTCTTACGGTTAAATGCCGAGCAGGTTCAGACCACGCCCCTAGTATATATACCGTGGTTTACTGAGATCGAGCTTCACTCGATCTCCTGAGGCTGCAGATAGCCTTACTCGTCTCGTGTCAATCTTGACGAGTCGCTATTCGACTCGTCCATACGAGACTCGCTAACTTAGGGCATGATTCGATCTGCGCTGGTCCTGAGAGCAGTTGATGCTGCGCAAAAACTACTTTCACTGAATATTATTATCTGGCGAGATGCGCCACGCGGTCAACTTCGCGTGCCTGATTACAACACAGGGCTTACTATGTGCGCGGGAGCGCCTACTAGGTATGAGATAGATCTCATGCCTCCAGGACCAGCTGTTCGTGAGCTATTTCACGATACGTGGCATTTTGATAGTGAAAATATCAGTCATGGATCGATATTTTTACTTTCTTGCGCAATCTTCATTATTATTGCGCCATATGCAATGGAATCTTCCACTGCAACTATTACGCAGTATCGCGTAAGAAATAAGGTAACTCGCTCGTAAGTTCGCTTACGTTCATTCCCATAGGGCGAATGACTACCAAATACGTAAATAACATTGATTCACTTAAATATTTCAACTTAAATAACATGAACGCTCTTAAATCTACCTAGCCCTATTGTGTTTATCTTTATTGATACTAATGTGGCCCTTATTGGCCTTACATGCTAGGTACATGATCTAGAGGTGGGTTCTGTCCTCTACAGATGGGTTGCACCAAACCGTCTGTAATCGTAAGCGGTGTTCGTTAAAATATTTTGGTGGAAAGTTTGACAAGTTTCTGTGGGATGACAGCTGCCGGCGCCATATTTGACGATGACCGGCCTGTGATCGTATGTTGGTGCAACCGACCCTAAGTCTTCAAGTTTTGTCGGAGGTTTCAGGTTACTCTCCAATCGCGTACTCCTGTCGCTTTATTGGGCTCGGCCTATAAAGCCAAAGTCAGGTCACAAAAACACACACTGGGCTTACGGTATAAGGCTATATGTGTTTACTACTTGGAACATAATTACATAATCGCGAGCATTACCATAAACGCTACCACATATGTGTACATATACAGGGCGTCCCAAAGCTATGCCACATGGAGGGAAAGTAACTTAAATATTGTAGATGGAGCATTTTACTGAATGAAGACATTATTTGAATTTAAAAAACATTGTAAATTGCATTTACAGATATTTAAATATTTTTATGGTTGAACCGGGAATCGAACCCGTTACACGTGATAAATTGATTAAATTTGTATTAAAAATGTTAAAATTCATGGTCTTCCTTTTATTTCTGATACGATGTTATTTAGCAAAAAATAATCCATATGATGAAGCCTTTCGATTGGTATGATAAAGCTACAGGGTAATTATTTTTCTTGTGTAACGGGTTCGATTCCCGGTTCACGGTTTAATTATTATTTAAATATCTGTGAATGCAGTTTAAATTGTTTTTAAAGTTAAAATAATATCTTCTTTCAGTAAAATGTTCCATCTACAATATTCAAGGTACTTTCCCTCCATGTGGCATAGCCGTGGGACACCCTGTATAAATGTAGGTAACGCAACTCGGCCAGAAATATATTCATTTACAAAACAGCCTAAGGAGCTATAGTGGCTGACCGAGTATCCTTCGTAGTAGCAATAAGTATCCAACTTTGTATCATTATTGCAATTAGCTCTTTTTTTGAGTTTATTTAGAAAACAAACAGCCATGTACAAAAGAATTCACAAAAATGGACGCATATTAGGTCTAAAGTTTCATACTTAATATTTTCATAGTTTCATACATAATTATTACGTAGTAGGTAATCTACGTAACAATTATTGACTAAATAAGTTACAGGTTGCTGTTATAATTACCTATTAAGTTGTGTACTCATGCAAAGTAGTTTAACTAAAGTAAAAGAGATTATTAAAAACAATGTTTTCCCTCATTTCATATTATCTAGAAAACAAACATTGCCGAACTTTATACTCTTGCAAATGTAAGAAAACATCAACGGGCCTGAATGACAAAAATTACTCTATTACGTCATTTATGGCAGTATGGCCATAATCATATATCATATTGTTGTATAACAAGCGTACTATCTCATTTACTTGGTAATACCTAGTCTGAGAGGGGCCTCCTACTGAGAAAATATATAAAATAATTTAGTGTATAGTTTCACAAAACAGACTATAATATGTATTGTCTTCGGTTCATTAAATAGAAAGATTTGAAAGGCTTTATTTATTCTAGGAGTTTCACAGTGTGCGGGCGTGTTGTGGGCAATAGGCTAGCAACCTATCACTGCAATATCACATTTTCTCCATCTTTAAACCTACAACAAACACTTCTCGATGTGGCACTGATTAAAAATCATATGCTCTGTGTACCCCTTTTGGTAATACAGACGTGAGTTTATACATGTATGTATGATTAAAATCATCATCATCATCATCATCATTCAGTCGGAAGACATCCACTGCTGGATATTATAGGCCTCCCCCAAGGAGCGCCACAGCACACGGTCGCGAGCCACCCGCATCCAGCGAAGTTAATTAAAATGATCTGTACGAAATATTATTTTATATTTAACACATAATTTTCGGTAAAAGAAAACATTGTGAGGAAACTAGTGTCACCCCAACAAGGTCTAGTTTAACGACGTTATACGACCTTTTTAGATTCCATGTTTTAAATGAGGACTAGGTGTTGGTACGGAACCCTTATTTGTGCGTGATCCGACACGCAATTGGCCGATTTTTCATTTTACAATCGTCCGACCCCTTTTACCGGGCTACATTACATGGCCTAGGCGCCGGCGCATCTCCCTCGGCCGCTAATTGCGCACTAATAGTAATTACACAGTAATGGCGCTTAGTTGCGGGACTTGCGGGGCAGGATTCCCCGAGCGTGTGGACTTGTTCTTAAGTATAGTCGGTGGCGAAAGTGGACGTTTAACACTAAACGTACACTTTCGACACAGGTACTATTTATAACGAATTTAACTGGTTAAGAAAAGAGAAAAAATGTAGTTTAAATGTGGGTCAATCAACTTTTTCTTGTTGTTATACTGTCCCGTCAGCGAGGAGACAACAGTAACCGTGTTTCTTAAAAAATGTTTATAATACGGACTTTAAGCATGCTCAAGAAATGATGCATGTCCAAATGGATATATGCTCATAGCTAAAACGTATGTTTGGTAGATTTCAACCCTATAAAATCACCGTTTTAAAGAGTGACTCAGGAGACGTAACCATGGTAACGAGCAACAAAGAATAGTTGATCCACCCATGTAGTGAAAAGCAAGCTAAAAAAGACATTTTTACAAAGATTACCTTAACTGTTAACAGATTTAGTTAGTTAATATGTATATATTTTTTTATTGTTCTAGTTCTTATAATTACAAGTACTACTTAATTATGTAACTTAGGTGCATGATAACAGACTTGTTAAAATGAGCGCGGTCTCGCCAACAAACTGTCTTGTCAGTTTGGCGAGTAAAATTGAAACTGGAAACTTTATGTACCTTTTGAAAAAAAAAAACATTACGACTATATCTCAAATGTCAAAATGCCACTAAACTTGTCACTGGGGTTCAAAACCTTATACGTCGAAATGTTGTTTTCACTTCTCATGCTCGAAAAGTGTGTTATATTAGGCTTATCAAGCGGGGCTAAAGTACTACATTTAGACTCTGGGGAAAATATGAATACATGTTTACGATTTGCATAACATTCTAATTTGACCAATCAAAATACTTCACCGTATTAAATCCACCAATCAGAAAACACGTTAACAGCCAATTGGAACGTTGGGTTCTTTTTGGTACATACTTTATTCAACTAATTTAACTATTAAAAACATTAGGTTTTTTTTCGTGCCTATTTCAACTACTATGTATCTGAGGCAAAGCAGTTTTTTTTTAATTATAACCTTTATTGAATCGTATTTTTTTTAAAGCAATTTAAAAAAAAAGTTGCCGCCATATTTTCATTGTATTTTATTATTAATTGTAATGGTGGCTATCGCGTATGAATTCGCCGCTAGAGGCGCTACTGTAGCGTGAGGTCTTCGAAATGTAAAATGTCACTTTTTGTGGTTGCCCTACGCGGGTTAATATCTAATTGGAACAATATGGTGATTATTCTGCAATACCTGAGCTTGATTATGGCAAATATTAGTTACGGGTCAATGACTGTCAGTGATTTGAGACAGTTTTGTCTTTCGGAAACTTATTATGTCCAACTTATGTCCTACTTTTTTTCCGAACAAAACGGGACCGCGCTGCAATGCGGGATGTTGGATATTTTTACGGTACGGGTTTAAGGTATTAAATATGATTTAAACGTAAACTTCGTTCTCATGCTCATAATAGCTAATAATAAAATTTGACAGCTGGACCTTACTCGACAGTGGCGTCAACTGGTGAGCACAAAAACGATAGCCCTCATTGGTGGATAATCCTAGTTTATTTATTTTCTCGCAATCGAACTGAAAAGTACTGTATAACTCTGGTCTAAATAACCATCTCGTGATAATATGACTTATTTTAGAGATACTTGTCAATCTGCTATTGATATTTAACAGTAGCTTTTCAGTGAAGTGAAATATCGTGAGAATAAGTAATCCTAACAATGTCCAGTATTCCCTCTCGGTTTCAAGACGTTGAATGTCAGATGGCAGTCGCCTACGTGAAACTAGTGTCAATTCCAGTGCCTTTACCATGAGTTTGCATGACCGTACTCGCTAGCGACTACGTAAACGATTTATTATGCCGATTCTTAGTTCCATTGCGTAACCGCCAGAGGCGCTGTACTTTTGCCCATAGAAATTTTTACCCAGTCGCTAGCGAGTACGGTCATGTAAACTCATGGTAAAGGCACTGGACCGCTGGTTGCTCTAGGCACAACCGAGATGAGAAATGTCGTAGACTGTACCTAGATGAATCAGACTAAGCAAAAACTGCACTCGTATTGTGTTCTAAGTAAGTCAGTATGGCTGCCATTATAATTAGATTGCATTTGAATTAAATTGTCTTTCAATGTGATTGTAAAAAAATGATCATGTTACAAAGATGGCAGCATCCTGTGGGGAAGTTTGTTTTTTGTTTGATGTTTACTGAGAGGAATCTTAGGGCTGTATATAATTAGTTTTATCAGATAGATAGATAAACTCTTTATTCATATCCACAACATACATGGCATAGAACAAACCTGGGACGCAACTCTGCATTCTCGAGAATGTTCCACACATACAACCATCTCCCTAATTCCTTGGGCGCAGATATGCTTTGCAACAGTCTTGTAAGCTTTAAAAGAAAGGTACTTAAGCATTTCAGCTCCCAAGATTTCGCACAATAGTTAGTCAGCTTTGGGTGTAATGTTTCCTCGTAACTTCAGTTAAATCAGAACTTCAGTCTTTGAACTTTGAACTTCAGTCTTCTTGTTTCTTTTGTAACATTTGTCACGGAATTGGTTTAGTTTTGCATTATTTAATGTTTTTATTCAAAAAGTTCTTCTTAGTTGGTAAATTATACACACTGTTTTCTCCGAATACTAAATTTATTAATATTAGTATGTTCTAAGATACTGGAATAAGTTGTGGTTACCTTTAATTGGATAAGCATCAACTTAAAATATTACCTAAGTTATCCACGCATGTATGGTGTATTATCTGTTGGTGATCCTTAATAATAAATAAATAAATAAATAAATAACACAGTACCTACTACAATTAAATAAAATATTAACTCTGACAGTATATAAGTAATAACATGCAACTACTTAAGAACTAAGACTTAGAAACTAATCAGATAAGCCATGTGTCGTGGCAGAGAATAGGCGCTGGCTCAGCATAAATGCTGTGGCATGCCACAGCGCTGGCATTCTGCCAGAACCTTATAAAATAACGGCCAGTGCAACACTAAACATCCCTTAACAATACGTAGATGCTGACCTTATAATTAACAGCAATGAACACAGAAAAGTATATTATATTGAGAGTACAAGTGAAAGTGTGCGTGCGTGTGTTTGTTGTGTGTCTGTGTGTGTGTATGATTGTGTGGCAGTTATAGGAATAATTACTGAGAGGAAAGAATATATAAAATGGGAAAAAAAAACTACAGGAATCAAATATAGTGAAACAAGTAGAAGTTGACTATGGGAATGAAGGAACACATTGTAAGGCAACCGGTTAAATAAGGTTTTGTTTTCCTTCTGTTGTAGGTTAGAAGTTCAGATGGCAGTCGCTTCCGTATTCGGTGACATAACGGACCTTCATATTAGGTATCAAAGTTAACCCCGGGCTCTATTGGGCTCAGTTTTAATTTATTTAATTCAATAACGATAGGGTTCTTGACTCAAAATTTGACTACTCCAAAAGAAACAAGACAAAAAAATATGTGAAATGGTGAAAATCCTGTTCAAATATCTCAAAAAATAACGAATCTACCTTTTTTTTTGAACCTGACTGTGGCTTTATAGGCCGGGCCCAATAAAGCAATAGGAGTGCGCGGTTGGAGAGTAGCCTGGGGAAAACCTCCGGCACGACCACGCGTGTGGTTTGGAACACTGGAATTCTCTAAGAGTTTGCGCTCCAGTGAGATTGGTTGAGCGGTTTCAACCGAATCTGAGGTGTGAGTGGAATCGAGCTGGGAGTTTTGTCGCTGGTTCACTAAACCTAGCCTAGCTGAGAAGAGTCCAGCAAGAAACTCGGCTAGGCCCGACTTGGGTCAGACTGTAGCTACAACCGTTCTAATGTTGCTGGTTAGAGAAAGCGCGACAGATCAGTGACGTCATTGACCACGAGCGCCATAGTAAATGACGATCGTTCCAATACAAAGATGCGTTTTGCTGAAAAGGGACAGAGTATGCCCCCTCTTAAAACTTTGAAGACTTATAATTATTTAAATATTTACTACAGACATTGTTAATTAGAAAATGCTATTATAATATAGGTGAGTATTTTAACGACAATTTATTTTATTGTATAATTTAGAACTTGATTATGACATTTTATGAGACATATTTATTGCTACCTATTTCTTGATACATCCAAGTAACAATTTAGTCATATAACCCGCCCCTCATCGCCCCGGTCGAAAGTGCCCATAACGCTAGCAGCATTTCCGCGCTGAATAGCGATAGAAAGTCTTTGCACCAGAAACGATTAACGAACGATTTGTAATTATTTATTCTTTTGAGTTACTTTTTTCGCCATATGATTAAGAATTTGATCCCTTTTCGAGAAAATTCGAACATCCCTATTGTAATTTGATCTTCCGTTGCGTCGGTTCGAAATGACTAATCGCCATGAAATTTCCACACAGCACCAAGAAATACCCGCATTCTCGGTGTATAAAGTAAGTAATTAAACTGCAATTACGTTTAACATTTAGTAATTGCGTTAACGGGCCTGCTTTACTTGTCTTGTAATTATTATTAAGGCCGGGAGCCAATCCAATCATATATTTTACATCCCAATCTTATTTATATACGACAGTGGGAAACAAGTTTATGGCCTGCATGAGGGTAACCAGTGCCTTTACCATGAGTTTACATGACCGTACTCGCTAGCGATTACGTAAAAAATTGTATGGACAAAAGTACAGCGCCTCTGGCGGTTACGCAATAGAACTAAGAATCGGTATACTAAATCGTTTACGCAGTCGCTAGCGAGTACGGTCATGCAAACTGATGGTAAAGGCACAGATACCGTAGTCTATGGGCGCTTGCGACTACAGAAGAATCACACGTTGACAACCCTTAGTTAATTTCGGTGGGCATTTTCCGCAAGTCGACATCCAGGGTGCCTATTTTGCGTGGAAAAGGGATAGCGCTACTCTCACCACCCTAGTTAGTGAAATTTATTAGTGCTTTTATATTGTTTACTGCTTCCTGTAGTAAATTAATTCTTGTGTTAAGCAGTAAACTACAAATATAGAATAAAGGAAAAATCGAAAAAATTTAGGCACCGAGCAGGATTCGAACCTGCGACCTCCCGGCACTCGCGGCCAGTCGCTCTAGCCAACTGAGCTATAGGTGCAATCGCCACCCAGCCCCAAAATCCTCCTCGGAATTCTGCTCGGTGCCTAAATTTTTAAATTTTTCCTTTATTCTATGCTTCCTGTAGTGTTCAGATCTCCTATGTGCTTCTTCCTGTATACTTCTACCTAGACTAAGCAGTCTAGTAGAATGTGTTTAGAAGTCTCTGCCTTCATGCATGAGCTACACTCTGGCGGTCTAATGCCCAAGTTGTAAAGATGTTTGTTTAGTGTTTTGTGTCCTGTTATTATTCCTACTACTTTACGTAGTTAGTGTGTTCTCATTAGTGTGGTTGTAAGCTTGTGATTTCGTTCTAGCAGTACCGACCCTTTACTGATTGGTGATTCTTTGTGTTAGCTACGAGTAGAGACATGTAGGTTTCTCGCTCAACACAATTTTTTTTAACCTGACTGTGGCTTTATAGGCCGGGCCCAATGAAGTGATAGGAGCGCGCGGTTGGAGAGTAGCCTGGGGAAATTCTTGGGGAAAACCTCCGACACGACCACGCGTGTGGTTTGGAACACTGGAATACTCTAAGAGTTTGCTCCAGTGAGATTGGTAGAAATAGAAATAAACTTTATTGTTTAACTGTGTACATACATGGTGGTTGAGCGGTTTCAACAGAAGGTGTGAGTGGAATCGAGCTACTGGGAGTTTTGTCGCTGGTTCACTAAAAGCCTAGCTGAGAGAGTCCAGCAAGAAACTCAGCTAGGCCCGACCTGGGTCGGACTGACTGTACCCGGTGTGCGGCGGTACCGGGACGAATAGGGACTATATGTGTCAGTGTTGTCGCGATCGCGCGGTGGACGTCCCCGCCGGCGGGAATGCCTAAGTGAACGCGTCGTGTCTGCAATGAATCATGATGGGGATTGGAAGCGCCGAGCAAAAATATAGTTCTTGTGCAATGTGCGGACGTTCTGAAGTGTCAACGATAATGGCCGCTTCTAGGAATATTGCCTGGGGTGATAATATTGCCATCAAGTTTGATTGAGGGCTACCGTTTTTGTGCTCACCAGTTGGCGCCGCTGCGCTCCAAGTCCTGTCAAAGATTGTTATTATATTATGGGCGTGAAAACAAAGTTTTACCTTGAAATCGTATTTAATACATTAACGTAAAAATATCAAACATCCCGTATTGTAGCGCAGTTTCGCTTTTTTCGGAAAAAAGTAGAATTAGTTTACGAACGATAACCTAACCTAACGACGATAAAATTGTCAAAAATCAAAATCAAACATTTATTCTGCAAATAGGCCACATAAGGGCACTTTTACATGTCAAAATATTAATTTACAATTTAAGAAAGTCTGACTATAATAAGTAATACATTTTTCATGTCAAAATATTAATTTACAGTTCAAGAAGGAATCATAATTTCGAGTTTACAATTATATGTTCCTGTTCATGTTTTGTCATTGTAATAATTCTCCATGTAGTGCACAATAAAGCATTTTTATTATTATTATTATTATTATAACAAAATTAATGTCATACAGTGAAGATAAACTTGCAATGTTATCTATTACAAATATTACAACATCAGTAAAGTTAGAGATGTATAAGGTCTCAAGATTAAACAAGGAGTATAATGAAATTAATATAATATCCCAGAGATGTACATGGTCTCTGAGCGTCAAAATTAAGATTAATTTAATATTGTTAGAGATGTATATGGTCTCTAAGTCACTGATAATAAAAACGAATCCACAATGGATGAACGAATAGGATGGGAAAGAACGAATAGGAAACGAATAGGATGATGTCTCTCGTCAATCCGCTATAAAAAGACACTAGTATTAACGTAGTCACTATGTCCTAGCAAGCATGAACAGACTGAACTCCACAAACAGCAGCCGATCACGAGTATGACGCGTATCTCAGCCATTGTTTCAAAGCAATTCGAATTCTTTGACTCATATTTGCCATAATCAATCTCAGGTCTTCATATTATACTCGTATCCACATTATTAAAGTTAGTATTTTAAATTGTATATAATTTTTAATCCTTTCGTTTTTAGGGTTCCGTACCAAAATTGTAAAAAAGGAACCTTTATGGTTTCACTTTCTATCTCTGTCACATCGCTAAATATCTCAAGAAATACTTATGCTATCGATTTTAAATTTTGGAACAGTTAACCTAGATGCATAGAACATGGATTTTTAATTTATTGTTTTTATTTTCTGTAAAAACTGACAGATAAAAGGTGGTTCAAAATATTATATATAATTTAGTCACCTGTTTTATATATTTCTACGTGCTTATGCTGAAAGTACTTTCTTTCAAATAAAAAACAGTAAAAAAATCTTGAAAAACCACCATACAAATTCGCCTATATATTGCGCTGTACCCATGGCGTTCAATTTCTACACCATGTTGTTAAGATTTTCCTGAATTAGTTGGGTCGGGACAGGTACACATCTGTGTACGGAACCCTCGGTGTGTACGGACTCACCCTTGACCAGTTTTTTAAAGTCGGTCTAGGAACATTGAAATATCATCTTTTTTAATTTAGACTTTCATTAGGTCTAGGTACATTGAAATATCTCTAGTTACAGTTTAAATAAAATTTTGAAATAACATAATTTAGATGAAGATTATAGATAAATGTTCAGTTTTTTTTTTTACAAAACCATCATTAGGTGATTTATATTGTGGTTAGAAGTATTCAATTGCATTAGTTTTAGACATAGTAATTATACCGTTTTACAAGAAAGTCTGAAAACATTAAGTTTAATAAGACAACAATTAAGAAGAATATTTCATATTCAGAATATTATTCGCATTTAAAATTGGCGAACCTTTTTATTCCTCTGTATTATATTGTAGTAAGTGTACACAAGTAAAACCTCACGCATCGGTCGTTACGGTGCGCGCGCGCTGATTTACGGCGCGCCGCTGCGGCGACTTCACAGGACTTCGAATCTCGAACGTAAAAGCAATGGAAGGAGTAAAGAATGGGGTCAGTTACACGGTGATTATTATCACAATACTGAGATGTCAATATAATACTGGTATTGAAAAAATTATGAATTTTGCTTCTATGTTCATGAATACTCGAACAATACGTATATGATTTACAAAAAAAATATGTAAAAAAGCTCTTTTATGAAGTTTCATATGAATTTAAGCAATATTTGATTTTTCGACAAGCATGAACGAGCTTCCTGGCATTACTAAATGGTCCATTTGACAAAACGTTATGATTTGGAATCAGTTTAGTGTTTGTCACGCACGCTGCAGCGCGCTGGATTAACACTATATCTTTAGTGTATGTATGTCTTACTGACTCTCAGACAGAAAAGAGACTGCAAATAGTTCCAAATGCATAATTTCTTAATATTAACTATATTTAATGTCTATGTATGTCTAATTAATGCCTTTAAAGACTAATGACCCACAGTCAAACTATTATTACATATGGCGAAATATGCAATTATTTGATGAACATGCTTTTGAAATGGGCTTTACCACTTCTAGCAAAACTATAGCCGGATTAGCGGGCATACCTTCTGATATCATTTACTACGGGGACAATCGGCGCAGGCGCTCAGCCTAGCTACTCGTATGCCTAGACTGTTGTTGCGATTATTTCAGATGTACGAAATTCTATAAAACTGTCATTAGACTTTGAATGTTCTAGTTAGGTTTGTGAAGTTGCTTTTTGGACGGACTTATTCTATTAAACTCTGCCAAGTTACAGAATTTGAAGTATATATTGTTTAAGCGTGCGTTGGCATTGCCTTGCTAATTAGGAACAATAAGCACTGATTTTCAGATATTATACCTTATTTTGGATCAACTAAAATGTAATAGGAGGAAATTACACTCGAAAGAAATTTGTTCCTGAGTCTTGGATGTTTTCTATATATTTAAGTATCTATTTATCTATATAAGTATTGTATATCGTCACTTAGTACCCATAGTACAAACTTTGCTTAGTTTGGGACTAGATTGATTTGTGTAAAATTGTCCAAGAAATATTTATTTATTTATTTATTTATAAGGCTGGCCAGATTTAATGAAATCTCCAGCCCTTAATGAAATTGTAAAAACAAAACTCTTCAATACTTATACCAGTAAGTACCCATTGAAATGCTATACAAAGAATCTATCTGGTAAGTCTGCAGTGGATTGTCCCGATAATCCCGGGGGTGAGGAGATAAATCACGGGAATTAGCACGCGATAACGTCCCGGGGGCAGGGTTGCTGACGACTAGTTTTTGGAAAGATTCCAATATTAGTACATTATTGCCGTGGCCGGGAAGGAGGCAATTGCATTGTTAGCATTGTTCAAACGGACGAGCTTGCGAGTCCGTTTAATTATAATACGAAGCCTGCAATTGCCATTCCCTGCCGAGGCTAATATAGTGCTTTTCTCATAAATGGGGGAAATACGACGAAATTTGAAAGCAGATTTCATAAACATAACCTCAAAATGCCAAAATTCCTTTTTTTTAAATATATAACTTGAGGAACACGCGTTGCCATTCACCTGCTCGGCCTCAAAATTCTAGTCTGTTGAGGACTATCTAACAGACATAAATGCATGGCCCAAACCAAATACCTAAATAGCGTAAAGAGTCTAATATTTTCATTGTATCTAGTTGACACATTTCTTGCAGGAAAGTATATCAAACGATTCGACATGTTTTGTTTTCTTGTGTAACTACACATTGTAAATACCTATTGTTATTTTTTCCTCGTTTTTCTTTCAATTCTCTTTTGTTGTTTACCACTTACATTTACTTAGGTTAAGTAGTATCATTGTAATAAGCATATTTTGGAGAAAATGACTGACTGTCCAGTTTCTTTCGGCGTTTCTTTCTCGGCAGTGGTCTCATGAGAAACGCTAGTAGTTTTTGACTTGTAAAAGTGCCTTTGCGGCCTACTTGCAGAATAAAGTTCATTTATTTCATTTATATGTCGAAGTTGATTAGATTAGATTAGATTACATTTATTTATTTCTTTCTGAAAATTTACATGGTATTTTATAAAGATGTCAATTGGTAAAATATCATGGATTCACAAAAAGATCGTTAGATTGTATATGAATTAATAATAATAAAATAATAATACAGTCTAACACAAAAAAAGAATATTTTTTAAACAATACAAAATAATTCAATAATAATAATACGGTACAATGGCAAATAGGTGTAATTAAAATGTCAAAAAATAATAATCCAATAATTACTAGGTTATCCTAGATAAAAGTAGTCAGAAGTCAGTCGAGTTGACTGGACAATTGTTGGCGGTGTCAACCCTAGCCTGGTGCGGTATAAAAACACAGTGTAATACCCTCTAATGACGCGTTAGAGCGCCACCTAGCGGGTTTATTTGTTCCACTCCGCTCATTAGCGATCTTGCCGATGAGGTTTATCGCTTCGATGGATTTACTCGCAGATTGGTCAGCCGATCGGGGATTTTTATTAGTATCGAAATGTGACAGGGTTTTATCCTCCATTTTTTTTAAGTACTACGCCGGTGGCATCATATTGTCGTGTGAGAAGCAAAACTCACTATCAAATCTGTCACTACTCTTCGAAACCTCGTATCTCAGCACTGAAACGATGCTGATATACGAGCTTTATTTTAAGTAGGTATTTGTTACTTAGTGACTTTTGCTTGTAACCCGCCGATATCCTATGAAACACCTTTTTTTTATACAACGACGGTGGCAAACAAGCTTATGGTCCACCTGATGGTAAGCGGCCACCGTAGCCTATAGACGCCCGCAACTGCATAGGAGTCACGTACGCGTTGCCGACCTTTTATAAAATTTGAGGATGCACTGTGTTGACAACAGAAGGGACAAATTTAGGTTTAGAGGTATTTTGCATCCCCCAGCGGATAATTTAGCGAATTTAGCGAGAGGGAAATATTTAGGAGACTTTTGGGGTAAAGTAAACGTCGTTGTACTTGACGCTGATGTCATGATGACAGAGATTAAAAGTTGTCATCTATTGGACAATAAGGTGTCGAGCACTGGGACGCTTACCTTAGTTATTACGTTACGTTGTAGGGGTTTGCTACCTTTCCTCCCTTGGACCCTGGGTCTTAAGACTCACGGTCATGGAGGTATGGTTTTATTATTGTTTTTTCCTAATTTACCCAAAATCTTACATTTGAAGCCACATAACTTTTTTGTGTATGCTTTTAAATGCATCATTTGTTCAATTGTCTTTTGTGTACGTTGTGCTTTAAAAATACGTACTTGATATAAATAAGAACATAAAATGAGCACATGGATTTTTATTAACAAACTAAATGAATTCATTAAAACATCTCCACTTCAAAATTAATATTTTCTTTACAGTAACAGCTAATACGAGTTTCATTTTATTTTAAAAACTTCTTTGGATAATGAAGTTTATAACGGTGTACATCACACTTCAATTAATTAAAAAAAAACATTCCAAATAAGGATTTTTAGTCAGAAGTTGTACTTATCTAACAAAGGATTTGTCGAATTTCTGTATGGAAATCACAGAATCTTACCTATATGGCCTTCAATCTTAGGACCCAGGGTCCAAGTCCAATGTACCGACTTTGTATTTTTTACCGCACGATCGCAACAACACTGACACATATAGTCCCTATTCGTCCCGGTACCGCCGCACACCGGGTCAGTCCGACCCACGTCGGGCCTAGCTGAGTTTCTTGCTGGACTCTTCTCAGCTAGGCTAGGTTTAGTGAACCAGCGACAAAACTCCCGGTAGCTCGATTCCACTCACACCTAAGATTCGGTTGAAACCGCTCAACCAATCTTACTGGAGCGCAAACTCTTAGAGTATTCCAGTGTTCCAAACCACCCGCGTGGTCGTGTCGGAGGTTTTCCCTGGATTATCCCCAGACTACCCTCCAACCGCGCAAGCCACTGTCAAGTTTAAAAAAAAATGTATTTAGATTAATGTTTAATGTAGATTGTGTTGTATTTATTACCAAAAATAAAAGTAAATAGAAATAGCAATGTTTATCTAGCTTTTGAATGTAAATCGTACCCTATAAAAAGCATTTTAAATAAATTGCTTTACATTCGAGCACCGATTGTATGTAAATACTTACACTAAATTAAATTGCCTAGTGCTTTGCGAAAGCTTTAGGACTTGGGAATTTAGACTTCAGCCTTTCAGCATTTTCTGGAGCTTTTTAAGTAAATTACATTTGCTAATTGTATTTGCGAATTAAGGGCAATTTAGAAATATTTACTATTTGTAAGCTTTTTATGCCTGTTTTTCTGAGGATCACTGAAAAGCTGAAGGGTTTTTGGGAATGAAAGAGATAAAACATTATAACACTAGTATTGTATTGTTTCATAAACATTTTTTGTATTTGACTACAATCATGGCTGAGATACGCGTCATACTCGTGATCGGGTGCTGTTTGTGGAGTCCGGTCTGTTCATGCTTGCTAGGACATAGTGACTACGTTAACACTAGTGTCTTTTATAGGGGATTGACGAGAGACATCATCCTGTTGTGGATTCGTTTTTATTATCAGTGAGTTAGAGATTATTATTTATCGCTAACAATCGTAATAAATAATATTTGTAATAAGTAGATACCTAAAGTTTATCTTTGCAAGTTTATCTTCACTGTATGACATTAATTTTGTTATAATTGTAAACTCGAAATTATTATTCTTTCTTGAACTTTAAATTAATATTTTGACATGAAAAATGTGTTATTACAGTCAGACTTTCTTAAATTGTAAATTAATATTTTGACATATAAAAGTACCCTTGCGGCCTATTTGCTGAATAAATGTTTGATTTTGATTGATTTCTTAATTATGAATGAAAAGTTTCGTTGCTCAGCATGAGAGTCGATTCGCAATATGCTTAATTAGAAGGGCCATTCTACTTTTTCATGTACATAATTTTCAGATGCTTTTTTTTTGATGCAGATTTTGGAATACTTGGCCCTTACTTCATATTTTTGTATTGTTATTTAGAAAGAGGTTTAATTGCAGTATCATATCCTGTAGTTTTGGTAATTAACGAATCACAGCTAATATCCATATATCGAATAACTCAGTGGTCCTTGGATGTCTCACCATTTGTATGAAAAAATGGTTTTTACCACTGTGTTACCCACCTTTTACAGTAGTATGTTAATATTTAAGTATTTTTATCTATAAATTTCTTTTACTGGGTTCAGGTACTATTTCGAAATCCTATTTTTGTACTCTAATTCAATACATATCATAGTTTTTTTTTTGTGATAGAAAACTGGTCATGAAAAAGTAGAATGACCCAGAATTGGTTTTGTAATAGTATGTGAAAAGGATAAATTTATAAGCGGAGGTTTGGCTAATGACACGACTTCACCATAAACATGAGAAGCCACCCCATGGTTGTAGCATATTAATTAAGTCAGTATGCCGGTCACGGAAGCTTCGTTAGTGATGTTTGCGTTACGGACCCGGGTGATGTACTTACACCAAGCCGATTCAACCGCCTAATTCTACATATTAATGATATGAACTACACCGACAATGAGGGCTATCGGTATCTCGTTGTGTTGTATAACTTGTATTGTGTGTTTTTAATATGGATACTGCTTGAAATAAACTGATTATTATTACTAAACTCCCCTAAAATCACACGCCCGCTTGTCAGTCAAAGCTCTATTTGTTTAGGCCTGGTTTTATAAAGATCCGTTAGACCAAATGTCCGATCTTTCAGTAACTCGGTACATTTTTTGACATAACAAACCGGCATAAGGTCTAAGGCCGGGTTTTATAACGATCCGTTAGACCAAATGTCAGATCAAATTTCAGTAACTCGGTACATTTTTTGAAATAACAAACCGACATAAGGTCTAACGGATCTTTATAAACCTGAGCCTAAGGGATCTTTATAAAACTACTAGCTAACCTACGCAGCTTTGACACGTCTCACGCCCACAGTCGGAGTACTCGTAGGCGAAATATTCTAATCCCGTATGTCCATTTTCGGTCGCAGATTTTTCAAAGTAGTCACAAGTCGAAACAGTTTCGTAACCGTTACGAGTCTCTGCGACTGTGTTGGGACATCAGCTGACGTTTAGTGCGTGAATGAAACTGGTTGCAAACTGGTAACTATGTTACCACACGGCGACGTAACTAAGTAACCGAAAGTTACTGTGTGATCCGATGATTTTGTCAATGCTACGAAATCGACGAAATCGGCTGCTGAAATCTAGAATGAATAATCGAATTATTATTCAATGAAAAGTGACATAAAATGTAAAAATAGTACGAGTACATTACTTACCAAGGGCGGTAAAACAAAGAATGTCTCAGATCGCAGGTATTTAATTATGCGATCTGAGGCTTTCTTAATTACCGCCCGAGGTAAGTACAAAATTTTATGTCACCCCCTGACCAGGAAGTGGGATTTTCCGTGCGCGGAGCGTGCGGTAATTGCCAGTTTATGGCCAGGTGTGGCATAAATTATAATAATGCACCTATACTTATGATCATGACTTGTAAAATATAATAGTCTATCAATAAATGAATGGAAAGGCTATTTTTGGTGTTAAGAGTCCTTACCAGTTAAAAAACGCTAATCTATTTAGTCCATTTTCTTTATGAATTGATACATATCTTAACATTTTCTTGATGTTACTATCGAGAACAGGGCTATTGCGACCAAATGTCACAAATTAAAAATGTGGTTTTTGGATTTTTAATTAAGAAATATCGTTTCAAACATCATTCCAAATCGACCATTTTCAAGCTAAAAACTGTGTTTTTCGGCTTAAATTTTACTATAGACAATAAAATGAGAAAAAAATGGCTATGTTACTATCTAAAACTTTAATAAAATCATCGTATACTTTAATCACTTTATTGTTATTATCAATACTTTTGTCATAATTTGAACTCAAAACATTTTAAAACTTATAAGGCCTCTTCTTTTCTCGTCGTTACTATCGTTAGTACCCTATTTAGGTACTAACTGCAAGATTACTGCGGCTTAATATCCTAGATTTTACATGCATAGTTTTATCTTGACCTACACTAGTATTATAGTAGTGACTCATAAAAGTTACGTACAACATACGATAATAGTATAATAAATAATAATGTGTTTTAATCTGCCTGCCGATAACACGCTTATTAAATGTTAACAATGCTGTTTTAAACAGGAAATATTAATGCATAATATTTCATATTCTACTAATATATACAGGCTGGAATCTAAGGCTACCTGGGGGAAGTATTTTTTTTAATTTATTCATAACAAAATCTCTTTTATTATGAATACCTAAATTAAAAAAAAAATACTTTCCCCAGGTAGAATTAGGTTCTCACAAATAACAATACTTAGTAGTCGCGTAAAGAAACCCGCAGGCGAATCACGTAACTTTATGTATTAACGGTAGATAGATTTTACTGTCAATTTTGAAGTATGAATTAAAATCAACATAACGGCAGGCGAATCACGTAACTTTATGTACTAACGGTAGAATAGATTTTACTGTCAATTTTGAAGTATAAAAGTATGTATAATATGATGATGGTGACAATTAAAATTTGACATTAAAATCTACCTGACGGTAGTAAAAAAGTTACGTGGTTACCCCGCGGTAGTACAGTCGCCATCAGATATATCGAAACGAACAAGGTGCTCAAAAATATCTGAACACGACTCTATTGTCAAGGCGTTAGAGTACATGTTCAGATATTTTTGAGCACCTTGAAGAGTACAGATATATTTGACGGCGACTGTACAAAAGTTACGTGATTACCCCGCTGTTTAAGGTTTATGCGTGATGCGAATGTATCGCACCGCTCACAACAATAACATTATACGTACTAAGTAGGCGATTAAAGTAATCTACATACATAAATAAGAAAACATGCCTTTATTAAAATGTTTAGATTAATAGTAATATTCTTAGGCTCGGTTTTATAAATATCCGTTCGACCTTATGTCGGTTTGTTATGTCAAAAAATGTGATTTGGAACACTGGAATACTCTAAGAGATTGCGCACCAGTGAGATTAGTTTAGCGGTTTCAACTAGTGTTGTGAATTTAAGCTTCGAGGCGTAAACTACAAGACTCGAGCCGCGACTGCTGAGTCTAGAAGCCTCAAACCTTAAAGCCTCGAGCGTATAAGCCTCAAATTAATAAGTTCGCGTTGCTGCTTACGATCACAGGAACCTCGAGTCTTTAGGCCTCAAACTTTAAAGCCTCCTGAGCTTTGAA
The DNA here is from genome assembly GCA_963556455.1 of Epiblema foenella. Classification (NCBI taxonomy): domain Eukaryota; kingdom Metazoa; phylum Arthropoda; class Insecta; order Lepidoptera; family Tortricidae; genus Epiblema; species Epiblema foenella. The sequence continues at coordinate 20,261,854 of OY747109.1, read as the reverse complement.
GGTTTAAGTCTGTACGGTTTTTAGCTGTAAAGATTTGTAGCAAAAAGTACAAGCTTTTAACAAATTAGGTCAATCTATGCCATAGGGTGAAATAGGTTTTTGTGAAATAGGGAAAAAACGGACTTATCGCATTTTTGTTTCTATATTTATTTTGCAACTTTATATGACATTTTAATCTTCAAATATTGTCAGGAGTATTCTATAAATATTGGCTGAATATCTTCCAAATATTAAAAAAGATTTTTTGCCTAGAACGCTCATTGTTTGAGCTCTTAACGCTTGTGACAGGCCTTCGAGGTTTGGGGCTGGAGCTTTCAATAGGCCCGAGTTTTTAATGTTTGAGCTCTCTATGAGGCCCGAGTCTTAAAGACTTTCTCTTAGAGCTTATAAAAAGCTTGAGTCTTTAAGATTCAGAACCGTTTTAGAGCTCAAACCTTCAACGCTTACGCCTTTAAAGCTTGGACCTTCAAGGTTTGCGAGTCTAAGGTTCAAAAGTCTTCAAGACTAGTCTTTTAACAACACTAGTTTCAACCGAATCTGAGGTATGAGTGGAATCGAGCTACTGGGAGTTTTGCGCTGGTTGGTGTCATTAGTGTTATTTTAAGTATTTTAGTCGGTTTGTTTTCCGGAGAGGAATAAAAGAGGCTTTCCTTTGAGAAAATGTTTTTCTTTCCAGCATTTAGAAGTAGCCCTTCAGATGACTTTATAACTCAAACTCAAACTCAAAATATTCTTTATTAAAATAGGCCTAGCAACAAGCACTTTTGAATCGTCAGTTATATATTACATAAATTGAATCTAATTATTCAGAGCAATTTATTGATGCATATGAAATTTAAAAAAAAAACATAAATTATTGTAATGTATGTCAAAGAGAGTATAATAAATTCACAAAAAGATCGTCAATATTTAAAATAATAACATAAAAAATAGTATAATCTAGTCAGTTTCTAGAATAAAATCTGAATGTCAAGAGGAAAATTTAACGTCAACACCTAATGTCATAGTTATGAAAATAGTCATTAAGATATAATGTCATAATTATTAAAATATAATTAGTATTTCAACCACAATTATACCCACGTGTAGTCTTTTGTGCTATAATATGCTTTCGATATGAGTTTACGCTTTACATAAGTCTTGAATTTAATTATATAATTGTCCATCCTGTATATACATAAGTACTAATGGACGACATAGTTTTGCAATCATGCGACGGAAAATATAGTAGCGAGGAAGGAGCTGGCGTCATTAGGTACCTATACAGTCGAGTTTAGTTTACTTAAGCACTAGTTTTTGCCTGCGACTTGGTCCGCGCGTGTGTTTTATATGTCTGTGCCTTTACCATCAGTTTGCATGACCGTACTCGCTAGCGACTCCGTAAACTATTTAGTATGCCGATTCTTAGTTCTATTGCGTAACCGCGTAGCTTTTTTCAGATGTTACTAAGTGGATAATTACTAAGATATTACCCAGACTTTACACCGCTGTTATACAAACTAAATCATTTAAAAATATGCCCAAATTGCTTGAATAACAGCTGAATAGATATGTATTCAGACGACGTTAGTTTTGACGACCGGTTTAGCCTAGTGGGTAGTGCACCTGCCTATGAAGCTGACGGTCCTGGGTTCGAATCCCGGTCGAGGCAAATATTTGTGTGATGAGCATGAATATTTGTTTCTGAGTCTTGGATGTTTTCTATGTATTTAAGTATTTATATCTATTAAATATATCGTCGTCTAGTACCCATAACACAAGCCCTCTTGAGCTTACTGTGGGGCTAGTTCGATTTGTGTAAGATTGTCCTCTAATATTTATTTATTTTATTTATTTATTTTATTTATTTATTTTTATTCAGACGTTATCCAGGCAATACTTTCAGCTTGTAATTTCGTGGATATCTTTTACTCAAACTTTATTCAATGACTTGGGGCATTATACTGAGGATCATGGCGGCATTTCCTCGCTGTATCGCAATGCTGATACGTTGTGCGAGGAAGTCCAGCTCTTCGGTCACCAGTTACGTCAACAAGACGCTTCGCAATTTCAGTAGGTAAGTTATTTTTGTTAATTACGAGTATTAAGTACGTAAGTTATTTTTGTTAAGTATTCAGTAGGTAAGTTATTTTTGTTAAGTATTCAGTAGGTAAGTTGTTTTTGTTAAGTATTCAGTAGTTAAGTTATTTTTGTTAGGTATTCAGTAGTTAAGTTATTTTTGTTAAGTATTCAGTAGTTAAGTTATTTTTGTTAAGTATTCAGTAGGTAAGTTATTTGTGTTAAGTATTCAGTAGGTAAGTTATTTTTGTTAAGTATTCAGTAGGTAAGTTATTTTTGTTAAATATTCAGTAGGTAAGTTATTTTTGTTAAGTATTCAGTAGGTAAGTTATTTTTGTTAAGTATTCAGTAGGTAAGTTATTTTTGTTAAGTATTCAGTAGGTAAGTTATTCTTGTTAAGTATTCAGTAGGTAAGTTATTTTTGTTAAGTATTCAGTAGGTAAGTTATTTTGTTAAGTATTCAGTTGGTAACTTATTTTTGTTAAGTATTCAGTAGGGAAGTAATTTTTGTTAAGTATTCAGTAGGTAAGTTATTTTTGTTAAGGATTCAGTAGGTAAGTTATTTTTGTTAAGTATTCAGTAGGTAAGTTATTTTTGTTAAGTATTCAGTAGGTAAGTTATTCTTGTTAAGTATTCAGTAGGTAAGTTATTTTTGTTAAGTATTCAGTAGTAAGTTAATTTTCTTAAGTATTCAGTAGGTAAGTTGTTTTTGTTAAGTATTCAGTAGGTAAGTTGTTTTTGTTAAGTATTCAGTAGGTAATTTATTTTTGTTAAGTATTTAGTAGTAAGTTAATTTTCTTAAGTATTCAGTAGGTAAGTTGTTTTTGTTAAGTATTCAGTAGGTAAGTTGTTTTTGTTAAGTATTCAGTAGGTAAGTTATTTTTGTTAAGTATTCAGTAGTAAGTTAATTTTCTTAAGTATTCAGTAAGTAAGTTGTTTTTGTTAAGTATTCAGTAGGTAAGTTGTTTTTGTTAAGTATTCAGCAGGTAAGTTATTTTTGTTAAGTGTTCAGTAGTAAGTTAATTTTCTTAAGTATTCAGTAGGTAAGTTGTTTTTGTTAAGTATTCAGTAGGCACTATACTATACTAGGTGTTCGCAGAACTGATCGCATCAGAAACACGGAACTGCGCTCCAAAACACGAGTTGTAGATGTCGGTGTCAAGACCGCCAAACTGAAGTGGGACTGGGCCGGACATGTCTGCCGTATGCATCCGGAGAGATGGGCGAAAATAAGCATGCAGTGGACCCCACAAGATGGCTACCGGAACAGAGGCAGACCAAAAAGGAGATGGCGGGACGGCCTGGATGCGTTTTCCTTAACTTGGCGGGAAAAAGCTAACAATAGGGCCGAATGGAGGAAAAGAGGGGAGGCCTTTGCCCAGCAGTGGGACACTTAAATAGGCTAGTTAAAAAAAATCAGTAGGTAAGTTATTCTTGTTAAGTATTCAGTAGGTAAGTTATTTTTGTTAAGTATCCAGTAAGTAAGTTATTTTCGTTAAGTATTCAATTATTATTATTATTATTAAGAGCCTCAAGTGTCCCACTGCTGGGCAAAGGCCTCCCTCTTTTCCTTCCACGCGTCCTTTTCTTAACAGATCGCATTAAAAATACAATACTGCGTTCCAAAACCCAGATAGCTGACGTAGCTCACACCGCCGCCAAACTTAAATGGGACTGGGCTGGGCACGTCTGCCGCATGCCGGAAGACATGTGGGCTAAAATCGCCACCAAGTGGGCCCCACAAAACCGAGCGCGGCGTCGCGGCAGACCTCGGCGGAGATGGAGACGAACTTGACGTCTCGGATCAGAAGTGGTGGGAGAATGCACAAGTATTCAATAGGTAAGTTATTTTTGTTAAGTATGTTTTTTCTTGGTACTAAATAAAGAGGAGAGTGGGGGAAATGCGAACGGCGGGTAATCCCGACCGCGATAGTTCTACTATGTTAGAAAGAGATGACAATATATTGTCCACCGCCATCTTGAAGTTTACGTCGCTGGCAGTGCCGGTCAACAACAAGAGTGAGGCGGACGCGCGCACGTGTCAAGGTATGAACATTTCAATATTTTGTGTGTTTTTGATGTAGTTTTTGCGTAAATGTAACTTGATGTAGCTTTACTTCCATCGACTATCGTAATTCAACATTTGCTTGGTGGAATACTCATGTATTAACAATTTTATTGACAATGACGCCAACCGCCACAATAAAATAACCTTGAATATGTTTTAACACTTTTACTGTTCTGATCCTGCGGGTAAAGGCGAACAAACCACGTCGGGTAATCTCGAACGTTCGGCAAAAGGCAGAGCCAGGCAAAAAAAGAAAAAATAAAAATGATGACTACTATTGTATTTTTTGTAAGGATAAATATGTAAGTCCCCCCGATGAAGACTGGATCATGTGCTTCGTATGTAAAAAATGGGCTCATGAGAAATGCACAGATGGACAGTCCTCATCGGCGGGTTATAAATGTGATCTCTGTCGTAACTAAGACTGATTATAAACTAAAATTGTTAATTTGTGATTAACCTACTCTCGGCAGGTTATAAATGTGATCTTTGTTGTAATTGAGGCTGGTTAAAAGAGTACAAATCTTTATTCGTAATTACCCGACTAGAGTTGGGTAAACCCGAACACTAAGGGTTTTGTTTTTTGTTCTTAATGTTACATTTTATAAAAGTATTTTCATTGTTGATTACTTAATTAGTTAGCCAGATAGTTAAACTTAACTTTAAATGAATAAACGAAATTCTGAGTCTTGATATTTCTGTTTTATTTAAGTTTTCCCTTAGGTGTTCGCGTTTCCCCCACTTTCCCCTACCTATTTTATATAATAATGAATATTACGAATGCTTCAGGAGTAGCGGTTTAATCTTATTTTATTTATTTTATTTTATCTATTTATTAGGACCTTCAACGATAAGAATACTATTACTAATATCTTGCCACAAGTCGAGACAATGGTGACAGCTGGTCGCATCTGGCAATACCGTATTGTGACTCACTGCAATACGGTGGAAGTGTCGGCGTGTGACGGAAATAATAGGATTTGTAAAAGGAAACTGTAGCAAAAGTTTAGATTAAAATCAAAATCAAAACATTTATTTATTTATTTATTGCAATACCATGGGTTTACAAGGTGTTATTATAGCATATATACAGTACATGGTATCCCTGTCAGAGTATAGCAGTTTTATCTATTAAAATCTAAGTACAGTCCAAATGAAATTTTTTGCGATACAATGTGATTTGCAATAGATATATGAATATGAATAAGAAATAATAAACACACGCTAAAATTACTAAGGCGGTACTTACAATAGTTTAAATGTCAGGGTTAGATTAAATGCAGACTAGACTGTCAAAAGATGTTGATAATGATATCAAATTTATGTTACATTGCAACAGGATTATAATTGCGTTTATTCTGCAAATAAGCCTCAAGGGCACTTTTACAAGATAAAATCTATCTATGTCAAATAAAAATAATATAATAATCAAAGTAACGGGACAGGGTAGATCGCTATGGTGTGTGGGGAGACCACAACTGAAACTCGCAGCACGTCAGTTAATCCTTGATAATGGCGTTTGCAACAGTGCCGAAATATCGGGAACTCACAAATACAAATATACATGGTAAATATCCCGTTTCAAATCGTAATTCTAATGACTCTGGTATTATAGGCGATGGTGACCCCTTACGATCAGGTCGGCTGTTAACTTGTTGGCCATTGATCTATCTAAATATATAAAAGAAGAAGTCCTGATCTACCATCAACGCACAGCCGAAACTACTGGAACTAGAAACTTCAAATTTGGTCCAGAGCTTTTATGACGTATGCAAGGGATAAGACGGGATTTCTGGAAATTCCACCCCTAAGGGGATCAAATAGGGGTGCAAAGTTTGTATGGGAAACGTAATTTTTTTGGACTTAGAAACTTGAAATTTGGTATTTAGACTCTCTGTTTAAATATAACAAAACTGAATTCAGCGATTTTCTAAATTTGTCCCCTTCCTTTCCTCCTTGCGTCCTTTTTGCGGCCTTCTGAAGAACGAGGTTTTTTCACTTAAAAATATTTACCTTTTTACATGCCCTAAAGAAACAATGAGTCGTATGCGTTTTAATTAGCAGCTATTGAACGAGAATGTATTCACATAAACTCATCCAAGTGGCCGCAAACTGGCGCATCAAATTAACAGGCCGTAAACCTACCGACCCTAGTATAAAGTTTTTTTGAAAGAAGGAAAGAAAGAAATATTTATTTGGTGTTAAATCATTACACAATACACAAAAATGAAATAAGATGAAATAAACACTAAATTAAGTATGAGTTATGAACACCAAAAATGATACCACTCAGCATATGCCAATAGCAATATATGCTAAGGCGCTGGTTTTCAGGGCACCCTAAGAGAGATACAAAGATAAACTTAACTAATAACACATCTTAACTAAACTACCCAAATTAACTTAAAGATGGAGAAGAAGGAGAGATGGCTGATCAATGATTTCAAATATTTGGAAATTAGCTACAGATTTGGTTTTCTAACTTTAATTGATCGCGTAACCGGCCTAGCGACATTATAACAAAATTGCAATGGGTATTGAAATCAATGTTGCCCCACCGTTATTATTTTCGCAGCTTGGCCCCTGGATGGTTCGTATTTTCGCCGCAAAGGGCATTAAGGCAGTCGACTCACGAACGGCAATAACAACCACGACGATTAAATCGTTTTATTTGATGTCTAACAATTGCGGAAAACGAAGACATTAATTAAATTGTTTTATGCTTAGAGCAATGAAACAATTTCCAACCAGTGTATCTGTTACCTCTTCACACTTAAGGGTCCTTATCAGTTAAAAAACGCTCATCTATTTACGCCATTTTCTGTTTGAATTTACACGCATCTTGACATTTTCTCAATGTTACTATCTAGAACAGGACTATTGTGACCTTATGTCATAAACTTTAAATGTATTTTTTGGATTTTTCATTAAGAAATATCGTTTCAAACATCACTCCAAATCGACCATTTTCATGCTAAAAACTCGTTTTTTCCGCTTAAATTCTACTAGACACAATGCAATCAAAAAATGGATATGTTACTATCTGAAACTTTAATAAAATCATCGTAGCATTTAATAACTTTATTGGTATTATCAATACTTTTGTTATAATTTGAAATCAAAACATTTTAAAACTCATATCATAAGGCCTCTTAAAACGCTGGACCGATTTATTATGGCTGATTTACGATTTGTTAATCAGGAGTAGAGTACGAGTTCATAATATATTGTCCAGTTGCAATGAGGGCTAACCGTTTTTGTGCTCAACAGTTGGCGCCACTGTCGAGTAAGGTTCAGCTGTCAAAAATTGTTATTGGTTATTATGGGCATGAGAACGAAGTTTAAATTTAAATCATATTTAATATCTTAAAACCGTACCGTAAAAATATCGAACATCTCGCATTGTAGCGCAGTCCCGTTTAGTTCGGAAAAAAGGAGGTAATAAGTTTCCGAAAGACAAAACTGTCTCAAAGCAGTGACAGTCATTGACCCGTGACTCATATTTGCCATAATCAAGCCCAGATATTGCAAAATAGTCACCATATTGTTCCAACTAGATATTAACCCGCGTAGCAGAACCACAAAGAGTGACATTTGACATTTCGGAGACCTCACGCTACACTAGCGCCTCTAGCGGCGAATTCATACGCGATAGCCCTCATAATGATAAATCAAGGATATTAGTTTCTTTAAAGGAGAAACACGAAATTAGAAAAAAAAAGTTTCTTTATCCTCTCGAATTTAACAGATAATTTTATATGTATTTTGTTACTTTCTTTTATCTTTAAATATTAATAATATTTTATATAGTCGTATGACACATATTAATGACTATTTTAATTATTATGTCATTAGATGTAATTTGCAACTGATTTTCGGTTTGACTAGAAAGTGTCTAGACGGTAAATATTTTTATATATTTTTATTTAACATTTTGACGATTTTATTGTGAATGTATTATACTTTCTTTTGACATACCTAAAGAAATATTTTTTTTAAAGAATGTATATGCATGAATAACCTAATAACCTAATCTAGTTTAAGTTTATTTATTTCTTGCATGTTTAATGTCCTCAAAGTGTTGAAATAAGTCTAATATGTTGTTTTTGGTTACCATCACGATTAAGTATGCCAATAATTTAGATGTATTACATAGTAGTGGCAGGTTTACTGGTCTATGTATCTATATAGTGTAAGTTATAATTTTAAGTATTATTTGTACCGTTGTTTGCCCAAATAAACATTAAAACATAACTGACGACTCTAAAGTGCTTGTTGCTATTTGTATAAAGAGTATTTTGCCTTTGACTTTATCAGTTCGTGTGAAACGGCCTTTACCCCGCATGCCAAGTCACGCTGTTTTGCCGCCGGCTCGATACCGGGGCACGTTCTTAAAAAAATATCCGTTTATTTTCCATTCTTAGACACTTTTGAAAATGGAATGCCGCCGACCGTAAAGTATTTGAACTTTCGGTTTGATAAAAAACGGTTAGTTTCTTTAAAGGAGAAACTCACGAAATTATAAAAAAAATACAGTTTCTTTATCCTGCAGGCTTTCAAAGTTTTTGTTTTATATACCGGTTCGAATCCCGGTCAGGGCATTTATTTGTGTGATGAGCGGAAATAATTGATCCTAAGTCTTCGATGTGTTTTCTACGAATTTAAGTAGTTATCTATCTATAAATATGTACATCGTACCCATAGTTCAAGCTTAGCTTAGTTTGGGACTAGGTCGATTTGTAAGTAGGTATATGACTGTCCAAATAATTATTTGAGTCTTTATTTAATCAAAAAATAACATTTCAACAAATAAAAACATCAGATATACCTACGTACGTGAATTACATTCGTGAACCACAATCGTGGCTTACTTCATTCGATAACAGGGATTCTAATAGTCCCGGTACCGCCGCACACCGGGTAGATTCAGTCCGACCCAGGTCGGGCCTAGCTGAGTTTCTTGCTGGACTCTTCTCAGCTAGGCTAGGTTTAGTGAACCAGCGATAAAACTCCCAGTAAGCTCGATTCCACTCACACCTCAGTTTCGGTTGAAACCGCTCAACCAATATCACTGGAATGTAAACTCTTAGAGTATTCTAGTCTTTCAAACCATACGCGTGGTCGTGTCGGAGGATTTCCCCTGGATTCTCCCCAGGCTACTTTCCAAACACGCACTTCTATCGCTTCCCAATGGCCCGGTCTATGAAGCCACAGCCAGGTTCAAGCAACAAAAATGCGATCTGAGGCTTTCTTTGTTACCGCCCGTGGTATGTACAAAATTTTATGACTCTCCCTGGCCAAGAAGTGTGATTTTCCGCGCGCGAAGCGTGGTGTAATTGCCACATTATGGCCAGGTGTGACAAAAATATATGTATGCCCCAAGGCACCACAGTGATACAAAACCAAATATAACACCTTGTAAATCTTGTAATATCTATGTTGGACACATAAATCATTGAATCTATACCCTACTAACGTTTTCCCGGTTGTGGCCTAAGGAGTCTGGGGCCTGCTTTGACACCTAAACTCAATTATTTGGAGTAGGAACTAAGGAACTAGGTTAACGAAACGGACTCCAATTTAACCTTCCAAGCTTGAGGAAAAACTGGATTGTATTTGGGATTAATCTTTTATTAAATATCAAATGATATAATAATAGTTAATTGTTATAAAAGGGTACAAAGTTGTATTTTAACCGCGAGTGTGGAGTTGAAACACGAGGTTAGCGAATGGATTCTAGAGTTGAACTACGAGCCAGCGAATGGATTCTATGGTTGAACCACGAGTGAAGCGAGAGGTTCAAAAATAGAATCGCGAGTGTTGCAACATACGAGACGTAAAATAACTTTGCAGCCGTATGTAACACAAAAATACTACATTTTTTTTTATTAAAAATGGGATCGCTCTTGGCCAGCATCTAGCCAGGGGGCAAAGATGAGGCCGACGATGAAGCGAGCTCACCCAGAAGGTGCCTATTCACTCGTGCCTTAAAAGGGTCTAGGTTATATGAGAAAAACAACTGAAAAACGTAAAATCAGTCTATTTCTTTTTTGCACTATACGTTTTTAATTGAATACAATTCAATATAAAATGTCTGGACTGGTCTTTACTTGTTATTATGATTAAAAAATTAACTAATAACACGATCGAATTACAAATATTCTTTGCACTCTTGTGGATAAAACGCAGTTTAGTCAAGAAGAACGCAAAGATCTGCTTTAAAAAAATAAAAAAGGGCTTTCCGAGCCTGTAAGGTGTAAAAGATTTTTTAAAACTACAGTGCTGCAGTGGCTGTCTTCAAATACGAATATAAATATAACTACATTATTATTTAAATCTAAATCCATTTGCAATTAACTTTAAAGCCAAATGCCCACAAATTTTCTTTCTCAATTCACATGGTCGGGCAAATTGGATGATCCAACGTGAAATCCGCGCCCACTCACTAACGACCAAGTTTATCATGCACTCGTAACGAACCTTACCCGTTTATAACAAAGCATATTTTTGGTTAATTGAATCTGCAAGTTAAGTTTGCTACGAGTAGTGTTGAAATGAAACTTGCTCATTCAGTTTGCGAGAACCCTATTAAATTGAAATAAGGGTGGTTTTTGTTTAATAAGGTTTGAGTTTAAGTTTGTGGAAGACTAAAATCAAAGCTCTTCACAATATTCGTGTTTACATTGCGTTATCGAAGTTGGAAGGATTGCTACGTTGATGGATTATAATGATATAGGAGAGAAAGAGACAGATGAGGGTCTCTCAATCTGGAGGTAGCGGGTTCGAATCCCGGCTCGTACAATTGGATTTCAAATAAACTGATTGTCTTTAAGAGTCCTTATCAGTTAAAAAACGCTCATCTATTTACGCTATTTTCTGTTTGCATTGACACATATCTTGAAATTTTCTCAATGTTACTATCTAGAACAGGACTATTGCGACCTTATGTCATAAACTTTAAATGTATTTTTTCGATTTTTTATTAAGAAATATCGTTTCAAACATCACTCCAAATCGACCATTTTCGAGCTAAAAACTTGTTTTTTCCGTTTAAATTCTACTACACACAATAAAATCAAAAAGTGGCTATGTTACTATCTAAAACTTTAATAAAATCATCGTATCCTTTAATAACTTTATTGGTATTATCAATACTTTTGTCATAGTTTGAAATCAAACATTTTAAAACTTATAAGGCCTCTTAAAGTCGATTTAAGGACGATAATTTTACGTGATAACGTCATAAGAAACTAATTTCTGGGCGCTTACGCGATTTACCCTTTGGGGAGAGAAACCGGTTTGACCGTCAATTGTTTAGGTATAATTTGAAATCATTCAGTTGGCCGAGTTGCATCAAAGTAATTCGTTCAAAAAGCTATTTTAGCGTTCGACCAATAATGTTCAAAATCCAATAACATTTTTATAGAAATTCGCCTAACAAGGCTCAGGTTAGTCATACATTACGTCACACTTTTTCGTGTTGGCATCCGTTCATCGATTTATGAGACGTTATCATTTCAAAAACTTGTGCGAAATATCATTTGATATTTAACATTGGCTTTTAGGTGAAGGAAAACAGGTCTAATGCCAACAAGGTCTAGTATTTTCTCTACGTTACATGGTCAGTTTGTAGTCCATAAAACTAGTTCCAAGGCTAAATCTTGGCATTATGTGGCGAAGGCGACCCTTAGGGCCATGGTGGTTGCAAACGTAAGTAAGTATTAAAAATTAAAAACACGTCTACACTGGATAAAAGTTAACTAAAAAAAAAAAAATAAGTTTTATCCAATGCAATATGTTTTTAATTTTTAATTATTATTTTTTTCGCAATTTTTATTTTCGTTTTAAAGTATCTTATGCCATAAAATCATGTTTTAAATACATACATTATATATAATTTGACATCGGCTTTTCAAATGCTTCATTTTGATACCCCAATTGATATGCTTTTTCTTCAAAACATTCAAAATGGTCCATACATAGTCCGCCATATTGTTTTTATTGCAACGTCAGATATCCTATGTTACTCGGGATGATGTAAGGATTCCAAAGATACCTCACACATCTAAATTGGTTAAGGCGTTGAGAAGTTCTGGGGGAACAAAGTATCTCACATTCATGAACCCTGAACACTTTTGGACAGTCGTGTAAAAAGTAACACTTGCGACGTATCTGTCCGAATCGAACTTCGTGTCATGCCGTCCCTTTCACTCATATGTAAACGCTTCACCCTGATTTCTTTGTTTGTTTATTTAATTTCGTTTCAGTTTTATCGTTTATCATTCAGTTAGTACCTATGAATGTATACTTATGTCCTTTAATTAAACTTTTGCTACTAGTAATGTTCATGTTGATGCATCATTGGCTCGATTTGGCTGAAATAGAGTAGGGTAACTGTGTTATTGAATGCTGAACTTGATTAGCTTTAACCATGTAATTAACCCTACTCTGTGTCGGTCGACTTGACACTAGTGCTGTATGTGCACTTGGTCAATTATGCGCTTACTTATTGATCATGCTGTGTGCACTTGCTTTGGATGTCATGCTGGTCTATAAACTACAGATTTTGTGCAAACTTAACTGTATCATTTATTGTGTGATGTCTGTAAAGTGTACCTTTTTTAAATAAATAAATATGGTGTATAACATCAGAGGGAAATAAGGGACGGTACGATACGTAGTTCGGAGTAGGACCTCAGTTACCCGCTTTGTCTGTTCATTTTATTTGTATGGCTGTATGTGGGTTTGATTGGCGATCCAACGCGCAGCCTCGATGCACATCACAACAATGCGTGATTAAAATGTGCGTGTACGCAACAAAGAAAGCTATTACCGACTATTGTTGGACTATTATTCGGACGGCTTGGGCCGGCCGCAAGCGGACGAGTTCCCATTGCAATACGGCATTCAAAAAACTTAAAATCCTACCTTTGCCGTGCCTATACCTAAGAGACATATGTAATTTTGTCAGATCACATCACTCTTACTTTAAAACACGTGGTACTTGAGAGGCAAACCAGGGTAAAAATAATGAATCTTCCTCGAAGTCACAAGATGATATACAAGAGGAACGTCTTTCATCATCATCATCATCATCATCATTTCAGCCGAAAGACGTCCACTGCTGAACATAGGCCTCCCCCAATTTATTTTTCCCTTGGGGGGGATTTGCCATAGTCGCCACGCTTGGCAAGCGGGTTGGCGACCGCAGTTTGATGGTGGTAATGATCGAAGGATGCTGCTGCCCACCCTCCGATTTTCCCTTATTCGCCTCCTACGAAACCCACGGGAAGAGATGGGGTGGCGCAATTCTTACCCGGCAACCACACGGGGAACGTCTTTAACATGTGTATTGTCATTTATAATCATCTCTCGGACGAACTAAAGCTGCTGGAGGGAAACGCCTTTAAACGCAGTCTAACAAACTGGCTTTTAGAGCATTGTTTTTACAGCGTAAAGGCGTATCTCGAACACCAGCATTAGAATTAGTAATATTTAGTTATATAATTGTTATTATTTTATGATTTTATTGTGCCTCTTTGACTGTGATATGCCTATTATGTTAATTTTACTAGTATTGCAATTTGACTTCCTATATTTATTTCAATTATTTTTATTTTTATTCTTTTGACATTTTAATGGACTGTATGTTTTGACATTTTATGTACTTGCACGCTTGCATGCAGGCTAGATGCATGAAACAAAATGTATTGTAACATCCCTATACCTAATAAATAATTTCTGATTTCTAAATAGTTTCTGATTTCATTTATTATACACGCGTTCACGCATGGGCAGCTTCTTACTTATTAATACAAAGTCTAACGTGGCCTAAGTCCGATCCTGCATGGATTATTGTAGTCACCTTTGGGATGGCTCGGCTTTACCAACTTGCCGTACTCGACTCATTGACGACAGCACGCAGTAGAAACTATAAAGCTGCTGGCGTCTGTATTTCCGAGTTCATATAACCTAGACCTTTTTAAGGCAGACCTTTTTAAGTGACTAGGCATCTGCTGGGTGAGCTCGCTTCACTGGCCTCATCTTTGATGTGGAGAATTTGACAGTCCCATGTATTGGCCCGGATAAATCAGATAAGAGGGTCATTCTACTTTATCATGACCAGTTTTTTATTACAAAAAAAAGCTATGATACGTATTGGTATAGTGTACAAAAATGAGATTTCGAAATACTACCTGAACCTAATAAAAGGAATTTATAGGTAAAAATATCTAAACATGTTGCTGTAAAAGGTAACACAGTTGTAAAAACCATTTTTTCATACAAATGGTGAGACATACAAGAACCACTGAGTTACTCGATTTAAGGATATTAGCTATGGTTCGGTATTTACCAAAACTATCGGAAGTTATACTCTAATTACACCTCTTTCTAAATAATAATACAAAAATATGAAGTGTGAGCCAGGTATTCCAAAATCTACATTTAAAAAAAATCTTAAAATTAGTTGTTACATGAAGAAGTACAATGGCCCAAGGACTACTCTGTCATATCTACAAGTAATTCTTACTAACATAGCTTTTATGGCCGGGTTTTATAAAGATCCGTTAGACCAAATGTCAGATCAAATTCCAGTAATTCAGTACTATTTGTGACAACAAACCGACATAAGGTCTAACGGATCTTTATAAAACCGAGCCTTGGTCACTTAAATTCAACTAAGAATTATATGGACCAATGGCCTGAAATAAAACATTTCAATTTGTATTACTCATACTCATTTTATTGATAAAATATAAAATTTTACATGTCAAATATTTTATTATACGTATAAAATTCTGAAATATTATAAAACGCCTGGGCGGTGAGACATTTTTCAAATTTGTTATACCTACTCATTTATAAATAAAATATAAAATTTTACATGTCAAGAAAATAAGGTAGATATTTATATAATAGGCATGTCAGTTGAGTCAATTTTTCAATTTGATTATTTATTGTGGTAAAAGTTCTTTCCTAACTTAACCTGATTGTCTCTTTGTTCTAGCAGTGGGTAAAGGAAGCGATGCAGAAAAACAAATCACTTTGTGGGCGTTGATGTATGTCTGGCGATCATTCTAAATTCTATGTATATATTGCTACCGCCGGTGGGTGGCTATAAAGTTGATTGCTCACTCCGAATTGACATGGTAATCGACTTTGTATTTGAGTCGATTATTATGATGAGTGTGTATATCCGTTTGCAATAGTAGTTTATGCAACTGATACATAATGAGAGGTCTTAAAACACGAGTGTGGTTTTGTGAAACGAGCGTCAGCGAGTTTCATAATAGGATCACACGAGTGTTTTAAGGCCTAATTATGTACGTATACACTACTTTATCTACATCCATACATTAAATCCTCTTTTATGTGTTGAGGCACCATTGCGTTGAAAGTGCAGCAGTTCGAGTTCGTTGAAGTCTTTTTGAGCACGAGCCTGTATCGTAATGGGCGGAGATGGCTATAACGATACAGTTTTTGATGCTGTTATGGCCATCTCCGCCCCGGACCGGCGCGATATTGTAAAGTTGGTCCTCACCTACACTTTTTGAGCACATAAAAGAGGATTTACTGTATGGGTGTAGATAAAAAAATAACATAATTAAACATCTATTGTGTTCCAGTACAATTCATGTAGCACATTTGAGGTAAGTTACTTTAAAAGGAAAATATCGTGGAGCGCTCGTGGCCATCGCGAAGGTTAAGCGACGAGGCCGGGGTGAGTTCTTGGATGGGGGACCGCTTTGAGTAGTTACTAACTAAGCGCTCCCGTGCTTGAAGGCACGTTAAGCCGTTCATTCCGGCTGCTGTCTGTGGCAGCAGTCGTTAAGGCAAGTTCTAACTGTCAAGAGCTAATTGTCTAGTTGCCCACTCACTTGACAAAGGGGGGTCGAAGATGCCCCACGTCCGTAGGGGGATACCCACCGCAACCCTACACGTGACTCCTGGGTGGTGTTACCAGTGCAACAAAACTGACAACTGTCTTTAGGCTCGGTTGCACCAACACCGGCCTATGTCCAGCAGTGGACGTCTTTCGGCTGATATGATGATGATGATGATGATGATGAATGTTTACATGTGTCGGCCTTCTGGAAAGATTTGATGAGATGGCTGGCGATGGCTGAGATACGCGTCATACTCGTGAACGGGTGCTGTTTGTGGGGTCCGGTCTGTTCATGTTTGCAAGGACTAGTAACTTCGTACTAGTGTTCAGTGGAATTGACATGATGAGAGACTTCACTGTTCTCATTTGATTTTATTTTTTAGACTGACGCTCAGAGACCTTATACATCTCTGAGGATATTTATTTATTAGATTTTATTATTTTCATGTTGACGTGTTATAGATATAGCTCAAAATATTTTATTATGATTAGTGTACTTACTTTATTACCTTTTACCTTGACGCTTAGAGACCTTCTTCATCTCTAACAAATCTCGATTGTTATTAGTTTCTTAGTCTTATTTTTGACATGTAACACTACATTTAATTAATGATACTTTGATTATTGTATTATTTTTATTTGATGTACCTAGATAGATTTTGACTTGTAAAAGTGCCCTTGAGGCCTATTTGCAGAATAAATGTTTTGATTTTGATTTGTAAGACTCTCGGTACCTGACGCGTACTGCAGCAGGCGGAGGCGGCCGCCCCGCGCCCGCGCCCCTGCTGGCCGCTGAGCGCGCCCGTGCGCGGCTACGCTTGCACTCCCCCGTCCTGCGCGACTGCGCTCACCAACTCCTTGCTTGCAGCAGTTTCTGAATGCGATTTGTTTGCGACAGGGATAGCGAGATTGATGACAGAATGGAAGAGAGTGCTTGAGATGAAGCAAGACGGGTATCCTATAGCTTTAAGCTAGTATTATGTAGAACTGTAGTTTTAGTCTAGAATCTTTGTAACGCTTTGGGTAAAACTGTAATGTTACATGTATATTACTTACTTAATAGCCTATTGGCTGTCCCACTGCTGGGCAAAGGCCTCTCCCCATATTTTCCAGGTCTCCCTATTGAGCGCTTCTTCCTCCCCATGTTTTCCAGGTCTCTCTATTGAGCGCTACACATGTATATTAGATTCAATAAATAAATAAATGTAGTACTGCTTTCCAATTCACGGCTATTATCACGAATTATTTAAAGAATATATGCTAATCTGTAAAAAATAAGATTAATACCTAATTTGACTACTGAACCCTTCAACCAATGCACTGTCCGCCATATTTACCTCATTATCTGTGTTCGTGCGACGGCCGTTACACGAAAATAATTTAAATTTTTGTCAGATATCGTAGTATCCAGCCATAAAAGTGATTTTTAAACATGGGAAGAAAACGTAAAGTGAAGAAGGTAAAACGAATTTGTAAAAAGTTATTCGATATAAGTTATGCATGGAAAACAAATGGAAGTGGCAACCCGCGGTGCCCATGAGCGGTTTATTTGCGTCTGTTTTAGAAATAAGGTAAATGTCCTAGTGCTCGCCATTGCACTTAAGAGAGATAGGGTACAGCATCAAGAGAGGTAGGGCACAGTTTTCAAGAGAGGTAGGGCACGGCAAAATGTCATCTTGCTCGAATTTGGAGCAGCCCAACTGGCGAAGTACCTCCGCCTTGCAGAAGACCACAGCCATAATAGTAGTAGTAGTAGTAAAACTCTTTATTGTACACAATAACAAAAAGTACAAATACAAAAAGAAATGGTATGTACAAAGGCGAACTTATCCCTTTAAGGGATCTCTTCCAGTTAACCTTATCTAACACACTTACTTAACATTATCTACTATACAAGTATGTAGTGTTGTGTTCCTGGAGGTGAGCAAGGTTGCCAGAGCTCCCGAGGATGCACTGTGTTGAGAGCGAAGGACCTAAATTTGTTCCTTCTGTTGTCAACACAGTGCATCCTCAAATTTTATAAAGGGTCGGCTACGCGTACGTGACTCCTTTGGAGTTGCGGGCGTCTATAGGCTGCGGTAGCAACTTGCCATCAGGTGGACCGTAAACTTGTTTGCCACCGGCGTTATATAAAAAAAAAACTGACCCAATACGTGACACTAGGTTTCATCGATTGGACATAAAGTTGTAAAGCATTGAAACGTCTGGGAGACGCGGGATCGAATCCCGGCTCGTACCACTGGGTTTTCGAAAATCGATTGTTTTTTAATCGATTTGAATTTGGAGCAAAACAATTATATCCGTGAGTCACCGACGATACTGGCTGAAAATCAGCGCTGTAGGTGTCTGACACCTCAGCATAATGCTGAGCCAGTGTCCGTTTCACTGCCGCGGGGACACACATGTTATGTGGTTTGTGTATAATATGTTTTTCTTCATTTATCATTTTTGTCATATGTGTGTCTTCTGTGTCTGTGAATAAATGTTTCTTTCTTTCTATATTTTTCAAGCCGGAAGTGACGGTATAGGACGATGATATTAAAGTCATCTTGAAGTCGCTTATGTGTCAGCCGCCTTACTCAAAGCGCTCGGCGTCTCTTGATCTTGACGACCGGTTTAGCCTAGTGGGTACTGCACCTACCTGTGAAGCTGACGGTCCTGGGTTCGAATTCCGGTCAGGGCAAATATTTGTGTGATGAGCATGAATATTTGTTTCTGAGTCTTGGATGTTTTCTATGTATTTAAGTATTTATATCTATTAAATATATCGTCGTCTAGTACCCATAACACAAGCTTTCTTGAGCTTACTGTGAGGCTAGTTCGATTTGTGTAAGATTGTCCTCTAATATTTATTTATTTGATCGCGAACTGGGTGATTCCACGGGCGTATCGTCAATCACCGCTCTGAATATTGAACAAATGAGATTTAAACTGGATTATTTCTGACATCAACGAGCACACTATATCGTTTCATCAAAACGTAAGTCATGGTGTAGCTCATTTCTTCAGTATTTAGAACTAGGAACTGACGGCGGTGGATACGTTCGTGGAATCACCCAACTACATTCTACATGGCTGCCACAACTGAACAGTTATTGTTATCACAGACAATAGCGAACTTTAGGTACTGGTCCCACCGCCGACGAGTAACGAGTACTCTCATAGTAATTCTACTCGCTTGAGCGAGAAAACGCCTTACAATTAACCTTAGATCACTACTATAAGGTTCATAATACACTGTTCATAATGCGCGTGCACTCGATCAGAAGTATGGCGGCTGACTAACATGCCACGCGGCGCACGCTAACATGGCGGCAGCTGCAGACCAATAGCGGTACAGGAAAAAGAAGCGCGGTGCGTGGAGCGTCCCGATTGGTCAATAGCATTTCCCGTGCTTTAAAAATTCATCTTCTGCGCAGGTACATCGGTAAGCCATATCAGTTGGGTACTACTGTACCGAGTAATCTCATAGTAATTCTACTCATAGTAATTCTACTCGCTTGAGCGAGAAAACGAGTAGAATTACTATGAGAGTAGGTACTCGCTGCTCGCCGGCGGTGGGACCAGTGCATATAATAGAGTATGTTGAAATATATACATCTCAATGTAAAAGCTTTGGAGTCTGGACCAAACCAATATATTCAGGTCCATAAAATGAAACCACTTTCTACGGAACGTCATTTCAACAGTAGAAAACTGACGCCATCGAAATTTTAACCGGCAGGCGAATCACGTAAATTTATGTACTAACGGTAGATAGATTTTACTGTCAATTTTGAAGTATAAATGTAATGAAATGAAATGAAATGAAATTTATTTGCTTGAGACATGGTTAACAATAAGGTGGAACAACTTTGTTAAGGATCAGCACATCTCGCCAACATTTGGACATGCAAAATTTACGAAATTATGACTAATAGTATTACCACGTATTACTTTTTTCATTACAATTTATTATTATATTAATTTGTTCTATTATTATACGTAAAAAAAGTCTTGTATCGAGTAAAAACATTTGTCTACTAGCCATTTGTGTAATGCAGATGTGAATGGTTTTAGGGCAAGCCGTCTTATGGCAATTGGTATCAAAATCAAATCAAAATCAAAATCAAAACATTTATTCTGCAAATAGGCCTCAAGGGCACTTTTACAAGTCAAAATCTATCTAGGTACATCAAATAAAAATAATACAATAATCAAAGTATCATTAATTAAATATAGTGTTACATGTCAAAAATAAGACTAAGAAACTAATAACAATCGAGATTTGTTAGAGATGTATAAGGTCTCTAAGCGTCAAGATAAAAGGTAATAAAGTAGGTACACTAATCATAATAAAATGTTTTGAGCTATATCTATAACACGTCAACATGAAAATAATAAAATCTAATAAATAAATATCCTCAGAGATGTATAAGGTCTCTGTGCGTCAGTCTAAAAAAATAAAATCAAATGAGAACAGTGAAGTCTCTCATCGTGTCAATTCCACTGAACACTAGTACGTAGTTACTAGACTTACTAGTCCTTGCAAACGTGAACAGACCGGACCCCACAAACAGCACCCGTTCACGAGTATGACGCGTATCTCAGCCATCGCCTCCCTCGACCATATGTTAGGGAAGGTTGCGACCCGATCAACGACGCCACCGTAAGCAAAGACCTTTAGGCGAGCATGACATATTCAAGCTGCAGGACATTTATAATCAAAGTAGTACTTAATAATAAAATATCGAATACAATGAGATACCTCATGATGTGCTCAAATGTACATGAAATGATTTTAGAACAGTAAAAATCCAGACTAAAATTGTAGTTTTACATGTCTACATTATAAACCATTACTAATTCTAGTAAATTAGACAACTGGCTTAAAAGCTTCTTGATCATTTAAAAAATCATTGACGGAATAATACGCCTTGCTTACCAAGTGACTTTTAACATGACACTTAAATCTGTTGACGGGCAAATTCACTACATCCATGGGTATTTTATTATAAAAGCGTATACAGTTCCCCACGAAGGACTAGCTAACTTTACGGAGACGACAGGCTGCCACTGCGAGCTTGTTTTTACTTCTTGTGTTGTAGTCGTGGACTTCGCTGTTAAGTTTGAATTCATGTGGTAAATTATTATACAGTTTGATTGCCATGGCATAACTATTTTTGCTACATAGCTTGGTTTTATAAGTGACTGGCAATACAAGTTTTTCAGGGTCTCTGACATTAAATTTACAAACACTGCTTAATTTAGTAAATAGACCAGCAGGCGGTACCTAACGGTAGTAAAAAAGTTACGTGATTACCCCGCAGGATGTAATCTAGTTTTGTATGAGCTGACAATTAGAATTTGACATTCAAATCTACCTAACAGTAGTACAAAAGTTACGTGATTAGGTACCCCGCGGGACTAGCATCTTTGGCACTAAGTATGCCGTATATTATTTATTTTTAAGTTTAATTTTTAGTCCTTTTATTATTTGTTATTATTATCACTAGTATAAAGCAAAGTCGCTTTCTCTGTCCCTATATCTATATGTATGCTTAAATCTTTAAAACTACGCAACGGATTTTGATGCGGTTTTTTTAAATAGATAGAGTGATTGAAGAGGAAGATTTATATGTATAATAACATTCATTAAATAGTGCACCCGTGCGAAGCCGGGGCGGGTCGCTAGTATTAAAATAAATTACTAATTAGAGTCAAAAACATCGTTCATTATACAACCTTATTGTCCGTGTTGTCAAGTTTTGTGTCGGGCGAGTGCCAACCCTAGGACACAAATGATTAAGAATGAAGAATTTTGAATTGTGAATACAAATACAGGCACAACTTTAAACTTACAATTCTACGCAGAAGCTTGTCTTGCCTAGTCGCAAGACAAGAGCAATCTAAGTTAGTCGATGTCAGTACCTTTACCATGAGTTTACTTGACCGTACTCGCTAGCGACTGCGTAAA
Organism: Epiblema foenella; assembly: GCA_963556455.1. Classification (NCBI taxonomy): domain Eukaryota; kingdom Metazoa; phylum Arthropoda; class Insecta; order Lepidoptera; family Tortricidae; genus Epiblema; species Epiblema foenella. Next base: position 20,239,885 of record OY747109.1, on the reverse strand, counting down.
AATTTGTATTTGCGAAAGTACAGCGCCTCTGGCGGTTACGCAATAGAACTAAGAATCGGCATACCTACTAAATCATTTACGCAGTCCCTAGCGAGTACGGTCATGTAAACTCATGTAGGTAATTTACCGTACGACTCATACTACCTATCGTTAGTTGGGTCAATCACATTTTTCTTGTTGTTATTCTGTCCCATAAGCGAGGAGACAATAGTAACCGAGTCTCTTAGAAAAATGTTTATAATACGGATTTCAAGCATGCTCAAAAGATGACTCATGTCCAAATGGATTTATGCTCATCGCTAAAACTCATGTTTGGTTCATTTAAACCCTATAAAATCACAGTTTTAAAGAGTGACTCAGGAGACGTAACCATGGTAACGAGCAACAAAGAATAGTTGATCCACCCAGTTCTATGAGTGACCGCCAGAGGCGCTGTACTTTTGTCCATACAAATCTCCGTTTTGCTAGTGAAATAGTTTTCTACAGTCGATATCGTATTGTTCGATAGCATCTGTCAAGTTTGTAACTCATGTTACCGATTTTCTACGGTAACAGCTACTTGACAGCTACAAAATGTCAGTCGCTAGCGTTTAGTTTTCGATAGATAATTCACCGTAGAACTCATACTACCGATCCTTAGTTCTATGAGTGACCGCCAGAGGCGCTGTACTTTTGTCCATACAAATCTCCATTTTGCTAGTGAAATAGTTTTCTACTGTCGATATCGTATTGTTCGATAGCATCTGTCAAGTTTGTAACTCATGTTACCGATTTTCTACGGTAACAGCTACTTGACAGCTACAAAATGTCAGTCGCTAGCTTTCAGTTTTCGATAGGTAATTTAGAATAGAACCAAAGAATAGAATAGAACCAAATTTATTGCACACCAAAATAACAACACATTCCAATTTAAAACTTAATACCTAGAAACTAGCTACATACATGAAGTGGGTCTAAGTATAAAGAGCAGGGGTGCTGCTATAGTGGCCGCAATTGGACACCACTCAGCATAATGCTGTGACATTTTACAATGCCGTAGAACTCATACTACCGATCCTTAGTTCTATAAGTGACCGCCAGAGGCGCTATACTTTTGTACATACAAATCGTTTACGCAGTCGCTAGCGAGTACGGTCACTGTAAACTCATGGTAGTGTTAATGGTAAAGGCACAGAATGTTAACGACGCCACTCGAATGCTCTTTGTTGCATTGTGTGCGCGTTTAGCATTCCCTGTAGTCGAGTAAAGTCCCTGAGGCTCGGCTAAAGGGTGCCGAAATAAAGTTCAACGACCTTTAACCTGTCATCTACCGGTGCCTTGGATCCCAGGGATCATAAAAGAATGCTATTGGTTTTTTTTTCGCCGGGAGAGAACGGCTTAGAGGCTTTGAAAAAATTAAAATGTTTTGAACTCAAATTATGACGAAAGTATTGATAAATGATAAATGATAATGATAAATGAAAAATTTTATTGGTAACACATTGGTACACGTCAAATATAAAAGTTCAATAACTGAATACAATATTGTTATATGTAAGTATTTCGCACGAAATACTCATACAATTTTTATTTTATTTTTTATATAGTCAGTGGCAGTTCCATAAATTCGTTAAATTTATAAAAGTTTTTGGTAAGAAGCCACGCTTCTAGCCGACTTTTAAAAGTTTGCAGAGAGGGTGCGTCTCTTATACTATCTGGGAGGCGGTTGTATATCGCAGGACCCGTAACGTACACCGATTGCACCGATCTGGCAAGTTTATGAGGAGGTGCAACCAGGCGATCCCGATGCGCATTGCTTCGGAGGTTGTGTGATGTCACTATACCTTTCCGTTTAAATGTATTTATGTTTTTGTAGGTAAAACTCGCGATTTGGAGGATTACTAGGCTTGGTAGGGTTAAAATACGTAGGTCCTTAAAGTGATCACGGACTGATTCGTCGCTGCGGATGCTCACGATGCCTTTGCTTGATAATTCTAATAAATTGATTGAAGCGTTAAGGTGTTTATAACTCTGCTTATATCTCGCTATGTTATATTTCTGACCTGCTTTGTATTTTTGTTGAGGTGTGTAATAAATAGTATTTGTCTTGTAATGTATTCTGGTTTTAATAAAGGTTTAGATAAACAGTCATTTTAGACGAAAATTCATATTTTAATCCAAATATAGATAGTTTTTAACAAAATCCAGTGTCACATCTAGCAATTGAATGTCTAAAGATGGAGAAAATGGTGATATTGCAGTGAAAGGTTGCTAGCCCATCGCCCACAACATACAACCCCGTTCCCATTGTTAAATGTGGCACTGATATTTCATGTGCTCTGCCTACCTCTTTTGGGAATACAGACTTTATGTATGTTATGTGTGTGAATTAAATGCCAGTGACATACAGACAAACAGACATTAGACGGACATGAAATCGTAAAGGTTTAGTTGTTGGTAAAGTAAAGTAGGATTGTCATTCTACTTTTTGATAACCAGTTTCCTAAAAAAAACAAATCTATGATACCTATGTATTGAATTAATGTATACGAATAGAATTTCGAAATAGTACCTTAATTTATACTTAAGTATTAACATATTGCTGTAAAAGGTGGGTAACACAGTGGTAAAAACCAATTTTTCATAGAAATGGTGAGACATCCAAGGACCACTGAGTTACTCGATTTATCGATATTAGCTGTGGTTCGTAAATTACCAAAACTATCGGAAGTGGTACTGCAGTTAAACCTCTTTCTAAATGACAGTACAAAAATATGAAGTGAGGGCCAAGTATTCCAAAATTATGTCTGAAAAATATGTCATGAAAAAGTAGAATGGCGTTTTTGCCATTTTGTCTACGGAACCCTAGACACCTTTGTCCAACACCTTTTCTTACATTAGAATTACGATTTGAAAACGGGATATTTACCATGTATATTTGTATTTGTGAGTTCTCGATATTTCGGCACTATTGCAAGCGCCATTATCAAGGATTAACTGAAGTGCTGCGAGTTTTAGTTGTGGTCTACCCACACACCATAGCGATCTACCGTCTTCCTGGTTCGCTTTTTTCGCACAGTATCACCGTCACTACCACCGTCCGCCTTGTCACTTGAAATCTTATACCTTTTCTTACCCTCAACACACACAGTAATATGTGGACTCCCGACAGTTTCCCATTAGAGTGACTAAGGCTCGGTTGAACCAACATACGATCACAGGCCGGTCATCGTCAAATATGGCGCCGGCAGCTGTCATCCCATAGAAACTTGTCAAACTTTCCATACAATTTTAACGGACACCGCTTACGATTACAGACGGTTCACCCGCGCGGACCACGGACCCGCGGGAAATCAGGGACGGACGTTTTGCATTTGTTTTGCAACTCAGATATCTGGTGTTGCTTATGATGAATTATAAGATTTCAAGCTTACATGGTCATTTACATTAGAATTACGATTTGAAACGGGATATTTACCATGTATATTTCAGTTAATCCTTGATAATGGCGCTTGCAACAGTGCCGAAATATCGGGAACTCAAAAATACAAATATGCATGGTAAATATCCCGTTTCAAAACGTAATTCTTATGATGAATTATTTGTGCCGGCCTGGTTGGAGGTGAGAAATAATTCTTTAGAAGTTGGCCTTATTAATAAGTGTGAGAATGAAAGATAGCAGACATTAAAGGAGTAGTTAGGTAGACTTAGGGTCGGTTGCTTTACATACGATCACAGGCCGGTCATCATCAAATATGGCGCCGGCAGCTGTCATCCCGTAGAAACTTGTCAAACTTTCCATACAATCAGATTTTAACGAACATCGCTTACGATTACAGACGGTTTGGTGCAACCCACCCTTATTTCCGCGTAGCCGATGTACCCAGTCCTGATAGTGAGGACACGTGTCCCGCGGGAAATCAGGGACGGACGTTTTGCATTTGTTTTATCGCCTGTTTATTGTTAGGGTATACCCTATATGTTAGGGCGTTCCAAAGGGTCTGGTGACAGGTTTGTTTAGAAAATTATAGTACAGATTTAGTACATACATTATAGACTGGACTGTCCCATGATGAAGCTCTGGGACCAACTCTATCACTACATAGTATAAAACAAAGTTGCTTTCTCTGTCCCTATATCCCTATGTATGCTTAAATCTTTAAAACTACGCAACGGATTTTGATGCGGTTTATTTTAAAAGATAGAGTGATTGAAGAGGAAGGTTTATATGTATAATAACATCCATTAAATAGTGCACCCGTGCGAAGCCGGGGCGGGTCGCTAGTGTCTTATAAGCATTATGCAGTGAGCTAGGTTAGAAATTATACTAACACTAGATTTAGGTAAGAAAATTGAACTAACACATTATTATTATATTATTTCATTATCAATTTAATTTAATTTGTATTGTGTATGGATCCATGTTATCCGAAATCAATGAATTATTATTATTATTGTCGCGGGAAGGAAATTGCAGGCTGAGTATTAGTATTAAACGGACGGGCTTGCGAGTCCGTTTAATTAAATACGAAGCGTGCAATTGCCATCCCGGCAAAGGATAATATATAGATATATAGTGCTTTTCTCAAAAATGGGGGAAACTTGAAGAAATTTGAATTGAAGGATGATGAGTATAATACTATAGGCCGGGAAAGTAGAAACTGTCTGCCAAATAGGCATTAATAAACTAGTCCCTTATTCATAAAAAAATATTATTATAAAAGAAAAATGGCAGCCGTGCAGCCTCCAGGGGCTTTGCTAGTCAGTGAAGCGTGTCGCCTTGATCTGCAGAAAAATATTTCATAGAATGTATTGTTTCGCAGTATTTTCATTTCATTTCTCGCCAAGTTGGAGCCCAAACGCCAAAATGTGACAGAATAGCGGCAAATGTGACAGAATAGCGGCAAATGTGACAGAATAGCGGCAAATGTGACAGAATAGCGGCAAATGTTAATATTTGTTTCTGAGTCTTGGATGTTTTCTATGTATTTAAGTATTTATATCTATTAAATATATCGTCGTCTAGTACCCATAACACAAGCCTTCTTGAGCTTACTGTGGGGCTAGTTCGATTTGTGTAAGATAAGATTGTCCTCTAATATTTTATTTTATATTTATTTATTTAAATGTGACAGGATAGCGACAAATGTGACAGAATAGCGGCAAATGTGACAGAATAGCGGCAAATGTGACAGAATAGTGGCTAGATGACAAAACATTTTTTTATGCCATTCGAACCGTTTTAAGAGACGATCAAATGTCTGTATGGACAAATTAGAATTAGAACAACACAAAAGACGAAAACAAGTACAGCATAGCTAACGAGCACTGAAAATGCTCCATACTGATTGACAGATAGGTGTGACGTCACGCCTTCGTAATAAATACTACAGTTGTATGGAAAAAAGGAAATTTTCCGCTTTTCTCGTGAATTATTGCGTTTATATACATACTTAGTTTCGATGCAATTTCTTTTTTAATTTAACATAGAATTCTATTGGCTAATTTTCAAAAAACATTTTTGCGAATCTTTATAGGTAAAAAATTACCTTTTTATGATTTTAATTAATTTGTCTAATTACTATTTATTTATTGTGTTATTTTGATGGTTTTCTATAGCAATGCGTTCCGGGTGTTGATGGGGCTGCCCCGTTTCTGCAGCGCATCGGGGATGTTTGCTGACGCAGGCTTTTATGCGACAATGCGCAAACGCAGCGCGTTCCTGATGCGTCGAGTGCGGGCCAGCCCCAACAAGATCCTGCATGTTATCTGGTAAGGTGGACTGTGCATATTTACTGCACTGTAGTGATATGCATAGGCCAGTAGCTAACATTCTATGGTAAATATTGAGGTAGGTATGTGTTGTATTTTATTTTCAGTTTAGCCTTTATGTTAGATTTTAATTAAATAATGTTAATGATATTTTTTTATGAGATGTGTTTATGGGTCCTAGTTACTCGAATTAAACGATTTTATTTTTTATATAGACACACTGTGCTATAAATTGTAACGTGAGTCGTTTACCCTATTTAAATGAAACAGGTTTGATGAATGAATTAACCTGTTTATGGATCAATTCCTTATTTCGTATTTAATTTATCCCTTCACTGACGGTTTCCATTATCATAGACATAAATGTCAAAGTGACAGTTAGCGGAAATTTAACTGAAATTGGTTTTATGAATGATTATTGAACAGGAAATGTTTCCATTCGATGTGACAGCCGCTTTCTGTATCACAGTCAGAGCTCGCGAAGTGTCTCAGAGCGACTCGTTATAAATTGTTTCTAAGATGATTTTGACTCAATCATCATCATCATCGCGTTATACCAGTACAGTTGCATCCTGAAGGATGCCTGGGGTCCGCTACCTAATCCCAAGATTTGGCGTAGGCACTAGTTTTTACGAAAGCGACTGCCATCTGACCTTCCAACCTGAGGGAAAACCAGACTATTGGAATTGGGCTTGTCAAGTGAGTGGGCAACTTTTTTTTATGTTATAGGGGGCAAACGAGCAGACGGATCGCCTGATGGTAAGCAATTACCGTCGCCCATAAACACCTGCAACACCAGAGGAGTCGCAAGTGCGTTGCCGGCCTTAACTTGACTGTTAGTAGTTCTCAAGCCGCCCGAAGGCCTCTAACTTGGCTTAACGACTGCTATCATAGAGCAGCCGGGATCAACGGCTTAACGTGCCTTCCAAAGCACGGGAGCGCTCAGTTAATGATTTTTACAGAATAAAAAAAATTGATCAGTATAATAATGTAGTTTTATTTTTAAATAAATATAACCAATAACATTTAGTACATCACAGGAGCAGGGTATTATAAAACACAATTATTGATTATTGCAAATACACTATTAACACTATTTTATTTGTTCACCATAGAGAACAAAAACTATCGTGCACGAAAGTATAAAAAAGATGGCGGCAGCGCAGGTTCTCTAGTAGGCATGCTCAGATAGGGCCTTGCGCCGCCGCGTTGCCATGGCAACTCCCCCCCACTTCACCTCAATTACCCCCAGAACATTCCTACGCAGGTGTCGTGCCCTGGATAAGAACCCATAGCAACGATCTATTCATGTTCTCTATGGCCAACATATAAACAATTGTGCACATGCCTTAATACAATTGACGTTCCTTAATATAAATAAGTAAACTACCATACATTAATTTTAATTTCATTTAAAATAATTTCGAACGTTTGCATTATTGTTATTTAATTATGCAAAAGGCCGTTGTGCGTTAAAATAGTTTTAATTAAAAATGGACAATTTTATTCGATATTTTAGACGGATGATTAATTTTAATAATTAATTAATTCTCAGAAAGTGACAATACATATTAATACGCATTCGTGCTTTAGAAAAAAAATATACAAGCGTAATAATTCGCTATGACATGTCGATATGTCATATTTCATGTTTACATATAAACCTTTTTCCTGGATTGGAATGGCATTTATACATCAACACATTTACCAAATAAATGTAAGTTAATACCAGTTAATAAATAAAATTTACAAATGAATATTCACATTACGTCGATACAAAACGACTATTAATAATCGTAGATTAGATTACTACCTATATTTTAGTATGTTACGCGCTATTATGATGTGGTCTGAGAAATAAAAAAAATACTGGCCAGTTAATTTATGAAAAAAAGTTTTTTTTTGGATGGAAAAGTTGCCAGTTTTTGTGAAATGCTTAATTCACGAAACTGGCAACTTTTGATACAAAGTCACTTTCAAGCAAAACGATGAATGATGTCCACTGACCACTATAATGTAATAACTTACAAGTTATGAAATAAACCAGTCAGTATTACTTATCAGAAATTGGGTACTTGACGATTTTTATAATCTGTTTGTTGTTATTATGTCGTAAAGTAAACGTTTCAGCTATTTAAAAAAAGCATATTTTTGCTTACGCATTACGAAATCCATACTTTTACAATTTCATTTAAATTTTCGCGATAAAACGCGATACAGTACTTTTATGACGCCACACTGCTATATATGAACTAACCTTGCGTGACATTTCGAAGAATTATATATCAACTAGAAAAACTGTTTTGACTGCTGTTTGCAGTGATGTGATGTCACTAGTAAAATGGCGTTGTTTCGATCATTTGAGTCATAGATAAGTAAATTTTAAATTATATTGATTAAATGACCGTAGGGCTGGCTCGTTCCTCGCTCAACGCATTGGCATTGCCATTCAGCGAGGGAACACAGTTAGCCTTATGGGCACCCTTCCAAATTGTAGTGATTTAGGCGATATTTGTATTTATAGGTAGTAGCAACGTAGTTTAAGGTAGGTTTAGTTTAGTTTTGAGCACTTGAACATATATTTTGTGACCTCAGCTTGTTGGCTAATGTTTAATATTACAATTGAATAAAAGTATAAATATTAAAATTTAAAAAATAAATAAATGATTTTCATTGAAATGTAACTAGTTATTCAGCTTCTAGAAATTATAAGCTACATTTAACTATACGTTTTATTGTCATGTAACCCATTGTCTACCGGCCACTGGGATCCCAGGGATCGTAATCAAAAAAATGTTATTGTTTATTTTTTTCGCCGGGACTTTTAATTACACTTGTCAAGTACCCTATCATGTTAGTTGGCTTTAAAATTCTGGTATAAAATTAATTCTTAAAATGGCACGAATAACAACAGTCAGCTTCATGTGAGAGCCCAGTCGATCATTAATTATCTGTAACTAAAACCTTAATAGCGCGCTAACGACAACATTTAGCTAAGCGCCAACACTCGACTTATAATTGCCTTGATTAAATTCTCTGTAAAATCTATGCACCTAACTAATTAAGAGCGCTTTAATAAAATGTAACAGGTCCACTAGCGCTACTCATAAATAATTGTGATTGTTTAAATTTAACGATAGATATCTAAAAAAGGGGGCCGCTACGTACTGTATTTTGTATTTAAGTACGTTTTGAATCCATCAAACTAGTTATTACGTTGCTGGATTCGTCAATCTATGCGTCCAAAGTTAAAACGGCCGTTTTAATTTTGAGTTCATAGAGAGACCAATCTAGCAACGTAAAAATTAGTTTGATGGATTCAAAAAGTACTTAAATACAAACTACAGTACGTAGCGGCCCCCTTTTTTAGTTATATATCATTAAATTTAAATAATTACAATTATTTACGAGTGGCGCTAGTGGACCTGTTACATTTTATTAAAGCGCTCTTAAAGCAGAAAGCTAGCCTGGTATCGGATCAAGTTCATTCGAATCCCGGGGCTCGAGGGTTTATTATCCAAGCCGGTTACAGCGCAATAATTTAACAAAATTTGATAAAAATGACGAACAGTGTTACCTATACATACCTGATCTGTTGTATAATAACTTGTAACGCAAGCGGTACTTTAATATTCGCTTGTATCACAAGTCATTATGCAACGGGAATCGGATCCGAAAACCTGACTTGTACTTTTTTAAATGCAAAAATTTTTGTTTTGAGGTTTTTTTTTCAACCTATACATAACCTGGTCTGTTGCATAATAACTTGTAATGCAAGCGGTACTTTAATATTCACTTGTATCACAAGTCATTATGCAACGGGACCGGATTCGAAAACCTGACGTGTACTTTTTTAAAAGCAGATTATTTTGTTTTTAAAGAGGTTTTTTTCAAATAGAAAATTGCAAACATAGAAAATATCATGACAACTAAAAACGGAGTGTCCACGCTTAGAATATACAAATTACGAATTCTAAAGATATGCATAACTAGAAACAGGTTAATAGATTAGTCTACAACTAAATACACTTTTTACAGTCAGTTACTTGTGAAACTATGATTGTTATATACGTCTGAAACGATCAGCAGTTGTTTTCAATAACGTATCGCTCGTATTTAAGAAAAATTAAAAGTACTTTTAAGATTTCCAAAAATTTCTTATTGAGATTCGAATGACAGCCAGTGAATTTTTGTGAGAAAAAAGGGATTTGAAAGGCCAAGTCTACGTTCCTGAAAACAACCGAAAGTTTATGCCGATTATGCAAATTGTGACGTCACTTTAATGTTATCAGTATCATCAATATCATTTTGGTTTCTGTATTTAAATGAACTACCGTAATACTATATAAAGGTTTTACATTAGAATTACGATTTGAAACGGGATATTTACCATGTATATTTGTATTTTTTTTAAATCGTAATTCTAATGTAAATGACCATGTAAGCTTGAAATTTTATAGGTTTTGTTATTAATTTTAGAAATAAGTTTATATTTGACGACCGGTTTAGCCTAGTGGGTAGTGCACCTGCCAGTGAAGCTGACGGTCCTGGGTTCGAATCCCGGTCAGGGCAAATATTTGTGTGATGAGCATGAATATTTGTTTCTGAGTGTTGGATGTTTTCTATGTATTTAAGTATTTATGTCTGTTAAATATATCGTCGTCTAGTACCCATAACACAAGCCTTCTTGAGCTTACTGTGGGGCTAGTCCGATTTGTGTAAGATTGTCCTCTAATATTTATTTATTTATTTATTTATCGGTTTGTATCTTTCGTGTTTCTGATGCTATTTTGCGTTGCAAACGAAAGTATCGTAACCGTTGGATTTCACCTGATTTAGTCAATTACGGATTATTGTTGCCAACCGATTATTACCGATCAGACGTCAAATGATTTGCACCATTCAGAATCGGATGCATAATCTTGTCCAAATTAACCTAACTGCATTTGCAATTGATTCGAAATCTCAAACTTTTAGAGTTAGTAAACAAAGTTCAAGTTTGAATGGCAAAGTTAAGAGTTCCGCCATATTGGATGGGTGACGTGTAATTTTGACAGCTCAATTGTCATGATTGTGTATTATTTGCACCTAGGGAACAGTCGAGCTTGAATAGTTAACGGTAAACGGTTCGTTTAACCATTTCCTTGTGGATGCAGCAGCGATTGTAGAATGGTTAGATCCAGTAAATTGTGGAGATTTGACGAGTGCGCTTTGAAATTATTTTTTAATACAGTTACTCAAAAAGTGGTACTTTATGTAGCTGTACATCGTGCGCAAAGTTGGATTTCTCACACTAGTGCTTTTTACTTTTTCAATTTTTTTACCAACGACAGTTTTAGGTTCAATCAGTTTACTTATTTATTTAAATCATTTAGGAATTTTGGGTTTATAACTGTACTTCGAATGTATTTAAGACATTAAAAATGCATAATAGACAAGTTAGAAGGTTATCAAATATTACAAAATCTAAAACTGTTTTATAAAAGTTGACTCATTGACTAGACCAATTACCGGAAGCGAGTATTATGCGAGACCTCCGATTAATAGAGTATTATGTAAGACCGCCGCGCTGGATGAATGAACTCTTGTTTTTTTTAACGTAAAATACATTTATTAACGAATAAATCAAATATAAATTGATTATGAAATTAAAAATTATTGTGTTTTCATTTTAAATGTAGTTGAACGATCATGTGACATAAAACCTCTTCCAAAATTGTTTTTGATTAGGCTGAATGCTGACTACCATGGCATGTTGAAAAAAGTCTATCAATTAAAAGTTAAACCGACTTTTTAATTCCCGCCTCTTTCATTCATAATGTCACGATTAACTTTGTAATGACTTGTAAATAATATTTTTGTGATATGTGCCATTTATGCGATTGTTAAATACAATGATTGTATGTAAACTACGCCAGATATAGACCAGGTACGTGCAAAGCCCACAATGGCAAATAAACACATTTTGTTTTGTCCCTTTTAGTTACCTACTGTTTATTTATTTTTGTTTCTTTGATATTTTTCCGCAACTGTATTAAAAAACGGCGTTTGATGTATGTGTGGAAGTGTCATTTTCACTCGTGGGAAGTGACATATCTTCCGCACTTGCATCAAAATGTCCTATTACCCGTTTATTACCTAAATACTTCCCTACGTTATTTAGTTGTAAATTATAAATTGTATGGATGATTGATTTTATGACAGTGAGAATAATTCTATATATTTACAAAAATGGAGTCGGAATAAGTACAGTTTTGAGTTTTCACATCTGATAGCTACCGGTTGTCTGGAAGAAATCGCTCTTTAGCGGTAAGATCGACCCTCCCTCCCGGGTGTGGCCAACGCCTCCTCTTGCAGCAGAACTGCTGGCTGGATGAGTCAACGGAACGGAACGGTAATGTGTCCTTTAATAGCGAATACTCACACTACCTTCCGTGGTAATATTTCAAGTCGCGGTATGTGCGACGTCACCTCGATGAATACACGACTCGGAAGGGCACGCTCGGAACTTACGGTATGGCCACAGACTCGTGGGTGTGGAACATAAACTGGCAAAACTGTCAAACTTACCCACATGATGGGCCCGACCGTGTACAACCGACTGCCGGCGCATTTTACAGATTCCCCGTCACTAGCGGCGTTTAAAACATCGCTAAAAAAATGGCTTATCGAGCACGCTTTTTCTAACTTTAATGAATTTATTATGCACGACTCAAGTATTTTGACAGTTTTTTTTTTATTGTGACTGATTATAATAATTTTATTTTTAAATTAATATTCCGAATTGAATTGAGATTTATTATACATATAGATTATTAATATTATCATTGTTCATTTGATGTAACTATTGACATGTAATACGAATTATTATGAAAATAAATGAATATGAATATGAATAATTGAGGTGTGCAATAAAGAGTATTTGTATTGTATTGTATCTGACGTCACAATTTCGCAATCGATCCTATAGATAATTATTTAAACTTAGCAAAGCTAATAATACTGTACATACCTTCGTAGGCGCATATAGACCATGAACTTAAATTTGTTACATTGAATGATTTCCTTCCAATTGTAAAGATGTACATCCAAATTTTATGCCAATAAATATAATGGATTTTCAATCATTAACGTTGTCGATTGTCGGCTTGGACTGTGATACAGGTATCGTCAGCGTACATTACATACTCTGCCTGAGATAATACCAGCATGAGAAACAGGTTATTTCCCATGCTGGATCCCTGGGGTACCGCACAAGAACCAAGTTTTTCCTCCTTTAATACATTTTAATAAGAACTTTAAAGAACCACATTACAAATGTCTTATATATATTTGAGAACTAGAAAAATCCAGAGACCCGTTGCATAATGACTTGTAACTTATAATACAAGCGCGTACCTCCTCTCAATCTCTTATTAAAAAAACTGTATTACAAAGGGTCGGTAGGTGGGTTTACGGCCTGTTAATTGCGCCAGTTTGCGGCCACTTGGATGAGTTGATGAACTGAATGGATATTTTCTTACTTTTTTAATATATTCCCATTCAATAGCTTCCGATTAAAACGCATGCGACTCACTATTTCTTTAGGGCATGTAAAAATGTAAATATCTTTAATTGAAAAAACTTCGTTCTTCAGAAGGCCGCAAACTGACGCAGGCCGAGTAACTGGCCTAACGACCCTACCTAATTACAAGTTGTTACGCAAAAGGCCAAAAAAAATTAGATATGTTTAGAATTGACAGCGACTGAAACGTTCAAAGATATAAAAAAAAACTATACATTGTTCGGTTACTTTGGCAAGAATTTGTGACAAATATTAGTCATGTTGCAACATTAAAAAGTTAGGCCGTTATTTTTAAGCCTTAAAATGTTTATTGTACTTATTTTATCAACAAAACTATTATTTAAAAAAACTAAACTTTTCAATGGTAGCGGCGCGGGAATGGCAGAAATCTCTCTCTGATATTATACTTTATTGATATTATACACAAGGTCTAATCTCTATTTAAACAATGTTGAATTCTTGATAGACAACGCAGCTGAGATAAAGATGGTTCAACATTGACCTACTGTAAAAATGCCGCCGAAGTAGAGTCAGTATAAACTAACACATTTTTCGACCTTATCTCCAAGCAATGAAGTCCTAGAATGTGTACATGTTTATGATTCTGATAGTACAGAGGGCTCGTTTCTCCAGCAGTTAATTTCCAAGATTCAGCCATGTTTCGGATGTTCATACCTGATCAAAGTGACTAAAGTCCATGAATGTATCCACGTAAGTATAAGCCTAATTACCAGAAGCGTATATCCTAGAATAGCATATACTTTCGCATCGGCTGTGAAGCATTCCGACTTGTAGAGACTTAGATAAGGTATGTTATTGGGAGTGTAGGAGTTATTAAAAAAAAACCTAATAATAAGTCGCGTAAGTAGAAAATCTAAGCTATCATAAATTAAATAAGTAACCCTTAACGATATGTCTATATTAATAAATGAGGTATATAAACCATTGTGACTATCGCGTGAATGACCTAATACTAACTTGTACAAACGACACGACATAAAAAAATCAAACAGGCCAATAGGACGAGAAAAAGTCGATAAACCTTTTCACAATAATCGACAAGTACTTTCTTTAATTAAAATTATGAACGTCTCAGTTTTTATCGACTCTATGGCCTTTTTTAGCATGTAAAAGGGACATTGTCTTATGAACGTACAAAGCACGAGCCCCAGTCGAGGGACTTAATGTCGGTAGGTACAATGAGCGTTTGTTAACAATGCCACATTTACACTATGAAACTTCAATATCCTTATGAGTTTACCACGACTCTGTCAAAATGGTAAATTTGATGACATTATCCGTCATTTGTACTTACAATAATAACATGCATTCCATAAGTAACAATTATACAAAAATGCAAGTAATGGAACGAAACAATCGGTAGCCCTAGCTTAATATGTTAAATAAATAAATCTTTTAATGTACATTTTTATAACGTAACCCTAGGAAGTAGAAAAAAGGATTTAAGATATTTTTGGTATTAAAATTATGAGTAAAAACTGGCGAATTTAAAAATTACTACGCAAAACAAGGAAGTGGCAGTTATAAACTACGATCGATTCTGCACAGACAATACTTACCACTAAACGTCAAACAAGCTATTCAATATTCATACAGTCGTTCCGGCTTTTACAGCGAGATGGCATCGCGAACGCAATTCAAAATGGCGGCTGACCTAGCTGTTGAAGCTTACCAATAATAAAACGCTTCAACTGTTTTCAAAACTAACCCGAAAGCCACGAATTGGTTTTACAAGATGGCCGCTGGCTTTCACAAAATGGCCGCTCAAAGATGGCGGTTAGTGGCAGTTGATGGCGCGGCGTTGCAGGCGTCGGATGCGCCGATGCCAGTCGTCACGCCACTCCAGCAGCAGAGTCCGGTCGCCCACCGTCAGCCCCGGCAGTCCTGATGAGGCACCTTCTTTTTCCACTCCTAGGATTAGGTATGACCTGAGAACAAACGTTATTGTGTAGTGTGACAGCTCTAAAGCATCTACTACTGATTTTAAGTATAATCATTGTCATTTGGTTGTTATTTACCTATGCAAGCACAGAAAATCGAATGATATACGAGTCGCCTTTGTACTTTAATCTATTATGAAATATTGTATATGTTTCAACCTGTAACTTTTTGTCAAATAAAGTGCTTACATACGTACATAGTACCAGCAGGCGAATCACGTAACTTTATGTACTAACGGTAGATAGATTTTACTGTCAATTTTGAAGGATGAATCTATGAGTTAAGTTACGTGATTCGCCTACTGACAACTAAAATTTGACATTAAAATTTACCTAACGGTAGTACAAAAGTTACGTGATTACCCCGCAGATATGGATTAATATGGTCCATGGTCCTAGTCGTTCCATGTCCTAAGGACTTCGTAAGACTGGTAAGAATCTATTACTGATGTTTATACTGTCTACAACTGTTTACTATGTCTTGATTAGTTCACTTTCTGGGTTCTTTACGTCTACCACTACTACTAACTAAGCTTGGTCATTTCGCACGCAATGCACTTACTATTAGCCTATGATTCCTCACAAGTTTGGGGCCCTAGTACCCTGTATCTGTATTAGATTACTTTCTGTTGTTATGCGCTCATGTAGCGTCTTTCTTCCCACCACGTTCAACCTACCTCTTTAAAACTATGTGCGCCTGGTACTTAGTTGATTGCTACTCGATGACTTACCTTGCTTATCTGCAGGGTTACGTGATTCCTCGCTCTTTAGGGTAGTGTCCGGCTCTCAAGCTACTTGTTTGGAAGAGTATGGTTAATATTGAGCTTAGCGTAGGGTTGCCATACGTCCCGGTATGCAGGGACATGTCCCGGTTTGAAGTGTGGTGTCCCAGTGTCCCGTCTATTAAGCAAATTGTCCCGGTTTGAAAAGCATAGTTAATTAGTAGGGACCGGCAGCTACGTAAATAAGTACTTATGCATTTACGTAGTCTGGACGGCTATAAGCCTAACGCTTAAGACAGGCGGTGCCTGCGTGGCGCGCGCGCATGAAGGATGGCGTCCCACTGCAGAGACCGGACCCGCTCTTACATCTGCTTCGAATTTGGGGATGAGGCATTGGGCAGATGCCCTTTCAATTTTTCTTCATGAGCTCTACCTATACTATTTTTTCTTTAATTGTCCCGGTGTTCGTCCTCATGCTTATGGCAACCCTAGCTTAGCGCCATCGCTGTACTTTCTATCAAAGTTCCTCATAAGTCTGTGGTCCTGGTACGTTACATCTGGTTGAGCCTAGTTTCTGCCGCTACTCGCTCTTACTTCCACCCCGTTCAACCTTCCTCTTCAAAATTATGTGCCCCTGGTACTTGTTCATCTCTTGCTCGAGGATACCTTGGCTTCAAAAGTGTGTTGGATTTGTGGATTCCATGTCTTCGGTTCTGGTCATCTTCTTCTATGGTTGAATGTATGACTTACTTGACTTATGTTCCTATGTCCCCTAGATGGGGCAGAGGGCTTCCACAGTGCGCCGCCATCCCGTTCTGTCTTGAGCTTCGCGCTTCAATTCGCTCCACGTCTTCCCTATGTTCTTCGCCTCTGCGATGATCGTCCGCCGCCAGTTCTGCTTAGGGCGGCCACGCTAACGCTTTCCTTGGGGATTCCAGTCTAGGGCTTGCCTCGGTATGTGATCAGGGTCCCTTCGGAGCGTGTGTCCGATCCAATTCCACTTGCGGCGTTTGATCTGCTGGTCGATCGGAGTCTCATGGCAGCGTTCCCACAGTGCGATGTTGGAGATTTTCTCGGGCCAGTAAACACCAAGAATACGGCGAAGACATATTGAATGTATCATCATCATCATCATCATCAT
Source organism: Epiblema foenella (assembly GCA_963556455.1). Classification (NCBI taxonomy): domain Eukaryota; kingdom Metazoa; phylum Arthropoda; class Insecta; order Lepidoptera; family Tortricidae; genus Epiblema; species Epiblema foenella. The sequence continues at coordinate 20,222,746 of OY747109.1, read as the reverse complement.
TTCAGCCGAAAGACGTCCACTGCTGAACAAAGGTCTCCCCCAAGGCTCGCCATTTAGACCGGTCCTGTGCCGTTCGTTTCCACCGGATTCCCGCGACCTTCACCAGGTCATCACTCCACCTTGTCGGAGGCCTACCGACAGCTCGTCTTCCGGTGCGTGGACGCCACTCAAGCAGTTTCTGGCCCCATCGACCGTCAGTCCTGCGAGCAATGTGCCCTGCCCACTGCCACTTAAGTCTCGCAATTTTGAAGGCTATGTCGGTGACCCCAGTTCTGCTACGGATAGCTTCATTCCTAATTCTATCACGCAGAGAAACCCCGAGCATAGCTCTTTCCATTGCTCTTTGGGTGACCTTGAGCTTTCTTATGAGGCCCATCGTTAGCGCCCATGTCTCGGATCCATATGTCATCACCAGGTTGAATGTATACTTACTTGTTAATCTTGAGCTTGGGGCACTTGCATGCGAGGTCCCTGGCGCGCACGTAGAGCGGCGCGGCGCCGCGCCGCAGCCGGCTCCGCGGGCCGCGCTTGTACACCGCCTGCACGCTCAGCTGTAGACGCGCCCATTCGTCGCCCGGCGCGCTCGCCTCGCGCCCGACCACCTTGCCCATTATGACTGCAACAACACAGGATCGTGACTACTCACACCTCAGATTCGGTTGAAACCGCTCAACCAATCTCACTGGAGCGTAAACTCTTAGAGTATCCCAGTGTTCCAAACCACACGCGTGGTCGTGCCGGAGGTTTTCCCCTAGATTTTCCCCAGGCTACTCTCCAACCGCGCACTCCTATCGCTTTTCTGGGCCCGGCCTATAAAGCCACAGTCAGGTTCAAAAAAAAAGGATCGTGACTGTTAATCAAATCAGCAAGTCTTAAGGGTAGATAGCACCAAACCGTCTGTAACCGTAAGCGGTGTTCGTTAAAATCTGATTGTATGGAAAGCATGACAAGTTACTATGGGATGACAGCCGCCGGCGCCATATTTGAAGATGACCGGCCTGTGATCGTATGTTGGTGCAACCGACCCTAAGGCTCGGAGTGTCAAAAAATATACGTCAACTTGTACAGAATTATCGGGATCCGAAAGATCTTCTTCCATACCATATCGGTCCTAATTCCAAACACTATACGTGCTAATATCGAGATCAGTTTTCTACAAAAAAAATATGCATTTCCATTAACTTGTCAGCCTCAAAATTAGCGGTATGTATTGCCTTATTGTCGGTAATTTTCTACAGCACTAATAACCCAGGACCTTATGGGCATCGGAAACCACTACCACTAAATCCTGTACCATCGCTTGCCTGTTTTTATGGCAAGTACCATAAAGAGTACCGAAACTAACTTATAATTTCCACATGCGATGTATCACTTCCGTAACCTATTCGATGCCCACACACTAATCTATTCAAACGACTGTTTGTCGCCGATATACCATCATTTAACAGCCGGATAATAAGAGTAATTAGTATTTCAGTAAAGATCAAAGCCGGGGCATCAATCAAGCGAATATGGTGCCATTGTCACTGGATATGGGCGAGGATTACCCGGGAAGTCGTTTGTGAACAATCTAATGGAGTTGTAGACGTGTGGGCTCTTTATACGCCACCTGTACGCTCACGTATGCATCTAAAAAGGGTGTAGGCAGAAAACGTGGAATGCTAGTCCCTATGCAAGGTTCTGTACTAATATCATCATGATTCTGGAGTACAGTATAAAATTTGAGTATGCACTGTGTTGACAACAGAAGGGACAAATTTAGGTCCGTAAACTTAAGTTTCTTACGCTTAAATTCTACTACACACAATAAAATTATAAAATGGCTATGTTACTTTCGAACTTTAATAAAATCGGATCTTTAATCACTTTACTGGTACTATCAATACTTTTGTCGTAATTTGAAATCAAAACATTTTAAAACTTATAAGAATTTGATAATTTTTCGAGAAAATTCGCACTTATTGATTTTCTTATTAGGTGTCAACATCTCTATTGAAGAATAACTTTTACTTTAGGAATACTTTACGGATTTTGAATTGTAGGTGTATCGTGACGCATTCTTTATACCCTTTAATTGCTATTTTTAAACAATACTGTATGCATGCTCCATCCTGACATAAAATATTTGTATGCCTAAATGGCAAAACATAGTGATACCTAATTTAAGTTTATTTTTACTAGCCTTATACCTATGTTTACAAATAAATGATTTTGACTTTTGACTTTGACTCACCGTAGTCGCGGCTGCAGAACTTGTTGAGATTTAGAGTGCGTGCGCCTGCGCGGCACCGCCCGCACTGGTCCGCCGCTGCAACATGACATTCAACACTCCGCCTTACATAGTTATTTAAAAGGTTTATTTTCGGTGTTTCAGACACTTCAAAATACATAATTTAGCCCTAGCAAGTATTAGATACTACTACTATCATAGTTAACTGACCAGTGATCACTAGCGAGCTGTAACTGTAACCGAACGACTACAGCTATTGCAAAAAATGTTACTATAGTATTGACTTTTTAAATGATAATAATTTGTAAGTGTTTTTAATGTATTTATTTTATTTTATTTGATTTCTTAATAATTACTATTCTATTATTGTTAATATTGTTAATTTGAATTTGTACGCCGAAAGGCAAAACATGACCGACATTATTATAAACCTGTGACCATTATGTAAAATTACTCATGTTTGACAAATAAATTATCTCTTATCTCTTACAGTAACTAGAGGGCATGGGTCATTCAACTTTTTCATGACCAGTTTTCTAATACAAAAAAGTCTATGATATGTATTGAATTAGTGTACAAAAATGGGATTCCGAAATAGTACTTGAACCTAATAAAAGGAATTTATAGGTAAAAATACTTAAATACTAACTTGTTGCTGTAAAAGATGAGTAACACAGTGGTAAAAACATTTTTTTCATACAAATGGTGAGACATCCAAGGACCACTGAGTTACTCGATAAGTGGATATTAGCTGTGGTTTGTTAATTGCCAAAACTATCAGAAGTGATACTGCAAATAAACCTCTTTCTAAATAACAATACAAAAATATGTGAAGTGAAGTGAGGTCCAAATATTCCAAAATCTGCATTTAAAAAAAAGTGTCTGTAAATTATGTACATGAAAAAGTAGATTAGCCCGCCTATTTCGAACTTGGAAATCCGAACGTCGTATAGTGCCGTCCCGTTCACTCTCGTGTTTTACACTATATGAGTGTAAAGGACGGCACGATACGAAGTGGGCTGGTGGAACAGACGTGATCTTCAGCAATGAAGGCCACAACCATTTATGATGAATCTTAATTCAGAACTAAGTAAATATCGTGAAGCTCAAGTCTAAACAGTGCAGATCAAATATATCAAATATATCGGAGCGAACGAGGTGCTCACAAATATCTGAACACGGCTCTATTGTCAAGGCGTTAAAGTGCATGTTCAGATATTTTTGAGCACCCTGAAGAGTACAGATATATTTGATGGCGACTGTACTCCGAACTTCGAAATCCGAATTTCGTGTCGTGCCGTCCCTCTCACTCACATAGTGAATAACACGAGAGTGAAAGGGACGGTATGATACGAAGTTCGGAGTAGGGGGTCAGAGTAACATCGACGACATAATTAAATGACCATCTATGAATCTTATTGCAACGAGTTAAGGTCTAATAGTATGTCAACCGTGTAGTCGATAGTACGAAGAGAATCTTGAATGGACCTTCTAGCTGTCACTGTTTTCACACAGTTTTGAGTCAGTATAAAAAAGTTTAGAAAAGCCACTTTTAAAATATGAAATATTGCCTCCAGTTTAGATATTTATTGTTGAAGTGCTTTTGCGGCGATGTGAGGCGAGGATTGAATATGATAATTGGGTCATACTTAGTTGGAAAAACAAAAGTCGTCCCTCCTGTGGTCAACAGTTAACGGCTTATGTGCATGTTAGCTATGTCTTTATTACAGGGATTTATAGAAACGGATACACTGTTTATGAGGGTTACTGGTCCAATCCAAAATTAAGCTTTGTAGCCCTTAACCTTTGGTATGTCCACAGAAAAGACGCGAACCTAAATCCGCGTATGACCCAATTGGACACTGTTATGCAATAATCATTGTCAATGTCAATGTACTATAGGTTTTCCTATTAGGTTGACACATTATTGCATAACATTCATAAAATCGACGGTAAAACATAATTATATTGACCGCCGAAAGTATAAAACAATCCCTCTTCCTCGCCCCGCTGAAAAACTTCAATTTATTATTAATAAGTAAGAACTACATATAAAACAAAACAAGACAGACAAACATGAAATTACCTCATCATCGGCACTGATAACAAAAGAAAATGTATGAGAATGATTTAGAACAAAGCAATAATTACAACAAACTCTAAAGGAACATCTATATCGACTTGCTTTCTCAAGCTTTCTACTTTTTATTGAATACCATCCCTAGGTAGATAACCGGGTATCATACCATAATAAAGTAGATGGTATATTAACACTAAAACCAATACTTTAAAGCTGGTGGTTTTATAAACATCCGTTAGACCAAATGTCAGATCAAACAGTAACTCAGTATATTTTTTAACAAAACAAACCAACATAAGGTCTAACGGATCTTTATAAAACCGAGCCTTACAATACCAATTTAAAAATACAAATAACACAAGTCCTTCACGTCTAAAATTAAATAAGAAGAACGTCATCCGTGATTAACACTCATTTTACTTTAGCTTGAGAAAACAATAGACAGTCGATTAAAGGCTATCTGAAGGAAATAAAAACGATGCGAAAAATGTATCAATGAGATTACAATTAAAAATGGTTTTTTTCAACAAACAAATAGTTGAATAAGTGAGGAATGCATATCATACATATGTGGTCCTCAACAAAAAACCCTTGCGAATTTAACCCTTAATAAGGCAGAGGCGGTTTAAAAACCACTTGGTAATTAAACATTTACGGTAAGGACCGTCACCCTTTTATTTAATGTCAACAGTATTACACAGCTGACATATCACGCTTTCTTTCCTCATTCTTATTTTTCGGTTATTATGTAGTGTAATTAATGAATCAAAGTATGTGGTCAATATATGCACTATGTTATTTGTAATTTTTCCTGAAATTCACGTGCCTCTAACAGGCAGAGTTCATATATAATGACCACATGTTTTTTTTTTTAATTATTTAGTTTCATTTTGCTCCAAGGCTCTACAAACATGAGAATATATTAAACTTTAACGTAGCATATCTGTATAAATGGGGCCTTATTAAGGGTTAAAAGCAAAAAAAATTCAAAACAATTTAAAGTAGATACATTTCCCGAAAATAGCCTCACAATTGAAACCCATTTAAATCACCGTTTTACCGAACATTATTTCAATCGTAAAAAGTGTGTCGAAGTCCAAACGCCTTATGTCACTAAAAATTTTAAGTGTATAAGACTTTTTGGTTCCGTATAACTGAAAAGGTGATAAAAATCGGTTCACAGACGTAAATTAAAAGGTAATGTGCAAATCAATTAGAAGAGGAACAACCGTACTCGCATTTAAATTACCAATAAAATGGTATTAAAGTAAAATATTTGAGGTTTATGCGTCTGAGATTGATAATCTATACTGTGTTAATCGACACTGAAATTGAATTTATTGGTCTTAAATGACTGTAAATGAGTTTAAACTTTTGTATAAGTTTTTGAAAGCTACAAAAAACAACAACTACCCGATAAAAAAAAACAATATTTTGGTAGTCCGACTACGCTAACTTTGAAAACTTAACTTTTGCAAGGAATAATTTGGCAACACTGTGCGTTTCTCAGCTAGGCTAGGTTTAGTGGACCAGCGACAAAACTCCCAGTAGCTCGATTCCACTCACACCTCAGATTCGGTCGAAACCGCTCAACAAATCTCACTGGAGCGCAAACTCTTAGAGTATTCCAGTGTTCCAAACCACACGCGTGGTCGTGTCGGAGGTTTTCCCCTGAATATTCCCCAGGCTACTCTCCAACCGCGCACTCCTATCGCTTTATTGGGCCCGGCCTATAAAACCACAGTCAGGTTCAAAGAAAAACACTGTGCGTTATACATCATATTTGTATGACAAACCCATATTCAAATACATTAAGAATACAGTGCAAACCATATAAAAGTGGACTTTCAAATTTGTGATGTGACTTAGCAAATGAAGACGTGGCTTAAAAGTCTCTGCAACCAGGCCATTAAATCCAAAAAAAAAAAAATGTATGAAAATGTGACGTTTGAGGCAGTGTTACCAAATTATTTCATTACAGAGTTAGCGTGGCCGTACTCTATGCGGGTGATTTGCAAATCAAAATTATTGATTCGGCTTTTCTATGTTCGACATTTACATGAAAATGATTCTTTTTCACTGTGTTCCGAACAGATTTCCTTTATTGTAGGTATATAGTAATAAGCCTGGCATGGTAGTAAATAAGTACTATCTAATGTTTTTTTTATATATACAAACGCCTTAAGGGAGGCGTACAGCGACATCTACCAGAAGACTCATGCTTCATTAACGGCACTAACGTCTCAAATTATATTATATTATTTAATAATTTTTCCTTTATTCTAAACTATCTAATGTTGTTAATTATAAGCTTCGAAATATGTATCGTGGTTGTAAGTAACTATATTGGTACATTTGAAATATGTATAATTTTGCAAGCAAGAGGCAATAACATCATGCATTTGTAAATCTTTGAGTAAAAAGATGAAGTGGATGAAATAAGAGTTTTAATTTTGTAACATTTTTTAAATGCACAGCACGAAGAATTCAATTTCAGACCAGTCTATCGCATTCCGATATGAGCAGGAAATGAGATGGCGGGAAAGTAATAAACTAGATAAAAAATCTAGAAAAACTTGAAAAAATACGGTTATTCCTATTGAAGCGCTCGATCACGATGAGTTTGTGGAGTTATCGTAAACTAATTTCGTAAAATTGACAACAATTTTTAAACTTCTAGTGTAATTTGTGCTTAATTTCATTCTCAACAGACTTAAGTTTAAGTTGTTACCAAACAAATAATTAACTACGTAATTTAACAGTGATGCATTTTTAATCGCCATTCATAAATTATGAATTATAATGCATGTACTCGTCAAATAGCGATAGGCCTCTTTGGTGGTTGCGTTTTATCGCTACGTATATCTTTAAGTAATTTAATTAGAATGTTCATCCCATACATAGTTAAAAACACATTATCATATCATTAAGATAAATCTAGCAATTAATTAAAATTCTTTAACGTACACGTTCGCTATTTACCCCCAAATAAATTACACAAATCATCATTGTCCTCGTCACTGTCGTCATTACGGTCCACAAATCGTCATTAGGCTCAACAAATCGTCATTACACTCAACAAATCGTCATTACACGCAAAAAATCGTCATTACACTCAACAAATCGTCATTTCCATCATCGTGATCGGCGGGGTGATGGTGGAAGTGCAATGAAGGCCACTTACTACTTACCGCGCGCCGGCTCCCCGTCTACCGCCTCCATCGCTTGCACGGCCGTCACCACGCGCGGGATACCTGCCAACAATCGGTTATTTTACATACATATTACATGGTTATTTTTACTGTGACAGTTTGACAAATTGTAAATTAATCATACCTTGACATTTTTATCATTGTCAATCATTGTTTCTGACGAGTAATGTATATGATCTATTGCAAATAAATGAGTATGAGTATGAGTATGAGTATTTTATGTGAACCACGTAGCTAGAGGTAAGGTACGCGAATTTTAATCTTTAGGTCGCAGGTTCCAACCCCGGTTCATACTCCTGTGTTTGTCAATAGACATATGTACGAAGTATCATTTGATATTTAACAGCCTTTCGGTGAAGGAAAACGTCGCGAGGAAGCCGGTCTGATGTTTAGTTTTCCCTCTGCGTTGGAAGGTCAGATGACATTCGATATTGCAAAACTAATTCCGACTTCAACTCTTAAGATTTGGTGTAAAAGCGGATCCTGGTCTCCTTAGCGTACAAACCCCCTGGTTAGATGCTGGCCAAGATCATTCCTAATTTTAATAAAATAAAAAACCGGGAAAGCGCTAAGAGGATAAGATGGACGCTAAGACGATACAGGAAATGAAAAAATTTAAAACTATTTATTTCAAGTTTCAAAATTTCGAACGTATGATCAAATATATAATATATGGTTTTTATGTGGTTACTTGGCAAGGAAAATGTTTAAAATTTATTTACAAATAAATCAAATATGAAAACAACAAATAAATAAAAACAAAATTTAATCTACTCTAATCATTAGATTAACCCAACCCGAGTCATTCCATGTGCAAAGGTGCCCAAAACGCTTGCAGCGTTACCGCGTTGGACTGCAATGGACAACCTATGCATCAAGAATGACCCGGACCAGTGGTCATCCAAGTTTGGACGTTAAGCGTCGAAATATGCTGCCAATAGCTATCGGTCTTATATCTCCATCTTGTTTTGGTCGAGTACAAAACGACGCTCCGTAGATGAACGGACAAACCACGGGGTTTAACTGATCACTCAGTAAAAAATTACAGTTTCGTCAGGAATTCAAGTAGGCGAGAACTATTGTCACCGGCGGAGCCCGAAGTAATCTCCTTCAGATGTGCTGGACGGATACCATCTAATACAGATGCAGAGCCACTGTTGAAGGAGCTGAGAGCCAGAGATACATCTTCAACCTTGGCAACAAAAGGGGAAATAGATTTACCCGGCTCTGGTGGTTATATAAGCGATCGAGAAGGAAGATGGGTGCTTTGTCCGTAGAGTTTCCGGAGTTGACGGTGCCACTGACCATCGACTGACATAAGCATCCGCACTGCGCCCCTGAGATCACCCTCAAAAACACTGTGTTGCCCTTAGAGCCGAGGGTGTTCTCAAGGCCACTGACTCTGCATCGACAAACAGAGTCAATAACTGTGGCAGAATCAATATTCCGCTTAACTTTAGCAGTAAGGTTGACCGTGCCGGATAATTCTGGCGATTTCAGAGCAGAAAACGCAAAAGAAAGAAAATCAAACCAATCGTTTGTACGAGTATTATTCCTATGTATACGTTTGCAAGTATATTCCCAGCATATATTCCCTTTGTAAAATTTTTGATAGTACTTTAGTAGCCTGTGAATGATTTTTTGTTTCTAATACTTTTACAAGATTCTTGGGAAGTTTTTTAATGTCTTGCAGAATATGCCTACCGTTCTTATTCATCTTATTAAGTACAATGGTAAGTCCTTGAGTTGGCATAACTTTTACGGTCTCTTTTTTCTGTAGGTGTTTTTTTTTGTTCAGATGTAAGTAAAAGTAGATCTCCACTAGGGTTGCCACTTACGTATGCACGGAGCGATGTGGCTCCTCGACTGCTGGTAGCCCTTGGCGCATCGGTTGCATGTCGTCCCTGTCACTCCGTCCTTGCACGGGCACTGCCCGCTTGTCTGGTTGCACGTCTTCCCGCTCGCTCCCACTGGGTGGCAGTCGCATGCTGTGAAAGAGATGGTGGTGATTAGGTGGCGATCTACAACTTCGATGTGTTCGAGGTATGAATATGAATCCTACTTTTTTTGCGACTTAAGAAGAATCAGTAACGAAGAAGTTTTAAACTTAGTTAAAGAGAAGAGGACTTTATTGAAAATAATAGAAAACAGAAGAGGAAAAATGATAGGACATCTCATACGCCATGACGAATGGATCAGAACAATAATAGAAGGAAAGATAGAGGGAAAAAGGAAAAGGGGAAGACCTAGAATGACGTACATGGAGCAAATAAAACATAAAATAAATGCTACCTCATACAAAGAAGTGAAGGACAAAGCTGAATGTAGAATAAGCTGGCAATTACTCCACCGACAAGAGCCAAGCTCTTAAATATTATGATGATGAAGAAGAATCACTATGTTGCCGATTTCTAATTCGTTTGTAAATTAATCAATCATCATGAAAAAATGATGCATATTCTCAATTGCAACAGCTCTGAATTGACAAGACTATCACTTCGATTATGTACTTATATATATATGTATTTATTAATGTCACTTAACGATATCGGCATACCTAAACAAACAGAGATTTTAACAGAGAACCTGTGTACGCAGTACGTGGCAGTAATATGACTTACAATCTAATAACGATAACAGTGTCAATCGAACCACACAAACCCCAAAAGAGTTTCAAACTCAGATAACAATCACCGCGGTCGACCCGAAAAGGGTTTTGCCTACTCAACTGGTAAATGCAATCACCCATCAAAACACTCAAGCACCCGATCCAAGTATGGGTGTACAGATTCAATAAGTTACCGATAGGTTGCCTCAGGCAATCCACTGTAAGGGTCGTTTGCACCAACATACGATCACAGGCCGGTCATCGTCAAAAATGGCGCCGGCAGCTGTCATTCCACAGATTCTTATTAAACTTTCTATACAATCAGATTTTAACGTTTCAATCTTACAATTAGGTGTCATGTCGAGCATCGGGGTCGTTGACCTTACGGCTTCTTCAGGGGGTCAATGATTGTCGCGTGATAGCGTGTCACTTTTTGATACCACTCGATAGAAAGTGATAGACATAGACATAGACATAGACATTATTTATTGGTAATAACACATTACAAGTCGAAAAGTAATAATAATCTGCTCTGATGCTTATCTTGTCGTTTATCGCTATCACGCGACATGTACAAACTGCCGCTGGTCGCTCCGCTACCCACTGGCTTTATAATTGTTGGCGACCGGTTTAGCCTAGTGGGTAGTGCACCTGCCTGTGAAGCTGACGGTCCTGGGTTCGAATCCCGATCAGGGCAAATATTTGTGTGATGAATATTTGTTTCTGAGTCTTGGATGTTTTCTATGTATTTAAGTATTTATATCTATTAAATATATCATCGTCTAGTACCCATAACACAAGCCTTTTTGAGCTTACTGTGGGGCTAGTTCGATTTGTGTAAGATTGTCCTCTAATTTTTTTTTTTTTTTTATAGGGGTCAGCTTACACTAGGCGATCCCGAGACTTGAGACAGTTTGTGAATGGTGTAAGCAGTATTGCTACCGTAATAATTCCAAGTCCCCTGTACCTCGTAAAACGGGACCGGAATTCCCCCAAACTCGGGGATCCTGGGCCAGATAATTGAGTTTGGAACGATTGACCTGACCTCTCGCTATTTCGTTGTACGTGTCAAAATATCTTGGTACGTTTAGTGGGGAAGGGTGGAAACGGTAATAACGTTATTGCGTAGAGTTCTTCCGAACTGTACTACCAAATCGTGTTAAGAGCGCTTTAATAAAATGTAACAGGTCCACTAGCGCCACTCGTAAATAAGTGTAATTATTTAAATTTAATGATATATAACTAAAAAAGGGGGCCGCTACGTACTGTAGTTTGTATTTAAGTACTTTTTGAATCCATCAAACTAATTTTTACGTTGCTAGATTGGTCTCTCTATGAGCTCAAAATTAAAACGGCCGTTTTTACTTTGGACGCATAGATTGACGAATCCAGCAACGTAATAACTAGTTTGATGGATTCAAAACGTACTTAAATACAAAATACAGTACGTAGCGGCCCCCTTTTTTAAATATCTATCGTTAAATTTAAACAATCACAATTATTTACGAGTGGCGCTATTGGACCTGTTACGTTTTATTAAAGCGCTCTTAAATGAACCTAAGCAAGAATCTTCCTTATAGTCAGGGCTCTTAGTCGCTTTTTGGTTGCGTTCTATTGACAGAATTTGGCTTTCGAGTTCCGTACGACCTGCACTTACATTCAAACTAGTGAATTGTTATGTCTGTGTCAAGAAATCAAATCGAAATGGTCGCGTACGGTACGGTTTCAGAGGAATTTCCTCCCACAAACGCTCCGGTTGTGGAATGAGCTCCCTGCCGAGGTTTTCCCGAGGGACTACAGTGTGGTGTTCTTCAAGAAAGGAGTGTATACATTTTTAAAGGGTCGGCAACGCGCATGTGACATCCCAGGAGTTGCAAGCGTCCATAGACTACGGTGTCCGCTTACCATCATGTGGGCCGTACGCTTGTTTGCCACCGAGGTGGTATTAAAAAAATATCTTTTTTCAAAAAATAAGGTTTCTATAATTTTGACATATCAAATTTTATCACAAACGATTCATTTAGACCGGGTTTTATAAACATCCGTTAGACCAAATGTCAGATCAAATTTAAGTAACTCAGTACATTTTTTGACATAACAAACCGACATAAGGTCTAACGGATCTTTATAAAACTGAGCCTTAGTTTAGCCGCGAAATTAACAGACAGACAGTTGTTAGATTAGTTCAGCAAATAACTACTTGTATTAATAAAAAAAAATCTTATTTAATCGTGTAATCGCCACCACAATAAGTCTGTTTTGTTTTTGTAATAAAAATTGATTGTTTTATTTTTTTGTGTTTCTGTAGTTAGGCAAGAATATTTCACTTATTTTTAGCTACTTGATTCTAGTAGCAAACACGTCTTCAAAACTAAATTGAAAAAATTGCTAATAGATACCCTCTAAATACATATTTTATTTTAGGTTTTAAGGTAGATAGGTACATTAATTTGTTAAGAGCATGAGTACATTACTCGCCAATAAACGTTGTGTTTGGCGAACGGATGTTAATGTAAAACTGTATTTAACTTTTTTTGGTAAATAAATTAAATCAATTAATTAAAACTTGAATAAATAAATAAAATAAATAAATAAAAATAAATATTAGAGGACAATCTTACACAAATCGAACTAGCCCCACAGTAAGCTCAAGAAGGCTTGTGTTGTGGGTACTCGACTACGATATATTTAATAGATATAAATACTTAAATACATAGAAAACATCCAAGACTCAGGAACAAATATTCAAGCTCATCACATCTAATCCATCATCATTTATCCAATTACCTTCTTGTCTACCCATCCAAACTTGACATATAACAATAGGTAAATTAAAAAACCTACGTCGTTACCCAACTGCAAGTCAGCGGTCGCAAAACCAATGTGCTCAGATAAAGTGGTGTTTGCTCCCCACGGGGTGATTCAGTCCCGGCCCATTTCCCGCACTAGGCCGGCCGGGATATTTTTATGGTAGCTATTCGAGACCGACAAATGGCATGTGGTGTGCTTTTGTTTTTTTTTATTCGTTTGCTGACGAGGATATTTCAGTTGGGTGATAGTTGGTTATTTTTATGGTATTTTAAGGCGCATTTTCTATTTTGTTTATCAGTGTTGTCACATTGCTGATTCAGTGGGCATTCTAGCTAGCGTGATCGTTTTTACGTCAGACATATAGTTTTCGTCCTTCACACGTGACAAGCTTTTTTTTTAACCTGACTGTGGCCTTTATAGGCCGCGCCCAATAAAGCGATAGGAGTGCGCGGTTGGAGAGTATCCAGGAGAAACCTCCGACACGACCACGCGTGTAGTTTGGAACACTGGAACTCTAAAAGTTTGCGCTCCAATGAGATTGGTTGAGCGGTTTCAAGTGAATCTGAGGTGTGAGTGGAATCGAGCTACTGGGAGTTTTGTCGCTGGTTTATTAAACCTAGCCTAGAAAGTCTGCTAGGCCCGACCTGGGTCGGACACTTACAAGCCTTTAATAATAATAATAAATATTACAGGACAAACTTACACAAATCGAACTAGCCCTACACTCGCCACAGTAAGCTCAAGAAGGCTTGTGTTATGGGTACTAGACGACGATATATTTAATAGATATAAATACTTAAATACATAGAAAACATCCACGACTCAGGAACAAATATTCGTGTTCATCACACAAATGCATGCCCTGATCGGGATTCGAACCCAGGACCGTCAGCTTCACAGGCAGGTGCACTACCCACTAGGCTAAACCGGTCGTCAATTGCGAAAGGAAGGTGGAAGTTTTTATGGCATAGCGATACTAAAGTGTCTCTAAAATACTTTAATAGCCATTATAATTTCCCTAAGGCGATAACTAGTTATACAAGCTTGTTATTTTATAAGAACTTAGCTTTCATCAAAGTGTTTTCCTACTTTTAGATCATCATCATCATCATCATTTCAGCCGAAAGACGTCCACTGCTGAACATAGGCCTCCCCCAAGCCTCGCCATTTTAATTTTTCTGGGCATGTTTTTTATTTTTCCCTTGGGGGGGATTTGCCATAGTCGCCACGCTTGGCAAGCGTATACTTTTAGATATAGTAAATAAATTTTTAATTAAGTTCAAATCAATAATGTCATATTACATGCAGTCATAAATTTATTTTGTATTAAGCAGTACCGCTGCTCAATACAAGCTCAATGCTCAGTTGGCTAGAGCGACTGGCCGCGAGTGCCGGGAGGTCGCAGGTTCAAATCAGGGACCGATACCGGTATTTTTAAAAAGCCCTGAATTAGCCCAATATTTTGGATTATTTTTTGCTCTTTACGTAGGGCTGAATCATGTATTTAGGTAACAACGTCGTATTAAAAACGAAATAATGAACCGGTGACCGTAATAATACCGGTATTTTTCTATGGAGAAAATACCGGTATCCGATCCCTGGTTCAAATCCTGCTCGTTGCCTAAATTTTTCAATATTTCCTTTATTTCTAAATGCAGTCATAAAGTTCCAAACAATACTGAAATTGAAGATGTTATAAACGTAATAACATTTTTCGCCGGCAGTTCAAAACTTTCACTTACATCCTTTCAGTTTTAAGTATTAAGTTAATAAAAATTTTTTTTATATCCTCGTATACTGCCATCTAAATTCAACAAGGCCGTATATCTATTTGTAACCTTTATGTATTTACGACCTTTTTATAATTAATATCGAAGGTTTATTTCTCGCGAGTTTAGAATTGCTTTGAAAGAAAGTGAGTATATTTTTTATGGTGCTTCAAGTTTTAGATGGGACTTTGAATGCTTCTTGTTGAATCCCTAGGAAGGTAAACGTTTTATTATTGAATTTAATTGTTTTTTTTTCAGTAGTAAAAAAATAATAGCAGTTTAAGTAGGTATCTTGTACGCTTTTCGATGATTTTTAGTTGAAAGTTGAATCGATAACAGCGCCATGGATTGCTACAAAAGGGAATTACCTAGATTAATCTATTTTTTTATTTATTTTGAACCTGACTGTGGCTTTATAGGCCGGGCCTAATAAAGCGATAGGAGTGCGCGGTTGGAGAGTAGCCTGGGGAAAATCCAGGGGAAAACCTCCGGCATGACCACGCGTGTGGTTTGGATCACTAGATTAATACCTTACCACTTAAAAGACCTTACAAAATTAAAAAAAAAATTAAAATGTTTTGAACTCAAATTATGACAAATCGCGCGGTAGGTTTGGTCAGGTCTCGTAGAAGCCCTCGCGGCAGTGGAAGGGCCTGCCGGCAGTAAAATGCATGCTTTAAGCGAAGCTAAGACAGTTTGCATTGTAAGTGGAGCTACCTTTTTTTTTGAACCTGACTGATGACTGACCTGATTATAGGCCGGGCCCAATAAAGCGATAGGAGTGCGCGGTTGGAGAGTAGCCTGTGGAAAATTCAGGGGAAAACCTCCGGCATATCCACGCGCGTGCATGACTCCGGCATGACAACGCCAGGGTCCCGCCGTTTGAATAGCAAGGGGGGCGAAGTTATACACTGGTTCCAAGTTTGAATACTTGGCATTTTTGAGTCTAGCACCAGTCTCTGCTGTACCGCCAGTCGACCTTAGTTTAGTGTTTTTTTTTAACCTGACTGTGACATTATACCGTCACTATAACCACGCACTCCTATCGCTTTTTTGGGCCGGACCCAATAAAGCGATAGGAGTGCGCGGTTGGAGAGTAGCCTGGGGAAAATCCAGGGGAAAACCTCCGGCACGACCACGCGTGTGGTTTGGAACACTGGAATACTCTAAGAGTTTGCGCTCCAGTGAGATTGGTTGAGCGGTTTCAACCGAATCTGAGGTGTGAGTGGAATCGAACTATAGACATAAGACATAAGACATAAGAAGTTTATTCGTACATAAAAGTTTACAGGTATAGTTGAACATATCATCATTTATAAGTAATGTACAGAGTGGATTTTTCGTTATGCGGTTCGACTGGCCCCTACACTAGGCTAAGCCTGTCCCGTAGGTAGCCAATTCAAAAATGGATTAACAATATGTGCGCGAGAAGTCAGAAAAGATGACAATACAATATAATTATTATTACTAACATATACTAAATATAAAAATGGAAACAAGCATAGAATCTACGAATTGAGAGTAAGTATGTGTTTAGTGTGTATGCGTGGGCGTGTACATGAGTGTGCGTGTGTGTGCGTGTGTGTGTCTGTGTGTGTAGGTATTGATTTGTTTAGTCTATGGGAGTTTTGTCGCTGGTTCACTGAACCTAGCCTAGCTGAGAAGAGTCCAGCAAGAAACTCAGCTAGGCCCGACCTGGGTCGGACTGACTCTACCCGGTACTTACGTTTGCAAGCCTTCTTATGCGTGATCGGTTTGGTCGGATCCCTGTAGTAGCCCTCGCGGCAGTAGTGGCAGTGCCTGCCGGCAGTGAAGTGGCGGCACTTGAGGCAGACGCCGCCGCTGGCTCGGCCGGAGAGCTTGTATAGCTCCATGTTGAAGCGGCAGCGGCGGGCGTGACCGTTGCAATTGCATTCTGGAAAGAAAAATGGCAGTTAAGAAAGAAAGAAAGAAAAAATATAATAGCCGGCGTTTGTTTCCGAGCTCATATAACCTAGACCTTTTTAAAGCACGAGTGAATAGGCATCTTCTGGGTGAGCTCGCTTCATCGTCGGCCTCATCTTTGCCCCCTGGCTAGATGCTGGCCAAGAGCGATCCCATTTTTAATAATAAAAAAATAATAATATTCGTGGCACAGACACAGTACAAATTAACATAACACCAAAAGAGAGAGAGAGACGAGGAGAGGGGTTAGAGGGGTTTTTACGACGAAACGGTTTCTCCTGGCACAAACTGTAATACTTCCATTTCTAAAAGGACCGTCCTTTTAAAAATGGAAGTATCTACCCAAAAGTGTTACAGAAATAGAAATAAAAAACAAACATTTTCATTTTGAATGAGTCCAGAGATTGTTATATTTAACCGACTTTAAAAAAGGCGGAAGTTCTATAATGTATCTTTTTTGTATGTTATATAACTTCGGCAATTGTCGATCGATTTTGTAAATGATTTATTTGGGTGGTCCCCATATAAATCTAGTTAAGATCTGACAATAGGAATCGACGGAATTCCTCAAATATTATAGGCACATCTATGGCGGTGTTTTCTGTAGTAACCCTCGGAGTGGCCTGGTGAACAACTTTTATGTCGGTTTTCTTTAAGGAATAGTAGATTATTAAGGGTTAAAAGCGAACCATTTCAACCGAGATATTTTCAAGGGTGAAATGGGTGGTTTCATCCGAGTTAAACACTCCACTTTTCATTTCGACTATGAGGAAAATAAATGAGAAGTAAAAGTGGATTCAGTAATAAAAACATGCGCGGCAGCAACCAGCAGCCGGCGCCGCCGCGCCCCGCGACCCGTGGCCTAAACAATTAAAAAAAAAATACTTTCCACCCTAAGGTTGGAAAAGCGACTTTCAACCCCGCTATCTACTTATGAATCTCACAGTTAGAAACTGTCTGTATTAGTAATTATCCATGTAGTCTTCTAAACGATATTTAAAAAAAAATGCACTTGTGTAGCAAATAGCCAATAATGCACTCTTTTGCAAATTGTTTCGCTTCTTACCGCTCCTGTAATAACCTACTTTAAGTTAAAATAATAAATAATAATAATAATAAATATTAGAGGACAATCTTACACAAATCGAACTAGCCCCACAGTAAGCTCAAGAAGGCTTGTGTTATGGGTACTAGACGACGATATATTTAATAGATATAAATACTTAAATACATAGAAAACATCTAAGACTCAGAAACAAATATTCATGCTCATCACACAAATATTTGCCCTGACCGGGATTCGAACCCAGGACCGTCAGCTTCACAGGCAAGTGCACTATCCACTAGGCTAAACCGGTCGTAAAATGTTTATGTATGTAATCTTAAAATATGGCACTCAAGGTCTTTTACCACAATATGTAAAAATATCATTTTTGTATTTGACTATTTGTTGCCAAAAAAAAAAGAAAATTGAACTTTCCGAACAGGAGAGATGAAAAATAGATCATTATTATCATTGATTAAACTAAAGTTAGGTACCTAGTATATTTTAGAACTGTACAGCTGATTTATACAGGCTGTCCCGTGGCAGGGATTAGTGTAATTACAATAATTAATAACGGCGCGGGTTATCGGGGTTGCGCATTAGTCGGATGTTCGCTACACCTGCCTGGTGCCAAATAAGGCTGTCTATCCACTGTGATTAAGGACCTATTCAAAATATTCGAATATCGATACCGCTATCAATCTGCGGTAGACTTATATAGTGTTATATACAGCATGCAATAGGGTCATTGTCAGTTGTAAAAACAAAAGTTGTCCACCCGGTGGTCAATAGTTAACGGCTTATAGAAGAGAAAGAAAGAAAAAACATTTATTCGTGGCACAGACACAGTACAAATAAAAATAACACCAAAATACAGAAAATAGCCACGAAATGGCCCCAAATCAGCATAGTGCTAGTCTTCCTTTGGGACCATTGGCTAGCGCTGGTCTTCCTTTGGGACCACGAGAAGCCACGAAAGACAAAAAACACTAAGGTCACAAACAACATAACAAACATAACACAATTTAAACAGACAAGAACAGATAAACATGAACGCGACCTTAAACAAAATTCAAACATCTGTGGTCTGTCACAAGTCTCAACTAGCGCCAGCGGACAACCACTAAAACAGGGACAGATTACGCGATTGTGATTGCTTATGTACATGTAATTTGTGTTTTTGTTACATGGATTTATAGTTACGGAAACAATGTTTATGCGGGTTACTAGACTGATCCAAAATTAAGCGTTTTGGCCCTTAACTTTTGATATGTCCACCGAAAAGACGCGAACCTAAATCTGACAATGACCCGATACCGGACGATTCTCAATCCCGGGATTGAAATCCGGTATTGGAGCTCAATGTCACTTATTCGTATTCTCAGCTGAAAAATACCGCGATCCCGGAAATCCGGCTGGATTCTCCAGGAGATCTCTTTAGTTTGATGTACATGGTCATAAAAGACAAACCTTAAGAGTCATCTCTCCTGTAGTCAATAGTTTACAGGCGAGACGACTCTTGTTTTTGCAACTGTTGAAGCAAGACGTATCTAATCTATCATGTTAAATGCTACCAACTTTTTTTTTTATACAACGCCGGAGGCAAACAAGCGTACGGTCCACCGCCCGCAACTCCAAAGGAGTCACGTGCGCGTTGCCGACCCTTTATAAGATTTGAGGATGCATTTTCAACTTTGTAATCCTTTTCTGCTTAGCGTATAAAGGAAGGTCACAGAAAATCAGCGCCACGTTTTAACGCCTAATAGCTTATTTAGTGGTACCAAGCTGAGTGGCGACCATTTTAGCATGTATTAGTGGTTTTTAAATTTTTCATTGTTTTATTATTATTATTTAGTTTTGCTTTGTTTTTCTCTCCTAATGGAGGTAATTGTTTTTTATACAACGGCGGTGGCAAACAAGCTTACGGTCCACCTGATGGTAAGCGGCCAAGTTATCTTTTCTTTTTCTTTTCTTTCTAGAAGGCACAGAAGGTACAAGCTTCGGCTAGCTGTGCCGATCAATGGGCAGCGACAGCCAGTCTAAGCCAGAGCCCAACAAATACGCAGCCGCGAGGCTAACGATGCAATCATTTGTAAACCGAGCCTTAATGGCGCGTAGCTTTTAACCCCGGGGTCTATTCGACACATACGTCATGCAAATTTTATTTTTATCGTGTTTCGCGCGTTCGTTCCGCACCGAACTAACATGTGAGAATGGGCGTGCGAATTAAACTGATTTCGAAGTGGAATGCTTAGTAAAGGGCTCGAATCGACCCTGATTCATACCGCCCGCAGGCAGAGAGAAAGTACCTAAATCGATATACGAAATATTGACAAATGCGTGAGTTGTTAATGGATGCAGCATTTCAAAAGGAAATTTCGGAAAGGTTTTCAGAAGCTGGGCTTAATTCGACGTGTTGCGTGAAAAGGTGGAAAATACGTTTGATCATCTTTTTTTTTACGTTACTTAGAATTACAATTTGAAACGGGATATTTACCATGTATATTTGTATTTTTGAGTTCCCGATATTTCGGCACTGTTGCAAGCGCCATTATCAAGGATTAACCGCCATTATCGAGGAGTAAATATCCCGTTTCAAATCGTAATTCTAATGTAAATGACCATGTAAGCTTGAAATCTTATATTTTTACGTTACGTGTTCCGACTGAACTATAAATATTTTAAAGGATAAATACGTCAAGGCGGAAGTTCTTCGTAACTGAAACGTTCGATCAAGTCGTCACCTCAATTAAACACAGCTAAATAAGCAGCGATTAATACAACAATACCACCCGCTGACAATCACTAATGCGACCGACGCACGCGCACTAAAACTGTCAACGCGGGATCTTAAAACCAATCATCGCTGGAAATTAAGAGATGTAGGTATATTTATATCATCTAGTACATCGTTCTTTTTCTTCTGTTTCTCTATTGAGCTATTTTAATTATCATTTTTCGACGACCGGTTTAGCCTAGTGGGTAGTGCACCTGCCTGTGAAGCTGACGGTCCTGGGTTCGAATCCCGGTCAGGGCAAATATTTGTGTGATGAGCATGAATATTTGTTTCTGAGTCTTGGATGTTTTCTATGTATTTAAGTATTTATATTTATTAAATATATCGTCGTCTAGTACCCATAACACAAGCCTTCTTGAGCTTACTGTGGGGCTAGTTCGATTTGTGTAAGATAGTCCTCTAATGTTTATTTATTATTTATTTATTTTTTTATAATCTATCGTATTTTTCATAATGTGACATAGTAATTTGATATTGTAATGTAATATTGATATTGCTTAAAATTCTTTTGACATGTAAATTGGCTTTACGAATAAATGAGTATGAGTATGAGTACACCGGTCGGCAACAGACGGCCCGTGAGCCCCTTACTTTCGGCCCCCGAGCCTCCTTATTGACAACCGACAATGTAGTACCGTTTGTCTGATAGTCACAAATTATTAACAAGTGCGGCCCGCAACAATTTTGTTAGCTACTATATGGCCCTTTGACAAGATTCTATGGGATGACAGTGTAAACGTCTACGACTGTTGATGTTGAGTGTTTTATACAACCTTACATAAAAAGTAAATTCGTGAGACACTAATTTGAAGATTAGTGTTTTACATTGTATTGATTTCAACTTGCAAGATTCTCACACATTGGACTGCTTGCAAATGCCTGCATTCTAAAACTGGTAAACATAAATAATTAGAAAAACTAACGAACGGTTACTGAAAATTATGAGCTTTGGTTCTGGTTAGCTTCTAATAGACTAAATATTTGTAAGGAAATAAACTCAGATGTCTGGTGTTGCTTATGATGAATTATTTGTGCCGGCCTGGTTGGAGGTGAGAAATAATTCTTTAGAAGTTGGCCTTATTAATAAGTGTGAGATTGAAAGATAGCAGACATTAAAGTCCACATAATAGATGTATTTTAATAACTAATACAATCCCAAATTCAATTAAACAGGAACCACAAAATAAACTATTTAAAAACATACTAGAAAAACTTAATCGACAGATGCTATTACTCTAAGGATTTTTTAAATGATGATAGTTTATAAAATTTCATGATATTATTTATTTTTAGAAAATGTGTATTGTTTTAGTAACTAGTTTTTAAGTTATAGTTGTGTGCCCTTTCAGGGCGTCATGGTCTGACTTTAATTGTATAATTACACCTTAATTGAAATGTACATGACTTAACAACGAAATAAATAAATAAATAAAATAAAGGCGTAGTTAGGTAGAATTAGGGTCGGTTGCTTTACATACGACCACAGACCGGTCATCGTCAAATATGGCGCCGGCAACTGTCATCCCATAGAAACTTGTCAAACTTACCATACAATCAGATTTTAATGAACACCACTTACGATTACAGACGGTTTGGTGCAACCCACCCTTAATTGTTTAATCCTCGATATATTTACAGTCGTATTTTTAATATACAGAGTGTTATTTTGTGTTAGACTGTACTATTATTTTATTATTATTCGTAAAACATATACACTCTGACGATCTTTTTGTGAATCCATGATACCAATTGTCATTTTCATAAAGTACCATGTAAATTTTCAGAAAGAAATAAATA
The DNA here is from genome assembly GCA_963556455.1 of Epiblema foenella. Classification (NCBI taxonomy): domain Eukaryota; kingdom Metazoa; phylum Arthropoda; class Insecta; order Lepidoptera; family Tortricidae; genus Epiblema; species Epiblema foenella. The sequence goes on along the minus strand of OY747109.1, from coordinate 20,200,453 downwards.
AATCTAATCTAATCGAATTATAAAGAAAATTAATTTACATAATAATGTCAGAAAAAAAATATATAAATTATTTTTAATTATGTTAAATTTGTGGTCGTGTTAAAAAAAAGTTGAAAGCGGCTGTACATATATTTTTCTACAGCTTTGTCCGTTTCAAGTTCTCTGCCATACTTTCGAGTTCAAAAAGACCTTTTATGAGGCCACGTGCGTCCGCCAAAGCGGCGGAGGATGCCGGCGCGCACGCACCGCACGAAACGTACCTTGTTAACATAACGTCCAGTTTTACTACGGATCATGTGCAACTTACGTCCTTTTGTAATTAGGGTTATTTGCTACAGGGTCTACAACGAATAAGGTTGAACATACATTGACAAGACTGTATTGTACTGTTGATGAAGTATCGTAAAATTGCGATGGGTTAGCTTTTTTTTATTAAATGGCATCCAACGTGGCAATGCGGCCAGTATTTTGAGAACATGTCTACAATTTTTTTGATGTTTTATCTTTTTTTATACGTTATTTTTATTGTGCTTATTTGATTAATTCGACTGTTTTATTATGCTTATTTGATTTATTATATTGTTTAAAAAATCAAACATTTTACATTATTCATGAATAAAAAACTATGAAACTAAAATGAAACATTTCAGCGGTTTGTTAGATTAGGGTTTCTGATAGGTATATTTAGGTTAGTTTTAGTTTTATTTAAATTTCTTTGTATATTTTATTTATAGTAACTTGTATTAAGTTTCATTAAACATATTAAATTTTATCTAATTAAATTATTTGACCGAAGAGCTGGCGAGTTCCTCGCACAACGTATCAGCATTGCGATACAGCGAGGAAATGCCGCCAGCATCCTCGGTACAATGCCCCAAGGGCCTGTTTTAGACTTAAGTTAGTTTTAATATTATTTAAGTTATTGTTACTTATATATATAAGTGTAATTCATTATGCTTTGTCCATTACTTGATAAATGTGAAAAAAGTCTGTTTATCTTTCTGTCTGCCTTTGTACGTTTAAATGACTGAACAAAGATGAATTTTGATAACCTTGGACATAGTAATTACAAAGTTAAAATGACTTGAGGGATGGAGAAAGAAAATATAGTGTAAGTTGGTACTGATTAAGATTAAGATGACTGAGCACTTGAACAGTTAGTGGACATCAACGCATCCATAACAACCTAGTATAGCACAACTCTAGTGGAAATGGAAAGGCAACCTTACCGCTAGTCTGGATGATTCTTATTCCAAAAAACATTTTCTTAATTTGTGATTGATTGATGAGTTTCGTGAGTGATTATTTCTGACTTTAACTATTTTATCAGTTAGGGATCCAGGAGAGTAAATTGCAGTCAACAATAAGTTTAAATTGTACTCTGATTCCCTTAACTTTCAATTGACGTTCGGTCCGGTAAAGACATCAATTAACTTTAACTATGAGAATCACCCGTCCACAGTACCTTTACCATGAGTTTACATGACCGTACTCGCTAGCGACTGCGTAAATATATGTATGGGCAAAAGTACAAAGCCACTAGCGGTTACGCAATAGAATTAAGAATCGGCATACTAAATCGTTTACGCAGTCGCTAGCGAGTACGGTCATGAAAACTCATGGTAAAGGCACAGAGCTTTGGCAGGGGAGAAACGTCTGCACTTGTACTTCCTAAATAACTTATAATTAACGTCTTATACGCTCCATTACTACTAGCATATACTCGGATATTAATACTAACGGGGCATAACTACCAAGCATTTTCCATTAAAGTAAGCCATTTTGTCTCACGTACACCACCCCTCCAATAAGTCAGGCGCGCTCAACCTTTCACGACTGATACATGGATTAATTTAATTAATAAACTCGTTATCTCGAGTGTGGCAATTTGGCTTCCGGCTAATGTAGTTAGTTGACGACGCCTGCTGAAGCTGACAGCGTCTGATGCGAGCAAAATTTGCTATACAGGGCGTCCCACGGCTATGCCACATGGAAGGAAAGTACCTTAAATATTGTAGATGGGACGTGTTACTGAAAGAAGACATTATTTGAATTTAAAAAACAATTTAAACTGAATTCACAGTTATTAAATAATTTTGTGGTTGAACCGGGAATCGAACCCTTTACACGTGATCAATTAAAAAAAAACTTACACTTACTTACTTTGATACTTAAAATTGAGGGTAAAACCTGTAGTCAAACAAGAACCATTGTCAAACAGCATATGCTACGAAACAAAAATCAACTATAGAAGATATATGTAATAGTTTGACTTAATGATTATGTAAGAAGTAAGAAGGCTCCTTAACTCAAAAAATCTTTTATAATTAAGGTTAGTAGTTAAGTATAGAAAAAAATGTAACTTTATTATGAACTCAATGAAATAAACAGTTTAATTTTTTTTTTTTAATTCATTAATTTTGTGTTAAAAATGTTAAAATTCATGGTCTTCCTTTTATTATACTATGTTATTTAGCAAAAAATAATCCATATATTATGATGAAGCCTTTTGATTGGTATGATAAAGCTACAGGGTAATTATTTTTCTTGTGTAACGGGTTCGATTCCCGGTTCACGGTTTAATTATTATTTAAATATCTGTGAATGCAGTTTAAATTATTTTTAAAATTAAAATAATGTTTTCTTTCAGTAAAATGTTCCATCTACAATATTCAAGGTACTTTCCCTCCATGTGGCATAGCCCCGACACCCTGTATAGATATATACAGTGCTACAGTATATTAGTATCTGATATAGATCACCCGTTTCATACTTTTACGATTTATACGTCTCATTTCTAGACAACAGATTTCGTTGACGAAGCAGAAAAACCAAGATACCAGAAATACATTTTCCCTGGTGAGCTGGCATGAAAAGCTTTATAAAGGCATTGTCGTCTCGGTTGATCCACGCATCGGGAGATCCCAGGGCTGGCAGTACCTTTGCCAACGGATCGCCATTGCGATCCAAAGGGGTAATGCAGCTAGCGTCCTGGGGTCCATGCCGCAGGAGGGAGAGCTGGACGCTGTTTTCTTTTTATAATTATAATTTTTGTCTCGATATTATATTTATTTTTTAGTTAGTTTTATTATTGTAATGTAATCATAATAATTATAATATAACATTTGTAGTAAAGATTAAATTTATAAAAAAAATATAAAATTAACTGCAATTTGAGTCATTTATATTAGAATTACGATTTGAAACGGGATATTTACCATGTATATTTGTATTTTTGAGTTCCCGATACGGACGGTGGTAGTGACGGTGACACTGACACTGGGAAAAAAGCGAACCAGGAAGAGGGTAGATCGCTATGGTGTGTGGGTAGACCACAACTAAAACTCGCAGCACGTCAGTTAATCCTTGATAATGGCGCTTGCAACAGTGCCGAAATATCGGGAACTCACAAATACAAATATACATGGTAAATTCAAATCGTAATTCTAATTTGATGTCAGTTGTCATTTTTTTTAAATGTATTCGTGTTCTTCGCATTTCCTCAAAGTTTATTGTCGCTAAAAAGAAGACACTGTGCGTTCCCGAGAAATTATTCTTATTTGTAATCATCACAATCATAATGCTTTATAATAAGCACATTTCTAGTTTCCCTTTCAGATTCAGATTCAGATCATTTATTCATAAATGTACAGATCATTTACATGTCATTTTTACATTATAATTACAATAATATAAGGCCATTAATCTGCCTAGCTATGTTCAATTTTCTATTTAGGGGTTCACATTATTTGTTATACTTGTTGTGTTAAGGTCAACTTTATATTGTAATATCCAATTTTCAATAAAACTGTGAAAATTGTGATTCAGACATCAAAAATATCGAGAGTTGTATACTAGCTGCTTTGTCTCGGATTATCGCCTTACTGTACCAAATGTTCCAAAACGTATCATAGATTGAAAACGGCATGTACTTACAGTCAAAACCCAAAATACATACAGCTTCAATTATACAGTGAAATAACGAGTGGGTAGATAGGACGCAAATTGATACACCCCCATTTTTCATCGCGACAGTGATTGACAAATGAACTCAGTGGCGATGAAAAAATTTACCCTCGCGTTTTTAAATAAATTGAATTTTAGGTTGCCGACGACTGAATTCGTTAAGGGGTTAGGGAATGTTTATTTGATACTAGCAGTGCCCTGCGGTGTTACCCGCGGATAAAAGGTAGCCTATGTCCTATTCTGATGTCTAAGCTACAATACTGGAAATTTTCATAGAGATCCGTTCAGTAGTTTTTGAGATTAAGCGGAAGGTACATCCATTCGCACAAACTTTCACGTTTATAATATTATTAGGATTGCATTGGAAATTTATGTTGAACCATTATTGGTACTATACCTACCTATTTTTTTAAACTGTAAAGTACTGCTCATAGTAAAATGTATGGTGCGTTCATTTGTTGCTCGCATAAAACTGGTATTGCATAGCACTTCATAGACAAAATGAAAAACCGGCCAAGTGCGAGTCGAACTCGCGCAAAAAGGGTTCCGTATCATTAGATAGATAGATTCATTTATTTCCTTTAGAAAATAACATTATTATTTTACATCAAAATAAAATAAAATGGATCCATAAAGGATCGTCTATAATAATTTCAAAACTTCAAAACAATTTATTACCTATAAAGACAGCAAAAAATCACGTTTGTTGTATGGAAACCACCTTAAATATTTATTTTATTCCGTTTTTTAGTATTTGTTGTTATTGCGGCAACAGAAACAGATCATCTGTGAAAATTTCAACTATCTAATTGTCACGGTTCATGAGATACAGCCTGACATACAGACAGACAGACTGACAGACAGACGGTCAGCGGAGTCTTAGTGATAGGGTCCCGTTTTACCCTTTGAGTACGGAACCCTAAAAACAGAATATAATAGCAAAATGGATTGCTACTAAATCTAAACTAGTATAGTTCTGTCAGATTTAGACCAAGCGAGTGATATTTTTTATGTTTTAAACCCCCATGTCTCCGCCATTTTGAAAAAAAATCTAAAAACTGAAATGATAAAATTTCACAAGAATCTGTTGAGACACGCGACCTGTAGACCAGTCAGATATCCCCACATACTAAAGCTTTTTTGGTCAAGCTGAAACGGAGAGGCTTCGCTCGCTTGGCCACTAATAGAAAATAACGATACTCCCAAACCATACAAAGTCACAAGCAAATTGAAACATAACTACGTTAAACACGGAAACCAGCATTTGCCAATGCCTCGTAAAATCACCGTAAAATGTACAAACAAGTTGTTACACAAAGGCTTATAGTTATAAGGAGAATAGAGTCGCTTACGCCATTAAGAAATCAATTTTCGTTTTTAGGGTTCCGTATCAAAGTGGTAAAAAAGGAACCCTGATGGTTTCACTTTGTTTGTCTGTCGGTTACCTATCGCAAATTCGAAATTTTTTATACCGAATATTAAAAGTCCGCTTTTGAATTGCGGACAAATGACATTGTGGTAAAATGAATCCGTGGTATTTCAAACAGTTGCGAAACAAAGTATTTGGATTGTAAAGATTCGGTGAACCGTTTTCGGACAAGTGAAATTCGGTAAATAGATTTTCGAAACATCGATAGGTTACCCTGCCTGTCACATCGCTATCTCAAGAAGTGCATATGCTGTCGATTTCAAATTTGGAACAGTTAAAAAGAAGGGTAACCTAGATAGAACATGTTTTTTATTTTTTTTTTCTGTGAAAAACGAGACAATTGGTGGTTCAAAATTTGAAAGTCTAGTGAATATATCAAGTGGGGTGTCATATGAAAGGGCTTGAGATGCACATTCTGAAACATTTTTTTTTAAAGAGTTATCCTTGAAAAACCACCATACGTACTAAGTTATTCATTCGCTCAAATTTGTAACAAAATTCGCCGATAGATGGCGTTGTATCCATGGCGTTCAATTAAAAAAAAGGAATTAAGGTAAATGACCCGATGCTTGACATTGCTTCTTTGAGTGACACTCAATTGTCTGTCACTTGTGTTGTCATTGCGAATTAAAACTGAAGTACAGTCGCCAGCAAATATATCTGCATTCTTCAGGGTGCTCAACAAAAAAATCTGAACATGCACTCTAACGCCTTGACAATGGAGTACTGTTCAGATGTTTGTGGGCATCTGGTTTGCTCCGTTGTATCTGATGGCGACTGTATCTCCTGTTTATGTTACGCAATTAGAGCGCCTGACGATCAGTATGCAATAGTAGTATAAGCAAAAATGTATCTATTTCTTACACGAGATTGTATTCTGTAATAAATAAAACTAACCTAAAACTAAACTAAACTATGCGTATGCAGTGGTCCATTTGTATCTTGTGGCTTAAATAAAAAAAAAAAAACTTAAACCATGTTGTAGAGTTCCTGAATTAATAGGATTGGAACCGGTACACATCTGTGTACGGAACCCTCGGTGCGCGAGTCGGACTCGCACTTGACCGGTACAATAAGTGTTGCTTACGTCATTTTCACATGAAAATTTCAAATGCAATTCTCTGCGCGCCCGTTATGTCGAATTAACCGAAGCATCGGAACCGTGCCGGTATAAACCGTGCCCCATATATGTTGGTGGCTTGCCAATTCAGTGCAACTGTAGTGATGGGACGTATAATTGTTTTTCGGTTCTCGCTTATCGGATTGGAGTTGGAGTATTATTTACAGACAAAAAAATCGGCAAGTGTGTGTCGTCTATTTTCAGAATTTTAAACGTCTTAGTTGGTAATTAAGTAGGGGAGGGCACTTTTTATGACTTTGACAGCTAATATCTCACCAACGGTTGACTTAAATGGAAAAGTTTTTTAGAAACCTCCATTTCATTTTTAAAGGCCTATCCATCGATACCCCACACGACTATGTGCTTTGAAATTTTTTTTCATACACCGGTTATATGTATGGTGTCCCCCCTAATTAAATATTTTTTGTATTTTCACATCACTTTTATGTAGCGATTCATAGAATACACCTTCCTACCAAATTTCATAATTGTAGTGCTTATAGTCTGCGAGTAAATCGGCTGTGACATACGGACGGGCATGATGAAACTATAAGGGTTCTGATTTTGTCATTTTGGCTACGGAACCCTAAAAAGTCAGTATCCACCGATGGTAGAATGGAGAAGGCGGTATCAGCTCATGGAGCTTCTAAGCACACTCACCGAGGACTTGTGCACTCTTATCGCTTTATTGGGCTTGGCCTATAAAGCCACAGCGAGTTCAAATGAAATAAGAGTCGAATCACTAGTAAATAATAATAATAATAATAATAAACCCCCAGGGCAGCTTGTGGCGAGCTGAATGGGAAGTGGCGTCCCTTGGGTCCCTTGCCTCCGAGAGTCGGTCAGGCCCCTCTCTCCGCTTGCCTTTATTGGCCGGCGGAGTGGACCCCATCAGGGGCCGCAGGACTCTCACCTCTGGCTTGCCTTAACCGGCCGGTCAGAGTGGGGTGCCAGAGCTATATGCTCGCAGGGTGGAAGTGTATTGCACGTAATGGCGTAATAGCGAGGAAACCCGCTCACGGGGGTAAACCCCGCGATGGTGAAATCGGAGCCGCACCTCTCTACACCCTGAGCTACTTACACCAGTGTTGCTACCCTCGCTGCCATCTGGTAGCTTCTAATAGGGCGGCCCACCTAGTGAGCGGCGAGTCACCGTCTGCCTCAAGTACAGTGATGAGACATTTTATATGGCAGGCGTCCCTTTGTCTCATCAATATCCCAGCAACCAGTCCCTCAAGTTCCTTCCCATAAAACCGATGTAGTTTCCCTTCTTTCCGCAATAGCCCTTGCACGTAGCGGGTGCTGTCTCTGGCTGTATCTCCTCAATAGTGCAGGCAGAGATAGTATCCGCTAGGTGTACCCATCCCAATACATTATCGTATCTCAAAGGGGCCTCTTCGTGTTGGATCTGTATCCCCATGAACGCCTTCTAAAAGGACCGGACATTGTGCCGTGATATCCCAAAGGAGAGATACAAAATAATAATAATAATATACTTTATTGTGCACTATACAAAATGGAAATGTTAAAAACAAATTAAAATGTGAAATGTCAATTTTTTTCCAAATACGTCTTGTGTAATTTTAAGTGAACTGTATTTTTTTAAGTTATAGGGGGCAAACGAGCAGACGGATCGCCTGATGGTAAGCGATGACCGTCTCCAATAGACAACTGTAACACCAGAGGAGTCGCAAGTGCGTTGCCGGCCGTTCAGAACGGAATACGCTCTTTTCTTGAAGGTCATATCGGTCCGGAAATACCGCAGGCGACAGTTCATTCCATAGTTTGGTTATTTTTATTTTATTCTCTTCTTTTTTTTCTTAATTCATGTTAACCGTCTTTTTTTATCTCTTCGTACGGCTGCTCACCGTGAAATCACTCGGCGGTCCCATCGGATTCAAAAGTGCTTGTTGCTAGGCCTATTTGAATAAAGAATATTTTGAGTTTGAGTTTGAGTTTGAAGACCAGTGCTGGCGCAACTTTAGTGTATGTTTAACAACAAATTTTAGTCTTATTCATTTTTATTTTTTATTTTGAAAGAAAGAAAGAGAGAAAGAAAAAATATTTATTCATGGCACAGATACAGTACAAATAAACATAACACCACAATACAGAACATAGCCACGAAATGGCCCCAAATCAGCATAGTGCTAGCCATTGGCTAGCGCTGGTCTTCCTATAGGACCACGTGTGGTGGGATTTTGCTGTGTTAATTGTTGTTTTTGTCTCGAATAAATATTTCTTATATTATTCTTCTTAGTACCCACCACTAGTCTCGTAGACTACATTGTGATTAATGTCATTAATGTGACACTGTTTGATCGGTGCAATGACAGTTTATTTATTTAGCTTACCGTTTTATTTATTTAGTTTATTGTCGGCTGTTGACGTCTCATAAGAGCGCTATACAATGTAATTTGATTGAAGTAAATTAGGTTTAGTGTTTTGACAATAATAAATGGCCAGCTATTCGTCTTGCAGCTAATTTAATTCGTGTCATAATTAAGGATGTTACTTCAGTCTTGAAAAATCGTTTATTAAAAAAAAAACAATCGATTTTTGAAGAAATAATAATCGTTTTTTTTTCAATAATCGATTTTTTATTTATTTTTCCTATGGGGTCGGTTCCACGGTGATTATTATAATCATATCGCGATCAGTATCACAAGAATATTGACGTGTATTGCAGTATCGTGATAATATCTGAGCAAACCCGGATATTTTGAAATCCGCGATACCTAAGGGGCGTAGTTTCAATATTAGCTCCATTGCTAGAAATGCCCTCATAATGCCAGGATCTTTACTAGGACTTTGTAGACGTCTAATATTCTCATGTTCAAAGTGGTGGCTTACAATATTCTTTGATAAATTATGTTATGAGGAGAATATCTATTTTTTATTAATCGATTTATTGCAAAATCTAAATCGATTATTTTTAATAATAATCGATTATTTTTGACATCCCTAGTCAAAATCAGGAACGACAAATTAGGAATGAAGCTATCCGTAGCAGAACTGGGGTCACCGACATAGCCTTCAAAATTGCGAGACTTAAGTGGCAGTGGGCAGGGCACATTGCTCGCAGGACTGACGGTCGATGGGGCCAGAAACTTCTTGAGTGGCGTCCACGCACCGGAAGACGAGCTGTCGGTAGGCCTCCGACAAGGTGGAGTGATGACCTGGTGAAGGTCGCGGGAATCCGGTGGACGAACGGCACAGGACCGGTCTAAATGGCGAGCCTTGGGGAGGTCTATGTTCAGCAGTGGACGTCTTTCGGCTGAAATGATGATGATGAGTCAAAATCCTCCTTGCGTATTTCCGTGACGTACCATCGCGACCAGGCATTGTTGAGCCACTTGCCTATCTTCGAAACTTGTACGTAATTTAGCCGATGACTTGTCAGTCCCAATTTGCGTTACACGATTTCGGGTAACATCGGTCATTATCATTAGATTTTATTATTTTCATGTTGACGTGTTATAGATATAGCTCAAAATATTTTATTATCATTCATTAGTGTACCTACTTTATTACCTTTTATCTTGACGCTTAGAGACCTTATACATCTCTAACAAATCTCGATTGTTATTAGTTTCTTAGTCTTATTTTTGACATGTAACACTACATTTAATTAATGATACTTTGATTATTGTATTATTTTTATTTGATGTACCTAGATAGATTTTGACTTGTAAAAGTGCCCTTGAGGCCTATTTGCAGAATAAATGTTTTGATTTTGATTTTGATTTGATTTTGATTAATTACACGGCTAAATTACGGACAATGGCAAGTGGCTAAACAATCCCGGTTCGCGACTGTACGTGACGTGTGGTGTACTGAAGAACTCTTCTATGAGTTTGAAAAAAATCGGACGGAGTTTTTTTTTATTTTATCGTATGGCAATTATTTCGAACCGTGAGATCTTCGAGTAGACGGTACGGTTGCCAGTTTTTGTTGCACTTTTAAAAATAAAAATAAAAAGAGATTTATTGTCGCCAGAAAGAAGTTACACAAAATAAAAGCAACAAATAACAGAAACAGAAATTAATAATAGAGGTAGGTACATTAAAATAAATTAAAAGTAATTGCGACAATAGGCTCGGGCTCAGCATATGCTGCGAGCCTGGACGGCTGGACAGCGCTGTTTTTCAGCCCGCACCTACTTCACAGCTCAAGAATATATGTGTAATAGCTAGTTATGGGAAACATTCGCTTGAGTTTTAGCACCACCCAGGGATCACGTGTAGGGTAACGGTGGGTACTCCCTACGGACGTGGTGCAATTTCGACCCCCCTTGTCAAGTGAGTGGGCAATTTTACTGGTAGAAGTTCTCAAGTCGCCCGGAAGCCTCTAACTCGGCTTAACGACTGCTATCATAGACTGCAGCCGGGATCAACGGCTTAACGTGCCTTGGTGCACGGGAGCGCTCAGATAATAACCTCTCAAAGCCTCGCAAACCGGAGGGACAATTAATCATTCATTATTATTTATGAGTTTCTTGTAGGTACAGTTCTCTCCAGTCGTTCTACTTAACGCCAGTTCTTTGACTTCTCGATACGACTGGACGTCTACCTTTTTCTTTATCTGGTCCAAATAACTAATCCTCAGCCTGCCTCTTCCTCTCCTTCCCTCAATTTTCCGCTCCATTGTCTTTTGTATTAGATCGCCGTGTCGTATCAAATAACCTATCATTTTCCCTCTTCGAGTTTCTATTGTATGTAGTATATGTCTGTTAGCCTTCTACCGTTTCTAATACTTCTTCATTAGTGACTTTCATTCCAGCTTATACCCTCCATCCTTCTCCAACACTACATCTCAAACGCCTCAAGTCTTTCTCTGTCCCGTTGTGTCAGGGACAATTAATAAGTGATTTATGATCGTTTATTAAAATATAGTCTTAAACATAACTCACGAAAGTTTAAATTCAAGTCAAAACACGGAAGATTACATCACAGTTACACACCTCAGATTCGGTTGAAACCGCTCAACCAATCTCACTGGAACGCAAACACTTAGAGTATTCCAGTGTTCCAAACCAAACGCGTGGTCGTGTCGGAGGTTTTCCCCTGGATTTTCCCCAGGCTACTCTCCAACCGCGCTCTCCTATCGCTTTATTGGGCCCGGCCTATAAAGCCACAGGTTCAAAAAACAAAAACATCACAGTTAGGGGCGTCCATAAATTACGTGAGATGTTTAAGGGGGGGAGGGGGTCGAGTCAAATCTCATCTAATTTTACGTTGGAGAGAGGGGGGTTCTCGGCAAATATCACGCATTTTTTTTTCTGATTGAAACAAAAAAATATTTTATTATTTTGGTCCATTTAATCCAGATTTTACACGCTTATAAGATTTAATCTTAAGCGTAATCGTAATAAAATTAAGATTATTCACTAATTCGTTCGAAAGAAAATAATTTCATTCATACTTCGACGTTAACTCTCAGCAATATTGATTACTAGTCTTAACTAGTCGTAAATAAAAGCACGAAGCATTTTTTTTTTCTTTTTACAATAACATTCCAACGCGTTTACGTAAGAAACCCCCATTTTAAAAATCTCACGTGAGATTGGAGGATGGGGGAGGGGGTTGAATAAAATCTCACGACATCTCACCAGCAGGCAAATCACGTAACTTTATGTACTAACGGTAGATAGATTTTACTGTCAATTTTGAAGTATAAATGTATGAGCTGACAGTTGAAATTTGACATTAAAATCTATCTAACGGTAGTACAAAAGTTACGTGATTACCCCGCAGGGGGGTAGGGAGGGACAGAAAATTAAAGAAGCACCTCACGTAATTTATGGACGCCTCCTTACAAGAAATGAATCTCATTTGCGAAAAACTGTTTAACCGGTACTTTAAATATGTAAATATCATATTCCATCGAACCGTAAGTGAGAATAACGGAAGGAATGAAGGAATCTGCTCTTACAGGTGAATATACTCGTTATTCGTAGATGCAGGGCTATCGAGTAAATCGACAAATTTGCGACAAGCTACCTCGAGAGCTCATGCAATATTTATCCGCGGCCAGATGCTGTAAACGCATTCCTTGGCTCGAACTGGGCCGTAGAGTATGGGAGGAAGCGGGATTCCAAGGAACTTTTTATTACAATACTAGCGACCCGCCCCGGCTTCGCACGGGTGCACTGTTTAATGGATGTTATTATATATAAACCTTCCTCTTCAATCACTCTATCTATTAAAAAAAGCCGCATCAAAATCTGTTGCGTAGTTTTAAAGATTTAAGCATACATAGGGATATAGGGACAGAGAAAGCGACTTTGTTTTATACTATGTAGTGATATCTATTTGTGGCGCATCACTACGAGCTGCCCACATCCCTACGATCGGCGCGTTTATGTCATTCCGTTAAATTCGATTTTTCCTACGCGACCGAAAACTTATAATATAATTTATTGTAAAATACATAATCCTTTGTACATAATCATAAAACATTTCATTATAAATAACCATCCTACTCTCGCGTATCATTTCTATATATATAATAATAAAGCACCAATTGCGGTGCTAAATATTTATGGGTATTTATTTAGTTTTGTTTTCAAGCTATCATGGTCATTTACACAAGGCAGAACTAGAATGCTCTAGCAGAGGGAAAACTACATTTGGTTGGAATTCTTAGAACGATTTCTTCAAGATGTTTTCCTTCAACGAAGAGGCACTATTAAATATCAAATGATATTTTATATTTTAAAAATCCAGATCCCAAGTTTAAGAGAGGTAGGGCACAGCAAAATGTCATCTTGCTTGAATTTGGAGCAGCCCAACTGGGGAAGTACCTCCGCCTTGTAGAAGACCACAGCGATAATAATATTTACTATACAAGTATGTATTGTTGTGTTCCTGGAGGTGAGCAAGGTTGCCAGAGCTCCCGAGGATGCACTGTGTTGAGAGCGAGGGACCTAAATGTGTTCCTTCTGCTGTCGACACAGTGCGTCCTCAAATCTTATAAAGGGTCGGCAACGCGCACGTGACTCCTTGAGAGTTGCGGGCGTCTATAGGCTGCGGTGGCTGCTTACCATCAGGTGGGCCGTACGCTTGTTTGCCACCGGCGTTGTATTAAAAAAAAAGTCGCCCTCACCCATACCGCTCAGTAACAATGACTTTCTGTGTATGTGGTCCGCAAAATCGTATCAATATCACACCGATGCGTCCAGTTAAGGAACGTACACATACACATACTACGTGACTGGTGGGCGTCCTCAAAATACTACGCTTGGTCACGGAGGTCTTAAGTCTACCTCACGTATTCAATATCCTGTGGCGAAATCTCGAGCTACATTCAAATTACAGCACCCAGCACTGCACCCTTTCCGATGCCACAAATCCTTTTCCATATACCAAACCCAGGGGGGGAGGGGTCTTGGCGTATAATGCGTGCGGTCATCGATAGCGGGAGGGGGGTCAAAAATGGTAAAAAAGGAGTCACGTAATATGGGTATATGTTGGAGATAAACATCTACTAGAACCAATTTCGTACCTAAATCTGTAATTTTCAGTTGGTAGTGGCGTGGACCGCTCATTTCGAGGCCATGTTTTATGCATGCCTTTACGACTCATTGTAAGTATACTTTTACCTGGCGATATCTTCAAGAGGCAATCACTGACCTAGGTCGTTGGTTTAATCTTTGGCGTATCGAAGTCAATCCGGAAAAAAGTACTGCGATAGTTTTCCACCCGTCTGATCGCGTTAGGTTAGGAAAGGCGTGTGGCTCCGATCCAGATGTTTGACCGGCCCATCCCCTGGGCCAACGAAGTCAAATATCTTGGAGTGACCCTCGACAGAAAACTGACTTTCCGTAGCCACATCAGTAGGGTACACAACCGTGCGTTGTTCGTGCTAGGAAGGCTTGGGCCGATGATTAACAAGTTTAGTAAAATGTCACTTAGAAATAAGCTGACACTACAAAACTTGTGTTCGTTCAATCATGTCTTATGCAAGTGTAGCTTTTGCTGGTCTACAAAGCCACAGTCAGGTTCAAAAACAAAATGATGGTTTAAAAACGCTCTTATACTACGGTATATTTAGGTATACAATTAAATAAGAGTTGCGTTCGCAACAATAAGCGTAGCTATTCAAAACAAGTTCCTTGTATTTGTCTTAGGCAGCAGCGTGCCAACCTAACGAACCACGGCGTGACTTGATTTCCGAACGAAACGCTCCAAAACACGATTGCCCGGGGACGGGACAATTCGATTTTGGAACGTTTCGAATTACGTGCCGTTACTCGTGTGTTAACGATACAAAATTGAGAAAAGGCATAATGCGGTATTAAATAACAGTACTTAAATAGTAAATTGTTAACCAAGGGTTGAGAGCGAACCACTACACCAGGGACCGATACCGGTATTTTTAAAAAACCCTGAATTAGCCCAATATTTTGGATTATTTTTTGCTCTTTACGTAGGGCTGAATCATGTATTTAGGTAACATCGTCGTGTTATTAGATTGTCCCATTAAAAACGAAATACTGAACCGGTAACCGTAATAATACCGGTATTTTTCTATGGAGAAAATACTACTTTTCATTTCGACTATGAGGAAAATAAATGAGAAACTAATGTAATAGCAAATGATATTCTAAGGATTCAGTGCAGCATCCAGCAGCCCGGGCTATAGAACTTAAAAAAAAATACTTTCCACCCAAGGGTCGGAAAAGCGACTTTCAACCCGGCTCATGAAAATCGAACTTTCTGAACAGGAGAGATGAAAAAATATTTTTAATCTATACCCATAAAGTTAATTCTCTATAATATGTTTAAAACCCGTAGCCAAGGACTAGCTTTACAATATACCGTGCCCGGGCGACAGGCGGCGGAGATGGGCATAACAGCATCATAAGTTGAACTGTTATGAGATTTAACTTCATAGCCCGTGAACTAAACTACTGCCTACTAAACTACTACTACCTGGTGAAGCATGCTCACGCCGGCTCAACGCACCCACATGATGGAACACATGAAAGAGTATATAATATATGGATATAGATAAAGTAGTGTAGGCAACTGTACATAATTAGGCGTTAGTATGTAGTGTTGTGTTCCTGGAGGTGAGCAAGGTTGCCAGAGCTCCCGAGGATGCACTGTGTTGAGAGCGAGGGACCTAAATGTGTTCCTTCTGCTGTCAACACAGTGCATCCTCAAATCTTATAAAGGGTCGGCAACGCGCACGTGACTCCTTTGGAGTTGCGGGTGTCTATAGGCCGCCGGGGCCGCTTACCATCAGGTAGACCGTACGCTTGTTTGCCACCGGTGTTGTATAAAAAAAATAAAGGCATTAAAACACTCGTATGATCTTATGAAACTCGCCTTCGGCTCGCTTCATAAAACCACACTCGTGTTTTAATACCTCTCATTATCTAACAGAATTAACGAATAACTTATTTAGTAATGTTATTTTAAAGGTTTTTAATACATGAAGATGAAAAAAATGGATGAGTAAACTATGACGTCATTAATTATATTTTCCGACAAACTTCATAACAACCGAGCGTTTTTGACGTTTCATAAATACATAAATTTACACTAACGTGAGACATATTTACACTTAATAAGAGAACAACGGTTGGAACTCACTTGGAAAGTCACTATTTGCGACATGTTTTGGACTACAATTGGAGTCCTTCATCAGGTTGAGTGTTATCAAGGCAACCGACCGCGCAACACTGCCCTCCGACGCGCGTGAAGCTCGCGGGCGGAGGCGGGCAGGGGCGGGGGCGGGGTGGCGCAGTGCTGTGTTAAGAGTTGAGTTGACTGCTCCAACAAATTGAGTGAGTGAGTTCCAACCGTTGTTCTCTTATTTAAGTGTTTCATAAATAGTTGCTGATGACTATTTTTAATGAATGACTGAACAGCGATTGGCCCTAGTCTCGCCTGACGGAAAGCGATGACAAGACCTAAGATGTAGCTCGCTGGTTCAGTAATAGCCTATTCACTCTTGCCTTGAAGATGCTTGGATTATAATTAGACTATCAGTAAAGTATTATTTTTATACAAATGCCTTAAGGGAGGCATACAAAAAGAATAGTTTACGTTAGTAGCGGTACTGCTTAATACGAAGGAACGGTTGATGAATTTAGAACTGGGTAGTGATTGCACCTATAGCTCAGTTGGCTAGAGCGACTGGCCGCGAGTGCCGGGAGGTCGCAGGTTCGAATCCTGCTCGGTGCCTAAATTTTTGAATTTTTCCTTCATTCTAAATTTATCAGTAAAGTCTCCGTTTGAAACAAGTTCTCAATTTACTTAGCGTTTCCGTCCCTCTTACTCATACGTATATAGGGACTATCTGATCCTTCCTTTAAGTTTAAGACATAACTAAAGATATTCGCTTATAAACCGTATCTAATTCGTTTCGAGAAACTGTATCGTCTGTTAACACTAAAGGTAACATGCTTAACAGAAAACTGGACGATATATACCCGTGTAACATGGTGTTTATTCTTTGTCGCTTCCGTAACTTTCGAAACAGTGTAACTACGAAGGATATTCAACGGTTTATACAACTTTTTTAAAACTAGTGACATTGCGTCCGAGCCGGTACACTTGCGCACATCAATTATTCATTTTTAACGTGATAGAGAAAAACTGTTTTAAATGAACGCCGCTCTCCTAGTGGACACAGTTTCAAGCTCACAAAATTTCACGAGAATCGCTTGGGAAATGCGACCTGTAGAGGTACATTTTTGCCCAAGCTGAAATGGAGATGCTTCGCTAGCTTCGGCACATTAACTTCGAACAATTCTTCGAACGATTCGACAAAGGCAGTTTGTTAAAAGAAAGAAAGTAAAAATATTTATACGGGGCACAAAGAGTACAAATAGCAAAACATCCCAATATACAGCAAGCCACGAAATGGCCATTAATCAGCGTAGTGCTATCCAATGGCTAGCGCTGGTTTTCCTTTGGGACCACGTAAAGCCACGAAGGACAAAACTCAAAAGTTATACAAACAAAAACAATAACCATTTAATCAATTAAAGTATTTTTAATAACTAAGTTTTTCTTATCTGTGACTAAGTCTTTGTTATGTAAATATAATTACAATCAGTAATATAATAAATTGAGCAATAAAATCTAAAGTAAGCAAAGCAAGGTTTTGACAGCAGCCGTTTGTAATGGTATGACATTAATAGCAACATGGCGTCGTTTCGATGATTTGAGTTACAAACAAATATCACACAAATTCAACATGTCCATCACTGTGACGTTTTAAGATTATAATTATTTCTGCTGGGTCCAATAATTTTTTCATAATGACCTCCTTATATAGAAAATTTAATTAACAGAAAACATACAAGAATCAGGAACAATTATTCGTGCTCAACACAGGAATAAATGCCCTGACTAGGATTCGAACCCAGTCAGGGCATTCATTCACATAACAAACACATAACTTGTACAGGGAGCTTACTACACTATTGATGATTTTTTTCTTGACAAAAACATCTTAAATAATTAAACGTAAATTCAAAATTGTATTTCCCACTTCGATAATAAATATAATTAAGAAATTTGAAATAATAAAATAATATACTTTGTTTTAATAAATATGTAAGCGTCAACACTGTAAAACCATAGTCTAATGTATAGGTAATGTTTAATTTTTAAGGCCAAATATTTGTACACCCTTGTGGGTAGATCACAGAGGACTGTCTAACTCATTATTTCTGTCATCCTAACATGTAACCTGTGTATCACAAATAAAATACTTACTTACTTACTTACTTAACCATCAAGTTCCATCTACAGCTTTAGTACTCGACTGTACTTTACACAAACTCATGGCAAGTAACACACGTATTTTAAAATTATTCACACCATCAATAAATAAACCGAAGCAGCCTGTAAATTACCGAAGACAAGCCGTCATAAATTAACGCTGTCACTTGTGCAGGCAACTGTACGCAGGTGGGTTTATGAGTCGTAAAATGCAACAGAATCGGACTTCAGCGATTACCGACCGGGGGCGCGATTCGATGCTATTTAATAATCGCACGAAACATCCTCTAGCCACCCAAAGGCCTGTTAACAGAGGATGCCTCGGCCAGCCACGCCCCACGTTAAAGATACGCTTATGTCTTTCGCGCACGATAAAACGGGATGCAACACTCTTCGGGAATAACTATTTTAGACAAATATCGATAGATAAATAAAATAAAATAAATATTAGAGGACAATCTTACACAAATTGAACTAGCCCCACAGTAAGCTCAAGAAGGCTTGTGTTATGGATACTAGGCGACGATATATTTAATAGATATAAATACTTAAATAGATAGAAAACATCCAAGACTCAGAAACAAATATTTATGCTCATCACACAAATATCTGACTGTATGCAATTTTATCTAATTTCCTCTTGACAAAGTTTAGATGAAGTAATTTTAACGTAATTATGTCGTTTAATAACGCGTTGTTTTAGTAGTCTGAGTATAAAAAGGAAAATAAAGACTCGACTTTGAATTTCTTTTCTATCGAGAAAATTTTAAGCATTCATGTTTCGGCTATTGTCAGAAACACAGTCATATAGTCAGGAATCATATATCTGAAAATCAATCCTTATTATTTCCTATTCTGTGCAGAATAGCGTTTCAAAGAACGCGACATTTCTCGTTGCCTTAAAATATTCTCCTCTTCATTCTACGAGCGTTTTCCCAATAGTTTCATAGGCCCGGGGTTCTGTTTGGCATCTAATCCAATGACTTGGCATAGGCACTAATGAAATAAATAACCTTTATTTTGCAAGTAGGCCGCAATGGCATTTTTATATGTCAAAACTACTAGCGTTTCTCAAGAGACCGCCGCCGAGAAGAAACGCCGAAAGAAACTCGATAGTCACAGTCAATTTCTCCCAAAATATGCTTATTACAATGATACTACTTAATCTACTTAAGTAAATCTGAGTGGTAAACTACAAAAATGAATAAAAAAAGGAGTAAAAAATAACAATACGTATTTACAATGTGTAGAACAAATTTCGAAACTGTATACGTATTACAAATATGAGATAAGTTAAATAATAATAATGGAAGATACTTCCCCTAGACATTAAATTAAATCGTTTATTTTTTGCAAGAACTGTGTCAACTAGTTAATATAGTATACATGAATCTTTACGATAGTTAGTTTGGGGCCATGCATTTCTATCTGTTAGATAGTCCTCAACCCTGTAATAAACCTTTGACATCAATGTATTTTAAGTAATTTTCTAAGTGCTGGAAAGGTTATATTCAAAATTTCATATATGTTTATGAAAGCGACTGGCATATGATCTTCCATCCCAGGGGGAGAACCAGGAAATGGACCACGGGCATCCTTCAGGATATGTAACTGTAATGGGATAACACTGTATATTAACTAGTGGTGATATCACAGTCAAATTACGACTGAAAAAAAAGCACAGATATACAGTCTTAGAAATTAGCGGTTAAACAATGTTATGGATGTTGTTTCGTGATATCACATCTGTTACTCGACTGGCGATATCACACGACGCGAAAAATGATGTCGAATCGCGCCCCTGCCCAGAGGTGTGAGGTTCGATTTCCGGTCCATTTCTCGACGCTATAACTCATAAATGTTTTATTATACTCGTATTACTTATTTGTAAACGTGTATTATAATCAGGTTATTAATTCTTTGGAACGTAATATTAATACCAGGATTACATGAATATTATACAATACAATACAAATACTCTTTATTGGTGTGCAATATAAATCACATAATAAAAACAAAGATACAGGGAGACAGAGGCAGACCAACAGGCGGTCTTATCGCTAAAGAGCGATCTCTTCCAGACAACCTTTGGGTAGTGGAGAAATGAAATATAAAGCTGAAAAGTAGGTGGTGCATAAACTATTATAATGAGAATATAAAGATTCCAAAAAAACTATTCAATATAAATACACATACTTAAATTATATATAAATATACATACATAAAAATATATTATATAATTATACATATCACTGCTATAGAATATTAAGAATAAAATAGTGTCAGCCATAATAATTTAATAAGCTGGAGGTCCCGGGTTCGAATCCCGATCATGAATATTTCTTCCTGACTCTTGGATGTTTTCTATTTATCTATAAAAGTCTGTATTTAAGTATTTATTCATATAAGTATGTATATCGTTGCCTAGTACCCATAGTACAAGCTTTGTTTAGTTTGTAACTAGGTCGATTTGTGTAAGATTGTCCACAAATTGGTATTATTATTAAATGGTGGACTTAATGCCTTAAGGCATTCTCTGTCAGAAGAGCTTATAGTGCAGGCTTTAATTGAAATTATAATACGATTTGTTCAATTTTTAAAGTAAGAAGTCACTTACCAAACTGCACATACCTAAACCTAAATGTGCCTACTTAATATAATATGTTGTGTCACTATTTACTAAGCGGCTCCTTAACTCAAATAATCTTTAATGTTAAGATTAGTAGTTAAGAACATGAATTCTAATGTAATAATAATAATCATTTTATTTTCAGACAAGACATCCATAGCGTTGTTAGTAACATTTGTTCACTTATATATCTAGATTAGTTATAATTATTTAACTATTTCAAATACAAATACAAATACAAAAAGGTTTATTTCTCAAAATTTTACAATGTTCAATCTATAGTAAGTATGGGTATTAAAAATAAGACTAACTATTTAATTAATTACGAGGATAATTATTTGATATTCTAAATGGGAGTCCTGTCCCCCATATGTATAATGTTCCAGTGTTTGACAACTGGGCAGTCAACTTTCTCCAATATGCTATTCAGGAGGCTGTTGGCACTATCCCTCACTCTGCGCATCAGTGATGCTACTCGCTTCCTTAGTATTGCGCTAAAACCGTCGACATTGGCATCCATAGACATACCTGATGCGCTACAGTATCGTGGTAGTCCCAACAGCATCCTGAACGCATTATTGTATTGTACACGAAGGGCGTAATATATATGTAATAAACAGTTCAAATTTAATCTAAATTTTTTAATTTCACTTGTGCACTCGACTGCACGTATGCAGGTGAACGTTTTGTGGCTCGTAAAACACCGAAATAGTATCATGACCAAGAAATGTGTTAAAAGTGGCACGGACCATTTAATTTTACTCCTCAAAATTATGTATAGATAAACTGTCTTAGGCTAAACTACCGTGATGTATCTTCTAAATATACAAGAAGACCGGTTTAGCCTAGTGGGTAGTGCACCTGCCTGTGAAGCTGACGGTCCTGGGTTCGAATCCCGTTCAGGGCAAATATTTGTGTGATGAGCATGAATATTTGTTTCTGAGTCTTGGATGTTTTCTATGTGTTTAAGTATTTATATCTATTAAATATATCGTCGTCCAGTACCCATAACACAAGCCTTCTTGAGCTTACTGTGGGGCTAGTTCGATTTGTGTAAGATTGTCCTCTAATATTTATTATTATTATTATTTATTAAGAAGTCCTGATCTACCATCAACGCACAACCGAAACTACTGGAACTAGAAACTTCAAATTTGGTCCAGAGCTTACTTTTATGACGTATACAAGGGATAAGGCGGGATTTTTGGAAATTCCACCCCTAAGGGGATCAAATAGGGGTGCAAAGTTTGTATGGGAGACATTTTTTTCTTAAAAATTGATATGGGTGTCATTTTTGTAGTGTCTCGGGGTGCTGATTACGAAAATGACATCCGTACATACGTAAGTGCAACTGAGACTCTCCATTTTTGTAGACGGTTAAAAATTACGCTTACTACGCGGGCGAAGCCGGGGAGAAAAGCTGGTTAACTAATAAACCAGGTACAAAAAAGAACATGCTAACAGGGAAGGTTGGACTCTAAATACTTGGTTTTAAATACTTATTTTGTATAACATAATTTTATTTATTTATTTAATCTTTATTGCACAAAAGAAACCTTATCGTACAAAGCGGACTTAATGCCGTATGGCATTATCTACCAGTCAACGTTAAGGCGAAGCAGAAAGATTTGTTGGCGGTGCAACTAACAATTAACGAAACTCAAAATTTAATTCAATTAATTAAATTTTTGTTTTTCGTTTAAAGCTGACTATTTTTTTTTATACAAGCGTACGGTCCACCTGATGGTAAGCGGCCACCGCAGCCTATAGACGCCCGCAACTCCAAAGAAGTACCATACGTGGTGCCGACCCTTTATAAATTTTGAGGATGCATTGTGTTGACAGCAGAAAGGACAAATTTAGGTCCCTCGCCCTCAACACAGTGCATCCTCGGGAGCTCTGGCAACCTTGCTCCCCTCCAGGAACACAACACTACATACTTGTATAGTAGATAATGTTATGGCTGTGGTCTTCTGCAAGGCGGAGGTACTCCCCAGTTGGACTGCTCCAAATTCCCTACCTCTCTAATTCTACTTCTATTGTTTTCCTCAATTTTGGCTTAATCTCACGTACAGTTATAAAATAAAAACATATAAGTAACACACACAACGTTACAACGACGCATAAGTATAGAATTTACTACCATATTGATAAACAATGATATAATTGTAGGATTTATTTGCATCTAAACCTGTAACATCTTTTACCCATACAGTAAATCCTCTTTTATGTGCTCAAAAAGTGTAGGTAAGGACCAACTTTACAATATCGCGCCGGTCCGGGGCGGAGATGGCCATAACAGCATCAAAAACGGTATCGTTATGGCCATCTCCGCCCATTACGATACAGGCTCGTGCTCAAAAAGACTTCAACGAGCTCACGAACTCGAACTCCTGCACTTTCAACGCAATGGTGCCTCAACACATGAAAGAGGATTTAATGTATGGATGTAGATAAAGTAGTGTATACAACTGTACATAATTAGGCTTTAAAACACTCGTGTGATCCTATTATGAAACTCGCTGACGCTCGTTTCATAAAACCACGCTCGTCTTTTAAGACCTCTCATTATGTATCAGTTGAATAAACTACTATTAAACGATGCACTTTTGTAGCTGACTGTATCTACGCTGTTTAACGCTCCATATAGCTCATAAAATGCTAAAATAGAACCCTGACATGCCGTATCGGGGTTCAGTCACTGTTATTATTATACTAGAATGCTAGTTGTATAACAGTGTTACTCGTACATAAAACAAAGTATGGATACCTGTGCCTTTACCATGAGTTTGCATGACCGTACTCGCTAGTGACTGCGTAAACGATTTAGTATGCCGATTCTTAGTTCTATTGCGTAACCGCCGCGCTGTACTTTTCCCAGTACAAATTTTTACGCAGTCGCTAGCGAGGACGGTCATGTAAACTAATGGTAAAGGCACTGAGTACGTATGTACTTAAAAGTGTGTTTAACGAACTCGGAGGTTATTAATTTCTTTTGAGTATTGTTTCCCGCCGGCGCGGGGACGTCGACCGCGCGCTCGCGACAACACTGACACATATAGTTCCTATTCGTCCCGGTGCCGTACATCGGGTAGAATCAGTCCGACCCAGATCGGGCCTAGCTGAGTTTCTTGCTGGACTCTTCTCAGCTGGGATAGGTTTAGTGAACCAGCGTCAAAACTCCCAGTAGCTCGATTCCACTCACACCTCAGATTCGGTTGAAACCGCTCTACCAATCTCACTTATTGCACTGTTTCGGTACCCGAATTGGGATTATCTATTTAATATTACCTCACAATGTAATTACCATGTTGGTGTCTTTGTTCAATGTGTCATACATAGCTTTTAGCTCATTTTCATATAAACTCACTACCTTCCTGTCCGCGAATGTTGTGTCGATACAAACCCGATAGGGTTTAACGACACTTATCTGTCAAACCTAATATAAGATTTTTCTTTTTAATGTAAATAGAAAAAAAAACTTGAGCGCAAACTCTTAGGCTCGGTTTTATAAAGATCCGTTAGACCTTATGTCGGTTTGTTATCTCAAAAAATTTACTGAGTTACTGAAATTTGTTCTGACATTTGGTCAAAACCCGGCCGTAGAGTATTCCAGTGGTCCAAACCACACGCGTGGTCGTGTCGGAGGTTTTCCCCAGGCTACTCTCCAACCGCGCACTCCCATCGCTTTATTGGGCCCGGCCTATAAAGCCACAGTAAGGTTTAAGAAACAAGAGTATTATATTATTTCTAATTGATGTAGATAGATTTTGACTTGTAAAGGTCCCTTGAGGCCTATTTGCAGAATAAATGTTTTGATTTTGATTTAGAGGTAATCAGTGCGTTATATAATTTGACAGGCGTATATATTAGGGTGGGTCGAAATTCACGAATTTTGGAGTATCGTAATTTAATAGGGCTCAAAAGTTGCTGTGTATTCTGTAGGTTACAGGAAAAGTAATAAAAAAAATCTAGATTTAGAATTTTAACCCCCGCACAGCCGCCAAAGATCGATGTTAAGGCCTAGATTATATTAGTACTTAAATAAAGTACGTGACAATTATGTTAATAATTAACACTTAATAAAGTAAATTAAACTATAATAAAGCTAAATTATACTGAGACTTTTTTGTTATTTTCAAAATAGTCGACATTATAGCTTTTTGAAGTTTGATAACTTAAAATATTATGGCATAAATAAAGCAAAATGCTATATTTATATAATTTTTTGCTACTTTTTTTTTTAATACAAGCTTTCTATGTATTTAAGTATCTATTTATCTATATAAGCATGTATATCGTCACTTGGTACCCATGGTACAAGCTTTGCTTAGTTTGGGACTAGGTTGATTTGTGTAAGATTGTCCAAAAATATTTATTTTATTTATTATTTTATAGAGCCATATTTTTTTTGCATAATAAAAGTAACTTCTAAGTTTATTTAACTACCTACAGGTTACGATGTTTGCTTAGCATCAAGTAGACCGTATGCTTGCTAGCCACCTTAGTATAAATAAACGTCGCAATGAGGGCTATCGCGTATGGATTCGCCGCTAGAGGCGCTAGTGTAGCGTGAGGTATCCGAAACGTCAAATGTCACACTTTGTGTTTACGCTACGCGGGTTAATATCTAACTGGAACAATATGGTGACTATTTTGCAGTACCTGAGCTTGATTATGGCAAATATGAGTTAAGGGTCAATGACTTTCAGGGCTTTGAGACAATTTTGTCTCTCGGAAACTTATTTCCTCCTTTTTTCTGAACAAAACGGGACCGCGCTACAATTAGGTATGTTCGATATTTTTACGGTACGGTTTTAAGGCATTGAATATGATTTAAATGTAAACTTCGTTCTCATGTCCATGATAACCAATAATAATTTTTGACAGCTGGACCTTACTCGACAGTGGCGCCAACTGGTGAGCACAAAAACGATAACCCCATTGCCAGACCACCGTTACACAATGGAAGAAATGAGTCATCTGACAAAACATCAACTGAGAAAGCTTTTGTTGGATAACCCTCTGTACTCGGTAAATGAGTACATGGAATTACATTTTTATTTGATAATACTTACGGACATTTTGATGATAAACTGTTTTATTATAAATTGTGCGATTAATTATTTTTTGACACTTGTTTAAAATTGTGTAATTACATTCGAATTAACCATTTATTTAATTGCCAATTGTTGTCTTAAATTCAATTTGTATTTTATTTATATTTTCTGTGTGTCCAATTATGTTATGACGATCCTTATTCGGTGAATATGTTTAAATCCTATTCCAGTATTATTATTTATATCTTAATTGACGATCATGATGTGAATTCGTAAACTTTTGACATGAATGCAAATTTATATTGTAATTTACATCTATGAAATAAATGAATCTGAATCTGAATCTAGATGAAAGAAAATAGATCGAGATCTGAACCGTGAGAAGACTCAAAATATATGGAAACTGAAAAGATACAAGGGTTTCTTAGTTGTGTGAAGAGTTTTCCATTAATTAATTACCAGTCAAAAGGCGCTGAGTTAATTAAGTGAAGTAACACAACCGGAAGGCGAACTACGGGGCATTGAACATTATTTCCGGGAGAGGTATACTTAGAATAGGTCTTATATTAGATGAGCATTTCATTAAGAAGTAAGCAAGTGAACTTTGTTGTATATGATTTGAGACGTTAGTGCCGTTAACGAAGCATGAGTCTTCTGGTAGATGTCACTGTACGCCTCCCTTAAGAGCGCTTTAATAAAATGTAGTGGGTCCACTAGCACCACTCGTAAATAATTGTAATTATTTAAATTTAACGATATATAACTAAAAAAGGGGGCCGCTATGTACTGTAGTTTGTATTTAAGTACTTTTTGAATCCATCAAACTAGTTTTTACGTTGCTGGATTCGTCAATCTATGAGCTCAAAATTCAAACGGCCGTTTTAACTTTGGACGCATAGATTGACGAATCCAGCAACGTAAAAACTAGTTTGATGGATTTAAAAAGTACTTAAATACAAACTATAGTACGTAGCGGCCCCCTTTTTTAGTTATATATCGTTAAATTTAAATAATTACAATTATTTACGAGTGGCGCTAGTGGACCCACTACATTTTATTAAAGCGCTCTTAAGGCGTTTGTATAAAAGGAATAAAAATAACTTTGTTGTGTTAGAGGTGAAATGTGTGGCGTGAGTAATGACTTATAAGGAATTCGGAATAAATAAATAATAAATATTTGTGGACAATCATACACAAATCAACCTGGTCCTAAACTAAGCAAAGCTTGTACTATGGGTACTAGGCGACGATATACATACTTATATAAATAAATATATACTTAAATACATAGAAAACATCCAAGACTCAGGAACAAATATTCGTGTTCATCACACAAATAAATGCCCTGACCGGGATATTAAACATTAACACCAAAGGGTGTAGAAGGATATCCTTGGAAAAATTGCCCATAACGCTTGGAGTTTGAAACTGGTGTGGCAGCCCGTTCAAGTTCATAGGTAATCATCATCATCATCCTAGCGTTATCCCGGTACAGTTGCATCCTAAAAGATGCCCGGGATCTGCTACCTAATCCCAAGAGTTGGCGTAGGTAGTCTTTACAGAAGCGACTACCATCTGACCTTCCAACCCGAGGGAAAACCAGACCTTATTGGAGTTAGGCTTTGTGCATGGGCAACTTGACTGTTAGAAGTTCTCGAGCCGCCCGGTGGCCTCTAACTTGGCTTAACGACTGCTATCATAGACAGCAGCCGGGATCAACGGCTTAACGTTCCTTCTTTGCCTTCTTCTTCTTTTTCTTCTTTGGTGCTTTGGCACGGGAGCGCTCAGTTAATAACCACTCAAAGCGGTCACCCATCCAATAACTGACCTAGGCCGACACGAGCGATCCCCTTGCTGAATTTGAAATAAATAGCCTGGTGTTAAAAATTATTGTACCCGAAATAAAACAAGTAGAACAGAACTGGAGTACTGCGTAGATGGTCTATCCCGACCTCAAGTAAAAAAGATGATGGATGAAAGAAAGACAGCATGAAGAATAAAAGTACGAGAGGTATGATTGCGAGAACTAGAATGAAAGAGTCAAAAATAAAACTGTAACCACAGTTTCCGATCAAGTCGGAAGAGAGAGAGAGAAAAGAAAAAAAAGAAAAAAAACAAAAAACCTCGCATACCGCACACGGTACGCGGGCGCCGCTGGGCCACGAGCACTCCCATTGCTGCTGGAATATAAATATGAAATCGAATCCTGTATTCTTCATAAGACATTCTCTACACAACGATGATAAAATAGGTGAAAAAAAATACGCGCTTGCTTTTAGCTGTATATCTATGGGAAATTGAGCCTTAACTGTAAAACCTGTGTGCTGACGACGAATAGACAGACGGATAGACGGACGGACGCGTGAGTGACAGTAGTAGGGCTTAAGGCACTCAAAGCTCTTCATGGAAGGAGTGGATACAGGCTGGAGCAAAAAACTTTGGAAATACAGCAGAAAGCAACTCAGGATGACAACCTTGGCCAAGATGGGACTAGCAGACGACACAGAATGTAGGATGTGTGGCGAGGATGACGAGACAATGGAACACTTACTGTGTGAATGTCACGCCCTTGCCAGACAAAGAATGAATGACTTTGGCAATGGTTACCCTGAACCAAAGGAATTTAGAGTACTCCCGCTGAACTCCATCATTCGGTTTGTGGAAATGCTGGAGAGCAGCTTGGAGTAGGCATAAAGGAGGGGGCAATTGCACAAAAGATCCCACTGGATCGAAGTGCTTCCGCTAGGGCCCTCATCTAAATAAGATAAGATAAGATAATAGGGCTCCCTAAAAAGAACTCGTCACCATAAGCTTTAAATTTGACAAATTGCCACGACCTACATTGTTTAATACAATACCGACATTAAATCATATCTCCAAATGTATACAAACAGTGAAAACAAAGTAACATTCCAAGTTAAATTAAACGTTAAATAACGTTAGCCAACATAACGGAGTTATATCGTTATTGTCTGTGGCACAATGTGCCGTCAATAAAGCGTATCGCGGCTGAACAGATAAGACCATTGTCTCAGTAAAGATATGAGAAAATAGGCTACCGTACTGAATTCCGGACTTGCCAAACTACGTGCAGAAACTTTGGAACAATCGTATCTCCCAATTATGATTAGGATCTCAACCTTACGTCGTTGAATTAAGGTACTAGTTTATAAGGATAGATGCGATGCGAGGTTGTGAAGCAGAGTATATTGGTGAAGTTATTGGACAAAGGGCTGGTAGATATTCCGAGTTGGATAATGTAGTTTTATCAGGAGTGTTTAGAGTTAAATAGGTTTCACTTGTAGCTTTGTGGATATGGAGTACAAAGAAAGAAAAAAGAAAGAAGGAAAGAAAAAAAGAAAGAAACATTTATTCACAGACACAAAAAAACAACAGAAGAACACACATTTATTCACAGACACAAAAAAACAACAGAAGAAAACAAACCAAAACATGTGTGTCCCCGCGGCAGTGAAACGGACACTGGCTCAGCATACCTAGGATAATTTTTTTTGATGTGTAGATAGTAGGTACTTATATAGGAGTTACGAACCTTGTTCACTTTTCTATGAAGACTTTACTTGTTCACTATTGGGACATACCTGAAATAGAATAAAAATGTAATTAAATACATGCGAGTTAATTATTAGAATTATGACATTTTATCAAATACTCTTTTAGAATTTATACCAAATTTCTTCCCCTTTAGCGATATATTTCGTAATTCTCTTTTTTTAATCATTCTTCAATTCAGGCATAATGCACTTATGAATGTCAAAAACTACCTTGAATGATATTATAGTATTTTATGCAATAGTTGTATAAGAGGGTTCAATAAAGGTGAGTGGCGTGTATAACAAATTTGAGGCGAAGCTGAAAATTGTTAATAAAGACGCCATGAGCCTTTCTTGACCTACTTATACAACGTTGCATACATTACTATTTTTACGACTAGGGATTTAATAATAAAACACAAAATTAAACAGCAATACAGCAAAAGAAAGAGCGGTAAGTTGGATAGTGACAAATGACAGTCCACAGAACGTAATCATAGACACGGTTTTTTTTTCAACTGTCATTTTACTGACTAGCGTTTTTCCTTATGTTGGCAGTAATTATTTTAGTTTTGTTATTGTTTCAAACCAAATGAATTTAATTGTTTGTTAAGTTGGCAGTTTTGATTTTCGTTGTAAATTCAATGTTTTTTTTATTTATTTGTTAGGTTCACATGGCCCCTCTGTTAGCAATTGCATTATATCACATACTAGCCCTAGCTAGGGTCTTTATGAAAAATAGACTAGATAAACTATTTTGAAATTTCATAAGACATGCTTTTATATTCCAGCCAGGTTAATGATATTTTTTTTAAGTATTGTAAGTGTTATTTTACATTTACGGTAGTGATATCCAGGTATGTGACAGTGTGCATAAAGAATAAGAATTAAAAGTCGTCGTCTCCCGGCGAACAAAAAACATTTTTTTTTTAAATGGATCCGGGTATCCCAGGGACCGGTAGACGACCGGTTAAATAATTTGTGTGATATCATTCAGTCCAGGTAAATATCGTGGTTATAAACTATAGGTACTTAATAAATGTGATACATTTCACCAAATCTCTTCAACTGTTTTACCAACTTGATTCATTTGGGCTCGGTTTTATAAAGATCCGTTAGACCTTATGTCGATTTGTTGTCAAAAAATGAAATGAGTTACTGAAATTTGATCTGACATTTGGTCAAACGGATCTTTGTAAAACCCGGCCTTAGCCGTTGTCTAACCCATCCCGAAGATCTCCGCACATAACAGTGCGTTTACCATGAGTTTCCACGACCGTACTCGCTAGCGACTGCGTAAACGATTTAGTATGCCGATTCTTAGTTCTATTGCGTAGCCGCCAGAGGCGCTGTACTTTTGCCCATACAAATTTTTACGCAGTCGCTAGCAAGTACGGTCATGTAAACTCGTGGTAAAGGCACAGGATGCTATTGTTTATTTATTACGTCGGCAGAGGACGGGTTCCAAACACAAATTTTCAAAGTTATTATATAAAATATATGGAATAAGACGAATAGCATAAACCTCAACACTGTCCGTCGATGACACAGGCAATTTCAAGTGCTTTTATTAGCAACATTATAATTTTGATGTCTGCTCTGAATACGGAGTATAACCGCGTAAGTCGTTCCGTTTACGAGCTCAACTCAATTAGGTGTTTTTACGATTAGCAGCTTATTTTAGACGACCACACGCAACTCAATAACGCTTTGTCGGTTGTGCTGGAAAATACGCCTTTGAGAGTAACGCGTTACGTTACTCTTTTTGGATTTCAGGTTGCTTAAAATTCAAAATCAAAACATCTATTTAGGTTCGCGTCTTTTCGGTGGACATATCAAAAGTTAAGGGCCACAAAGCTTAATTTTGGATTGTTCTAGTAACCCGCATAAACGGTGTTTCCGTAACTATAAATCTATGTAATAAAAACATAACTTATATGTACGCCGTTAACTATTGACTATGCTGCAAATAGGTTTCAAGGGCACTTTTACAAGTCAAAATCTATCTTTATAAATAAAAATAATACAATAATCAAAGTATCATTAATTAAATGTAGTGTTACATTTCAACAATAAGACTAAGAAACTAATAACAATCGAGATTTGTTAGAGATGTATAAGGTCTCTAAGCGTCAAGATAAAATGTAATAAGGTAGGTAACACTAATCACAATAAAATATTGTGAGATATATCTCTAAGCGTCAACATGAAAAGAATAAAATCTAATAAATGAATATCCTCAGAGATGTATAAGGTCTCTGTCTAAATAAAATCAAATGAGAAACTTACACTGTTTTCATACCCCTTATTTACTTGATTCACTCGAAATACAAGCTAAAACAGTCTTTTGGATTTTCTGCCTTAGAACCTCAAGTAACTTTTCTTAGAGACAAAAAATCCCCAAATTTCTATATAATTTCTATGTCACTTTTGTGACGATCCATATATATTATATACCTTATTTAGGGTGGGTTGCACCAAACCGTCTGTAATCGTAAGCGGTGTTCGTTAAAGAGTCATTTTCAAAATAGGTGTACTTTTTGTCTATTTCGTGTGTCCTCTTGATATAACATTCTATTAAAAATAATACCGAGCCTATAAAGTTATTTTGCCTGCGTAATAATGTTACTTATACTTATGACAGTTCGTCCAATTTTTTATTTATTTATATTATTATTATTTCATTAAAATTAATATCACAAAAGGAAACTCTAATTTGAGCGCTCCATACAAAATGCCGTTGTCCACCTACTACCCTTGCACGTTTGGAGGCTCTTAGTGACTTTTCATTGATATTTACGTATATAATGGTTATTGATATTGATAGCTGGGATAGTGCTTTATTAAAAATTAAGGCTTTTGTTCATATAACTATAAAAATTACTGAAAAAATCGAATGTCATTACGTGTCTCCTTTTTTATTCCTTTGTGTTATTCCTATTGTGTAACGATGATTACCATTAAAATTCAGTCTAATTTGGAACGCTTCTATATTTTTTTTAGTCTAGCAACTCTTTGAGGTACTGCCAACTTAACAAATGACAGCGTAGCCATATTGTTTTCGCTGACATCGACCCAAACGTGTCGAGATCGTGTTTTGTCGCGTATTTTTTCTGTGTTACAAAACAGGATTTCACGGGTAAGTAAATATTTAAAGCGAAGTTGTGTTATTAGATAATGTAGTTCTCAATAGTGATAACGTATTAATAATAAAAATATAAGGCTATCTAGTAAGAGTTTTCTGCAACTTTTTTTAGAACGTGTTGTCGCGACGATTTTACAGTTCTTTTGTGTGACACTGAGTGTAACACAAAGATATGTGTTACGCTGTGTGACGTTACACAAAAGATAAGGCTGTATTTATACTACACAAAGCTGTGTTTCACATCTGATTTTTTTACTCAAATTATACCGAAGAAAATGTTTCTGGCGAAATCGAGGGTACTCCTCAAATATCAAAGGCACACCTATAGCGATTTCAGTATATTGCATAGGCATAGTATAGTACCTCATACATTTGCTAATTAATTTCCTAATTAAATGCATATGATGATTTGGCCCTTATAAAATCCTTTGAGTGTTAAATTTTCTTTTGTGTTATAAAAATACAAATTTCTTTTGTGTTTATTTTGTGTTACGTACACCTATTTTGAAAATGACTCTAAAATCTGATTGTATGGAAAGTTTGACAAGTTTCTATGGGATGACAGCTGCCGGCGCCATATTTGACGATGACCGGCCTGTGATCGTATGTTGGTGCAACTGACCCTTAGGCCGGGTTTTATAAAGATCCGTTAGACCAAATTTTAGATCAAATTTCAGTAACTCAGTACATTTTATGACATAACTAACCTACATAAGGTCTTACGGATCTTTATAAAACCGAGCCTTAAACTGCATGAAAAAACTTGAAAAATTTTTTTTGCGAGAACTTTTTTACTTTCTTTTCACGAATAAGTCTGAGTCAGAATCCAAAATTATCTAATTGGAGAAAAAAATACGGAACTCGAAAATGCCCATAAACATCTCATTCCATTTCACGTACATATTTTTGGCTCATTTTCGCTCGGATTTACGGGCGAGAGATTTGCCGGGCAAATTGGACAGTTAGCGCCAAATTTATAAGATTCTCCTACGTGCTGTTGATTCTGGCACGTCTTTACGTGAAATTATGTTTATGAATGCAAGGTTTATGATGGATTCAGACTTGGGAATAAGGAGTTTTTTAAAGTTTGCAGTTAGATGAATCATTTAACGCGATAATGATACTCAGCATTGTAAATATCCACAGTTAAAAAGAATTATCAGAATAACAGATTGTTAACTAAGGGTTGAAAGTGACCCATTTCATCAGAGATATTTTGGCGCTCGAACGAAGTGAGAGCTCCAATAGTTAAAGGGTGAAATGGGTGCTATCACCCGAGTTAAACACTATACTTTTCATTTCGACTATGAGGAAAATAAATGAGAAATAAAAGTGGATTCAGTAATAAAAACATGCGCTGCAGCAACCACCAGCCGGCACCGCTTAAAAAAATACTTTCCACCCTAGGGTCGGAAAAGCGAATTTCAACCCGGCTATCTACTTATGAAAATTGAACTTTCCGAACAGGAGAGATGAAAAGTTACTTTGATCTTCATAGGAAAATTATAAAAATTATTATATTCAATGTTATAAAATGCGCTCGTGCTGCGACCACTACTTTAGCCTAGTTGGTAGTGACCCTGCCTACGAAGTTGGAGGTCCCGGGTTTTAATCCCGGTCAAGGCATTTATTTGTGTGATGAACACTGATATTTGTTCCTGAGTCTTTGATGTTTTATAGATAACTTCCATATTAAGTATTTAAGCATCTATTTATAAGTATGTATATCGGCGCTTAGTATCTAAATGTACATTTAAAATATATATTCTAAATGTATATTTAATGTATAATGTTTTCTATTTGTGTAAGATATATTATTTATTTATATTCAATGTAAGTTCTGTTGCTGAGGTCTAAATCTGTTAGTACGTCTTCAAAAAGGTTTTAAATTAGAAAATGTGTGGAAGGTGGGTACCGGGCCGTCCAATACTCTGCTTCTATATTTAATTCCTACAGAACCTATCCATCCACTCGCAAGTATTGGTACATGTATTTTAATATTATACCTACATAGACGTAAATGAAAATCAGCAGTGCCTTTATATGGAGTTTGCATGACCGTACTCGTTAGCGACTGCGTAAACGATTTAGTATGCCGATTCTTAGTTCTATTGCGTAACCGCCAGAGGCGCTGTAATTTTGCACATACAAATTTTTCAGTCGCTAGCGAATACGGTCATGTAAACTCATGGTAAAGGCATAGTATGACTATTCTTAGTTCTATTGCGTAACCGCCAGAGGCGCTGTATTTTTCCCCCATACAAGTTTTACGCAGTCGCTAGCGAGTAAGGTCATGTATACTCATGGTAAAAGCATAGTATGACGATTCTTAGTTCTATTGCGTAACCGCCAGAGGCGCTGTATTATTCCGCATACAATTTTTTACGCAGTCGTTAGCGAGTACGGTCATGTAAACTGATGGTAAAGGCACTGTATCCAAAAATTTTTTTTTATTGTATATATTAAAGTGTGTAGATGATTTTAACCTCTCCCTACGCGTAACTATATCTGCAGACTACATAATAAATCGCAGAGACAGTTCACAAACAGTTCTACGCGAGGGATTAACCAAGTTTCAATTACTAGACAACGCCCGAGGAAACATGAAGTATGTTTGTGTATGTTTCGTTTGTGACTCGTATGTGTGGTTTGTAGCTTTGTCTTTGACGGGATTACAATTGAATTATATAATTTACGTGGATTTAAAACCTTCAAAGAATTTGTAATTTATTTAACCCGAAATTACGTAATTTGGTCACAAAGGTAAAAGAAATTCTAGCAAGAGAGGAATTTGTAAGCACAGGCAGCCAATAAATTGGTATACCAATTTTAAATCTTATATAGTTATTTATATATTACGTCATACTCGTGAACGGGTGCTGTTTGTGGGGTCCGGTCTGTTCATGTTTGCAAGGACTAGTAACTAGTAGTGTTCAGTGGAATTGACATGATGAGAGACTTCGCTCTGTTCTTATTCGATTTTATTTTTAGACTGACGCTCAGAGACCTTATACATCTCTGAGGATATTTATTTATTAAATTTTATTATTTTCACGTTTTTAATCACAATGTTTTATTATGATTAGTGTACCTACCTTATTACCTTTTATCTTTAGCTTAGAGACCTTATACATCTCTAACAAATCTCGATTGTTATTAGTTTCTTAGTCTTATTTTTAACATGTAATTAATGATACTTTGATTATTGTATTTTTAAATGATATAGATAGATTTTGACTTGTAAAAGTGCCCTTGAGGCGTATTTGCAGAATAAATGTTTTGATTTTGATTTTTGATTTAATATGTGTTTCGTCCCGATGCTTCCTTAGCGCAATTCGGAACGATAAAACGTCACATGTCATTGAGCTGACAGATAACCTAACCTTGGAGGAAGCCACGTGTAGGCAAGAGGCGCATGATGGCATAATTTGTGTAGATACAAATACATATAAAATGTAGTACAATAGACGGTAACGTTGTTAAAGAGTAACCCCCTTATTCATAAACGTCTATCAAACCTATATTAGTTAACTAGCCGTTAAAACTTGTTTGTCCTTATCTGTCACTTTGACACATGTACTTGTGAGACAGTGACAAGAGGCATTTTAGTTAGCAGAGGTTTGTTAATTTTTATGAATAAGGGGGTAAGACCGTACATTTTACCAGCAACTAGCATACAAAAATATAAAAAAATGGCGGAGATAAGCGGCAAATCCTAATTAATACTTTCAATAAAATGTCATGAATGTTAAATTACAATGTGAAGTCATATTTACTACCTATGTCTTTACAAAATAATGTCACTTATATTAATCAAAATAGTAAAAAAATATTAAAAGTCATATGTCATCATTTATATTTAATTGAATTTGATTGAATTCGCGGCTTGACCTATAACCAGACTTTAAGTAATCATATGAACACTAATGACATGAATTTACAGTTGAAGGATACTTTATACAATCAAAATTCAATAATAATGTAGTTTATTATTTTAAAATAATGAAATGTAATGAATTATAATGTACAATTATATCTACAAATAACTAACTGACATGACATATTGTAATAATTATTAATTTTTTAAGTAATCATGAGAACCTCAATGACATGAATTTACAGTTGAAGGATACTTTATACAATCAAAATTCAATAATAATGTAGTTTATAATTTTAAAATAATGAAATTTAATAAATTATAATGTACAATTATATCTACAAATAACTAACTGACATGACATAAGTATTGTAATAATTATTAATTCTTTGACATTTTAAATTTTAGTTTTTACAAATTGCCATGCTCAACATAGCTCATGTTGAACTGTACCTAGCTTTAAGATCATATTGTACTAACATGAAACGCAATAAAATGACTAGCTATAGCACGTTTGAAAAGTTACGTAATCTGTCTAGCGTGTAACTTGTAAGTATAATTACCGTAGTCGCGTTGGGTAGTCACAGTAATTACCGTGTACCTGATACTCCGGCGTGTAATCGACTACTTTTGATTTATTTGCCACTGAGGCTGAGTTAGCGCCTACTATTTTGCAAAGTGTGGTATTGAAACCTAATATATTGTGCGATGATCGTTTTTTAATGATTTTCGAATATACAAGGGCGTTCCACGGCTATGCCACATGGAGGGAAAGTACATTGAATATTGTAGATGGAACATTTGACTGACGAAATATCGGGAACTCAAAAATACAAATATACATGGTAAATATCCCGTTTCAGATCGTAATTCTAACGCAAATACTTAAATACATAGAAAACATCCAAGACTCAGGAACAAATATTCGTGTTCATCACACAAATACATGCCCTGACCGGGATTCGACCCGGGACCTCCAGCTTCGAAGGCAGGGTCACTACCAACTAGGCTAAAGCGGTCGTCGAATTGCTTGAATAACAGCTGAATAGACATTTAATCAAACTTTATTCAACATGACTGTGTTACTTGGGTAAATCCATCCTCCTCTAAATTCTATAATAGATCATTTACCTTTCGTGCTGTTCGGCTTTGGAATGCTTTGCCGTTGGATTTGAGGTGTGCGAAATCACTTCCTGTTTTTAAAAATGCTTTGAAACTTCATTTCTTGTCGCTCTCTTGATTGCCTTTGGATTTATATATGTATTTGTGTATAATATATGTATGTATGTAAATATATATATATGTATGTATCTATTGTATTTGTATATATATATAGTTATTTGTTGAATTAATTTATTATATAGTATCGATCATTGTATATCTATCTCTCTGCTAAATATGCACTACCTGTTAACTTTCATTTTCTGAATTTCCTGCTACCCAAAGGTTGTCTGGAAGAGATCGCTTTTTAGCGATAAGACCGCCTGTTGTTTGCATTATTGTCAGTGTTAAAGTTTGTTTTTAACATTTCCATTTTGTATAGTGCACAATAAAGTATATTATTATTATTATTATTAACCCTAATAGCACTCTCATAGTAGTCACGTCTGTCAAATGACTTTATGCTACTATAATATGCAGACAGCATACCACCGTGATATCAAAAGCACCATAAAGTAAATTACAACATTTCGCGTGCGTTTCGGGTTGTTTACCAAGGTCATAAAGCTAATGTTCGCAATCGCAACATAAAACATCATTACCGTTCGTATGAACATGAAAATTTTATCATTCCCATCCCTAGTGTGATGTTACTTTGCGTGCACTTTACAATACAATACAAATACTCTTTATTGCACACCTCAATTAAAGGATATAGTACAGTACAAACACAATGAGTAGAGCCAAACAACAGGCGGTCTTATCGCTAAAACGATTTCTTTAAATGAATACTTAACGATTTATCCCTATAGTACTTTTTTTTAAATCGAAACGTAAAAAAGCATTACTTGTTATTTTTAATGTCCGTGTCCTGTATGTATTTGAAGTATAGTTTGTATTGTAAGTATTTGTTGTTTTGTGTTGTTTTGTTTGTGTAAGAGTATTTGTATTGTATTGTATTTTTTCTTAAAAAAGTTATTTTTCCCATCTGGAAATAATCACAACATAAATTAAGCTACTTGATTGTGTAATGTTATATATAGCTGTTGGATCTCCAAATAAAATAAATAAATAATAAAATAAAATAAATAAATTAAGCTGACCGGGTTTGGCACCTAATCTCTAGATTTAACGTAGGCACTAGTTTACTGAAAGTGACTGCCTTCTGACCTTCTAATCCCAACTCAGATATAAAACTAGACCTTTTTGCGATAAGCGTGACCTTTTTAATAGAGCCGTAAAAAACACTTCTTGTTATTTTTAATGTCCATGTATTTTTTCTTTAAAAAAAAGAGTTATTTTTCCCATCTGTAAATAATCACAACATAAATTAAGCTGACCGGCCCGGTTTGGCACCTACTCTCTAGGTTTAGCGCAGGCACTAGTTTCCTGAAAGTGACTGCCTTCTGATCTTCTAATTCCATGATGAAATCTTACGGTCATCTATAATCGATCACAGTTATTTTCCTTTGTGTCAAAAATCAGGTGGAGCGGCCACAAATGCAGAGGCAGCTAAGCGCCGAAAATATAATTGTCTAGGGAATAACTACATTTTCGTCCCTTTTGCCGTAGAAACTCTAGGTCCTTGGGGGCAAGAAGCTCACGAATTATTTAATGCGTTAAGAAAGAAACTGATAAGAACTGGCTGTGATCCCAGAGCTGGCGCGTTTCTCGGGCAAAGGCTCATCATTGCTGTGCAGCGGGGAGACGCCGCCAGCATCTTGGGTTCACTTCCGACTGAGCGACCTTTTGGACGGTGTCTAGGGCTTTTATATTTCATTTTTTTTTGTAATTAATGTTAATTTAGAACGTAATTAGTTTTAAATATTTACCTTATTGTTTTCTGAATAAAATTTAAAAGTATTCCAACCCAGATGTAAAAAGGTCTTTTGCGACTAGCGTTACCTCACAATGTCTACCTTCACCAAATAATGAACGCTCTGACAGACACTTAAAACTAGCTGACCAGCTAGCCAGCTAATCTCGCCAATATATCAGATTTATTAGCCGATCCCAACTGGCTCAGTGTCGCCCACGCTGACCGATCGCTTCCGATTCTATTATCAATCGAGACTTGATTGCAAATGGCATTCTAGTTGCATTCCCATTTTTGAGAATTTTGAAACATTTTGAGATTATTTCAGGACTCAAAATAAAATAAGACTCTCTTAAGTTTCAATTGATATAAAGATCAATATCAAAGGAAAAGAACTGTGATCGATTATAGATGAACGTAAGATTTCACCTTGTATCTATCGGAGATGCCGAGACGAACCTATTTGACGTTTTTGGAGCAGGACTGGTATGAGACTTCCCAAGGCAAGTATGCGCGGAAAATAAAGGGAGGCATTTGCCCAGCATTTGGACACTTGAAACTCTTATATAAATAAAATAAATAAAAAATAAAATAAAAAAGCCTTTTACTATTAAAGTAGGTATATGACTAGTGTCACAAATCTATTATTACTCGCTACTAGTAGCACAGTTAAAAACACGCTAGTAAATCATTCTAATCTAGCAAATGATATAATAAATAGTGTAAAAAAATATATCAGATAAACAATAACAATCATATGCAGTTACTAATGTTTAAATATTAACAAAAATACATTTATAAATAATTAAGTATGGAGAAGGCTCTATAAGTCACGCAAAAACGGCTGAGCGGATTATGGTGAATACTTTTTTTTTTATACAACGCTGGTGGCAAACAAGCGTTGCCAGAGCTCCCGAGTATGCACTGTGTTGAGAGCGAGGGACCTAAATGTGTTCCTTCTGCTGTCAACACAGTGCATCCTCAAATCTTATTGGCAACGCGCACGTGACTCCTTTGGAGTTGCCGGCGTCTATAGGCTGCGGTGGCCGCTTACCATCAGGTGGACCATACGCTTGTTTGCCACCGGCGTTGTATAAAAAAAAGCGTACGGTCCACCTGATGGTAAGCGGCCACCGCAGCCTATAGACGCCCGCAACTCCAAAGGAGTCACGTACGCGTTGCCGACCCTTTATTAAATTTGAGAATTCACTATGTTGACAGCAGAAGGGACAAATTTAGGTCCCTCGCTCTCAACACAGTGCATCTTCGTAAAAGTACAACGAGTTTATAGCCTGGATTAACATGTAGGATACTTCTTGTCCCGAACATTATTATTTGAAATGATGAAATAGGAAATGGAAGTTTTCGTTGACTAATTCGCGCAAAAGAAATCAGAAATCAGAAATATTTATTCGTGCAAAACACAAAAAGAACAAGAAAATAAATAAAAACAGAAGAACAAGGTATTGCACGAAATGGTTCTGTCTCAGCGTAGCGCTGGCGCGATTGCCAGCGCTGATCTTCTGACAGAACCATTAAGTGATTTCCCAGAAGGTAACAACATAAATAAAAATAAACTAAAAATGAAATAACGAAAAGCTAGTAATAATATAAATATGTCTAAAATTGACTCTAAGCGCGACGAGCTTAAGGCCAGACCACCTGCGGCCATAACCTATAACTATGTCGGAGGGGTGCTGACTTGCAGCGAATGTAACCGCACATTCGCTGCAAAGATTGGCTTTGTCAGTCACCAGAGAGCCCATCAGCGTCGCTCTCAGCAATAAAAAAAAAACAGTCGCTGTGGCCGAATACGGCTAGGAGAAGATGATGATGTCTAAAATGGAAGCATATGCAAAGCCGCAAGGAACGAAATATATTTATTTATGTACACTCAACATTCCAATCACACAAAACACGCGCCGATAATTCGCTTTGATGTCGCCAATAATTTCCGCGACTCATACATATTCAGCGGTCGTCGTCATCCCCTCATTCGCGGACGACATCCTTGTATGGACTGTGGATTAACCAAGTTTAGTATTAGATGAGGTTTTAGATATGTTTTGGGCACAAGGTTGTGTTTACAACATATGGAAACACATTTTTTTATATCTGACGTTATTAGAATCATGTACTATTGGTACAAATGATGGGGGATGGAGCTTCCGAGAGGGGAGGTAAACTCAAGTGTTGCTGGTAGTAGAGTTATTTTATTAATATCGTGACCTAACTATATATATACTTTAGGTTGCGCTGACACAAGCAATATGGGTTTATGTCGCAGTAAACTATTGTTACTGCTAAACACTGAAAGTGGCTAATCGCCATACTACAATCACAACATAGTATAAAACAAAGTCGCTTTCTCTGTCCCTATATCCCTATGTATGCTTAAATCTTTAAAACTACGCAACGGATATTGATGCGGTTTTTTTTAATAGATAGTGATTGAAGAGGAAGGTTTATATGTATAATAACATCTATTAAATAGTGCACCCGTGCGAAGCCGGGGCGGGTCGCTAGTACTAAATAAAAAAAGTAGTAGATGTTGTCATTTTGGAGTTCTCCGGCCTTATGGTTTGTCACACGATAAACGAACACGGTAAGCGAAGAAGTGACATAAACATATTTTTAATGTTTGAATATGAGCCAAATCGGTCAAAGGGTTGCTAAGATATAGCGTCGGTGATAGTGCAATACCGCGGAACTAGCACTGGTAATACTGCGAATCTACACAACTCCCATAGGGCAAATCCGCGTAACTGTCATTGGTTAATACCGCGTATCTAGCCAAATTAAGAATTCCCGCCAACGAACATAAAATCCTTTAAAAAAACGTTTCAAGCTTCTCCTGTAAAGTTGGGTTTTGTGTATATATGCAATATTTACCAGTGCTTTACGCGGTTTTACACTATGGGTGTTTTGTAGATACGCAACTTACCAGTGCTAGTTACGCGGTTTTGCACTATCCCCGACGATTAGTGAATGT
This sequence comes from Epiblema foenella, assembly GCA_963556455.1. Taxonomy (NCBI): domain Eukaryota; kingdom Metazoa; phylum Arthropoda; class Insecta; order Lepidoptera; family Tortricidae; genus Epiblema; species Epiblema foenella. The sequence continues at coordinate 20,157,960 of OY747109.1, read as the reverse complement.
AATATAACAAAAGGTTTCCCTTAAAAACACTAGATGGCGCTAGGGAGAACCACTAGTTAGTAATTATTCATGATTGGTAAAGCGAATACTGTGTGGCCTGAAACACGGGTATTTATCCATAATACTAAATTAGATCACAATTTTAGTTCCGAACCTCATGTCCATACAATTCTCATTACCATCACCCTCATTATCGCTCGTCATTACCGTGGATAAAACGAAGCGAATGCCGGTTGCCCGTGCACTGAGGTGCGAATTCAAAGCGAAATGCATTTACGCCGGCGAATTTTGGAATTGAAAGAGGTTTTTGGGGAAACGGGCGACGGAGTTTATTTTCTTCCAGTGGCGTGAGACGGGAAGGGAAATGTGAAGGTAATCTCCATAGGGTTGTACAGTAAAACGCAAAAATATGTATAGATTAAGAGGCCTTATGAGTTTTAAAATGTTTTGATTTCAAATTATGACAGTAGTACATTACTTACCAAGGGCGGTAAAACAAAGAATGTCTCAGATCACAGGTATTTGACGCTCGAGCTGAAGGCAATGTCGATAATAACGCGATCTGAGGCTTTCTTAATTACCGCCCGAGGTAAGTACAAAATTTTATGTCACCCCCTGGCCAGGAAGTGGGATTTTCCGCGCACGGAGCGTGCGGTAATTGCCACTTTATGGCCAGGTGTGACATAAAAGTATTGATAATACCAATAAAGTTATTAAATTCTACGATGATTTTATTAAAGTTTCAGATAGTAACATATCCATTTTTTGATTTTATTGTGTGTAGTAGAATTTAAGCGGAAAAAACGAGTTTTTCGCTTGAAAATGGACGATTAAGAGTTATGTTAGAAACGATATTTCTTAATGAAAAATAGAAAAAATACATTTAAAGTTTATGACATAAGGTCGCAATAGTCCTGGTTCTAGATAGTAACATTGAGAAAATGTCAAGATGCGTGTAAATTCAAACAAAAAATGGCGTAAATAGATGAGCGTTTTTTAACTGATAAGGACCCTTAAGGCTACGCGTGCACTTCGGATTTCTGCCGTGTGTTTTAGTTCCGCATAATCTATGAAGTATGGAACCTTCCCGAAGTGCGAGCAAAAATAATCCGTACGCGGATTATAATCTGTTGTTTGCAGGTTGGTTGCGGTGCGGCGCCGCACGAATTTTCTGTTTCCTATGGAATATTATGAAACCTCGCGCACTGCGGAATAACATAGGTGCCGTAATGCCACGATCGGATATACCCAATACTGTTTAGGTACTTTTTTTTTGCGCGACAATAAAATAAAAATAAATAAAATAAATATTAGAGAACAATCTTACACAAATCGAACTAGCCCCACAGTAAGCACAAGAAGGCTTGTGTTATGGGTACTAGACGACGATATATTTAATAGATATAAATACTTAAATACATAGAACACATCCAAGACTCAGAAACAAATATTCATGCTCATCACACAAATATTTGCCCTGACCGGGATTCGAACCCAGGACCGTCAGCTTCACAGGCAGGTGCACTACCCACTAGGCTAAACCGGTCGTCCAAATAAAACTATACAATAAATATACACAGATGCAGATTTTGATGTAGTGGTCCATTTTCGACGTGCGTTATTCGCTACCATTTTATTTATCGTATGGCAATTATTTCTAACTGTGAGATCTTTGAGAAGACATTACGGTTGCTAGTTTTTGTTGCACTTTTAGCACCACCCAGGGGTCACGTGTAGGGTAGCGGTGGGTACTCCCTACGGACGTGGTGCAACTTTGACCCCCCTTGTCAAGAGAGTGGGTAACTTGACTGTTAGAAGTTTCCAAGCCGCCCGAAGGCCTCTAACTTGGCTTAACGAATGCTATCATAGACAGCAGCCAGCGTGCCTTCTAAAGCACGGGAGCGCTCAGTTAATAACTCAAAGCGGTCATGATACATCTCCAGATCTAACGACAAGTAATGAATGATTGAACACTAAATTTAACCCAATATCGCATACGAAGCCATATATGGCAGATATCGTTGTAGACCTTATTAGATCATGTCAAGGTTCAAATTTAAACGAATATTTTTTAAAGTCATGCTGTAAAGGATTAATCTAACGTACATTAGCGTCAGCAATACATGGTTATTGTACCCCATTGTACGAGACCCACTAAATCAAATTACACCCCTGAAGGGTTCAAGGGTCAATCAGTCACATCCAATTTGCATTACAATTTGATATATCAAATGCTATGAGACCTCAAAAATGTGAATAAATTTCAATTGTACGCGATAGTCTCGTTTACAATTATAATAAATAGTGAGAAGCAAAAATCACTATCGAATCTGTCACTCCTCTTCGAAACCTTGTATCTCAGTACTGAAACGATGCTGATATACGAGGTTTATTTTAAGTAGGTATTTGTTACTTAGTAACTTGCTTGTAACCAGCAGGCGAATCACGTAACTTTATGTACTAACGGTAGATAGATTTTACTGTCACTTTTGAAGTATAAATGTATGGGCTGACAATTAAAATTTGACACTAAAATCTACCTAACGGTAGTATAAAAGTTACGTGATTACCCCGCAGGGCTAGGAACCGGTTTTTACTATTTTGGAAATATTTCCTAAAGTACTTCTCATATCTCCATTTTCATTTTAAGATTTGCTTTTGTTAGCCTTCATCTATGGAATAAATGTTTTAAAGTACGAAATAATATCGTAAAACGCAATTAACCGAAATTTTAACCGGTTAATTGTATGAAGACGAAACCGGTTACCGAGCCCTGCTTGTAACCCGACGAAATTATCATTTAACTGCATCGAATGCGAAACGTAAGTGTCACATTGAGTCCCAGGTTCGATTTCAGGTATATTACCGGCAACATAATCCTGCTTATGATTAATTTAATAGCTAATTATTCTCCTCGGATCATACCTCTAATAACCAACTCATTTCCATATGGTCGCCAAAGCCATGAAGATTACATTTACATATACCCTTTTAAAATTAAACCAGGTATAATTGTTACATTGCAATTGATAATGGACGTTATGTTCAAGTAGTATGAATGGATGTCGATTGTAGCGAGTTTCCTTTATGATATGTGATCATTTTAGTACAGAAGTGTGGATCTTATTGTCAATAGGGAATTCGTCGATATCATTAGAATTGAAATGAAATGAAATGAAAATAATTTATTCGTGGCATAGACACTTAAAGATAATACATTTATAACTAATAAAATAAAATTGCCACGAAATGGTCCCGCCTCAGCATAATGCTGACTCACAAGCCAGCGCTGGTCTTCCGGCGAGACCATTGTTAGTGGATCACGTTGCTCCGCTGTCCGACGCGGCCTTAACCTATTCTGAACGCACCCTTTACGCTTGCGTCAGACAGCGCCATCTGGCAGGCTGCTAGTTGTCTAATTGTCAATAGGCAAGGCCGCACGGACATTCGTCAACATGGCTGCAAGTTAAAGTAATAAGTAATAGTTCCTTTTCCAAAACACTTAGAAAGTGAACATGAATGGGCATGAGTATGGTTGTGAAACAGTGTATACAAAGTGAAGTTTATAGTAATATCAAATAAATACAGAATTACGATTTGAAACGGGATATTTACCATGTATATTTGTATTTTTGAGTTCCCGATATTTCGGCAATGTTGCAAGCGCCATTATTAAGGATTAACTGACGTGCTGCGAGTTTTAGTTGTGGTCTACCCACACACCATAGCGATCTACCCTCTTCCTGGTTCGCTTTTTTCCCACAGTCTAATGTAAATGACCATGTAAGCTTGAAATCTTTTAATAGGGAATTCTTCGATATCGTTGTATGGGAAATGAATATGATATTTCGATATCGTATTTAATGTGGTGAAGTGGTTTTTCGGTGAAGGAAGACATCGTATGGAAGCTGGTGTAGTACTAACAAGGTCTAGATTCCCCTCGAGGTTGGAAGCTCAGATGGCAGTTGCTTTCGTTAAACTAGTTCCTGAGCCAAATATTGGGTTAGGTGTCAAACTGGACCCTGGGCTGCTTAGGGCACAGCCGGGAAAACTAGGATGATGAGCTAAGGGGCTCAACGCGTTATTCATCGATTTTTGACTTGAATGATGATGAGTTAGTTAAAAGATTCATCGATTTTTGACGAGTTTTGACTTGATATAGCTCCGTAAAAACGATAGATATATTTATGACACAAACAGTTATCGGTTCTTCAATCCTTTATCTACATTTGTAAGTTTTGAAAAAAACTGACTGCTTATTTTTTTATGATTTTTTCAAACATGGTCCAAAAATGTTCCGTTTTCCATATTACTATGTTGTCTATGCACTTATATATATGAAATGTAATGTAACTGTTCCTTGTCGACGTCTCTAACAACACAAGAGAGATTTTTATTTTTAACTCATCTTCACAAAAGTTACGTCCGAAATCTGGTTTTTTGGCCCAAAATTGCCAAAGTTTGATGCCATATATCTCGAAGGTGGTGAGTTTTGAAGTAAATATGGTATACTGTTTCGATAAACCTCGTTGTTGTTGTACGATATATTTTACCATCACATGCTAATATATTGATAAATGATTTTATATTTGAAATTTTCTTATTTTTCCTATAGAAACCAATTTACTTTTACGGATGGTTCGGAACCCTAAATGTACAAAGTCCGACACGCACTTGACCGCTTTTTTTAACCTACCGGGCTCAATAAAGCGATAGGTGTGCGCGGTTGGAGAGTAGCCTGGGGAGCAATCCAGAGGACACCTCCTCCGACACGACCACGCGGGCAGTTTGAACACCGGAATACTATAAGAGTTTGCTCTCCAGTGAGATTGGTTGGGCGGCTTTTACCGAAACTGAGGCGTCAGATTATTTGGTTCTGATACTCATACTCATACTCATACTCATACTCATACTTTATTGTTAATATAGATTACAGATACCAGCTCCTTTAAATATACATATTCAGACCAGAGGCACTAGTAACAGTTTTTTCGAAACAAAACACAAACGAACGCGTTTGCGTTTAGTCTCAATTAGTATGGCAACGCGAGCAGCGCCTCTAGTAGCCTTAGGTGGTAACTATTTCTTGCCATACAAGTTGAGACCAAACGCCAACGCGTTCGTTTGTGTTTTGTTTAGAAAATATGTACTAGAGGGACAGATACAGTTTTGACGCCAAATCGTAGCTATAAATCAAAGGATTAAGTTAATCCAAGTGTCCGCTAATAACTCACTGTCACGAAACTTGGCATTAAGATCATATTAATGTACAAATACCTGATTTAAGGCTTTGGTAAGATCACGCACTTTGTGGAAAACGATGCAATAAACATGTTAGTGTATGGGCGTTCATTTTAAAAACATAATTATGTTATAATGATGCCTGTTGTTTACCTCCACTTTAAACCTAATGTTCTGTGCTGTGTTTTTAACGTATTCAATAAAGAGTATTGTATAGTATTTGAGAAATGCTTGTGTCCAGTTAGCTCATTGTCCTATTGTGCGGTACTGCTACCTCATTATCGTTCGTCATAAAAAAAAGCATACTTCGTAAATAAAGTCTGCATTATTAACTCTAGGACCTTTGCCTTGAAATTTGTTGCTTTGGAGTGATGATTGGAGCAATATCATTTCATTTTGTTCTATTTTACGGGTACTGTCTTGCTGCTGCTTATTATATGTTGGTGGCCTAAAAAAATAGGTGTTCCAAATTCCAAGTTTCAAAAAATGTAAAACTCTGTTTCTTTAGTTTAGTATATAATTAAAAATGTAAAAATATGTAAAAAAAATGTAAATCATCATAACCAGGGTCAATGTAATTGCGCATGTGTACAGTTGTGTGGATTGTCGCGCAACTCATTTTTGTCGGGACCCACAGAAAACCAGCGTCGGGACACCTTTTGTGACCCGGCACATGCTGAGTGGGCCCCTTTTTCGCAACTGTTTTTAGTTTTAAGTAATTTAATTGTAATTCTAGTTCTTCTGTTGTCGAAATAAAGATTTTCCTATTCTATTATATTCTATTCTATATCTCTGAATGAAAAATCAAATATATGTATGTAAACGTAATAACGAAGACAAAATGTTGAGATACGTGTTAATTCCCACAGAAAACAGTTTAAATATACGTGCCTCTTTAACTGATAAGGATACTTAAACCAAATTATTGGAATAAATATATTTAAAACTGCATCTCGCAAAACTTTTAAATAAAATCGCTTTTTCCGCTCCACAAATCCAAAATGGCATCTCAAAATGGCGTCGTCGGTTTATCAAGATGAGTGTCCAGAGTAAGTCGCGAATAATTCCTCGTGATAAAGGCAGGACAGTGATCAATCGATGCTGCATTCGATTCCAGTTATCGAAATCGGAATTTTACGGCTTATTTAGCTGTTCGATTGTTACAAAAGGCAAAAACGTGTAGGTATAAGTGTTCTTGAATATTGTACATACACACTTCAAATCTAAATAACATTCAAGTGACTTTAACAGGATTGTGAAGCATAATTCTTCCATACAAAAAGCGGCATCGTTTTTCACCCCCTAATCCCGAACGGATTTGCATGATTTTTGAAAATTGTAGATATCATTAAATACTAGGTTTATACATTTTGATTTTTTGAAAAAAAATGCATACAAGTGAAAATAATTGACCTTAAAGATTCGTTCTTTTGACTCGAAAACATCCTCCTGGTTTTCGCTATTATTCATAAACGAGAAAAAAAAATACCAAAAAAGCCAAACGCAAACCTAGTTAAGGATGTAAGGAATTGATCTTGTGTGTCTCAAATGAGACAATATTGGACTTGATATCATTTGAGACAATATTGGCCTTGATATCATTTGAGACAATATTGATATTGATCTCATTTGAGACAATATTGCCCTTGATCTCATTTGAGACATGATTTATTAATTTAATTTATTGTAATTGTAATTGTGATTTTAGTTTTTTTATATTCAATTTAATTCTATTCAATATCATTTTTAATTTTTAATTTTATTTTATAATGCTATCTATGGACTTGTTCTGGAATAAATTATTTTCATTTCATTTCATTCATTCATTCATCCATTTCATTTCATTCATTTCATTTTCCTTATTGATTTCCTTGCCCCGCACGATATGTTCACAAACTTTCTGATACCACTCGATAGAACGTGACAGATTTTTTATCTTGTCGTTTACACTACCACACGATAATACGTGGGCTGGCCCCTGGTGATAAGTGGATTCTTAAGAAAACATAACAGGGTTCCAAACGATTATATGGATAGGGATGTTTGGCAGTGATAGCGTCCCGCACAAGTAATCTAACACAGAAATATTTTGTCCTTAGTATTAAAAAATATGTATGTATGTTTATATTGTAGCATTTGAATTCTGTAGTATTATGATACTGTTATTTTATATACATTGTATATTGTTTTAAAAAAATGACACCTCGCCGAGTTTCTTACGCCGGTTCTTCTCGAGGCAGAGGTTTATTTTACGAACCGGTGGTAGTTTTTTGACATTCATAAGTGAATGTAACATGCCTAAATTGAAGAATAAATGATTTTATTTCATTTCATTTCTTTTTTTTTTAACTTGTCTGTGGCTTTATAGGCCGGGCCCAATAAAGCGATAGGAGTGCGCGGTTGGAGAGTAACCTGGGGAAAATCCAGGGGAAAACCTCCGGCACGACCACGCGTGTGGTTTGGAACACTGGAATACTCTAAGAGTTTGCGCTCCAGTGAGATTGGTTGAGCGGTTTCAACCGAATCTGAGGTGTGAGTGGAATTCATTTCATTTAACGCCTTTACCATCACCAAGTCCAGTGACTAAATGGGATCAATTTTACTACGGATAAGTACGACCCACTAACCTATAAAGTAATGGATCCGCTCGTCTACAGTGGTTGTTTCATCACAATGTATGTAGCGCAGCAAATCACGATCGTCAAGTATGTAAGTATCTCGTTTGGACCCTCTCATCCCTCATTATCGTGTTAGTGCGCGGAGAAAAACCAGCGCCTCTGCAGCCCCCGGCGGTACAGGCATCAGGCAGTAAAAATGCCGGTGAAAATGAGAAACACAGTATCTTGACTTGATAAAAACGCGCACCGTTTCAGATGCAATGTACTCGTATCGAAAAATGTTTGGTAATTACGTAGTCCATCTCCATAATTAACTTTATAATATTATTGTCATTTTATTTATTTGTGTTTTAGTTTTTGTATAACGATTTTCCGAATTTATATTTTGAATGTTTATATGTCTTATGACAAAACACAGTTGGGCCATATCTTTAATACCAATTTCACCTTTGTACCTGTGTTATAAATAATAAATTATTTTTTTGATTGATTGGGGGTGTACGTACGTCTGTTTCACAAATTACTTATTTTTCTCTCTGAAGCACGCACTCTTTTTATCCGCGAGAAGTCTCAAACCATATCTTGACAACCCAGGCACTCCAGGTACTGCCACGATTTGAATTTCTTTGTCGTTGAATTTCATCATCATCATCATCATATCAGCCGAAAGACGTCGACTGCTGGACATAGACCTCCCCCAGATGTTGAATTTACATTCTTTTAACAGTGCAAATTAAAATTAATCCATAATTATCTTGCCAGTATGCTTAGACCAAAAAAAATTGAGTTAAAAAAATATGTACAAAAAGGCCCTTTAGATTGTGCCCTATAAAGGAGCATAATGATCAAATTGTGATTTAAATGAAAATTTTTATTTAGGCGTATGTCTCATATGCAGACCGGGCGTTTATACTAAGTTATAAAACTGTTACTAATAATCGAATTGTCGCCCAATCGCCGGTGGCGAGCAATTAGCTCGCGTGATCGCGTCTCCAATTAGGACGGGTAATGATCGATCCTTGCTATGATAACTATGGGAATAAATGCCTATGGGAGAGACTATGCAGCCAAGCACGGAACACTATTAAGTTAATCTAGTTAATCTATAGGTTTTCATATAAAAATACGAAAATGTGTCTTACTCTACGTAATTACCTATTAGTGATATAAAATATATATATATTTTAAGAGAGGTAGGGCACAGTAAAATGTCATCTTGCTCGAGCCCAACTGCGGATGTACCTACGCCTTGCAGAAGACCACAGCCATAATAACATTATCTACTATACAAGTATGTAGTGTTGTGTTCATGGAGGTGAGCAAGGTTGCCAGAGCTCCCGAGGATGCATTGTGTTGAGAGCGAGGGATCTAAATTTGTCCCTTCTGTTGTCAACACAGTGCATCCTCAAATTTTATAGAGGGTAGGCAACGCGTACGTGACTCCTTTGGAGTTGCGGGCTTCTATAGGCTGCGGTGGCCGCTTACCATCAGGTGAACCGTAAGCTTGTTTGCCACCGGCGTTGTATAAAATATATATATACATATTTTGGGGACAATCTTACACAAATCGACCTAGTCCCAAAGTAAGCACAGTTTGTACTATGGGTACTCGGCGACGATATACATAATTATATAGATAAATATATACTTAAATACATAGAAAACATCCAAGACTCAGGAACAAATATTCGTGCTCATCACACAAATAAATGCCCCGACGGGGATTCGAACCCAGAACCTCCAGCTTCGTAGGCAGGGTCACTTCCAGTTTAGTTTAGTTTAGTTTAGTTTTATTTATCACAGAATACAATCTCGTGTAAGAAATAGATACATTTTTGCTTATACTACTATTGCATACTGATCGTCAGGCGCTCTAATTGCGTAACAAAAAATTAACTAGGCTAAAGCGGTCGTCAAAATATAAAACAACATACATCAAGTGTATGAATTCACATCCTATATGGACAGGGTTCACAAAATAAGGCTATCTTCAGAACATGAAGTGAACGTCTCGGACAAGCGTGAATAAACTTAATCGACCTTAAAACCTTGCGACGTTTCGACATTTATTAAGGCTCATTGTGATCAGGTTCTTGAAGATTAATTTAGCCGGAAACTTACGCCTGGCAGGTGGCAGTCGATTTTCGCAAAATCTTAAATATATTATTGTCATAATAACAAAAATGTGCTGGAACGACAAATGGCAGTTTCTGCCACAAAAACTATTGCTCACGACACGTATTACGTAGAAAGCGACCCAGGATCCTAAGTATGCAACTCGGATAACTTAACCATAGTTAGAAGAAGAAACAAAGAAAGAAAATAAGTTTATTTAGCATTTTAAAGAAGAAATACAAACAAAAAGATATACACAGCGATACATGTTAAAAAGGTAGTCATTCAGCTCGATGTCGCGATGCAAACCGTGGTTTTCCATCGTGACGCTGATCGTAGGCAATATTGCGAAGACCACACGTTCAATTCCTGCTAGTGGCAATCTTATTCTTGGTCGTAACCTCATGTCCTAAAAATTTCCTAAGACCGCGAAGTCCCAACCTTTTGGCAGTCCCAATTACACGCACTGTGGCGCATAGAAGCTCGCCAGCTGTTCGCGCTCTGCGACTGCTGAACTCGCTTCTGTCATTGGCACCAGAATGTGATATGTTTGAAAGTCGATGGACGGTTGTGTATCGAATATGTCTGCGGTACTGTGAGATGATGGATGAGAGTTGATTGATATTTGAATTTTCCTATTGTGAATTATGTGTTTTATAACCTAAATTATACAGTGCCTTGGTTTCGACTGTAATGCTGTATATGTTTTGTTTGCAATAAATAAATAAAAAAAATAAATAAATGTCTGAGGGACGTGACGACTATGGGCGACTCTCGACTACTGCTCTCCAGGCAGTTCGGCCTTGTGCCATTTGTACAATTGCCTGTGAGGTGGACCCGGCAACTTCTTAGATCACATCTGTCCATCTCCTAGGTGCATGTCCTCTGTACCTCCTACCATCGACACGCCCAGTAATTATGCGCCTTTCTCGCATCCGCGTCGCGCCTGACCATATGCCCGAAGAATTTGAGGGCTCTTTGAGTACACTAGTGGCTAGTGGCAATACACTAATTCAAATCTTTACTTTAATAAAAAATAACTCAAATACAGTGGAATCCAATATAAGATTTCAAGCTTACATGGTCATTTACATTAGAATTACGATTTGAAACGGGACAACCCTGCACAACCCTCAGATCCTCTCGACAGAACGCCATTACATACCTAGGTTGGTTAAGGAAGCCATTGAAATCCAAAGGCATAAAAATTTCAACCGGGAAGATGGGTTTCAACTGTCAAGTGTCTGGCGTCCAGTGATCCGAAAGTTCTCAAATCGAAAAGAGACTGTTTCCGGAAAGAACTCGCGTATTGATACTGTGAGTGTGGTGTGTTGTGAGCGTAATCGAGTTTCAAGTGACAAGGCGGACGGTGGTAGTGACGGTGACACTGTGGGAAAAAAGCGAACCAGGAAGAGAGTAGATCGCTATGGTGTGTGGGTAGACCACAACTAAAACTCGCAGCACGTCAGTTAATCCTTGATAATGGCGCTTGCAACAGTGCCGAAATATCGGGAACTCAAAAATACAAATATACATGGTAAATATCCCGTTTCAAATCGTAATTCTAACAGTGGAATCCGTTTAAGACGACCTGGCTTATAACGTTTGACCGCTTTTAGCGACTTCGAAATCACCACACATTAGATTTCATTCCAAACATTTTCAAAGTAAATCAGTCCGTTTTGTGCGACGTTCTGTTAGTGCGACGTAATATCACCGGTCCCTTGACTGTCGCTTTATCCGGATTCCACCGTAACAAACAAGATGACGTCGGGATAATAAATAGTAGATTGTGTCTCAAGGGAGCAAAATGATATTTTTACGGCGAGGGCGGTATATTGAATTCTGAGTGAAGCGAAAGATTCTACAATAGAATTCTGAGCGTAGCGAGGGATTCTAAAGTAGAATCTTGAGCGTAGCGAGGGATTCAAGTGTTTACGCCCATGACGGGAATAATTTTTCTACCGTGTGACACATACTGCTTTTCACACCGTCTACGAGGCCCGCTGCTAAAAACATGAAATATCTTACAAATGATTTTACTACAGAGTGTCACTTACTGCTTTTCACACCTTCTATAAGGAAAAGAGTCATTGTTGCCCTCAAATTAGGGAAGAAAAGTACATCTTTGATCCCTCATTCGAAGGCAACAACATCTCTTTTCTGAATAGCCGGTGTGAAAACATTTTTACCACCATTTCAACATAACATTAATTCACAAAATTAATATGACAACCGAAACGAAACAATGCCTTAAGCTTTGCAATAAATGTGGCAATAATTTTATTTAATGTGGTAATTTGCCCGCGTCGCGCGGATAGCAATCACATAACAATGCATCCGCGAAATCGCGGCCATCTTGTCATGCCGATTGAATTTTATTGAGCTTTTTATAATATACGATGGCAAAGCATACTGTAGCCTGCCTGATGGTAAGTAGCCTATAGACTGATACTCCATAATAATCACAAACTTTTTTTTAAATAAAAACGAAAACTAGGCCTTAAACTGTAATGTCCCCAGTGCATTTACCATTAGTTTGCATGACCGTACTCGCTAGCGACTGTACTTTTGCCTATACAATTATTAAGCAGTCGCTAGCGAGTACGGTCATGTAAACTCATGGTAATGGCACTGTTTACCCGTTCGAAACAATAACGGGCTACAGAAACAAAACAATATAACTTTACTAAACTAATAAAAATCGAAATTATAAACTCAACTATAAAATAAATGACAAGGTGGGTACTATTTTTTGTTCTAGGTGCTTAATTACTTTTTCACTTCTTATGCTCGAAAAGTGTGTCATATTAGACTTTTTAAGCGGGGCTAAAGTAGTATTTAACCCCTAGTGAAAATATGAATACATATTTATGATTTACAAAACATTGAATTTAGACCAATCATAATACTTCACCTATTAAATCCACCAATCTCAAAACACTAATTTAACTCTTTAAAATATATTTGATATTGGGTATTAACAAACCAGAATACAGCTTTACTAAAATCAACAGAATTCATTTCTCTAAAGAGTCTAAAGATTAAGTTTGTAGTAGTCCCTATTTCACAATAATTAAAAAAGTGATTAGTTCGTTCGAGCAACGCTTTGAAGCGCTCAATGGAAGATGAGTTAGCTTTTTTGCGCGTGAATGTTGCGCGCGAACCGCGGTGTCTATTTTGTGTGTCAAAGCATGAAAGCAGTTTAGAAAAAAAAACATGCTGCCAAATTACATATAAGTTCGCCGTGGAATTAATTGTTAATTTTGGTTGGCTAACCTTTGTTTATTTATTTTCGCGCAATCGAAGTGAAAAGTAGAGTGTATAACTCTGGTCTAAAAGCCATATTACCCCTCGAACTATTTTCCCTTTGTTCGGGAAAATAACTATCTCGTGGTAATATGACTCATTTTAGACCCTTGTCATACAATCTACTATTACATTACTAGGAATTAGTCACGATGCGGGTGGCCTATTCCTCTTTAAATCAGAATTCAATCAATTCCCTTTTTTGAATCAGGTTTGCATAATGTTAGATCTTTTTTAAGATAAACGGCTACCTAAGTATAATTATGGTTGCTGCTAGATTTTTATCTCAGACTAGGTAGGATAGCTCGAGGCGTGAAGTTGTTTTTTTCTCAAGTTTCAAGTTACGATGGATACGGGTGTTGGGAGGATTTATTAAGTTAACCTGTTGGAATTTCACTCGTTTTAGTTTAGCTTTGTTATTAACAGCTACATCATTCAACGTGAAATTGTTATTCGCATGTAAATATGTGTGTTGTATATTTGCAAGCATAAATATTGACAGGCAGGCATGAAAATGCAGATTTTTAGTTGGCTAATATTTATGAGAATAACGTTATGGCTGGGATACGCGTCATACTCGTGATCGGGTGCTGTTTGTGGAGTCCGGTTTGTTCATGCTTGCTAGGACATAGTGACTTCGTTAATACTAGTGTCTTTTTATAGGGGATTGACGAGAGACATCATCCTGTTGTGGACTCGTTCTTATTATCAGTGACTTAGAGACCATATACATCTCTAACAATATTAAATTAATCTTAATTTTGACGCTCAGAGACCATGTACATCTCTGGGATATTATATTAATTTCATTATACTCCTTGTTTAATCTTGAGACCTTATACATCTCTAATTTTACTGATGTTGTAATATTTGTAATAGATATCTTATTTAGATGAGGGCCCTAGCGGATGCACTTCGACTCAGTGGGATCTTTTGTAATTAGATAACTTTGCAAGTTTATCTTCACTGTATGACATTAATTTTATTATAATTATAAACTCGAAATTACTATTCTTTCTTGAACTGTAAATTAATATTTTGACATGAAAAATGTATTACTTATTATAGTCAGACTTTCTTAAATTGTAAATTAATATTTTGACATGTAAAAGTGCCCTTGTGGCCTATTTGCACAATAAATGTTTGATTTTGATTTTGTTATTTTAATGCATTGAAAAGTGTGATTTGTATGGTTTAAACGGAATCGCCGTTCAAAAATACGTGGATTTCGACAATTCAGTAACGAACAGTAACTGCATTACCGCGCATCTTTACCTTTACCGTGAGTTTACATGACCGTACTCGCTAGCGACTGCGTAAAAAATTGTATGGGAAAAAATAAAGCGCCTCTGGCGGTTACGCAATAGAACTAAAAATCGGAATACTAAATATCAAATATCAAATAATTTATTTCACATAATTTCAGGTACAATGAGATCTTAAAAGTAGTCTTAGTTTCACTAAAATTTACCATAAATGAAATAAAAAAGTAGTCTTAGTTTCACTAAAATTTACCATAAATGAAATAAAAAAGTAGTCTTAGTTTCACTAAAATTTACCATAAATGAAATAAAAAAGTAGTCTTAGTTTCACTAAAATTTACCATAAATGAAATAAAAAAGTAGTCTTAGTTTCACTAAAATTTACCATAAATGAAATAAAAAACCGGCCAAGGGCGAGTTGGACTCGCGCACGAAGGGTTCCGTACTAGTATCTATAAAACAGCAAAAATAACTTAACCAAAATTACAGTTAAATCAACCTATCTCAAAAACTATAAGAGATACTTTGATCAAACCAAAAATCGTTGAAAGAGTTAATTAGCATGCATCACCTCTATTTTTTTTAGAATTTTATACCCCGTAGTTATAAAAATAGAGGGGGGGGGACATACTTTTTACGACTTTGAGAGCTGATATCTCAAAAACCGTTCACTTTAAGAAAAATGTTTTTTAGAAAACTTTATATCATTTTAAAAGACCTTTCCATTGATACCCCACACGGGTATGTACATCGAAAAAAAAATTTTCATCCCTCAGTTACATGTATGGGGGGCCCCACCCCCAATTCTTTTTTTTACTATTTAGTGTCATAATTTTGTAGCGGTTCATACAACACATATTCCCATCAAATTTCATCACTGTAGTACTTATAGTTTCCGAGTAAATCGGCTGTGACAGACGGACAGACGGACAGACGGACAGACGGACAGACGGACATGACGAAACTATAAGGGTTCCGTTTTTGCCATTTTGGCTACGGAACCCTAAAAAGAAATTTGTGAAATTGAGAGGTATATACACCTGCAATACAGTATACTATGGTCATTAACTAAATCGTTTACGCAGTCGCTAGCGAGTACGGTCATACAAACTCATGGTAAAGACACTTATTTAAATGTAGGCCCGCAGTAAAGAAGCGGTACTGAATCGAGTGACAGTTGACACTGACAGCAGACAATTTTCTGATATCGTACCGCACTCGCACCGAGAGGGGTGTGTGGTTAAACCCGATAAATCAAGATCATTGGTTTTTGAAATAAGAACTCAACGTCCATTACGCATAGTTCTATTTTCAAAAACCTATTTCCATAGAAAGAACAAATTATTTATGCTCTTGAGTGTACATATCTATATTGTTTTTTTAATTAAAAATGGTATTGCTATAGGCCAGCATCTAGCCAGGGAGCAAAGTTTTCTTATTATTTATTCCACATCAAACTTATCACCCATCCTTTAATTATGATCATCATCATCCTAGCGTCATCCCGGTACAGTTGCATCCTAAAGGATGCCCGGGGTCCGCTACCTAATCCCAATAGTTGGCGTAGGCACTAGTTTTTACGGAAGCGACTGCCATCTGGCCTTCCAACCCGAGGGAGAACCAGACCTTATTGGAATTAGGCTTGTCAAGTGGGCAACTTGACTGTTAGAAGTTCTCGAGCCGCCCGAAGGCCTCTAACTTGGCTTAACGATTGCTATCATAGACAGCAGCCGGGATCAACGGCTTAGCGTGCCATCCAAAGCACGGGAGCGCTCAGTTAATAACCACTCAAAGCGGTCACCCATCCAAAAACTGACTTGGGCCGACGTTGCTTAACCTCGCATACCGCACGCGGTACGCGGACGCCGCTGGGCCACCAGCGCTCCTTACCCATCCTTTAATTAATGCGGTACTTTATTCAGAATTCATCGGACAAGACATAAATACGAACACATGATTCTCGTCAACAAATCGGCCAACTAATGAAAGAGCAATAAATAAAACGGGGAATGAGCTCATTAATCGGCGTGCGCGCACGTCGTAATTCGAGCTGTCATCTTCAACGGACGCGTTCTGATTTTGAATATTTAAGTGCGCTACACATTCCCCTGCGAAACGCATCACGTACGGATTTTTTCTTTCGAGTAATCTTCACAAAAGATTAATAGCATCAGACAACTGACAGAAACAAATAAACCTCATTTATATCTTTGTTATCATCTAAAATCTACGCGGACGAAGTCGCGGGCGGCCGCTAGTATTTAATAAAATAGTGCAAACTTGTACAGCTTTTTAATCCTGTAATGATCTTTATTTAATTTTACATATAACCTGCAAAAATAATAGTTAATTAACGTTTCCAGATTTAAATCGGACTCCTAAAAAACCATGAAAAAAACAATGTTAACGGAGCGAGATATCGCAAAAATCGTCAGTTTCGGAGATTGATATTTTTATGATAGGATCCTGGGAATTGCCAATACTGTTGGTTATTAAGAAGAATAATATATCATGTAAATGGTGACTCCTAAATTTTTAACCTCGAGTGTTTAGTTTGTACCGATTTGCCATCTATGTAAATTATATTTCGTCACCATTATAGTAACAGCAACTGCTGTCAAGCCGGTTAGGTACAGATAATGGGAAAAAAGCTTTCCCTGTCAAAGTCCGTATGACATTGACATAATATTAAATTTCGTCTGGCCTGTAGAAAAGGTTTTTCCGCTATAACTGTAAACAATCATATTGTAAGTACTAATATATACACTTTGAATCCCTTAACGTACAGTCACGAACTTTAATTTGGTTTAAAAATCTAATTAATAAGTTTAGAATAAAGGAAAAATTGAAAAATTTAGGCACCGAGCAGGATTCGAACCTACGACCTCCCGGCACTCGCAGCCAGTCGCTCTAGCCAACTGAGCTATAGGTGCAATCACTACCCAGTCCTAAATTCATCAACCGTTCCTTCGTATTAAGCAGTACCGCTGCTAACGTAAACTATATTTTTATACAAACGCCTCTCGCTTTACGCCTCCCTTAAGGCGTTTGTATAAAAATATAATTAATAAGTGTACAAATTCAATGATATTTTTTTGGCTATTATTTAGTGTATGGCGGTCTGTGAGTCACCGACGATACTGGCTGAAAATCAGCGCTGTAGGTGCCTGACACCTCAGCATAATGCTGAGACAGTGTCCGTTTCACTGCCGCGGGACACACATGTAGTCGTTTGTTTTCTTCTGTTGTTTTTTTGTAATATGCGCGTCTTCTGTGTCTGTGAATAAATGTTTCTTTCTTTCAATGATTTTTTGAGAAATTCGCGCTCGCTAGTCAATAAATAAATCATGTATTGGTATGTGGGGGCTGCGTAAATGTGATCAATGGCTCAGGCGACGCACTCGGCGAGTGACCGAGTTGACAAAATTAGGCTGCTTGGTCATGCTTCAATTTTAAAAAGTTTAACGTGTCATTGAAAGTGTTTTTTATACAAACGCCTTAAGGGAAAAATAGTTTACGTTAGCAGCGGTACTGCTTAATACGAAGGAACGGTTGATTAATTTGGAACTGGGTAGCGGTTGCACCTATAGCTCAGTTGGGTAGAGCGACTGGCCGCGAGTGCCGGGAGGTCGCAGGTTCGAATCCTGCTCGGTGCCTAAATTTATAAATTTTTCCTTCATTCTAAATTCGTTGAAAGTGTTATGTAATATGGTTACAAGCTGTACCTACATGTAAAGCGTTCTAGACATCAATTTGTCATAATTATTTTTATTTATCTTATGGCAATTAATTCAAACCGTGATATCTTCTAGAAGACAGTACGGTTGCCAGTTTTGTTGCACTTTTAGCACCACCCAGGGATGTAGAGTTGCGATCTTGCGGTGGGTACTCCCTTCGGACGTGGTTCAACTTCGACCCCCCTTTGTCAAGTGAGTGGGCAACTTGACTTAGAAGTTCTCAAGCCGCCCGAAGGCCTTCAACTTGCTGCCATAGACAGCAGCCGGGATCTACAACTTAACGTGCCTTCAAAGCACGGGACCACTTAGTTAATAACCACTCAAAGCGGTCATCCATCCAAGAACTTACCCAGGCCTACGTTGCTTAACCTCGCATACCGCACGCGGGCGCCGCTGGGCCACGAGCGCTCCAATAACCGCCTTGAACGTAAATTAATTAGTTGACTATAACTTTAAAACTATAACAAATTAACGTAGCAATTTTATGAAGATAATTCAGTAAATAATGACGATTTTGTACTAGCTTGTATAGTTTTCTTGAAAATTTAGGAAATCTGTAAAACAGGACACTTTTTAAAATGAGGAGAGAAGAAAAGGAGAGTTGTGAATTATCAGCAACAATAAAACTAAATTGTATATTTTGCCGCCAAAAATCTAGAATGTAGTATAATAACATTTTGAGTCCCTACACCTATAGGTGTTATGAGGTATCGTGTCCAAAGCGCCAGCGACACCTATAGGAGTTAATGCGTAAAATGTCAAAGCCATCTCAATGCCTACATGCTGTCCAATAAGGTGATAATAGACCTTATTCAACAGCATATAGGTTGCTTTGATTCCGCACCTGCAAAAGAGTTTGTCGTGTGTGGTGGCTGACTGACAAAAGCCGTTGAAATGGTAAGTATGCAGGTCCAGAGTAGCATAGGCAGACACGCAGACAGAGATTGTCACGCTTTTTTTTAACCTGTCTGTAGCTTTATAGGCCGGGCCCAATAAAGCGATAGGAGTGCGCGGTTGGAGAGTAGCCTGGGGAAAATCCAGGGGAAAACCTCCGGCACGACCACGCGTGTGGTTTGGAACACTGGAATACTCTAAGAGTTTGCGCTCCAGTGAGATTGGTTGAGCGGTTTCAACCGAATCTAAGGTGTAAGTGGAATCGAGCTACTGGGAGATTGTCACGCTTATAGGCCGTAACTAAGAGGATGATAATGTTCAATGAACGAGCCGTGACATCGGTTGAGGAACATCGGCTCCGCTTGTGAGCTTCGTCGCCGGACTTGATTCCACGCCGGTTGCTCGTCATTGGGCCAATTTGACGCGTATCAGGAAAATTAGGACAGGACTAAAACGTAAATAACAAATGAATCACGTGCTGCATCGTCACTCACGCATCTGTTGGTGTCGCAAGCGCCCATAGGTAGCGGTGACCACTTATAAGGGTGGATCAACTATTCTTTGTTGGTTGTTACCATGGTTACGTCTCCTGAGTCACTCTTTAAAACTGTGATTTTATAGGATTGAAATCCACCAAACATGAGTTTTGGCGATAAGTATAAAGCCATTGGGGATATGGGTCATCTCCTGGGCATGCTTGAAGTCCATATTACAAACATTTTTCTAAGAAACATGGTTACTGTTGTCTCCTCGCTGACGGGACAGAATAACAACAAGAAAAAGTTGATTGACGCATAATTGACCGAGTGAAACGAAGGTCTCTGCTTCAGCTTCGATAAAAATGCTCTCGTATGTCCAGATTCCGGATTTCCGTTTGTTCTCGTCTACAGGTCGCAATTCTCAACCGATCCCCGTGAAATTTCGTAAGCAGGTTCGATAGTAATATAGATTTTTTTTTCGAGACGGTTTTGGAAATTTCCAAAAACATTTTTTTTATCAATGATAGACAGATAAACAGATTTATTCTCATTTATCAAGCACTGGACAAAGCATAATAAGTCAAATATATAAAACCACTTTTTCTTTGAAACTTGTAAAATAGGGACATACATCTTGTCTGTGGGATGCAGTTTTCAATAAAAACTAATAAAATCAACCTTATCCCACTAAATCCTTAACACTAATTAATCACAAGACACACATAAACTATTACATCAACTGCATAAATCTAAAAAGAAGCACATTCCGAGAATATCTATGGTCTGTAAATCTTTTTAATACTGAGCGAAAACTTTGCGTAGGTTTGATATACGGGCGGAGATACACATAATATCCAGCCAGTTCAATAATGTCATAAACGCCATAGAACCTCGTATCTTATATATTTTTTTAAAACTACCACGACAGATCTAGAGCTTAAGCGAAGAAAGGCTTATACCTCATGTATTTATAAGGCGCTTAATACTTTTAAACTGTGAATTAGATAGAAGATTGCACGGTTGGAACTTGGAAGCGAATGGAAAAAGTCAGTTAGATGAAGTACCGTGAAATATTAAATATCGCTGCTTGTTACTGCCTACTGGAAAAAAGTAGGTAGAAACAGGTTTTAAGTACCAGATTAAGCGAAGTAAGGGCCCTTCCACATTAGGGGCAGGGATCGGATACCAGTATTGTCTCCATAGAAAAATATTACGGTCACCGGTTCATTATTTCGTTTTTAATGGGACAATCTAATAATACGACGTTGTTACCTAAATATATGATTCAGCCCTACGTAAACAGCAAAAAATAATCCAAAATATTGGGCTAATTCAGGGTTTTTTAAAAATACCGGTATCGGTCCCTGATTAGGCGCCAAAGCGGTGCAGGTCTTTCCCACTGTCATTCTAACGCGAAATGACGCTTGTTGTCAGGGTCATTGCCGCACCGAGTATAATAAGTATCACTACATAGTATAAAACAAAGTCGCTTTCTCTGTCCCTATATCCCTATATCCCTATGTATGCTTAAATCTTTAAAACTCCGCAACGGATTTTGATGCGGTTTTTTTTAATAGATAGAGTGACTTAAGGGGAAGGTTTATATGTATAATACATGCATCAGCATTGCACCCGTGCGAAGCCGGGGCGGGTCGCTAGTATAGTATAAAACAAAGTCGCTTTCTCTGTCCCTATATCCCTATATCCCTATGTATGCTTAAATCTTTAAAACTACGCAACGGATTTTGATGCGGTTTTTTTTAATAGATAGAGTGACTTAAGGGGAAGGTTTATATGTATAATACATGCATCAGCATTGCACCCGTGCGAAGCCGGGGCGGGTTGCTAGTATAGTATAAAACAAAGTCGCTTTCTCTGTCTCTATATCCCTATATCCCTATGTATGCTTAAATCTTTAAAACTACGCAACGGATTTTGATGCGGTTTTTTTTTAATAGATAGAGTGACTCAAGGGGAAGGTTTATATGTATAATACATGCATCAGCATTGCACCCGTGCGAAGCCGGGGCGGGTCGCTAGTATAGTATATAGCCCATCACCATGTTAAGGGGCTCCTAGTTTCCAACGACCTTCGATCTGTAACTCTCCGTTTTCTTTTTTTTAAGGCTTATCATATTAAGAACAACAAGGTTTACCGAAATAGCATTCCATATGTATTAATTTAATTTAATCTTTATTTCGGACTTACAATCCATATATTGTTAGTAATTTCTTAACCTAGGCATGTTAGTATTTACATTATTTCAATAAATTACTTTTCAAATTAATTACATTGGATCAATTTATATAATCAAAAAATACGTTCAGTTCATTTCTTTTTTATTTTTGGGGTAAGCTAATTTTAAAACTCACTGTCTTGGTATAAATATGGTATACTTTTATTGAAGTTTTAGATTGTAACATAGCCATTTTTTAATTTTATTGTGTGTAGTAGAATTTAAGCGGAAAAAACTAGTTTTTAGTTTGATAATGGTCGATTTGAAATGATGCTTGAAATGATATTTCTTAATGAAAAATCCAAAAAATACACTAAAAGTTTATGTCATAAGGTCGCAATAGTCCTGTTCTAGATAGTAACATCGAAAAAATGTCAAGATACGTGTCAATTCAAACAAAAAATGGTCTAAATAGATGAGCGTTTTTTTAACTGTAGCACTAGCATGAGTTTACAATGACCGTACTCACTAGCGTCTGCGTAAACGATTTATATGTACAAAAGTACAGCGCCTCTGGCGATCACTCATAGAACTAAGGATCGGTAGTATGAGTTCTACGGTAAATTACCTATCGAAAACTAAACGCTAGCGACTGACGTTTTGTAGCTGTCAAATGGCTGTTACCGCAGAAAATCGGTACCATGAGTTACAAACTTGACAGATACTATCGAACAATACGCTATCGAGTGTAGTAAACTATTTCACTATAGCGCTACCATGAGTCGACAGTGACCGTACTCGCTAGCGTCTGCGTAAACGATTTGTATGTACATTTGTACAGCGGCTCTGGCGGTCACTCATCTGATAAGGACTCTTAACCACACTATGTTATAAATTGTAATCATCGCCATTCGACAGCTGACGTCACTCAAAAACAACCGCATTGGAACAAAGAGCTTTCCCACATTTCAACATCCATCGACTGCTCAGGCAGGGCAGGAATATTACTAGCTAATTTAAATAATAAATACGCTCATTTAAGTCCTGATTGCGAAATATGGCTCGCGGAGGGTTAATTACCGGCCCCGGGCTGTTGCACGGTTAAATTATATACTTACAGTATTGTATATTGATTTTTTAAATGATTTTAAGCTAATGGTAGGTTAAGCTTTACGAATATTCAAATGTTTTCACCTCAAATTGCGACAAGGGTATTGACGAGTCAATAAGGCTGGGTTTTATAAAGATCCGTTAGACCAAATGTTAGATCAAATTTCAGTAACTCGGTACATTTTTTGACATAGTATTTAAAAAATAGTGGTGCAAAAATAAAAATATAGCGTTAATATATTTAAATTAGCTCTTACATTCAAGCTTGTATTTAATTAATATATTATTTGAAGTAACGTGCGAATCTGCTCCTGAAATTACACTGCTGTTGATATTACCTGAAACAATATTAAACTCATATTAATATATTATTAATACTATTTAGGCAAACGTACAAAATTGTTTTTGAAATATAATAAACGGGTCATTCACGTCTGCAAGGTCGAGTTTAGCTCGACATGTTTCGGACCAATACGTGGCCCTTAATCATGAGAACTAGCTGCGACGGCCGCGCGTCTAGCACTGCGCGCTCGCGCCACATGTCGAGCTACACTCGACCTTGAAGACGTGAGTGACCTGTTTATTACATAGTGAGTACGTTAATACTAGTGTCTTTTTATAGGGCATTGACGAGAGACATCATCATGTTGTGGATTCGTTTTTATTATCAGTGACTTAGAGACCATATACATCTCTAATAATATTAAATTAATTTTAATTTTGACGCTCAGAGACCATGTACATCTCTGGGATAATATATTAATTTCATTATACTCCTTGTTTAATCTTGAGACCTTATACATCTCTAACTTTACTGATGTTGTAATATTTCTAATAGATAACTTTGCAAGTTTATCTTCACTGTATGACATTAATTTTGTTATAATTGTAAACTCGAAATTATTATTCCTTCTTGAACTGTAAATTAATATTTTGACATGAAAAATGTATTACTTATTATAGTCAGACTCTTAAATTGTAAATTAATATTTTGACGTGTAAAAGTGCCCTTGTGGCCTATTTGCAGAATAAATGTTTGTATTTTGTATTTTTTGTATTTTGTATTATATTTCAATATGTTAAACTCCCTGAGTTTTATATTTAAATTATTTTTATTTAAAAGAAAAGAAAATCCTCATTTTTGTTATTGTTGTTTATCAATGAACTAAATGTAATGTAAGTCTTTGTCCGTACTCTAGCTGTAAAGTACTTAATTCCAAACTATTTCCTTAATTTCAAACTATTAAACACGTTTTAACGACCGGTTTAGCCTAGTGGGTAGTGCACCTGCCTGTGAAGCTGACGGTCCTGGGTTCGAATCCCGGTCAGGGCAGATATTTGTGTGATGAGCATGAATATTTGTTTCTGAGTCTTGGATGTTTTCTATGTATTTAAGTATTTATATCTATTAATATATAGTCGTCTAGTACCCATAACATAAGCCTTCTTGAGCTTACTGTGGAGCTAGTTCGATTTGTGTAAGATTGTCCTCTAATATTTATTTATTATTTATTTATTATTTAAAACAAGCAGCACTTCCTCTAAACCGAAGCGCATACAAACTAAGCAATATCGCAGAAATCAGCATCCAAATAAATCTACCACTGGCATTTCTACCATAAACATGAATGGTAGTAGTAGATTATCAGGGCTAGCTGCTTGCAACCAAAATGCCTTAGCTTAGTCGTGTTTTCTATTGAAATAGTCATTTTTGCAAAACACAAGGCACTGTGGAGGGATTTCCATCGACACGTGTGCCTTTGAGCAAAAGAGGTATTCTGTCAAGATAATAAAATTAATGTTTAATGTATATAAAAGCTATTTTTTTATGTTATAGGGGGCAAACGAGCAAACGGATCGCCTGATGGTAAGCAATTACCGTCGCCCATAAACACCTGCAACACCAGAGGAGGCGCAAGTGCGTTGCCGGCCTTTTACAAGGGAATATGCTCTTTTCTTGAAGGTTTGAAGGTCATATCGGTCCGGAAATACCGCAGGCGACAGTTCATTCCATAGTTTGCTACAACACACACTACTGCGCTACTGTGCTATAACATTATTACCAAAACGAAGATTTATAATTTATTTATAGATTTATTATATTTAAATATTCCGAGTCTGTTATGGAAGTAGCAGTTCATGAGGAATGTACTATGATACGATTTGCTGTATCCTGGTTCTGACCCGTACAGTATCAAGCAATGTTTGTCTCCATTGACACGGAAATTAGGTGACGTTTGACACATTTGACGTAGATATTATAGTTGCCATTTAAAAAGTTTTAAACCAATCTCAGTCTCAGCTTTCATTAGCCAGACTATAACCACGGGAATTACCACTTTTTTTAAAACTGTGAATGAGCAAGCTGAAAAAAGCTCTTTCAACACTGGGTCAATTTCAACAGTGCAAGATTTTTGTATCATTCCGGTGTGATTCTTTGTTTGGGGGTTTTTCGTGGATTTTTTAATATCAAAAGACGCTTCAGACTATATTATGAAAGTCTTCTAAAAGGGATGTTGATATCTATGAGGACCGGTTTAGCCTAGTGGGTAGTGCACCTGCCTGTGAAGCTGACGGTCCTGGGTTCGAATCCCGGTCAGGGCAAATATTTGTGTGATGAGCATGAATATTTGTTTCTGAGTCTTGGATGTTTTCTATGTATTTAAGTATTTATATCTATTAAATATATCGTCGTCTAGTACCCATAACATAAGCCTTCTTGAGCTTACTGTGGGGCTAGTTCGATTTGTGTAAGATTGTCCTCTAATATTTATTTTATTTATTATTTATCTATAACAGTTTTTGAGATAACTGAGATTGAAAATGAAACTCACAACGGAATGATAAATATACACTGGGGATGATAATAACAGTCCACAGGAATGAACATTAGAGCACGCGGGATGATAAAATGTTACACGCCACGGCTGTTCTCTTCTCGTAGGATTTTAAACTGAAAGCTAATTTAATTTCCTTTTGAACTTAGTTCCCGAGGCTTGAGTAAGTAAAGTAATCATTTCTGGGAAAGGACTGATGTTAGCTTGTTTTTCCTGCTGTTATCTTTACAAAGTACATAGCACAGGGAATATTATGAACTATTAAAAGAACAAAGGAATATAATGAAGTAGAATCTGGTTACATGGTATATACAGGGTGTCCGGTAAATACAAGAGCAAACTAATGCTTCCAACACTTAGATTAAGAAAATGTCAAAAGCAGAGTATATTTATAAAGATTAAATTTTGTAATAAATTACCTATCCATATTACAAAATTGCCATTCAAATGTTTTAAACGCACTTGTAAAACATTTTTCCAAAAACATGCGTTTTATTCCATTAATGAATATTTGACCCTTAAAACCATAAAAATATAAATTGGGACTAGATACTATTTAGTATGTCGTATTTTAGAATTAAGATCAAAATTAAGATCTTTTTTTATATACACATGACTAAATTATTATTGTTTTTACTGACATACCATGTAATGATCATGTTACAATATGGCTAATAAATGAAATAAAATGAAATGAAATAGTGGACAAGCTTCTAACCACCGATAGAGCACCTGAGGCTGGTCCAGAAAATGGACTTTCAGGTTTAGTAAAAGTCCCTTGGTTTTCGAGATAATCCAACTTTTCCATTTTCTTAATAATTGGTATCTTGTTTCACTTTAATGACCGTCGAGGCCATAAATGAAGAGATATTCTCGTTCTGTTTGTTGCTAAATATTCTATAATAGTGATGCTAACAGACAGGTATTATAACTGTAGGGTATCCAGGACTCATTATTAAAAATTAGGCTTGCATATTTTTACGAAGGAACGGTTGATGAATTTAGGACTGGGTAGCGATTGCACCTATAGCTTAGTTGGCTAAAGCGACTGGCCACGAGTGCCGGGAGGTCGTAGGTTCGAATCCTGCTCGGTGCCTAAATTTTTAAATTTTTCCTTTATTCTAAATTTAGGCTTTCATGACTAACTTTACATTTGGCTCAATTTTCAACAGGTTTGACGCCCTAGTTTCCTTGCAGTTTTTATTCACCACGCGCGATCAAACCTGTTGAAAAATGTAGAGCCAAATGTAAAGTTATTCATGAAAGCCTAATTTTTAATAATGACCCGACTACCCTATAGTTTTAATACCTATTATTAAAGCCACATTACAGGTAGCTCTACCTGCCTGAGATGCTAATAATCAACTAACCATTAAATACTTACCCCCTTATTCATAAACGTCTATCAAACCTATATTAGTTAACTAGCCGCTAAAGTTTGTTTGTCCTTATCTGTCACTTTGAAACATGTGCTTGTGAGACAGTGACAACAGACATTTTAGTTAGCAGAGGTTTGTTAAATTTTATGAATAAGGGGGTTAATGTTGAGGCGACGGATCCCCTAAGTGCAAGTTAAAAGTATTTAGGAACTCACTCAAAATGTAAACTAATAAATAACACAACTTAAAACCGCCACACCACTGATTAAGGTATACAGCCATAAATCACAAATTAGCCCAAAGCAACAACCGATATCCATATTTCAAAGTTAAAAATCCAAAACAAATATTCCGCAGCCGCAGCGTAAATAAACAGAGTGGCGGGTTGATAATTCGCTGCCGCGGGCGCGCGCCGAGTGATTGCTCTGCAGATGATATGATTGCGAGCTGAACTGCAGTACTTTACCGATACAGGGTGTGTAAGGATAAAAATAACTGGAATTCTGATATTTATTACATTTTTCACTTCTCATGCTCGAAAAGTGTGTCATATTAGACTTGTCAAGCGGGGCTAAAGTAGTACATGTAACCCCTAGGGAAAATATGAATACATATTTATGATTTACAAAACATTTGAATTTGACCAATCAAAATACTTCACCTATTAAATCTACCAATCACAGAACACTAATTTAACTCTTAAAAAAATATTTGGTGTTGGGTATTAACCAACCAGAATACAGCTTTACTAAAATCGACCAATCTGGAAACATAATTAATTTTTCTAAAGAGTCTAAAGATTAAGTTTGTAGTAGTCCCTATTTCACAATAATTAAAAAAGTGGTTAAATCGTTCGAGCAACACTTTGAAGCGCTCAATGGAAGGTCAGTCAGCTTTTTTCGCGCGTGAATGTTGCGCGCGAACCACAGTGTCTATGTTTTGTGTGTCAAAGGAGTATAGAAAAAAAATCATGCTGCAAAAGTATATATCTTCGCCGTGGAATGTATTGTTAATTTTGGGTGGGTTAACCTTTGTTTATTTATTTTCTCGCAATCGAAGTGAAAAGTAGAGTGTATAACTCTGGTCTAAAAGCCATGTTACCCCTCGAACTATTTTCCCTCAGTTCGTTCGGAAAAATAACTATCTCGTGGTAATACGGCTCATTTTAGACCCTTGTCATACAATCTACTATTATTATAATAATAATAGTAATATTTGTGTATCTAAATGACATTCTCAGTATAGAAAATCAATTTAGATTAAACTTACACACGCTCAAGAACGTTACAAATCAGTCCCTCTTCAGTTATTGTATACTAGCAGCGCCCTGTGGTGTTACCCGCGGATAGAAGGTAATCTATGTGTTAATCCAAGGTATAAGCTACCTCCATTCCAAATTTCAGCCAAATCCGACGAGCCGTTTTTGAGATTAAGAGGAACGTACATCCATCCATACATACATCGCCACAAACTGTCACGTTTATAATATTATTAGGATATTAACAAAAAGTGAATAACATTATATAAGATTTCAAGCTCACATGGTCATTTGTATTAGAATTACGATTTGAAACGGGATACAAACACACACAAATATACATGGTAAATATCCCGTTTCAAATCGTAATTCTAATGATTAACATTATTTTGCCCAATTATAAATCCATTAACTTTTTTCTTACTCCCAAGTTTTAGATACACCAACTGTTTAAAAAATCGCTTATTTAAGTATGCAAAATAATCCTTTTTACAAATTTATACAAACCAGTTCCCTCACAGCGGCAACCCTATTTTTCGCACAGATAAAGCAGTGGGCCTAGAACAAGGCCCTGGGGCACAACGCATTTTGCAGACATCTTGTTTTCCCTCGTTTTTACGAGATGGCGTATCATATTGAGAAACGTGCGTGAGTTACGACATTTTATAAATTAACAGTATTGCAACGTTGCGAACAAAATGATTGAAACTGCCGAATGTAGGGGCGATGGCCGAAGGCTGCGTACCTTTAAATGAGATGGTTCGCTGATGTTGAGGGCTTTAACTATACCCCACTTATAGTAATTAATGTGGTTCGGGAGTCATCCGTCTTTCTTGTGTATATGCCAAGTCTGAAGCAGGGACTGCATAACCGGAAAATAAAATCGTTTTAAATCGGTATGACGTCATACCGTTCCGTTTCGGTTAGGTTTCGATCGGTCCAAAACGGTCCTTGAGGGTCTACCGCGAACTACAAACGAAGTTTTCCCTCTCTGTCTCACTTATGTGCAAACTTGCAAGTGCGACAGAGAGCGAAAACTTCGTTTGCTGTTCGCGGTAGCGCCCCTGGTCTGAAGGCGATTTATCTACATAAATTATTCCAAATATTGAATTCGAAAAGCGCTGCGTAGCAGGGACCGTTTCCGGTACGGTATAAACGGTATGGTAGCGGTATTAGATATCGATACCGCTTCGTTATGAAGGTAGAATTATACCGGTTGAAATATAAAGGTTTAAATAACGGTATCGTTATTTTTCATAGGTGTACTCAAACCTTTATTATAACGTTAGCCAACCGGTATTATTTCGGTACCGAAAAATTTCGATCGTAACTCTTACGATGGGTACGTAAACGCGACCAACAGCCAACAGCGACTAAGGCTCGGTTGCACCAACATACGATCGCAGCCCGGTCATCGTCAAATATGGCGCCAGCAGCTGTCATCCCATAGAAACTTGTCAAACTTTCCATGCAATCAGATTTTAACGAACACCGTTTATGATTACAGACGGTTTGGTGAGCGCAAACTCTGAGTGTCCACACCACACGCGTGGTCGTGCCGGAGGTTTTCCCTTGGATTTTCCGCTTTAGCCTAGTTGGTAGTGACTCTGCCTTCGAAGCTGGAGGTCCCGGGTTCGAATCCCTGTCACGGCATTTATTTGTGCGATGAACACGAATATTTGTTCCTGAGTCCTGGATGTTTTCTATGTATTTAAGTATATATTTATCTATATAAGTATGTATATCGTCGCCTAGTGCCCAGAGTACAAGCTTTGCTTAGTTTGGGACCAGCGGGGTAATCACGTAACTTTTTTACTACCGTTAGGTAGATTTTAATGTCAAATTTTAATTGTCACCTCATACATTTATACTTCAAAATTGACAGTAAAATCTATCTACCGTTAGTACATAAAGTTACGTGATTCGCCTGCAGGTTGATTTGTGTAAGATTGTCCACAATATTTATTTATTTATATTTTTGAGTTGAATAACTAAATAAATTAATGATAAATAACTTAATAGCGCGAGGCCAGGACAACAATCTGGTTAGGGAATAAAAAGCATTAAAAAAAGAAAATAACTTCAGCGCGGATACAGAACTTCTTTGACAAGACAATACATAATGAATGCTAAGCTATGCTGACGAACTGACAGATTCTTCGAAATAGGTAATGAGAATTCTGCAAAAAGGTTAAAATGTTAATACCAAAAACTCTTAACCTGCTATGTTCGAAATACCTAAATAACAGTTAGAAAATCAAGATTATAAACTATTTTATTATTTATCTGAAAACTTTTGTTCAAAGTTCAGTTATCTTACCTTTAAAATTTTATGAAAACTTCTAATATATGAAACTCTTAAAAATCAACCTCTCGTTTAATATAAATACTCAAATATTTATCACTAGTTTTCGCCCCCAATTTCGTCTGCGTATAGATCTCCTATCACCTTACAAAATGGATAGCTATTAATATTTTAGGTGCAGGTTTAATTAACGCTCTTCCATACAAACTTCCATCTTAAGAAATTATTTCCGGAATAAGAACTATTCTACAGGCAGGGGTCATATACTATATCCTTGCCAATTTGAACGTGAAGAGAGAACAGATAACGATAATTTTGCATTTTTACTTAATAATAGTATGGATTCAAAACTGCTAATTTTATGCTAAAGTGCTAATGAATAATTTTCCTGTTTAGTAGTCATTAGTAACGACGAATTAATGAAATAGGTATTGGGTTTGTGTCTTATATTTCAATATTTATGTGTAATGAGTCATTACACATAAATATTGAAATATAAGACACAAACCCAATACCTACATGAATACTAAAAAAATAAAATTTAACTTCGCGGGAAACCAGTAACAGAAGCTACTCATAATTAACTCAACGTAAGTAAAAACACGCTCCAGGTGCGATACAATTACTAAGCAGTAAAATAAAGCCGTATACAGACAAATTGACGGGATTCCTTCACGTGACATTCCAATCCGATAAGGCAGAACAATTGCCACTCGACTAATCAAGAGCAACTTCAATGAGAAACCAACCTTAAATTAAGCAGCCTTAAATTGGAATTTCATTGCACTCGAAATGCTGATAGGAAAGGACATCAGAGATGATGAAAAGGATTTAGCAAATCTTGTCAAGAAGAAAGGAACTTTGTATCGAATAGTGCTAGGTGGGTATCTCCTTGTGGTGAATGGAGAAACCAGTATGTTCTATTATGGGAATGCAGTAAAAATGGCAGCAAGTGTGAAGTCGGCGTTTCAAGTTTACGAGGCGGTTTGTAAACGGTTTTTATTTTGCAGGTGTCTTTGGAATTTCGTTCAAGACTTTTATAGGGTAGGTACACACAGCTACAGCCAGTAGAACAAACGATTATAGCCAAGTAAAGTGGAATCTGGATAAAGCGACAGTCAAGGGACCGGTGATAATACGTCGCACTAACAGGACGTCGCACAAAACGGACTGATTTATTTTGAAAATGTTTGATATCAAAGCTAATGTGTGGTGATTTCGAAGTCGTTAAAAGCGATAAAATGTTATAATCGAAGTCGTTATAAGCGGATTCTACTGTAATTGAGAAATT
This sequence comes from Epiblema foenella, assembly GCA_963556455.1. Lineage (NCBI taxonomy): Eukaryota > Metazoa > Arthropoda > Insecta > Lepidoptera > Tortricidae > Epiblema > Epiblema foenella. Next base: position 20,125,948 of record OY747109.1, on the reverse strand, counting down.
TAACAGATCGTTTCGGAAATATCGTCAAGGTATTTTGATTCTGACTTTTTTGTACTACAACGGTAGGTGGCAAACGACCATACGGCCCGTCTGATGATAATGGAACACTCAAGAGTACGTGTCACCTCACACTGATGGAAAAAATGTCTGTGTAGTAAAGACTAATGCAAGTCCCTAGCTATGTCTTAAGGCGAGGCTATTCCATTGCAAATGTCCCGCTCTATCACGTGTGAGTTTGCAATTAACCATCCCGCTCTCTACGGAAGCTCTGTGCGTAATTTCGTAAATATTTAGTACATTTTACTTGACTTGTGGATTACTAAATAAATAAATATTTTTGGACAATCTTACACAAATCAACCTAGTCCCAAACTAAGCAAAGCTTGTACTATGGGTACCAAGTGACGATATACATACTTATATAGATAAATAGATACTTAAATACATAGAACACATCCAAGACTCAGGAACAAATATTAGTGTTCATCACACAAATACATGCCCTGACCGGGATTCGAACCCGGGACCTCCAGCTTCGAAGGCAGGGTCACTACCAACTAGGCTAAAGCGGTCGTCAAAATACTTATTAAAAATCTATCTGGTTACTGTGTTAGAACAGTAAAATAGCTATCCTTTTTGAAAATAAACATATCATTATCGTTTACAATTACGAAATCGGCAGCATTTAAGTTTATTTTTACGATGTTATTTAGAATTTTTTGACTGGTAACTCAGTCACTTTTGAATAACTTGTTCAGTTATTGTGTTTCTTTATTTCTTTTTTAGTCTGCAGTAATTTTTGTGTAGTGTACTTCTGCATTATTTCTTCATACTGCAAGCTCAAACTTCAATATTTTCGTCAGATCTCTGAAACGGGCCTGCCTTAACATCATATCAGGGATCGGATACCGGTATTTTCTCCATAGAAAAATACTGGTATTATTACGGTTATCGGTTCATTATTTCGTTTTTAATGGGACAATCTAATAATACGACGTTGTTACCTAAATACATGATTCAGCCCTACGTAAAGAGTAAAAAATAATCCAAAATATTGGGCTTATTCAGGGTTTCTTTTAAATACCGGTATCGGTCCCTGCATCATATACACTCGGGAGCTCTGGCAAAGTGACTACCTTCAAGAACACAAAGATTACATTATTTTAGAGCAATTAGTAATATACATATATGTAAGAGCTCTCAAAAATCTCAGAATTGTGAACTTAACGTTCTTACATAAGGGTCATTGTCCGATTTAGGTTCGTGTCTTTTCGGTCGACATATCAAAAGTTAAGGGCTACCAAGCTTAATTTTGGATTGGTCTAGTAACCCGCATAAACAGTGTCTTCGTTGCTATAAATCCATGTACTAACAACATATCTTACATGCACAGAAACCGTTAACTATTGACCACCGAAGGGACAATATTTGTTTTTGCAACTGACAATGACCCAAAAATGTAATAAGGTCGTCATTACATTAATTGCTTAAGTTGAACTCTCGACGGTGCGCTCTTTACGCCAGCTTAGGTATAAGGGGCTACGAACTTCGAAATCGGAATTTCGTATTGTTCCGTCCCTTTCTCTCTCGTGTTATTCACTATATGAGTGAGAGGGACGGCACGATACGAGGTTCAGATTTCTAAGTTCGGAGTAGTCCCTCTGGCCTGTTCTTTCTGGTACGGAATACGGAATCATTACATCTTTTTTTTTCAAAAGTTCCGTTTTTATAATAAAGGAAAAATGGAAAAATTTAGGCACCGAGCAGGAATTGAACCTGCGACCTCCCGGCACTCGCGGCCAGCCGCTCTAGCCAACTGAGCTATAGGTGCACCCGCCACCCGGGCCGAAATTCCTCAATCATTCCTTCATTTATACAAACGCCTTAAGGGAGGCGTACAGCGACATCTACCAGAAGACTCATGCTTCATTAACGGCACTAACGTCTCAAATCATGTTGAAAATCGTCAGTTACGATGCGCCATCCCATACTAAATTAACTGCTAACGGAAACTACAAATTTAGAAATAAAGGAAAAATGGAAAAATTTAGGCACCGAGCAGGATTTGAACCTGCGACCTCCTGGCACTCGCAGTAAATTTGTAGTTTACGTTAGCAGCGGTACTGCTTAATACAAAATTAAAAGTTCCGTTATTTGTACTGCATCGCTAGAATCACGTCTTATTATGCAGTAAAAGGACTCTGTTCCACTTAACTTATCAGAGAAGAACGAAATAACAACAATCGTGTTAAATGCGTGAAATTTCACGAGTTATATGCTAATGAGGGTCCAACACCGGCGCACGCGCTTGCAGACCGATGCGAATCTTAGGGTCAATTTGAGATGTAAGTTTCGTATTCCGATTTGATTCAATGTGTTTAGTGCGATGAATTCATGCGCACCGAATTATCATATCAAAATAAAATCAACGTAAATGCATTGCTGGAAGTAATAAACATGTTATCAGCTTTTTTTTGAACCTGACTGTGGCTTTATAGGCCGGGCCCAATAAAGCGATAGGAGTACGCGGTTCGAGAGTAGCCTGGGGAAAATCCAGGGGAAAACCTCCGGCACGACCACGCGTGTTGTTTGGAACACTAGAGTGTGCGCTCCAGTGAGATTGGTTTAGCGGTTTCAATCGAAGAGGTGTGAGTGGAATCGAGCTACTGGGAATTTTGTCGCTGGTTCACTAAACCACGAGAAGAGTCCAGCAAGAAACTCAGCTAGGCCCGACCTGGGTCGGACTGACTCTACCCGGTGTGCGGCGGTACCGGGACGAATAGGGACTATATGTGTCAGTGTTGTCGCGATCGCGCGGTGGACGTCCCCGATCATCATCAGCCTGTAATCGCCCAATGATGACCAATATTAAGCTTGTGTCTGTCTTGTAGTACGCCACTCATTACAGTAGCCGTAGTCTACCAGTCCCTGGGATCCCAGGGTTCATTACAAAAGAATGCTATTGTTTATTTTTCGCTGGGAGAGAAGGATAAGGATGTCTTCTGTTGGTACAGATATAGTTAATAGTAGGTTATGGAACGAGTGTATTTTAATTTATTCGCCAACAAACTGCTCCGTAGCTTGGCGAAGCCTTTTGTCAGTTTTAAGTCTTAATATATAAGCAACAACTTACAAATATAAATTCAAAACAAATCGTAACTCGAAACGCACGGTTCAAATTGATCCTTGGCAAAATCTTGCGCACACGACAGACCGATATCTCATGGCGGCCGAAACCGCGCGGACAAACACACAAACTGCGCGGCAATTTACTGGGTAATTGCAACATTATTGCTGATATTTTTCGTGGCCTTTTGAACTTGGTCACTGCTGTGGAAAGGCCTAAATTAAGCCTTTGAAGACTAAAGTGTATGGGTTAAAACTATATGGGTCCCCAAAGTCATCCTCAAAGGCACATTATCGTCCTCCTAGCGATATCCCAGTACAGTTGCATTCTGAAGGATGCCCAGAGTCCGCTACCTAATCCCAAGATTTGGCGTAGGCACTCGTTTTTACGGAAATGACTGCAATCTGACCAATCTGAGGGGAACCAGACATTAATGGAATTAGGCTTGTCAAGTGAGTGACTGTAGAAGTTCTCAAGCCACCCGAATGCGTCTAATATTATTATTAATCGTTTATTTCATAAAGACACATCAATTTACACAAAATTAACTACACTGCCAAACTGCGTAACAGTTTGTTGGCAGTTAGAATGCTCTTGATACACTTGTGTCATTATATCTAAGTATGTAGTTATAGTATTCATGCGGTCGCTGTAATAAGGTAAATGTCATAGTGATCAACATTGACCCAATACCTCAACCACTTTCAATCTTATGTCATAGTAATAGAGGTGAGAAACAGGTGTCAACTATTGGGTATTGAGGCGTCAATCACTGGGACGTTTACCCCATTTATTACTTACTAATTATGATGCATGCAATTTTAATCTTAGTTAATATACTAATAGTTATCTATAAGGCATTTTTTAACATTGGTTACAAAAGTATTTTTTCTCACTTTCTCATCAAACAGCTTCTGTGGCAAGTTGTTATATATAATTTAGGAGCCAAGTACTCAAATGTGCGTTCTCCATAGTAGTTAGTTGCACTATACTAACTTGGCTTAAGGACTGCTATCATAGACAGCAACCGGAATCAATGGCTTAACATTCCTTTCAAAGCACGGGAGTGCTCAGATCACTCAAAGCGGTCACCCAAGAACTGATCTGACCCTGACTTGCTTAACGCCGCTGGGCCAGGAGCACTCACTTGAGATAGGCACATAATTTAACGTAATATATTTAAATGATTTCCACGCTATATTATCGTTGCATGGTCGTAGCGTGGTGCGAGATCTGGATAAGGGATAAATACGGATATGAATTCACATTTACGCAAGATTGAAGATAAGTTAAACGCCGTTTTAAACATAATCGTATCAATAAACTAATTGATTAACAGTTTCAATACAAAAGAGCGGAAAAGGTTGCAGTTTATTTGATGTTTAAGTTTGCTGACTTTTGTCAATTAATCCGCAGTCTCGCTAGATGGCGAGAGTTGTGATCGATTAATGAAATTTTGAATTTACCCTTTCCAGCTCTTAAAAATTACTTAAAAAAACATTGATGTCAAAGGCTTATTATAGTATTGAGGACTATCTAACAGACAGAAATGCATGGCCCAAACCAAATACCTAAATAACGTAAAGAGTCATGTATAATATTTTCATCTAGTTGACACATTTCTTGCAGGAAAGCATATCAAATGATTCGACATGTTTTGTTTTCTTGTGTACCTATTGTTATTTTTTTCCTCGTTTTTCTTTCAATTCTCTTTTGTTGTTTACCACTTACATTTACTTAAGTAGGTTAAGTAGTATCATTGTAATAAGCATATTTTGGAGAAAGTGACTGACTGTCGAGTTTCTTTCGGCGTTTCTTCTCGGCAGTGGTCTCATGAGAAACGCTAGTAGTTTTTGACTTGTAAAAGTGCCTTTGCAGCCTACTTGCAGAATAAAGTTCATTTATTTCATTTAATGACAACTAATTCAAATATGGTTCAGAATTCGTATTTCTCATACAATGCAGTCTCCTGTTATGAAACAAAGCAAAAGCTAATCCATAGGCTGTGTTTTTCATCGCTTGGCACTGATTAGCCAAAATTGATTATGATATAGGTATACAATTAAGGGTTGCACCAAACCGTCTGTAATCGTGAGCGGTGTTCGTTTAAATCTGATTGTATGGAAAGTTTGACAAGTTTCTATCGGATGACAGCTGCCGGCGCCATATTTGACGATGACCGGCCTGTGATCGTATGTTGGTGCAACCGAGCCTAAATAAGAATTGCGTTTGTAACATCAAGGTATTAAAGTGCATATTCGGATATTTTGTACACTCTGAAGTGAGTAGTCGTCACTGCTATCTCCCATCGTAAATTTACTAGTACGTGTAGAAGATAGTCCCAATTTAGTCCACCTGTAAGCATATATTTTGCACAGCCTATAGTATGTAAGATAGTGAGTTATAAATCTTATTTCAATTACATAAGGTTCATAATAAAAGATTCTAGTCTGTCACGTTCACACACTTATATTTGCCGGTAAGAGCGTCCTGTCACCTTACATTAGGAGTGAAGTTAATACCTACTGACGTTAACGTCTCGTTTAACGGCTGGCAATAAATAAGTTTGTATTTTATTCACACGGAACTGAACAGTGAATTTCATAATCCAAGATCTAGCGAAAAATGCACGATTGCCAGCAAGTTTTTATGATAATTAAATAGGTTTACAAATTGATGAATAAAACGAGATGTCTTTCCCGCTTACAGGACAATGGTTTACAATAAAATACAATACAAATACTCTTTATTGCACAACTCACACAAACGAATCAGCTACACACAGAATCAAAACCACGACAGTACACAGGTAGAGGTAGACAACAGGCGGTCTTATCGCTAAAGAGCGATCTCTTCCAGACTATCTTTGGGTAGCGAAAAGAATAACATAAATTAAGCCACCCACTGCTTAATTTATGTTATTCTTTTCGCTACCAGAAATTATTATGAAACAGATTTATAAAATATACAAGCTTAAATACACATATATTATATAAACATTTATACACAATCATACATATATATCAATAAATAATGGTTTACCATATAGCCAACAAGTAGACGGAGCCCTTTCGACAACTTAATCAGGAAATTATTGACCGAGCAAGCGAAGCGAGCAATGCGTCTCCGTTTCAGCTTGAAAAAAATTTTCGAATGTGTGGCTCTTCTCCTGGGGTAATCACGTAACTTTTGTACTACCATTAGGTAGATTTAAATGTCAAATTTTAATTGTCAACTCACACTTTTATACTTCTAAATTGACAGTAAAATCTATCTGCCGTTAAGTACATAAAGTTACGTGATTCGCCTGCAGGTCACATTTCTCAACCGATTCTCGTGAAATTTTGTGACTAAGTATTTTTACCCACGACGGAACGGAGAAGGTATATGCGTTTAGGGTGAGAGGTTGTTGGTTTGTTTGTTTGTTTGTGTGTGCACATCAATATCTTCGAAACGGCTTGACCGATTTTTACTGGATTCAGTTGGAATTTTTCCATTTCGCTTACAGAGCCTAGTGGCTCTATATTCAGTATAATCGTAACTTGCACAAATTATGGAGATATATGGGAGTTTTAACAACCCTGTCGCATAGACCTTTATTAAATATGCGCTATGTCATAAAGTACCTCACTAATTAAGCGGTTAGTATGTCCAATTCACACTATGTCATGACATTGAACTTATGTGATGTAATTTTTGTAAAATAATTCTCAGATGACATTTATTAAATTTCGACTATATTAATATTATTTCAAAATCATTGTCAACATGTTTACCTCTAAACCAATCTGTTTGTGTCAAAGTGTGCAATAAACTGTATTGTATCGTATTAACTGGTAGTAATAATAAGAATGTGAAAATTATTGTAAAAACGACATGTAAAATTACTTATAATTTTATGAATAAATATCTCAATCTCGATCTCTCTCTCTCTCATTAGTTTGTCATTTTATGAAATTGAATAACATTTTATTTTATTATTTACGATCATAATATAAATTTGTAAAGATTAAGCTAGCTTTAATTTGTATTGTAATTGTATGTTATGAAATAAAAAAATCTAATCTAATCTAATCTAATCATATTTCACAAAATCACAAGTATACAAATGAGATACTTAAAACATCTTATCACGTTACAATAAAGATTAGCAAATGGCCTCTTAAATTACCCAAGACAGTTTCCAACGAGGACAACAGATCTCAGTCAGTATCTTGTACTTTTTGCCACAGACACGCAATGGTTGGCTGTTAATTTATGGCAGCCAAAGCCAACTCCGTTAATCGTAAATCATTAACGAGTTTCAATTGTGGACGTTGAGAGGTTTTCATTAAGGCGCGTAATAGAGTGAAATACCACATTTTGGTCGCGTTCAAAGGCCTAAAACTCAAAACTGGCCCGAAATATAGGTCTCGAAAAAATATACTTGAAGAATTGATATGTCCTCTTCAATCTGAGCAACGGAAATTGCAACACGCCTAGATTGTCCTAACAAAAAAAAATCAAATAAGGCATTTTTCAACCTTTTAAATCGCTACTGCTTACTATCTAGACATGTTTTTTACACGGGATATTCAGAAAATAAAACTTTATTCAGTTTTTCATAATCTTAGCAACGGATATTGTAAAATAATCATTACTTTTGTCAAAAACCTGGAATAACTACCACACCGTCATAAAAGTTGGGGAGAAACGTGCGCGGGCGACGGGCGGCGGTCTGTCACTGGCTCTCGGACGGGAAGGCTGTGTCGTTTTGCGCCCGACGCTATAATATAAGAGTTCGATTCTGAGACAATGTACCTACTTAACTATTTCATATATTTAATTACTTCAAACATTCCTACGTATTTAGAAAATAATAATATAAAAAATACATACACACATACAAAAACCTGTTACAGCGGGGGGGGGGGGGCTACGCCACGCCCCAACGCGCAAGGTCGTTCGCGGGTATACGCGCCTTAAATCTGGGTTTTTAGAGGACGAAAAGTCGTAAGAGACGGACATTATACAAAGAACCCTTGATCAGGGTAGACAATTTTTTCGCTTTGATGCGAAAGCGACAGTGGTCTTTTCTGAATAGGCTGAGTAACTCAGGTAACCCAATTGTTTCTAACATATTCACCAGCTGTTACTTGGATATTGTATCCTCCATTCCAAATATATAAAGGACCGGACGACGTACTGTACTTGTTAGACTTAAGCAATTTACATTTCTGTAATTTCTCTAATAATTTATGTTTCTGTAATTGTAATTGTGATGGGATTATTGCCTAAATAAAGAATTATTATTATTATTATTATTTTATAGACCGAGATCCGACTTTCTCATGAAGTATTTTATAGTACAATGGTGTAAGGTTTCTAAAAGGGCGTAAGTAGTATATACAGTGTGGAAGATAAGTCGGGCGCTGGAGGGAAACTACCTTAAATCCTTAAGCTCATTTTACTTAAAGGAGACATTCCTTTATTTTTAAAAAGAAACAAAACTACATTCAAAACTTTTATAAAACTCGCTTGCCTCGTCCGGGACTCGAACGAACTAAAATATAAAAAACAAACACTCCCTATTTTATTACACTAATCGATAGTATTATTATTCAGGATAAAACTCTAACAAACATTTGGTCTTCGTCGTCAAATAAAAATGATGGTTAAATTTAACATTAACTTTATCACTACATAGTATAAAACAAAGTCGCTTTCTCTGTCCCTATGTCCCTATGTATGCTTAAATCTTTAAAACTACGCAACGGATTTAGATGCGGTTTTTAAATAGATAGAGTGACTCAAGGGGAAGGTTTATATGTATAATACATGCATCAGCATTGCACCCGTGCGAAGCCGGGGCGGGTCGCTAGTTTTACTATAAATCCCTTTTTCCCTCCAGGGCCCGACTGCCCCGAATTATCTTTCCACACTGTATACCTTGGTAGTTGTGTCGTTTGTAGGGCGTACTGGACGTAGAACAGATTCGTAATTGTTCATTGCAAAATTTGTTAAGAAACCGATACGATATTGTGATTTGAATTACGGCACAAGTTTAATTACCACGGATTGCGAAGTTCTTTCTCTTTATCTAGGTACAATCAAATGCAACCGTTCTGGCAGAAATTTAAATTAATGCCAACATATTTTTTTTTTTTGAAGCTGGCCGGGCCCAATAAAGCGATAGGAGTGCGCGGTTGGAGAGTAGCCTGGGGAAAATCCAGGGAAAACCCTCCGGCAGGACCACGCGTGTAGTTTGGAACACCGGCATACTCTAAGAGTTTGCACCCCAGTGAGATTGGTTGAGCGGTTTCAACCGAATCTGAGTTGAGTGGAATCGAGGTACTGGGAGTTTTGTCGCTGGTTCACTAAACCTAGCCTAGCTGAGAACGGTCCAGCAAGAAACTCAGCTAGGTACGACCTGGGCCGGACTGACTTCGGTGTGCGGTGGTACCGGGACGAATAGGGACTATATGTGTCAGTGTTGTCGCGATCGCGCGGTGGACGTCCTCGCCGGCGGGAATGCCTAAGTGTACGCGTCGTGTCTGAGTTGGACGCCGTAAGCGCAGCGTCCCATTTTTTGATGGACGCTGTGATTACGTCGTCCGGGAATGCCAACATCATCTTCTAACTATAGGGAATTAGGGAACGAATCTTACGTAGAAAGGGGGAGATGTCCTAGAAATCTTACGTGTTACACATAAGAAACGTGGCCACTGAATGTGGGCCTCTTAAATAAGCTCAGAGTTGCTCAGCGTGCGATGGAGAGAGCTATGCTTGGAGTTTCTCTGCGGGACATGATCCGAAACTCGGAGATCCGCAGAAGAACGAGGGTTACCGACATAGCTCAGAGAATCTGCATGTTGAAGTGGCAGTGGGCGCCATATTGCTCGTAGAGCCGATAACCGTTGGGGAAGAAAGGTTCTCGAGTGGCGGCCTCGCACGGGAAGACGGAGCGTTGGACGGCCTCCCACTAGGTGGACTGATGACTTGGTCAAGGCAGCGGGGAGTCGCTGGATGCGGGTGGCTCGCGACCGTGTGCTGTGGCGCTCCTTGGGGGAGGCCTATATCCAGCAGTGGACGTCTTCCGGCTGAATGATGATAATGACACATAAGAGCGAAGGATAAAAATTGCCAAAAGAACCCAGGCCCGTCAGCTTCATACGTAGGGTCACTAACCACTAGACTAAACCGGTCGTCAAAGATCGCTACTGCTATAATATCGCGTTCCATTAGAATCCAAGTGGACGTTTCTGAAACAAATAAGTTTTAAAATGTTTCGATTTCAAATTACGACAGAAGTATTGTTAATACCAATAAAGTGATTAATGGATATGATTTTACTAAAGTTTTAGATAATAAATAAACAAATATTAGAGGACAATCATACACAAATCGAACTAGCCCCACAGTAAGCTCAAGAAGGCTTGTATTATGAGTACTAGACGACGATATATTTAAAAATAAATACTTAAATACATAGAAAACATCCAAGACTCAGAAACAAATATTCATGCTCATCACACAAATATTTGCCCTGACCGGGATTCGAACCCAGAACCGTCAGCTTCACAGGCAGCAACAAAATATCGCGTTAAATTAGAATCCAAGTGGACGTGCGTGTTACAATCAGTTTCTGAAACAAATGTCTAAGTTTTATTATAAGTTTTAAAATGTTTTTATTTCAAATTACGACAGAAGTATTGATAATACCAATAAAGTGATTAATGGACATGATGATTTTACTAAAGTTTTAGATAATAAAATAGCCACTTTTTAATTTTATCGTGTGTATTAGAATTTAAGCGGAAAACACAGTTTTTAGCTTGAAAATGATCGATTTGGAGTGATGTTCGAAACGATATTCCTTAAGGCGCCTATACCCGCGAACGACCTTGCGCGTTGGGGCGTGGCTTAGCCTTTCCCGCCGCACTACCCGCGCCCCCCCGCTGTAACAGGTTTTTGCAGATTTTTTGTATGTGTGTATGTATTTTTTATATTATTATTTTCTAAATACGTAGGAATGTTTGAAGCGTCGCGCGCAAAGCGACACAGCCTTCCCGTCCGAGAGCCGGTGGCAGACTGCCGCCCGTCGCCCGCGCACGTATCCGCCCCAACTTTTATGACGGTGTGGTAGTTATTCCAGGTTTTTGACAAAAGTAATGATTATTTTACAATATCCATCACACAGATTATGAAAAACTGAATTAAGTTTTATTTTCTGAATATCCCGTGTAAAAAACATGTCTAGATAGTGAGCAGTAGCGATTTAAAAGATTGAAAAATGCCTTATTTGATATTTCTTTTTTGTTAGGACAATCTAGGCGTGTTGCAATTTCCATCGCTCAGATTGAAGAGGACATATCAATTCTTCAAGTATAACTTTTCGAGACCTATATTTCGGGCCAGTTTTGAGTTTTAGACCTTTGAACTCGACCAAAATGTGGTATTTCACTCTATTACGCGCCTTAATGAAAAATATAAAAAATACATTTATATGACATTACGCCGCTATAGTCCCTAAGAAAACATGAGATAAGTGTCAATTCAATCAGAACGCCTAAATAGATGAGCGTTTCTGATAAGGACTCTTAAGTTTTACACTTACAAACTGTTACCGCATAATTAACAGTATCAGATACGTATCACGAGCCACATCCGGCGATAGCATCAGCCCTCGGTCGGATCCAGATAAAAGCAAATTACATAAAACATGACACGACGATTTGTTATACAACCGGGATGTATTATACTAGAAGTGGTACCATTACCAGTATTACATTACCAGGAGCGCTACCGCGAACAGCGAACGAAGTTTTCCCTCTCTGTCTCACTTATATGCAAACTTGCAAGTGCGACAGAGAGGGAAAACTTCGTTTGCTGTTTGCGGTAGCGCCCCTGGGAGCGTACTCCGAATTTCGTATCGTGTCGTCCCTTTCACTCTCCTGTTATACACTATATGAGTGAAAGGGACGATACGATGTTCGGATTTCGAATTTCAGAGGAGGCCCTCAGCTTTCTTTATTCGTTCTCGTGACCATTTACACAGGCCAGTGGCGCTACCGCGACAGCAAACGAAGTTTTCCCTCTCTGTCGCACTTGCAAGTTTGCATATAAGTAAGACAGAGAGGGAAAACTTCGCTTGCTGATCGCGGTAGCGCCCCTGGCCCTCTTACCGCTTCTGCTAAACTCTGCTCTGTCACCTCCGTGGTGTCCAGATACCCTACGCGCTAGGAACGAAAAGGCACGTACTATGCGGCGAGCGGGATGCCATGATAAGACGTTGACCGCTTTAGCCTAGTTGGTAGTGACCCTGCCTTCGAAGCTGGAGGTCCCGGGTTCGAATCCCGGTCAGGGCATTTATTTGTGTGATGAACACGAATATTTGTTCGTGAGTCTTGGATGTTTTCTATGTATTTAAGTATCTATCTATCTATATAAGTATGTATATCGTCACTTGGTACTCATAGTACAAGCTTTGCTTAGTTTGGGACTAGGTTAATTTGTGTAAGATTGTCCAAAAATATTTATTTATTTATTATAAGTAGTGTCCGACCGAAACATGTTTTTTTGCCGAAACCGAAACCGAAACAGTAGGTTCGGCGTTGGTTCGAGTTTCGGCCGAAACCGAAACTTATGTAGATGTATTGAAATGTGTCAGTCAAGCTCGAAAAGCAAAATAAGTGATTATGTTTTTGCGGGATATAAAAATATAAAATACTTTGCTACAATAAGATGTACTGTTGGAGGAGTCGAGCGAGCTACGCCATTGCCGGCTGTGCCGATGTTAGCCGAACGCGATCCGGAAGTAACAATGTTGAAAGTTTCGGCGCGGCCGAAAGATTCGGCAGTTTTTTGGCCGAAACCGAACCTTCGGCCGAAACCGAAACTTCGGTCGGACACTAATGATAAGCTGTCAAACATCGATTTTGTTAGACAGAAAATCTTCTATGCGTAAGTATTATTAAACAACTGACTTGTGCTATTACAGTTTACAGTTTCTTTGAACGAGTGAGCGAAGTTTTTCAAAACAACGGCGCCATGGGGATCATCATCATCAATATTAAGAGGGCCTGGTCCTCTGTCGTTGCAGCATTCTCCATTCCAATCTATCTTGGGCCTTAGTCTTCACTTCCTGGTATGCCATGGGGATTGCAATCAAAAATTTTAATATAAGAAATATATATTTTCCGTACCGTAATATCTATTTTGTCGTAAGGTCTGCTCACAGAGACTTTAGGAAACCAGAAACACAGAAAATTATGTTTTAACTTCATTTCAACTCTCTCTCTCTCTCTCTTCCTAGCTATAAATCCCGCATGGTGGTGGAGTCAACTTTCCGAACTAATCTTCGCCACGTTACTCTATGCCTCGACATCGTTTTCGGATGCCTGACACTCTATCATGTCATTTGGCACTCCATTTTTAACTTTATTCCAACATGTTCTCTTTTTATGTCATGAAATCGACATACCTAATTCGCATTAGAATATTATTTAATTGTTAGTGCATGCTTTATTTTTTTTGAACCTGACTTGTGGCTTTATACGCCAGGCCCAATAAAGCGATAGGAGTGCGCGATTGGAGAGTAGCCTGGGGAAAATCCAGGGGAAACCACCGGCACGACCACGCGGGTGCTTTGAAACACTAGCTGAGAAGAGTCCAGCAAGAAACAGCTAGGCCCGACTTGGGTGGTATTGACTCTACCCGGTGTGCGGCGGTACCGAGACGAATAGGGACTAGGGTCGCTAGGCTAGTTAGGCGGCCTGCGTCAGTTTACGGCCTTCTGAAGAATGAAGTTCTTTCAATTAAAGATATTTACATTTTTACATGCCCTAAAGACATAGTGAGTCGTATGCATTTAATTTGTAGCTATTGAATGGGAATATATTAAAAAATACCCTTTCAGTTCATCAACTCATCCAAGTGGCCGCAAACTGGCGCATCAAATTAACAGGCCGTAAACCCACCTACCGACCCTATATGTGTTAGTGTTGTCGCGATCGCGCGATGGACGTCCCCGCCGGAGTGCAAAGCATTGTATCCAAAGTGCAGTTCCAAGTTACGAAATATTCCGTACAGTAAAGCAACATTTAGAACTCTATTTTAAAATTGTAAAATGTAACATTAAAGCGAAGTCCGTTAGAAAATACAATTTTGCCGGAAATGTATTTTTCAGAGAAATGTTTCCAGTGGAACGCGAGATTCGCCTAATGGCTACTTATAGGAGTAGTATTTGTATAGTTCCACGTTTGAAATATCCCTAGGAAATTTACTTTAAACACAATACTAGTGAAGTATGTAGAATTATTTAGTATCATCCTAGCGTTTTAAAAAATACAGTCCCTATACGCGAAAACTTACACATTGAGACTATGTACTAAGAGAGTTAATTAAGTTAATTTTAACATTGGTAAGAGACTAGAGGTAGGGCACAGCAAAATGTCATCTTGCTCGAATTTGGAGCAGCCCAACTGGGGAAGTACCTCCGCCTTGCAGAAGACCACAACCATAATAACAGTATTTACTATACAAGTATGTAGTGTTGTGTTCCTGGAGCTGAGCAAGGTTGCCAGAGCTCCCGAGGATGCACTGTGTTGAGAGCGAGGGACCTAAATGTGTTCCTTCTGCTGTCAACATAGTGCATCCTCAAATCTTATAAGAAGAAGAGCTTTATTGAATTGAACTGAAAACATTTATTTCGAGTAACATAGGACTCATACATAATATTTGTTAGTAAAATTAATTAATTATTATTCTTATTGTTAGTTCCTAATTCTAATACATTATGTAACATACTTTGTATGACAATTAAAATGACAGTATATTTAGAAATTTTAACTGTTATACAAAGTATGCACTCTTGGACACATGCATTGCACAACAGTGCCTCACGTATGGACAGTCCAGCCTGTCCGCTATCGATTTCAGGATCTTTAGACATCTTCATATGTTTAGTTACTTTTGATACACAATATATGTGAAATCAAACTAACTCATCCAGAATCAGTTAATCCGTGTGAGACCGGTTTCTAATTGCAGGGCTCGTAATTGAATGTTATTGAATTAGGATCCGCCGGCTCGACATTCGTTCAGTCGTTCATTCATTCGTTCATTCCGAACTAAAGGGATTTGTTACGTTCGTTTTCAATTCGGGCTCTTAGCTGGCAAGCTATTTGTATATACTTTGTTTATTTGTATTTGCAGCTCTGAACGTCTTCGGTCCCAATATAAAGCTAATGAAACATTATTTATTGTTAAATAACAAAAATATAGAAAATGTACAAACAGACGACGTCAATGAGGGACAAAAACAAAAACTGTGGGCGGAGGGGGAGGTTGGTTATAAAATCTTGCTTAGTGTAGGAGGGGGAGAGTGCGCTGAGGAATTACACAACATAATTCCACCGTCCCTTTCTACCATCGGACGAGTAGGAATACGGTAAGGCGCCATCGTTTTACGGTGGCTGTTCCCAAAACTCGCACGAAGCGTTTTGCTTCTACCTTTATTGTGAGAACCGCCAAGCTGTGGAACTCCTTGCCGGAATCCTTGTTTCCCGTCAACTACAACCTTTTGGTCTTCAAAGCGAGAGTGAATCGGTTTTTACTAGGTAAGCGCGTTCCATCCTAGACCACGATATTGCTTACCATCAGGTGATTTGTGGTCAAGCGCAAACCTATTTTGAATAAAAAAAAAGGATTCCTGCTCCGTCTTCGCAATCGAAGGCCTTGATGTGTCTTCTGGTGCCTCTCACCCTCATGGAGACAGCTCGTATGACTGATATTTGTACTTTAACTTTTAGCCAGAAAATTATTTGTGAGTATGGTTTTTCCCATTTGGATGCTGTTTTTTTCAAAAAATTCATATATTTAGTTCCAAAAGCTCCATCACATGAGATTACTATTCCCATTATAATGGTATCCCAATTTACATTAGAAATTCAGCCAGTGACACAATTTTCACGAATAAACTAAAAACGTTGTTCAGCAAACAAGCTTGTTACAGTGTAAGGGCTATTGTCAGATTTAGGTTCGCGTCTTTTCGGTGGACACATCAAAAGTTAAGGGCCACAAAGTTTAATTTTGGATTGGTCTAATAACCCGCATAAAGGATGTTTCCGTAACTATAAATCCATGTAATAAAAACATAACTTACATGTACATAAGCTGTTAACTATTAACCACCGGGTAGATAACTTTTGTTTAAACAACTGGCATTAATGACCCGTAAAAGAATGTTCATTTTATAATATTTTTTGTAATTTAATTTTTAAAATCAAAAATTTATTCTGCAAATAGGCCACAGGGACACTTTTACATGTCAAAATATTAATTGACAATCTAAGAAAGTCTGACTATGATAAGTAATACCTTTTTCATGTCAAAATATTAATTTACAGTTCAAGAAGGAATAATAATTTCGAGTTTACAATCATAACAAAATTAATGTCATACAGTGAAGATAAACTTGCAAAGTTATCTATTACAAATATTACAACATCAGTAAAGTTAGAGATGTATAAGGTCTCAAGATTAAACAAGGAGTATAATGAAATTAGTATAATATCCCAGAGATGTACATGGTCTCTGAGCGTCAAAATTAAAATTAATTTAATATTTTTAGAGATGTATATGGTCTCTAAGTCACTGATAATAAAAACGAATCCACAACAGGATGATGTCTCTGTCCTAATATGCCTGCCTTAGGGGTTTGATAAAATTCCAGTTATCATAGTTTCCCTGCGACATATAAAATACACTTACATTTGTATGGGTTTCACACAGACTACGTGAGAGGGAGTGCCGCCACACAAACATCGACATACTCACCCCGCTGCCCTCTTTAATTATGAGTAAACGCCGTAATTATGTGTCGGAGTGTCATCGGGCATACCTGTCATTATCGCTATGTTATGACGGTGCAAGGGGACTGGTTAGGGGGTGGTGCAAAAGCTGAAAGATCAAATTAATGCGCGCTAAAATTTAGCTTTTTCATATTGTAAAATTTAAAAAAGTATGGCGATTGGCCACTTTCAGAGTTTAGCAGTAACAATAGTTTACTGCGACATAAACGCATATTATAAAATTTCAAGCTCACATGGTTATTTACATTAGAATTACGATTTGAAACGGGATATTTACCATGTTTATTAAATATCGGGAACACACTACAAATATACAAGGTCAATATACCGTTTCAAATCGTAATCACTACATAGTATAAAACAAAGTCGCTTTCTCTGTCCCTATATCCCTAAGTATGCTGAAATCTTTAAAACTAAGCTATGGATTTTGATGCGGTTTTTTTTAATAGATAGAGTGATTGAAGAGGAAGGATTATATGTATAATAACATCCATTAAATAGTGCACCCGTGCGAAGCCGGGGCGGGTCTAGTTCTAATATAAACGCATATTGTTTGTATCAGCGTAACCTAAAGTGTATATATAGTTAGGTCCGATATTAATAAAAGAACTCTACCAGCAACATTGAGATTACCTCCTCTCTCGGAAGCTCCTTCAACCATCATTTGTACAAATAGTACAACGTGAGATGTGAGTGAGCATTGGTTTTACTGTAATAAACTACTTAATTTTCTGTATCGAAACTAGACAGAATTAAGGTGACTCCATAAGTGCCTCTGTTTGAACAAAATTAAATTGTAATATATTAGTTGACGACCGGTTTAGCCTAGTGGGTAGTGCACCTGCCTGTGAAGCTGACGGTCCTGGGTTCGAATCCCGGTCACGGCAAATATTTGTGTGATGAGCATGAATGTTTGTGTCTATTAAGTATATCGTCGTCTAGTACCCATAACACAAGCCTTCTTGAGCTTACTGTGGGGCTAGTTCGATTTGTGTAAGATTGTCCTCTAATATTTATTTATTTATTTATTTATTTATTTATTTATTTATTTATTTATTTATTAGTGTGTATGCGTACCCAAACATCACAACTGTCAATGCACGTCTCCGAACGCTACCACTGTGACCTTGTTTTTGTTTTGTTTTTTGCTCGTACTTTGACTTTTACGTCAGAGAGGGGGAGGGGAGGTGGGTGGGTAGGCAAATCTGCAATGAAGCGAAGAGCGGGAGAGAGATTTGCGAGGCGAGAGTTGCACTCAGTTTTACTTCTGCAAGCGGCCCTTGGGCTCGCGCGGAGAGCGCGCTCTAACGGGACTACTACTCGTATAACTATAAGAAAATCCAAGCCGCGTGTGGTGCCGGGTATAGCACTTCCCCCTTTCTTCCCGTGGGTGTCGTAAGTGTCGACTATGGGAACCGGTTTTGTTAGTGTATGGGTTAGCAACCTATCACTGCAATATCACATTTTCTCCATCTTTAAATATACAATTGCTAAAAGTGGCACTGGAATAGCATTTCATTTGCTCTGCCTACCCCTTTTAGGAATACAGGCGTGAGTTTATTTACAGTGGAATCCGGATAAAGTGACAGTCAAGGGACTGGTGATATTACGTCGCACTAACCGAACGTCGCACAAAACGGACTGATTTACTTTGAAAATGTTTGGCATGACTAATATGTGGTGAATTCGAAATGCGAAGTGGAAGTCGTCATAAGCGAATTCTACTGTATTTATGTATGTGTACAAAAAGAAATATTTTTTTTCTGTTAGCCGCTCGTCACCTTTAACTTGCACCACACAGCTCGGTGACAGGCTGACAAATTAAAACAGGTGACGGTCGCCCGCGCCGGATTAAGGGCTAGCGAGCCGTCAGCGATGCACGTCGAAGGAATGGAGTGTTGACAGTTGGGAATCCTGGACATTTTAGTTTCCAAACTGGCCACTAGATGGCACTATCGCAAAGGGAGCGTTTTCTAAAACGCGCTACCGGCGATTCTGTAATGCTTTGCATTTAGTTTCAATCGGAACGTCAATCGCAATCGGCAATCGGAATGTCAGTGTTACTTAGTACAGCTATGAAGTGTTAGATATGATATACAATACAAATGCTTTATAATGCCTATGTGAGAAGTAAGCTAGAGTATAATTGTGTTGTGTGGGATCCTCGCGAAAAAAAATATGCGCTCATGGTTGAAAGAGTGCAACGCAAATTTGCTCGGTTCCTATACAAGCGTTACTATGGGTATTACCCAAGTCTTTTCCCGTCGCTGTTCGTGGCCGGGATGGTGGGTCTGGAGACCCTCGAGCTGCGCAGGAAGGTTGCGACACTCTATCATTACTGCTTGCTCCTGCGCCATAGAGTGGACAATCCTAGTGCTCGGTGCAAATTTCATTTATTTGTTCCCGAAAACTTTGTAGTCGCGGTAGGCCGCAAGGGAAGAAGGGCGCGAAATCTTTTTGCCACTACTTCTGGTAGAGCTCGTACTCATCAAGCCCGGAATGCACCAACTGTCAGAGCCATAGCTCTGATGAATGAGTTCCTTTCACAAATCCAGGATCACAAATCCTTTTCGCAAACCGCCTAGTCGGTTCGTTATAATTATAAGTATTCACTGAATCAATGTTAACTGTTTAGCTCACACACACAAATGGATAAGTTATGTATTAGAATCAAAAATCGACATGTAGGTAGATGTAGACAAGAGGCGGTCTTAGCGCTAAGAGCGATCTTTCCCAGACAACCTTTTCGTAGAGGAAAAATATAATAATCGAGTAACTCAGTGGTCCTTGAATGTCTCAACATTTGTATGGAAAAATGGTTTTTACCACTGTGTTACCCACCTTTTACAGCAATATGTTAATATTTAAGTATATTTACTTATAAATTGCTTTTAATAGGTTCAATTTCGAAATCCTATGTCTGTACACTAATTCAATACATATCACTTTTTTTTGTAATAGAAAACTGGTCATGAAAAAGTAGAATGACCCGAATATCCTACAAAACCGTACTACTATACTAATATCACAGTTTGTCCTGATAAAATACTAGCCAAGCATGTAACTAATTAAATAACATGTTTATTCCATTCACCCGTGCCAGTTGTTAGACGGCCATATTTGAGCTCGGGCTTAAACTGTCGGGCCAGTTGTTTAAATGCACTATTTATGTTAGAAATAAGCTGTACGTTTGCGATGTTAAAATAGCAAACATGATTACAAGAGATTTGGTCAGTTTGTGTTGTATTTTGCAAGCGCGAGTTGATTTACGGCTGTAAAATTGAAAGAAATGTTTAGAATTACTAAATGAGAATACTCGAAGGCGATTGCGCCTCGGTAAAAAAGTGATTTAAAGGTTTAAAACGGCTCTAAAACTGAGCTCTGACACTAAGTGAAAAAAAAATAGGAAAGTATAAACTGAAACACTGGCGACTCACTAATAATTTGTTTGATTTCTTTTTTATTCAAGGAAACTTTCTCTTGAATATTTATTTTACCTACCTTTTAATTGTTATTCTATGTTTATTAAGAAATATTTGCTACTGCTACAAAAAAAATAATGATATCTTGAGCTCTCTTTCGGGAAAATAATGAGCATGAATCTACTTTGATAGTGCAAAACTACTACTACTAGAGCTGAGAATACAATATTCATACATATTTGACCAAAAAAGTACCTAGCTACATATCTCCACTTTCATTCTTTTGTCACTCTAATTTTAAAAATAGTTTATTTGATCAAATATTTCCACATGCTAAAAGTAAAATCCTAGACATTTTTTTACCTACTTGTTAAATGAATTAAGAGTAAAATAATAAACGATAGACAAGGTTTCACTCAAAATATACTTGTTCAAAGCTTTGTTTGTATCTGACTCACAAAACAGAAGTCACACATTGTTATGGTGTTTACAAAAATCCGCGTGTCATCAGTAATCATTATTAATTCGTCTGGCCTCGACTAAGCTTGAAATATTTGGCGTGAGCACTATACACTCGATTCATAAAGAAAGATTACAATGAAAGTTACTTATGGAACCTTAATTTGGTGAACAGTGTGTTGGATTTACTTGGGGAAGTATAATATAGAATTTCGAATATGGATGCAGACAAAAAAGCGTTATTAAAAAAGATAATTTCTTATGAGACATTATGAGATGACGATGTTGAATTAGAGCTATTTAATTCAACGGTTTCCGATCTGCATGAACAACGCGAAATATCAAATACCTGGCCAGTCATCAACATATTTCCCAAGCATTCTCATTTCAAATTTTACTAAGGTGTCTTCGGGTAATTGGGTCATTCTACTTTTTCATGACCAGTTTTCTATTACAAAAAAAAATTTATATCTATTGAATTAGTGTACAAAAATAGAATTTCGAAATAGTACCTGAACCGAATAAAAGGAATTTAAAGGTAAAAATACTTAAATATTAACATATCGCTGTAAAAGGTGGGTAACACAGTGGTAAAAACCATTTTTTCATACAAATGGTGAGATATTAAGGACCACTGATTTACTCAGTTTATAGATATTAGATGTGGTTCGTTAATTACCAAAACTGTCGAAAGTGATACTGCAATTAAACCTATTTCTGAATAACAATACAAAAATATGAAGTGAGGGCCAAGTATTCCAAAATCTGCATTAAAAAAACGTGTCTGAAAACTATATACATGGAAAAGTATAGAATTCCAATTCCGAAAAAAACAAATTCCAGCCTAATTAAGCGATTTCGTTGCACTAGCATACATCAACAAAAAATTTAAGATTTCTTTTTGATGATGTCAATGATGAGATGCAATAAAATCGCTTAGTTAGCGTGGAAATTGTTACTTTCGGAATTACCGACATTGGGCATTACCCGAAGACATCTTACCTAAATCTGTATGTAAGTACTTTAAATAATTGACTAGTTCTACATAAAATAAGTAATAAAACTGTCAATGATACGAGCGTATAAAAATTTTAAACGTTTATTCGGAACGGTGATTTTGGTGAAGAAATTTAACCTCAATGCTTGAGCAGACAGTAAAATTACAACCCAAATCACACGTCGCATTGACATAAACACGAAAAAGCCGAAAAGGGTGGTTTATCGTAACCATTTATCTGAACGCTTATCGCGCGACAAATCTTGACTTAACATAATAAAACCACATTAAAAGAACGTAAGTTAAAGACGTCTTAACATTACATAAGACCTTTATGTTATATTTATAATGCCATTTTAAAAAGGCCCATGTGTATATGTAAGTTCGTGGTATTTCTGATGTTTTTATTATATATGTCGACACTTTATGATAATATCCGTAGATGTACAACGGCGTAAATATTTAGATTATTCGGTTTACGCTTGTAAATGTTTGGTTTAATAATTGTACCGTTTTGTAGGTTGGTTTTATGGTGTACAGTTTGTTATTGAATTATATCATAAAACCTCAAGCGTCAAATTAACGTTGTTCGTAAGTACACGGCACTCACATAACCTATCCAGATATAAATAAATAAATAAATATTAGAGGACAATCTTACACAAATCGAACTAGCCCCACAGTAAGCTCAAGAAAGCTTGTGTTACGGGTACTAGATGACGATATATTTAATAGATATAAATACTTAAATACATACATAGAAAACATCCAAGACTCAGAAACAAATATTCATGCTCATCACACAAATATTTGCCCTGACCGGGATTCGAACCCAGGACCGTCAGCTTCACAGGCAGGTGCACTACTAAAGCACTAGGCTAAACCGGTCATCAACACATATCCTAGCGTTCTGACTGCCATCTGACCTTCCAAACCATAGGTAACATTTTAGAATTTTTAGTCACCATTCTTAAATCTATTAGATGGCTTTTTATTTATTTATTTTATATTATTTATTTATTTGCACCAGGCAACTAGGCCTATATTTACATATACCTTACAGACTAGCATCACTACATAGTACATAGTATAAAACAAAGTCGCTTTCTCTGTCCCTAAATCCCTATGTATGCTTAAATCTTTAAAACTACGCAACGGATTTTGATGCAGTTTTTTTTAAATAGATAGAGTAATTGAAGAGGAAGGTTTATATGTATAATAACATCCATTAAATAGTGCACCCGTGCGAAGCCGGGGCGGGTCGCTAGTACAATATAATACAAATACTCTTTATTGCACACCTCAGAAAAAAAACAATAAGTACATTAGGTTTAAAGTATAGAGGTAACCAACAGACGGTCTAATGGCTAAAGAGCGAGCTTCCAGACAACCTTTGTGTAGCGGAGACAATGCAACATTATAATATATCTAATCGAGTGGGTGGCAAACCGAAGCATGGATTTAAGTAAATAACATGTTAGTTTTAAGTAAACAATATACATATCAATAAAAGAAAATAACAAATAAACACACTACAGCTGCTTCTTTTTGGTCTCTAAACAGCATGGAACGCTCCTGGCCCAGCGGCGCCTGCGCACCGCGTGCGACATGCGAGGTTAAGCAACGTCGGGCCAAGTCAGTTCTTGGATGGGTAACCGCTTTGAGTGGTTATTATCTGTGCTCCCGTGCTTTGGAAGACACCTTAAGCCGTTGATCCCGGCTGCTGTCTATGATAGCAGTCGTTAAGCCGAATAAGAGGCCTCCAGGCGGTTCGAAAACTTCTAACAATCAAGTTGCCCACTCACTTGACAAGGGTGGTCGAAGTTGCACCACGTCCGTAGGGAGTACTCACCGCTACCCTACACGTGACCCCTGGGTGGTGCTAAAAGTGCAACAAAAACTGGCAACCGTACTGTCCCCTCAAAGATCTCACGGTTCTAAATAATTTCCATACAATCGATATAAAGATTGTCTGGAAGAGATCGCTTTTTAGCGATAAGACCGCATGTTGTTTGCATTATTATCAGTGTTAAAGTTTGTTTATAATATTTCCATTTTGTATAGTGCACAATAAAGTATATTATTATTTGTATGTCTTTTCCGTTCACGGGACAATGGTATCCCGGACTTTTGGGAGGCGTGCGTGGAGCCGAAGTACCGAGGCACCGAAGTACCAAACGAGTACCACATAGCCAACACGTAGAGGCCCTTTTGACACTTTAATGAAATGCAAGGGATACACCGAGCGGATGCTGTCCCTGCCCGTGTCATGGGCCGCACACAGAGACAGCACCCGCCAGGGTGTACAGGGACTATTTCTGGTTGATGGAGCCTAAATGAACTGGTACTGGAACTGAAAATGATGAATTAATGGCTGGGCTATTGCGTGAGACAACGGACGCCTGCCTAATAAAACTGTCTCAGATATTTTTTTCCGGCAGACGGTGACTCGCTCTCTATTATTATTATATCTAGCGCAACCGAAATCGAAATGCGTAATAAATTAAATTATGTGTTTTTATAAATAAAATTAATAAATAAATAAATATTAGATGACAATCTTACACAAATCGAACTAGCCCCACAGTAAGCTCAAGAAGGCTTGTGTTATGGGTACTAGACGACGATATATTTAATAGATATAAATACTTAAATACATAGAAAATATCCAAGACTCAGAAACAAATATTCATGCTCATCACACAAATATTTGCCCTGACCGGGATTCGAACCCATGACCGTAAGCTTCACAGGCAGGTGCACTACCCACTAGGCTAAACCGGTCGTCAAACAATATAGAACTACAAATATACGTATTTTATCACATCAATCATTCTACAGTGATATTAAATCGTCATCCGGTGCAGTTGCATTTCGTAAACAGCAGTTTGCTGCACATCAAACTTCAAAGGCGCTATTCCTGTATCGATTGATCGGCTTCCCGGAGTCAAGCGTGTTTTTATAACGATGTTTCCGAGTTACAAAGTCGATATTATTGTACAGGTGTTACAAAGTTACACTGGTTTTAAGTGACAATATAAGAAAGTCGTCGTAAAAAAAGCTTTTTTTTAATACGCAATGTGAATTATGATTTATGCAAAAAGATCCTTAAGAGGCCTTATAAGTTTTTAAATGTTTTGATTTCAAATTATGACAAAAGTATTGATAATACCAGTAAAGTTATTAAAGGCTACGATAATTTAATTAAAGTTTTAGATAGTAACATAGCCATTTTTTGATTTTATTGTGTGTAGTAGAATTTAAATGGAAAATACAAGTTTTTAGCATGAAAATGGTCGATTAGGAGTGATGTTTGAAACGATATTACTTAATGAAAAATCCAAAAAATACAATTAAAGTTTATGAGATAAGGTCGCAATAGTCCTGTTCTAGATAGTAACATTGAGAAAATGTCGAGATACGTCTCAATTCAAACAGAAATGGCGTAAATAGATGAGCGTTTTTTAACTGATAAGGACCCTTAAAATACTTATGGAATTACTATTACAGGTCAGTTGTTTTATGGGTGATCGCTTTGAGTGGTTATTAACTGAGCGCTCCCGTGCTTTGGAAGGCACGCTAAGCCGTTGATCCCGGCTGCTGTCTATGGTAGCAGTCCTCAAGCCAATTTAGAAGCCTTCGGGCGGCTTGAGAACTTTTAACAGTCAAGTTGCCCACTCACTTGACAAGCCTAATTCCAATAGGGTCTGGTTTCCCCTCGGGTTGGAAGGTCAGATGGCAGTCTTGGGATTAGGTAGCTGATCCTGAGCATCCTTCAGGACGCAACTGTACTGGGATAACGCTAGGAGGATGATGATGATAAGTATTTAAAAAAGTAACAATAAAAAACTTACAGAACTAATAGTTTATTGTCTTTCCAGGTCTAGTATTCTCTCTGCATTTAAATGAAAGGGAATTGGCTGCCTCTTCCAAAAACGAATGCCTACGTCAACTTTTGAGATTACAAGCTAGAAACATCTTAGATTAGTACCTATAGCATAAGCCTTTTTGAGCTTACTGTGCGAGTGTGAGTAGTCCGAATTGTGTAAGATTACCTAATACTAATTTATCCACAAATTTTAAAGTTCAAATTACAACGTTATCATTGCGCGTCTGTGGACCTTGGCACAACTAATGCTCGATTCCTTAACGCAAGTAAAGTTATTACACTACCTATATTGAAATAACAATGACTTAAATAATATTTCAACATAAGATTTCAAGATTACATGGTCATTTACATTAGAATTACGATTAGACATTAGAATTAGGATTTGAAATTTGGTGTGTGGGTATACCACTACTAAAACTCGCAGCAAGTCAGTTAATCCTTGATAATGGCGCTTGCAATAGTGCCGAAATATCGGAAACTCAAAAATACAAATATACATGGTAAATATCCCGTTTCAGATCGTAATTCTAATATTACAACAGACCCTTGGGGAATTGTATCGAGGACGCTGGCGGTATTTCCTCGCTGTATCGCAATGCTGATACGTTATGCGAGGAAGCCGCCAGCTCTTCGGTCATCAGTTACGTTATTTATCTAATTCACATTAGTCCCGACAAATCGTAATGAGTTAAGTACCAAATAACAATTAAATATAAATAGCCGCCCCAGTTTGACAGGTGGGCCCGGCAGGTTGGCAACACTGCCAATTTATTTAAAAAAAGAAACCGCTTCTCGGTAACTTGAATGAAATCATTTGCATCGTTAATGTCATGACATGAAATGATGAAAATAATAGGTATATATTACTGTCAGTAAGTACAATAATAGACTGTAAATATGATGTTTTAAATATGGTTCCATTTTATTGTATTTTTAATTCGTATTTGAAATCTGATGTACGAACATTTAGGTATACTTTTCATGGGTATACAATTCCTGAATCTAATTTTAATTAGTAAAAACAGTTTTTTTTTTAAATACACAGAAGAAAATTGCCAACCCTAAGGACGTTAAGTTTTAGAGGTTTACTACAGTGTTGAAGTCAAACCTTAGTTAGTTTAATATTTACTCACGTTGGAAGCAATGTTATCGAGAATTTATCGCGGAATCGACATTCCATTTTGTGGTCACCTCGTTAATGTCATTGATACGCCATTTTGTGTTTCACCATAATCCTCTTAACTTTTCCATAATTCCAATTTCGTACAAAATATAATCGATCAAAACTCAATTCACACAACAAAATCATCAACGAGGTAAAACCAACAAACACAACTCTAAAGCAATTGTATTAAAGTCCATCTCACAGCATTGATGAGTTTGTTAACAATATATATTAGTGATGTATAAAGGTCTTAAAGTGTACACAAAAGGTTCTTAATCGCCTGGCTGACGTATCTGGTAAGTTTGTGGGTGTAACTGGCTGGAAAACCGGCGATGTTTGAGCCAAGTAATAATTACCTGTCAATCATGCTCGCCAATAACCATTAGCGGCTGTTAACGTTACAAGTGCAGTGTGACCTGTGTGACAGCGGCTTTATTGAATAGTTTTTTTAATGGACAATGTCAGACGTCAACCCTGGCATATCAATGTATTGACTCTGTCTCTTAAAGAAATAAAGAGTCAATAAAAATGTCTAATAATATTCGGTGTTCCTATTGAGCTCGACCGGTTGAAGATAACTGCTTTAAAATTCAGTCGCAAAGAGTGATCCGAATTAATCACACCATTAAAAATATATCACTGACAATAAAAATCTCCATCAACGACCATAAAATCAATTTCACAGTTCTAAATGCCTATATATATGTCTTAACCGAACTGCATGCAGGAAAGGCATTTAAAAAACGCATCAGACCCGATGTCAGTGTGAAAAATTGATATTTAATGCACCTTTTTTTACTTTTTTACGTTAACGCCTTTCCGCGCGGCTGTACGTCATCAATCATGGATTTAAACGGGATTAAAAAAAAGTGAAACGCGCGCGAAATTTGACGTTTTGTTTTAGCATCGTGCGAAGATCGATTTAGATGTTGTCATTCGCTGAGATGAAAGGGAATATACTTCACATGGGTAATTGGATAATAAAATGGTGTTGGAATATGCGATAATATACATTGTAACTAGTACTTAAAGTTTATTATTGTTGTATTTATAAGCTGTATTAACTGGAGGATCACATTAACTAATACTAAGGGTCGGTTGCACCAACATACGATTACAGGCCGGTCATCGTCAAATATGGCGCCGGCAACTGTCATCCCATAGAAACTTGTCAAACTTTCCATACAATCAGATTTTAACGAACACTGCTTACGATTAAAGACGGTTTGGTGCAACCAATCCTAATATGTATATAACTAGTGTCAACTAAACGTTATTCTTTGTAAACTACGTATTGTATCACATTTTACGTGGTTAATTTAATGTACATACTTAAAAATGAAATTAAGCTTTTCTTCTAAAAACGTAACAATACTGGATTTTATTAAATAACCTCATGATCATGATCATCTTTTAGAATTTCTAAGTTTATTAAAAAAGTTAATACCAATTTTTGGGTAAAAGATCGCTTTTGACTGCCATACCTTTCAAACTTAAAATTAACTTCCAAAAATAAGTGTTTTCGTCAATGAAAAAAGTAATGCAATGAACTTGTTTATGACGTGTTTTTTTTAATCGGTTTATAAGGCGGCCACACACGATGGCCGATTGACATTCAGCCGATCAATGAATTCTTTAATTAATTTATACAGTAATTATACCAAATGCAGTGTTTTATTGCCTGTATATTTTACTTAACTGGTCGCGATGGTGTTTTTTTATTACGTGTCTAGCGTGTTTCTGAACAGGTATGTTTATTATCGTACACTAAATTGTTGTGATATAAAAGTGACATCGGAATCGAAATTGATTTTTACCTCAGTATATATTATCCAATACTTAATGTAGTATTATATAATTAATGTAATATTACTCATTCATATAACACAATTGTACAGTACAGACTAGTAAAAGAAAAACCATTCTTTTAAATTAGGATCCATATTAATTAATTAAGATTAAATTTAATTGTATTTTTTTGCAGGAATAGTACAAGAAAATATTTCATAGATTTTTTATTAAATACGTTTTTATACATTTTAATTTGCTTGCTGAATTGTAGTAGCAGTAGTAGTATAGTAATTTATGCAACTGATACATAATGAGAGGTTTTGAAACACGAGTGTGGTTTTATGAAACGAGCGTCAGCGAGTCAGGATCACACAAGTGTTTTAAGGCTTAATTATGTACAGTTGTATACACTACTTTATCTACATCCATACATTAAATCCTTTCATGTGTTGAGGCACCATTGCGTTGAAAGTGCAGGAGTTTGAGTTCGTGAATTTGTTGAAGTCTTTTTGAGCAGGAGTCTGTATCGTAATGGGCGGACATGGCCATAACGATACAGTTTTTGATGATGTTATGGCCATCTCCGCCCGGGACCGGCGCGATATTGTAAAGTTGGTCCTTACCTACACTTTTTAGCACATAAAAGAGGATTTACTGTATGGGTGTAGATAAAACACTTTATTGTACAAAACAAGTACATAGTAGAAAACAAACTTAATAATAGATATTGGTATAAAGGCGAACTTATTCCTTTAAGGGGAGATCCCTTAAAGGAATAAGTTCGCCTTTGTACCAAGCCACGCTTCCAGCTAACCACGACTGATGTTTTATGTTCATCCTTATTATACATCGTAATTCCGTCTTATTTATTTGACTTTAAATAAACACTTCTACGTTATAGTGCCTGCGCTTTGCGTTGCAAATTGCAATTGAGATCGTTATCACTACATAGTATAAAACAAAGTCGCTTTCTCTGTCCCTATATCCCTATGTATGCTTAAATCTTTAAAACTACGCAACGGATTTTGATGCGGTTTTTGTTTAATAGATAGAGTGTTTGAAGAGGAAGGTTTATATGTATAATAACATCCATTAAATAGTGCACCCGTGCGAAGCCGGGTCGGGTCGCTAGTATATTATATTCTCTAAATTTCAAACGTATCTGATCAACCGTATGGCTTTAACAAAAATTCGTGTTCACATATATTTGATCAATTATGTCGACTGTACAATATGGGTGTACAAACGAGTTCCCACCAAAATAAATTTAGGGTAACTATTTTCTTATATAGCAACCCGGATTGACATAGCTAAAAATATTTTATTATGATTAGTGTACCTACTTTATTACCTTTTAACTTGATTGCGATATGTCATTGAGCTAGGTACTAACCTATTGTAATTTATATACGAACTAGCTTTTTCTTGTCCACTCCCTATTCCTTCGAGGGATGATTAACGGGAAAAAAATAAATTCTATAGTTAATCCAGGCTATTTAAACTCATTGTATACCAAATTTCATCATAATCCGTTCAGCTGTTTTTGCGTGATTGTGTAACAAACATCGAAACATCTAAACTTTCTCATTCATAATATTAATAGGATACACGACAAACTAAATATTTCACTAGGTCAAGTCTTTGTATACTCAGTATTATGAGGTGTGAATGAGACGGCGCAGACGTGCGGAAGCTGTTGACACGTTGTCTCGCTCGACCAATATTGGTTTTGGTTTAGGTTGATGACACTGTTCCAGTTTGACAAGACGAGTAGGATCGTTTTCATAGTTTCATAATTTTAGGGTCGGTTGCGCCAACACACGATCACAGGCCGGTCATACGGTCATTTGCCAACTTATGTTAATTTAAAACCACAATCACTTACACGATTCTCGTATTTGCCCATTGTTTTACATTGCTGCTGTTATAAAAAAAATCCGCCGGTTTTTATTTGATTACAAAATGAAAAAGCATTTATTCTGCAAATAGGCCTCAAGGGCACTTTTACAAGTCAAAATCTATCTAGGTACATCAAATAAAAATAATGCAATAATCAAAGTATCATTATTTTAATGTAGTGTTACATGTCAAAAATAAGACTAAGAAACTAATAACAATCGAGATTTGTTAGAGATGTATAAGGTCTCTAAGAGTCACTGATAATAAAAACGAATCCACAACAGGATGATGTTTCTCGTCAATCCCCTATAAAAAGACACTAGTATTAACGTAGTCACTTGTTATGTTGTCATGACTAAATGTTTGAAGTTGGAAGATCAAATTGTGACCTGAATAATATCTGACTATTCTAAATATTGTTATTACTATTACTATTTCAAGGAAGGAAGGAGTCCTTGGAAGGACTATGTCCTTGAAAGTGGAAGAAAGGCGGAAGGGAGGGGGACCAAGAAGAACATACATGAACCAACTTAAGGAAAAAGTAAACGTGTGGTACCAGGCACTGACAAGAGCTTGGCTCTTAAATTAATGATAATGAAACTGCCAGAACGTGGAATTTCATTGACAGTTAAACCAGCATTAATAACTGACAAAATGAAATATGACAAAATTGATGTAACAATCTTCTGTGATCAAACTGCGTCCATTCTTTCATCTTTACGTATAGAACGGAAAATCCTACATCCTGGTGGCATGCGAATCACGTAACTTTATGTACTAATTTTTAGTTCTCTTTTGTTTATTTTTCTACTATGTATTATTTTTTCTTTTGCAGTCATATTTAATTATTTTTCTTTTGGCTATTATTTAGTGTATGGCGGTCCGTGAATCACCGACGGTACTGGCTGAAAATCAGCGCTGTAGGTGTCTGACACCTCAGCATAATGCTGAGCCAGTGTCCGTTTCACTGCCGCGGGGACACACATGTTGTGGTTTATTTTCCTCTGTTGTTTTTTTTTTGTAATATGTGTGTCTTCTGTGTCTGTGAATAAATGTTTCTTTCTTTCTTTCTTTCTTTAGCGGTAGATAGATTTTAGCTACTGTTAATTTTTAAGGATAAATATATGCTGACAATTAAAATTTGACATTAAAACCTACCTAACGGTATAGTACAAAAGTTACGCTATTACCCCGCAGCGGGAGACATACAATTTCGTACTTACTTAAGAAAGCCTCAAATCACATATTTGGACCATTCTACTTTTTCATGTACATGATTTTCAGACACTTTTTTTTAAATGCAGATTTTGTAATACTTGGCCCTCACTTCACATTTTTGTATTATTATTTAGAAAGAGGTTTAATTGGAGTATCACTTCCGATAGTCTTGATAATTACCGAACCAAAGCGAATATTCATAAATCGAGTAACTCAGTGGTTCTTGGATCTCTCACCATTTGTATGAAAAAAAATGGTTTTCACTACTGTGTTACCCACCTTTTACAGCAATATGTTAATATTTAAGTATTTTTACCCATAAATTCCTTTTATTAGGTTCAGGTAACTTTCGAAATCCTATTTTTGTACACTAATTCAATACATATCATAGTTTTTATATGAGCTGCCAATTAAATTTTGTAATAAAATCTACCTAACGGCAGTACAAGAGTTACATGATCACCGCGCAGCGGGACACATACAATTTTGTACTTACTTAAGAAAGCCTCAAATCACATATTTATCGCCGCTGCGATCTGAGACATTCTTTGTTTTACCGCCCTAGGTAAGTTATAGAATAAAACAAAGTCGCTTTCTCTGTCCCTATATCCCTATGTATGCTTAAATCTTTAAAACTACGCAACGGATTTTGATTCGGTTTTTTTAATAGATAGAGTGTTTGAAGAGTAAGGTTTATATTGCACCCGTGCGAAGCCGGGGCGGGTCGCTAGTGTTCTATAAAATAGCACAAATAAGTTGAAATTTGATGTTACTCGAATATTTTCCTAAGTTTTTATGGTATCGACATATTTCCATCGTTGTTAAATTAAAGTATGATCCAAAGTAAATTTTCGTAACCCACGCAGCGCAGTGTCAGAATGTCAACACGAGTGCGTCTGCGCCGCGTCATTAGCACCCAATAACGCATGCGCGGCTAATTCCGGCCGTGCCCGTCTTGGGGAATATTTACCACATCCCAAAACTAAAAAGTCGTAAGTCACTATGTTATTCATTAGACATACTACTTTTGTTAGTACGGCGGAATAGATAGGTCGATGATGTTATAAGGAATGCGGCTTTAAATTAAGTACCGTCGTAGCAGGAGTATTCTAAGAATTGCTATTCAATGTAAACATAATGGATGTTTCTAAATTTATTTCTCATACTAGCTTTTGCCTGCGACTTCGCGTGAACATCCATATCAACTTAAACTCCGTATTTTCTACCGTTGGGAGGTGATTTCTGGAATAAAAAATGTATTCCAGCATTTCAATTCAATTCAATAGTATTCAATAGTATTGTGACTCGTATATATTTTACGGCTCATCATACTAACGTCACGTAAACTAGGCGTTGCATCTCGGCTGTACATTAGGCTGATGACGACGAGTTGATGAGTCTTACAGTGAGTAATACTAGACTAGATACAGTTGCATATATTATAACAGAGTTAAAGTACCTATGAAAGGTATCATGCTTCGTCATACGACGATTACATTTATATCGAATCTGTTTGCAGATTATTCTGATTGTATATATAATGGAGCACAACATGCATTAACTCTATTAATTTGTTGCAAAAATTGTATGCCTGACGGCCCAGCATAGTGACACGATAAGAAAATTATAAGACCTGTATAAAACCTACCTATGTTGAACAAATAAACGATTATTATGATTATTATATCTTAATTAATTTAAGGACTTACTTCCAATTTTATAATAATTATATGAAAAGTAAAATATAAAACAATATTTACAAAACATAAAATCATTATAAAATCCTAACCTAGGGTGCCGCCGGCAGCGAGGCGGGGCCTAAGCTACCGGTGGTTAGGGTGACAGAGAGAGGAACCTCCTGACTATCCGCGCCGTGTCCAGGAGTACCGCCTTCTGTATCCGACCCTTGACTCAGCCATCTAGCGAGAGTCTCTTGAGGTGTTGGTCGAGACTCTTCGCTATTAGACCGTTCGCAAAGACGACTATCGGAACAATTATCGTTGAATCAACATCCCACATGGCGGTCACCTCGTGTGCCAGGTCTAAGTAGATACTTGCTGACTTTGTCCTTCCCGGCTTTCACGACGTTCTCGTCATGGGGAATGGTGATTTCAACGAGCAGTGCCTGGCGTTTCGATCGATCTGTCAGCACGATATCAGGCTTATTGGCTGCAATAGTCCTGTCAGTGGTAACAGATCGATCCCAATTGAGTGTGGCACAACCATTTTCGAGAACGGGCGCAGGTGTCTACTTTATTGTACTTCGAAGTCCAGACCGAATAAAAGAGCAAGTTGCTGGTAAATGATCCTGGCTACTAAGTTATGTCTGTGCAGTACTCGCCGTTAGCAAGATGACCACAACCGGAAATGATATGCCTGAGTGACTCTCCGGGACGGCGGCACGCCCGACAAATGTCGACCGTACCGTCCTTCAGGATATATTTCCGGTAGTTGTTTGTCATGATCACTTCGTTCGCATTTGCACAGACGAAACCTTTGGTTTCCCAGACGCGATCCCCGAAACGTATTATTATTATTAAATAAATAATAATACTTAAATAAATATTTGTGGACAATCTTACACAAATCGACATAGTCCCAAACTAAGCAAAGCTTGTACTATGGGTACTAAGTGACGATATACATACTTATATAGATAAATAGATACTTAAATACATAGAAAACATCCAAGACTCAAGAACAAATATTTGTGTTCATCACACAAATAAATGCCCTGACCGGGATTCCAACCTGGGACCTCCAGCTTCTAAGGCAGGGCCACTACCAACTAGGCTAAAGTGGTCGTCGATTGCATGTCTTTTCGATATCTCGGGACCATGGGGTCCCGGAACTTTGGTAGGCAAGCGTGGGGCCGACGCCAACAGCGCAGAGGCCCCTTTAAGACAAATATAATCTAATAGCAAGGGATTATTATTGGTGAATCCTTAGAGAACCCTAGAGAACACTGCTGTCCACAAGACAGTAGGCACACAGACCGAGCTCTGATTGTGCATGACCGAGTTGCTCGACCGTCGCGCGGCTAACGAACCAAGACGAGTGCGGTCAGTGTTGCCAGGGCCGTTGGTACGAAAGTTACATTTCTTTTTTTTTAAAGTTACATTTTTAATGCAAAAGTTACATTTTATATATTTATCATAATTACTTATCAAAACGTTCATAATGACTTATCAAAACATTCGATTCTAAGAAACGAGTCGCCATATACAGCTACAATTCGGCAAGTTCGGCGACAGAATTACGCCGAGCTGATAGGCGGTGTCTCAAATGTCATACAAAGTTGCAAGAGACGGACAGACAGAGTCGTACTATGTAGGTTATTTTGTCACCTTTTCTGTGTGGAAGCCTATAAATTGTGTCGCTTGATCCCGGTTAGATACAATTACCTTTCTTTTTAAATACAGTCTCATTATCCTCAAAAGTTACAAAAAAATCCTTTACAACAGAAGTTACTTACATGTTACGCGAGCCGGTCAAAAGTTACGAAAAATGTAAGAAATGTAACCATCTGGCAACACTGAGTGCGGTACTCTGCTGCACGCGTCTCCGCCCGCGTACAGAAGGTAAGCAAAGAATAGGGTAAGGTATCTTCGAATGTCGGCTAATTCCGAAAATAACAAATTCCAGTCTAACTAAGCGATTTTATTGCATCTCATCATCACCTCTATCAAAAAAAAATGCTAAATATTTTTGTTGATGTTTGATAGTGCAACAAAATCACTTAGACAGGAATCTGCTATTTTCGGAATTACCCGAAGACACCATACAAATTGCATATTATAATGCTGTATCACATGAACCGTGATAGTTTAAATTTTCACAGATGATGTATTTCTGTTGCCACTATAACAACGAATACTAAAAAACAGAATAAAATAAATATTTAAGGGGGCTCCAATACAACAAACGTGATTTTTTCGCCGTTTTTATAGATAACTAGCGACCCGCCCCGGCTTCGCACGGGTGCACTATTTAATGGATATTATTATACATACATAAAAACCTTCCTCTTCAATCACTCTATCTATTAAAAAAAATCGCATCAAAATCCGTTGCGTAGTTTTAAAGATTTAAGCATACCTAGGGATATAGGGACAGAGAAAGCGACTTTTTTTATACTATGTAGTGATAGTGATGTTACGGAACTCTTTGTGCGCGAGTCCGACTCGCACTTGGCCGGTTTTTAATTAGATCGAAAGTGGCAACTGAACGCTTACTTTTCCAAACTAACCTTGACTCGGTCCATTTTAAGCCCCGTCTAAACAGCACTGTTTACAAAGGGCGCGTTTACACGGGAACCGTTAACGAGCTGGCGACAGACGCGTGCGCAAGCCGCTCGGATCGAGCAAGTGAAAACCAGAGGGGTGATTACAGGTTGATCCAAATGTCAAATACCGTATTGAAAACAAGTGATACTATTTACGTTTTCTGCCCTGCCGCTCCACCATTTTGAAAAAAAGTCCAAAATCTGAATCGACAAAAAATCTATATAATTACCGAAGCTGCTCACATACGAATATCGGCTCCATTTTGAAAAAAAAAAAACAAAAATCTGAATCAACAAAAAATCCATATAATTATCGAATCTGCTCACATACGAGAAGGTTGAGAAATGCTACGTGTAGGGTAAAACAAATGTTACGTGTAGGGGAAAACAACAGGACATCCGGACAAACGGACGCTGAAACGGTGACGTTTCGCTCACTCTAATTAAATTTAACCTTAAACGAGAGGTGGACAGACTGAGGACTCGATGGCGAGACGCGATAGAAGAGTACACTGGAACTACATGGCCAAGACTTGCGGCTGATAAAAGGACTTGGAATAAGATGGGGGAGGCCTTTGCTCAACAGTGGGATTCCCTGTAATACAAAAAAAATACTAACAAATATTGTAAATATAAATAAGTACATTCTCGAGATAAAAAAGTAACTAACAACAATCACCTTTGTGTATTACTAGCCTAATAAATAAATAAAATATAAAACTAACTTTAATGTGTAACCTAGGGCAAGGTAACGAAAAACATTAATTTTGCCCAGTATTTTATACTTCCACTGTTTTACTTTGTAAATTGACAAATCCACGTAAAACCTTAAAAAAGTCGGCACCTGTTCAAAACAGGTGACATCCAATACGGGTATACATTCCAGGCTACATCATAATCCCATATCCACATCATAGCGATATCCCACGTGTTAGCGACCTGTCAAATGGGTGTGTCGTCGTCAAGTTTATGGCGTCGTTATGTCGTTACCGCGTGATAACCGTTGTAAATCTCACGAGACGAGCATGCGATAGCGAGGGACCGATTTAAGGAAATATGAAAGCTAAGGCCTCAATTTCTGACACCTTATAATAGCCAATAGACGAAATTCATTGTTCACCCCTATTGTTTGGGGACTTTCATAAATCATTTATTTGCGTGAATAGGGTCAGATTACAGTTGTTACATATAGGTACATAAACGTTCTCCTTATTCAACCGTCCACAAACAGCATGCATGTTTTTTTTATATAGATTCTCTTTAAGAGTCCTTATCATTTAAAAAACGCTCATCTATTAAGACGATTTTCTGATTAAATTAACACGTATCTTGACATTTTCTTAGTGTCACTATCTAGAACAACTTTTGCGACCTAATGTCATAAATTTATTATTTTTTGGATTTTTCATTAAGAAATATCGTTCAAACATCACTCCAAATCTACCATTTTCAAGCTAAAAACTGTTTTTCCACTTAAATTCTAATACACACAATAAAATCAAAAAATGGCTATGTTACTATCTAATCTAATAAAATCATCGTATCCGTTAATCACTTTACTGGTGTTATTAATACTTTTGTCATAATTTGAAATCAAAACATTTTAAAATTTATAAGGCCTCTAAGTTTGGCCTCCTACGGGTCCAGTTACTTTTAGATTGGGGATAACAGCTCGGCAGGTCCTTTAGGGCCGTGTCGAGGTCAAGAAGAGGGAGAAGGAAGAATTGAAGATAGGTAAGAATAGATGATGGACAGAAAAGAGAAGAGATGGAAAGGAGAAGAAGAAACACTATCTAACAGACAGAAATGCATGGCCCAAACCAAATACCTAAATAGCGTAAAGAGTCTAACATTTTCATTGTATCTAGTTGACACATTTCTTGCAGGAAAGCATATCAAACGATTCGACATGTTTTGTTTTCTTGTGTAACTACACATTGTAAATACCTATTGTTATTTTTGCCTCGTTTTTCTTTCAATTCTCTTTTGTTGTGTACCATTTACATTTACTTAAGTAGGTTAAGTAGTATCATTGTAATAAGCATATTTTGGAGAAAATGATTGACTGTCGAGTTTCTTTCGGCGTTTCTTCTCGGCAGTGGTCTCTTGAGAAACGCTAGTAGTTTTAGACTTGTAAAAGTGCCTTTGCGGCCTACTTGCAGAATAAAGTTCATTTATTTCATTTAAATACTTGATACTTAATATTGTTTGGGGACGTTTACCTTAAATAAGCTCGGAAACGACGATAGTCCTGTTTTTGTTCGTTACTTCCGAATATGGTTTCAATTTGGTTCAGGGATCGGATACCGGTATTTTCTCCATAGAAAAATACCGGTATTATTACGGTCACCGGTTCATTATTTCGTTTTTAATGGGACAATCTAATAATACGACGTTGTTACCTAAATACATGATTCAGCCCGTACGTAAAGAGCAAAAAATAATCCAAAATATTGCGCTAATTCAGGGTTTTTTAAAAATACCGGTATCGGTCCCTGATTTGGTTCGGCGTATTATTACGTATTTTTCATTTCGCCTAAGAAGGGTCGGTTGCACCAACATACGATCACAGGCCGGTCATCGTCAAATATGGCGCCGGCAGCTGTCATCCCATAGAAACTTGTCAAACTTCCCATACAATCGGATTTTAACGAACAGCGCTTTCGATTAGACGGTTTAGTGCAACCCACCCTAAGTTTCATATCTCAAATGATGAAACCGATAACTTTTCAGAACTTAAAATAGACGTATATGAAACGACGTGACGTGACGTGTATGACGTGTATTAAATGTTATTGTTGTAATTATTAGTAGGCTTCATATGTATTAACTCTGCACCACCTGGTTGTCTGGAAGAAATCGCTCTTTAGCGATAAGACCGCCTGTTGTTTGCCTCTTCTTATTGTGTTTTTTGTACTGTACTGTATCCTTTGATTGAGGTCTGCAATAAAGAGTATTTGTATTGTATTGTATATTCTCATATTCACAACTGTATGTATAATCGTTCTAATCAACCCAGCGACATTGTTAACCCATTTCTGACATTTGTCGCTATTTTTCCACTACCCAAATTACCCAATCTGGAAGAGATCGCTCTAGAGGAACACGCATACATGACGGAGTGCGGGTGTGGTAGTGGTTGCGATAAGCCCGCCTGTTTACCTCCAGTTATACATTTTTATACTCTATTAGTTCTATTTAATTAGGTGTCATGTACCACAAAAAGTACATGAAGAGTATTGTAATCAAAGTATCATTAATATTTTTTTTTTCACGAGCCCTCAAAGTCCGGTTTGTCCTACGATGTGAACAAAATCGATGAACAAAACGGACTACTTCAAATCATTTATTCCATAAATTAACCAACAAATGTACTATTAATCCAAAAATGAAATCCGCAACATGCTTCGTCAAATATATTCAAGTCAAGAGTATTGTTATCCTAAACATTAGTAAACTTTTAACTCACCACTTTTGTCAAAACTAGCTTCGTCCAAGTACTGCAAAATGGCTCTCTTACCTGTAAGAAAAATAAAATTACATTATTTATTTATTTATTTAATAGGCACGCAAAACAGATGACATTTATTACATGTGAAAAAAAAAAAGATAATTAGAAGGTTCTAGTTGGGAATGCCACCCAAAACATGCATGCACAGCTTGATTACAAAAATGAGCGAAACCTATCCTAAAGTAAATAATACATAACTATATTCTGAGCATGTACAATAGCTTTTGTTTTACAAACAACTGATATGACAAAATACAACAGGACTGGAGACAAAAAAGAAATGATAATATATATATATATATATTGTCTGTATTTGCCTAAGATGACGGAGCACTTTGACAGATAGCCCTGACTACCTGCCTCCTGAATATCGCAAGTCGCGCATCGAAAATATCAACATCGACATCGCCATACCTCGACACTAGGTCATTATACTCTATATTATATTTAAAATGAAGTCAAAATTGCAAACAAACGTAAAAAAACATATCCATCTTAATACAAGTATTACTTATTCAAGTCGTGTATTCAGAAACCCGTGTTACCGTTCGAGCAATGAAAAAACAATGACAAAAAAAACCATCCCGATTCGGCACATTGAGCGTAAAATGACAGCTGTCAAAATACGTCACTCAGCAGCGCAAGTGAAAAGAAAAGGCGGATCTGAAGTTTCCAAATGCGCTAAATGGGTGGATCAACTAATCTTTGTTGCCCGTTACCATGGTTACGTCTCCTGAGTCACTCATTAAAACTGTGATTTTATAGGATTTAAGAGCGCTTTAATAAAATGTAACAGGTCCACTAGCGCCACTCGTAAATAATTGTGATTGTTTAAATTTAACGATAGATATCTAAAAAAGAGAGCCGCTACGTACTTTATTTTTTATTTAAGTACGTTTTGAATCCATCAAACTAGTTATTACGTTGCTGGATTCGTCAATCTATGCGTTCAAAGTTAAAACGGCCGTTTTATTTTTGAGCTCATAGAGAGACCAATCTAGCAACGTAAAAATTAGTTTGATGGATTCAGATCGTACTTAAATACAAAGTACAGTACGTAGCGGCCCCCTTTTTTAGTTATATATCGTTAAATTTAAATAATTACAATTTTTTACGAGTGGCGCTAGTGGATCTGTTACATTTTATTAAAGCGCTCTTAAATCCAGCAAACATGAGTTTTAGCGAGAAGCATAAATCCATTTGGACATGGGTCATCTCTTGAGCATGCTTGAAGCCCATATTATAAACATTTTTCTAAGAAACTCGGTTACTATTGTCTCTTCGCTGACGGGACAGAATAACAACAAGAAAAAGTTGATTGACCCAAATACAACTTTGCAAGTGTTTAGTTTCATGCGTTTTGTAAAACCAGTCTACTGACCGTTTTCTTGAGATCTCTAGTTCAAAAATACATTTCGCATGAGTCTACATTTATATAGCTACTTCCAAGTAAAAATATTTACCGATTTAATAACAGTACAAATTATACTATGATTGTCTTTTTGAAATATTGCAGTTTGCAGGATGATAGCCAAACGGCTTACATTTTCCATGTTTGTGAGAATTGTGAGATATCGTGAAATTAATGGTATTAGAAATCGATTCAAGAAGGAGAAAAGATGGAATATCTAGCTCATTGAACGAGTCTTCTTCTTCTTCTTCCATTTAAGAGTACGTTACTCTTGTCGGTGGAGCAATCGCCAGCCGTTTCTGTCCTCCGCTAACTCCTTTACTTTCTGATATGACATGACCTTAACCTTCTCTTTTATTTGCTCAAAGTAGTTTCTTCTTGGCTTGAACGAGTCTTACTGATACCGAAACTATAATAAAAGCATTATAAGCTAGCATAACTGACATTTTAATTAGACGCGCTCTTAATAGCCGCGTCTATACCTTTTGAAAAATATGCTCACCAAACTGGCATGTTTTAAGTGTTGTAATTGTAACATAAACGAATTTTTGCAAAGAAATCATTGACTCTGTATAGGTACAAATACTTACAGATTCATATTCAGATTTATTTATTCACAATATAAGATTACAATATAAATTACATGTCAATTTACAAGAATCTCTATTGTGATCGTCAATTTACAACATTAAATAAAACAAAATAAATTAAAAATCAATGAATGAAATAGCAGTTAAATAATACAATGAGTATGATAAAATTCACCTGAGAGGATCGTCATGAATATATATTAATATTTTTGCTATTCTAAACACGGATTACAAGGAATTTAATTACTAAACAAATTTAAAAAAACACTTGTGTTAGGGTTTAGTGTTGTAATCATGACTTGTAAATAGGGTTTAATAGTGGTGTAATATTATAATCATGACTTGTAAATAGGGTTTAATAGTGGTGTAATATTGTAATCATGACTTGTAAATGTATTTATTTTACTAATAAAAACTCGAAATTCTCGCTGCCACTCGTGCCCTAACCCACCGTATTATATCCTCAAGGGGCGTGCCGCACGTGATTTGACGTCAGTCCGTCTGTTCGTGGAAGCAAACATCCCAAACAGGTAGCGGCATTACACGGCTTATTCCATGTTTGTGAGATATCGTGAAAGGAATGGTATTAGAAATCGGCTCAAAGAGAAAATATGCGAATATCTAGCTCATTGAACGAGGCTTCTCAAATTTCACATATAACAAAGTCTGATCTAACAAAACCACATAGAGTTGTGAAGCTAATGTTTTAATGAAATTGTATTAATTTGGATTGAACTCTGACATCATTTGTAATGTATAATTAGTATTGTAGTATTTCATTTAAATACTTGTTGACATGTAAATTGGTTTTATGAATAAATAGAATATGAATATGAAGTTATAATTATAATTTTTGTCTCTTTATTATATTTATTTTTAAGTTAGTTTTATTAAAGCTAGTGTAAGAAAGATCCTATGTTAATCAGATTACAAATTGTGTAATTTATTTCTTCAAGTTACATATTTTAAATATTTTTCGTATAAATTGAATTAAAATTAGTTATTTAACAATATCCAATTACATTTGGATTAATGACATTTATTGATTTACAGGCGGTAATATATAATAGTTAAATAACAATAACTTAAATAATATTACAACTAACTTAAATATAAAACAGGCCCTTGAGGCATTGTACCGAGGATGCTGGCGGCATTTCCTCGCTGTACCGCAATGCTGATACGTTGTGCGAGGAAGTCGCCAGCTCTTCGGTGACCAGTTACGTCAACCAAACGCTTCGCGATTTCAGTAAATAACTTGTGCGCGCTGGGACACCCTAGGCCTTGGCAAGCTTCGACACCATTTGGATTAAGTTTACAAAAAATAATTAAATTGTATGTACATGTTAAATATTAAAACCATCAATTTAAAAATAATATGAAAAACACCACAGTATGTCATTACACACACATTATATTTACAAGTAACATACATTACAACATACATACGTATTCATTATATTTATAAGTCCTAAATGTAATTGAATTTTATGTCACACCTGGCCATAAAGTGGCAATTACCGCACGCTCCGCGCGGAAAATCCCACTCCTGGCCAGGGGGTGACATAAAATTTTGTACTTATGTACCTCGGCCGGTAATTAAGAAAGCTTCAGATCGCATAATTATCGCCCTTGCCTTCGGCTCGGGCGTCAAATACCTGCGATCTGAGACATTTTATGTTTTACCGCCCTTGGTAAGTAATGTACTATTATTCCTCACGAAACGGAAATGCACAATGAGTTATGAAGCTACTAGAGGGACATGTCCCCCTAGTCTGAGACATAAGTAATACTTGAAATGAGGTGAATTGAGCGATATGCATCAAAGTAATACGTTCAAAAAGCTATTTTAACATTCAAACAATGAGGTTCAAAATCCTATATATTTTTTAATACCAATTCGGTTAACAAAATGAATTTCAACTGTACTATGATATATGTCCTTATTCCTGACTTAACAATAATTACTTACGCTGATATTGTTGATGATGGTATGACATGTAAGGTGGTGCTTCCACACTGTTTGTTACAAAGAGGGCTATCGTTTTTGTGCTCACCAGTTGGCGTCACTGTCGAGTAAGAGCTGTCAAAAATTGTTATTGGTTATTATTGTTATTATGGGCATGAGAACGAAGTTTACATTTAAATCATATTTAATACCTTAAAACCGTACCGTAAAAATATCGAACATTCCGCATTGTAGCGCAGGCCCGTTTTGTTCGGAAAAAAAGGAGGAAATTAGTTTCCGAAAGAGAAAACTGTCTCAAAGCATTGACAGTCATT
The DNA here is from genome assembly GCA_963556455.1 of Epiblema foenella. Taxonomy (NCBI): domain Eukaryota; kingdom Metazoa; phylum Arthropoda; class Insecta; order Lepidoptera; family Tortricidae; genus Epiblema; species Epiblema foenella. The sequence continues at coordinate 20,082,045 of OY747109.1, read as the reverse complement.
GACCCGTAACTCATATTTGCCATAATCAAGCTCAGGTATTGCAAAACAATCACCATATTGTTCCAGTTAGATATTAACCCGTGTAGCGCAACCACAAAGAGTGACATTTGACATTTCGGAGTCCTCACGCTACACTAGCGCCTCTAGCGGCGAATTCATACGCGATAGCTCTCAATGTTATATAACAGTGTAACAAGGATAAAACTATGTAACACTATGATATTGAACAAAGATAGTTGCTGTTACATAACATTTATAAGTTAATGTGGGAGCACCAAAAACGCCCCTTTAATCGACACTGACCCATTAAACCACTTTCAATCTTATGTCATGATGACAGAGGTTGAATTGTTGTCATCTTTTGGACACTAAGCTGTCCAGCTCGAGCGCCGTCGTCTTATTCCTCATTATGGATCTATGAATATTTATACATGAAGAACTGCCCCATACATTCGTAATCGTCCCACATTATCTCCCAAAAACACGTCGCTAAAATGACAAGAAGTCACTAAAAAAAAACATTTATTTCAGACCAAACTGATCCATATTGTGGTTAGTTAACAATCTTACAAACTATGTTATAGGTACTATAAGAATAATAGAATAAAAATAAAATAATAATAAATAAATAAATATTAGAGGACAATCTTACACAAATCGAACTAGTCCCACAGTAAGCTCAAGAAGGCTTGTGTTATGGGTACTAGACGACGATATATTTAATAGATATAAATACTTAAATACATAGAAAACATCCAAGACTCAGAAACAAATATTCATGCTCATCACACAAATATTTGTCCTGACCGGGATTCGAACCCAGGGCCGTCAGCTTCACAGGCAGGTGCACTACCCACTAGGCTAAACCGGTCGCCTAAATAAAATAGAACACAATGTTGTACCGTGTCTCTTCTTCAACACTCCTGTCCAATTATCGCCGTCATACCACGAAACTCCGGATTGTATGTATTTAGCCGCTCGTTAAATAATGGTGCCTGTAATTGCTGGAGCCTGGGTTCGGTTCTCGACTGAAGCATACCGAGTCGATGTAATAACACACCGCACCTTGGTAGTGGTAGCAAAAAATATACAGGGCATTCAAGATTATAGACACAAGTTACAATTTGACGCGCAACACTGATGAAAAAGACTTAAAGAGTCTGGCCAACGCAACGACTCATATCGCTTAATTTTTAAAAAATCTCTAGGAGGTAAAACGGTATATGTAACTAGCGACCCGCCCCGGCTTCGCACGGGTGCAATGCTGATGCATGTATTATACATATAAACCTTCCCCTTGAGTAACTCTATCTATTTAAAAAAACCGCATCATAATCCGTTGCGGAGTTTTAAAGATTTAAGCATACAATACAATACAATACAAATACTCTTTATTGCACCTCAATCAAAGGATACTGTACAGTACAAAAACACAATGAGAAGAGGCAAACAACATACATAGGGATATAGGGACAGAGAAAGCGACTTTGTTTTATACTATGTAGTGAAGTTACAATTTGACGAGCAACACTGATGAAAAAGACTTAAAGAGTCTGGCCAACGCAACGACTCATATCGCAAAATTTTTAAAAGATCTCTAGGAGGTAAAACGGTATATAGGTAATAAATATTTTATTTACTTTTTTTTATACAACGCCGTTAGCAAACAAGCTTACGGTCCACCTGATGGTAAGCGGCCACCGCAACTCCAAAGGAATCACATGCGCGTTGCCGAGCCTTTATAAGATTTGAGGGTGCACTGTGTTGACAGCAGAAGGAACACATTTAGGTCCCTCGCTCTCAACACAGTGCATCCTCGGGAGCTCTGGCAACCTTGCTCACCTCCAGGAACACGACACTACATACTTGTGTAGTAGATAATGTTATTATGGCTGTGGTCTTCTGCAGGGTGGAGGTACTTTCACGGTTGGGCTGCTCCAAATTCGAGCAAGATGATATTTTGCTGTGCTCTACCTCTCTTAAAACTGCTTGAAAAATTGTTGCTACATAAATAATATGAAAACTCAACTGCTCTGGCAAACAAGTCATGCATACAGTAGCAACCTTCGTGGTTGCATCTTCTATGTTATTCGTAACATCTTCGTATTTTCTCTCCTGATATTACATACAATTTATGTTAATTAAAACCTATATTCTGTAGGTTTTGTCTTCATTTCACTAAAGCACCTTTGTGTGTGTTTCCAGTTGGAACTTGTCTAATGCACCTTTGTGTGTTTTTTGAAATATGTAAGAATGTTTCTTAAAATGAGCCATTGTCATTGTAAAATACAATATTTTATTGACGTTTGTGTGCATCGTAAAAAAAGGAAATGTTAATTTTTAACTTTCAGACTAAAGCATCTAAAACAGACTAGATCGGATTTGTAGAATTCAAAAAAGCCTCTTTACATTGCTTGTTAAAAAGCCTACTATCTAGTAAAGGAATACTTGACAGACGAACAATTGTAATTGTTTAAGCATGTTCCACGGCTGTCGACATGTCTAATCATCTCATAACAGGTTAGAGTATACCTATAGTAGACAAGAGTGGTGCAAATTGAACTTCGCACTGAACACGAAGTGCCGAATTCATCGTGTGGATGGCGAGAATCCTCAGTGCGACTGCAGGGTACCAGTGCTGTCCACCCATCACATTATCCACGAGTGCCCGAAACGAAGTACACTGGAGATCCTCTGGACTTAGTAACATTAAGTGGAAATGCAGCCCAATGAGTGCAGAACCTAGACATAGCAGGCGATGGCTGAGATACGCGTCATACTCGTGAACGGGTGCTGTTTGTGGGGTCCGGTCTGTTCATGTTTGCAAGGACTAGTAACTTCGTACTAGTGTTCAGTGAATTAACATGATGAGAGACTTCGCTCTGTTCTCATTTGATTTTATTTTTAGACTGACGCTCAGAGACCTTATACATCTCTGAGGATATTTATTTATTAGATTTTATTATTTCCATGTTGACGTGTTATAGATATAGCTCAAAATATTTTATTATGATTAGTGTAGGTACCTACTTTATTACCTTTTATCTTGGCGCTTAGAGACCTTATACATCTCTAACAAATCTCGATTGTTATTAGTTTCTTAGTCTTATTTTTGACATGTAACACTACATTTAATTAATAATACTTTGATTATTGTATTATTTTTATTTGATGTACTTAGATAGATTTTGACTTGTAAAAGTGCCCTTGAGGCCTATTTGCAGAATAAATGTTTTGATTTTGATTAATTTGTAAACTCATAGATCTGTTGACTCGGTAATGTATGCCGTACGACTAAATAAAAAGTGTATACTTATCGGAAGGACCGTGACCGTACGCTTAATTGCCCCAGGTACAAGAATTATCTCCAACATGGTCCAATAATTCGTTAATTTCGTCAAATCCGGCTGCTTGCTGTAATGACAACCGCTCCTCCACGAAGTACTGACAGCAAATCAAATTAGATACATTAATGAATATTTTGGGACTGACTTACACAAATACATTGCCCTAGCTTAAACTATTAAGCCTATTAAGCCCTAGCTTAAACTTTATTTTTAATTAAGGTGAAATAAGTAGGTAAAATAATGTTACTAACATATTTAGATGGCTGAGTAAAAAATAAAGAGTGTTTCTTTCGCCAACAAACTGTGATGCAGTTTGGCGAAGTTATAGTGTAAATGAATGTAAACTTTTTTTGTAAGAAATAAATTAAAAAAAAAAAAAATAAAGGAAATAAATACTTCAATATGCACATACCTATAGGGCATCTATGTATTCTAGACCGATGTTTGTGAATCGACCGATTACAACAGATCACTGATTCCGGAGTTTCTCATACGATTCTGTGATGAACAGTGAACTTTTCGATCCAAATAAAAAATGAAAATCCTTTAGCGGGGAAGTCTTTAGGAATTTTGGTTTCCTTCTACTTTGATATTTCGGTATAATGGAGCTTTCGGACGAAGAACTCTTCGGAATTTTCGTGTACTCCCATGATATCCATTCTTCAATATTATTTGCTGTTGGTACCGGCCGGTAATGGGCGCTCAGCAAAAACACTAATAACCCATTGTCTGCGCCCGCGCCGCGACGATTCGCGACGCGGCTCCACCGTAATTTTATGGGAGAATTGTTTCTGATTGCGACAACTCGAGTGTGACTGCGGCTTCGGGATTTGGAAGAGGTACAGTAAGCCAAAAAGGCTGTCACTTTTCGATTCTAATACTTGTGCGTTAAGGTTCACATTTTGTATGTCGCTTTCTTGGCTAACTGTAGGGTAGGTTTTGTTTATCCTCTGCTCATCATAAAAGCAAAAATGCATTACGCTTCTTTTTGTTTTAAAATCGAACGAAACCAAGTAAATGAAACTCGGCTATAATTTGGAATTACATTAATTCCAAGAAGGATACCATTTAAAATGCTATTGAGTGGCTAAAGATTGTAGTTGAGAGTAATCGGGTATCACAAACACTGTGAGGATGTTTTGTAATATTCATCACGACCAGCCCTTGCGCTGGACAAATATCTCTCCATGACCGTACTGTCATCTGCGTATGCAACCACTCCTGAAAGAAGAAGGTCGTTAATATGAAGCAGGAAAAGGGGTGGAGATAGAACAGACCCCTGAGGAACACCGGCATTAATAGCGTTGAGATCCGACGAGCAGCCATCGATGACTACTCGGATCGACCGCTCACTCAGGAAATCGGAAATCCAACTACAAAGGCCAGAAAGGATATCGTATACAGGAAGCTTGCGAAGCATGCTAGCATACCAAACCCTGTCGAAAGCTTTTGAAATGTCAAGAGACAAAAAGAATAAGAAATGTTGACGTCTTCATATGCGTAGCTACTTATGTTGCTGACTGTACATACCTAACAAACGCGACAAATCACTAAATATTATATGTGCAACGATTCGCGATGCGATCCACTGTAATTTTATGGATGAATAGTTTCTGTTCGCGATAGGTCGAATGTGACTGCGGCTTTGAGATGGAAAGAAATACAATCGGATATAACCTATTGAAGAAAAAGATCATGTCTGCACGATGCACTGACCGTCTTTAAAAAATAAACAACCCCATACATATGAAGGGGGCCAATTGAAACTTGCATTTCCCACGCTCTGTTTCTGCGCATGATTAGATTAAATTCATTTATTTCCTTTCGAAAACATATTTTACATCAAATATAAAATGGTTCCACTAAAATATCTTTCACAATCTTTTATTTTTAGTGGATCCATTTTATACAATACACATACTCTTTATTGCACAATCACAATTTTATTTATGTATAGTAATTTGACAATTTAAAACATGAATAGTATATGAAACTAGGATACAAAGTGCATCTGTTAAACTATCCTCCAGATTACGCAAGTTTTTATCTAAGATTTTTTAGCCAAGAGATCTAAACATAAGAATTGCAGAATGTGATTCGCTCTTGATCTTAATCACATGTAGTTTGTTTTACTGGTTCTAATAATATGTTCCTTGGTAGAATCTTGTCTAGCCATTATTTTTTAACAAGTGTTCTCATTTGTCGATAATACCTAATACTTGGGTACCCATTTCTTATTACTGTGATTAACTTACGAGTATACTATATACGTCGATCGATTACTGTTTATTTTAGACTGTGGTTCTACCAAGCATATGTATCAATTATACTTAGAATGGTTTTATTACAATACATACAATAATTTATTGATAACATCATAGTTGGAAGCTGTTTTTCAATTAATGTCTGCCTACAGCATCCAGTTACAAGTCAAATACTAACGTTAATAATAAGTGTAAATTAACGTACATCATGTACACTTATTGATAATATTTATGAGTAAGGTAATTTTAAAAACTCCTCGACTGCACACTGTTAAATCTAGTAGCCATTTTCGTAACTTATTTCAAACGCAGCGGTGGAAGTTGCATCCCTTACCGTTGCGGGCAGTTTGTTATATATATATACTAGCGACCCGCCCCAGCTTCGCATGGGTGCACTATTTAATGGATGTTATTATACATATAAACCTTACTCTTCAATCACTCTATCTTTTAAAAAAACCCCATCAAAATCCGTTGCGTAGTTTTAAAGATTTAAGCATACATAGGGATATAGGGATATAAGGACAGAGAAAGCGACTTTGTTTTATACTATGTAGTGATAAGTAAACTACTATAAAAAGTAACAAACAAATGTAATATTTAGATAAACCTAAAAAAAACAAACTCTATTTCTAAAATACTGCCAAATATCGGTACCCAAAACGCAGGCAGCATTGCCGCGCTGGACAGCGATTGCTGCCCTTTGGATTTATCCAGGAATTACGCGAGGGTCCGAAGGAGGAAGAGAACGGTACCGCCGCACACCGGGTAGAGTCAGTCCGACCCAGTGATATTACTTTCTGATTACAACTTTGGTCCACAATCCACATCCCTAATGTAACTTGCCTTTCCTATCAAAAACAAACAATACATTACCTAATATTAATGCCGATCCACATTAAAAACAGATTCCGACGGCAAAGAACCATCAACATATCGTTTATACCGCACAATTATATACCCATCCGTCTTACACGGGCAATTGAACAACATTACTTACAAAGATTGATTTACCTCCTAAAACAATAGCATTAAAGGCCATTTTCCTTTGGACATCAGTTGACACGGACTTGGAACAGTGAGCTTATTTTCCCCCGCAAATCTACTTGGCAATGACTCTTAAAACAATTGCCATTAAAGGTTATTTTCCCTTGAGAGTTCGTGACACTGATGCGGGTAAGATTTATGATGCTTCCATGATAATCACGGGTTTTTGTTAGCTAACTTGATACAGGTCCGGCTTGGCAAGTTGTTGAGGATATTTAAGGAGATACGAGTGGAATATGGTCAATTTGTGAAAGAAAGTCATAGCTACAATACAATACAATACAAATACTCCTTATTGCACACCTCAATCAAAGGATACAGTACAGTACAAAAACACAATGAGAAGAGGCAAACAACAGGCGGTCTTATCGCTAAAGAGCGATTTCTTCCAGACAACCTTAGGGTAGCGGAAATCTAATCAGAACGATTCATAGCAGGTGGTGCAGAGTTAATACATATGAAGCCTACTAATAATTACAACAATAACATTTAATTAAGGATAAATAAACATACATAAATATAGTATAAAAATATACGTACATAAACATATACAAATATATAGTCAGCCACATAGTCTAAAGGAGCTAAGTCTTAAGTGTGTCATGAGAGAGACAAATAGTGATCTTTAAGCTGTTTTTTGAAGACAGCAAGAGATTCAGCACGCCTCAAATCAGGAGATAAAGAATTCCAAAGCCGAATAGCTCGGAAAGTGAAAGAAGAATTATAAAATTATAATATATTAGAAATATATATTAATATATATTATAATATATCAATTTAGCACAATAGCTGTTTATATTTCAATTTAGGCACATCACGGGTTCGGGAAAATAAACAACTGACGACGAGACGAACCGACGTAAAAAAAATTCAAAAATAATTCTAAATATAATTACAAAATTATGCTATTCCAATGCTACAGTAGGAACTTCTTTTTTGGGTCATTGTCAGATATAGGTTCGCGTCTTTTCGGTGGACATATCAAAAGTTAAGGGCCACAAAGCTTAATTTTGGATTGGACCAGTAACCCACATAAACGGTGTTTCCATAACCATGTAAAACCTAAAAACATAACTTACATGTGTGTAAGCCGTTAACTATTGACCATCGGGTGGACAACTTTTGTTTTTACAACTGACAAATGACCCTTTTGTTAGATTACCCGTATAGGACGCTATCACCGAACAACATTATCTACGTTTACATTATACCGACACTCAGAGCAAAAATAATGAGTACACTTTGTATTGAATTTCCATAGAAAGTGTACCCATTATTTTTGCTCTTGAGTGTAGACTGGGGAAGTACCTCCGCCTTAAGAGAGGTAGGGCACAGCAAAATGTCATCTTGCTCGAATTCGGAGCAGCCCAACTGGGGATGTACCTCCGCCTTGCAGAAGACCACAGCCATAATAACATTATCTACTACACAAGTACGTAGTGTTGTGTTCCTGGAGGTGAGCAAGGTTGCCAGAGCTCCCGAGGATGCGCTGTGTTGAGAGCGAGGGACCTAAATTTGTCCCTTCTGTTGTCAACACAGTGCATCCTCAAATTTTATAAAGGGTCGACACGCACGTTACTCCTTTGGGGTTGCGGGCGCCTATAGGCTGCGGTGGCCGCTTACCATCAGGTGGGCCGTAAGCTTGTTTGCCACCGGCGTTGTATAAAAAAAATTCTCCGACGGAACTTCGCTTCAAAGCACCGAAAATATCACTTTCACAAAATGATATAAAATGGCTTCCTCACTAAATCACGAGATTAAAGCGATGTTGATGATATTTATCACTACAATAGCAATTAGAGGAATTTATTTTTAAAACTGTGGACAGAATGGTCAAATTATTGAGAATAAATGTTTTTTCCTTTGCAATACAGATACAAAAGCAAAAAGGTTTATTTCTCAAAATTTTACAATGTTCAATCTACATATAGTAAGTAAGGGTATTAAAAATAAGACGTTGAAAAATCGGTGTGAGCACAGCGCTAAGCTGGTTTTAAGCCTACCCGTAGTCAGTGAGTTGGTTTCACACTAAATAAGGGTTATAAAATTAAATTAATTACAATAACAATATAATTAATTTAAAGTAGGTTGTATGCTATAACATAAGTAAGTTGAAATACACGAATAGACTTTGCGTATTTTATTACGAAAAAAAGAATCTAATAACAAACTTAAAATTAACTTATAAATAAGCTTAAAAAATATACTTAGAAATAAAAAATACTCCCCAAGTCCCGTTCGTGACTTATGGTGCCCAAGACTGGCAGCGTTTTACCCCTGTGGATGGCTAGACTTAGAATGGGTTGCTCCAAACCGACTGTAATCGTAAGCGGTGTTCGTTAAAATCTTTTTTGTCACAAAGTATTCCATCACCAAAAAACTAGTGTTAAATATCAGAATCAGAATATATCAAATAATATACAAACAACTTAAGAGCGCTTTAATAAAATGTAACAGGTCCACTAGCGCCACTCGTAAATAAGTGTAATTATTTAAATTTAACGATATATAACTAAAAAAGGGGGCCGCTACGTACAGTAGTTTGTATTTAAGTACTTTTTTAATCCATTAAATTAGTTTTTACGTTGGTTGATTCGTCTCTCTATGAGCTCAAAATTAAAACGGCCGTTTTATCTTTGGACGCATAGATTGACGAATCCAGCAACGTAAAAACTAGTCTGATGGATTTAAAAAGTACTTAAATACAAACTACTGTACGTAGCGGCCCCCTTTTTTAATTATATATCGTTAAATTTAAATAATTACGCTTATTTACGAGTGGCGCTAGTGGACCTGTTACATTTTATGAAAGCGCTCTTAAGCTATACCAATGAGATATCTGTGTAATATCTGTAGGTCCTGCTCTGCGTTCACTGTTTAACCGTTCAACGGCTCCCGCGAACAAACAAGCTGACACAACCCAGGCGGCGTCTTTATGAGTCTTTGTCTCAGAATATCCTGGATGTTTAGAGAACCGGGATGAGAATAGTTGCAGGGAAACCTTGCTCTGCGGAACTTGATTACACTTCATAGTAGTTCACTCATTCTTAATTATAAGGGTCATTGCCAGTTGTAAAAAAAAAGTTGTCCACCCGGTAGTCAATAGTTAACGGCTTATGTACATATAAGTTACGTTTTTATTACATGGATTTATAGTTACGGAAACACCGTTTACGCGGGTTACTAGACTAATCCAAAATTAAGCTTTGTGGCCTTTAACTTTTGATATGTCCACCGAAAAGACGCGAACCTAAATCTGACAATGACCCATAAAGTAGTTTTCATCTCACTAGCTCGGAAAGCCCTTTTTATTCTTAAAAACAGATAGCAAAACTGCATTTTATCCACAAAAGTGCAAAGAATATTTGAAATCCGAACGTGCTATTTGTAACTTTTTAAACATAATAACATAAAGGCCAGTCCAGACTGTCTAGCAACAATAATTTTATATTGTGGTGTTGTGTTAAAAAAATAGTACCTACGCCAAATATCGGGATTAGGTAGTGAACAACTATATTTAGGATGCAACTATACTGGAATAAAGTTAGGACGAGGAAGAGGATATAAAAAAATCCTCGCTCTAGTGAGGTGAATAGACTTGTGTTATACACGGCTGCCAAGTTATTCTACGTCTCATGTGTTGCAACACTCGTTGCGCTCAGGATTCTATTTTTGAACCACTCGCTTCGCTCAGGATTCTATTTTCGAACCCCTCGCTTCGCTCGCAGTTCAACCATAGAATCCATTCGCTAGCTCGCAGTTCAATCCTAGAACCCATTCGCTAGCTCGTGTTTCAATTCCACACTGGGGGTTAAAATCACCCTTATATAACAAACAACTATTGTACTTCTGTGCCTCTAAATAAAACTTAATAAACAGTGGCCATCAGTACTCATTATCTCTTATTTTCCTTTGTAACTTATAAATAAAATATATATCAATTAAAAAATTCATTAACGCTTAAAATATAAAAAAGTAAATGTAATTTTTAAATGCAGTTGTTTACATAAAAAAATAAGACTAAACAAAACACGGGTCAGTAACAGTACCAATTATATATTTTTCTATGCAGTCATATTTTTTTCTTTCAACTTCTCTTTCTCCTTTGGAGTTGCCCGGGGCGTCTATAGGCTGCGGTGGCCGCTTACCATCAGGTGGACCGTACGCATGTTTGCCACCGGCGTTGTATTAAAAAAATCTATATTTTTCAAATACACTAGCTACTTTTGCTAATTTTGAAATGCTCAATGAATGAATATTACAATGTTTCAAAACTGAGTCACTACGGCGTCCAACACAGCCACGGCCGTGTTTACCCGTGATGCGCACGCGTTCATGTTTGTTTGTTAATGCTTTACGATGGGTGCATAACCTCCCGCGTCAACAAACTCACCTGCATAATGTACTACATATTACAATAAACAAAGGTATCTTATGGGGCGTCTTGCTATTGTAACCTACATACACGAATATACAACTTTAACTTGAGCAGCATAAAAGGGCGAATATTCAGCGTTTTTACGGCGGTTATTTTACGTCATTGTCGTTTCATTAAATATTGTTAAAGAAGACGATGATCAGAGTAAACTTTTGTTAAAAGCGTAAACCAATGTCGGGTCCGAGTCTTATTTGATCAATGTTTTCGCCGGTTTATCCCAACTTTGGGTAGATAATCTTGAGTCGACAATGACTTTAGAAACGAGCGTTTCAAACGCTCGGAGAATCGCCCAATACCTAGCTTAAACCACATGCAGTGTTTCACTCACACTTTGGAAGAAAGACCAAAAATGAGGACGCCCATTTGAAAAATGTTACACTAAAATATTTTTATCGTATATATCCCTACAACTTGGCGTAATCCTACCGAACCCTATATCAAGCGTTTTTATACGTTCGAGATTTCTAGACGAGCGTTCTGAATCTCAAATTATATAGTTTTAAGCACTCTAAATGAATCTGGACTTATTATAATATAATAATATTTCTGGACAACCTTAAACAAATCAACCTAGTCCCAAACCGATACGATAATAAAAATCAAAACATTTATTCTGCAAATAGGCCTCAAGGGCACTTTTGCAAGTCAAAATCTATCTAGGTACATCAAATAAAAATAATACAATAATCAAAGTATCACTAATTAAATGTAGTGTTACATGTCAAAAATAAAACTAAGAAACTAATAACAATCGAGATTTGTTAGAGATGTATAAGGTCTCTAAGCGTCAAGATAAAAGGTAACAGGTACACTAATCATAATAAAATATTTTGAGCTATATATATAAGCGTCAACATGAAAATAATAAAATCTAATAAATAAATATCCTCAGAGATGTATAAGGTCTCTGAGCGTCAGTCTAAAAATAAAATCAAATGAGAATAGTGAAGTCTCTCGTCATGTCAATTCCACTGAACACTAGTACGAAGTTACTAGTCCTTGCAAACATGAACAAACCGGACCCCACAAACAGCACACGTTCACGAGTATGACGCGTATCTCAGCCATCGCCTCCCTCGACCATATGTTACATACATAGATGGTGTGTTCGATATACATACTTATATAGATAAATAGATACTTAAATACATAGAAAACATCCAAGACTCAGGAACAAATATTCCTGTTCATCACACAAATAAACATGACCGGGATTCGAACCCGGGACCTCCAGCTTCGAAGGCAGGGCCAACTAGGCTAAAGCGGTCGTCCGCAACGATTATATTTTTTTCTTTTATAAGATGGCGGTAAACAGAATAGAATCCTGCCCGTTGGTGCCAATGGACGCTCGTGACTTTAGAGGAAAGCGGAATCATTGTCGACTAAGCATTAGTGCTGGATTAGGGTCCTAGGATAGAATCAGATTTTTTTACGCGCAGGCCCAATACAGCGCGATCAAGAAATTAGTTAGAACTAGATCAAAATCGCATATCAAAAGTAAATCACCTCAAAACCTATAAATATAATTAGGAAATAACAGTGGATGGTCGGTCATCTGTGAACAAAAAAGTTTTATTATGATGAAAGGAAATTTCGGTTACCAGTAACCAAAAGGACCATTCGTATTTTAAACTAAATTATCTTTGTTGTATTAACAATGTTCTTTGCTAAACGTTTCATTGTCGTTTAAAACTTCTAATAGTATCGTCACACAAATGTGACGCTTCGGTACATCCCTAATGTCCTAAACAAACTGTCAAGATTTAGAAAAAAAAACTAGCTGTTACAAAATCTACTCTTAATAGGAATGACATACAATTCAATTTAAGTTGACATGAATATTAAACGATCGCTTTTCGATGGTTGAAATAAAAGTCTTGATAATCAAAATAGTATTCTAAATCATCTAAAATAAGACTCTATTCTCGCTGCCCTTTTACATATGTCTTTTAAATCTTAAAAGGCAATTTTTGTGAATGGCCAGTCGCATCTCAAAAAAAATTATTTGTTGCCGAGCAGTCTGTCGTGTTCCGTAGTCCATTGAAAAGAAAAAAAATGGTTGACATTCCAATATGGACGATTACCTGGCGTTAAACGCTCCACAAATTTAACTTTACTGTGGCAAATTCAGATGGGATCTCTTTGCCCCCAAATTAAGGTTTATTGCGTGATAATAAAGGTGTATTTGACAGTAAATATAGCTGTAGGTAACTTACTACGGAATATGTTGTGATTTTATGGTTTCGGGAAGCGAGTTTGTGTTAAACAGGGACGGAAATAGTATAAAGTAAACTGAAGGTTGCATTCGTAACGATGTGTAACAGACATTCAGGTATTTTTAAATTGTAAAAGTTTGAGATGAACGGGTGATCGTTGTACAGTCGCCATCAGATATATCGAAGCGAACAAGGTGTTCATAAATATCTGAACACGCCTCTATTACCAAGGCGTTAGAGTGCGCGTTCAGATATTTTTGATCACCCTGAAGAGTGCAGATATATTTGATGGCGACTGTACCTTCTGACTAGTTTAGAGGCAGATATGGTTTAGACTCTAAACCAGTGCCTTTACCATGAGTTTACATGACCGTACCAGGGACCGATACCGGTATTTTAAAAAAACCCTGAATTAGCCCAATATTTTGGATTATTTTTTGCTCTTTACGTAGGGCTCAATCATGTATTTAGGTAACAACGTCGTATTATTAGATTGTCCCATTAAAAACGAAATAATGAACCGGTAACCGTAATAATACCGGTATTTTTCTATGGAGAAAATACCGGTATCCGATCCCTGGACCGTACTCGCTAGCGACTGCGTAAAAATTAGTATTGGCAAAAGTACAGCGCCTCTGCCGGTTATGCATTAGAACTAAGAATCGGCATACTAAATCGTTTACTCAGTCGCTAGCGAGTACGGTCATGCAAACTCATGGTAAAGGCACTGAGGCTAGAGAACATCAGGCATCGTTCTAGATCGCAACATCGCTTACATCAGAAGCCGGCAAGATGGCGTTAAACGCCATTTCCGATAAAAAAAAGTTTAGTTCAAGTCAAATAGGTTCATTTCAAGTCGAGTTTACAAAAAAAAATAAACCTAATTTTACTACAGAAGCTCAGGGTACAAACATTCAAAAAAGCAAAACAGACATTAGTCAAGCAAGCTTTCGTTGTCTTGTAGGCCTGTACTCCGAACTTCGTATCGTGCTGTCCGTTCCACACTCGTGTTGCTACTTATATGAGTGAAAGGGACGGCACGATTTTGAATTTCGGAGTAGCCCCTCAGGTTGCATTTTGAAGAGAAACATTCGAGTCTAGCCTCGGATTTGCCCAATTGCGTCATCATTAATTTAATTATTGTATTTTGACCTCTCAAAATAGTGCTGTCAGGCCCCTATTTCACCAAGTTGACATATGTATGTATTTGACATATGTAGGCGGACAAATCGACAATTTTCATGTGCAAACTGTTACATCAACTACAATTGTAATGTTTTTTGACAATTGTCGCGCCTGTCAGGGTGCAGGCAAATAGGGGCCTGCGGGGTAATCACGTAACTTTTGTACTACCGTTAGATAGATTTTAATGTCAAATTTTAATTGTCATCTCATACATTTATACTTCAAAGTTGACAGTAAAATCTATCTACCGTTAGTACATAAAGTTACATGATTCGCCTGCTGGTCCCATTTCACCAAAACCACCGAAACCAAAACCAAAGCTGACAGGCAAATTGTCGATTTGTCAGCCTACATATGTCAAATACATACATATGTCAACTTGGTGAAATACGAGCCTGGACCCTATTTCACCAAAGCTGACAGGCACGACAATTGTCAAAAAACACTATAATTGTAGTTGGTGAAACAGTTTTCACATGAAAATTGTCGATTTGTCAGCCTACATAATATATGTCAAATACAGACATATGTCAACTTGGTGAAATAGGAGCCAGCTGATGTTATAATAACCCTCATTAGACTACCGTTTTGTTATTACTGTGTGCAAAAACAACATGATTACGAAACATGAAACTATATATAACGAAAGAAATCCTCTGCGTGACTGTTGCTCCTAATGAATGTGGAGTCGTGTAAAATTAATTACCTGCCACTTAATTAATAACTCGCATTACACGCTCTACAATACCATTCATCATTAGCGGCCGCCAGGGTTGCCACCTGTTATCATATTGACGAAAAAAAAAAAACCCGCCGGCGGGGACGTCCACCGCGCGATCGCGACAACAGTGACACATATAGTCCCTATTCGTCCCGGTACCGCCGCACACCGGGTAGGGTTAATCCGACCCAGGTCGGGCCTAGCTGAGTTTCTTGCTGGACTCTTCTCAGCTAGGCTAGGTTTAGTGAACCAGCGACAAAACTCCCAGTAGCTCGAAACAATATCTACTATAAAGGCATTCATTTTAAAAATAGCAGTACCCTAAACTGAATATTACTAAGGAAATATAAATATATCTTAAACTTCCACCAAACCGAATAAACTTAATGTTCATAATGTTAGTGACAACCCTGAGTGCCTGAGTCAACAGTTGGCTGCTATAGCTGACAGTAAACTCCCTCAATTAGCTTAGAAACTCAATCCTTGTTGTAGGCAGTAGTTAAATCTACTAAATAATAAGTTAATGCGTAGCATATGATTGTGAAGTATCACAGCTCAATCAGTTGAGGATGGCTTGACATGAAGTTAAATAAATAAATATTAGAGGACAATCTTACACAAATCGAACTAGCCCCACAGTAAGCTCAAGAAGGCTTGTGTTATGGGTACTAGACGACGATATATTTAATAGATATAAATACTTAAATACATAGAAAACATCCAAGACTCAGAAACAAATATTCATGCTCATCACACAAATATTTGCCCTGACCGGGATTCGAACCCAGGACCGTCAGCTTCACAGGCAGGTGCACTACCCACTAGGCTAAACCGGTCGTCAAAATAATCGTCGGTCGTCAATTATAAGTTTTTAAAGTTTTAAGAGCCATCCCTTTTTCGCAAAATGTACCTTTGTATTGGAACGTACGTTTACCATGGCGCTCGTGGTCAATGACGTCACTGATCTGTCGCGCTTTCTCTCTCTAACCAGCAACATTAAAACAGTTGTAGCTTCGTTATTTCTTGAGATATTTGACTAGGATTTTCACCATTTGGCATATTTATTTGTGATAATACTGATAATCCACATCGAAAGGGACCTTATGGCGGCAGGCGCTTACGTTGCACCTATTCACTATTGTATTGGAACAGCGGCAATAAAGGCGTAAGTGCCGGCCATAAGGTCCCTTTCGATGTGGATTATCACATTTGCCTTGTTTCTTTTGGAGTAGATTTAGGGAGTAGTCTTTTGAGTCAAAATCCCAATTATTTTAAAATAAATACCAAGTACAAATCATAAGCACTAAAATAAAATAAACAATCATAATCATAACAGACCGACCCAATAACGGTTGACATGACAATGTCGAATCATAAAATCAAAACATCCTAAATAACATCATAATGTCAACAAAATTTTAATCTTATGAATTCCACGATAAAGTTGTTTCTACTATAACCGTCCCTTCATCCTCAAATTCAAATAGCTACAGCTACCGTAGAGTCGCGACAATGCTAACAAGCTACACTAAATCAGAAGGTCCATAACAATACGGAACCCTTGATGCTATGGAACCAGTAATTGACGTCGTAAACGTCTCGTTAGACCCCTCTTTGTTAGAATAATGTGTGGGCGGAGGGTCCGTATTGCAACGGTTTGTCAGACATTAGTTATTTTTGTAACGTATTCATTTTAGTAAATAGTCGATTGGTTTAATTTTTTCGTCTGGCATTTTAGGGCTTTTAACATTTTTTTTTTCATTAGTTTAGACAAAGCTCGTTAAGGCCGGGTTTTATAAATATCCGTTAAACCAAATGTCAGATCAAATTCCAGTAAAAATATTCGACCTGGGTGACCTTCAGTGATTACCTATTTTATTTTATTTAATCGTATGGCAATAGACAATTATAGAGGGCAATCAGAGTACAGCTTTGAGGTTGTTAAGCCAGGCAGTCATGTCAGGTGACAAGACGTCCAAGTCTTCAGCAGGTCCAGGGTAAGAGTGGAGGGGGCAGCGCTGGAAGATGTGCTCGGTGGTTTAGTCTTCCTCTCCGCACTCACAGAGTGGAGAATCCCTCCAACCCCATTTATGTTGGAAGACATTGCAGCGCCCGTGCCCAGTTCGCAGCCTATTTTATTTATTTATTTTAACTAGGTTAGTTATTCTTATTTAATAATTTATTATTGTTGAAATTCCAGTAACTCAGTAAATTTTTTGACATAACTTACCGACATAAGGTATAAGGTCTAACGGATCATTATAAAACCGAGCCTCAGAGATCTATCGAAAAGATTGAAATTTGAACTTCTAGCGTGAAGAAATAATGTAGAATTACACTACACAAAAATTACTGTGGACTGTAAAAGAAACAAAGAAACACAATAACTGAACAAAATATTGACAAATGCCTTGGTAACTGTCAAGGAATCCTAAATATCATCGTAAAAATAAACTTAAATGCTGCCGATTTGTGGTTAAAGAATTTCTATTTATCTCAAAGTTTACATTTCACTTAAACCCGTAATTAGGTCATACGGGGATTTAGGTTCGTGTCTTTTCTGTGGACATATCAAAAGTAAAGGGCTACAAAGCTTAATTTTGGATTGGACCAGTAACCCGCATAAACAGTGTCTCCGTTTCTATAAATCCCTGTAATAATAACATAGCTAACATGCACATAAGCCGTTAACTATTGACCACAGGAGGGACGACTTTTGTTTTTTCAGCTAAGTATGACCCAATTGTCAACGACAGTTTACAAAAAGGATAGCATTTCTATTGTTCAAACACAATAATAAGTGATCCAGTATTCCAGAAATCAATTAAAATGTACTAAATTTTGACGACCGGTTTAGCGACAACCGGTTTAGCCTAGTGGGTAGTGCACCTGCCTGTGAAGCTGACGGTCCTGGGTTCGAATCCCGGTCAGGGCAAATATTTGTGTGATGAGCATGAATATTTGTTTCTGAGTCTTGGATGTTTTCTATGTATTTAAGTATTTATATCTATTAAATATATCGTCGTCTAGTACCCATAACACAAGCCTTCTTGAGCTTACTGTGGGGCTAGTTCGATTTGTGTAAGATTGTCCTCTAATATTTATTTTTTATTTTTTTATTTATTTAAATATTTACGAAATTACGCGTAGAGCTTCCGTAGAGAGCGGGATGGTTAATTGCAAACACACGCGTGTACTTGCGTGTGTGTTCGTATACTTTTGACATGAATGCTTTATATTGTAACTAGCGACCCGTCCCGGCTTCGCACAGGTGCAATGCTGATGATATTATACATATAAACCTTCCCCTTGAGTCACTCTATCTATTAAAAAAAACAGCATCAAAATCCGTTGCGTAGTTTAAAAGATTTAAGCATACATAGGGATATAGGGACAGAGAAAGCGATTTTGTTTTATACTATGCAGTGATTTACATCTATGAAATAAATGAATCTGAATCTGTTAGAGCGGGACATTTGTAATGGAATGGCCTCGCCTTTAAAATAAAACACCTAACATCTACCACGTCCCAGAATATTAGTTTATTTTACACATTTTGATACGAAAATGTTTTGATTGCTACTGAATATTTAATCTTTCATCTGTGTTGAATACTCGTACACCAACATGATTTACGTATTTTTCTTCAGTGATATCAAAATAATATATGAGTAAGATGTAAATCGATAATTTCGTGTTTTCCGTAGAAATAAAGGAGTTTTTTTTAAGAAAGAAATAAGAAATATTTATTCGAGACAAAGACAACAATTAATACAGCAAAAATAGAATATAAAAATAAACAAAAAAGTTGTGTTATCTCGAAACGGTACCATTTCAGTATAATGCGGGCAATCGCCAGCGCTGGTCTTCCGATGGGACCGTCGAGTGATTTCACGGTGTGTAACTGTACGAACATAAAATAATAATATATATATATTTCTAGCCTATTTGAGTGTCCCACTGCTGGGTAAAGGCCTCCCCTCCTTTCCTCCATCAACACAAACAAAAAGCTAACAAAGAAGTTTTTAAGAAGAAAATTCCCCTCACTCCCAGACATATTGAAATATAATAAACGGATCACTCGTCTTTAAGGTCGAATATCTTTCGACATGTTCTCGTGACTAAGGACCACATATTGGTCTGAAACATCGAGGGATATTCGACCTTAAAGACGTGAGTGACCCATTTACTTTTCAAAACGAGTTTTTCTATAAATTAAGCCTGTCTAACAGCTCTCCTCAAAATCGCTGGAGCTGTTTTCGAGCCTTTTAAGACCAGTTATAGGATTTTAGCACTGTTTTATTATTATTAGATTAGATTAGATTAAGTAGATCATTTATTTCATGATAAGGAATTACATTATAAATTTGCACACATGTCAAAATTACAAGAATTGTTATCATGATCGTCATAACAGGAAAAATAAAAATAACATAATGTCAACTAGAGTAATACAAACGATAAAAAGTAAACAGAATTATTAACTAATAACGATTTTATTGCATCGTGCATAAAAGTCCTCAAACTTTAAATAAACCCCCAAATAAAAAAAAAACAATAAACAAATGATTTCTATCCAAACCATTCTTCGATTCAGTTAAAAATTAACAACGTTTAAACAAAAGCCTTTAAAAATCGCTCTCAGCCCTTTCAAAGTTAATAAAGCACTTTGACCTCCCATAAATAACGAAATAAATTACTTAAGACCAATTAAATTTATGACGGCCCGTCTACAATGTGCGCAAGGCGAGGCTTCGGGAATAACCTGATAATTAAGTTATTGGGCCATTATAGCAGCGCCCATTATTGAGAAAACTGGGCTGAGGCAAATATTTGGGGACTTGTAATGTGGGGCAGTTATACTGTTATTGTTGAATTGTGTCGATATTGTTGAGAGTAGTACGCACCATGTACCGCTTGAACAACAGATATTCACTTCGAGATGTATCAAAGAAAAGAAGTTCCTGACACTAACTGTAATCTACATTTTAGAACTCTGTTTATTTGTTAAAC
This sequence comes from Epiblema foenella, assembly GCA_963556455.1. NCBI lineage: Eukaryota > Metazoa > Arthropoda > Insecta > Lepidoptera > Tortricidae > Epiblema > Epiblema foenella. The sequence goes on along the minus strand of OY747109.1, from coordinate 20,061,814 downwards.
GAAACGGCGAGTATTTCACTAAAAAAGCATCTCTGCGTCACAATCTGAGAACACAATATAAGTTTAACTATGAAATTCCTCGAGTACACAATAAACTGATGCACAAGAGTGCCTTCATTGCCGCCATGCGAGTGTTCAATAAATTACCCATCGAAATTAAGATATTAGAAAACACAGCATTTAAATCTACACTAAAAAAATGGCTCATCAACAAAGCTTTCTACAGCACTCATGAATTTTTCAATGATGTGAATTAATGTTTCATTACTTAGCTATTATTTACGCTTGCATGCAATTTAGTTATATTGTCATATATTGTATGTCCGTGATGGATAAACTGTTGAATCTATATTTTATTTTTGTCACCTTTGTACACAGTTTTACAATAAAGTTTTCTATTCTATTCTAGTAACATGTTTTACTACTCTCAACAATTTAAAATGTTGATACCAGATTTCTAAACTTCGATGGGATTCGTGAAATGAAATCCAACTGCTTTTTAACACCTAATTATTTACCATTCGAATGCGAGTATCAGACTGTGTGATCTGTAGAGATTAAACTGTATTATTTTCGTATGAATATTTTATATACATAGGTGATTTAGGTAGGTAGTTTTTTTTTGAACCTGACTGTGGCTTTATAGGCCGGGCCCAATAAAGCGATAGGAGTGCGCGGTTGGAGAGTAGCCTGGGGAGAATCCAGGGGAAAACCTCCGGCACGACCACGCGTGTTGTTTGGAACACTGGAATACTTTAAGAGTTTGCGCTCCAGTGAGATTGGTTGAGCGGTTTCAACCGAATCTGAGGTGTGAGTGGAATCGAGCTACTGGGAGTTTTGTCGCTGGTTCACTAAACCTAGCCTAGCTGAGAAGAGTCCAGCAAGAAACTCAGCTAGGCCCGACCTGGGTCGGACTGACTCTACCCGGTGTGCGGCGGTACCGGGACGAATAGGGATTATATGTGTCACTGATGTCGCGATCGCGCGGTGGACGTCCCCGCCGGCGGGAATGCCTAAGTGTACGCGTCGTGTCAGAGTTGGACGCCGTAAGCGCAGCGTTCCATCTTTCGATAGACGCTGTGATTACGTCGTCCGGGTCCGTAAGTGTGTGCCTAGGACGCCGGACCGTGCGGCCCCTAATCAGTGATCGCCGAGTAACGACAGAGGGGGGAGGGATGGGAACGTAGTCGACAGCCTTCCTAACTAACGGATTCCTATGATGGGTAAATCAGAGTCTAAAATGTATATTTACATGGTATAACCCAGCACACACAGCTAGCTCAAATTCGCTGCGTATTTCTCAAAGGACACTGGTTGATTCACGAGCTCCGTAGTACGATATATATCGCGTATCAGATAATATCGGATACACTGTATTTGTATTGTAGCCAAACGAAGCTAAATTACCTACTTACCTACACGGCCTATCCAAGTAATTATTGCTGTTTTTTACGCCGGTCCTTCTCGAGGCAGACGTTTATTTTATGACGGTTCATAAAATGGTAGTGGTAGTTTTTTGACATCCATAAGTGCATGTAATATGCCTAAATTGAAGAATAAATAATCTAGTTTCATTTCATATCACAAAAAAAAACTAATTGTGTACCCCAAACGAGGGATCAAAGTTGCACTTTTCTTCCTTCTTTTGAGGGCAACAATGACTCTTATTGTACTGTCACGTTTTGTGGCCGAAATATACTAAAACGTTATATAAAACCTGTAGGTATTAAGCAGTATATTAAAAGCTGTGTGTGCCACTCGGCAGAAACAATATTTCCGTCTTTGGCGTAAACAATTGAATCTCTTATTGCGTTGCGCTAAAAATTCTACTTTAGAATCCCACGCTATGCTTGGGATTCTATTGTAGAATCCTTCGCTTAGCCATGATTTAATGGAGTTCCCTCCCCGGAGTTTATCTTCACTGTATGACGTTAATTTTGTTATAATTGTAAACTCGAGATTATTATTCCTTCTTGAACTGTAAATTAATATTTTGACATGAAGAATGTATTACTTATTATAGTCAGACTTTCTTAAATTGTAAATTAATATTTTGACATGTAAAAGTGCCCTTGTGGCCTATTTGCAGAATAAATGTTTGTATTTGTATTTGTATTTGTAAACGTCACTTTTCGTCTCTATCATATATTTATATGCATAAGTGTTAAAAATTGGTAGACCACTTTGCTGAATGTAGCTGCTCATATGTTCAAATTCGCGAGTAAATGCCGGTAAATCATCTCTCAAAGGACGTCATTCGGTTCACGAGCGGGTAACGCGATATTTGGCCACATTCAGCGCGGAACCCGTTTATGTGCGCGTGCGCGTGTCAGGTTGCGGACACACACGAATCACACGATCTTCCTGCTCTTTGCATTGGAATAAAACGGCGTATGTGCACCTCAGGGTGCGTTGCACGAAACTGTCTATAATCGTAAGCGGTGTTCGTTAAAATCTGAGTGTATGGAAAGTTTGTCAAGTTTCTATGGGATGACAGCTGCCGGCGCCATATTTGACGATGACCGGCCTGTGATCGTATGTTGGTGCAACCGACCCTTCATGTTCGAAATGTGCAAAATACGGTAAGTAACATACAACAGCAAACTAATTTTATTTTTACCTTACTATAAAACTTACGATAATACTTGGAAAACATCAAACTTCAACCTGTTTATGCTATTAAAGATTTCTGAATACATGAAAACAAAAAAAGACGCCGTTTGACAGTAAAAATGTGTGACTTAATTATTTATATTCCCCTACAAAGTTCACACCAACCAAGCGATATTAATGTTTATTTTAAAGACGCTGATTTGCCTTAGAAAAATACCATATTGTCGGGAATCTAAAAATATCTAATGAATTCTGGAGTGCTACGATAGCTTATTGAATCAAGTATGTAGCTGTTAAATGGCTCCAATGGCAGTCATTAGTTGGATTTCCGCTCCATAACAATACCCATGAGTTTTTCGGAACCCATGCACAGAATATCATTTTACAATTATCGTTAGCTAAAAAGGAGTCGCTAAATCTAATGTTCAAACAATAATTATACTTATATTAACTATATTCTTTACCTAGTTTTAAATCTAGTACTTTGTGAGTTCTTCAGGGCGAAAGCGAACCACTACCACTAGTTATTTTGATTGGCTCATCACAAGATCCATAAAACGCAGCAACAATGTTAACTCCAGCAAACCGTTACCAAGACTTGACCATCCCTATTTTTAGATCCTAAACACAGATGCGAGGGAGATAGCAGTTGAATAATTTAAAGAAAGCCGAGACAATGGTGCGTCGGTCCGTTTGTCCCATTGTTCTGTCGGCGGTCATATTTCGCTACAGAACGTACTGGAGGTACGACTTATTTCTGCATTAGAATTTGCCCGCAACTCACCTAGCGTTCGCTTGGGACTTGCTTGGAACGGAAGAATAATGCGCGATAACACATGAAAATTTTAACTTAAAATTTTGTGACAATTTCACTGGCGTTTTCAAAGATTAACGTGAAATGAAATCATTTATTCTTCAATTTAGGCATATTACATGCACTTATGAATGTCAAAAAACTACCACCGGCGGGGTAATCACGTAACTTTTGTACTACCGTTAGGTAGATTTTAATGTCAAATTTTGATTGTCAGTTCATAAAATAAACCTCTGCCTCAGCTTTAATGTCAAGGTACCTTGCGAGTATCTTGACGCTGGTCTTCCGTGGATACCTGTCCAGAGAGCGCACCAACTTAGAAATTTCAATCATAAAACCTTACAGAATCTTCATCTTGATTGATGGCAAAGAAATTAGGCGTTTAAAACGCTCTGAAATTCACCCGCCAAAATTGTAACTTCACTACATAGTATAAAATAAAGTCGCCTTCTCTGTCCCTATGTCCCTATATCCCTATGTATGCTTAAATCTTTAAAACTACGCAACGGATTTTGATGCTGTTTTTTTTAATAGATAGAGTGACTCAAGGGGAAGGTTTATATGTATAATACATGCATCAGCATTGCACCCGTGCGAAGCCGGGGCGGGTCGCTAGTTAGCTATAAATCCGATAATCACAGCTTAAATCCGTTTGACGTTTACCTGTGGGGTTCCACTAAAATTAAAACACAAATACCCATAATTACATTAAATTACAGTCAGCTCAAGCTGATGGTGATTCTCATCGTTAAAGTTAATTGATGTCCCTACCGGTCCGAACGTTAAGTGAAAGTTGAGGAAATGCAATTTAAACTTATTGTTGACTCCAGTTCACTCTATACCTGGATCCCTAACTGTTAAAATAGTTAAAGTCAGAAATAATCACTCACGAGTCGTTAACAATCCGGGCCCGGTAAGGACAAATTAAGAAAATGTTAAATTTTGGAATGAGAATTAGAGAGGTAGCACAGCAAAATGTCACCTTGCACGAATTTGGAGCAGCCCAACTGGGGAAGTACCTCCACCTTGCAGAAGACCACAGCCATAATAATATTATCTACTATACAAGTATGTAGTGTTGTGTTCCTGGAGGTGAGCAAGGTTGCCAGAGCTCCCGAGGATGCACTGTGTTGAGAGCGAGGGACCAAAATTTGTCCCTTCTGCTGTCAACACAGTGAATTCTCAAATTTCATAAAGGGTCGGCAACGCGTACGTGACTCCTTTGGAGTTGCGGGCGTCTATAGGCTGCGATCGCTGCTTAGCATCAGGTGGACCGTGTTTGCCACCGGCGTTGTATTAAAAAAAAGAATCAACCTGATCTCACCGAATAAGGCTGTGAACAGAATGTTGCAAAACAGCTGTTTGGGTAAGGTTTCGATGAGATCCTGCTTATGTAGGATTCACATCAAAAGGCAGAAGTCAGCGCGCGTCTTGGATTGAAAGGAATTTCAACTTTCTACACTGTACTTATACTCCATATTTAAATGACAGCCCCGCACGCTCCGGCTGCTTCCGGCTGTTGGCGATTGATTTTGCCATTTGAAAATGAAATCTAATTTCTGTTACAGTGTTTAGTAGAAACAAAACCTAAGATACTAGAACATTTAATTGAAGTCTATATGTTTTATACTGGTATATGTTTCTGTAATTTATGTAGTGTACAAATGAATGTATAGACTTTAGCGGGTATTCACAACAGTTTGAAATCACAAAGTCACACGTTTGAAGTAATTAGAGTAGAATCCGTATATAGCGACACTCAATGGACCGGTGATACTACTTCGCACCAACAGAACGTCGCACAAAACGGACTGATATCCTTAGTGTTATTTATGAAAATCTAACAGGTTTTCAACGCGGGAAAATATTATGTGCATCTTCATAATAAGCGGATTCTACTGTTTACCTAATAGTTATAAAATCCACATCACTACATAGTATAAAACAAAGTCGCTTTCTCTGTCCCTATATCCCTATATCCCTACGCATACGAAGTCATTAAATTCTCAAGTTTTATCGGAAGAAAAGAACACATTTCACTTTAACTTACTCCATATTTACGAACAATAATTCTAAACATAGGTTCGTATATTAAGCATACTCATCTATTGTTTATTCTATGCAATACATCTTGTTCTATGTTCTTGCTCTATGTGTACACAACCGGGTTGTTACTACTCTATTGCCCTGCTTGAAGATCAATGTAGCGAAGTAGCGATCTCTAAATGAGCATCGGAATTCCCCTGTTCCCTATAAAACAGGTTTACCTAGTTTAGGGCACAGGACACCGTTCCTAGGCTTATCTAGTAATAAGTGCACTCTATGTACCTACTCTAGTATATACACCATAAGCTGATGTATTGATACCCAATAAATATATTTTCATTTTCATATTATAAAACATTTAACAATAACGTAAAATTAAATAAACACTAATAACTATGCAAATTCAGAACCAACAGTCTCAATTACATGCATGCGAACACACCAATTTACGGCAGACCACATCTTCATAATCCAAATAAGTTTTCACGGTTCAAAGTATTTTGGTTAATCTTGTAGGGAATAGTGACCAGGAGCTATGACCTGGGGTAATTAGGATGAGTGGTTGGTCCGCAGTTCTAGTTTCGCTGGTCGTTATAACGAAGTGTCCGCATCAGCGAATGCCTCGGGCTGAGTACTGCCGAGCGCAAACGGGTTTTAGTTTATTTGTGCTCGTTTTATGGGACACTCAATGGATTAGATTTAACTGAGACGTCGATTCTGTTGCGAGGTGCGAGGTTGAGGCAAGTTAATTTAGCTTGGTGAGCTTTGTTTAGGGCATATACAGAAATCACGGGAGGTTTCCCCTCGGTGATCTTCGCTTTGGTGAGGTTCTATGCGACCCCCCCACGAAACATATAATATCAACTAACACAATACCATTACAGTTTAATATTTAAATAGTGAAAAAATACACGTGAACTGATATTGTGTTTATTTTGTGTGTGTGTGTGTGTGTGTGTGTGTGTGTGAGAGAGAGAGTGTGAGTGAGTGAGTGAGTGAGTGTGTGTGTGTGTGTGTGAGAGAGAGAGAGAGAGTGAGTGAGTGAGTGAGTGAGTGAGTGTGTGTGTGTGTGTTTGTGTGTGAGTGCGTGTGCGTAAGCGTGTGCGTGTGTGTGTGTGTGTGTGTGTGTGTGTGTGTATGCGTTTGTGTTTGTATCAGTGGAATAGTCCACTCGCTTACTGGCCTTTTTTTAGGAATTGCCGGAAACATCACTATACTCGTCGAACAGAAAGTTGTAGACAAGAAAAATGCAAAAAACTGAAACCAACTTAAATAAAAACAAACATTAAATTCTAGGAAACACAAAACTCCCAAGTGAGACCACACACAAATGTCATGTTTTGTTGCACATCGGCATCAATAGTCGGTGTATTGTAATTGCCCACATGACTCTTCACAAACAGTGACCAATTTTATAATACCCCCATCTGATTTTCAATCGTATATCTTAATCACAAAGTTGAATATCCAATGCAGAATTTTGGTTAATGTCTTATTAAGCTTGGCTCTTTCGACCCCTGCTGCTTTTCAAACCGCTTAATACTGAACAATAAAAAAAAATGCTTTTATTTCAGACCTTATGATCCATAATGGGTTAGTAACAATAACAATATCGTATCTCAATAACAATATGGCTATTCCAATATAATATATCTCTTGGGCCTCTTGGCATAGTTTAGTAAAATATCAACTTACGCAAATGCACCGATTAATTTCACTTTCCAACATATGCTTAATAAATTATAGTTAGGTGATGTTTACCTTCAAATTCTGGGACATATTTTTAGGAACCCAGAAATATGAACCTGATAGCCATTGCTGTACCTGTAACAAAAAAAGGTTTGTGAGTCAGTTATCTTTCTTTTAAATAAGTACTTAAAGGTATTTTTTTTTTACAACGTCGGTGGCAAACAAGCGTACGGTCCACCTGATGGTAAGCTGCCACCGCAGCCTATAGACGCCCGCAACTACAAAGGAGTCACGTACAGTCGTACACGTTAGAAAATACGAGGATGCACTGTGTTGACAGCAGCAGGGACAAATTTAGGTCCCTCGCTCTCAACACAGTGCATCGTCGGGAGCTCTGGCAAACTTGCTCACCTCCAGGAATACAACACTACATACTTGTATAGTAGATAATGTTATTATGGCTGTGGTCTTCTGCAAGGCGGAGGTACTTCCTCAGTTGGCCTACTCCAAATTCGAGCAAGATGACATTTTGCTGTGCCCCCTCTCTGATTGTTCTGTCTTAAGTGTACAGCACTTTAAGAGAACAATAGCAATAAATATTATGAGGGGTTGCTACTTTTAAAGCACTTATCTAACAACAATAATAATAAATAATGAAATCTGATAACCACTTTTTATGTAGCTATAATTACGAAATTGCTCGTTTAAATCTACATTACGGTTTAAATCCATAATAAATCATTTACTAAGGCCGGGTTTTATAAAGATCTGTTAGATCAAATGTCAGATCAAATTTCAGTAACTCAGTACATTTTTTGACATAACAAACCAACATAAGTTCTAACGGATCTTTATAAAACCGAGCCTAAGTAACTTTTTGAACCTAACTGTGGCTTTATAGGCCGGGCCCAATAAGGCTAGGAGTGCGCAGTTGGAGAGTAGCCTGGGGAAAATCCAGGGGAAAAATTCCGGCACGACCACGTGGGTGGTTTTGAACACTGGAATACTAAAAGAGTTTGCGCTCTAGTGAGATTGGTTGGTTTGGTTTCAAACGAATCTGTGGTGTGAATGGAATCGAGCTACGTAAGTAACGTAATTCGTAACTAGTTAAGTGTCAATTTCACTGAACATGAATAAATAATGTTTAAACCAAGATTAGTCCATAAAATTTTGATAATTAATCTTGGATTAAATATGTCCGTATAATTTACTTGTTTATCTGAATCGAAACAGTATTGAATTAAACTAAGAATCATTTTTTTCTATTTAGAAAGTAAATTATAATAATGTGTTTCATAATGTTTGATTGGGCGATATCATTCACCATCTGTATCTACTGATTCAAGTGAATGATACTAAAGATCAAAGCACAAAGAAAAACGGAAATGCTTTGAAAAATAGGAATCAGAGATACCGGTTTCGATTCATGTTTTCTTTTTTCAACCAGTATTACAGTTACCAATATTATATTTTCTTTGATCTTTGTATTAATTGTGACATTGTTAGTAGCTACCAAATTCTACATCAGCCAGACACGTAATGAATTCAATTTTGTTAAACTCTTCCTAAAACACACCGCGCTCGTAATTTGTGCACAGTATTTTCTCGTACTGCCCTAATGCGACCTTGTGTCGTGGTATGGTGTCGTTGATAAACTAAAACTCAAAATATTCTTTATTCAAATAGGCCTAGCAACAAGCACTTTTGAATCGTTAGTTATCTATCTATACATATAATAAAGCTGTAGAGGTTCGAAAGTCTGTACATAGAAGATATTAGCAAAAAAATCGATGGAGGGGTCTTAGAATCGATAACAGAACACATTTCAACAGTTTTTAGAATTTGTGTCTGTTTGTCTGTCTGTTTATTTGTCTCACCATCACGCGAAAACTAGCCAATAGATTCCAATAGAACCTTCACTAATACTTTTAATTGATCTTCGGACGGGTTATAGGCTATAAAAATCATACAGATTGGGGATGAAAGGGGGTGAAAAGAGGGGTTGAACTTTGTATGGGAAGTCCTTCAATTCGTGACATAAAGGCTTGAAAATTGGTAAGCATATAATTGGAAGCAAAATAAAAAGAATCCTATTCAAAAATTGTACAATAAACAGATAATATGTGAAACAAGTGCGAGTCGGGCTCGCGCACAAAGGGTTCCGTAGCAGCAAATATAATAAACTTATAAGGTTCAGCCATCGTTTTCAGTGTAAGCACAATAACTTAACCAAAATTACAGTTAAATCAACCTATCTCAAAAACTATAAGAGATACTTTGATCAAACCAAAAATCGTTGAAAGAGTTAATTAGCATGCATCACCTCTATTTTTTTTAGAATTTTATACCCCGTAGTTATAAAAATAGAGGGGGGGGGACATACTTTTTACGACTTTGAGAGCTGATATCTCAAAAACCGTTCACTTTAAGAAAAATGTTTTTTAGAAAACTTTATATCATTTTAAAAGACCTTTCCATTGATACCCCACACGGGTATGTACATCGAAAAAAAAATTTTCATCCCTCAGTTACATGTATGGGGGGCCCCACCCCCAATTCTTTTTTTTACTATTTAGTGTCATAATTTTGTAGCGGTTCATACAACACATATTCCCATCAAATTTCATCACTGTAGTACTTATAGTTTCCGAGTAAATCGGCTGTGACAGACGGACAGACGGACAGACGGACAGACGGACAGACGGACATGACGAAACTATAAGGGTTCCGTTTTTGCCATTTTGGCTACGGAACCCTAAAAATGGAGGGTAAAAAAGGGGACTAACGACAAATAACCAAAAATCTCCCAACTCATAGTGACTGTTTGAAATTAGAGATTTAATTATGTTAGTCAGTTGTTGTCAACATTGTCAAACCAGTGCCTTGAACTTCGTCTACCTATAATTGATATATCTTCGTTGTTAGAGTGGTCGAGTGTGAATGGTGTCATCTGAGGGCCTACAAAATACAGCAAATTCCTACTATTCCCACTAATATTATAAATGTGAAAGTTCGGATGTTTAGATTTTGAATATTTGTTACTCAATCACGCAAAAACGGCTGACCGGATTATGATGAAACTTGGGACACAACGAGTTTATAGCCTGGATTAACATATAGGATACTTTTTATCCCTTCGTCATCCCTCAAATAGATAAATTCGGGGGTGGAAGTTGAATTTCATAGATCCAGAATCATGTAGAATATTTACAATACCCGCTGACTTACGAAAATTCGACTCAGATGAACCAGTGTAAGTCTGAGCTCCGAATATGCACATAGTTGTCACGAATCGTAGGGTCAAGATACAGTAAGGACGTATCGTGAGGCGAGTGTAGACTGTTGTAAATTCACGATATTTGACGTTTGGCGTGTCAAAGACGTGCCATTACACAGATGCCATTCGTTCAAATCGAATCGAAGTTAATGTAGATTATTTACTACTTGCAGAATAAATTAAAGTGTTTAGTTTTACCATCGTAGTTATAAACTGATAAATGTCGCTACCAATTGATTATGATGAGCTATTATTATGAAAGATTTCGGATCTTTGTGACTCTTAGAGCTTAATTATCTCAAAACCAAAGCGACTCATGTGAATCTGAATGTATACCGCATTTCAGTACTTACCTGAAGTTCTATTAATTATTTACATGCATAATTGTAAGCAGTACCTAAATAACGCAAATCTATTATGTTTTAGATTTGCGTTATTTAGGTACTGACTTACAGCCTTTAAAGCGCTTGCGTTTTAAATCAAAACTTGCTGACCCATTGAGCCTAAATAACTTTACTGTTTATAAAATTGGAGATTAAATAGATTGGACGTAGACGATTGTTGTCAGCATTGACTGACCAGCGCTTTGATATATATGCCTACATAAAAATTATAGAAATTCCACTTCACTCTATTCTTTTTACTGAAAAAAAAATGGATGATTGAGAAATGTAAAACAGTTTTCTTTTTCTTGAACCTGACTGGCTTTATAGGCCGGGCCGAATAAAGCGATAGTGAGTGAGCGTTTGTTTGGAGAGTGGCCTGGGGAAAATCCAGGAGGAACCTCCAACGCGACCACACGGGGGGTTTAAACACTGCAACTGGAATACTCTAAGAGTATGCGCTCCAGTGAGATTGGTTGAGCGGCCTCAACCAAATCTGAGGTATGGGTGGAATCAAACTACTGGGAGTTTTTTCGCTGTTTCACTAAACCAAGCCTAGCTGAGAAGAGACCAGCTAGGAATTCAGCCAGGCCCGACCTGGGTCGGACTGACTCTACCCGGTATGCAGCGATATCGGGACGAATAGGGACTATATGTGTCTGCGATATAGCGATCGTGCGGTGGACATCCCCGCCGGCAGGGTAATTTTGTGTCTATCCTAAGGACCTATAGAAACCGTTACAAATCTTTTTGGTTACTATAAGTCAGCTTATCCAAAATATTTATACATAATTGTAAAATGATAATATGCGCGTAGGTAGTTAAAAAGATTACTACTGTTTTAAATTACAAGTTGAAGTTAAGGAAGCGCGAGTTTTTTTGGTAGATGTCACTCTGAGTATGCATCCCCAAGGCTTTGAAGAAGAGAAGAAAGAACTGGTTGAACGATTTGGTAACCGAGTGTGATTACTGATTATTCATGCAGACAGCTTAGTTAAAGTGATTGGCTGCGTATGTCAGGATGTCACCGGTTCGATTGTACGTTTTGGAAAGTGTTTCTTCACTAGAAAAATACCTATGATTAAGGGAGAAAATTTAACACTTTTGTAAACGTGTTTGTCTTAGTCAACTACAAGGACATATGAAAAAAAATCTTAGTAAACTAGAAGTATTAAATAAAGTTTCATACAGAGGGATAATGCGTAGAGACATGTGCCCAAGGTGACCGGTGTTCACTGCAAGTAGAGAGTGTTATATTGTTGTAGGTCATTACAGATCTTGGTTTATAATGTAGGACTCCTAACATGTTGCAATTCGAGAAACATAGAAGTTTTTGTTCCATTCAATCATAATATGTTTTCCCCTGTAGTTGCTACATCAAGCATGTCAGTACTAAGGCTCGGAAAGTAGGGAATTGGGAAACTTCATAGAACAAGCGAACGAATGTGCATACGTACGCAACATCGAACCATGACACCACTATGCTACATGGATTTGATGACGTAGTTTCTTAACACACATTGTGTTTCGTTACGTGGTATAAGAAATCATAAAAATTATTTGTACGTTATATGGGATCCCATATATGTTATATGGGATCGAGTCGACGGCGTTCTCGGGGCTGGAATGAAATGTGTATTTAACGTCTGAATTTCCTGGCCAGTACCCTTGACCAGTACCTATTGAAAAATCATATTACCCATTTTGTTTCATTATCCGCCTATTATATCCTACTTCAAGACACATACCTCCTTTCATGAACAAGGGGGCCCATTTCACTTGCTAATATATTTATATGAATAAGAAACTTTGTAAGGCTGTAACTTTGAGACGTAAAAACGTTTCATGAGTGAGTCAGTCAAAGTTAAGTAGTTTATAACCTAACCTGCAGAATATATCTACCGAGGGGAATAGTCAGTAGACGTTCACGCGAACGAAGTCGCGGGCAAAAGCTAGTATATTACATAAATTGAATCTAATTATTCTAAGCAATTTATTGATGTCTAAGCAATTTATTGATGCATTTAATTATTTTTCTTTTGGCTATTATTTAGTGTATGGCGGTCCGTGAGTCACCGACGGTAGGGGAAGATTGGCACCATTCGTACACGGGGACGCTACGTACAGTCACTACTACAGCTTGTTAGTACAGCGTATTTGAACGGCTTTGTGTGTGTGCGTAGGCGCCGGCGGCGGTCGGTTGCCCACGAAGTTAGCCGTTGGTGCGGCGGCTGCGAGCGACACGAGAGGTTGTCATGTGTTTTCGCACGCTTAAAGTAAAAATTTTGTCGATGTTCTTGGATGTTTTGTGCTTAAGTGGAGTGTCAAATTATATATCTTTATTGCTCAATGGTAAGTAATTACAACCACTATCATAATAATGCATATTATTTGTGCGTGTTTGGACGTGATTTGTGTGTAGGTAACAATCTTTTATTTTTGACCTTCGGGGCAGGTTCGTACGACCACACCGGGGGCACATTCGTTCGCGTATGAATGTTCCCCAGCTCACCTAAGCTCACAAATCCTGACTCTATGAATGTACCCCTATTAACGCGTTTCTTTTTATTTCAGAAAATTTACGAAAATGGTGCGGAATTATAAAAAAAAAGAGACGAGATGCACAGTAATAGATGAAAATAATATGGTTTTGGCTATAAAAGATTGGTTATAAGAGATGTTGTGTTTTTATTTCTAATTGTTTTGTTTCTAAGAAAGGTTTATTTTTTGTTGACAAAAATTAATGTCATTTAGTTATGTAATTGCGTTTTAAAGACCAATAAAACGTTTTTTGATATTTATTTAGTTATTTTATTTAACCTGTACGAAGTTATCCCATACCGTCTGAATGTTCCCCTACCTGTGTACGAATGTACCCCTCCAGTGGGGTAGATTCGGACATTTGGCAGCTTCTACTAAAACTCACTTTGTTCGTTTGTAACAAAAGCTAGTGGCTTCAAACTTTTTTAATAGATAGCTCAATATATAGTTAACGTTATACTGTCTGATTGAGTAACCTATCGTCAATAAAAAAAAATAAAAATCTAAAAAGTGTACGAATGGTGCCAATCTTCCCCTACTGGCTGAAAATCAGCGCTGTAGGTGTCTGACACCTCAGCATAATGCTGAGCCAGTGTCCGTTTCACTGCCGCGGGGACACACATGTTGTGGTTTGTTTTCTTCTGTTGTTGTTGTTTTTTTTGTAATATGTGTGTCTTCTGTGTCTGTGAATAAATGTTTCTTTCTTTCTTTCTTTTTCTATATGAAATTTTTAAAAAGACATGCATTACTGTAATGTATGTCAAAAGAGAGTATAATAAATTCACAAAAAGATCGTCAATATATAAAATAAAAACATAAAAATAGTATAATCTAGACAGTTTCTAGAATAAAATCTGAATGTCAAGAGGAAAATTTAACGTCAACATCTAATGTCATAGTTATGAAAATAGTCATTAAGATGTAATGTCATAATTATTAAAATATAATTAGTATTTCAACCACAATTATATCCGATACGCGACTTGCGATATCCAGGAGGCAGGTAGTCAAAGCTCTCTGTTCAAGTGCTCAGACATCTTAATCTTAATCTAATACAAACTTGCATCTATATATTTTCTTTATCCATCCCTCAAGTCATTTTAACTTTTTAATTTTCTTGTTGCATTTTGTCATACCAGTTGTTTGTAACAGGAAAGCGGTATATGCTCAGAATATTGTTATGTGTTATGTACATTAGGAAAGGTTACGCTCATTTTTTATAATCATGCTGTGCATGCATGTTTTGGGTGGCATTCCCAATCAGAACCTTCGAATTATCAACTTTTCCACATGTAATAAATGTCATCTGTTTTGCGTGCCTATTAAATAAATAAATACGAAAGAGCGTATTCTGTTTAGCTGTTAAAATATACAACAAAATACCGATAGTTATAAGAGCGAAATCATTGCATGTGTTTAAAAATGACATAAGAAAATTATTATTGCTAAGTGTTACTATACCCTGACTTCCTTGTAGATAATCTAAGTTAATGTGTATTCTAGCCGTATTTTAGCTGCTGACTAATTTAAATTTAATTTGTTGACATTATTATAACTTGAATTATTATGTTATTAATGTAAGAAGTATTATTGGACAATGTTTAATTGATTTAACTTGAAGTTTTAATTCGTATGCCTATCAGCGAAACATAGCGTCCATTATTATCTCTGTACCAACACTATTATCTGCGTTTACGAATAAATCATTATGACTATGACTTATGACTTATAAATCGCTGCATCAGTGCCTTTACCATAAGTTTGCATGACCGTACTCGCTAGCGACTGCGTATACGATTTAGTATGCCGATTCTTAGTTCTATTGCGTAACCGCCTGAAGCGCTGTACTTTTGCCTATACAATTTTTTACACAGTCGCTAGCGAGTAAGGTTAGTTTTTAATTAGTTTAAACAACTATTCCTAATGAGTGTGATATAGTCAAAATTCCTTTGTATCGCAATACAATTCCTTGTGTCACCACTCTTCAACTACTTACTATTTTTCGCATTGCTGTTACACTGTCTAAACCACGTTAGTCACGACCCTGTTTTTTATGAACTCAGACCCCTAAAACAAAGGTCACACCTAGTTTAGGGGTCGAAAGTCTCGACCTAGCATATATTACTTTTGTACTATCTAGTTCTAGTATGTAGCACTTGTGTAGCAATTTTGTGTACAATAAACATTTTTCATCATCATCATCATTTCAGCCGAAAGACGTCCACTGCTGAACATAGCCCGTGTGGTTGCCGGGTAAGAATTGCGCCACCCCCATCTCTTCCCGTGGGTTTCGTAGGAGGCGAATAAGGGAAAATCGGAGGGTGGGCAGCAGCATCCTTCGATCATTACCACCATCAAACTGCGGTCGCCAACCCGCTTGCCAAGCGTGGCGACTATGGCAAATCCCCCCAAGGGAAAAATAAAAAAAATAAAAATAAACATTTTTATTATATTATTATTATATATATAAGGTCGGCACAGAAAGCAATACGATAAAGTTGATATCGCTTCAAATTAATTAATCCAAACAATATAACCTAATAATTTTTCGGCCCGATCATACCGCACCAATGATCAAAGCGCCGAAATTAATTTAACTTCCCCCTGCCCACAAACAGACCGCAGGCCGCCATATTAACCCAAGCCACTCTTAAACAGAGATTATGTTGTATGCAGTTACTTATCCTTATTAATATTGAGGGTAGGAATTGAAAATTGGGGTGCTCAAAGAGTCAGAGGGCTACCTGGGGGTGTATTCAGCTAAACATAATTTAATTGGAAACCGTTTGGCATTCAGACCTAGAAAAAGAGATCTGGACAGTGTTGCCAGATGGTTACATTTCTTACATTTTTCGTAACTTTTGACCAGCTCGAGTAACATGTAAGTAACTTCTGTTGTAAGGGAAATTTTCGTAACTGTTAAGAACGATGAAACTCTATTTGAAAAAAGGTCTTTTGTATCTAACCGGGACCTAGCGGGACAATTTATAAGCTTCCATACAAGAAAGATGACAAAAGAAACCACATGATGCGACTCTGTCTATTCGTCTGTTGTACGAGTAAGTAACTATGTATGACATCTGAGATATCCCCCATCAGCCCAGCGTAATTCTGTCGCCGAGCTCGCCGAATCCTAGCTGCATGTGGCTACTAATTTCTTAAAATCGGCAGTTTTGATTATGAGAAACAGAAAAAATGTAACTTTTGCATCAAAAATGTAACTTGTCAAGAAACGAAACGTAATTTACGTTCCAAGGGCCCTGGCAACACTGGATCTGGATGAGGACCATATTTTAGACCATAAATAATTCTCTTACCATTTAATTGATTCCGTTGTTACAGGAAAGTTACCCGTATGAATTGTGAGTAGACGAGTTAATAAAGCATTAACTATGGTCATCATCATCATCATAAATTTAAGAGCCTAGCCTAGCTCTTGTCGGTGGAGTAATCGCCATTCTGTTCGGTTCTCCGCCAAGGCTTTGAGCTCCTGATACGACATTACATTGACCTTCTCTTTTGCTTGATCTATAAACGCACGTCTCGGTCTTCCCCTGCCTCTCTTCCTCTCTATCTTTCCTTCGATTATGGTTTTTATGTAGTTGTAATGTTCACTATGGTACACATCCATAAATTTGTTTCTTACCTTAGACGGAGCCAAATAACACCTATTGTTATTTTTACCTATTGTTTCTTTCCCATGTTATTTTAGTTATGTGCCTTTATTGAATTGTACAGTGACTTGGTCATACTGTAATGCTATACGAATTTTGTTTGCTATAAATAAATAACACAAAACCATGACTAATAAGTATCTTAAGCGCATGCTTATGCACACATATACAAACTAAACCATGCCCAAAATACTTCAGTGTGTGTCGCAACGATGTCAAGATAACACGTTTTGAGTTTTGTGCGTGGTTTAGTGTGAGCGCTACAAATCCGATTACAATCCAAAATGTAGTCGCATAGACCCTCTGTCTCGGTATGCCGATTCCTTTATTAAAAATCACTGGTTGGGACTGAATGTAGAACGAATAATAGGGATTTCTCTCTTCTTTTGCGAACCTAAAAACTCAGTAGTCAATAATTTCATGCCTAATCGTAACCGAACATTCCGATGTTGTTTTTTTTTTGAACCTGACTGTGGCTTTATAGGCCGGGCCCAATAAAGCGATAGGAGTGCGTTGTTGGAGAGTAGCCTGGGGAAAATCCAGGGGAAAACCTCCGGCACGACCACGCGTGTGGTTTGGAACACTGGAATACTCTAAGAGTTTGCGCTCCAGTGAGATTGGTTGAGCGGTTTCAACCGAATCTGAGGTGTGAGTGGAAACGAGCTACTGGGAGTTTTGTCGCTGGTTCACTAAACCTAGCCAAGCCGAGAAGAGTCCAGCAAGAAACTCAGGTAGGCCCGATCTGGGTCGGACTGACTCTCTACCCGGTGTGCGGCGGTACCGGAACGAATAGGGACTATATGTGTCAGTGTTGTCGCGATCGCGCGGCGGATGTCCCCGCCGGCGGGAAACAACACTCAAAAGAAATTAATAACCACTGAGTTCTTCGCTAAGAACTTCGAAATCCGAAGTTCGTATCGTGCCGTCCCTTTCACTCGTATTGTGTATAACACGAGAGTGAAAGGGGCGGCACGATACGAAGTTCAGATTTAACTATAATAAGATATGAAACTTAATTTAAATTTTCTCCATATTCAAACCAACCACTGCTAAAAATGGCACTGCACTTCAGTGTAGTGTGTCTGACGCTTTTGCTAATACAGGCGTGAATATATAAATAAATAACTAAATAAATAAATATTAGAGGACAATCTTACACAAATCGAACTAGCCCCACAATAAGCTCAATAAGGCTTGTGTTATGGGTACTAGACGACGATATATTTAATAGATATAAATACTTAAATACATAGAAAACATCCAAGACTCAGAAACAAATATTCATGCTCATCACACAAATATTTGCCCTGACCGGGATTCGAACCCAGGACCGTCAGCTTCACAGGCAGCTGCACTAGCCACTAGGCTAAACCGGTCGTCAAAATATATGTATTATATACTGAGATTACTTGAATTTAGTCCTTATTCTCTTCAGAAACAACCCAAATGGCTACTTTCTCCGTTCCCATGAGCTATAACATCGATACTGACTCCATTATGCATGGCCATCGATCCTCCATCCCCTCCTAAAACGAAACAGCCTAAGTATCTTCCCGGCACTGGCACATACGACCTTCTCGTCATACTAAGATTTGATTAAGTATATTCCAAAAGATCGTATTCAGGCACATATTGTAGAGCTATATGACCTTTTAAATTTAAGCTTGTACAGTGCAGTTGTAATGGAAAGAGGTATAATGGGCGATTGTTTCAAATGCGAAAGGAGTTTAGACTAGAAATGGTCTTACAAATAGCTATTGCTTGTATAATATAAGTGAATTGTTAAAGACTTTATTCATGTGCAGAACTTTAGATCTTTATGAAGGATTCACACCAAACGGCCTGCTCGGCGCGGGTCCTACTAGAAAAAAAAAATCAAAAAATCAAAACATTTATTCTGCAAATAGGCCTCAAGGGCACTTTTACAAGTCAAAATCTATCTAGGTACATCAAATAAAAATAATACAATAATCAAAGTATCATTAATTAAATGTAGTGTTACATGTCAAAAATAAGACTAAGAAGCTAATAACTATCGAGATTTGTTAGAGATGTATAAGGTCTCTAAGCGTCAAGATAAAAGGTAATAAAGTAGGTACACAAATCATAATAAAATATTTTGAGCTATATTATATAACACGTCAACATGAAAATAATAAAATCTAATAAATAAATATCCTCAGAGATGTATAAGGTCTCTGAGCGTCAGTATAAAAATAAAATCAAATGAGAACAGAGCGAAGTCTCTCATCATGTCAATTCCGCTGAATACTAGTACGAAGTTACTAGTCCTTGCAAACATAGAGTTATGGGAATTTGAACCTTATGTAGAATACGGGATTCGATTTCATATTTGTATTCCAGCAGCAATGGGAGCGCTCGTGGCCCAGCGGCGCACCGTACTATCAGCAAAAGCGTCGCTTGACCACCTTAAAGGCGCCTTTTGGTTGCAGTGGGTAACATCTGCCGCGGCTTGTCCGCTTACGTCCACCAATCAAATTTTAGGGACGGACCAAAGCAATCTCTTGTTTTTGTTTTGTAATTTTTGTCACAGTGTAGACAAAAAAGCAGTTCAAAAAAAGTGGTAAAACCAAGCTTTAAAAACCTACACAACATTAAAAGCCTGGCGCACCTTTAGCAAAATGGTTAGGTAGTAAGAATCCTGCCTTTACTTTCCCTTTCACACTATCAACAATCCGTAAACAATACAGCAAGTAAATTGACCAGCCGTATTATGATAATTTTCACGTTATTCGTTATTTCAAAGCTAATAGCAGCCGACAAGACATAATGTGTGTTGCACGTGTTGACCATTCGATGTGTTGCACGTGTTGACCATTCGATTGTTACAGCGTGGCGAATTTAAAATATAGTAACAGATGTTTACCTGAAATAATACGTAATTATTATACTTTTAAACCGCTTTGTAACAACAGTACCGACCTTATTCCTGTACCAAAGCTCACAATGCATGGTCAACAATATTTTGCCATTCTTACGGCCTACTCAATAAAGTCGCGATTCCTAGCTCTGTTGGCAGAACTGATAAGACAATAGAACATTTGTTGTTCAAATTCTTCAATTTCGGCACCGCCTTTGTGTTGTGAAAGAGCCCGCCCGTGTTTATAAAACGAAACTAAGTAATAATGAGACTCACGTCTTACACCGAACTTAAAACCAAATATATGTCTCTGTCGCATTTGCAAATCTAGCGACAGAGAGAGTAGAACCCTCCTGCTTCCATACAGATTGGGTATTGAAACTCATAGCGAATGACTGAACTGAATTAGTTAGAGTGACACCAACAAGCATGTCGGGCAGGTAACAATAATTACTTTTTTACACATGTTCTGTTTCTTTACTTTAATGGTATATTTTTAGGGTTCCGTACCAAAATGGTAAAAAAAGGAATCCTTATGGTTTCACTTTGTCTGTCTGTCTGTCTGTCACATCGCTAAATATCTCAAGAACTACTTGTGCTATCGATTTGAAATAGTTATAAAGAAGGCTTACCTACATACATCAAATAGAACATGACTTTTTTTAATATATTTTTTTTATTTACTGTGAAAAATGACAGATAACAGGTGGTTCAAAATTTGAAAGTCTAGTTAATATGTCGGGTGGGGTTTCATATGAAAGGGCTTAAATTGCACATATTGAAAAAAATTTTTATTTCTTTTTACGTTGAATAATTTTTGTTTTATGAGGGAAAATGTAAAAAAAAATACCGTGCGTGAAAAATCAAAGTCCCTAAAATCTCGAGCGAAGCGGACTAGTGCTTCTTTGTGATATTCAGTCAGCACAATTTTTTTTGCCGGCTTGCGGTGGTTAATGCCCGCCCGACGCAGAGCATTCCTAATCGTCTGCTGGGTGCAATTATGCTCATCGGCGAAGTGGCGCGTAGGAGTGAAGTCCTCCTCGTAAGTAGCAACCATTCCTTCCAAACTCTGACGGCTGCGGCGGACGGGCCGGGTCCCGATGGTCCCTTCGTCATCGTAGCGACGAAGCCACAGACGAACCGTATTTCTCTAAATAATACAATAATCATTAAAAGGCGTTACAAGATTAATTTTCACAAAAAGAAAAGGTCGGCAACGCGCACGTGACTCTTTTGGAGTTGCAAGTCTTAATAATTCCGCACCCGACAGCAGACGGCAACAACAAGTTCCATCGCACACAAAATTGAACCGTAATTGTAAGACAAAAAGTTCCAATTTAGAGTGAGCGGCGTAAGTGACGTTGTGCCGTTGCGACACTTGTGCGGAATTATACCTTGATGTTGCGGTGTCCGCTTACCGTCAGGTGGACCGTTGCCACCATCGTAGTATAAAAAAAAACAGTCAAATCCATAAAATAAATTAATTTATAATTAGTTACCGTAACGTGTAGTTCTTCCGAGATTTGCGTAATATTAAAGCCTTCGTCACGTAAATAAATAATCCTACTTCGCTCCATAGCTGTTAGATTTCGGCGAGAAATCATATTATTAAATAAAATGTTAACTGCGTTGAAAAACGGTGTAGCGCAAAGTGCAAACTAGCCAAATCACGTAAAAGTTAAAAGGGTAACAAAATTACACTTCCTTTTTTTTTTGGGCATTGAAAACAATAGAAACCTTTTTTACAAAAAAGGGACCTTGTTTCTAATTGGTCAAGAAATTATGGGGAGTGGTTAGTCAGAATCGGCGCTGCCATGCGAAACTGTTTTCGAAGTGGTCATGCCTGGCCTTTGGCGATAGTACCATGTGCGGTATGCGAGATTAAGCAAACGTAGGCCTAGGTCAGTTATTGGATGGGTGACCGCTTTGAGTGGTCATTGACTGAGCGTTCCCATGTTTTAAAAGGTGCGTTAAGCCGTTGATCCCAGCTGCTGTGTATGATAGCAGTCGTTAAGCCAAGTTAGAGGCCTTCGGGTGGCTTGAGAACTTCTAACAGTTAAGTTACCCACTCACTTGAAAAATTTAGGCATCGAGCAGGATTCGAACCTGCGACCTCCCGGCACTCGCGGCCAGTCGTTCTAGCCAACTGAGCTATAGGTGCAATCACTACCCAGTTCCAAATTCATCAACCGTTCCTTCGTATTAAGCAGTACCGCTGCTAACGTAAACTATTCTTTTTCATATAAACGCCTTAAGGGAGGCGTACAGCGACATCTACCAGAAGACTCATGCTTCATTGATAGATGTCGCTGATATAAAAAAGGACTGAGTAGAAAGTTCAAATTCCTTTGAGTTATAAGCGCGCAGACTCCAGCCGTTTTTTTATACCAAGTCGATAGTAATTGGTAAACAAGCGTACAGCCCTATTGATGGTTTGATGTAAATAATCCTACGTGAAACCAGATTAAACGGAACTTTATCTCGTCCAATTGAAAATATAGAATGGCTTGCAATCTGGCTTGAGCTGATGAGTAAGCCCTCGACTAAGTATGTTGTGACATTCGAAACGTCGATAAAATTACATAAAAAAGGTGAAATAGTTTTAAATTTTACGCTATTAAATCCCTTTTAACAATGAGTGAAAATAGTGGATATAAAAATCAATACATTACTACTCTGATTTATATGAACATCGCTCGCCTAATGGGGTAATTGTACCAGTATTAGGTGGCAGCCAAGGGTAAGAAATTTACTGTATTCCATGTATGCATCGACAATTAGATAGATAGATAGATATGCTATAGATAGATGTATATACATGACAGTTTAAATCGATTTAAAGCGAAACTGCTGTCGATTATCGGTTGAAGTGCCTCAATAACCATAGCCATTCGTCATTAGAGTTTGGACCCTCTTGTTCCTAGTTTATTTTTAAGCATATTACGTACTGTTAACTAATTATCGTTATTTAGATGTTTTCTTAAGTTTTTCTAAAGTCGACGCTTCCTGTAATGCATGCTGTGTTCACCTGTAATTGGTGGCGCAATTAAATGTAAACCATGTACTTTTCTGTGTATACTGCTAATGACTGTTGTTGCCACTGTTGGTGATCCTAGATAATAAATAAATATACGAAACGAGAAACCGCATATGTAATAGGGTAAATGCAATTAGAAACTTCACAAACATCTCTAAATGGCTTCACAAGTTTTCTCTTTAATAGAAATAATAAATAGCTTTTTGAAATGCTTCTCTACAAGTTACTACTTACTCATCATTAGCTTTTTCATGCTTGTCTTACGAAAACTAGCGTTAGAATGTCATTTTCAATTATCGCTTTTAATGTTCAATAATAATAATTACTAATGGAAGGGCCTAACTACGGCCTGACTAACGTTGTTTTTATTTTTATTTTTTTATACAACGCCGGTGGCATACAAGCGTACGGTCCACCTGATGGTAAGCGGCCACCGCACCCTATAGACGCCCGCAACTCCAAAGGAGTCACGTGCGCGTTGCCGTTTATAAGATTTGAGGGTGCACTGTGTTGACAGCAGAAGGAACACATTTAGGTCCCTCACACTCAACACAGTGCATCCTCGGGAGCTCTGGCAACCTTGCTCACCTCCAGGAACACAACACTACATACTTGTATAGTAAATTATGTTATTCTGGCTGTGGTCTTCTGCAAGGCGGAGGAACTTCCCCAGTTGGGCTGCTCCAAATTCGAGCAAGATGACATTTTGCTGTGCCCTACCTCTCTTAAAACGTGTCTTCTTAACGTGTTGGTTAAATCCAAAATCAAATTATTATATGTGATAATCCACATCGAAAGGGACCTTATGGCGGCAGGCGCTTACGTTGCAGCTATTCACTATTGTATTGGAACAGCGGCAATAAAGGCGTAAGTACCGGCCGCCATAAGGTCCCTTTCGATGTGGATTATCACATGCCAAATGACATTCTCTACCAGCCAACCATTGGGATAAACGGATATTTTCATATCATTCCACCGTTGGTAGCTATAGCTGCGCCGATTGTATGGTTCCGGCATAAAATAGTCATCAAAACAAGCAACCAAGTTGTAGGTTTTGTCAACAACAATCTGTACTTATACCAATACAATAGTACATTACTTACCAAGGGCGGTAAAACAAAGAATGTCTCAGATCGCAGGTATTTGACGCCCGAGCCGAAGGTAAGTACGATAATTATGCGATCTGAGGCTTTCTTAATTACCGCCCGAGGTAAGTACAACATTTTATGTCACCCCCTGGCCAGGAAGTGGGATTTTCCGCGCGCGGAGCGTGCGGTAATTGCCACTTTATGGCCAGGTGTGACATAAATACTCGTTATTGCACACCTCACATAATAAAATAGCACATAAAAAACAAAAAAACATAGATACAGGGAGACAGAGGCAGAACAACAGGCGGTCTTATCGCTAAAGAGCGATCTCTTCCAGACCTTTGGCTAGTGGAGAAATGAAATATAAAGCTGAAAAGTAGATGGTGCATGAACTATTACAATGAGAAAAACAGAAAAAAAAAGATTCCAAAACAACTATTCAATATAAATACACATACTTAAATAATATATAAATATACATACATATAATATATAATTATATATCACTGCTATAGAATAGTAAGAATAAAATAGTGTCAGCCATATTAATTAATTACGAATCTCACTTATCTAAACCTCAAAATTAACCTTCAACCTCAGATTAAAAGAAAATAATGCCCAATTGTCTCCAATCATTTGAGAATTATGAGGAAAGAGACGGTATACATTATAGATAAGGATGAGCGATGCGCCCGCGCCGCCATCGGTCACGTCGATACCTTATCGCGGTCCGTTGACAAATTGACGGGTCTACTGTGTCGGTTTAATTATTGGGGTTTAGATTCTGGTCTATAATATCCAGATACGTCACCTGAAATGTATTCTATGTAAATACTTTATGGTATACACACAGGTAAAAATGCAGATTATTTAACTAGTAGGTACAAAAGCGAATGAACTGTATGAGAGTAAAAATAATGGGTACACTTTATATTGAAGTGTACCCATTATTTTTGCTCTTGGGTGTAGAATCTTGCGTATAATGCCTCGATTCGGTAAGCCACGCCCCCCGTGAAAGAGACACGCTTATGTCTTTCGCGCACGACAAAACGGGATGCAACACTCTTCGGAAATGGCATGTTTAGACAAATCTCGATAAATATCTGACTGTGCGCAGTTTTATTAAATTTCCTCTTGACAGAGTATAGATGAGATAAAATACCATGGTTTTAATTTAATTGTGTCGTTTAACAATGCGTTGATTTAGTAGGCTAAGTAAAAAAAGGAAAATAAAGACTCCACTTTGGATTTTTTTTCAATCGAGATAATTTTAATCGATCATGTTTCGGCTATAGTCAGAAACACAGTCATATAGTCAAGAATAATATATCTGAAAATCAATCCTTATTGTTTCCTCGTCTAGGCAGAACAGCGCTTCAAAAAACGCGATATTTCTCGTTGCACGGCCTTAACATGCCTAGGCCTAGTTGGTAGTGACCCTGCCTTCGAAGCTGGAGGTCCCGAGTTCGAATCCCGTTCAGGGCATGTATTTGTGTGCTGAACACGAATATTTGTTCCTGAGTCTTGGATGTTTTCTATGTATTTAAGTATTTATTTATCTATATAAGTATGTATATCGTCACTTGGTACCCATAGTACAAGCTTTGTTTAGTTTGAGAATAGGTTGATTTGTGTAAGATTGTCCAATACTTTTTCTTGATGATGAAAGATCACAACTCAATCTCTACACAGCATAGCGTTGCACCACAAATTAATTTAACAGCATGATCTCATTCCGGCCGCGAGATGGCGTTCAATAAAACAACCATTTGTCTCGTTTGCGGCGGACGCGAAGCAAAAAAACGGATGGAAACGGAAGATTTGTCTACTTACTGTTTATTTTGTTCGTAAGCTGTTACAAGGGACGTAACGGTTATTATGAAGTGTTAACAAAATTATCTGCCAGAAACAAGATTAATGCTTGGTCGAATAGGAACTGTTTGATGGTCTTGGAGCGAACGACGTGGGAATACGATGTGGCCTAAGTTGACTCCAGAGGGGTCACAGACCGGCAGCCTTACCTGCACCAGGAACATATGAAATTGTAGACAAAGTAATGCAAGTCATCATCATCATCATACCAGCCGAAAGACGTCCACTGCTGGACATAGGCCTCCCCCAAAGAGCGCCATAATGACCGGTCCTGCGCCACCCGCATCCAGCGGACTCCCGCGACCACTGGGAGTTTCTCTGCGTGATCGCATCTGAAATGAGGTCATCCGTAGCAGAACCAAAGTAATCGATATAGCCTTTCGAATCGCTAAACTTAAGTGGCAGTGGGCAGGGCACATTGCACGGAGAACCGATGGCCGTCGAGGCCGGAAGGTTCTCGAGTGCCGACCACGGACCGGAAGGCGCAACGTGGGTAGGCCCCAAGGTGGACTGATGACCTGGTAAAGGTGGACTGATGACCTGGTAAAGGTCGCAGGAGTCCGCTGGATGCGGGTGGCGCAGGACCGGTCATTATGGCACTCTTTGGGGGAGGCCTATGTCTGGACATAGCTCTGCTGGTAGTGGAAGTCTTTCGGCTGATATGATGATGTTGATGAAAAGACGAAAATGAGAAGCAAAGTACAGTATGTCTAACGAGCACTGAAAGCCGTTATACGGAAAAAAAGGGAAATTTGTATATAGCCACATTATGTTATAAACTGTAACATGGGTCATCATCCCTGTTGTATAGATTTATGTCGTCAGTTTCTGGAAATTCTTCATAATGACGGTGCCATAGTGGTAGTATGCGTAAAACTTCATCGCGAGGTCTACAGGTATAGCGCCCGCAAATCAAAACTGACGACTGAGGTAATAAGAAATGTGAGACACACTTCGTAATACCATGCATGTATGCAAGAGATAACGATATCAATTCGGTCGCCAGTTTGGTTTGCGGACACTATAGTCCACTATCATTTTTAAATGGCTTCTCTACAAAATTATAACTTGAATTACAAAACATCGTTCGTACTTACGAAATCACAAAAATCAATACATTATCAAAACAAATTACCATTCGTTATTTAAAATCCATCCACGAATTTCCAATCAATTAAATCTGGCATTTACCGATAATTGCACTGGTTCATAAATCGAACAAGTTTCAACATTGTCCTGAACGTTCCCGACATTGAATGCACAATGAGCAATTCATTATTTCCGAACGCAGCGGAATGTTGCCCATTCAAAATATTCGACGTTTAAAAAGTTTGACGGCTTTTAAGTTATTGCTAAAGTTTTCCCGCCGTAGTTTGTGTCAATCTCGTTATTTATTTTATACTTGTTAGGAATCAGGCTTTTAATAAACAACTTTTTAATTAATTTAGATTGAGAGTCAGTATTACGAGAGCATTTGAATATAGAGGTAATAAATGGATTTGAATATCTGTCACGTTTTATTATAATTTAACTATCAATCTATACTTAGAGCTGCTTTTTTAAAATTGAAATTAGAATGAGGGTTACCGCATACGAATTGGCCGCTAGAGGCGCTTGTGTGCTGCCAGGCATCCGAAATGTCAAATGTCAGAGTTTGTGGGTAGGTTTCCCTGGTTTATTTATAAATTAGAATTAGAATAATATGGTGAATATTTTGCAATAGCTGAGATTGCAATACTGTTCGTAAACTTATACCGAACAAAACTCGAGATTCAAACGTTTCGGAGAACATTTCCTTTAAAATAAGTGATGTGTTTAACACGATCACGCGGGCGGTTTAACACGACCACGCGTTCGGTTTTGTTTGAAACGTGTCATACATTACAATACTAAACTACAGAAGTAACGGCTGTTTGAAGCAATTGATTAAGCCGTCGTCTCCCGGCGAAAAAAAAAGAAACAATAGCATTATTTTGCTCGGGATCATGGGTATCCCAGGGACCGGTAGACGACGGGTGAGATATAATTAACATGAATAATAAAAGGAGATCTCTTCCGGAGTTGTTTTGTGCAATGATGACCCTCTGAAGTCACGTACCCTAAATAGCTTATAAGCTTGTCTCTAGTATGTCACTTCCGGCATGAAAAATTGGTTATTAAATGATCGACAATCGATGTTTGAAGAAATAATAATCGATTTTGTCAATAATCGATTTTTTATTTATTTTTCCTATGTGGTGAGGTGCGGTGATTATTACCTATATACTCGTATCATGATCAGTATCACAAGAGTGTTGACGTGTATTGCAGTATCGTGATAATATCTTAGCAAATCCGGATATTTGTAATCCGCGATACCTAAGGGGCGTGGCTTCAATATTAGCTTTATTGCTAGAAATGTCCTCATAATGTCCGCACAAGTAATCTAACACAGAAATATTTTGTCCTTAATATTAAAAATATGTATGTATGTTTATACTGTAGCATTTGAATTTTGTACTATTTTTACTGTTATTTTATATACTTTGAATATTGTTTTGAATAAATGACACCTCGCCGAGTTTCTTATGCCTGTTCTTCTCGAGGCAGAGGTTTATTTTATGAATCGGTGGTAGTTTTTTGACATTCATAAGTGCATGTAACATGCCTAAATTGAAGAATAAATGATTTCATTTCATTTCAATGCCAGTGTCTTTACTAGGACTTTGCAGACGTTTAATATTAGCTTACAATATTCTTTGATAAATTATGTTACGATGAATCGGCTGTGAAAATCATAACCGTTTTTTATTAATCGATTTATTTCAAAATCTAAATCAATATTAAAACTCGATTAATTTTTAATAATAATCGATTTTTATTCGATTTTTTAATAATATATTATTTTTTGACATCCTTATGTCTGCCACCCGTGGTGTACAGAAATCATGTGTTAAACCTTGAGGCCTCGATAAAATACCTTGCCTACTTTAAAATTGTCTCCAAGTTTCCTTTTGTTCCCACTTGAATTAAATTCCAAGCAAAATATTCAACATGTACAAATCACAATCATCTAATCTTCGCATCACAGCTCGTTATAACGTGTTGGCACGGCCCTTATTTTATATGCCTGGTTTTCAGAATAGGGTAGACCCGTGACAATTGAACCGCTTATTGAATAATTTAGTTATTTTTTATTAAGTTATTTTAAATAGTAATTTACTTATTTTATAAATTAGCATTGACATTTTGTATTGGATAAATGTCGGCTTGGATAAATAAAAAGGCTATTTAATTTAATTTAATTTAAAACTGTCGGTAACATATTGATTTCATTGTTATTGAGTACATAAATTATTTAAAAAAAAAGGATGTAATTACCTAGATTTAAGATACATTATTGAGTGCCCTTACAGGATGTCATGTACCTACCATACTTGTCTTGTAACACCTTAATGTATTATGAACATGACTACAATGGAATAAAGAATAAAGAACGATTGAAACATTTCTCATAAATACTTAATTTGATCGTACGAAAAGACAAATCGTCGTCTAACACGTCCGTCTCAAGTCGCGGCAAACGGCCGACTAGTTAGCGGGTCCGGGCCAGGGACCGATACCGGTATTTTTAAAAAACCCTGAATTAGCCCAATATTTTGGTTTATTTTTTGCTCTTTACGTAGGGCTGAATAATGTATTTAGGTAACAACGTCGTATTATTAGATTGTCCCATTAAAAACGAAATAATGAACCGGTGACCGTAATAATACCGGTATTTTTCTATGGAGAAAATACCGGTATCCGATCCCTGGTCCGGGCTAGTTTAGGGCACCCTCCTGTATACAAACACATACATATTTCGTTGTACTTGTGAAAATACGGACGATGGTACTATTGCCCCGTGGTACTTTTGTCCCCGATCTACTTACAAACAACAACAACGACAAGGACCTATCCACCGAATCACCAATAGCGACTAAACATTTGGCTAGAAAAACGAGCCAACGCCAACATTTTTAACGTTCTCAACCCCTTTCTAAATAAATCTAAAAACTAACTTTCTTATTAATAAACGTCCGTCAAACCTATTTTAGTTTAGTTAGATCGCCGCTAAAATGGTTTGTCCTTATCTGCCACTTTGACACTGCTTGTGAGACAATGACAAAAGAATAAACGGTTAATCGAAAACGTCGGAGGACGTCGTGTCGGAGGTTTTCCCCTGGATTTTCCCCAGGCTACTCTCCAACCGCGCACTCCTATCGCATTATTGGGCCCGGCCTATAAAGCCACAGTCAGATTAAAAAAAAAACAAAAAAAAAGGTTAATCGAAAAAGATCGATTGGATAAGAGAAGTCCAAAAAGACCCGTGCCAGCTTCAAACTGCCGACAAGCTGCCCAGGAGAGAGTGCAGTGGCGTATCGTTTCAGATGTCAATATCCACTTCGGTAGCTGCGCCAGCGTATACCTAAATAAATCGAAAAAAAAATAATTTTTGAACATGTTCACAAAATTTTAATCAACATACAAAATAAGTTTTGCCCAAGCTAAAACGAAGACGATTCGAGCTCGCTCCGCCCAAAATCCTGACCTCAGGATGACACATATTTGTTTAAGGTAAGATAAAATCCTAGAGATTTTAAAGAGTGGCTCATATGTACTATACAAGTAATACAAGTATGTAGTGTTGTGTTCCTGGAGGTGAGCAAGGTTGCCAGAGCTCCCGAGGATGCACTGTGTTGAGAGCGAGGGACTTAAATTTGTCCCTTCTGTTGTCAACACAGTGCATCCTCAAATTTTATAAATAAAGGGTCGGCAATGCGTACGTGATTCCTTTGGAGTTGCGGGCGTCTATAGGCTGCGGTGGCCGCTTACCATCAGGTGGACCGTAAGCTTGTTTGCCACCGGCGTTGTATAAAAAGAATGTATGTAAAATATCCTGTTCCAACTGAATGTTTTAAATTAATTAAAAAAAAACCGGCCAAGGGCGAGTTGGACTCGCGCACGAAGGGTTCCGTACTAGTATCTATAAAACAGCAAAAATAACTTAACCAAAATTACAGTTAAATCAACCTATCTCAAAAACTATAAGAGATACTTTGATCAAACCAAAAATCGTTGAAAGAGTTAATTAGCATGCATCACCTCTATTTTTTTTAGAATTTTATACCCCGTAGTTATAAAAATAGAGGGGGGGGGGACATACTTTTTACGACTTTGAGAGCTGATATCTCAAAAACCGTTCACTTTAAGAAAAATGTTTTTTAGAAAACTTTATATCATTTTAAAAGACCTTTCCATTGATACCCCACACGGGTATGTACATCGAAAAAAAATTTTTCATCCCTCAGTTACATGTATGGGGGGCCCCACCCCCAATTCTTTTTTTTACTATTTAGTGTCATAATTTTGTAGCGGTTCATACAACACATATTCCCATCAAATTTCATCACTGTAGTACTTATAGTTTCCGAGTAAATCGGCTGTGACAGACGGACAGACGGACAGACGGACAGACGGACAGACGGACATGACGAAACTATAAGGGTTCCGTTTTTGCCATTTTGGCTACGGAACCCTAAAAAAAAGGATCTCAGTTTAAATTATACAACTGGTGAAGTGAGTCAAGACATTCCGTAACACTAGCAACTTGCGCCATAATTACAACAGGCAGATGTTATCTAGAGCTCCTTTTCACCTTGACAAGGAACAGCGTAATACTCATACTCATTTATAAAAAAAAATGCTTTTATTTCAGACCTTATGATCCATAATGGTTTAGTAACAATAACAATATCGTATCTTAAAAGCAATGCATGTAATGCCGACAAAAATTAAAATGACAAACGGTGGATGGATTGGCAGATATCAAGGAGATTGGGAGATTGTATATACTTTTTATATTGTCAAGATTTACATACATATTTTTGGACAATCTTACACAAATCAACCTAGTCCCAAACTACGCAAAGCTTGTACTATGGGTACCAAGTGACGATATACATACTTATATATAGATAAATAGATACTTAAATACATAGAATTCTCTGCCGGCGTTTGTGTTTCCGAGCTCCTATAACCTAGACCTTTTTAAGGCACGAGTGAATAGGCACCTTCTGGGTGAGCTCGCTTCATCGTCGGCCTCATCTTTGCCCCCTGGTTAGATGCCGGCCAAGAGCGATCCCATTTTTAATAAAAAAAAAAAAAAATAGAAAACATCCAAGACTCAAGAACAAATATTCGTGTTCATCACACAAATACATGCCCTGACCGGGATTCGAACCCGGGACCTCCAGCTTCGTAGGCAGGGTCACTACCAACTAGGCTAAAGCGATCGTCATCCAAGGGTCCGTGGCTGAAAAACATAGTTAGTCCATTTGTCCAGTTAAAATTTTTCCTGTCACTTTCTAGTATCATATGAAAGAAAAGGACAGAGCTAACATTTATCAACTAAAGAGCAGAAAAGTACCACTTTCAGCACGCCACGTGGATGAACAATGACTCACTTTCAGGGTGTGAGAAATTAAAAGTAGATTGCATTATGACCTAAAATAAGTTACCTATCGCAAGCATTACTTATATGGCTTTATATGCGTGTCCAAAATTGGCGTTTTATGAGTTAAAAACGCCTTCTAATCACTTTTTAAACAGCGTCTATACAAATTCAGCTTTAACGGTTATTAGTACAATAAAACTTAAAAATACATATGTAAATTCCGCCATAAAAATTACCGTCCATAGATTGATTAACGATGTGTTGCCACACTTTAACATTCCACAGATAAGGCCGCGGGCACACCGTCGTGGTCGTGGCAAAGGTTATGGCAATAAACAATGATATGAAAGTTTATGGCGAAGACGATATTGTCTATGGTTGTTTCATAAAACTGGAATTTAATATCTTAATTACGTAATACTCGTACAGCCTCGGGTTTTGCGGCAACAGCTATAAAACTTTAAGAAATGTCTTAACTATACGCAATCTTCGCTAAGTAGGGTCGGTAGGCGGGTTTACCTGCCGGCCTGTTAATTTGATGCGCCAGTTTGCGGCCACTTGGATTTGATGAACTGAAAGGATATTTTCTTGCTTTTTTAATATATACCCATTCGATAGCTACTAATTAAAACGCATACGACTCACTATGTATTTAGGGCATGTAAAGATGTTAATATCGTTAATTGTACAAATTTCGTTCTTCAGAAGGCCACAAACTGATTTTTTGCTGATGCTTTTGACTACTTTTTCCCGCCTAGGCAAGGAAACACTAGCTGTGAAAATTGAAGCCCAACATTTCGTATAGAGGCGAAATTTCTTCTTTATCCTAATATTAGAGGTTGAGGCCTTATATTCATCCCGCGTTCGATAAGTTACGCAACTCTGCAGTGCCTTTACCATGAGTTTACATGACCGTCCTCGCTAGCGACTGCGTAAAAATGTGTATGGGCAAAAGTACAGCGCCTCTGGCGGTTACGCAATAGAACTAAGAATCGGCATGCTAAATCGTTTACGCAGTCGCTAGCGAGTACGATCATGCAATCTCATGGTAAACGCACAGGCATCCTCCCCATAGTATACCATCGTATTGTAGAAACTTAGACCTCAATCGCCGATCCAAAACACAACGAACAGACGAGAGAATTATAAAAGCTGCTGCACCGGTTATAGGTGTTTTGAGAGGCAATAATTTGTACCATTAAAAGGGTATCTATTTAATAACTGACAGCGGCTGATCCCATCATCGGGCTGTTAAAAGTCATCATTCGTGACTGGCCGGCGCGAGCGCAATGCAGACTCTGTGTGGTGTAAGAATAAAAAGGTTTTTTAAAAAAGAAATAGTACTAGCCTAACGAAACCTCTCAAATTGATAGATAAATAGATAGATAAATACTTTATTCATTTCCACAACATAAAATAAATAAATAAATAATTTTGGACAATCTTACACAAATCAACCTAGTCCCAAACTAAGCAAAGCTTGTACTATGGGTACCAAGTGACGATATACATACTTATATAGATAAATAGATACTTAAATACATAGAAAACATCCAAGACTCAGGAACAAATATTCGCGTTCATCACACAAATAAATGCCCTGACCGGGATTCGAACCCGGGACCTCCAGCTTCGAAGGCAGGGTCACTACCACCTAGGCTAAAGCGGTCGTCACACATGGTATATAATGAAATAAAAGTAACACAAAGATGACAAAAAATAAGCAACTGAACAAAATATAAAAAAAGCATAATTGCGTGACTAAATACTATCTAGTTGTAAGTACCAGAAAATGGACTAACATAATAACTGTTAATACCTAAAGCAGACAACACTTAACTGTGGCCGAAATAGGTCATGAGGATATCATCCGCCTCAAATCTCAGTATTTTCATTCTTTCAAAAAAAAACATAAACTCTTAAGTTCCTTGCTGGACTCTTCTCAGCTAGGTTAGATTCAGTGAACCAGCGACAAAACTCCTAGTAGCTCGATTCCAGTCACACCTCAGATTCGGTTGAAACCGCTCAACCAATCTCACTGGAGCGCCAACTCTTAAGTAAAGAACACTGGAGTATTCCAGTGTTCCATACCACACGCGTGGTCGTGTCGGAGGTTTTCCCCTGGATTTTCACCAGGCTACTCTCCAACCAAAAAAAATGGTCCAAGAAGGCCACCTCCTTAGAAGCTTGAACTTTGTAGTCCCGAACACTCACGTCCGGTCCTCACGCATCACCACTTTCCGGCCTAAACCGGCTAAGACCAACTTGGGCAAATTTTCTATTATGAGCAGACTTCAGACCCGGTACAACTGTTATCAAAAGATTTTCATTTTTGGTGTGTCAAATAAAATAAATAAATAAATCGCGCACTCCTATCGCTTTATTGGGCCTGGCCTATAAAGCCACAGTCAGGTTCAAACAAAGAAACCTCGTAGGGATTAGACCGGATTCCTCACGAACTTTCCTCCACCGAAAAGCTGTTAAATATCAAAAACTATATTTCGTACATAAGTTTTTTCAAGAGAGTACTTTTGAAGACGATCGAGAACAGAAGAGGAAACATGCTGGGGCACCTGATACGACATGACAATTACATAAAAACTATAATAGAAGGAAAGAGAGGGGAGGAGAGGCAGAGGAAGACCGAGAGGTACGTTTATAGATCAAGCAAAAGAGAAGGTCAATGTAATGTCGTATCAGGAGCTCAAAGCGTTGGCAGAGAACCGAACAGAATGGCGGTTACTCCACCGACAAGAGCTAGGCTTGGCTCTTAAATATATGATGATGAAATTTTTTTAAATCCAGCGGTACGAGCCGTAGTTTGAAATTCACGAATCTTAACCACTCGGCTACAGTGGATTGTTTGCCACTTTCTTGGTATAAGAAATAACCTGATATATAAATAAATATAAATATAAATATTTTTTGGACAATCTTACACAAATCAACCTAGTCCCAAACTAAGCAAAGCTTGTACTATGGGTACCAAGTGACGATATACATACTTATATAGATAAATAGATACTTAAATACATAGAAAACATCCAAGACTCAGGAACAAATATTCGTGTTTATCACACAAATACATGCCCTGACCGGGATTCGAACCCGGGACCTCCAGCTTCGAAGGCAGGGTCACTACCAACT
The DNA here is from genome assembly GCA_963556455.1 of Epiblema foenella. NCBI lineage: Eukaryota > Metazoa > Arthropoda > Insecta > Lepidoptera > Tortricidae > Epiblema > Epiblema foenella. The sequence goes on along the minus strand of OY747109.1, from coordinate 20,026,274 downwards.
AGGCTAAAGCGGTCGTCAGTAAATAAAGCCGATACTAAATCATGCCTATATCGCATGTCGCCCGCGCCTTGCGCCCGCGCCGATCACACCTCCGCGCCCGCGCATCGACGGATTATCTACGCACGATCAACGAGATCTCATCGTTTTGCATTCATTTCACTGCTTATTATTTTAATCATATTGATATTAGACGAGGTGGCTAGACGCCTTACGAATGGGTTAAGTACTCGTATTTTGATGCAATCTTCAAGATGGTAGGTACTTTTCTCCATTTAATTTATTCAAACGGTGTTTTTTTTTAATACAACGCCGGTGGTAAACAAGCTTACGGTCCACCTGATATTGATGTATTTAATGGTTCGATTCCGTCAGTGAGGCGAAAATTAGCGAACTTATTTTTTAATCCACTTTGACTCCAATTCTATTTTATCACAGCAGACTGTTTTTATATATTTATTTTACTCTATCTAGCAGGCTGCGATTTCACCGAGTGCTTTAGTTCGTATATAAAGAGGCTTAATATTGTCACTAGATCATAATTCCATAACCCAGCTAATTTTTGGGGTGTATATAATCTTCTTTTTCCCGTTATTATTTAGTTAATTCTGAATAGCAAAGTGTGAATGTGTGCGCAAAGTTGGTTAAATTCCTTGTTCTGTTTCTATCTGTGAGTTCCTTTAATTGGCTTTGTATTATTATCTAAGTCTCTTATCATAATCTAGTAGCTGTTGGTACTGCTTAAAATAAATAAATAAATAATCTTCCATTGCCTACCCGTCTACTGTTGTCAACCAAAAAGAGATATCTTAAATCAAAGTTTTATTTCCAGTGTCCATTGATTGTGTTTTGAGTCCAATGAATGAGAGGTTTGTATAAATACATTCCATTATCTCAGTCATTCGTTAGTGCCGATAACAAAATGCCTCTGTATTAAGAATGTCCTTAACTGAACAGGGGATTCTATTAAGTTGATAGTCCAGGAGCCAGATAGACATTTAACTTATAAAATGCTTCAGAGCTTCGTTAACTTCAGCTGCATAACAGCTGCAGAACTGCAATTCTATTTTTGTTTTCTATGTCCCGTTGACGTGTCATCCACCGCTTCATAATCAGTATTACTCAGTTTTTTCTTCATGAAATTGGGCCTGTTATTTGATATTCGGGTCATTGTCAGTTGTAAAAACAAAAGTTATCCACCCGGTGGTCAATAGTGAAGGTCTCGATTCGGTCAGCCACGCCCCCCCCCCCCCCCCTCCCCCCGTGAAAGAGACACGCTTATGTCTTTCGCGCACAACATAACGGGATGCAACACTCTTCGGGAATGCCTTTTTTAGACAAATGTCGTTAAATGTCTGTCTCTGCAGTTTTATTAAATTTCCTCTTGACAGACTTTAGACGATGTAAAATACCATCATTTTAACTTAATTGTGCCGTTTAATAATGCGTTGTTTTAGTAGGCTGTGTAAAAAAAAGGAAAATAAAGACTCAACTTTGGATTTTTTTTTCTATAGAGAAAATTTTAACTGTCAGAAACACAGTCATATAGTTAAGAATCATATATCTGAAAATCAATCCTTATTGGTTCCTCGTCTGGGTAGAACAGCGTTTCAAAGAACGCGATATTTCTCGTTGCACGGCCTTAACGGCTTATGTACATGTAAGTAATATTTTTATTCTACTTATATAAGTATGTATATCGTCGCTTAGTACCCATAATACAAGCTTTGCCTAGTTTGGGACTAGGTCAATTTGTGTGAGATTGTCCACAAATATTTATTTATTTTACTAGACCAATCCAAAATTAAGCTTCTTGGCCCTATATTTTTGATATTTCCACCGAAAAGACACGAACCTAAATCTGACAATGACCCATTTTCAATCGGAAGGAAATAATTTTTCTTTCCACGTGCATGGGAGGCTACCACTGCTCAACCCACCCATGAGCCCGCTTCTGTCGTTAACGGGGCTTCATCATACTACTCTGAATCAGTTTACAAATTATCATCAATCAATTAATTCAAACATTTATTCTGCAAATAGGCCACAAGGACACTTTTACATCCGAATAAGAGTTTGTCCCGTAAGTTCGGGTTTTGTAAAGATCCGTTAGACCGAATGTCAGATTAAATTTTGATGAATTGGTACATTTTTTGACATAAGTACCTACGGACATAATAAGGCCTAACGGAACTTTATAAAACTAAGTATTAATGTACTCTTGCTCGCGGACTATCACGTAACAGCTGTCCAGTGCTTTTACCATGAGTTTACATGACCGTACTCGCTAGCGACTGTGTAAACATTTGTATTTGTATGGGCGCCTCTGGTACTAGGTGGGGCGATGATATTCGTAAGGCACTGGGCAGGGATTGGAGGAGAAGAGCTGAAGACCGAGCTCAGTGGCGTGCCATGGGAGAGGCCTATGTCCAGCAGTGGACTGACACAGGCTGATGATGAGGGCGCCTCTGGCGGTTACGGAATAGAACTAAGAATCGGCATATTAAATCGTTTACGCAGTCGCTAGCGAGTACGGCCATGCAAACTCATGGTAAAAGCACTGTAGGCGAGACGTACGATCAACCAATTTGATTTCTGGACGACTTCGAATACCTTGTCACAGTGAAAATCTATATTTTATTTATTTATTTAAATATATTTACACAGCATTACAGATTGAGTCTAATACACTGTGAAACGAAACATCAACTTAAAGGAACAAAACAATGATACTAATTATCTACGTAGGTACACTAGAAAGCCTATCATCCTTCATCTCATAGAACTTCAGACACTCCCTACACACAGCCGTCCATCGCCACGCGAGCAGATCACACTCGGGTGCTGACACCAACAGGGCATTCAGCAGCGTCAGGGCGCGGAGGTGCGGCGAGTTCCTGTGCGACACAGTGCGAGCCGGAGGCACTGCTAAAAGCGGGCGCGTACGATGTCTAAGATCCATTCGTGGGACTCCTGGAACGTGCAACCTCGCAAATTGCCTCACTAATTCAAGGCAATCTGACTATGGAACTATGGAAGCCACTAGAGATCTCTTATTTGTCACTGTGACAAGGTACGAAGTGGCCCTGAAATCAAATTGGTTGACTGTACCAGCATCACTATGACGAGCAAGGTTGGACTTTTTTCTGTTCAATTTCTATAAAAACATTATTAGAATTTGAACCTTATTCTTTTAAACGAAAAAAAGCCTTTTGAACGAACTACTTTGTTTCAGCCCGTCCAACTCAAATTTCAAGTATGCCTTGTATGGTAATTACAAATAAACAAAGAAATTAAAATAAAACTAACCTAAAATGAACCTAAATATACTTATCAAAAACCCTAATCTAACAAACCGCTGCCAGTAGGTAATGTTCCCAAAATGCTGGCCGCATTGCCACGTTGGATGGCAATGCTCAATCTTTGTGCCAGATAAAGGCCAGCATTTTGGTCACGTGTTGCGTCGACCAGATAGATCTTTGAAGATCTTATGGGCTCCCGGTCCCCACGGCCCAAGTGTTTCGACCCCAAAAGGCTCAAATATGTACCCGCTATGTATGGTTATTACGAAGGACCATATATATAAGCTAAGTGATCACATCACAGGCCAGAATTTTTAAAAGATAAGATAATAATTTAATACACTTTTTATAGTATCAAGATTGCTATCCACTTAACCGTTTATCGGTTAGATTCCTTCGATATCCCACTTACGGGTTTAATTTACGACTTCATTCATCGATTACAATACATTGCTTTAAAGTATTCGTCTGTTAAGGGATGGATCGTTTCTGTATTTAAATGAATATCCTTTACAAACAAAGTCAATTAAATGCCCTTTGTTGTCCCCATAGATCGATTACATAGTGAAATTTCTAATAATATATATTTTCACACCTGCTATTCAGAAAAGAGTTGTTGCCTTCGAATGAGGGATCAAAGATGTACTTTTCTTCCCTCATTTGGGAGCAACAATGTCTCTTTTCCTCATAGAAGGTGTGAAAAGCAGTATGTGACACTCGGTAGTCAAATCATTTGTGAGATATTTCATGTTTTTAGCAGCGGGCCTCATAGACGGTGTGAAAAGCAGTACGTGTCACACGGTAGCAAAATTATTTCCGTCTTGGGCGTAAACACTTGAATCCCTCGCTACGCTCAAGATTCTACAATAGAATCCTGAGCGTAGCGAGCTTTCGCTTCACTCAGAATTCAATATACCGCCCTCGCTGTAAATATATAATTTTGCTCCCTTGAGACACAATCTACTATTACCTCATCAGACTACAACGAGTCGTTTACAAAACGAAGCCGATGTGTGAGTATTTACCTGTAACAAGAAATAATTGATATGTTAATACAGCATAAACATACATACTAAGGCTAACCTATTTAGCAACGATTCCATGAAAAATATCGACTCATCAGCTATGAAAAGATTTCCTGTGAGAGATTTCCAAACAGAAAAGTTATTTTATAATGCATGTGCTCGAAAAGTGCGTTTTCTAAGTAACCAAACTGTGCGGAAAGTACCACTTTTCCGCACTAGTGTTTGTAACTTTTCAATTTTTTTAATTTTATCTTCATCGTCAGTCCGTTGTAAATAGAATATGTTATTGGAGATTTTTTTTATAAATTAGTCAATTATAGACTTAAATTCTTATAACAGGTATATAAATATGAATAAATAGGTATATAAATATATTACACGTATTATTAATCATTTTAGAATTATATTTTTATCTATAAATACATTTTAAATACATGCTTGGCTGAATGCAGATTCAGCCTGTGCCTTCAGTTGACATTGACGTATCCAGCAATGTAAATTATAACCTATAATTTTTAAATTAATTTTTCGATTAAATTTATCATTTCCTCGCCCAATTCTTTATAAAAGGTTGTGCGATACGTGTTTTTTTACTTAATTACAGTTTATTTAATTCCCAACTCGTGTCGGTCAAAAACACTCGCTATCGCTCGTGTTTTTGTTCACCGCCACTTGTTGGGTACTTTCCGAACTTGTATCATAAATAACTATTCTTTATCATATTTTGGGGTAATTCAACAGACCGTGAAATGGCATTCAGGGCACAAAAAAAATGTATACGATCGGTATGTGGAATAGCAACAAGAGAAACCTGTAGAACGCATTTCACTAAGCTTAACATATTAACTCTACCATGCCTTTACATATACGAGATAGGAGTATATGTGAAAGCAACTTAAGCCAATTTTCTCATTTTAGCAGAAGGATAAAATTTATACAGGACCATTCAAAACTGCTCTGCTTAGTAAGAGTATTTTTGGAATGGCGCCAAAAATTTATAACAAGCTACCATTAAATATAATTAAAATAGATCAGTTATCAGAATTTAAAAAGAGACTGTATAAATTCCTGGTAGAAAAAGCATATTATTCTGTAGGTGAATTTTTAAGCGATACATTTTAAATTTGATTTGTTATTTAAGTTAGTAAATTAGTGTTAGTATAGACATGCATGCAAGATCTGGACTACAATGTTTGTATGCCGAAAGGCAAAAGAGACCTTTTCAACCTATGTTTACAAATAAACAATTTTGAATTTTTGAATTTTATTTTGCACATTTACCTGCAAACCCGCAATTATAAGTAGTTCATACCTTGTTCCATATCCTTCCAAATTAATTGCTATTTCTTGAAATGTATACAAAATAAATAACATGTCCATAGAAATATAATCTATCGTAACTGAAACATAACCGAGAAGCGATAAATTGCAGCCAATAACGGTGTTTGTTTATTGACAGTGTTAACAAGCTGATGTTTATGTTTATGGAGCATTTATCGATGTTTACGCGGCTGTAAACTGCACATGTCCAGTTATTCGACGGATACACCACCAAATGGTAATGGTAAAACGTTTAGTTTGTTCTATTTTACAACATTTTCAAACCCAGCAGGCCCCTATTTCGCCAAAGCTGACAGGCGCGACAATGAGGGCTATCGTTTTTGTGCTCACCAGTTGGCGCCACTGTCGAGTAAGGTCCAGCTGTCAAAAATTGTTATTGGTTATTATGAACATGAGAACGAAGTTTACATTTAAATCATATTTAATATCTTAATACCCTAACGTAAGAATATCGAACATCCCGCATTGTAGCGCAGTCTCGTTTTGTTCGGAAAAAAGGAGGAAATAAGTTTCCGAAAGACAAAACTGTCTCAAAACACTGTCAGTCGTTGACCCGCAACTCATATTTGCCATAATCAAGCTCAGGTATTGCAAAATAGTCACCATATTGTTCTAATTAGATATTAATCCGCGTAGCACAGCGACAAAGAGTGACATTTGACGTTTCGGAGACCCCACACTAGCGCCTCTAGGCGGCGAATTCATGCGCGATAGCCCTCATTGTCAAAGAACATTACAATTGTAGTTGGTGAAACAGTTTTTAAATGAAAATTGTCGATTTGTCAGCCTACATATGTCAAACACATACATATGTCAACTTGGTGAAATAGGGGCCAGGACGTTTCAGCTTTCACGGGTTTCCATTTGGTATCAACTCGGGTGGTTTATTGAAAATAAAATTTAGCGACAGCGGTTGGAATCGTTTAGTAATTAACCTGGAGTTGCTGACATTATAACAATCAAAAAAGCCTATAAACAGAGGGTGGGTTGCACCAAACCGTCTGTAATCGTAAGCGGTGTTCGTTAAAATCTGATTGTATGGAAAGTTTGACAAGTTTCTAGGGGATGACAGCTGCCGGCGCTATATTTGACGATGGTGCAACCGACCCTAAGTCGAGTAAGTGATTGGTAGAGTATGGGTAAAGGGTTTTGAGAGCATGAATTTAGAAATAAATTGAAAAATGTAGGCACCGAGCAGGATAAAGCAGCGAGGAGGAGCAGGTAAGGCGTTTGTATAAATGAAGGTTGAAAATTTTGGGACCGGGTGGTAGCTGTACCTGTAGCTCAGTTGGCTAGAGCGACTGGCCGCGAGTGCCGGGAGGTCGCAGGTTCAAATCCTACTCAGTGCCTAGATTTTTATATTTTTCTTTTATTTCTAAATTTTGTAGTTTGCGTTAAAAGCGGTACTGCTTAATACAAAACTAATTTGATTTTAACGTGAATTAAAACTAAAGTAGACCCCAGTTTTAAAAAATTCATAACTCGTATCCCATCTACACCATGTTAGGTTAGGTTAAGAAAGAATAAGAAAATCAATATCGAATTTTCTCGAAAAAGGATCAAATTCTTAATGAAAAAATCTTAAAAAAATTAATTCAAAGGAATAAATAATGACATAATTATAAGTCTTCAAAGTTTTAAGACAGGGCATATTCTCTCTTTTCCGCAAAACGACCTTACTATGGCGCTTGAGGTCAGTGACGTCACTGATCTGCCGCGCTTTCTCTCTCTAACCAGCAACATTAAATCAGTTGTAGCTACGTTATTTTTTGAGATATTTAAAAAGGGTTTTCACATAATTTTTGGCTTGTTTCTTTAGGGGTAGTCTTTTAGAGTAATCTTTTGAGTCATCAACCCTATACTCATTGTTTACCATCGATTATCTACTTTCAAGTACCTCGTCCGTAATCTATTCAGGTAACATGATAATATCAAACATTGCTCTAGAATTTTACAATTTATCTCAAGTAATCGAGACATTCCGTAGCTTGTAACAACTATAATGAGCCATCATTTGCCCAAGAAACTAGCCATAATTTTGAGTTATAAACGGGAGAAAGGTCTTATTTACATAAATTTGTAAAATGGTGAATGTGAGCATGGTTAGAACAATTTATATAATTGGGTGTTTAAATCTAAGCTACTTATGAGGGCCATAGATCGGTCCGTATTAGTAAGAGGTCAGTAATAAAAAATATATATGCTAAATACAATCACAACAGACAGTCCCAGTCTGTCGCCTCACTCAAGAGTAATTTAAAGAAATTGTGGCTCTCCAACGACTTGTGATTTGGTTGAATACTATATATATTAATTTAAATACGTATATATTTATAATATCTATTTATTATATATTATAGTTGTTATATATTTATTTACTTCTGGTTTTAGCTATAAGTTTCCTTATTGAAAAGTTTTAGTACACTGTGTAAGTTTGTCTATCACATTCTCCCACTCTACACTCAATCCCTCAAAGGTTAGCTGGAAGAGATCCCTCATAGGGATAAGTTCGCCTTTGTACTCTAATCTTATGTGACATGTATATTGTTTTAACCTGTTATTGTGTACAATAAAGTGCTTACATACATACATACAATCAACAAATCCTAAATGGATGAACATGGTTCCAGTCCTATTGCAAAAGGATGGAAAGAAAAAACACAATCAGGTTTCCAACGACAAATACAATTCGTTCAATTTAGAAAGTCCACCAAACTTGTTTTTCGCCATTTCCATTCCTTTCTTCTTTTTCTCGATTCTCGTGAAATTTTGTGAGCAGGTTCGATAATTATACGGATTTTTTGTAGATTATATTTTGTTTCTTTTTTGATATGGCGGCTGGGTACAGAATACAGTCTTTATTGGTAAAAATACATTTTACAGGTCATATTATTATTTCTTCTCTTCTTCTTCTTTTGTCGCGACCTTTTCCCATCTACTTGGGGTCGGCCCTCCTTATCCTTTTCTTCCACTGAGCTCGGTCTTGAGCTGTGCTGGCGTCTAATCCTAATTGTTTTAGGTCTTTCTCGACCGTCGTAAGCCAAGTGGCGGGTGGTCTTCCACGTCCCCGTTTCGTCGTTGGCAAATCTAGGGCTAGCCTAGGTCATATTATTATTTATTACATTTTATTTAATTATGGTAAATTTAATTACATTAGGTATAAACATATCTAGGTCAATGATCTTTCTGAGCACACATAAACTCGTCAATCGAGTAGTATGCTTTATTTAGCAGGAATAATTTGAGTTTATTTCTGAATATAATGAAACTGTCAGAGTCTTTTATGTCAGTTGGGACTGAGTTATATAAGGTAGGCCCCATGATGCTGAGTGACCGTCGCGACTTAGCCAGCCGACGCCTTGGAACGATCAGCACAGGTCGTCTGCGGGTCGGGCGCTCGTAGGTAGGTGCACTAGTTTTATAATTATGTATATTATTATTTTTTAATGGGCTGCTATGAGGTTTGGTTGGGAAAACGTAAAACAACTCGTTTTTTATATATATACTACTTTTTTTTTAACTAACTGCGGCTTTATATGCCGGGCCCAGTAAAGCGATACGAGTAGCCTGGGGAAAATCCAGAGAAAATCTCCGACACGACCACGTTTAGAGATCTAAATGCTATAGGCATAAACGACTTGTTTCTTTCACGGCATGACTTACATCGAAGTGTCCCCTTAAGTCAACCTTGTGCCTTTACCATGAGTTTGCATGACTGTACTCGCTAGCGACTGCGTAAACGTTTTAGTATGCCGATTCTTAGTTCTATTGCGTAACCGCCAGAGCCGCTGTACTTTTGCCCATACAATTGTTTACACAGTCGCTAGCGAGTACGGTCATGTTAACTCACGGTAAAGACACTGAATATGACTTCATATGAAAATGGCGATCTACCCACACAATCCACCCGTTGACGTCATTTTCTGGGAAGACACGTGTTAACAGGTGATTTCATAATCACTTTATAAAGAGAAAGTGAATTTGTGTTTAGAATTGGTAGAATCATGTGTCACTTTACAGAATTCCATGATCATTTATTAGAACAATAACACAAAACAATACTGTTCTAGTACTTAATTTAGTTTTATGCTTTTTTTTATAATTTCAGAAGTGCATGCAGAGAGAGTAAAAAGATTTTTTAAAGTTACTATTTAAACAACAGATTGAATTTTTTCTTTAATTTAACCTAGTAGCGCAAAAATAAAGGAAGTATTTAATGAATATTTCACAAATTAACCCAGTGTGACTTATTATAATTGATACTTACATTTGTGTTGATCGACATACCGTCGTCACGTATGTTTAGAAAAATATTCAAAATATAATTAGCTGTATGTTTTTACAGTTAATTGTACATTCAGGGCCGATTTGTAATTGTTTCACAAATAACCAGATCTTAGATAGATAGATAGATAAATAATTTATTTGTTCGCCACATTCACACTCAAGTTACAACAAATAAAAACAAAGAACGGAAAAAGAAATACACAAAGAAATCAAAACTTAAAACAACACATATTAAAAACAGAAGCAATTATAAAACAGAAATTAAAAAAAAAAAGAAAATTACGAACACAGTTTAAAGAACATATCAAACATAGTACCGAAAAATAGGTTGGTTGTGTTGTGTGCATTGCAGCAAAACAAAAAGGTCCCAACTCAGTACGTATTAGCTTTGCTCGCAATTGAGCAAAACACTGGTATTCTGTCAGAACCCAAAGGACATATGTGTTAATATATATTATAGACGGACAGGCGTACATAAATAGAATAAAATAAAATAGATCTTCAATATTAATTTTTCCCCTTAAAATAATCAATCACTGAACACTTAATAATATATTATCATGTTGAAATGCTTTGCGTACGCTCCAGCCTCGCGCGGTTAAACTAGCCGCTGGTCGATTCCTCGTTGTCGGCAATTTCAATGTTCAGTAATTCGAGAACAAAGCTTGTTCCTTTTAATTTTACTGGTGATTGTTCAGCCTTTTATAAGTTATTGTTTTCAAATTGTGTGCGGACGGAGTTAGCAGTATTTACGACTGTTTTGTTTCTGCAGGTTCTGAACTTAAGACTGCAGGAATTGTAATAGGGAAACGACATTATTCGCCCTCTGACTTAGCCACGTCACCCGTATTACCCTATGGTAATCTTAATCTATTCATATTTACAAGGACTAGTAACTTCGTACTTAGTGTTCAGTGGAATTGACATGATGAAAGACTTCGCTCTGTTCTCATTTGATTTTATTTTTTTACCGACGCTCGGAAACTTATACATCACTGAGGATATTTATTTATTAGACCGTATTATTGTCATGTTGACGCTTAGAGATATATCTCACAATATTTTATTATGATTAGTGTACCTTATTACTTTTTATCTTGATGCTTAGAGATCCTATACATCTGTTACAAATCTGGATTGTTATTAGTTTCTTAGTCTTATTTTTGACATGTAACACTATGTAACACTACATTTAATTAACGTTATTTTGATTATTGTATCATTTTTAATTGATATAGATAAATCTTGACTTGTAAAAGTGGCCTTGAGGTCTATTTGCAGAATAAATATTTTGATTTTGATTTTAATTTTACGGGTAAAATAGAGGTGCCAATACCTAAATGTAACGTTATAACGTTTTTTAGATGACAACAATAATAACGTAAATATCTTCTCCGATGGCACCTGTCATGAATAAATATTGAGTAGATATGACAGAAGTTCGCTGTATGCTTTTGTATGCTGCATTGTTTTTACAAAGAAGAAGGTTCTACTGTCTACCGTACAATAAGCCAAATAAAATTGTGGTACCACTTTTCGACTCTATTCTTTGTTTATTAAGGTTCAATAATAGTAAACCATTTTAATTGCTGACTGTACGCAATCTACCCACTCCTGTTCGTAATTACCTACAGTTATTTCAAAACTTTCATTTAAATTGTCATCCATAAATCCAGTTAATGCAAAATTTCTGGCCCTATTTAAGTATTGTTTTGATTACCATTATCACCGACTTGCATCTGGATATAGAATAGAATAGAATAGAAATGTATTTATTTAGCACACGTTATTAAAAAAGTATACAATTTAATTGTAAAACAACTTGTAGGTACATCTTATGTGCTAAATAGGACACCCACTCAGCATGTTGTCACGGAAACCGTGACGCTGGTTTTCAGTGAGTGCCCCAATCTATCTTCTTCTTCAATATATATCTTATATATCTATCTTCAATTGTTATTATCTTTTTTCGTTGATTGGAAAGAAAAGAAAGAAAGAAAGAAACATTTATTCGTGACAAACTCATGACAATTACAAACAAAGACACCACGTAACGAAATTAACAATTAATTGGCTTACATTATCGCTTTCCTCGTACCCACCAAGCTACTCAGAAACGTCTATCAAATCCTGGATACTTAAGTGACTCGCTCCTGCTTCTATTGAAGTAATGATGATTGATATTTGTAGTTCAGCGGCCACAGAAAGTGCAATTCATCCAATGTAGCTGATTGCAAGCATTGTCGGCCTCGATAATATAGGAGCATGTTCGTTAATTTGGCGTGCTGGTGAAACGGTATTGTAAAGTTTGTTTTTTCTACTCCTGTACTTTTTTTCGCGACTTATGCAATCATGAACTCTTATATAAATACATACTTTATTTATTCTGTAAACAGTCTATCTAGTCTATTGCCCAAAAACACACTCCTTACCCTACTAAAGCAGAGTTGGGTGCCACAGACTACTACAAATACTATGTTTAGTAGTCATTCTTTTGGTGCGTTCAAGTAAAATTTTTATGATTAAAATCAGTGCTGCCAACTTAACGCAACTTTGCTATAATTTTTATGTATTAATTAATGCATTATATATTATTTACTAACACAAATACATACATTTATCATCTTTTTTGTGTTGTTTAACAAGTTTTATCTATTTTTGGATATATTTATGAAAACGAAACGAATATTCGATCCGGAATTGAATTCAGTTTAGGTCGGATGCCAAGTCTAGCAAATTAAAAAAAAACAAACCATAGACAAAGTGTCATAGTTTTGATTTCCCACCAAATTCCCAGTTGAAAACGAAAACATTCAAGCTGATAAATGATTACATTACATTACTTAAATAAAACGATGTTTTTGTGTTCATGACGAAAATGTGTAGGTACGTTTATTTTTTTAAAAGAGAAAAAGAACGAAATGTTGTTTCTTTATAAATGTATATTTGTCAAATCAAATTAATAACAGCAGTAAACCATAGCAACGTAACACGGATATAAAGAGTAAAAGATATAAAGAGACTGGAAAGTAGTAAACTGGAAGTGCTTTCCTAACAAAAAATACATTAAAAGTTTATGTCATAAGATTGCAATAGTCTTGTTCTAGATAGTAACATCGAGAAAATGTCAAGATACGTGTCAATTCAAACATAAAATGGCCTAAATAGATGAGCGCTTTTTAAATGATAAAGACTCTTAACACGGGTCTAACGTGACATTCATTCATGATTTAGTTTTAACTAACGACCCGCCCCGGCTTCGCACGGGTGAACTATTTAATGGATGTTATTATACATATAAATCTTCTTCTTCAATCACTCTATCTATTAAAAAAACCGCATCAAAATCCGTTGCGTAGTTTTAAAGATTTAAGCATACATAGGGATATAGGGACAGAGAAAGCGACTTTGTTTTATACTATGTTGTAGTGATAATTTAGCAGCAGATTAGGTATGATGCGATGCGATACACCTAGTGCAGATAATAATTCAAGCCATGATCTAAAAAAAATATAGAATTATCCCACTAATTTGGATGTTTGTTAGTCAATCACGTAAAAACCTCTGAATGGATTATGATTTCAAACTTGGTGTACAACGTGTTTACAGCCAGGATTAAGATATAGGATACTTTTTATCCCGTCATTATGAATTCTTCCGTACACTTTTTATCAATCATCCTTAAAGGGATAGAAAGTGGAAGTTTACGCGTACGAAGTCGCGGGCAAAAGCTAGTTTTGAACACCTCAACGCAAGATGCTTAATATTAATTAAATAAGCTAGTACCCATCTTGTTTTATATTCAAAGGATAGGGATTAATTACTTTATTACTTAGGTCATTAGATACTATAACTTGGTACAAAAAAATGAAAGTGAGTGTAATATTACGCCGATAAACTTAACGTTTGGCGAAACGGAAACAAATGTAAACTGTACCATACTTTTTTGGGAAAATAAATTAATTAAAAAAAATTAAATAATTATAAGACAGTACAATGCCACTAAATAGAAAAATAATCATAAGTATATCTACTGTTTACTATGAATTGTTAAAAAATACATAAATTATATCATAATCATAATTTAAAATGTATTATAACAATATTAATGATAACCGACACTGAAATCATGTAGATGAAACTCTTTCACAGTCCGTCACCTCACATTACCGATCATCTAACCCACATACATGTTTTTCACATATTCAGCTTCCATTAAGGTAACATTTGCTCACTGGATTGAACATTAATTAGAATAATGGTATAAATAGGGAGGATTTGAAGCTTTCAGCACATTCCATCGACGGCGGTCCAACGAGGAACTTCATCGGAATCTCAAAGGACTCTTCGATATGAAGGCTCAACTGTCTATTTTCTTCGCTGTAGTCGTGTTGTTCGTGGCGGCGTCTGGCCAGTCCGGGGATCCTCCTCAGGTGTACTGCGGCAGAAGCCTGGCGAATATGATGGCAGCGCTGTGTTACACAAAGTACGATAAGAGGTAAGACTTGTTTTCTCTCTTGTACGCTGAGGTTGTGGAATGAGCTCCCTGCAAGCGTCTGTAAGCTATGACCGCTTACCATACGCTTATTGGTTTAAAAAAGACTCTTCTTTCTTCCATGCTTCTGTTTCTGCCACGTCGGTAACAAACAAGTACAGTCCACCTGACATTAAGTGGTTAACTCACCTCTGGGTCTCCATCTGCGTTGCAGAACTATTAAAATATGAATAGGTACCCCATACAGCTAGTTACTCAACAAATTTTTTTTCTTATCCATTTGCGGAGGGTTCAACATCTTCAAATTAACCCATTAACCAGTCAATCCAGGAGAACATTATCGTTCTATCCTGTCTACCTATCTGGATGTAGACACACAGCAGTGTGTCAGCCAAGTTCACGAAGCAAAAACGACACACCAACCGTGAGTTATTTAATCTACACACTCGCAATTTTGCGAGTCTTGTGATACCAGAGCCATTCTACTTTTCCATGTACATATTTTTCCCACCACTTCATATTTTTGTATTGTTATTTAGAAACAGGTTTAATTGCAATATCACTTCCGATAGTTTTGGTAAATAACGACCCACAGCTAATATCCATAAATCGAGTAACTCAGTGGTCCTTGGATGTCTCACCAAAATGGTTTTTACCACCGTGTTACCCACCTTTTACAGCAATATATTAATATTTAAATATTTTTACCTATAAATTCCTTTTATTAAGTTCAGGTATTATTTCTAAATCTTCCACTAATTCAATACATTCAATTATTTGTATTTGTACATATCAATTTTTTTTGTAATAGAAAACTGGTCATAAAAAAGTAGAATGACCTTGTAATAACCGAATCCTGAATTTCAATATAAACCTTTTACAAGATTTTGAAGTCCGTAAATCACTATTTTACTGACTGATTAACTCACTCACTGCAGAATGTTTGACTACTTCTAGGTGACCTAGAAAGTAGAAATTTTGCTTCCATCTAGGTTGTGTTTGTTACAAAGGAAAAAACCTAAAAACAGAGATTTCTTTAAATTTGTTTTTAAAATGTTTTTATACGTCCGTACCGGGAGTGGTTAATATATAGCAATTTATCCCATCAAAAACATACATTTTAAAAATTGCCATTCTTAAACGGTTTCATAATAAAATACGTCTAACTGGAAATCAAGCCTTTCAAACCTGTTTAGATCACAGCTATCATGCATATCACTCTTAGATTGCTTTAAATAAAAGTGGCTCTGTGAGCTGTAGACCTCATGAGTGTATTTTTTTATCATTTCCAAAATCTGACATTATAAAAAAGATCAATTATGAATATCGAAACTGCTAACAAAATTTCACGAGAGGCGGTTGAAAAATGTGACCTGTAGAAGAGAACAAACCGAAATTCGGACGCAGAAACTTACAAAATCTTTGAAATAAATATTGTTTTTGAAAATTTCCAAAAACTGACTCGACAAAAAAATATATAATTACCGGACCAGCTCACAAAATTTCACGAGAATCGGTTGAGAATTGCTACCTGTAGACGAGAACAAACGGAAATCCGGACATACGAAAGCATTTTTGTCGAATCTGAATCAGAGACCTTCGTTTCACTCGGTCAATTATTTTATGTTACTATTGCCATTTACCAATACTATTTGACATTACCACCACCACAACACTACACCAAGATACAGTAACGTGTGCTTATGATTGCGGCCTTCTGTGAGGTAAGGTGCCTCCCCAGCTGAGCTGTTATATGAGATTCCACTGTACCCAACCTCTCTCGATTGGGTACTTTTCTCATAAAATTTATGTCTAACAATCGTTATATATTTTCCTACGTTGAGATATAGTGTCAATTACTAAGAGCCGTTTGAGGTCGCTAGCGCAGTGGGCCTATCGCGAAACGCACACGAGGTTTACCCTCTCTGTCGCACTTACGTACAAATGTGCAAGTACGTCAGAGAGGAAAAACTTCATTTGCGGTTCACTGTAGGCCTTCTGAGCAGAGTTTCCCCTTTTAGTTTATGTATACCTATAGATTATAGGTTATATAAGATATAGATAGTATCAAATGTCTATATGGCAACTAGTACTTTATAAGATTTCAAGCTTACATGGTCATTTACATTAGAATTACGATTTGAAACGGGATATTTACCATGTATATTTGTATTTTTGAGTTCCCGACATTTTGGCACTGTTGCAAGCGCCATTATCAAGGATTAACTGACGTGCTGCGAGTTTTAGTTGTGGTCTACCCACACACCATAGCGATCTACCCTCTTCCTGGTTCGCTTTTTTCGCACAGTGTCACCGTCACTACCACCGTCCGCCTTGCCACTTGAAACTCGATTACGATCACGACACACAGCACTCACAGTATCAATACGCGAGTTCTTTCCGCAAACAATCTCTTTTCGATTTGAGAACTTGCGAACTTTCTTCTTTGTCTCTTTTCGAAATATCGGGAACTCAAAAATACAAATATACATGGTAAATATCCCGTTTCAAATCTTAATTCTAACTAGTACTTTATATAGTTAGTCGGTCTCATGTCATTTGATCTCCGCTAGAAACGGATGCTTCTGTGATAAACGAAAGAAGCCAATTTGTGATAATCCTCATCGAAAGGGACCTTATGGCGGCAGGCGCTTACGTTACACCTATTCACTATTGTATTGGAACAGCGGCAATAAAGGCGTAAGTGCCGACCGCCATAAGGTCCCTTTCGATGTGGATTATCACATTTGATGATGACGCTGACCCCAACTATTCTTCAGGTCGGACTACAACGCCATCCACCTGGGCTATGAGCCAGAATACAGCTGGCCCTGGCTGAGCCGCAGCCTGCCTCAGCGCCACCTGCCAGAGAGGGGTATCGCGCGCGACATGAGTCGCGGCAAGCGCGGCATCATCGAGGACTGCTGCGAACAGTCCTGCTCCATACAGACGCTCATGAGCTACTGCTGAACACTGACATGGCGACCTTGCAATGCATTAAATTAATGTTTAGAAGCACTGAATGAATAGGTACAGTTTGTATGGATGTTCGGGTACATACAGTTTTTGTTGATCTTGAATGAATTTTGTATAGGATTAATTTTACAAAGACATTAAAATTGCTAAAAAACTGTAAATAATTTCATTAATTTTGGGAATGAGACAAATTAAAAAAAATCTGATGGACGATTTTTTTATGCATATGGTGGTGTATGGACGAAGATTCTATTCTTACCACAATCTGACATTAAGTCATTTTAAACAAAGCGATTTCTAAATTATGCTTAAGTGTAATAAAAATAGTATCATTATAATTGTAATATAACTTCAATTTCAAAATAATAAGTCATGCAGCCATTCTTTGTATGTATCAATTCAATTTCGCACATCTCTGGATGTTCATACAAATTCTTTTTAAACTCACTTTTGCCTGAATTTTGTTAGTTGCGATTACTTATTGTTAGTGTTTGACAAGTCTAATTATAAAAATTGTCCTTAAAATATTATAAGTATAGAATCGTTATGATATGTAACCATGCCTGATGTTTGCTCACTCATTCTTAGGTCTTGAAACTTTGGAAGTTTCGTATTAAGATTTTATTTGTAAAATCTCGTAGTAAATATTAACTGTTGGATTATTGTTTCATTTGATCAATATCGCCTAAGTACTAATTACTTATCAAACGCTCAGTGTGCTTACTGAGACTGAATAAAATAATTAACCTTTTACTTTATTTTTTGAAGCAGTATCCTCTTCTTGTGCTGTCAACACAGTGCATCCTCAAATCTTATAAAGGGTCGGCAACGCGCACGTGACTCCTTTGGAGTTGCGGGCGTCTATAGGCTGCGGTGGCCGCTTACCATCAGGTGGACCGTACGCTTGTTTGCCACCGGCGTTGTATATAAAAAAAAGAAAGAAAGACATTTATTCGTGACAAACACATGACAATTACAAATAAAGACACCACATAATGAAATTTGCCACGAAATGGTCACAACTCAGCGTAGGGCTGGCAGGGACAGGCTGGTCTTCCGTTGCGACTATTTGGTGAAATCACGGCTCATTGAGGATATTAAAACTTGACAACACTTAATTTGTCCTAGTTAATGTCTCAGATGTATCTTAGTGGGAACTAGTGAGGAGGATGAATGTTTAGTTTAAGTTTAAGTACTCTGAATTCCTTTGGTTCTGGGTAGCCATTGCCAAAGTCATTCAATACAATACAAATACTCTTTATTGGACACCTCAATTAAAAGACATAGTACAGTACAAAAACACAATGAGTAGAGGCAAACAACAGGCGGTATTATTGCTAAAGAGCGATTTCTTCCCTAGACAACCTTAAGGTAACGGAAATGAAATCTAATCATAACGATTCAGAGCAGGTGGTGCAGAGTTAATAAATATGGTACCTACTAATAATTCATTACGATTTTAATGAACCAGTTGACAATAGTACATTACTTACCAAGGGCGGTAAAACAAAGAATGTCTCAGATCGCAGGCGATAATTATGCGATCTGAGGCTTTCTTAATTACCGCCCGAGGTAAGTACAAAATTTTATGTCACCCTCTGGCCAGGAAGTGGGATTTTCTGCGCGCGGAGCGTGCGGTAATTGCCACTTTATGGCCAGGTGTGACATAAAATAATTTACCTATAATATAATAATTTTATATTCATTTTTCTACACCTAATATGCAAATCCTGCGCACTATATCATCTATTTCTAGTAATAATCGAATAAACGGGGCGGCGGGCAAGTGCGGGAGGTGTAAATTACATTATGTGTAAACGGCTGGTCGGTAATAGAGCCTTCAAATAAATTAGAGGTCCCCTGCTGAGACCGGCGCGGGCGCAAGGCATAAGCTGACGCGGCACATCTATGTAAATCAAGCCAAGCAAATAATCTACTACTTTTCGACCCTATTATTTGCACAGTAAAGTTCAGTGGTAGTACACTTTCTTGGCTGAATGTACTCGTGCAGGCATGGCAATAATATGGGTGCATACAACTTGCCGCTATCCGTAGCAGAACTAGGGTCACCGACATAGCCTTCAAAATTGCGAGACTTAAGTGGCAGTGGGCAGGGCACATTGCTCGCAGGACTGACGGTTGATGGGGCCAGAAACTGCTTGAGTGGCGTCCACGCACCGGAGGACGAGCTGTCGGTAGGCCTCCGACAAGGTGGAGTGATGACCTGGTGAAGGTAGCGGGAATCCGGTGGAAACGAACGGCACAGGACCGGTCTAAATGGCGAGCCTTGGGGGAGGCCTATGTTCAGCATTGGACGTCTTTCGGCTGAAATGATGATGATGATGATACAACTTGCCAAATATAAAACCAATGTCTCTTATATCGGCGCATTAAGATTACAGTACAAACAATGGCGCTTGGGGTCAAACAGCTCGTAATCCGCGGAAACCACGGAAAGCTGGAAAATGCGTGGATGTTAAAATTTGGGGCTTCGCGCAGACTTGGGGACGCGGGATTTTTGTAAGTGACAGTAAGAGGAAATTCGATAGGCACAATATTGTTTGCTCTTCGCTGAGACAAAACCGTTATAACTAGCAGCAATTTCGTTATAAATGTACTAATTATGAACGAATGCTTTATTTTGTCTTTTATCATGTGTAACTATTCATTTTCAAACCAACTTTATTTAATTATAAGCATATCTAATTATCGCGTCGCGTCGACATACGAGTACTGGGCTTTCTATTAGCGCGACATAAGTGGGTGTTGCAACAATTTCAAAATTTCAAAAGACGTATTAAAAATTAAGCTTTTAGCATATTTGCTCTTTATTTATCATTGGTTGCTACTCGTTATTCCTGGATAACAATACACCGAGGGAGAAGTTTCCAAAGTTTCAAAACGTTCTCTATGGAAAGTTCTCAGAACTTAAGTTGTCAAACACTGAAATGTCAAAAATTCAATCGCAAAATACATGCACTATCGGTATTAAATTAATTTTGTATTAAGCAGTACCGCTGCGAACGTAAACTACAAATTTAGAAATAAAGGAAATATTGAAAAATTTAGGCACCGAGCAGGATTTGAACCTGCGACCTCCCGGCACTCGCGGCCAGTAGCTCTAGCCAACTGAGCTATAGATGCAACCGCCACGCGGTATCGGTATTAAATGCCTGTCTTCGGAACAGTGTCAGAGAACTTTCCAGAAAAACATTCTGATTGGTTACACAACTGACGCGAAAACGAGTGTCCTTACTTAAACATTCCTGTGCCTTTACCATGAGTTTGCATGACCGTAATCGCTAGCGACTGCGTAAACGATTTAGTATGCCGATTCTTAGTTCTATTGCGTAACCGCCAGAGGCGCTGTACTTTTGCCCACACAATTTTTTACGCAGTCGCTAACGAGTACGGTCATGTAAACTCATGGTAAAGGCACTGTAAGGATGGGCGTTATCAGACAACCGATAGTGTTGGAAGTAAGATGTATTCTCTCTAAACATGGTTATATCAGCTTATATACTAAGGCTACTCTACGTGTGTGTGCGTGTAGCATTGCACACACACCATTCCCCATTCAAATTCATACAATGCCATATTGGTTTGTAATAACTACCTAAGCAATTAGCTGGACGTGTAGATAAATTATGAAATATTCCCTAAAAAATTATATTATTATCATTGTGATTATTATTTCATTTTACTTTAGAATTACGATTTGAAACGGGATATTTACCATGTGTATTTGTATTTGTTTGGTAGTGACGGTGACACTGTGCGAAAAAAGCGAACCAGGAAGAGGGTAGATCGCTATGGTGTGTGGGTAGACCACAACTAAAACTCGCAGCACGTCAGTTAATCCTTGATAATGGCGCTTGCAACAGTGCCGAAAAATCGGGAACTCAAAAATACAAATATACATGGTAAATATCCCGTTTCAAATCGTAATTCTAATGTAAATGACCATGTAAGCTTGAAATCATTTTACTTTGATTTTGTGGCGATTTCGAAAAATAGCTTTGATCCTCAAACTTATTCCAACTGTCTGCCTTTTTTTCATGTGTTTTTAATTGATTTTAATTGTTTTGAAGCTGTTCCTTGTTTTTATTTTTTATTTTTTTCATTTCGGTCTATATGTTGAGTAAATTCCTCCTCATGTTCACACCAGTTTACCCTGTTTTGTGGTAGTCTCATTCATATATATAACACCTTTGATTTTATTCCTTATATATGTATACCTTTCCTATATGTATAGTATGTTGTGTTGCGTTCCGTGGATCACGTACGGTGTTGTCTGAAAACCAGCGCTGCAGGTGTCTCGGCATAATGCTGAGACAGCGACCGATTCACTGCCGCGAAGACGCACTTTTTAACTGTATGTTCATGTTATGAAGTATATTATATTTGTAACTGTGTGTCTTTTGGTGCAGTGAATAAATGCTTTCTTTCTTTCTTAAACGCTGGCCGCTAATACTTATGACATAAGAACGTCATACCAGACAGTGTTGGGAAATTATCTATACTTTTGTTCCTTTATTTAACGATGACAGCTGTTATATATGACGTGTTTTGGAGAAACATTGTAGAGTAGAAAGTATTTGACGGTTTATCTCGATTTCATCAGAACGGCAGCCGGAGATAGCTGATCGCTTTCTTTTGTTTCATAAATATGTGTACACTTAACGGCTTTATCTCTCAACAATAAAATACTAGAATGAATACATATTTATTATGCTGATTCGAAAGCAAAATAAATAATTAATGCTGGTAATTCGACTAAAGTAGGAGAAAAAAGAAATAAGTGTAGCCACTCGCTTGCAATTTTGAGTTGAACTCTATTCCCTTGTAATAAGGGTGACGACCGAGTTGCCAAAAGCAAGTGAGTGGTTTTGTAATTCTTTTGGTAGAATCGTCATTTAATGGAAAACTTTATCACAAATCTAGAGAAAATGACAATTAGGCACAAAAATTAGGCACAAACAAGTCTAGGACAGTCATGATTCAGATTCGCTTATTACATGATTTAAATTACAATACAAATTTGCTTAGTGTCAAAGTTATAGGAATTTACATCACGATCGTCAAGGCAGAAAACATGACAACAAAAGGATCGAATAAGGATCGCCATATCACAGTAACATTAAAAAAAATCGGCCAAATGCGAGTCGGACTCGCGCTTCGTGAATTTCCGTACCATTATCTATAAAAACAGCAAAAGTTTGTTGTATGGGAGCGCACTTAAATATTTATTTTATTATGTTCTTTAGTATTTGTTGTTATAGCGGCGACAGAAATACGTCATCTGTGAAAAATTCAATTGTCTAAGTATAACATTTTATTTACACACAAACAGCCTTTATTTAAACGCTTGTAACTTTTATGAAACTGATACCTGCGAGTCCAATTGCTTAGGAGCTACCCACGCGCGTCAAAATACCAATAACTGTGTAATACAGGTAGTTAAACCGTTATTTTATAATATTAACCACTACATACTTGCACGTATTACAACCTCAATAAAATGTCGATCTACCCATAAACTATTGATTTCACTACATAAGGATATCATCATAAATGTATTTGCCGCAGTCCAGCTAGTTCTACAAACTAATTAATTTCAAATACGTTCCTAAAGTAATGAATATACGTTGAAGATACCTAAAAGGCAGCCAGCCTTATGTAGCTACCAACTTACATTTGCACTCATATTAATAACTAGTTCACTTTAAAATAGTATGAAATGGTGTTAGTTACATTTTTGGCCACGAGCAATATTAAATTTGTGGCGCTAGTTTGGAAACCAATTACATTTACATTCAAGTTGTTTTACTCTTACCATATTCTGCTTTCCTAGTACGTATATAGTAGGAACTGCAAGAATAAACGCTGCCAAAACCGCAATAAACTACCTTATGTTCATAGCATTAAGGCTCGGTTTTATAAAGATCCGTTAGACCTTATGTCGGTTTGTTATGTCAAAAAATATACTGAGTTACTGAAATTTGATCTGACATTTGGTCTAACGGATCCTTATAAAACCCGGCCTAAGTCTTTTTCGTTTACGTTTGTTTGGAATTTACTACTTACATATTATAAGAGTTTAATTCTTATTACACATACGTAATAAGTGTTAGTTTAAGACTTTATCACCAGCAAAGTTATGTTTCAAAAATCAAAATCAAAACCAAAACATTTATTCTGCAAATAGGCCTCAAGGGCACTTTTACAAGTCAAAATCTATTTAGGTACATCAAATAAAAATAATACAATAATCAAAGTATCATTAATTAAATGGAGTGTTACATGTCAAAAATAAGAATAAGAAACTAATAACAATTGAGATTTGTTAGAGATGTATAAGGTCTCTAAGCGTCAAGATAAAATGTAATAAAGTAAGTACACTAATCATAATAAAATATGTTGAGCTATATCTATAACACGTCAACATGAAAATAATAAAATCTATTAAATAAATATCCTCAGAGATGTATAAGGTCTCTGAGCGTCAGTCTAAAAATAAAATCAAATGAGAACAGAGCGAAGTCTCTCATCATGTCAATTCCACTGAACACTAGTACGAAGTTACTAGTCCTTGCAAACATGAACAGACCGGACCCCACAAACGGCACCCGAGTTAAATGTCTGTCAAGTTAAATGTTATAAACCAGAATAACATGTAGAAAGATACCATCGCCATATCAATTTGCGATGGCGAAGATAAGCTATGCTATTTACAATGTTCATACTCCTCATCTCACCGCTCACCCGTCATAAAATCTTGAAGCTGGGACTTAAGGAAAGGCCCATTCACAGATCTGACGAAAATATTGAATTTTGAGCTTCCAGTGTGAAGAAACGATTTTTTTTTAATTTAATTTATTTATCAAAAAAAGTAGATAACAGTTACAATCTTTTAATTTCTCGCCAAACAGCCTTAACAGTTTGTTGGCGAGATCGCGCTCATTTAACTAATGTTAGGTACTTACTATGCTATTACGAACTAAACTTAAACACTGAATATGACAATGCCTAAACATTTAAGAACATGTAGAATTACACTACACAAAAATTACAGTAGACTGAAATGGAAACAAAGAATAGAAATAACCGAACAAAATATTGAAAAATGCCTTGAATTATATTTTTAGAAGGCGAAAAAAAATGTCGAATAACGGTAGGCCCTCAGAATAATATATCCTCCTGACCCCTGAGCATTTACTGAAATCACTTGCCACTACGGCCGAATGTACTTTGCAAAGCATTAAACTGTTTTTGTTGTAAAGTCCGAGACCTTTTCTGTTAAATAAAATATAAACTAAGGTTTTCTCGAGTTTTCACTAAAACAAATCATTTTTAATATTACTTGACAAAGACATTGAGCATATTTTTGTTTAGGTTTTTTTTGTCTTTTATAAAGGACTTTAGGAAAAAACAAACACTCGGGAATTGATGCTACCAAAAGGTCGGCCGTCTGTTGGCCAAATAAGAAGTTCAAAAATATTCGGACTTTACTGTAAGGTTTATTTAGCACTTTGTAAAGGACGCCAGGTGTCAGGAGGATATCTTTCCCATGCACAAGTATATAGAAATAGGTCGGGCCTATATAAAAGAAAAGAGCCTTAAAGCGTACCACACACAGTAGCGGACTGTTGTACGCTATGACAATCCTAACATTCATTCAGACACGCGGCCTTGATTATCGCTTTATTGGGCCCAGGGATCGGATACCGGTATTTTCTCCATAGAAAAATACCGGTATTATTACGGTCACCGGTTCATTATTTCGTTTTTAATGGTACAATCTAATACGACGTTGTTACCTAAATACATGATTCAGCCCTACGTAAAAAGCAAAAAATAATCCAAAATATTGGGCTAATTCAGGGTTTTTTAAAATACCGGTATCGGTCCCTGATTGGGCCCGGCCTATAAAGCCAAAGTCAGATTTAAAAAAAACAGCTGGCCGCCACCGCGCCCGCCACCGCAGACCCCTACAGTGTGTGATAGGCTTTAAATCTTACATAAAAAAAAATAGTTTTTTTTTAATTTGATACAAGTAACTTGGCCGTAAAATTTGGCAGTTTCAATGTAATTTGTAATCAAATCGTTGCCCAACGACTACATTGATTATCAATCGGTCCCTACAACTCAATCACATAGCTATTATTTATTATTATATAATAATCACTACAAAAGCCAAGGCGAAGCTCGAACATGGCCATTTATTTGAGATTTTCTGTAATTATTTCACCATACAAGAATCACGATTGTCTTTTGTCTTCGAAACAAAAGGTCGTAACTACAAATCGTTGCCGTTTTAATATGAACTTCAATAGCCAATAACAGGGTGGGTTATTGCGTATTGGTCACATGAAGTTACATTGTCATAGGTGAAGGTATAATTAGAGGCCCTCTGAGGTATCACAAAACGATTTATAGACCAATATTTATATCTGAGGCAGTTTCTTGCAAGCTTAGAAATTTGTGGTCAGTCCGACCCAGGTCGGGCCTAGCTGAGTGTCTTGCTGGACTCTTGTCAGCTAGGCTAGGTTTAGTGAACCAAGCGATAAAACTCCCAGTAGCTCGATCCCACTCACACCTCAGATTCGGTTGAAACCGCTCAACCAATCTCACTGGAGCGCAAACTCTTAGAGTATTCCAGTGTTCCAAACCACACGCGTGGTCGTGTCGGAGGTTTTCGCCTGGATTTTCCCCAGGGTACTCCCCAACCGCGCACTCCTATCGCTTTATTGGGCCCGGCCTATAAAGCCACAGTCTGGGTAAAAAAAGAGATTTCTTGCAGCAGTGCAATTGCAACTTGTGAATGGCGTGCTACTCGTTTCAAATAGTTTTTAGGGAAAATAAAACCTCAGTAGTTATTTAATACCTGAAGGTTAGGTATTCTGGTCATAAATTTACCGCTTTTTTTTTCTAAAAAAGAAAACACTAAATTTTGCGTGTAAGTGCCATTTTAGGCATTGTTTAATTATTAGTAAACAGCAGACGACATTTTAAAACACCAATATTTGACCACTTACAACTTTTCTTAAAGTAATACTTATATGTACTTATTGATGCTATTACATTTCACATGCCTACATCAGACTAAAACAGAGGGGCTTAACTTCGAAATCCGAACTTCGTATCATCATCATCATCATCATCATCATTTCAGCCGAAAAGACGTCCACTGCTGAACATAGGCCTCCCCCAAGGCTCGCCATTTAGACCGGTCCTGTGCCGTTCGTTTCCACCGGATTCCCCTCATACCCCTCTTTTCACTCATAGTGTATAAACACGAGAGTGAAAGGGACGGCACGATACGAAATTCGTAGCCCCTCAGAATGAGAATAGAAGTAGAAATACTTAAATACTCATATTAAAAGAACTTAAGTACAAAAATGTGCCTTAAGACGTCAAAATAAAATACACAATATATTTACAGTTTTACTATAAACACAGTAAACTATTGCATTGCAACTACACACAATAGTACTTCTTTTCTTTTAAACACTACAGCATAGCAATGATCTCACAAAATACTACGGTCCAACAATCAATTGCAAAATGAAACCTTAAACAAATAACTCTAAGGTAATAAATCATAGACTTCGTCTATTTCAGAACGACATTTACCAAAGTTCCAAAAAACACTTGTGCAATTCAAAAATCACCCTTATTTCCATAACTTTAAAGGGTCATCTAAGTGCAAAGTTAAGAATGTCCATAGGTCAAGACTGTCACCTTGCGTGCCTGTATTTTTCTCACGTAGTCATAACAATTGCAGCATTTTGTACTTATTTCGACAAATTACAGAAAGCATACAAATTACTGACTAAAAATAAACCTGACCAAGTGACCACGTTTTTAAACATGAGTTTGTGGGAGACTTGTAAGTACTTGCACGATTTAAAAACACAATGGTTTAATCGTATGAATATGTTGCCGCCTGCTGGCTAGCACTGTACTTTATACGCAGCGGGGTAATCACGTAACTTTTTTACTACCGTTAGGTAGATTTTAATGTCAAATTTTAATTGTCACCTCATACATTTATACTTCAAAATTGACAGTAAAATCTATCTACCGTTAGTACATAAAGTTACGTGATTCGCCTGCAGGACTCATATCATTCGTCCTGCACTAAGTGCGAGAGACAGATCAGAGCCTTCACAATGAGTTTGCATGACCGTACTCGCAATACAAGGTTCTTATTTATAAGTTTAAACATAAAATAATAATATGAGTAATTTCGTAATTTATTTGCTATTTTATATTTATTTATTTATTTATATAAAAACGTTAACATGACATTACAGTATGACCAATGTGTCACGAAACTTAGGATAACAATAAAAGGTAACAATTAATTTATATTGGAACGGTTGAGCACCTGGCATCCATCGCCTCGCAAAATCTCAAACATTCCGTACACACTGCCGCCCGTCGCCCGTCGCCACGCAAACAAGTCGCCGGTGTCGATGCCAGGAGCGCATTGAGCTGTAGAAGTGCGCGGGGCAGCGGCGAGTTCCTGCACGACACGGTGCGCGCCGGCGGCACGGCCAACAGGTCGCGTCGGCGTGGCCTGAGGGCCATCCGAGGGACATCCGGGACAAAAAGTCACACGAGACGCTCCACAAGTTCGGGACAGTCCGACTCCCCACGCAAGGATCGACGTGCGATCACCAGCTAATAGTTCCGCCTGACCTCCAAACAATTGTACCCGAGGGAGCCGAGAAGATATTTTGATACAGATACGGGTACCTAGATACCGAATATTTTTTTGTACAGAAATCTTAGAAATACCTTCTGAACCTTCTCAAGGCGTAAAGCATACGTTGACTATATATTATAATGATGCCTAGGTTAAGAAATTACTAACAATATATGGATACTTACAGTCCGAAATAAAGAATATATTAAATTAATTAAAAAGTTCGTTAGTTTCATGCTGACTAATTGTGGATGAGTGTTTATCACCAATTTTCTATGGAATGGTAGAATAGAATGTCATTTATTGTAGCTTCTGGTACGATATTTCGCGTTGATCGGTCTGTATTTCGTAACAAGGCTCTGAACCGGTATTTTGAAAATATTTCCTAAAGTACTTCTCATATCTCCAATTTATTTTAAGATTTGCCTTTGTTAGCCTTCATCTATGGAATAAGTGGTTTAAGTACGAAAAAATGTCGTAAAACACGATTAACCGTTTCTAACCGGTTAATTGTATGAAGACGAAACCGGTTTCCGAGCCCTGGGGGCCTACCGCGAAACGAAAACGAACGAAGTTCGAATATCTCCCTCTCTGTCGCACTTGCTTATTCGTGCGCGAGAGAGGGAGATATTCGAACTTCGTTCGTTTTCGTTTCGCGGTAGCCCCTCTGTTTCGTAAGTCGTATTTTTTTTTATGTTATAGGGGGCAAACGAGCAGACGGATCGCCTGATGGTAAGCAATTACCGTCGCCCATAAACACCTGCAACACCAGAGGAGTCGCAAGTGCATTGCCGGCCTTTCAGAAGGGAATATGCTCTTTTGCGGTTTTGCCCCCCCCCAGAATACGAGGGGCAGTCTGGGCGTCCACGGTCAGGTACGATGTATCCTGAGCATGGAAGCCCAGAGGATTCTCCAGCGCTAGCGTTAAAACTAATATGTTAAACTGAGTCGCTAAATGATTCCGCTACCTTAACATTTGAAGAAGCGAAGTTAAAGGATACCTGAAACAATAAAGAATCACATTAATTATATAATTTATGTACTCGCAATAATTATCCTGGTCAAATGGAATGACGGAGGGATCTTTGCTCCTGATGTGGTTTGCCAAAGTTTAATTATAAAGTTTAATTTAACATTAAGAATCATAAAAGCGGTAATTTTGATTACAAATCAACACATACAATTTTTTAACGCTATTCGATCAGAAATTAAATTCTGCGCCTACGTAATCGCTGGCAAAAGCTAGTATAAATATATAATATATACTTTTGGTTAAGGTATCTTAGTCCTAGTGATAGGTACCCCGCGACATAACTCGTGCGATACCATCTCTAGTGGGCGGTGATAAAATGGCCCTTTCGAGTAGGCTTAGAATAGCCACCTTATATTACATAATTGCTGACAATAATTGTACTGAAATATTGAATTGGTGGATATTGTAGTTGACTGGTAATTTTTGTTTATTTAAGGAAATGCAACAGCTAAATTGACACACTCGGTTGCAGCTTAATTAGAAATACAGAGCTAAGCTTACACTGGAGTAGTAGAAAATTGAGCCTTAATGTGTCACTAATCGCACGCCGTTTATTGTATTGTTTCGGTACCCGAATTGGGATTATCTATTTAATATTACCTCACAATGTAATTACCATGTTGGTGTCTTTGTTCAATGTGTCATACAATAGCTTTTAGCTCATTTTCATATAAACTCACTACCTTATTGTCCGCGAATGCTGTGTCGATACAAACCCGATAGGGTTTAACGACACTTATCTGTCAAACCTAATATAAGATTTTTCTTTTTAATGTTAAAAAATTACAGGAGCTCACATTTAGAAAAATAAGAAAATAATAAAAGTTACATACACAACCTTGCAATAACGTATACCGAAGATTATGAATAAATGGAATTTAGATTTTTGAAAACAAAAAAAACCTATACAGAAGATAGAACTATATTGATAAACAAAATTCGAAATCGTAAACTTGTTCATAGAAATAGTATAAACTTTTGATAAGAAAATTACAAAAAAGATCGCATAATCTAGGAAACGTGTGTTTTCTGAACATATGATATGAATGTATTTCGTAACATAGATTCTCTGAGCCGTGGGTTTTAATCTTAGCTCATTGATATCACATACAATGTTAGTTTGTCAGGTTTTTCGTTCACTGCTGAAGTATGTGAAAATGTTTGAGTCTTTCCATTTTAAGAAATAAGAAATATTTATTCGAGACAAAGACAACAATTAATACAGCAAAATAGAATATAAAAATAAACAAAAAACATTTTACGGTTCCGTACCCAAAATGGCAAAAACGGAACTATACTACAATATATAACTATAACATACTTTCGTCATGTCTGTCTGTCTTATAGTGATTTCAAAATTCGACAATAAGTACTTATTACTTACCTGTTAGGTACAAAACCCATCATTTCACGTGGTCTGACCACGGACTTGCCCGGTTTTTTGTAACTATCACCTTAATTAGATAATTAATAACTATTTTTACCTTTTTCTTCAATTCTAATGTATATTATGAGAATCTCTTCTTCATTAAAAGGCGTGAGAAGTCTACCTGACTCGATATAGAATAGAATAGAATACATTTTTATTTTGCAACAACAACATAATAAATTACATTACAAAAGGCTTAAATCTAAGAGATATACAGTGTTGTCACAAAAAAGGAGTCCACTCAGCATGTGTCGAGGCACAGAGTGCAACAACGCTGATTTTCAGTGGATCCCATGAACTAAAACTAAAGAGATCAGTTGTGACAAGATTGAAAACATATATGTTATCTCTCTATCCTATTACTATGCGATGTCTTGCACACACTCGTCTTGTCTTTACGATTGGTGGGCACTGCTCATTGAACATCGCAGGCATATACTAAAATATCATGTCAAATAGACCTCAAAGAAGTCCCAGACACTGATTTAATCGATATTGGAAACTATCACGAAAAGGGTTTCACAGATTATCACGTACAAACGACCGTGCCGAGAAACCTTAACTTACTTGTACCGACGTTTATGTTCAGTTATTTATGCAGTTGATTTCCCATTCGTACTTATAATGGCAGTAAAATTGTTATTCGTGAGTTAGCTTTCAAAAGAACCTTTTATTACACGGTGGTTTATATAAATATAGACGATTTACGACACAAATGTACCTATAGACTTTACTAAAAACTACGTCGAAACGAAGAATACATTAATGAGAAGAAGGGCACAAAACCCGGTATTTTAGCTTGTAAATATTTTATGTCTCATCATGCTACGGCACGTTAACCTGCTAGGCGCTGCATCTCTTTGCATTTACGCCAACATTGGTGTTTGATGATTTTGTTCAATTCCATATTTCCCCGGATTTAACTCTATCAATGTGTACTACTGAAATACTCCATTTTGCTCGAATTAAAATGCGTGAAAAGACCAAAATTAAATGATGATTCGGTACACTTTTCTGAGTTCAGGCCATATCGGTGCTGACGCTGGATCAAATAATCCGACCACATAAAGTGTTTGCGTCAAGTTTTAATAATTGACATTGACTCCTACTTAGTTCATCATCATCATCATATCAGCCGAAAAATGTCCACTGCTGGACATAGGCCTCCCCCAAAGAGTGCCATAATGACCGGTCCTGCGCCACCCGCATCCAACAACTCCTGCGACCTTTACCAGGTCATCAGTCCACCTTGTAGGGGCCTACCTTCCGGCCCCAACGGCCATCGGTGCTACGTGCAATGCTACCTAGTTCTTGATGAGGGTCAACGTTTTGCTGGTAAGCCCGTTGAAGAAGTGGGGCCCTCACTGGAAAATGTATGAAAAACAATGCTGGGCGGCGCATGTAACGGACTCGTATTTACTATAAACTTATCATATAATACAGAGTTGTTAAAATAAAATAAAATACTTATGTAGGTAACAAATACATAAACAATACAATACATCATCACTACATAGTATAAAACAAAGTCGCTTTCTCTGTCCCTATATCCGTATGTATGCTTAAATCTTTAAAACTACGCAACGGATTTTAATGCGGTTTTTTTTAATAGATAGAGTGATTGAAGAGGAAGGTTTATATGTATAATAACATCCATTAAATAGTGCACCCGTGCGAAGCTGGGGCGGGTCGCTAGTCTACACATATAACGTATCGCTCAAATAAGACCCGCCTAAAAAAAGGTGTTGGAAAATAATACTTATAGCCGGTGGAATGAGACTATAATATAATATTAAATATCCCTTTAACAAGTTCAAGATCAAAACTCCTTAATTTAATACGAAAGGAAGAAATGTCGTTTCGCGAAAATAATTGACACTACACACGCCTACTTAACTCTCTTAGGGGGAGTAATTAGAAGTAATTGGTGCCGTAAAGCCAGTTCCAGACATAATGTACTCACGCAAGTGTCGGCAGAATATGTAATACATTTCACTTAAAGCAGGGGTTTTTCGGGGAAGTAAAATGTCATGAGATAAACTGTCTAATTATCGAACAAGGTCTTGTTTTGTAGGAACGTAAAATGGCAAACGGTATACCTCTAGTACTTTTTTAAAGTATTTCGAAACAAAACATAAACGAACGCGTTTGCATTTAGTCTCATTTTGTAAATCAACGCGAGCAGCGCCTCTGGTGGCTTTTGGTGGTATTTTTTGCCATACAAATTGAGACTAAGGGTCGGTTGCACCAACATACGATCACAGACCAGTCATCGTCAAATATAGCGCCGGCAGCTGTCATCCCATAGAAACTTGTCAAACTTTCCATACAATCAGATTTTAACAAACACCGCTTACGATTACAGACGGTTTGGTGCAACCCACCCTAAGCGCAAAACGCGTTTGTGTTTTGTTTTGAAAAAACTTATACTATGGGTACGGGAAAACTCTAAAGAACAAAGAGCAATGAGTCTAAATTTTATGTTATCGCGTGAGGGTCAAGTTTTGTGTTTTGTTTTTTTTATTGTGCTATGACGTTGGCAAGCATACGGGCTGCCTGATAGTAGGCAGACGCCGTAAACTATGGACGCTTGCGACTCTACAAGAATCACAATCAATCACGTAATGTAAACTGTTACATTCTTCGTATGGTTCAATAAACAAATGTGTGTATTAATTATATTCAGGGATTGATAACGGTATTTTTAAAAAACGTTAGTTCAATATTTTGGATTATTCAATGAACTTTAAGTAGAATCATGTATTTAAGTAACAATTGCTTATTATTAGATTGTCTCATTAAAAATTAAATTATGAACCAAAGAACGAAAAAGAACGTAATAGGACCGATATTTTTGTATCATTAAAATACCGCTATCAGATCCCTGGTTATATTATTGTTTCATTACTTCTCTTATGGTTCAGTTAATTTTAATGCACATTACAGTTTTCATGATGTATGAAAGACATAACATTCATGAATGCTTGGCCATTGAATGTGAACGTCTAGTGTTTAATGCGTGTATTCAGCACAGGGAGCTATTCAACATTATTTTATCAGTTTTTGTTATATCGCCAACATGACTACATTTACTTAATTTTCTATAAGTTAGTGGATCTCGTCTCAAATAAGATCATCCTTAACATGACAAAGTTTTCTTAAGCATCATCATATAATAACGATATTTGTACAAATTATTATATTAGGATTATAATTATGATTAGCGTGCCCCAGTTTTTAGGCAAGAATTTTCCAGCATAAGAAGTGAAAAATTTTATATGAACCTAGGTGTGGTGTTTTTCAAAAAAACAAATCTTCTATGTAAATCTGCGATCAGTCTAGTTGACTTAGCAGATGTGTTGCGTTTTTTGTTTGACGTGCGAGGGAGACTTCTCAGTAGAAGCCACCTCTTCAGTTTTTTACAAAATAAATAAATTATTTTGGTTTGTCAATTAAAATAATGCCTTAGTACGAGCTGGCAACATTTGTTATTATTATGTATTTTTATTAGATGAACCAAAACATGTTTATATCTATAGTCAAACCATATTTTTTTAAATAGCGGATCATAGGGGCTGAAAACGTAAAAAATATCACTGCCTTATTGTCCTACATATCAATCATATCATGTATAAACCCCTGCGGACTAAAATGTTTTGTCCCTTTCTCAAAAACATAGTCAAAGTGAGAGGGATAAGAGCTATGGATATATAATGATGGTATAGTTAAGTATATGTAGTTATAGGTCAAACATGTAATCTAGTAAGTCATCGGTATTAAAGCTATCGTCGACTAACTGCCCCCCTCGCTTCAGATGGCGACCTTGCCAGGCGCGATTTGCTAACTTAATGAATTTTAGTTATAGAATACGTTCGATGAACGATTATATTATAAATAAGGGAGCAATTCTTTATAGCAATAAGACTAAAGCAAGTCGAATCGAATCCCAGTGCCATGAACAAGTTTAGTGCGTGTGTTGTGTTCGTTCAGCGCAGTCGATCCGCCGAGCGTCAAGATTTGTATGGAAAGGGTTTGAAGGGCCCTCGCTTGCAGACGGGCCTGTAATATGCACTTTACGTGGCACAAGTAATACGAATATGAATACTTTTAACATTATGTAGTTTAAGTACTGGTAAAGACTACTCTATTATTTATACAATAAGGGCACTTATCAGTTAAAAAACACTCATCTATTTACGCCATTTTCTGTTTGAATTGACGCACATCTTGACATTTTCTCAATGTTACTATCTAGAACAGGACTATTGCGACCTTATGTCATAAGCTTTAAATGTATTTTTTGGATTTTTCATTAAGAAATATCGTTTCAAACATCATCCCAAATCGACAATTTTCAAGCTAAAAACTTGTTTTTTCCACTTAAATTCTACTACACACAATAAAATCAAAAAGTGAATATGTTACTATATAAAACTTTAATAAAATCATCGTATGCTTTAATAAGTTTATTGATATTATCAATACTTTTGTCATAATTTGAAATCAAAACATTTAAAATTATAAGACCTCTTCGAACATATCTCGAAAATAGCTTGATGGATTTAGACGCAGTTTTCACTAATATGTAGCTTGATTCTTAGGGGTGGTGGGTGTATAATTCATCATCATCATCATCATTTCAGCCGAAAGACGTCCACTGCTGAACTTAGGCCTCCCCCAATTTATTCTTCCCTTGGGGGGGATTTGCCATAGTCGCCACGCTTGGCAAGCGGGTTGGCGACCGCAGTTTGATGGTGGTAATGATCGAAGGATGCTGCTGCCCACCCTCCGATTTTCCCTTATTCGCCTCCTACGAAACCCACGGGAAGAGATGGGGTGGCGCAATTCTTACCCGGCAACCACACGGGGTGTGTAATTGTATTTATTTATCTCACATGCATTACATTGTAATCCGTGCGAAGTGTGAAGCGGAGAAAAAAGAGTGCCATACAAAAATACGTATATACGGATATTTACTCTCAAACTGCTATCCCGATCCAGATTAATGTTAGTAATTCAGAAAATTAGGCTATTTTTTTTACTTTTATTAACTGCCAGTTGTCCCTTTAAAGTACTCAAATGTGATTTGTTTACATTAATTGTTCTGGTATAATGAGTAAAGTACAGTTTTGTTTTAATTCTAAATAGGTTTGAAATTGACCAATAGGTTTTAAATAGGTTTGGTTTGATTGACATGAAACGCAACAAATAATTGAATTGAATTGAATTGAATTGACCACAAATCACTTGGTGGTAAGTGATATGGTAGTCTAAAATGGAACGCGCTGCTTTGTATTCCATTAGAGTTTTCTATTGGAAATCGATTAAGAGTCGATTTTTCAATCGCCAGACAAAATTATTGGTAATTTAATCGCTGCCACTTTCTAATGCCATATAAAAGAAAAGTACAGAGCTAATATTTACCTTTTTTTATATATACAACGCCGATGGCAAACAAGCTTACGGTCCACCTGATGGTAAGCGGCCACCGCAGCCTATAGACGCCCGCAACTCCAAAGGTACGTACGCGTTGCCGACCCGTTATAAAATTTGAGGATGCACTGTGTTGACAACAGAAGGGACAAATTTAGGTCCCTCGCTCTCAACACAGTGCATCCTCGGGAGCTCTGGCAACCTTGCTCACCTCCAGGAACACAGCACTGCATGCTTGTATAGTAGACATACACCCTGACATACTTTCATCTTCGGACTAAAAAGTCGCACCTAAAAATAACATAATTTAGTAAAACGACTGTATTCTAACAGGCGGAAGACTACGCAGCGAAAACATCTACAAAATAGCGTCATCGTAAATTCAGATAACATGTAATGTTCCGAAGCAGGATGGGAATGCGAGGCTGGTCGTACAAGTCTTACAAGGCCCATAGTTTTGCTAGGAACAGTGCAAGAAGTAGAAATAAGCGTTAGTGCGCGAGAGTTTTTCTCTAAAAACTGTTCCTTTTGCTTTTTTCTCGTAATTTGGACCTTTTTGGTGTTTTCTGCTGACTCATGACTGGATACTATTATTGATCATTCAAAAAAAAATCAAACATTTATTAGGGATTTTTAGGGCACTTTTACATGTCAAAATATAAATTTACAATTTAAGAAAGTCTGACTATAATAAGTAATACATTTTTCATGTCAAAATATTAATTTATTAATTAACAAACTAATATACTATTAATCCAAAAATGAAATCCGCAACATGCTTCGTCAAATTAACTTAACATAAAGGACCGCCCCGGATCGTAGATGGCTCGAAAGTTCCCATAACCCCGGCGGCGTTGCCATGCTGAATGGCCAAAAAGATTTACAGTTCAAGAAAGAATAATAATTTCGAGTTTACAATTATAAGAAATTTAATGTCATACAGTGAAGATAAACTTGCAAAGTTATCTATTACAAATATTACAACATCAGTAAAGTTGTTGGTTCTTGATATTGAAATAAAAAAAGTGGAATAAAAAGTACACATTTTTTTTATTCCAATATGAGACGTATCTTCCTACAATTTGTATGGAGCGTTAGAGAATGGAATTCTAAAAACTGTATTTCGTTGATTTTTTTTTAATATCAGATTCAATTTCACAGATATATATATATGATGCTGAGCAGGAAAACTCCCAAAAAATAAAAATTGTGGGAAAAAAGTAAAAGGAGATAATTGTTACAATTAACGATATTCCATTATCAGAGCGCTACCAACATAACAGTATTTATTGATATTTCGTTCAATTTTTTTAAACACATTACAAAGTGAATAAGAATATAAACATGAAGACGAAGAATCTCCTTTTTATCGTTAAAAATAACAAGAATGAATGCCAGCTCAGCCAATCTCACTGGAGCGCAAACTATTAGAGTATTCCAGTGTTCCAAACCACACGCGTGGTCGTGTCGGAGGTTTACCCCAGGCCTCTCCAACCGCGCACTCCTGTCGCTTTATTGGGCCCAATAGCCACAGTCAGATTAAAAAAAAGAATGCCAATGTTCTACCAGAGCAATTTTATCGTTTATGCAATCTTATGTTATGTTAGATCCATATTAATTAACAGGCTTGACTTCCAACATTTCCTTACTTATTCTCGTTTTGCAAAAACAAAACAGTGTCTCAAACAGCCTTCTTAGTTCTGCATAATGAGACTCGCCTTGCACCACCGCTGATCTCTATGGAAATAAGCTATTTAGTTTGTCTATGATACTCGTATACGTCCGTTGTTTATGGTCTTGTAAATTGTATTATAACGGAGACCTTAAGAGCGCGTTCACCAAAAGCGCTCTCTCAAATTCGGTATTTAGACAGCGATCGCGCGGCAAAGTGCGCTTGTGTGTGTAGACACGCTACTAGCTGACCCTACAAACACACTTACACCCAGAACGCCCGAGCCAAGCGCGCCATCCTCTTCTAACCTTCTAAAAATAATATAGGTACAAAAGTGATAGCGTGCACGGTAGGGTTGCGGTAGAGGTGGCGCAAAGGAGTGAACGCGTTTGATACTTGCGTCAATGAAAACCAAACCAACAACATATTTCATTTACTTCGCTTAAGTGAGGCAGTTATCATCTTGTTTTAGTGCTCATATTTTCTTTCTATACTTTAATAGATAGTTTTTTATTGTAATAATAATAAAAAGGAAGGCGGTTTTTGATAATTGACAGTAGCAAGGGGTTTTCTGAGAGTTAATTACAGCCAATTAATACGCTGCTTGGCAATACTTTGAACAGGGTTTTACATTATTAATAATTATTTTATTAGATTTTTCCGAGACCAATTAAAGCCCAAAAGTATAATTTAAAATTTAATTATTCACGAATTCAACAAACGAACGCGGGGTGTAAGCAAACTGGGCAGAAATCGGAGACAATAATAGAACAGTCGTATAGGTGGTTTATTCTGACATGTGAAAGACGTCTACTTACAACTTGTATGACAAATGACAACACGGCATTCGCGATCATGGCGGGTAACAATTTTGATGTTTGAAAATTATTCATTTTTTTCAATCTCGAATATGACACCCACATTGATAATTAAGGAAAATAAATCTCCGCCATCTTTGATTTGAAAATGCGTATCATTTTCGTAATCGGCACCTCGAGGAACCTCGAAGATGACACCCATATCGATTTTTAAGAAAAATAAATGTCCGCCATCTTGGATTTGAAAATCCATATCATTTTAGTAATGGGCGCTTCGAGGAACCTCGAGAGTGACACCCATATCGATAATTAAGAAAAACAAATGTCCGCCATCTTGGATATGAAAATCCATATCATTTTCGTAATCGGCACCCCGAGGAACCACAAAGATGACACCCATATCGATTTTTAAGAAAAATTAACGTCCGCCATCTTTGATTTGAAAATACATGTCATTTTCGTAATCGGCACCCCGAGGAATCTCGAAAATGACACCCATATCGATTTTTAAGAAAAAAAAAAATTTGCTCCCCGCACAAACTTTGAACCTCCTTTTCACCCCTTTAGTGGGGCAATTTAGAAAAACGCTGAAATACGCCATTGATATATATAAACACAGAGTCTATATACAAAGTTTCGTGTCTCTCACTTTAATAAATACGGTTTTTCATACAAACTTTGGACCCCCGTTTCACCCCTTAGGGGATGAATTTTGAAAAATCCATTCTTATTGCACCTCTAGGTCTTATAAGGAACCTACGTGCCAAATTTGGAATCTCTAGAACCAGCGGTTTGGGCTGTGCGTTGATATGTCAGTCAATCAATCAATCAGTCAGTTTCTCCTTTTATATATTTAAGAAAGATAGTTGAGTAGTGAAAATCACCTTACAATGAACATGACATCATCAAAATCTTGACATACATGAGCGAAGAACAGGGTAAGTATAAGGCATAATTGCATATTTACAGAATTATTTAGACCGAAATGTCTTTAAAAGCCGAATAGCGTAATAAATCTGTCTAATACATATTAATTATTTACGCCAACTTTACATTTACATAAGTTGGATGTAATTTAAATTTAACTTACCTTGCCTCGTTTGCCTCTTTTAGACGAAGTATATTTTTTTTTCTTCCTAACACAAGTATAAACCGACTGTTTGCGACCCATGCTACAATCAACATGAAATAAGTAATTATTAGTTTGCTAAAAATACATTTGTACGTCAGTCTATAAGAAAACTACATAAATTTTAAAAAACATACCTACGATCAAATGTGGTTGATCGCGGTATAATCACGTTCAGAGCGTTCGCGCCGCAAAAATGGCGGTTGGTATGAAATTGATACAGGTCCTGCCTCGACAAGCGCTCGCGCCGTACTGAGGATTCTCCCCGCGCGCAAACAAATATATACAACTTTTGAATCTTTTTTGACAGTATAATTTTTAAAATACTTATAATTTTTTTTACTGAAATATATTGCCAAATACATGAATTTTAATGTGTAATATAAATAATTGTAATAATCCTTTAATAATACTGAAAAAAACCGTGTGTTTTGAGCATAATTTTGTAGAAAAATTAGCGTAAGAAAACTGTTTCTGTAAGAGTATCTATGAAAAATAATAAAAAATTGAGGCCGCAGCGTAAATTAACAACATATAGCGGCTGTAAAACAATGTTTAAATAATTAGGTTTTCTAATAACATCATCACGTTATGAGAGGTCAAACTTATACCTCCGCGCCCTCTTCAGAAATCGACTGTCAGTAATCGGATAAATAAAACTAAAATATTGATTTAAACTAAAATTTGAAGCCGCTACGTAAAATATAAAGAATTAACTTCTCTAAATCAATTATTTGAATTTTGCCAAACCTTTCCGTTTCTTAGTAAAAAAGCGTCAAAAATTTAGTTTTGTTGTTTTTTCTCCCACAAAATATGAATGGACTCTTAATAGAACGATTTAAGAGCTGTTTTTGATTACTCTGATGTCGTAGTACTTAGTCGTGAATTGACCAAAACCATTATTTTCAACGTTTTAAGAGCGACTTTTGAATGACAGGGTCGAGTGGTAGGGTTACCAAACGTTGGATTAGATTTTATGTATATATGTATAACGTAGTCGAAATACAGAAAGTAATACTAAAGATTGACATAGGTTGTACTTTATACTATACAGGAGTGAATGAGCCTGAAATTTAAATAATTATCATCAGTATCATATAATATAAAAAATAAAAAAGTCCGCCATTTGTAGTTTTATCTTTCATTAGCAGTAAAGTTTATAAATCGATTAAACTAGAGTTGATGGTTTAAACTAATAATGAATGAAGGAATTTCTCAAGACCGCAATCGCGGTACTTTGATGCAAAATAGCGAGGTACGGGTTATTATTGAGGTATAAGCTGTACTAGCATGATATTGATAATCAAAGTCCTCCTCCCCCTTTGTCGTAACCCTCCCCCCTTTGTCGTAACCCCTCCCCCCTCTGTCATAACTCGGTGATCACTGATTAGGCGCAGCACGGTCCGGCGTCCTAGGCACACACTCACGGAGCCGGACGACGTAATCACAGCGTCCCTCGAAAGATGGAACGCTGAGCTTACGGCGTCCAACTCAGACAAGACGCGTACACTTAGGCATTCCCCCCGGCGGGGACGTGCACCGCGCGATCGTTACAACACTGACACATAATATAGTCCCTATTCGTCCCGGTACCGCCGCATATCGGGTAGAGCCAGTCCGACCCTGGTCGGGCCTAGCTGAGTTTCTTTCTGGAATCTTCTCAGCTAGCCTAGGTTTAGTGAACCAGCGACAATACTCCCAGTAGCTCGATTCCACTCACACCTCAGATTCGGTAGAAACCGCTTTACTAATCTTACTGGAGCGCAAACTCTTAGAGTATTCCAGTGCTCCAAACCACACGCGTGGTCGTGTCGGAGGTTTTCCCTTGGATTTTCCCCAGGCTACTCTCCAACCGCGCACTCCTATCGCTTTATTGGGCCCGGCCTATAAAGGCACAGGTTCAAAAAAGAAAAAAAAACTCCCCTCCCGCGCTTAGTAAAAATGTTACTGAATTTTGAACCTTCAATTTTGAAAGTGAAGGTAGCTTTTAGGACGTATAATTCCGACATCCCATATTATATTTTTGGCCTATAGTAATGAATCGTCTCAGGCCAAAGGTAGGTTCTAAAAGCAGTGAAAGTAAGCACATTTAGAATCGCAACACGTAGCTATATTAAGCAATAAATATCAATGGTTTATGACAAACTGCGTGCCATAAGTACAGCGGTAATGAAGGGGATAAATTGCATCGGCAGTAGGATGTTGTTTTTACGACCCTATTCATTTTGTTATCTATTATAAATAACTATAGCCTCCTCAGACCTCGTGTACGAGATTTTGTTCAATTTCAAAATCAAAACATTTATTCTGCAAATAGGCCTCAAGGGCACTTTTACAAGTCAAAATCTATAGGTACATCAAATAAAAATAATACAATAATCAAAGTATCATTAATTAAATGTAGGTGTTACATGTCAAAAATAAGACTAAGAAACTAATAACAATCGAGATTTTTTAGAGATGTATAAGGTCTCTAAGCGTCAAGATAAAATGTAATAAAGTAGGTACACTAATCATAATAAAATATGTTGAGCTATATCTATAACACGTCAACATGAAAATAATAAAATCTATTAAATAAATATCCTCAGAGATGTATAAGGTCTCTGAGCGTCAGTCTAAAAATAAAATCAAATGAGAACAGAGCGAAGTCTCTCATCATGTCAATTCCACTGAACACTAGTACGAAGTTACTAGTCCTTGCAAACATGAACAGACCGGACCCCACAAACAATTTACAATCATTATCATCATTTCAGTCTGTAGTGTGTATCCACCAGCCACTAGCAACCAATAGAAACACTAGCAACTAGTGTCCGACCGAAGTTTCGATTTCGGTCGGTTTCGGCCTAAAAATCATGTTTGGGCCGAAGTTTCGTTTTCGACCAACTTTCAACATTGTACAGTCGCCATCAGATATATCGGAGCGAACAAGGTGCTCACAAATATCTGAACACGACTCTATTGTCAAGGCGTTAAAGTGCATGTTCAGATATTTTGAGCACCCTGAAAAGTCCAGATATATTTGATGGCCACTGTACTTCCGGATCGCGTTCGTCTAACATCGGCACAGCCGGCTATGGCGTAGCTCGCTCAACTCCGCTAACAGTAAGTAAGTACATCTTATTGTATTGTATTTTATATTTTTATATGCCACAAAAACATAATCACTTATTTTACTTTTCGAACTTGGCTGACACGATTTTAATGCATCTACAAAAGTTTCAGCCGAAACTAGAGCCAACGTCGAACCTTCGGTTTCGGTTTCGGCAAAAAAACATGTTTCGGTCGGACACTACTAGCAACCACTAGAACCAGTAGGTACACACGCTAGCAACCGAGTGAAACGAAGGTCTCCGTTTCAGCTTCGACAAAAATGCCTTTGTATGTCCGGATGCCCACCGGCTATTCTCCTCTACAAATCGCATTTCTGAACCGATTCTCGTGAAATTTTGTGAGTAATCCCTTAAGTATAAGTTTTTTCGAAACAAAACACAAACGAACGCGTTGTATAGCAAAAAATAGTTACCCCCAAAGGCTACCAGAGGCGATGGTCGCGTTGCCATACAAATTGAGACTAAACGCAAACGCGTTCGTTTGTGTTTTGTTTAGAAAAAACTTATACTAAAGGCACTGGCTCGATAATATAATAGTTTCTTGTCGTGTCAGTTATGGAAAATAAACTATCGTTTATTGTCGCTTATACCGTAAGTATTGAGATGTCTACTTCACAATGGATCTATGAAGACACGTGGTACAATTTTATCGAATATACCTATATCGGCAGTATCTAAGTAACAGGCCCCTATTTCACCAAGTCGACATATGTATGTATTTTTTATTTATTTATTTATTTAACACAAAAATATAAATTACAGTAGGCATATGATTTTACCTCGCCAAACTGTATATGCAGTTTGTTGGCGAGTGTTGCGCTCTCTCACTTACAGGTTTGGAACTTACACCTACTTCTTTCCTATAAACTAAATCATGCAATGCTAATGACAGACTAACAAATCTAACAATAACTACCTAAGATACGTATTTGACATATGTAGGCTGATATCTCGTCAATTTTCATGTGAAAATTGTTTCACCAACTACAATTGTAACGTTTTTTGCCAATTGTCGCGCCTGTCAACATTGG
Source organism: Epiblema foenella (assembly GCA_963556455.1). Taxonomy (NCBI): domain Eukaryota; kingdom Metazoa; phylum Arthropoda; class Insecta; order Lepidoptera; family Tortricidae; genus Epiblema; species Epiblema foenella. The sequence goes on along the minus strand of OY747109.1, from coordinate 19,982,476 downwards.
TGAAATAGGGGCCAGATAGCTACATAGTAAAGCTCGTGTCTCGGCATCGTTTCAGTACTGAGATACGAGGTTTCTAAGAGCAGTGACAAATGCTACTTTTGTTTTTTATTTGTCAACCGGCGATATGACGGTATTTTCATTGGCAACTGAGGGGTTACCGCGAATCGAAAACGAACGAAGTTCGAATATCTCCCTCTCTGTCGTACGAACAAGCAAGTGCGAGAGAGAGGGACATATTCGAACTTCGTTAATTTCCCCCTGATTTCCGTCGCTCAACAAGCCACACGCACACGGGGCCAACGGGTCACTTCGGCCCAGTAAATAAAGCAAGAAAGTAAGACCAGTCCCGCGGCGAAAATAATATTTATTACCTTGTGGACCGAATACAACGACTGCATAAATAACTGGCAGTATTGTGTTGGGATTAATTGCTCAATTTGTTATGGTATACTCTTGTAATTAATTAGCGAAATGACAGTTTCTTAAATTGTGTTAATTGGATGATATTTATAGTTTTACAAACTGTTCAGCAATAGATCATCATCATCATCATCATCATCATCCTAGCGTTATTCCGGTACAGTTGCATCCTGAAGGATGCCCGAAATCCGCTACCTAATCCCAAGATTTGGCGTAGGCACTAGTTTTTACGGAAGCGACTGCCATCTGACCTTCCAACCCGAGGGGAAACCAGATTTTATTGGAATTGGGCTTGTCAAGTAAGTGGGTAACTTGACTATTAGAAGCTTAATTATTAATTCTCAAGCCGTCCGAAGGCCTCTAACTTCGCTTAACGACTGCTATTCTAGACAGCAGCCGGGATCAACGGCTTTACGTGCTTTCCAAAGCACGGGAGCGCTCTGTTAATAACCACTCAAAGCGGTCACCCATCCAATAACTGACCTGGGCCGACGTTGCTTAACCTCGCATACCGCACGCGGTGCGCGGGCGCCGCTGGGCCACGAGCGCTCAACTGTTCAGCAAATAAATATTGACTGCCAATTCTTGAGTAGAGCTAATTCTAGACGCTTTCTAGATGCAAACGTGTGCCTATTAGATTGTCTAATAGGCCAGTGCCTTTACCATGAGTTTGCATGACCGTACTCGCTAGCGACTGCGTAAACGATTTAGTATGCCGATTCTTAGTTCTATTGCGTAACCGCCTGAGGCGCTGTACTTTAACCAATACATTTTTTTACGCAGTCGCTAGCGAGGACGGTCATGTAAAGTCATGGTAAAGGCACTTTTCTCTCTTATATGAACGTTAGTAAATATAAAGTTTTGAAAACCCACAACTACATCTATACGGAAATCCAAACACTATAACTAACTGAAAACACCGTAGTCGTGTCGTGATGTTGCAAAAGCGAACTTTATCCAATAACATGTACACAATTTGTAACTTATTGCCACGGATTAAGGTTCAAACATGTTTATAAGTATTTGAGTGGAATTCCCGTTACGCTTCAGCCTCTCAACTTGTTTTATGGTGCGTGCTGGTTTTAATACGTTTCGTATGTGACGTCGCCAGGTTGTGATTCACTATGGATACCGAACAGACCTACTGACAGACTGTTGGCACACCAATGTAAGTATCACCTCCTGTTACTCATGACTGAACGAAGCGTCTCTACGGGTCGCATTTTTTTTTTATTCAAAATAGGTTTGCGCTTGACCACAAATCACCTGATTGTAAGCAATATTGTGGTCTAGGATGGAACGCGCTTACCTAGTAAAAACCGATTCGCTCTCGCTTTGAAGGCCAAAAGGTTGTAGTTTACGGGAAACAAGGATTCCGGCAAGGAGTTCCACAGCTTGACAGCAGCTTGGTTGATTTCTGACTCATTCCCGTGAAATTTTGTGTGCATTTTGGCATAAATGTAACTTGTCAATGGTAACGAATTGTCAGGGGTACTTCATTATAAACGATTATACGTCTAGTTAAGGGCCGACTCATTTTAGTGAACCGGCGACAAAACTCCCAGTAGCTCGATTACACCCACACCTCGGATTTGGTTGCAGCCGCTCAACCAATTCACTGAAGCGCACACTCTAGTATCCAGTGTTTAAACCGCCCTCGTGGTGTGTCGGAGGTTTCCCCTGGATTGGGCACGGCCTATAAAGCCACAGGTTAAAAAAAAGATCTAGTTAAGAGAGCGGACTCTCTGGACGCGCGAAGGTATTCACTCTGTGGTTGTCGAGATCAACGGAGCGACCAAGGGCCAGGGGTAATGCATGGTCTAAGAAAACAGGTCTGACAATCCGGATTGTGACACGACCACACGTCACTGTCGACGACACACACACATTTACGGCCGTCGATAGGCTGTGCCTTTACCATGAGTATGCATGACAGTACTCGCTAGCGACTGCGTAAAACATTTGGTATGCTGATTCTTAATTCTACTGCGTGGTTACGCACTACTGCTCTGGCGGTTGCCAGAGGCGCTGTACTTTTGCCCATACAAATTTTTAAGCAGTCGCTAGCGAGTACGATCATTTAAACTCATGATAAAGGCACTGATGTCCAAGGTCGTGTCACCCACACTACTAACCGATGTACCGGATTGCCATGCCTGGCGCAGTATATTATTGTATCATGCTGTAATGTGATTGAAGCGAAAGAAGTAGGTTGTATGTAAGGACCCCAGTATCTTAGTATAGTTTCCTAGTATTCTTTGGTCACTTGTAGTTTATGTATGTGTGAGATCAAGTTAAACTAGTGACGGAGAAACATTGGAACCATGTTTTGTGAATACAACGCGAGTTGCTGTAGCCAAGAGATTTATATCAGAGGTTTGAGGACAATCGTGAAGCAAATATTGTTAAGATGTTTTACCGCCTTAACGGGGAACATGCCATTCCTGTTTCTTATAAGTGCAATGGCGGGAAAATATGTCGTATATAGCTTTTTGTTTTTTTGCAGATAACTTATGTGACGTAGATTACGGTTTTGTCGTTAAGCTTATCAATTCAAATTCAAAATTATTTTATTTCAAATAGACTCAAAAGGGTGCTTGAGAAACGTCACCAAGAAATTCATACATAAAATAATTATACAGTAATGTCAATGATACAATATTAAAAATATACATTAAAATTTCAAATTAAAATAAAATCGTTGGATGTCAACAGCTGACAGTACACACAAAATGATAAACCATAATGACAATGCAAGTCAAAAAAAAGTCAAAATAAATTAAGTCTTATAAAATAATATGTCACTTAATAATAAAAGTAATACAGTAAAATAAAATAGAAACACACTGTGCAACTCATTGGCTTAAAAGAAGTTATTGTCTTCTACAAATTCCTTAACGCTATATAATTAATTTTTTAATTTTCTTTGTGTGGCAATGGCTCGGTTAGTTTACTTCGCTTACTTTAATAGTATAAGTAGTTATGGTCTTATCTTATGGGGATCAGCTGCAGACATCGAAACTGCGTTTATATTGCAAAAAAGGGCTATACGAGCAATTTATAACTTGGGGTCGCGTGAGTCATTGAGAGAAATCTTTAAGGAAATAGATATCCTAACCCTGCCGTCGCTGTACGTATTTAAAATAATCATGTATGTTAGGAAGAATTTATTCAATTTCTCAACGAACACTGATAAGTTAATAACTACTAGAAATACTGGGAAACTCAAAATAACGTTATACACAATAGTAAAGACGAAAAAGTAGTTTTTGGGAAATTGTATAAAATTCTGCAATAAAATTCCAAGACACATTACTGAACTTACGGATTCTAAAAAATCTGTCGCGAAACAAACACTTACTTCAAAAGCGTATTTTAAGATAAACGATTACATCATGGATAGGGATGTTTGGCAGTGATAGCGTCCCGCACAAGTAATCTAACAGAAATATTTTATCTAAATATAAAAAAGTTTTATGTTATAACATTTTAATTCTATAGTATTATGATACTGACATTTTGTAAACATTGTATATTGTTTTGAAAAAATGACACCTCGCCGAGTTTCTTACGCCGGTTCTTCTCGAGGCAGAGGTTTATTTTATGAACCGGCGGTAGTTTTTTGACATTCATAAGTGCATGTAACATGCATAAATTGATGAATAAATGATTTCATTTCATACACCGTCGTTCTCTGTTGTTGTTTCATTAATTACTGACGTGATCTAGACGGCTGGTGCATAGCGGCACCTATGCCTTTACCATGAGTTTACATGACCGTACTCGCTAGCGACTGCGTATAAATTTGTATGGGCAAAAATACAGCGCCTCTGGCGGTTACTAGAACTAAGAGTCGGCATACTAAATCGTTTCCGCAGTCGCTAGCGAGTACGGTCATGCAAACTCATGGTAAAGGCACTAGTTGCTGAATGAAAAAACGTCTCAAATTATTTTTGGACGACCGGTTTAGCCTAGTGGGTAGTGCACCTGCCTGTGAAGCTGACGGTCCTGGGTTCGAATCCCGGTCAGGGCAAATATTTGTGTGATGAGCATGAATACTTGTTTCTGGGTCTTGGATGTTTGCTATGTATTTAAGTATTTATATCTATTAAATATATCGTCGTCTAGTATCCATAACACAAGCCTTCTTGAGCTTACTGTGGGGCTAGTTCGATTTGTGTAAGATTGTCCTCTAATATTTATTATTATTTATTATTTGTCAAGGTATGTGTACAACTGTACAAATGGTGACTCAGCTCACGATTCGCATCCTGTACGCAATTTAATACGTATTCCTTAAGGTACTCGTGTCATTTAGATGTTGTTTATTTTAATGATGTAACGTCTAATTCATTTAGTATTCAGCGTGTGTCACGAACACGGCTACATCCCTCCGAAGTCATATATTTTCGCCCTTACTCGCAGTACTGTTACTTACTCTGTTGCTTTCGTAACGGGGTCCATGACTACGCATTTGTTAGGCCGGGTTTTATAAAGATCCGTTTGACCAAATGTCAGATCAAACAGTAACTCAGTACATTTTTTGACGTAACAAACCGACATAAAGTCTAACGGATGTTTATAAAACCGAGCCTTAGTATATTAGATACTAGCGACCCGCCTCGGCTTCGCACGGGTGCACTATTTAATGGATGTTATTATACATATAAATCTTCCCCTTGAGTCACTCTATCTATTAAAAAACACCGCATCAAAATCCGTTGCGTAGTTTTAAAGATTTAAGCATACATAGGGATATAGGGGCAGAGAAAGCGACTTTGTTTTATACTATGTAGTGAAGTTATACTTATACTTAATTGAAATCTTATTTTATTTTGTTACTTTACAATAGCGATAACCTTATAGTAGGTAAGGGCTTATCCAGAAATCACGCGAGGGTTTTTGGCCCACTTTTATTTATTTATTACTTATTTTAAACTTTATTGCACAAAAAGAATATGAGTACAAAGGGCGGACCCCCCTCCCCGTTGGTGATCTTTGGCGAGATTCTAGGACCGCCCCCCCCCCAAGAAACATCACGTGTATACACTCTTAAAAATTTAGACTGAAATGGTATTGTGTTAGTTGATATTGAGTTTATTTTCGTATATGCGTTATGCAAGCGCTCCAAAATTTCAAAAAACGTAAATAGACTCGGTGTTTTTACGTGCGAAATGATGATTTATAATTTCCTACATGAGCAGATATTATTTTTCGGTTTTGTAGGTACAGGATAAAATACATGTGAGGTCTGCGTTGTTCCCCCCCATGTGATCAGTCGTGGGGTTTTCATGACTCCCCCCCACCTTCGGAACCTCGCGTAAATTCTGGATAAACCCTAATCGTTTTTGCTTCATTTGGAAAATCGCACGTCATTATCTATTCTTACCTCAAATTACCGCTCAGTGAAATGAAATCGAAACCAAAACGAATACAATAAGTCCGCCCATTTATAATTCCCAACAATACACGCGTGCGAACATTTAGATGTGTTATTTATGTGGGGAAATCGTATTAATCCCTAATAATACAATTTCCCCACATTTATTCGCCCAAATAAACACTAATCTTACGCCATTTGCAATGACAAATCAAAATGGCGGGCTGTCAATCGCATTCCATTTTCAATCGAACCTTTTGTTTTAAAAACCGATATAGAGCAACAAATAAGAATGTCGCTGCTGTCTATGAGTAAAACAAAATTCTATGTAACAATTTTAGTTCCAAATTTCGCCACCGATATATTTAACTTTGTGCACGTTCGCAAATGTTGTGGGATTAAGGGGCTCCACGAGCTATTAATCGATTTTTGACGAATTTTGAGCTGATACTGCTTCTTCAAAACTATAGATATATTTATGGCACAAACGGTTATCGGTTCTTTAACCCTTTATCTACATTTGCAAGAGCCATATTTTGAAAAAAAAAACAGACTATTTATTTTTTTATGATTTATTCAAAAATGGTCCAAAGGAGCTCTATTTTCGATACTAGTATGTTGTTTATGCACTTATATATATGAAATTTAAATGTAACTGTCCCTTATTGACGTCTCTAACAACGCAAGATTTTTATTTTTAACTCATCTTCACAATAGTTACGTCCAAAAAACTGTTTTTTTTTCCTAAAAATGCCAAAGTTTGATGCAATATATATGGAAGACTGTGAATTTTGAAGTAAATATGGTATATTTCGGTAAACCTCGATGTTCTTAACACGATAAGCCATAAAAGGGCCATTCTATTTTTTCATGTACATAATTTTCAGACACTTTTTATTTAAATGCAGATTTTGGAATACTCGGCCCTCACTTCATATTTTTGTATTGTTATTTAGAAAGAGGTTTACTAGCAGTATCACTTCCGATAGTTCTGGTAATTAACGGACCACAGCTAATATCCATAAATCGACTAACTCAGTGGTCATTGGATGTCTCACCATTTGTATGAAAAAATAGTTTTTACCACTGTTTTACCCACCTTTTACAACAATATGTTAATATTTAAGTATTTTTAACTATAAATTCCTTTTATTATGTTCAGGTATTATTTCTAATACCTATTTTTGTACACTAATTCAATACATATCATAGTTTTTTTTTGGTAATAGAAAACTGGTCATGAAAAAGTAGAATGACCCAAAAACACGAGAAAACGGAGAGTTACAGATCGAAAGTCATTGGTAGCTATGACCCCCTTAATACGAAGCGTAATTTTATATGAATAGGGATAATTAGACCGTTTATTTATTGTATCGCTTACGTAGGGGTGTGCCCCTGTTTCTACAAATCTATACTAAAATGTATAAGCTATATTATACTGACCAATTATGAACCTTACTGCAACGATATAAGGTGGAGTAATGGTCAGTGAAACGTGGCCGTTTGTACATACTTATGGCATTTTTATGATAAAATAGTTGGCTAGGGTTGCCAACTTTGTGCCAACTGGAATTATTGTTGCCGTATTGCCCAGGGCGCTTGCTGAGGGTTTATAAAGGGATCATTGTTCAACAAAAAAAGAGATAAGTAGGTAAGTTTGGCGCAGGACAAAGCTGCATTTAATTAATAGCGTTTAACCCGGTGGAGCAAGGGTGGATGTTTCTGACACACTACACAAATGGTATGTTTCTTTGATTTTTTTTTTATTCTGAAATAAACAGTCATACATAGTTTCATCACTACATAGTATAAAACAAAGTCGCTTTCTCTGTCCCTATGTCCCTATATCCCTATGTATGCTTAAATCTTTAAAACTACGCAACGGATTTTGATGTGGTTTTTTTAATAGATTAGAGTGGCTCAAGGGGAAGGAGCGCGACTGAGCGGTCCCGTGCTTTGGAAGGCACGTTAAGCCAAGTTAGAGGCTTTCGAGTCGCTTGAGAACTTCTAACAGTAAGAAACCCACTCACTTGACAAGCCTAATTCCAATAAGGTCTGGTTTCCCCTCGGGATGGAAGGTCAGATGGCAGTCGCTTCCGTAAAAGGGTCAATCAACTTTTTCTTGTTGTTATTCTGTCCCGTCAGCGAGGAGACAACAGTAACCGAGTTTCTTAGAGAAATGTTTATAATATGAACATCAAGCATGCTCAAGAGATGATCCATGTCCAAATGTATTAATGTTCATCGCTAAACATACTCATGTTTGGTAGATGGAAACCCTATCAAAATCTCAGTTTTAAAGAGTGACTCAGGAGACGTAACCATGGTAACGAGAAACAAAAAATAGTTGATCCACCCAAAAACGAGCGCCTACGCCAAATGATTAGGTAGCGGACCCCTAGAGTGTTCATTTTCGTAAGCTGTCCGCATCTCACCCAATGTTTCAAATCGGACCCAATTCACTTGTAAGATTAGCAAATTTACTTAAGGGGAAGCTATCATTTATCACACGGGCTGTAATTTATTTAATAAATCAGTTGCCGGCGTATTCTGCGAGGCTCAATATTCCAAAGATAGCGATAATATGGAAAGATTTAAGAGGCCTTATAAGTTTTTAAATGTTTTGATTTCAAATTATGACAAAAGTATTGATAATACCAATAAAGTTATTAAAGGATACGATGATTTTATTGAAGTTTTAGATAGTAACATAGCCATTTTTTGATTTTATTGTGTTTAGTAGAATTTAAATGGAAAAAACTAGTTTTTAGCTTGAAAATGGTCGATTTGGAGTGATGTTTGAAACGATATTACTTAATGAAAAAACCAAAAATACATTTAAAGTTTATGATATATGTAAGGTCGCAATAGTCCTGTTCTAGATAGTAACATTGAGATAATGTCAAGATATATGTTAAATCAAACAAAAAATGGCGTAAATAGTTGAGCGTTTTTTAACTTATAAGGACCCTTAAGCAGGGCTCGGAAACCGGTTTCGTCTTCATACAAATAACCGGTTAATAATTTCGGTTAATTGCGTTTTACGATATTTTTTCGTACTTTAAATCATTTATTCCATAGATGAAGCCTAACAAAAGCAAATCTTAAAATAAAAATGAAGATATTTTTTTTGGACTATTTTATACAAATCAACCTAGTCCGAAACTATGCAAAGCTTGTACTATGGGTACCAAGTGACGATATACATACTTAGATACATAAATAGATACTTAAATACATAGAAAATCAAGCGACTCAGGAACAAATATTCGTGTTCATCACACAAATAAATGCCCTGACCGGGATTCGAACCCGGGACCTCTAGCTTCACAGGCAGGGTCACTACCAACTAGGCTAAAGCGGTCGTCACTGAAGCACACATATGAGAAGTACTTTAGGAGATATTTCCAAAATAGTAAAAACCAGTTCCGAGTGGATTTAAGTGTCTGTTGGTTTTTAGTTTGTATTTAGGATAGTCGCAGTTTTAATCATTTAATAGTTATTTTAAAGTTTAATTATAAACCTGTGAATAGTAAGGAGAATGTATAAGTACCTAAGTTTCATTTACATTAAATGAATATAGCTATAATTATAATTTTCGTATTTTTGAATAGCTAGCAGCGCCCTGAAGTGTTACCCGCGGATAAAAGGTAACCTATGTCCTATTCTGATGTCTAAGCTACAATACTGGAAAGTTTCATTGAGATCCGTTCAGTAGTTTTTGAGATTAAGCGGAACGTACATCCATCCGCACAAACTTTCACGTTTATTATATTATTAGGATATTGTGCCGTGTGGTGCCAGGTAGGTAGGTAGAAGGAATAGCACTTCCCTCTGTCTTCCCGTGGATATCGTAACTATGGGAACCGGTTGTAGTGTGTCGAGGGCGATGGGCTAGAAACCTATCACTGTATTACCACATTTCCTCTATCTTTAAACCTACAATTGCTAAATGTGGCACTGGAATTAAATTTTATGTGCTCTGTCTACCCCTTTTGGGAATACATGCGTGAGTATATGTAGGTATATATGTACATAATTATATTAATTATAGATAAAACTATCAGTGAATAGGCTATTACTGAACCAGCGAGCTACATCTTAGGCCTTGTCATCGCTTTGCATCAGACGAGTCTAAGGCCAATCGCTGTTCAGTCATTCATAAAAAAAAAAATAAAAAAAAAGTTAATAAAACTTGTCAAAGAGTGAATCGTTTAAGAAAAGGCATCGAATCAAATGAAAGATTTCGTGAAAGGCAACAATAGACTAAATCTTTGATTTTGATGCAAGAATCGATGGTAAAACAAAACATAAGACGTAAAAAAAATAAGCGTTTGATCGCCCACGATTACTGCAGATATCTGGGTCATACTTAGTAGAAAAAACAGAAGTCAGTTTATGCCGGTTACTGGTCCAATCCAAAATTAAACATTGTAGCCCTTAACTATTGGTATGTCCACAGAAAAGACGTGAACCTAAATCCGTATATGATCCATCTATGAAATAACATGAAAAAAGTGGATAACCGCCTTCTTCGATTTCTTCGTCAAAATCGCAAACTCATTTCCAACCATCAATTCGACACCCCAAGGATTAGCAAAATGCATTTAAGGCGAAGCCATCGTTTATCACTCAGACGCTAATTTATTTAATAAATCAGTCCAGCTATTACTCAGGATTCAATACGGCCGGCGTATGACTGAGATGGATGGCCGATTGGATGCCGGGAGACGTGAGACAATAGTTTTGAGTTATGATCCGAGGTTTAAGGATTGAGTCGTGGACGTTGGACAATATTATAAAAAAAATGAGATGTTATTGTAAAAATTGCGATTTCATATATATATATTACTTTGACATTAGGAAAATTAACTATAGAATATAATAACTGACATTTAAAATTGTTCTTTTTTCTTATTAGTGTATTTTGTTTATTTTTAATGTGTTTTTATGTGCAAATTTTCAATGGACAATATTATTTAAAAAAAATTGTGATACTTGTTAAAAAAAATTCGAGAATTGGTATACATATATTATTTTGAAATTAGGAAAATTAACCATTATAATAACTGACATTTAAAATTGATCTGTCTTTTTAGTGTATTTTGCTTATTTTTTATATGTTTTTATGTACAAATATTTCAAATGCAATGTACATTGTTTATTGAATAAATGAACTGAACTGAACTGAACGTTTCTCAAGTCACTATGAGATTAGCGATTAGTGACTAAAGGAAGATGCTTTGAGCCATTCTACTATTTCATCTACATAATTTTCCGACACTTTTTTTAAACGCAGATTTTAGAATACTTGGCCCTCACTTCATGTTTTTGTATTGTTATTTAGAAAGAGGTGAAATTGTAGTATCACTTCCGATAGTTTTGGTAATTAACGAACCACAGCTAATATCCATAAATCGAGTAACTAAATGGACCTTAGATGTCTCACCATTTGTATGAAAAAATAGTTTTTACCACTGTGTTACCTGCCTTTTACAGCAATAAGTTAATATTTGAGTATTTTTACATATAAATTCCTTTTATTAGGTACAGGTACTATTTCGAAATCCTATTTTTGTACACTAATTCATTACATTTTTTGTAATAGAAAACTGGTCATGAAAAAGTAGAATGATCTGTTTACAAACGTGACAGATAATAATTATCATATAATTAATTCGATTAGTGAATTAAGAGGGTCAAGTCAGTTAAGTAATTTAATTCCAATGCGGCGGCTGATCAGGCCCAAATACTCAAGCGCCGCAAATACTCCTCTCTAGTAGAGAGCTACGAGTTTGCGGCGCTTGCAGTGGAAACCATGGGACCCTGGTCAGCCGACATGAAAACCTTCATGAAGGCCTTATCGTCACGGCTGGTCCACGCCTCAGGGGACCCCAGAGCTGGCGCGTACCTCTCCCAACGGATTGCTCTTGCGGTTCAGAGGGGTAACGCCGCCAGCGTTTTGGGGTCCATGCCGCAGGCACAACTTTTAGATGGAGTGTTTTTTTTGTAATTGGTTTTATTTGTTTCTTTGTTGTAGTTGTAAGTATGTATCTTGTGTTTATTTAATAATATGTATATTCGATGTATTATTTAAATAATCATCACTGTAAAACCCAGTAGAATGCCATTTTCACTTGACTGTTGCTTGTTTTTACAGTCTGAGCACAATTATAGTTTCACCCATTACTCTATTACAAAAAAAATCCAGACCAGATTTGTTATTTTTGACAAAGTTGCAATCGATTTTGATGACATCTAACACGTTATAAAAAATAACGTATATATTTTTAAGTCACTTAATTATACTTATCGCTTAATTACATTATTAGAAATTCGCATATGTATAATTACAATAATAATTAAAATTCTCACGTCCTTCTTTTTTTTTAATTTCGCCTTATAGCGATGATTGTTCAAAACATGACCATTAAAAGTATTGAATATAACAATATGTTATGCGGTCAATTGCAATTTGTTGAAGAATAACATTCTCCACGACAATTAAAAACAGTTTTAATAGCTGCGGACAAAAACTTTCGTTTCTTAATCGATTAATTTCGTCGTTCAATCATCCAGTCATTAGTAAAAAAAAAACAAAGCGCGCCGCCTCGCCTTAAGGCCATGCTCAAATCAATGTGGAGTACAGATTCGATTACATACCAACTTCTAAATAAAATGAGATAGTACTACTTACAAATCCCATGTTTTTTTTATCTGTGCCAATTTTTTTTGCAATGAGATGAAAAAATATACCCGTATTTTATTAATCCCATGTTTCTGGAATTATACATATTGGGCATATTAGGATTAAAACAACATTTATTTTATATCTTAATACCTAATATTTTACAAATAACATTTTCATTAGTGAAAGTAGTAAATTTCATAGCTATTCACTAATTCTATAACTTACCCTAATTTTACCACCAAATGCTTAAAATTATATCAAATATTATTATTACAAATAAATTACAATAGATGTAGAAGCGTTCACTCTTAACAGAGACGCGCCCGCGCACCCATCTCATGGATTAACCACACAAAGGCGGCGGAAGCCAACATCGCCTGCCCCTTAACTAACGCACGCATTCCAATACCCACCTTGTAACAATGCAACACGATCCAAATTCAAACGAACAAAAAATTACGTACGGTATAAATTTAAAATCGTGTTCGATTTTCAAATATGTGTAAGTGGCCCTATATTTTCGTTCTTGTTCTGTATGCATTACACTGGAAACTGGATCTTAAGTATGATGCTTTAGAATATAATATCAGCTTGTAGCAGCTGGATAAACAATAGAACGCGCCCGTACGCGTGTCTACGCATAATATCATTGGCACACACTTTTACATTCGTGATGAATTGTCAACTCGGGCCAATGTAAACCATTCTGAACTGTATCCCATATGTCATAAGATTGTTGTTAAATAATTTAAGTGTGTGCCTTGGTTTGTTTTCTCTTGACGCTAGACTGAAAAGTTCCTTCATGGCTTCTTGACGGTGGCTTTCTGTTTTTATAAGCATGATACGTGCCTGAGACATAATTTTTACTTACGATACTGCTGTGTGCATGTTTTTTTATTAGCTACTCGAATTTATATGATTCAGATTCAGATTCATTTATTCACAATATAAATTACATGTCAATTTACAAGAATCTCTATTGTGATCGTCAACAACATTAAATAGAACAAAATAAATTAAAAATCAATGAATAAAATAGCAGTTAAATAATACAATGAGTATGATAAAATTCACCTGAGAGGATCATGAAATACAACTCAATGTAATAAAGTCAGAATTAAGATTAAAATTATATTTATGTTGTTATGTCAAAAAATTCGCTTACAGATTACAGAGGATTTTTCAGTAGAAAGTTTCTCTTAAGTATGACATTTTGATTTACTTGGGGTAATTCCATGGACAAAGAAAAAGCCTTCAAGACACAAATGGCGCATAAGAGCCATGTGTGGCTTAGAAATAACTGAAAGCTCTAGTTATTTCAAGTCCCAAAAAATTCTTACCCCGCCCTATTTATATAAATCGCAATCTTTGTTAAATGTAATCCATGTTTATTTATTAAAATTACAGATACACGTGAACTCCCCACTCGCCCACAGAATAAAAACAAGTTACGTAGTAAAGAGTGTAAAAATGCATTAACATACGCAAGTCTATTAGGGATGGCACCGCAAAATAACAAAACTAGCGACCCGCCCCGGCTTCGCACGGGTGCACTATTTAATGGATGTTATTATACACATAAACCTTCCTCTTCAATCACTCTATTAAAAAAAACCGCATCAAAATCTGTTGCGTAGTTTTAAAGATTTAAGCATACATAGGGATATAGGGACAGAGAAAGCGATTTTGTTTTATACTATGTAGTGATGATACCAGCAGACATAAAACAATTGAAAATAGAACCTTTTAAGAAAAATTTGACGACGCTCTTAATTGAAAAATGTTACTATACTACTCAAGATTTTATTAACCCGTCGTCTACCGCTGCCGGGGGTCCCCGGACACATTACAAAAGAATGCTATTGTTTATTTTTTCGCCGGGAGACCACGGCTTGACACGGATCTGTAATTTTTTTATTTTTTTATTTAATCGACATCTGAAAGTTTTACGTTTCATGATTATTTAGTGAATTCTTAGTAACAGGGTCCAGTTTTATCCTTCTGGTAAGAAACTCAAAAAAGAAACAGTTGTTAGCTTGATATTCCTCGATTTCCGAAAATCCAAAAAAATACTTGTAAAATCTATTATTTTTGAGCGCAAGTTTTTAAATTTTGTCAAGCGGATACGTCCTCTAACGCCATTATAATTTTCAATCAAAATGAAAAAATATGAATTAACTATTAATTTTTCACTTTGATTGAAAAACGCTCTTGTACTCGGTAAAAAAAACACAAAAGGTCAAGATATGTTTCAATTAACCGAGAAAAAACCAAAAATAAATGAGCATCTTTCATTGATAAGGACTCTTAAGCACTAATAAGTCCTAAACCAGCAATTAAAGTAATAATATAACTTAATAAAGCCAAAACTAAAACAGAAAAACCGCACGTAATAAAGTCAACTCCTCGCAAGCGAACGAGGAAATCAAACAACGTTTTTAAATTAGGTACACGAAATAAAATTTCCAACGCAAATAATACGCAAACTCAAAGGGAATATGAATAAATTATATCTCATTACTGTACTTATTTCTTCCGTAGGCTCTTGAGCTTTAAACGTCCGTTGATTAAGCATTGACCTAATTTTATTTCCGACTTGGGATCAGCGCGGAAATAGCAGCGAATATATTTCGAATTACACGTAGAACCGATGGCCGTTGGGGCCGGGAGGAGTGGCGACCACGGAAGGTGCAGCGTGGGTAGGCCTCACAAGATAGACTGATGACCTGGTAAAGGTCGCGGGAGTCCGCTGGTGCGGGTAGCGCAGGACCGGTCATTATGGCACTCTTTGGGGGAGGCCTGTGATCTTGACATTTTCTTGGAGTTACTTTCTAGAAAAGGACTATTGCGACCTAATGTCATAAACATTAAATGTATTTTTTGTATTTTTCATTCAGAAATATCGTTTCAAACATCACTCCAAATCGACCATTTTCAAGCTGTAAACTGTGTTTTTCCCCTTAAATTCTAATACATACATACAATTTAATCAAAAAATGGCTGTTACTGTTTAAAACTTTAATAAAATTATCGTATCCTTTAATCACTTTATTGGTATTATTTGTATTATTAGTACTTTTCATAAATTGAAATCAAAACATTTAAAAACTTATAACGCCTCTTAACGGATGCCATAATTTTATACAATACAATATTCGAAAAAATTAACTATAAATAGTAATTTATCTAATAACGACAGATTGAAATGTAAAATGGCGTTAGAACATTCAGAAAAGTAACAATATACTAATATCAAATGATGTAATTGATGAATTTGATGATGGAAATACACTCAAGCGCTATCTGTGAGATCTTGTGAGGCTTTTCTTTTTTTTTATCCAACGTCGGTGGCAAACAAGCGTACGGTCCACCTGATGGTAAGCGGCCACCGCAGCCTATAGACGCCCGCAACTCCAAAGGAGTCACATGCGCGTTGCCGACCCTTTATAAGATTTGAGGATGCACTGTGTTGACAGCAGAAGGAACACATTTCTGTTAATATGCGTGTTGTTACATTGTTGTTACTGCTGTTGGTTCTCCTAATATAAATTAATTAATTAATTATAATGTAATGAATTCAATCTCGACGATGTTTACAAACGCTGCTGAAAGCGTAGCATTTCTATTTACAATCGAACTACATCCGTCGTCTGGGATCGCATTCAAGTGGTCTATTAATGAACAGATTATTCATATTACAGCTTCACGGAACGGGTGTCGACTGAAAACGGTGTCACAAAACACTTTAATAGAGACTAGAGAATGTAATGGCAGCTGAGTTACCCAACTCGAGAGTTAGCTCTGTGAGCTGTAATATAACATTTGGATCCGAAAACTCAATCGACAAATAATTAATTATCGATACACACAAGATTTCACGAGTATCAGTTGAGAAACGACCTGTACCGCTAGTATAAGTTTTTTCGAAACAAAAGACAAACGAACACGATTGCGTATAGTCTGAATTCGTATGAAAAATAAAAAAAACTGACTCCAAAAAACACTAAAAACTAAAAAATAATAGCCTTACTTCTAATATGAGACATTACGCATCTTATTGAACAATTTAGACGCACGACCCAAGTAATAAGGCATGTGGATTAAGCAATAATAGTCTCTCAGTCAACTACTTAAGAGCTTTGACGCGCGCCATATTAATTGTGTTCTCCTTGTACCTTTTGTAATTTTTGAAGCCGGTGCCATCCAAGGAAATTGTCTAAAGTTGACGAAATGGCACCGACTACAAAAGTTATTTTAGTTACGTCTACATTGTTCAATAAGAAGCGTAAAGTGTCATGTTAGAAGTAAGGCTATTATTTTTTAGTTTTTAGTGTTTTTTGGAGTCGGTTTTATATTTTTATTAAAAAAAATATTTATTTCACACTTTTGTGAATCATTATCAGAGTGCATCTCATAACGATTACAATAAGCTCAAACACGGATAAAGTGTAGCTTATCCGTGTTTTATTACGGAGTTCCGTTGCCTACCTTCCGGCTTCAATTACCACATAAGGTGACATCACATCAGAACTTTTAAATTGACTTCGTCATAGTCGCTTCCCTATCTTGATCGAAATATCTTAATACCATCCATGAAACAGGAGTTTTGGATGACCATCCGTGGTCTTCTTCATCAGTTCTCGTTCACCAAATGCTACTTTCTGAATACAAATGATTGATGTAGTACCGAAAATACTAACATCGCTACATTTCTCTTGAATTTTTGAGGAGTTCCCTCATTTCCTCATGGATCCAATCATCAGAATAAGATTCTGGTAACAACGGGACCAACCTTGAAGCATATGCTTTCAAAGAATGAAAAAAAATCAAATTGGTTCATAAACGACGGGAGTTCTGAGGTAACACACGTTAAAAAAAAGAACATACAACCGAATTGAGAACCTCCTCCTTTCATCCTCATTTGAGACTAAACGCAAACGCGTTCGTTTGTGTTTTTTTCGAAAACTTATATTAGAGTTACTGTAAAGAACAGGCGGTAATCCGGATAATACACGAATGCATTTTTGCAAAAGCTGAAACGGGGACGTTTTGCTCGCTCGGTTAACCCGTCGTCTACCGATCCCTGGGATCCCGGGACCATAACAAAAGAATGCTATTGTTTATTTTCATTTCAAGAAAAACCTTGAACGAGTATGATATTCATACCAGTATATACCTAAAAGTTATAAACAACGCATTCGCTAAGGAAATCCTAATTCTAAACACTCATTTTTTTATGTTATAGGGGGCAAACGAGCAGACGGATCGCCTGATGGTAAGCAATTACCGTCGCCCGTAAACACCTGCAACACCAGAGGAGTCGCAAGTGCGTTGCCGGCCTTTCAGAAGGGAATACGCTCTTTTCTTAAAGGTTTGAAGGTCATATCGGTCCGGAAATACCGCAGGCGACAGTTCATTCCATAGTTAGTTTTAAGTACGTTTTATTATAGTAATAAGCATATTTTGGGAGAAAATAACTGACTATCAAGTTTCTTTAGACGTTTCTTCTCGGAGGTGGTCTCATGAGAAACGCTAGTAGTTTTTGACTTTTAACAGTGCCTTTGAGGCCTACTTGCAGAATAAAGTTCATTTATTAAATTCATGAAATGCCAACGTTTCTTCAACTCCTTACCAATTATAATAACGTCATCCGTCCTACTGTTCTTTGTCTCTTATAATTTACTTGGCTAGCAAAAACCACAAAAACAAACCAAAAATCAGACGGAAATAGCCTTTACATCTATGGCTTAAGAACCATAACGGCAACATTATCTTGGTGGTCAAAAATAGGAGGCATCAAGAACAGACACTCGAAAAAACAAGCAAATAGAGATCTTGTTCCATGTACATAAAGACTGTGATTTGGTTGAGCATGGAAACAATTAAGTTTATACAAAACTTAAGCGAATCTCGACCTCAATCATTCGATATAAAGACTACATTAGTGGTAAAAACAATATGGTTGATGTAATAGCGTGTGGACGGGTTAAGTCTCGACAGCCGGCAAAAGAACGAATATTTCATAATTTAATGTGACAATAAACTAAACGTTCGCTTGATGACAGAATTGGTATTAGGTGGTATTTTTAAATTATTTGGATTGTACTTTCGTTGGTGATGAAAAGATTAACGACGATGATGATAGTTGTTGGATTCGGAAATAATCTTGCGTGTGTTTTAATAACATGCGTATGTGTTCTTTAATTACATGCGTATGTGTTCTTTAATAACATGCGTATGTGTTCTTTAATAACATGCGTATGTGTTCTTTAATTACATGCGTATGTGTTCTTTAATAACATGCGTATGTGTTCTTTAATAACATGCGTACGTGTTCTTTAATAACATGCGTATGTGTTCTTTAATAACATGCGTATGTGTTTTTAATAACATGCGTATGTGTTCTTTAATAATATGCGTATGTGTTCTTTAATAACATGCGTATGTGTTCTTTAATAACATGCGTATGTGTACTTTAATGCTTGTTTAATTAAATATGTCTATAATGTTTTTATTAGTCTATTTATAGTCCGCTCCGATTGAAATTTTAGACTGTTCTCGATTTATATATAGACCATCATTTCCCGAACTGTGGGTCGCGATATATTGGATCGGGCCAGAGATCTTAAAGAAATCCTGTATTCATACAATAATTACTTTCATTTATTCACTGAAACCCAAGAGGTGAGTCCAAAATACAAATTTTTCTGTAAGATGGGACTCGCTCTCTCTAACATTGGGAACTACTGTTATAGACACATAATTATATAGTTGTTTAAATTAGAGATGCGCCGAATATGGGTTTGACCGAATACGAACATTCGGCCGAATATTAGGTCCAACTGTTGCCGAACCGAATATTCGGCCGAATTATTCGATTCAAAGTAATTCCTTCATCTATTGTTGTAAAACAGACTGAATGGTAAAAGTTTTGTTCATTATCAAAGCGAAATATTGACAAAAAATAAGTTAAATCACTGTTAATAATGAGTCAAGTATTAATTTCACGAAGCAGTAACTATAATACAGTCTTGTAACTTGTAACAAAACCTTCTCAAATTTGTTCAGTAAATATTCGGCAGCTGAACCGAATAATTCGGCCGAATACCGAACATTCAAATACATGCCGAATATGCTGAATATCGAATAATAACCGAATATTCGGCGCATCCCTAGTTTAAATTAATACTTATTTCTTTTCACCTCTTTTAATTATTGTGCCTCTTTTTTTATTGCTTCGTTACAATACTTGTCCTCATTACCAATAACGGATTACATATTTCAAGGCTGTTTTTATAAGATCTTCAATCCTATGTGAAAATGTTACAAACCTTGATGTAACCTGCCCCAATCCATCAGTCAAGGGCCTTTTATAAAAACTAAATAACTAAAGTAATACTTTTCCCTAAACATCAAAAGTTTGCCCACTCTTAACTCCTTTATCCAACAACCTTTCAAGAAAATGTTACATTTACCGTTAAAATACGTAACGCACTATCCAACTATCTCAAATCTTCTATTTTGCCAACTGCATGTACTAAATTTGTATCACGTCATTTGACAAACTTTGCAATATCGCTGAAAAACGAACTATCACGTACAAATTTGTACACAGTTTTAATTTTAGAAGTGTAAGGGATAAGTTTGTAGTTTGAAGTAAATCAGGAAGGCACAGGTCACTGAAGAATGGTTCCCGTAATTGACAGATCGCGTGAGTGAATGAATAAAATTGAGTGAGCGGAATTATTTGTTTTGGTTATTAGGGGGCAATGGTTGTGGACATAATTTAACTGGTAAATAGCTACTTTCACTCTCTCAACGTACTTAATTTCTGTCAAAATTGAATGAGGGTTATCGCGTATGAATTCGCCGTTAGAGGCGCTAGTGTAGCGTGAGGTCTCCGAAATGTCAAATGTCACTCCTTGTGGTTGCGCTACGCGGGTTAATATCTAATTGGAACAATATGGTGACTATTTTGTAATACCTGAGCTTGATTATGGCAAATATGAGTTACGGGTCAATGACTGTCAGTGCTTTGAGACAGTTTTGTCTTTCGGAAATTTATTTCCTCCTTTTTTTCCGAACAAAACGGGACTGCGCTACAATGCGGTAAAATGTTCGATATTTTTACGGTACGGTTTTAAGGTATTAAATATGATTCAAACGTAAACTTCTGCTGCCTTACCTCCAGCTGGATCTTACTCGACAGTGGCGCCAACTGGTGAGCACAAAAATGATAGCCCTCATTGGTTAAGCATGTATAAAATCAACTATAACATAGGATGTCTTGATAAGGAAAAACATGAAATAATCATAACAACCAGAACGAACTGATTTTTTGAAAGTCGTTTAGCTAAGTAGAGCTAAAGACATCTTAATGTCAATTCTACCAAACTATATAGGTTATCCATACAAACGTCTGTTTAATTTCTATTCAAAAGGGGTTTTCGTAAGGTTAACCCTTCGTCTACCGGTCCCTGGGATCGCAGAGATAATAACAAAAGAATGCTAATGTTTATTATTTCGCTTGGAAACGACGGCTTTTTAAAATATCTAAATGCCATTTTACTTACAAAAAATGACAGATCTCCGTTTGACTCTTTACATAATGAACTAATTCCAAATGGGTATGATTATTTTTTCGAAACTTTAGTTTTCGTAAGATTAATAATACGCGTCATACTCATGAACGGGTGCTGTTTGTGGGGTCCAGTCTGTTCATGTTTGCAAGGACTAGTAACTTCGTACTAGTGTGCAGTGGAATTGACATGATGAGAGACTTCGCTCTGTTCTCATTTGATTTTATTTTTAGACTGACGCTCAGAGACCTTATACATCTGTGAGGAAATTTATTTATTAGATTTTATTATTTCCATGTTGACGTGTTATAGATACAGCTCAAAATATTTTATTATGATTAGTGTACCTACTTTATTACCTTTTATCTTGACGCTTAGAGACCTTATACATCTCTAACAAATCTCGATTGTTATTAGTTTCTTAGTCTTATTTTTGACATGTAACACTACATTTGATTAATGATACTTTGATTATTGTATTATTTTTATTTGATATAGGTACTTAAATAGATTTTGACTTGTAAAAGTGCCCTTGAGGCCTATTTGCTGAATAAATGTTTTGATTTTGATTTGATTTTGAATATAATATATCTAAATGCCATTTTCCTTAAAAAAATTACAGATCGCCCTTTGACACTTTACATAATGAACTAGCACTTTGTACAATTCCGGTCACACACACACACACAGATAAAGTCGCAAAATAATTATAGTAATACGTATAACATAGATAGAAAATCAAATATTTGGAATAGAGACAGAAAATAAAAGTGTCAGTTATTACATGTATATTTAATGTTGTGGTAGGAACGCACCCTATGCTCGAAGTTTGACTTTAAACCCTCCCGCGCCCATGGAATTAGTACTTTACTGGAAAGCACTCTTAACCACAAATTTACTTACTTAATAAGTAGCCCGCTTATTTATAAAACTTAACAAACCTCTGCTAACTAAAATGTTCTTTGTCCCATTCTCACAAACGTCAATGTCAAAGTGACAGATAAGGACAAACGAATTTTAGCGGCTAGTTAACTAATATAGGTTTGATAGACGTTTATGAATAAGGGGGTAAGTATTTATTTGTGACACACAGGTTACATAATAGATGACAGTAGAATAAAAAGTACGCTGTGATCTACCTGTGCCTTTACCATGAGTTTGCATGACCGTACTCGCTAGCGACTGCGTTAACGATTTAATTTAGTTTACCGATTCTTAGTTCTATTGCGTAATGACCAGGGGCGCTGTACCTTTGCCCACATAAATTTTTACGTAGTCGCTAGCGAGTACGGTCATGTAAACTCATGGTAAAGGCACTGAAAGGTGTACAAAAAACTACTTAATTCTAGATTTTTATAAACATGCACTATGCTTATACAGTTGTCAAAATTACTAAATATTTAATAGTTATTTAATATGACATCGTAATAAAGAGTACGTAAACTAGGAGCCATTCAAAAGTATAATTCAAGAGTAAATTATTTTCTCCTCTATCATTCAACCTATATAAACCATTTTTCGTATACCTACAGACAAATAAATGGCATAAATATATCTGTCAGTTTTGTTTTTTTTAATTTTTATACACTGTACTTAATTATATTTTATTTTTTTTAGTTGTATTATAACCGCGAGTGTGGTATTGAAACACGAGCTAGCGAGTGGTTCAAAAATAGAATCCTGAGCGTAGCGAGTGTTGCAACACATGAGACGTAAAATAAATTTAGCCGTGTATAACATAAATCTTTTCACCTCACTACAGCGAGGAATTTTTTTTTCATTGCTCCTCCTCGTCCTAGCGTTATTCCAATAGAATTGCATCCCAAATGTAGTTTAATTCCCGGGATCCACTACCTAATCCCGAGATTTGGCGTAGGTACTAGTTTTGTTAACTCAACAGCACAATATAAAATTATTGTTGCTGGATTGTCTGGACTGGCCTTTACATGTTATTAATGTTTATATAAAAAAGTTACAAATAGCGCGTTCGGATTTCAAATATTTGCACTCTTGTGGATAAAATGCAGTTTTGCTCTGTTTTTAAAGAATAAAAAAGGCCTTTCCGAGCTACTGAGATGAAAAGATAAGATTTCAAGCTTACATGGTCATTTACATTAGAATTACGATTTGAAACGGGATATTTACCATGTGTATTTGTATTTTTGAGTTCCCGATGTTTCGGCACTGTTGCAAGCGCCATTATCAAGGATTAACTGACGTGCTGCGAGTTTTAGTTGTGGTCTACCCACGCACCATAGCGATCTACCCTCTTCCTGGTTCGCTTTTTTCGCACAGTGTCATAGTCACTACCACCGACCGCCTTGTCACTTGAAACTCGATTACGGTCACGACACTACACTCACAGTATCAATACGCGAGTTATTTCCGGAAACAGTCTCTCAATCAATATCGGCAACTCAAAAATACAAATATACATGGTAAATATCCCGTTTCAAATCGTAATTCTAATGAGATGAAAAGATGCATTTAGTGCTCATTCCAGTAGCAATAACTTCACTAACTCTATGTCATGTCGCGTACAATTTGTCGTTCACTATTTTATCTGTGACAGCTGCTGTCTTTTTGACATTACGATAATATGTAACAGTGATGTTACCATTAGTAAACAATAATAAACCGTATTATTAGAGCTTAGTGGATTATTTTTAGTTTCAAAGGCGGCTGAGGTCGCGAGTTCAATGCGGCAGTCATATTTTGTGTCGAAAGACATCTTTTGGTGGAAATAAATGTTGTTATGAAATTTAAATTGGGATGATCGTTTATGAATGTCATCAAAGATTAATATAGCGTATGTTGTTGGCATAATGGATGGATTTAGAGATAGTTTTGTAAATTTTGAAGTAGATCAAGAGTATTCACTAAAATTACCCATGATTTAGAAAAATAGATTCTAACCTACTAATATTATAAATGCGAAAGCATAGATATCTGGATATTTGTTACTCAATCACGCAAAAACGGCTGAACGGATTATGATGAAACTTGGTATATATACAACAAACGTTTATAACCTGGATTACTGGACTGGATTACTGAACTGGACCCAGGTCGAGCCTAGCTGAGTTTCATGCTGGACTCTTCTCAGCTAAGTTTAGTGAACCAGCGACAAAACTCCCAGTAGCTCGATTCCACTCACACCTCAGGTTCGGTTGAAACCGCTCAACCAATCTCACTGTAGTGCAAATTCTTACAGTATTCCAGTGTTCCAAACCACACGCGTGGTCGTGTCGGAGGTTTTCCCCTGGATTTTCCCCAGGCTACTCTCCAACCGCGCACTCTTGTCGCTTTATTGGGCCCGGCATATAAAGCCACAGTCATGCAGGTTCAAAAAACCTAGATAACATACATGATACTTTTTATCCTGAAAATCATGGGGATGAAATAGGGAGGTTCACTCTGACGAAGTCGCGGGCAAAAGCTAGTGTTACATATTTTACAAGCTATTTGGGTCATAAACGGATTTAGGTTCGCGTCTTTTCTGTGGACATACCAAAAGTTAAGAGCTACAAAGCTTAATTTTGGATTGGACCAGTCCCGCCTAAACAGTGTCTCCGTTTCTATAAATCCCTGTAACAAAAACATAGCTAACATACACATAAGCCGTTAACTATTGACCGCAGGAGGGACGACTTTTGTTTTTTGAACTAAGTATGACCCATTTATAGGTACTATGGTTTTTTTTTTAACCTGACTGTGGCTTTATAGGCCGGGCCCAATAAAGCGATAGGAGTGCGCGGTTGTCCATTGTTATGAAACACTAAGAGACACATTTTAATTCGTAATCGACTAATCAGATACAATAAATAATGATTGTCTGTAATACTTTTAAGTAAAGTTTGATAACGTAAAACTTTAACGTGTAAACGTAAACCTTACATCAAAAAAATGTTTATAACGATTATTGAATACCCATTGAATAATGTAAATTTAGTTAATGATGATTGAATCTCGTATTGATCATATTCTCGTAATTGCAATGCATATATAATTAACGCCATTACTCTGATGGAGGCTGAATACATCGTTAATGTGCTCATTAGCAACACAGGGATAGTCTGAAATAAATATATAAAGTTAAAAGTTTAACCGAAAATTTAATATTTTGTATTATGGAATTTTATTTTATTTTATATTATTATCTTTTTAAATGTTATTTAGACTTTTATACTAGATCAACTTTAATGTATTGTAGAACTTTTATAATACCTAATGAACTGTTAAATTACTGTCATTTTAATTTGTTATTTTAAAATTGATATTGTTACCTTAATACGTTAGCTAATCTTCTACTTGCGTTTGTTTTTCATTTTATTTTTAGCACATGCATGAAATATTAATTTAAAAAGATGTGTTCACCTATAATAGGGGTACATGTAAGCCCAAAAAAATGTATAATTTTATAAGAAGAACTGTTAATATGTACTCTGTTGGTGTCCCGAATATAAATAAACAATAAACAATAAACAAAGTTTCAATGTTCCCATTGAATCCATACCAATATTATAAACGCGAAGTAACTCTGCCTCACGACCATCACGCTCGTGATGTTATATGAAAAATTAGTTTTGATTATCAAAACTAATTTTTGACAAAATTTAGTTTCGGTTTTTGTATGGCTTTGGGTCACCGATATGCTTATCCTGTGAAAATTTGCCTAGTCTAGTAAGTTTCCTTATTTTAATCGGCATTCTGCTTAAATAAACTGGCTTAATTGAGATGTAAGATATCTAAAAGATGGGCTTGAAGATAGGACGGACGTACCTCCACTTCTGTCAAGTGTCAACATGGGTAAACTTTGACAAAAAACTATCCACCTGCGCGGGCATATTGTCACAATAATGATGTCATTTGTCTGTCAGACTCGGGTTAACAAATCCGTTGACACACCATTTGTTTGGGAAGTTAGCTGTAGGAGGTAATGTAAATAAATAGGAAAGTTTTCTACAAAATTAATGGGGTAAATGTATTCCGTAAGCCTATCACAGTTTTGAAATTGCAGCTTGATCCACTCACACTTCAGATTCGGTTGAAACCGCTCAACCAATCTCACTGGAGCGCAAACTCTTAGAGTATTCCAGTGTTCCAAACCACACGCGTCAGTCAGAGGTTTTCCCCTAGACTTTCCCCAGGCTACTCTCCAACCGCGCACTCCTATCGCTTTATTGGGCCCGGCTTATAAAGCCTCAGTCAGGTTAAAGAAAAACAAAAAAGCAGCTTGTTATTTGATAACCGGTTTAGCCTAATAGGAGTGAGCTCTGCCTGCGAAACTGACGGTTCTTAGGGTCAAATCCTGGGCAAATATTTGCAAGACGAGCATAAATATGTTTATCTACCAGGGTGACCACTATTTACTACAATCAAAATTCCCTGACTTTTCCCGGTTTTCCAGGCGTTTTTTCAAGTTTTTCCCTGACCATAATCTTAAATGTAATAAATAAAAATATGTAATTTGAACACGTTTTTTCAGAATTATCTGCTAGCAAATTACAATTTATAAATACAATGAAATTAATACATAAACGGAAATAATAAGAAGTAGTATCTGAATAGCTCAGTTGGTAAGAGCGAAAGCATTGTTAGACGGAAGTCGTGGGTTCACATCCTACGTCAGGTGACGTTTTTGTACTGTTTTCTTGTATTTATATATTTTAATTTGCTATCAGACAGTTCTACAATTTCAATTATCCAATAATTCATTTCATTTTTGACCATTTTTGTTAAAAGCTGTACAGGAAAAACCAACTGAAACACTACATCTGACTACTGAATTTATTGGATATATTAAATGTATCATATAATATAATCCAGCGTGAAATACTAAAGAGAACACTTTATACGGGCCTTAATCGTATTAGTAAGTACTAGACTTTAACATTTTGCGTATTATGGTACAAATGAAAGTGAACAATTGAGAAACCTCATTTTTTGAATTCTGTTAAAAATCATGGGTTTAACTGAAACAAAACTACCTAGTCATCAGTTATCATGTTAATTATAATTTGAAATAATAATAACAAAAACCGACTTGTAGATACTTCTACATTGTGCAATAAGAAGCGTTAAGTCTCGTATTAGAAGTAAGGCAATTATTTTTGTAATTTCTGGTGTCGGATTTATTTTTTTATTAAAAATTTTAATTATTTCACGTTATTAGTGAATCATTACCAGAGTGCATCTCATAACGATTCCAATAAGCTCAAACACGGCTAAGCTACACTGTTTTATTACGGAGTTCCGTTGCCTACCTTCCGGCTTCAATTACCAGATCAGGTTGATGGTGACATTACATCAGGACCATTTAAATTGACTTCGTCATAGTCGCTTCAGTATCTTGGTCGAAATATTTTAATGCCACAATGAAACAATAGGAGTTTTGGATGACCATCCGTGGTCTTTTTCATCAGTTCCCGTATACTATGCTACTTTCTGAATTCAAATGCTCGATTTATTACCGAAAATACTAAAATCGCTATATGCTTCGCATGAATTTTCGAGGAGTTCTCTCAATTCCTCATGGATCTCATCATCAAAACTAGATTCTGGACAACAGGAGCATATGCTTTCAAACAAAGAAAAAAATCCAAATCGGTTCATAAACAACGGAGATCTGAGGTAACACACGTTAAAAAAAAAGTACATACAACCGAATTGAGAACCTCCTCCTTTTTTAAAGTCGGTTAAAAATATATTGCAACTTGGTAATCTGTTTTTCCAATAACGCAGCTTCTTTGGCAGCTCCTTCGAGAAATTTTGTCTTTTTGCTTCTAGTTCTTTAACCATTTCCGCAGTTTTTCTTTTTTCTGCTCTGATTTTTGCCTCTGAACTCAAATTTTCTCAAGTGAGCATTACGAACCGCGTGGATATTTTTTTTTTCAATATTTATGTTGTCTAAACCGCCGTGGTAAGATATAGCGTCATAAACGCGTCTTTGCACAATTATAGACTTGCGAAAGATTTTCCACTTATTATTATTCAAAATCAAAACATTTATTTTGCAAATATTGAGACCTATTTGCCAAATAAATGTTGGGCACTTTTAGAATTATCTCGTATTTGGTAATATCATGTAATACGTATGCAGTTTCGACATGTTTTCTTGTGGAACTACGCAATGTAAATACCTATTGTTCTTTTTTCCTCATTTTTTTAAATTCTCTTTCGTTGTTTACCACTCGGATTTACTTAAGTAGGTTAAGTAGTATCATTATAATTAAGCATATTTTTGGAGAAAATGACTGACTGTCGAGTTTTTTTCGGCATTTCTTCTCAGCAGTGGTTTCATGAGAAACGCTAGTAATTTTTGATTTGCAAAAGTGCCAATGGGGCCTACTTGCAGAATAAAGTTCATTTATTTCATTTACACAGAGAGATACAATTTTTTTCCCTGACCTCCATTAAATTTCCCTGACAATTCCCTGACTTTTCCATGACTAGCGAAATTCCCTGACTTTTCCCGGTTTTCCCGGTTTTCCAGAAAGTGGCCACCCTGATCTACGCACATATCATTAGTGCTCTAAAACGCGTTCAGAAACCGTAGGAAATGACCAGCATTACGACAACCAATTTTACTATGAGAACTTTCTTATCTGTGGTAGTAGGTAAAATTTGTACTGTAATGTTATTACAGTACAGCTTTTTGTAAGGTTATGAGTTTAAATTTGGAACAGCTGTCAAAACTCAAGTGGGTCTCTATTGTAGTGTCCATAGATATTAAAACAGTTGTCGATACGAAACGTCAGTTCAGTATGTTTTTTAATATAAACCGCACGACATTTGATCTCGAGTGACATGAGAATAGGGACTTCATTCGTTTGTCTATGATTTTAAAAAAATCTTGTCGACGGAGGTTGGAATTGCCGCCATTACTGTTCTCATTATTGGTTTTTTGCTTTTACGAAAGTAGAATTATGATATGAACGTATATAAAGTAGTGTATGCAACTGTACATAATTAGGCCTT
This sequence comes from Epiblema foenella, assembly GCA_963556455.1. Lineage (NCBI taxonomy): Eukaryota > Metazoa > Arthropoda > Insecta > Lepidoptera > Tortricidae > Epiblema > Epiblema foenella. The sequence goes on along the minus strand of OY747109.1, from coordinate 19,953,426 downwards.
AAAACACTCGTGTGATCCTATTATGAAACTAGCTGATGCTCGTTTCATAAAACCACACTCGTGTTTTGAGACCTCTCATTATGTATCAGTTGCATAAACTACCATTGATTTCCATGTTTGACATAAATTCTATGTATTTATGTACTTATTTAAAATATCGTTTAGTTACGTAAGATTTTTGAAATTTTATTTTACGTTTATGATTTTTAGCCATTGCATTGGACCTGCGTAAGCTCGGGGCCGGTGGAAGCTGGCGAGAAACTGCGCAGGACCAAGCATAGTGGCATGCTCTTGTATTGGAGACCAAGACTTACTTTGGATCGTCGTGCCATCCCAGTCAGTTAGTTAGCCATTGCCATACAGAATCATCGTTAATATGGGTTATTTATTAACACAACTAGGTACTCTAAAGTCACAAAAAGTTAGGATAATTTACCTTATTGCCATTGACGACTGAATGAATATCTGTGTAGTCGACTACATTACATGAGCAACGAAAAATAGACACGAACATTTAAAAAAGTCAGCATCGTTAGCCACCGTTCCAATTTTAAATTTCGATTGCCTTAACCGTTTTTCGCCCGCCACAATCGCAGCCATGAGCCAGACTTGACTTGTTGCCAACTGCCCTATCTCTGACTATTCTCCCAAGCTTATAACATAGCTACACAGTCTTTATAAATATAAACTTTACGCGTTGGAAACTAGGTTTCATTTGAATTAACGGTTTTGTGCTAGATAAGAGTTTGCGGTGTTTAAGTTGATATCTGAATGACGTATAAACACGGGTATACGACGGTTATCTGGGGACGTTTTTTTCTTGTTAAAATTAGTGGGATGTATTTATAGTTGAGAGGTGTTTTTGTTGTTTTGGTGGAGATTACGTGAAAAAATGCGAAGATTGCGGCTCAGAAGCGATGTGTGTCGTTTTCCAGATAAATGATTTATGACTTATGAACGTGTTCAATTCATAAACTTGTGTGACTAATCACTAACTACATAGTATAAAACAAAGTCGCCTTCTCTGTCCCTATATCCCTATGTATGCTTAAATCTTTAAAACTACGCAACGGATTTTGATGCGGTTTTTTTAATAGATAGAGTGACTCAAGGGGAAGGTTTATATGTATAATACATGCATCAGCATTGCACCCGTGCGAAGCCAGGGCGGGTCGCTAGTATTTTATAAAATGAATATATATAGGTAAAAGAAAATTTGTAATAGGTACATTTCCCAGTTAAAAAAGAATTGGAAAAAAATGCCTTCTCTTAAGGGGCTCTACGCGCTATTCATCGATTTTTGACGTGTTTTGAGTTGATGTAGCTCCGTCAAAACTATAGATATTATTTATGGCACAAACGGTTATCGGTTCTTCAAACCTTTATCTACATTTGCAAGAGCCAGATTTTGAAAAAACTGACCACTTTTTTTATGACTCATTCAAACATGGTCCAAAAAAGCTCTATTTTCGATACTAGTATGTTGTTTATGCACTTATATATATGAAATGTACATATAACTGTTCCTTATTGACGTCTCTAACAACGCAAGACAGACATTTATTTTTAATTCATCTTCACAAAAGTTACGTCCAAAAAACTGGTTTTTTAGCCTAAAATTGCCAAAGTTTCATGTCATATATCTCGAAGCAGAGATTTTTAAATAAATATGGTACGCTATTTCGGTAAACCTCGTTGTTGTTAATACGATAAGCTAAAAACACGAGAAAACAGAGAGTTACAGATTGGTAATTATGTCGGCTAGCGAATTGCGACCACTCAGAGAGGAATTGGTGAACTGAAATAATTATTATCTTCGTTTTTTTAATAGGTAATATCAAATTCATTAACTACCAAATAAAATGCCTACTTACGTCTGTTTTTAGCAGGATTTTAGGTTCTATTTTTTACCTACCTATAGCTACCACCTATAGCTCAGTTGGCTAGAGCGACTGGCCGCGAGTGCCTGGAGGTCGCAGGTTCGAAACCTAATCGGTGCCTAAATTTTTCAATTTTTCCTTCATTCTAAATTTTAGGTTCTGTTCAAAATCTATACAATACATTACAAATATTATTTACTGTTCACCAGAAAATACATTAAATAAAGCTTAAAATTAAAATATGTTGATGGTAGACAACAGGCGGTCTTATCGCTAACAAGCGATCTCTTTCTGACAACCTTTGGGTGGTGGAGACATAAGAGAAAAATTTGTCATGTTTCAAAATCTGTATGTATTAGGTAATTGAAAAATACCTTGTTGTCCTTCAGGTGGTCCCAAACTGACACTGGTCGCGTAACCGGCGGCACGACCCTAGTATTTGTATGATGTATGCAAAAAGATTGTTATGAAAGATTGTAACTTGGCAGGTTTAGCCGATTAATCAAATTAATGACGACCGGTTTAGCCCAGTGGGTAGTGCACCTGCATGTGAAGCTGACGGTCCTGGGTTCGAATCCCGGTCAGGGCAAATATTTGTGTGATGAGCATGAATATTTGCTTCTGAGTCTTGGATGTTTTCTATGTATTTAAGTATTTATATCTATTAAATATATCGTCGTCTAGTACCCATAACACAAGCCTTCTTGAGCTTACTGTGGGGCTAGTTCGATTTGTGTAAGATTGTCCTCTAATATTTATTTATTTATTTAATGCATAGGATTGTCGGTTTTCCCCTGGACTTTCCCCAGGCTGCTCTCCAACCGCGCACTCCTATCGCTTTATTGGGCCCGGCCTATAAAGCCACAGTCAGGTTCACAAAAAAAACATAGAATTAATTCTCAATGCAAACACGCTAATAAATTACAGTAAAGGCGATAGTAATTAAACCCATAATCCCTAATTCTGTTTACACAATGCTGTTAATTCTATTCAGCCCACGGAAGCCATATTTCACTTTTTTATTTACCCAATAACTGTCACTCCTTTGATTCAAACCGTTTTTCCAATAACATAATCGTTGCAGAATGAGCTTTAAACCTGTTTCATAAAGTTCAAATTGTACGAAGAAGCGAGGTTCTGAAAGTGTTCGATTTGTCCTTTGTGCCACTCACGAATTACAATTAAGCTTTGCTATGGCTTTGCTGTTAATGACAAATCACCTGACCGTTGTTGAAAGCGGGTTAAGCGCGGTTTTTGACTGTCGCTTATTTATTCCAGTGGTATAGGTAAAATTGATCGTCATTGTCAGTGGAGAGGTGGTACAAACAGACATATGTCAAGATAGTCACCGCCCACTAACATAGGTAGTGGTAAAAACAAACAGTTTGGCTACAAGATGGCTACAAGTTTTATAACAACTTTAATATTCAATGTGGGGTAGGTAACCTCGACAATAACAATGTAAGGTGAACGTATTGAAATATAACTAGTGGCTCTATGAGCTGTAGACCTCGTGAGTTTTTTATCATTACCAAAATCTGACATTATAAAAAAGATCAATTATGAATATCGAACCTACTAACAAAATTTCACAAGAAGCGGTTGAAAAATGCGACCTGTAGAGGACAAACCGAAATTAGCCCGCAGAAACTTACAAAATCTTTGAAATAAAAACTGTTTTCGAAAATCTCCAAAAACTGTCTCAACAAAAAAATGCTATATTATTACCGGACCTGCTCAAAAAATTTCACGAGAATCGTTTGCGAAATGCGACCTGTAGAGGAGAACAAACCGTTGAACAAATATATATTTTTTTATTTCCAAAAACTTATTCGACAAATGAAATCTATATATTTATCCAACTTGCTCACAAAATTTCACGAGAATCGGTTGAGAAATGCGACCTATAGAGGAGAACAACCCGAAATTCGCCCGCAGAAACTTACAAAATCATTGATAAAAAAATTGTTTTTGAAAATTTCCAAAAACCGTCTCGACAAAAAAATCTATATAATTATTGAACCTGCCCACAAAATTTCACGAGAACAAACGGAAATCCGTACATACGAAAGCATTTTTATCGAAGCTGAAGCAGAGAACTTCGTTTCACTCGGTCAATAAACGGGTAACTCACGTCAAGGTCGAGTATAGCTCGACATGTTTCGGACCATACATGTCCCTTAGGGTCGATTACACCAACTTACGATCACAGGCCGGTCGTCGTCAAATATGGCGCCGGCAGCTGTCATCCCATAGAAACTTGTCAAACTTTCCATACAATCAGATTTTAACGAACACCGCTTACGATTACAGACGGTTTGGTGCAACCCACAATCGTAGAGTGTGGACAAGACTTTAGCATGTGACGTTGTGAGTGTTGTGTGTAACCCGACATTGAATAATAGTGACGAAAATGAGGGTGGATTCTCGCCCCAAGCACCACCGCCGCCAACATCAACCAGCCGATCGATCCGCACGCGCGCGCAGTGCGAGACGCGCGGCCGTCGCGGCTAGTTCTCATGATTAAGGGCTACGTATTGGTCCGAAACATGTCGAGCTATACTCGACCTTGTAGACGTGAGTGACCCGTTTATTATATTTCAATATGTCTGAAACTGATGGGAGTTTTAAGTCTCGATTATTGACACTAAAGTGTATTGCGCCACCAGGTTTTTTGCATTGCAGCATCGCCATTTCGTATTCCCCCATGAATGACCTGTCGTATTATATATATATCATCTGGGAGTCTTATCGGTCTAGGTTCAGACTCGGTTTTATAAAGATCCGTTAGACCTTATGTTATGTCAAAAAATGTACAGAGTTACTGAAATTTGATCTGACATTTGGTCTAACGGATCTTTATAAAACCCGGCCTCAGTGTCGTCGGCTCTTAAAATATAATACATTTTTATCAACAAATCCCCACTTCTCGTTGTCGAATGCCCGAAGTATTTTCTCACCGGCCAGCACCTGCAAGCTCACGCCGCCGTATCTCAACGCCAGAGACAATGCTTTTATCTAACATCTGTGTTTATTTGTGCAAGCCGCAATAAAGATCTACTGTCCAAGGATATTGTCGCAGTTTGTGGTATACTTTGACTCTAGCTTTTTTTTTAACTTGACTGTGGCTTTATATGCCGGGCCCAATAAAGCGAGAGGAGTGAGCGGTTAAAGAGTAGCCTGGGGAAAATCCAGGAGCAAACCTCCGACACGACCACGCGTGTGGTTTGGAACACTGGAATACTCTAAGTCAGCGGTCTGTAACAGGCGGCCCTTACATGCGGCCAAAAAAGAAATTGTATGGCAACTATTACGTAGGTACATAAACGGCAAATTTCCCTTTTTCTACACAACGGTAAGTACTAAGCCACGCAGGCATGACTCTCGCCAGCGTTAGTATGGAGCGTTTTCAGTGCTTGACCATTCTAATTTTTCATGCACATAATTTTCAGGCACTTTTTTTTTAATGCAGATTTCGGAATACTTGGCCCACACTTCATATTTTTCTATTGTTATTTAAAAAGAGGTTTAATTACAGTATCTCTTCCGACAGTTTTGGTAATTAACGAACCACAGCTAATATCCATAAATCGAGTAACTCAGTGGTCCTTGGGTGTCTCACCATTTGTATGAAAAAATAGTTTTTACCATTCTTTTTACCCATCATAGGGATGTTTCAGGTTTCGGAATACTTGGCCCTCACTTCATATTTTTCTATTGTTATTAAAAAAGAGGTTTAATTGCAGTATCACTTCCGACAGTTTTGGTAATTAACGAACCACAGCTAATATCCATAAAACGAGTAACTCAGTGGTCCTTGGTAGTCTCACCATTTGTATGAAAAAATAGTTTTTACCATTCTTTTTACTCATCTTTTACAACAATGCGTTAATAATTAAGTATGTTTGCCTTTTATTAGGTTCAAGTACTATTTTGACCGTTGGAGAAGAAAGGTTCTCGAGTGGCGGCCTCGCACGGGAAGACGAAGCGTTGGACGCGTCCCACTAAATGGACTGATGACTTAGTCAAGGCAGCGGGGAGTCGCTGGATGCGGGTGGCTCGCGACCGTGTGCTGTGGCGCTCCTTGGGGGAGGCCTATATCCAGCAGTGGATGTCTTCCGGCTGAATGATGATGATGATGACTATTTTGAAATCCTATTTTAGTACACCTATTCAATACATATCATTTTTTTTGTAATTGAAAACTGGTCATGAAAAAGTAGAATGACCCTTTAGCCCGTAAAATTTAGGCCTTTTAATACAACTAGGAACTCTTCAAAGCATAGTTTTAACTAGCCCAAACGAATCATAGAAGTCACGAGATAATCTTGTTTTATTACACAGATCCAGTTAAAGTGTTCCTCGTGTGTTTATGGAGATTTATTTTATTGCCCGCGTAGGAGATTGATAATGCAACGATATTAGTTTAGAACAAATGTGTTACAATGTTTTATGACTCTGAATACTCTGTCCAATTCAAAAAGAACCGGTGGGCCATTCTACTTTTTCATGTACATAATTATCAGACACTTTTTTTAATGCAGGTTTTGGAATTCTTAGCCCTCACTTCATATATTCGTATTGTTATTTTGAAAGAGGTCTAATTTCAATATCACCTATAGTTTTGGTAATTAACGAACCACAGCTAAGATCCATAAATCGAGTAACTCAGTCTTGGATGTCTCACCATTTGTATGAAAAAATGGTTTTTACCACTGTGTTACCCATCTTTTACAGCAATATGTTAATATTTAAGTATTTTTACCTATAAATTCCTTTTATTAGATTCAGGTATTATTTCGAAATCTTATTTGTATTTATTTATTTTTTTAAATATGAAACAAACGGTCATACAAAAAAATATTGTTACAGATTTTCATCTTAATGTAGACCTATAGTTTCCATTTTTATTAAACATATATCTCAAACTAGCACGAAGAAGGTACCTATCTAGGTTAAGCTAAATAACGGAATTTAGTGACTACACATAATTTTCGCACATTATTATTATTACACATTATTTTTGTACACTAATTCAATATATATCATGGTTTTTTTTTAAATAGAAAACTAGTAATGGAAAAGTAGAATGACCCCCGTAACTATACTATAGGTACACATACTTACAACTTTTTGATTTAGAATCATTATTCACTAAAACAGAGAAAACAGCATAATAGGTATGGGTTGGAAATGAGATAAGTCATTATAGTTTTGTATCGTTTTAGAGGAAGGATTAAATCGTAAAATGGTTGGGACAAATTCGGGTTTTTTGTATGGTTAATGAGATGGGACGTTCCGGGAGGTTGTTAAGGACACTATAATGATGACTTAACGTATTTTAAACGTTTAGTTTCTTTGTAAGATGCTCTCAAGTTTATTTTTTTTATTGTACCGTACCAAAATTGACCCAAAGGAGTGTCTCCGCAATCGCTTGGTGACAATGCGTCTGTCACAGACAGTAGGTAGTTTCGTGATTTGTACAAAACTTTTTCATCAATTTCATATATACGTCAATTTAATATAGTTTACGTTAGCAGCGGTACTGCTTAATACAAAGGAACGGTTGATGAATTTAGGACTGGGTAGCGATTGCACCTATAGCTCAGTTGGCTAGAGCGACTGGCCGCGAGTGCCGGGAGGTCGCAGGTACGAATCCTGCTCGGTGCCTAAATTTTTCAATTTTTCCTTTATTCTAAATTCATATATTCAGGGTTGTCAGATAGATTTTATAACTTGCTTTATTTAAAGTAATACTTTTGTACCTACATATAAGTTGGTTTTCCAGAAAATGGTTATCGCAATCGTTTCGCAATTAACCTGCAGCTCGGCGGAAGCTTATCAAATCTTACCTTATAATCCTACCATTTCTCTGCTATTGTATCTAATTTTATACGACAAGTTAGAAACAAGATGGCCGCTGGATGAGCCCGCAATTTCCGATGTCCGTTCCGTTCCGTTCCAGTGACTCATCCAGCCAGCAGTTCTGCTGCAAGGACGCGGAGGCGTTGGCGACACCCGGGAGGGAGGGTCGAAGAGGCTAGACGAACTTGCTCAAATGAACGCACTGGCATCGCACAAACAGTCGGCCGGAGGTGCATAGGAACTTTAGCAGCCTCTATCCGGAACTGCAAGTGCTGCGACAGTGCGGGCGTTTGGGCCCTCTCGATAGGACCTCCACGTCTTCTGCCGCCCTGATGTCTCCAACTGACCCTCCTGTCCGAGACACCGGAGAGCCAATAAGTACAGGAGGGGAGTGTAGGGCTTTTGCAGTCAGGAAGTGGATTGAAGGGTTAGATACAACCAGACCGAATACTAGCATCGTGCCCAGTACAAGGAAGAATAAATAAATACGTGTGTCAATATGTATGAAGGGAGAATATGACTGCTGTTACTCAGATTCGTGAGTTGTAGGGTGGCCATCATGGCTTTCCTCTTGTTGATGTTCGACTTCGTCTGGTTCGGATTCAGTATCCGTTTCCGGTGCTTTGTATATTCTTTCAGCTTTTTTCTTTATAAGACCCCGGTTCGAAGCGATGGATTTCCAGTAGGCTAGGTTTCTATTTGTGTAGTGGGTTATGTCGTGATGAAGGGAATCGTTCCAGGTGAAAATTGGTCGGCCAACCTTTCGCTTGCTCTCTCTATACCTCATGGCGGCATGGAGGAGGTGTGGTTGTGGTCGTCTGAGTATATGGCCGTAGTAGTTAAGCCTGCATATCTTAATGAACTTTGTAATGGTCTTACCGTCTAGAATTTCGTGTATTTTCTTTTTCGGAGGGTCCCTGGCGACGCCTAGCATCTCCTTAAGTATGTGCCGTTCATATTTTCTAAGTCTCGATCTATTACCCTTGGTAAGTGCCATGACCTTTAGACCGTAGGTCATTGAGGGCGCGATGACCATCCTATACATTAGCCTGGCTATTTGCCACTCGATTTTATATTTTTGTATATAATTGATTATGATTTTGGTATTGCGGAGTGCCTTGTCACATCTGGTTTTTATCGCAGCTCGCCTGTCGTGGGTTGCCGTTATATACGTACCTAGGTATCTAATAATACTTGTCGGTTGTATTAGCACACCGCCTATTCTTTCGGGCTGCTGTTCGGCCACGGGGGGGCCGAAGGGATCCCTAATGATAAGTTTAGTTTTGGTTTCGTTGATAATTAGGCCTACCGTACTCAATAGGGATTTTAGTTTATTTATTAGCCTGTCTAGGGTAGCAAGGCAGTCTCCTACCATAATGAGATCGTCAGCGAATGACAGTATTAGGGGCAGGGTAAGTTGTTTGTCCTGATTTAGATTGACCGCGTCGTCTTCTTCTTCTAGAGTTTTGAGAACATCGTCGATGAGTATTGTGAAGAGCCTAGGCGACAGAGGGCACCCTTGTTTGACTCCCTTGCCCTTGTTGATTGATTCTGAGCTTTGGCCATACCAAGAAATGAATGTTTGTTCTCTCATACAGGCGGCAACAATTCTGTTTGTGAGTGGCGTGTTTATTCTGCTGAGCAGGATATCCCTGAGGGCATGGAGATCTACGTTGTCGAAAGCTTTTTCGATATCCAGAGCCACCACGTACAACCTCCTTCCCTCTCTCCAGTTAGTGTCCAGAACCCGACGCAGGGTGAATAAATGGTCGTCTGTAGATCTGTCATTGAGGAAAGCGGCCTGATAGCTTCCCAACGTACCTAATTCCTTGTCAAGTTTTTCGAGGAGAAAATTCGCATATATACGATAACCCACGTTGCATATGGATATTCTCCTGTACTCGCTCACATTTTTTGGTGAGGTTTTCTTTGGAATGGGGACTTGTTTAGACTCTAGCCATTGTTCTGGCACTTTGTTGTCTGTCCAAGCTTCCTGCATAATATTTGCCATGTGTTCAATAAATTCCGTTGGCGCGGCCTTGTACAGTTCTGGGGCGAGTTGGTCTGTACCAGGCACAGTGCCGTTTTTCATTTTTTTGAATGATTTTTGATATTTTGTTCGCGTCGGGTCCGTTTTCTTTTGCAAGTTGGTCGTTATCGCAGGGGACTGTGTCAATTGGTTTTCCTTCGCTCTTCTTTAACTCTGATACCCAGTTCGACATCGGGATAAAGTGTTTTGTAGGGGTTCTGTTTTCTGGGGCTCTTCTATAGCTTTTTAAAAACTTATAAGTAATTTTCATCCTCATTGCCCGATGTGCCGTACTAAGGTTTCGAAAGAAGAGCGTGCATTCGGTGTTGAAGTCTCCCTCCTGTGCTTTGCGAAGCATTTTGCGTGCTTTTTTAATTTCTATGTCGTGGTCACCGTTTGTCGGATATCTATTTTTCATAAATAGTGCTATTTGCAGTTTGGCAAGTGCTAGCCTGCTTCCACGCGAGCGTGCTACGGGTTTAGGTGGAATAACTTTTGAAGCCTGTCTGAGAATATCGCTTAGTTCGGCCCAGGTAGGCGGTTCGTTGGCGTCATTGGGGCTTGGTGTTGTTGTAACTTTCGCGGAAAGCAGGCGTCGCACCTCTTTTTGATAGTCTTTGACCACTGCTGTACTTTCTAATGCTTCGTAGTTAACGTTCTTATAGTGAAAAGGTATTTTTGGCTTGTGACTATTCAGTGTGGCGCTGGCGCTACCTTGTTTTCGCGTGTTTACCTTGTCCCAACATGAGTTTCGTATATCTCCCCATATAAGTTTGTGGTCAGTATTGACTAGTTTTGGAAAAGTTCCTTGTATACTGTTGAAGAATACTGGTCGATTCAAAGAGGTTATTATATGATCAATCTGTGAAGCGCGCGAGCCCTGCTGCCATGTTACTTTGCACGAAGGACGGCCCCACGTTGTTTTTACGCATAAACCGTGCTCTTGAATGAAACTAATAAGCAGATTTCCATTAAGGTTAGATTCCTTGTGCAACAAATTTTTCTTGGAAACGAGTCCCGTTAAGTTATCTACATCTTTTATTCCAACGTGCGCGTTGAAATCGCCTAATAAAATTAGATTGGCTTTCTTTGGCGCTTGGCGCAGTAGCGTCCCGATTTTAGCCAGACATGTGGCCGCACCGGACGGCATGTGGGTATTGATAATAAATAGCTCTATTGGTGAGCTTTGGTTGACTACTGAAAGTTTCATATGCACTGCTATGATATTATTATATTTGCGGTGAGTGTTTATTATTTCATGCTGGATATTTTTTTGGATTAAAACAGCTACCCCTCTTTTCTCACGTGGGTGCGGTCCTCCGTGCAAAAGCCAGCGATAGTTGTTCGATGTCATTTCCCCGCTTGTTAAATGCGTTTCCTGTACAGCCGCTATGGTAATGTTACGCATTGAAAGTTCGTGGTCAATATTAATTTTATTCTGCAGTGGAGCGCAGCCTCTTACGTTCCAAGTTGCTACCGTTATAGTTTCACACGCTTGAGGAGTCATTATTTTTGCGTTGGGGACTGCTCTTATTAAACGAAGGCCGGTCGAATCGACGTCTTGGGCGCTATCGACTGAGCTGTTCAGTGAAGGTATGTGGTCTAGGGTAGTTGTTGCGGGGCTAGTGGGTAAAAGGTATTTGGTATGTCGACAAGGTTGTTCCTGTGTCCCCGATTGTTTAAATGATGTATCGTTTGCGGCCTGGCGCATGGCATTCGATTGTGCTGGCAGATGCACAGCTTCGCTATTGAAACGTACCGAGTCATAATGGTGGTTACCATAGAATAAGTGTAGGCTTCCCATTTTATGATATTCGTATATCGGCGCTTTGTAAAGGAGCGGTTGTCTTTGGTCCATATGTACATATATGTTTACCATAAAACAGCTCGTGGCAGCTAGGATGATTTCTTCTCCGCCCCAGAAGCCATCTTTGAATTGGTTTCGTATGTATTCATCTACGAGTAGCGCGGGCGGTAGATTAGAGTGGGTAGTAGTTTTATAGTCCAAGACACTGCCATTGAGGGCTAGTTTTATGTTATGGTCGTTCCTCTCGGAGGATAAGTGATTGGCAAGCAACTCTCTAACTGTTTGATGGTCAAAATCTCGGTCTAGTACAGTATTGAGTTGGTCCGCTATAGCTCGGTAGAGACAGTTTCCATCTTTAGGTATTGGACAAATTACCATGGCGGCCATTATTTTTTTTTTGATTCAATAGCCTTGGGCTCAGTCCTCCTACAATGGGAAAGTCGGTTCAATGGCTAGGTGCGGCAACTGTCGATATGGGGGTATTGTTCTTACTTGGGCAAATTGGGTAATTACTTGGGATTGTTAAATGACGCCCTTTTTGCGTTGCAGATGTTGAATGAGTCGATTGAACTCTCTTCGGGTATTATGGAATAGTTTTGTTTCGTCCGTTAGTCAGGTTTTGTGACAGAAAGTTTTATGATGGGTTAGAATATAGTGTTCATGTTGTTTGTAAGAAAGTTACCCGGGCGGTGCTTTTGATTACCTACCAGATGTCGGGCCGCGATAGAACTTGGGCTTTAGGGATGTTGCTTTGTTAAATGTTTAAGTTTTGTTAAATGTGGGAATCGTGGGATGTGAAACCTTGCCGGGCTTCTTGATGTACCTACCTATGTGTTTTACGGGACCTTTCCTGGTAGCCTGTGGTAGTTTTATAAAGGCTAGTATTTGTGTGTCATTTACACATGTATGTGCAGGGTGAGAGATTTATAATACTTATAGGATCCTTAGGGAGATTGGATGCGGTGACCAGAGGCACTGTCCCCAGATCCCCAGGCTAACGTAAAAATGCGGAGAGAGGTTTAGTAACGAACCAGACGTTACCTATTAGTTTGCTGGAACCTAAACTATAGTATGTGCAAATATGAACAGTATTATTAATATATTTGATTCAGCCCGCATAATTTAACTAAGACCAGTTTGATGAAATTTGCTACTCAATGGTATGTATAAGTTTTTGATATACCTATCGATGAGATAATTATGACTAAGAGTAGTGGTGCAATTAATACGACTGTGTTTTACGTTACCTTATCATAAAGTTTCCTTATGCTAATGAGCAGACTTGGCGAAACTGTTATAAAGTACGCTAATATTGTTGTATTAGACCTTCTCTTTATAGCTAAGTAGTTATATTAGATTATGCCGACCCGTCTTCGTGCTGGGGGATGGATTGTTCTCAACCTGCGCAAACCTAGACCTAGTATATCTAAGTAATGTGTTAAAAAGAAATAAAAATAACGTGCCTAGTATTTTATGGATTACTTAATCATACCTAGCGTTGGACAGTAACCACAAGTCTGACTGTTAGCGAACCTACTTATTGTAGGTATTTATTTATTTCAGCTATAGATTTATCAATTTTGTATCTCTATACTGGATACCTCCAAGGATACGTTTGTATTTGTTAGTCTGTCCCTATGATACCTTCCTGTGTATCGGGAGAAATTTATTACCCACCGAATTAGATTTTAACATAGGTTTAGATGGGGTTAAATAGAGGGGGGCACTCGCTACCCGCTGATTGTAAGTAGTTATTTTGCTCAGCGTAATCAAGTGGATGGCGCGTAATTCTACCTAACCTTACACACACGCACACGCACCCACACACACACACGCACACCCAAACCCACGCCTGCACTCACAAAAAATAAATAAATAAATGAAATAGTAAATTAATAATTGCCGCGCAAAACAGATGAAGACGATCGACGGACGTTATAGTTTCTAATCTGTAAACTCCTAAGAGACATGACAAACCTCGTGCATCTGTTAGTGCGTTTGTAGTGCGTCCATTAACATATGTAAAGTAACTTACTGTCTGTGTCTTTGGGAATTACAAGTTTCGGAACCTTTCGGTACCTTGTTGGTCAGTTCGCGGTACCAAGGTCTGTTATTGTATTGACCCTGTCTGGAGGTCTCCAGGTGCGCTGACTTATGCGTAACTAGGGCCCGGTCAGGTCCGGGCCAGGAAGTATATAACACAGAGGTTAGTAAATGGCAGGCAGCAATGGAAGGATCTCACCGGGTTTGTAGTGGAGTTTTGCCTTGCGCGGCCGCGCTCGTTGCTCGTAAGTACGGGTCTGCGATGGCAGGGTTCGCTCCAACTCGGATCACACAGGCTTTGATTGCACTCACAGTAGGTAAATTATTTGGACGCACTGCAAATTGGCACGAATGGACGTTTTTTACGAAACTAAGTACGTAAACAAATCGCGGATCGGCCCGTGGGCTGTGTTGTCCCTTTTAGCTTAGGACTTAGAGGCGGTCGCTAGCGCGCAACATCTGTTGGTGACCGTCGATCGTCTTTTGTTTCGCGGAACTATTGTCTTGTTTGTAAGACAGTACTAGAGATCGGAAATAGCTCCAGGGAGCGTCCGCTCTCTACCGTGGTCCAAACGAGAGCCCGCAATTTCCGATGTAAGAATTAATTTCCGACGCCGGGAAATATACGGGGTTTATTATTCCGGAACTTCAGTGACAAGTATTTTTATTACTACCTTAGCAATGCGAATTCAAGCGAGGCATTGACATATAATATCTCTTGTTAGAACTATATAATATATCACTAAATAGTATAAAACAAAGTCGCTTTCTCTGTCCCTATGTCCCTATATCCCTATGTATGCTTAAATCTTTAAAACTACGCAACGGATTTTGATGCGGTTTTTTTTAATAGATAAAGTGACTCAAGGGGAAGGTTTAATATATGTATAATACATGCATCAGCATTGCACCCGTGCGAAGCCGGGGCGGGTCACTAGTGTATGCATAAATATGAGTATATGACATTAAAAAATAGGGAAAGATTGTATGGGACTCATACACTTTTTGCTTAGTCTCTTAAATAAATAACTGGTACTCATATCAGAGTAGATCACACATCGCTAAACTGTGTTTATCTGGCTTTAGCAAAAGCGTGGTTTGATATTGCTAGGTATTAATTAATTAATACTAGTGGTTCCTCTGTAAGCTGTAGACCACACGGGCGATATTTTTCACATTTTCCTTCATAAAACAAAAATGACAACGTAAAAGAAAATAAAAAAATGTTTCAGAACTTGTAATTCAAGCCCTTTCATATGACACCCCACTTAACCATAGTCACTAGACTTTCACATTTTGAACCATCTGTCATTTTTAACAGATTTTTTTTTAAAGTCACGTTCTATATGTATCTAGGTTAGCATTCTTTATACCTATTCCGAATTTCAAATCGATGGCATAAGTAGTTAGATATTTAGCGATGTGACAGACAGACAGACAGATATAGTGAAACCATAAGGGTTCGTTTTTACCATTTTGGTACGGAACACTAATTACCTAAAACTGAATAACAAAAAACCCAGATAACTATCGAAACTTCACATAATTTAATGGTTGAGAAATACTGTCTGTGAGAAGCCTGAGATCCGGAGAAACGAAAGCATTTTTACCCCAAGCTGAGATGCTTCTTCTCGGTCAATTAACACTATTACATTATCATAATTAATGAGGAAGAGATGCGCCTCCCTTATGTCTCGTTTAAGCGGTAGCCCCAACAGCATCTTGAGCGTGTTTGCAAATCGCTGGGACAGTCCTATGTATGCCCGCTGGACGTCCATGCATGTTTAAAAAAAAATGTAATAGTTAATAGTTTGTAGCACGCCTTGCCTCTAGTTTAGGTATTTACTAACACCCTTTAGGTTATAAGATTATTATTATTGTATTTACTAACAAAATGTATGGACCTATGTCTGAAATAAATAATTGAATTGAATTGAATAAATATTGAAAATATTACAGATCTACTTAGATACTTATATCGTATTGCAATTTAAACGGGGTTTTTCACACACTTATATCAGGAAACGTTCGTCCCAAGTAGCGTGGGCGGCGAATCAAAATGAGCCACACAACACGGCTTCCACCTTTCTACATTCCTGTACTTATCTGATTAAACGCCGACCAAATCGGGCGTGTGGGATAACATTTTAACACAACACGTTTGGCATGCGTTCGGTACTAACACGGCCGTATAGTATCATCATCATCATCGTCCTAGTGTTTCCCGGTACATTTGCATCCTAAAGGATGTCAAAAAATCAAAATAAAACATTAAAGGCCTCGCCACATTCAACGCGGTAGCGGCACGGTCGCAGTTTGCGCGCGGCCCCACGCTGATCTGAATGCAAGGAACGGTATGAGCTATGTCACACCGGCCAAGCGCGGGACCGCGCGGCTACCGCGCAGTTCGAGCGCGGGCTGGTGTGACACAGCTCATAACGTTCCGCAAAGCGCTTGGTTCGAATAAGAGGAATTTCGACCAAGTAAGGATGGTATCCAGCCGTACGTCTGGACGTCTGGCGTCGCGGCAGACCTCGTCGGAGGTGGAGAGACGAACTTGACGTTTCGGTTCAAGAGTGGGAGACTGCCCAAGACAGACGCGTGGAAAAAAAAAGAGGGAAGCGCAATATGTATAAAGAAATGCTACGCGTCATTGGCTAATCAGTGCAAAGCCATGAAGGAAAAAAAAAGAAATGCTTAATAACATAGATATTTTTGCTCATAGTTTGTCCTCTTTCAAGAATAAAGTTCGGCAATGTTTGTTTCCTAGATAATAAGAAGTGAGAGAAAACATTGTTTTTTTTTTTAATTAGATTTTTTTTTGTTCATTATAAGAGATATTTCTTACTTACATATTATTAAATTAATATAATGTTAAAAAAAGAAAACATTGATTTTAATAATCTCTTACTTTTTTTAAGCTACTTTGCATGAGTACATAACTAAATAAGTAATTATAACGGCACTTGTAACTTGTTTACTCAGAAATTGTTACATAGTAATATAGGAAACTTTAGGCCTAATTTGCGTCCATTTTTGTATGAATTCTTTTGTACATGGCTGTTTGTTTTCTGAATAAACTAAATAATAATACACAGGGGTTCCCTAACCCCAGTAAATTATTTATCACATAGTACGTGTTACGTAGTAACTTTGTCTAATAGACATATTAGAAATGTGTAAATAAAGGCGTATGCAGCTGGGATTAATTTTTTTTTAATGATATTTATAATACTACTTTTTTACTTTTTCAGCTTTATATTTAATTTCTCCACTACCCAAAGGTTGTCTGGAAGAGATCGCTCTTTAGCGATAAGACCGCCTGTTGTCCTGCCTCTGTCTCCCTGTATCTATGTTTTTTGTTTTTTAAGTGCTATTTTATTATGTGAGGTGTGCAATAAAGGGAATTTGTATAATATAAAGTTATGCACATTATTGCACAGTACTTAATTCAATATATCTGTGAGTGTAATCTAAGAGACCTTAATACTTGCCCAAACGCTATAACGCCATCAAAGTTTCGTAAACTTTATGCGTCAAGTATCAGTGTAGTAAGCTTCAAACCGCGCTTTATTGCAACGTCGTAAAGCTAAGCCACCCATTTTAGTGGCAAAATATAAATCACTTATTTACAGCTCGCTATAAAATTAAAGGATAATTTCGAGCTGGGAAGTATCCTGACTGTCCCGCGTAAACGCGCCTTTATGTTAGTTCACTGGCGCCAGTGCGAAAACAGAACATCAAGTTCTTTTTTATACAAGGCTGTGGCAAATATGCGTACGGTCCACCTGATGGCAAGCGGCCACCGCAGCCTATAGACGCCCGCAACACCAAAGGAGTCACGTGCGCGTTGCCGACCCTTTATAAGATTTGAGGATGCACTGTGTTGACAGCAGAAGGAACACGTTTAGGTCCTTCGCTCTCAACACAGTGCATCCTCGGGAGCTCCGGCAACCTTGCTCACCTCCAGGAACACAACACTACATACTTGTATAATAAATAATGTTATTATGGCTGTGGTCTTCTGCGAGGTACTTCCCCAGTTGGGCTGCTCCAAATTCGAGCAAGATGACATTTTGCTGTGCCCTACCTCTCTCTATATCCCGAAGGGAGTAGACGGAGTTCATTTACTTATATTTTCATTGAGCACCTTTTCTAAATTTCCCTGTTTGTCGGAAAGTGCCGGGTCCACACAATGGATTATAATGGCCCTACGTACAGCACGAACGCGTTAAAGGGAGAAAATCATATTTTCATCTCATTCGACGCATAATTGCGTGGTGTATATACACTGGAGCCACCATAAAAATGCTACCATATTGGAATGAAGGTTACACTAAGATTATAATTACGAAAGAGACAGCTAATTGTAAATAAATTAACCCATCCTTATTTATCAATACATCTTTAACAATTACGATGCACTCATTCGAATTTGCATTGATATTTGAATTGCGCAATGGCACTCAAAAAGGTAATAAAATACATCCTTGATTCTAAAACTTCAGCTATCGTTGAATTTATGGTAATATAGGATGGGAGGTTGTAAATCATATGTGCGTAGGTGCTATCGCGTATGTTGGCTATAGCTTGTTAAGTGCCTTAGGACCATAGATAACCTCCACTAGATTGAGCCTATGAACGATTTAGTTCGGATCAAAAGTCACCACAGTTGGCGGTAAGTGCGGGCTGCGGGGAGGTTGGTAACAGCGCTGCGATTGGCAGTTTCAAAAAGCGCGCGAATACGCTGCAAAATGGCGCGCCGGCATAGTGATGGGACACGTTGTTTATTAGCGGTTTTTTTCGGGCACTGCAATTTATTTTAGGTAAATTATTTTAGATGATGTAGGTATATGTCTGTTGAATTGGTATTACGAGTAGAATAATATTTTCTAGGCATGTAAACAACGAACCTTTGCTATTATATATTATATAAAATCGCGTAGTATATTAAGATTGCAGCAGCTATTTCATTTTGATTCCTGTATATTATATATTGTTTATTATACATAGCGTAATATACAACTAGAGCACTGGTGAGTATTAATTAAATAACTGTAAAAGGAATAAATTAGTGGCTTATAAATAAAAGAAGAAACTGACTGATTGATTGACTAACTGACTGACTGACATATCAATGCACAGCCCAAACCGCTGGATCTAGAGATTCCAAATTTGGCACGTAGGTTACTTGTAAGGTCAAGGATTTCGAGATCCCTTATACCTCTTCGAAGTTCAGCAGCGGGTCCACTACTAGTAGTGGAAAAGGTTCACCAGTCTCTAGTCCTGTTTGCCCACCAAGACGATTAAAAAAAACCCAAATATCATGGCACCATCTCTAACCAACTTCGAGATCTCTTATACTCCTTCGAAGTCCAGCGTTATATCCACTTCGCGACACTAGGCCTAGTTGCCGACCAAGACGATACGAAAAACTCTAATTGCAATGGCTCTGCTTCTAAATCCTTTATACTTCTTCGAAATTCAGTATTGGGTCCGTCTTATGTCAGTAGTCCTAATTGCTAAAGGAAATCCATCACCACTAAACTAATTATATTACTACTACGTGTATATCGAGATAAAAAAAACACTACACTATTACCATCTTCCACCTCCTTATACGAAGATCTACTTATGATTCAGATAATAAAAGAACATTGTCTACGTTAAAACTGACATTCAATATAAAAAAATAAAACTAATTGATTACGTTATCAATAGAATTTTAATAAGTATTAAAATCATACGGATGAACCAATAATTAAATGAAATCGGAACCGAACATCACTAGCCCGCGCATGTGATGTCATCAGAAAGAGAAAGTATATTGGCATTTGAGGTGGTTGGAAAGGAACAAGCACACTTCACTACGCCTTGTGGGCCTTGTGGGCCAGTGTAAAATGATCCCCGCCGGGCAGAATTAAATGTGTATTTGTATATATTTAACTTATTTGTGATGTGTTATCCCGCCTTTCTTTCGACTTGTAGTTCGGGAGTCGTTCCCACACCACTTTACGGAATAAAACCCATGCCGACGGTTAATCAAAACCAATTTTTAGATTTTTTTTGTGCCACGTACGTATAGGTCATGAACCTGGACGAGACTGACTGAGCGGCGTGGGGCGGGGCAGTTTATTACGGGGAACATCCCCACATGTGTGACGCGCGCGCTTCGCCCTATAAGCTCTATCTAGTGGAGGTTATCTATGCTTAGGACATAGTTAAAATGTATAGAGCATTATTTCTTGTTAAAATGAGTGGCTATCGAAGTTACTCCTTCAAGGTAACCCCACAAACACTACAACTTTGATTACATCTGCCTTACTACCAGTAGTTACCAAAAGTTAACCTACAGCTTCCACAGTGCATTATAAATGATCAAATTAATAAAGTAATATCAGTTTAAGGAACCTAGGTTCATATTTAAAACCAAACAGGGCAGTTTCTCAAGGAAGTGTACAATAACTTAAATAATATTACAACTAACTCAAATCTAAAACAGGACTTGGGGCATTGCACCGTTGATGCTGGCGGCATTTCCTCGCTGTATCGCAATGCTGATGTTGTGCGAGGAAGTCGCCAGCTCTTCGGTCACCAGTTACGTCAACCAAACCTTCGCGATTTCAGTAAATAGCTTGTGCGCTGGGACCCCATGGACCAAGAGTTTCGACACCAAAAAATTAAGGGTTAATATCAAAATATCCTCATGTGGTTACAAAATGGAAAGATCCGATATTCATATCTTGTAGATTATTGTATATTTCTTCGCAATAAAGACAGTATTTGTGGTGGGCATTGGTTTGTACAGATGGGCTTAGAATTTACCATCTAGGTATTAATTACATCGTTACACATCATCAGCCTTTACAAGTTCCCGCTGCCGAGCACAAGCCTTCTTTCAACGAGCAAGAATAAGCTATATCACCCACGTTGCCCTGTGCTGGTCGATATTTGACTTAAAGAAAGAAAGAAAGAAAAAACGTTTATTTGGTGTACATACAGATAAAAAGAAGATTTTAGAAATTAGAAGTGGGTATACACCAAAAAGGTTGTCTCTTAGCATGTGCCACGACTGATGTGTCGTGACGCTGATTTTCAGGACAACCAAAAAATATATATACTAGTCTTAACCTAATTAATATATAATGGGTGACGACACGACCACCGCTCTTAATTACACAGCTCAAATAACGTTTATATTGTATGGCAACACTAAAACAAACAAGTTCCATTTGAGTTGTTGTAACGGCCAAATCCTAATGAAAAGAAAAAAAGATGTGAGACTTGTCTAGTACTTACTTGGAAGCCCTAATAGAATTGACGGTCTAAATTCAAAACGGCATGCATCAATGTGGGAAATAAAACCCCATTTACATGGTGCGAGAACTTGAATGCGATTTTCATTACGCTACAGTGTTTGATCGTACTCGCCTAAACTCGTTTGTATCATGTAAATTGTCCTTAATGGTAATTTTCGCACAATCAAAAACCGCATGCAAGATTAGTTACAATGCGGGAGTTGATATATCTTTTGATGTTATTATACCTCGATAACCAGCAATGTATGTAGTTAACTTGCATGCGATCGGGCTTTTCGGGGACACCTCACGCTTACTTTTATTTGTAATGGAGCCTAGATCAAAAAAAACAAAATAAAAAATGTTAAAAAGTAAACTGAGCGCGACGCGCCAACAATCACAAACTGTTCGCAACAGTTTGGCGCATTTTGTGATCTGTATTATGTAATTGTTTTTACATGAATAAACGATTTCTATCTAAATTTACTTACCATAAATCTACCAATTTATCCAAAACCTATTTATATTACACTTATCATAATATATTCAATTATGGAAGGGTGTGGCGCCCAAAATTCGAATCAATGATTTATGTTACTCGTAATAACACTGCGTTTTACGGCCTCGGATAATTTTATAGCCAGTTAAAATTCAATAACACGATAACTACTTTATTGGCCAGTTAAATGTGGATGAATGTGTGTATCCTCGAGTGTGCCTAATCGACAATAAGTAGTTTTGTCTCAAAAAGTTCTTAGACAATGTAATTTAGGTCCACTTTACACTGTTCTGCAAAGCATCGACTGCCCAGTGTGAAGACGTTCGTTTGTATTGTTCTTTGGAGTAAACACCTGAATGTGTATCCTCGTGTGTGCCTAATCAATAATAAGTAATTTTGTCTCAAAAATTCCTTAGACAACGTAATTTAGGCCCACTTTACACTGTTCTGTAAAGCATCGACTCCCCAGTGCTGCAGTGTGAAGACGTTCGTTTGCATTGTTTTTTGGAGTAAACGCCTGAATGTGTATCCTCGTGTGTGCCTAATCAATAATAAGTAATTTTGTCTCAAAAAGTCCTTAGACAACGTAATTTAGGTCCACTTTACACTGTTATGTAAAGCATCGACTCCCCAGTGCTACAGTGTGAAGACGCTCGTTTGTATTTTTCTTTGGAGTAAATGCCTGAATGTGTATCCTTGTGTGTACCTCATCAGTAATAAATAATTTTGTCTCAAAAATTCCTTAGTCAATGTAATTTAGGTCCACTTTACACTGTTCTGCAGAGCATCGACTACCCAAAAGAAGACGTTCGTTTGTGTTGTTCTTTGGAGTAAACGCCTCTCTCAAAACGCTAGCCTCATGGTGCCCATGCTTCCAAATTATAGCGATTTAGGCTATATTTGTATTTATAGGTTCCCACCGTAGTTTAAGGTAGGTTTAGTTTAGTTTTAACATTTGTATTGTATATTTTCTCAGGTTTTTAATTTTGGTTTTAATTTATTTACTCAATTAGTGTATTATTTATTCTGAAATACAGATATCTCGACATTTATACTGCAACGTTACATAGTTTTATGACCATAAAATCTATCGTGGTAGCTGAGAAAATACTATTATTGGTTATATCAAAGTTTAGAAATAGAAAAAATTCTGTTGTTAATGAAAGACTTAACCAACCCGTAGTTTATCTTATTGCAGAAAAGTTTGCATAAATGATCACATAAGTGACTTTTCTGGTGCAATAAGAGTTATGAATCAGTGTTATATTAATACAGTACAGAGCAAATACCAGAACATAATTTAATGTCAGTAAAATATATCATATCGCTCCGTACACAATCCCGGTCGTGTAAATATTTGTACAAGATGATATGTCGGTAAACAAAAGAGAACTTTGTACGTGTATGTTGGATATAGAAAGAGACGGAGATATGCTCTTTGTTATGAGTTACGGAGTTTTGGTACTTGACTGCTTTAAAGATGTCAATAAAGTTTGTTTCTAATGAACTTTATTCTAAATGTAGCTACTCGTATCCTTGTATTCGTATTACCATTTTTTTAAATTCAAAGTTAGTGATTGTATGATTTAACTACAGTTAAGGTACCCTTCCAGAAAACAGGCATGATTATTGCAGCTTAGCTATGTCCAGGCCCCTATTTCACCAAGTTGACATATGTATGTATTTGACATATGTAGGCTGACAAATCGACAATTTGTATGTGATAACTGTTTCACCATATAAGATTTCAAGCTTACATGGTCATTTACATTAGAATTACGATTTGAAACGGGATATTAAATGAAATAAATGAACTTTATTCTGCAAGTAGGCCGCAAAGGCACTTTTACAAGTCAAAAACTACTAGCGTTTCTCAAGAGACCACTGCCGAGCCACCATGTATATTTGGATGTTTGAGTTTCCGATATTTCGGCACTGTTGCAAGCGCCATTATCAAGGATTAACTGACGTGCTGCGAGTTTTAGTTGTGGTCTACCCACACACCATAGCGATCTACCCTCTTCCTCTTCTTCTTCTTGTATTTTTGATCGGGAACTCAAAAATACAAATATACATGGTAAATATCCCGTTTCAAATCATAATTCTAACTGTTTCACCATTGCTCAAGGCAAGCTCATTGCAAGGTCACCCAAAGAGCAATGGAAAGAGCTATGCTCGGGGTTTCTCTGCGTGATAGAATTAGGAATGAAGCTATCCGTAGCAGAACTGGGGTCACCGACATAGCCTTCAAAATTGCGAGACTTAAGTGGCAGTGGGCAGGGCACATTGCTCGCAGGACTGACGGTCGATGGGGCCAGAAACTGCTTGAGTGGCGTCCACGCACCGGAAGACGAGCTGTCGGTAGGCCTCCGACAAGGTGGAGTGATGACCTGGTGAAGGTCGCGGGAATCCGGTGGAAACGAACGGCACAGGACCGGTCTAAATGGCGAGCCTTGGGGGAGACCTATGTTCAGCAGTGGACGTCTTTCGGCTGAAATGATGATGATGAACTGTTTCACCAACTACAATTGTAATGTTTTTTGACAATTATCGCGTCTGACAGCTTTGGTGAAATAGGGGCCAGCTGTTTTCCTCGAGATCGCATATCTGGAAACGATTCTTGTGAACTTTTGTGAGTGTTCGATAATTATATGAAAATTTATCTCGATTCAGTTTCTGGTATTTTTGCAAAATGGCGGAGCCATGCTGATTGATACATAAATAAATAAATAAAATAAATAAATAAATATTAGAGGACAATCTTACACAAATCGTACTAGTCCCACAGTAAGCTCAAGAAGGCTTGTGTTATGGGTACTAGACGACGATATATTTAATAGATATAAATACTTAAATACATAGAAAACATCCAAGACTCAGAAACAAATATTCATGCTCATCACACAAATATTTTCCCCGACCGGGATTCGAACCCAGGACCGTCAGCTTCACAGGCAGGTGCACTACTCACTAGGCTAAACCGGTCGTCAAAAAACATCACGCGTAATGGCTATAGCTCAGAGCCACTGGTGTATTTGTACTCTATGTATGTATATACAGTAGAATCCGCTTATAACGACTTCGCTTTTAACATTTGACTGCTTTTAACGACTTTGAAATCACCACACATTAGATATCATGTCAAACATTTCCAAATAAATCAGTACGTTTTTTTTTATTTATTTATTTTATTTGGACCTTCAACAATAAGTACACTGATACATGTTAGGTAATTACATTTCCTCTTAACAGTTAAGCGCCTTATCACTTAAAGAAGATCACCACATGCACAGATAAAGAAATATACATAACTATATAAACTTAACTAAATTCAACTTAGTTTTGTGTGAAGTTCTGTTAGTGCGACGTAACATCACCGACCGGTCCCTTGACTGTCGCTTTATCCGGATGTTCTTGCTGCCTCAAGCTCCCTGAAAATCTATCTAAGCTATAGTTCCCAGGTATACCTATATCATAGTGACTATGAGAAGGCTCAAAGGGCTGGTATTTGGACTATTTAGGTAGCAATTATGCAGCACAAAGCGCCGGCACAGCCTGTGTAACATTAATTGCTTTCTCGTGTTCGCCTGGCTAGTTTACTACATGCTAAATTACATGAGTGTTTAATTTCAATATAACCAATGAAAACGAACACGTTTTGTATGGAAATTCCTTGAAATTCTCGTTGCAATGCTTAATGTTAAAGCTGTATTAATATTTGTGTGACGTGACTTGTCAGCGATATCGGTGACATGACGTGTCGTAACGTGTGACGCGACAGAGTGATAAATAAATAAATAAATAAAATAAATATTAGAGGACAATCTTACACAAATCGAACTAGCCCCACAGTAAGCTCAAGAAGGCTTGTGTTATGGGTACTAGACGACGATATATTTAATAGATATAAATACTTAAATACATAGAAAACATCCAAGACTCAGAAACAAATATTCATGCTCATCACACAAATATTTGCCCTGACCGGGATTCGAACCCAAGACCGTCAGCTTCACAGGCAGGTTGCACCCACTAGGCTAAACCGGTCGGTCAGTGATATCCCGTTTCATACGATTAGTACGGTTAGATTCCCCATTCTGACGTCACGGCCCTTACTTTTTCAGGCGTCAGAATGCATAAGGCCTATTTACATGTTGCAAGAGCATGCGTGCGAGTTGCATTAAAGTGCGGGCTTACGAAATACCGCCACTTTCAAGTTTAATCAAACTTTACACTCGCATGTAAGTTCTTACACCGTTTAATTGGCCTTTATCAAGATCAAACGTCCCAGTGTCCGATACCTTAATTCCAATAATTAATACGGAGTTTAAACATTTATTTTTTTATTTTATAATCGTTCCAAACATAACTCGAAATCGACCAATTATAAACTAAATACTTTTATCTGCTTAAATTCTACTACTGATTCAGATTCATTAACAATATAAGATTATAATATAAATTACATGTCAATTTACAAGAATCTCTATTGTGATAGTCAATAACATTAAATAAAACAAAATAAATTGAATAAAATAGCAATTATATCACTACATAGTATAAAACAAAGTCGCTTTCTCTGTCCCTATATCCTTATGTATGCTTAAATCTTTAAAACTACGCAACGGATTTTGATGCGTTTTTTTTTAATAGATAGAGTGATTGAAGAGGAAGGTTTATATGTATAATAAGATCCATTAAATAGTGCAGCCGTGAGAAGCCGGGGCGGGTCGCTAGTAATACAATAATACGCTTAATCTAAAATAAGTTGAATGGTCAAATTCACCTGAGAGGATCGTCATGAAATACAACAATTTAATAATAATTTAATAAAGTCTAAATTAAGCCAATTATAGCCAATAATGCCTCCATTACTTAATAAAAGCATAGCATATTTTAATTAGTTTATTGTAATTATCAATAAACATTGAAATGTTTGTAAGGTCTCTTAAACCGCCGTCTCCCGGCGTAAAAAACAATAGCATTCTTTTGTTAGGATCCCTGGGATCCCAGGGACCGGTAGACGACTTGTAGCAGACCATTTCTATTTAAAATCGTACATATCATCTATCGCGACCAAATTAATACACTATTGTGATACAAGAGACTGTACTATTGTGATTTTGTTTTATGTGAGTTTCGCACGTACTAATTATTCTAGACATACATTTTCCAAACGAGTATTAAAAAAACTACAATGAGTATTTCTGTGACATCGATCCATTTATGCACTCCCTTGATGTTCTAAAAGAACGTGCGAGATCCAAATTGTTATCGATTAATAATACTTAGTCTTCTACTTACTTTCCTACTCGCTAAGACGCTGTTGTATATTTTTGCTTAATGTTTGTATTTATGAACCTCCAGGTCTGTTTTTATACATATTTGTAACTTACCTCTATCTTTTATGTATTACTGTATGTGTTCTGAACAATAAATAGAGGCATATTAGCTGAAATAAACCTGTAAATAACAATGTAGCCCCTAGGTTTTGTAGAAGCCATTTAAATTCCTTCTAATAGATGCAAGTTTGTTGGGAAATAATTACTGGTGTTTGTCGGCTTTCAGCTAAGCTTCTTACGACCGAGCGGCGATTTTATTGACCCTTTAACCTCAATCTATTATGCTTTATTATGAGAATGCAATTTGTATGAAATATCGTGCTTAAATATCCGCCGTGCGATTTTAAAGACCATTTTGAAACTGGAAAATAGCTTGCGTGCTGTCTTTGACACGTGATAAACTTCAATATTATCCTCAGGTATACCAAGGAATCGAAGAAATCTTTGCGTTAAATTAACGTTAAAATAAAATTGTAATTTAAAAAAAAATTAAGTGTATGTAAGGTTATTTTACAGCATCGGGGAAAAATTAAATTAAACAAGCAAAAGAATGCGAATTCAAAAAACTTTGCACTACAGTCTAGCGGAAATGCATAATGGTCTGGGACTATATTTTACACACATTTAAAACTTGTGTTAACGGTCGCTCCAGGTGACATGTTTCGAACTCATCCTGAGGAAGAACTACCGAAGAGTTCGAAACGTCGCCCGGAGCGCCAATTAAGTTTTAACCGTTTAGTAAAATATGGTAATAATTAACCAAAAACATTTTCATGTAAAATATTGTCCAGACGAGACCATATGGCTCGCACTTTCAAAAAGTTATCAGACCTCATGTAGAGCAAGCTAACTCTACACGCCCTAACTCTATAAGCATTAACTTCTCAAACTCTACTACTTAGTCAAATTCTGGCTTGGCCGTTTCGTTACTACAAGAACTATAGGTAATGAACAGTGAAGACCTTTCATCTTACGCCCATGTGATGTAAGAGCCCGTTCACACGGCATCAAGTTTTGTCGGATCTACTAACTGTCGGATCCTGTAAAACGGGATAGTGTATTCACATGGCCGTCCGGTTTCCGGTGTCCGGATCTGGATTTTGCAGGATTCTTGATCCGAGCTCGTGTGAATGCAAGTATTGAAATACTATTGCCACTAAACCGGACCCGGCATTGTAACGGACGACCGGACCGATTTTACTTAGTCAAATTCTGGCTTGGCCGTTTCGTTACTACAAGAACTAAAGGTAATGAACAGTGAAGACCTTTCATCTTACGCCCATGTGATGTAAGAGCCCGTTCACACGGCATCAAGTTTTGTCGGATCTACTAACTGTCGGATCCTGTAAAACCGGATAGTGTATTCACATGGCCGTCCGGTTTCCGGTGTCCGGATCTGGATTTTGCAGGATTCTTGATCCGAGCTCGTGTGAATGCAAGTATTGAAATACTATTGCCACTAAACCGGACCCGGCATTGTAACGGACGACCGGACCGATTTGTAGTCACAAAGTCGCAGGATCCGTTTTATTGTCGGATACTGCAACCGTACGCTTGTGTGAACACATGCGTTGAAATAATATTGCGAGTAAATCGGATCCTACAAAAAACAGTTCCCGCGAAAAATCGGATGCCTCCGTGTGAACGGGCTCTTACGCGGATGAGCCATGGTTTATTATGTTTAAAAAAGTTACAAATAGCGCGTTCGGATTTCAAACATTCTTTGCACTCTTGTGGATAAAATGCATTTTTGCTATCTGTTTTTAAAGAATGAAAAAGGGCTTTCCGAACTAGTGAGGTGAAAGAGTACTTTTTAACACTAGCTTTTCGGAAGAAAGACATCGTGAGGGAACCGTTGTAATCCCAAAAATGTCTATTTTCCCACTGCTGAAAGTCAGATTTCATTTGCATTCATAAAACTAGTCCCAACGCGAATTTTTGGGATGGATGCCAAACATGACCCCAGAGTCCTTTTCCTGGTTGTATCCTCACCGGGAAAATTCTAGAAGGACGTTGAGGCACTTGTAGCAACATCGTTTTTCAGAAATTTAAAGAAATACTTACGTCCTTAATATTATACCTATGCATTATCATACTTCTAATTTGTATTCGGCTTTCTTGACGGGAGAATTACTGCCGGGATAAAGATCCTCGTTGACTGGTCTATTAGGTACAGTGCAGAAACATGTATCGATATAATCCTTTTATAATTATAAACTGAAAAAAATCGTCTCTGAATTATTCGCGGACATAAGAGCCATGGAGCATATTTTGTTATCTGTGCCCATATTTCTACACTGACTGTACGTGGCCTTTGGAGCTACAATCGTAATTAATTATCTTAAGAAGGTATTTTCATTTTAAATGGTTGTAGATATAACGTAACCCAGAATGTACATGTTTGTGATAGATAATTGTAATGATGTATTTAAAACTAGCACAAAGAAATGTAAACAAAAGAACAAATACGTTAAGTATTCCTATTTTAGGTGGGTTACATGTTTCCTCAAGCATTTAAATCATGAGCTTTCAAGTTTTAAACAAGGACTGAAACTTTGAAAATGCGCAGAATTACGAAACTCATTTTCTGCCGTCGCATAAATTTACAGATTCCTAGAGAACAGTGGGTACATGCGTTACCTTTGCATTCATTGGCGTCCCTCGCCGTAGCGCGTCCCCAGGGCCTGTCGAAGTGGAAGGGCTTGCATCTCTCACAGTCCCTGCCCGCCGTGTTGTGCCGACAGTCACACGCCAGCTGCTGCTGCCCAGCCTCCTCCCCCTGCATCGGCACGCACCGCGACGCGTGCCCATTGCACTTGCACCGCCCGCCCACAGCAAAGTCAGACACAGCATAGTGCTGAGTCCCACCAGCCGCCTGCTTCTTATAATCCACCTCGTCACCCTCAGTCACCATGTGCAAACGATTGAACACTACACGCACGTCCGTTGCCGTCACCCAGTCTTGTAGCACAGGAGATATGTCGAAGTTCGGAGCGCTCGGACGGCCTTCGAGAGTGGAGAAGGCTAGACGGGAACCGCCGGCGCTCTCGCCGGCCATACGATGAGAATCTGAGCATCTAGCTTCCTGCTCATTGGCTGATGTCACAGAAGCTTTGTTAGGCCGTCCGTAGACGCGGCGACACTGGCTGGAGTAGAATTGAAACGGTTGCCAGGTCATCCCATAATCCGCGCTCTTGTAGATCGCAACAGAATCCGGACGCGCCGCTTTCGGGCAGAACTGCAGACTGACGTACGTTAGCTCGTATTTTTTGCCCAGGGATAAGGTTAAGGAGACGTTATCAGGCGGGGAATCATAGGAGGCAGGGGCTAGAGCGGCCGAGCGCCAACAAGTTACGTTATGAGGGTTGTTCAGGTCAGTTAAGTGTGCAGGTGGGTTGCGGCGGTCAGAGCGGGCGGCGTCGCAGACTCTGCAAGCGTCCTCCGGTTCCGAATCCCCCGGGGGATCGCATAGCCTCTCAGGGCCTCGTCGGCCGCAGACGGAGGAAGCGGCGACGGGGGCGCCGAAGGCGGCGTTGACGAAGTCAGGGATGCAGCGGCGCGGGCGGCCGTCTTCGTAACACGGGTCGGGAGCGGCGAGCGCGAGCGCCCCGGCGGCGAGGACCGCCAGTGCGCGGAGCATGGTCACAGTCACAACACTCGCGAAGTTCGCGGCTCGGAGACGGCTCGGAGACGGCTCGGAGGCGGCTCGGTACAGACGTGCGCGCCAGGCGGGCTCCGTCGGCAGACTGGCGCGCGGGCCCGCGGGGGCGCCCGACCCGTGCTCGCTGCAACACCGGTGAAAGTATTGTTTTGAAGTTTTACAGCTTTGACTATTGTGTGGATTAGCGATGGATTTTAGATAATGTGTTGTGCAATTGGCTTCCGGTTGGTATATTTAGATTTATAGATACACATTTTGGGTTGCTCTCTTTTAAAATTAGATTATAAACCAACTTTGTGTAACTTTGTGTTTGTGTTTTTGTATCAACTTTGTGTATGTTTTAGCAAAATAAATGATTGATTGATTGATTGATTGTAGCTTTTATGATTTTGTAATGAAATGAAAATAAAAGTTCATAGCCAACCCCCCAGTGTGAACGGTGGCCAGACGGATTTATTTGTAAGTACCTATTGGGAACTCTTCACGCAGGCACGCACCCATCGGCGACTGTACCTGTGCTAATTCGTACCGAGTGTACCTATACGATACGAAGTTACCAGCTTAGCTAGCACCCACTCGCACTCACGTACTTGCCAGTAAGGGACCAATGATAATGTCATTTTCCATCCTTAAAATGCTAGGAATCAATCTAGCGGGCGCTCTGGTCGTAGACGCGTAGCCGATACATGCGTTTTGAGGTATGTAGCGGAAATTGTGTATCGCTACGAAAAGCTTGGCCAACTGTTAGGGAATTATTACTTCATTAATATTACTTTCTTTTTTCTTCTTTATACTTTATGCATCTTTAAACTTACACTTCAATAGTATTTTAGGTACCGTTTAAGCAAATTTTGTTGTTATTTCATTATTGTTAGTGGAAACTGTCTTGGCTCATGTATCAGTTGATCAATTTTATATTATGTATAATTTTTAAGCTGTTTGTTTCCCAATAAAATAAATAAAACATTAAACAAACTATAATGAACTGTCGCCTGCGGTATTTCCGGACCGATATGACCTTCAAACCTTCAAGAAAAGAGCGTGTTCCCTTCTGAAAGGCCAGCAATGCACTTGCGACTCCTCTGGTGTTGCAGG
Source organism: Epiblema foenella (assembly GCA_963556455.1). NCBI lineage: Eukaryota > Metazoa > Arthropoda > Insecta > Lepidoptera > Tortricidae > Epiblema > Epiblema foenella. The sequence continues at coordinate 19,921,907 of OY747109.1, read as the reverse complement.
TGTTTATGGGCGACGGTAATTGCCTTACCATCAGGCGATCCATCTGCTCGTTTTCCCCTTATATCATAAAAAAAAATATTTTTTTTTAGTTTTTATTGTACTCGTATTGTTACAAAATACACAGGTGATATATGTTACAATATAGGTATAAGTAAGTATCATGTTTGACCCTGTAAGGGCATTTAATAATTTAATCTCGGATATAAAAAAAAACAAAAATATATAATTATTTTCATTCAAATTTATTGCATAATTTAAATGAAGAAAATATTGTTATACTTATTTTAATTGCAAGGTAATTGAGTCATATTGATAATGCTATTGAAAAGGTTAGGGTATACAAGGATTTATCATCAATTAAATACTGAATAACGGTTAAATTAATTTCATTTATTTTAATTTTATTTTTATACTTGGAAGCTAGAACACGTCTATCTACGAGTAAAGTCTTGATCAAAGGGAGCCAAGGCGAAGGAGTGACTAACAGATCTGAACAGAGAATGAATTGAACTAAACATTCACTCAATCAATCGGTCGTTCATTCCTTTAACAAAGTAGTCAAATCATTTACATTTTATTTACAGGATATGTTAATTTTTGTATATTAAAATATAATAAAATCAACACGCCCCCTCAAAAATTAACAATTATTTACAATAAATAAGCATCAGATCGTATTTAACTTCCAAGTATTGTCTGGGGAAATTACAATTTTATGACCCAACATTTGTTGCAAGGATTGGGAAAACCCAGAAAAACCCAATCAGGTCATCAAGATAATTATTACGCCATAAAAATAATCATCAAAAATGTACAATAATTATCTCAACAATACATTATTTAGTATGTACATTTCAATCGCATTATTGCAAATCCATTTTAGACTGCATTGCTTTAAAGGCAGCTGTAGGCAACTGCTTTGTTAAAGCGTCTGCTATTTGTTTACCTGTGGGAAGATAACATAATTTAATAACATTTTTCTCAATTTGCTCCCTAGAGAAATGATACTTAATGTCGATGTGGTTTGACCTCTTGTGGTTAGTGGGATTGTTGGCAATACTAATACATCCGTTGTTATCCTCATAAATAACAATCGGCTGTGTGATATTTACATTAATGGTTGACGCAAGACACTTTAACCATAAAGCCATGTACTGGGCTTCAGTTTATGAAGCGGCAACTGACATTTGCCTCTTTGTACTCCATGTGATTGTACAATTATTGAATAACTTAAATAAATAACCTGTGGTACTCTTCCTATCACTTGAATCATGGCCACCCCAGTCTGAATCGACATAACCACATAGAATGTTATTAGAATCACATCGTTTGTAAGTTAATTTTAAATCTATTGTGCTTTACAAATATCTCAGCACCTTTTTTAAAACATTGCCAGAATTCTTTGTTGTTTTTATTTGTATACTAACGTAAAAAAAAAAAATTAACGCTTGTACTAAAATCAGGACGAGTACATAGCATTATATACATTAAACAACCTATTATACTTCTGCAAGGGGCATCATACTTCTCTTCAGAGTTTAATGCTTCATAATTTAGTTTTACTTCTAGTGGTGTGCTAATGGGGTTACATTGAAAAGTTTTGCGTAAGTTTAAAATGCACGATCATTTTAAACTTACGCAAAACTTTTCAATGTTTTTTTTATTTAATGTGATTTCATTGTCCAGACCTATCAATATTTATACCAAGAAATAATTTTATATCTTGTAAGTCTTTCATTTGAAATTGACTCATTAAATACATTTTGAAATTATTCATTATTTATATTTCACCACATGAAATAACTAAATCATCCACATACAAAACTACGTAAATGTTTTGTTGGACGCTTCCTCTATCAAGCATGTATATACATCTGTCAACCGATGAACTTATAAATCCTTTTTTTTTTTTTCAACCAGTGCTTGCTTAAAAACCTGAAACCAGCATCTAGCAGCCTGTTTCAGTCCATACAATGCCTTATTTAATTTACATACATAATTTTTATCGCAACTACTTCTTTCGGCACTTCCATAAAAATCTCTTCTTCTAATTTACCATTTAAAAAGGCAGTTTTAACATCCATATGGTGGACGAGTAAGTTAAATTGATTTGCAAGACTAATAATGAACCGAAAACTAGCAATTCTGGCTAGAGGTGCAAAGGTTTCATTAAAATCGACAAGGTATTCCTGACTAAACCCTTTGACAACGAGACGGGCTTTATATCTTTGCGGTCTACCAAATTCATCATACTTGATAGAGAAAACCATTTATTATCAACAACATTTTTATTCTGTGGTCTCGGCACTAAAGACCACGTGTTGTTTTCAGAAAGAGATTTTAACTCTTCTTCTATGGCAACTTGCCACTTAACACTAATATAGACTGCGCACTCAATATGCACTCATCATCATCAGTTTGATAATAATGAACAGGTGGCCGATTTTTAAGCCTATCACTCCTCCTTATGTCATCTGTGTTTTTATTTTCATTTTGATTTACCTGCGTACAATTATCAGGGGCATTACTAGATGTGGGTTCAATAATGGTTTCATTTAATCTGCGATTTTTCATAGGACGGCCGAGATCATCAGATTTAAATGCATCTGATTTTGAATTGTCAACAGGACGGCCGAGATCATCAGATTTAAATGCATTTGATTTTGAATTGTCAACAGGACGACCGAGATCATCAGATTTAAATGCATCTGATTTTGATTTACTGGTTTTATTATGTACATAAACCGTGGCACCAAAAACCTTCCAAACTTTATATCCGTTTGGTTCATAACCTACCAGTATTCCCTTCCAAGATTTATCGTCAAATTTAGATTTACTGGTTTTATTATGTACATAAACCGTGGCACAAAAAACCTTCCAAACTTTATATCCGTTTGGTTCATAACCTACCAGTATTCCCTTCCAAGATTTATCGTCAAATTTAGATTTACTGGTTTTATTATGTACATAAACCGTGGCACAAAAAACCTTCCAAACTTTATATCCGTTTGGTTCATAACCTACCAGTATTCCCTTCCAAGATTTATCGTCAAATTTAGATTTACTGGTTTTATTATGTACATAAACCGTGGCACCAAAAACCTTCAAGTATTTAAGTTGTGTTTTTTTTTTTTTTTTTATGCCACAATTCATATGGGGTTTTCGATTGCATAAGGGCTCTTGAAGGCGTTACATTTATTAATCGAACAGCAGTTAATACAGCTTTACCCCAAAATACTTTATTTAATTTGGAACCACTAAGCATAGATCGCGCTTTTTCTGTAATAGTCCTTACCTTACGTTCCGATACACTGTTTTGTTGCGGTGTTTTTGGAACTGTCAAATGGTAAGTTTTGCCCTTTTCAATACAATATTTTTTCATCTCGGCAGATAAATATTTGCCGCCGTTATCGCAGTATAAATTTACCATTTTCAAAATTCAATTTTGCCTCACATTTACGTCACTACGTCCGTACACTTTAAAAGCAGTAAATACCTCTGACTTGTACGTTATCAAATACACAACACAGTAATGGGTATACTGGTCAATAAAAAAAATACAAAATAATTTTTATTGTCTATCGTGGGAGGAGTGATTTGGCCACAAACATCAGAATGTACAACAAATAAAAGTCGTGTAATGTGATCTTTATTCTTAGTCAGATTAAATGGTAATCTGGCCTGTTTGCCGTTTATACAAGCTTCGCACATTTTATCATTTGGCTCAACAAACTGAATTTGATTAACATCTTCAGTTCTTATTCTTTAATTGTATGAATTTATTTTTACTTATATGACCCAAACGCTGATGCCATAAATTTTAGTCATTATTATTAGCTTGGTATAGGCAGGAAACAGGAATAGCCATATTTACTGATACAGCAAAGTCTACAAATACAAATACAAAATACAAATATCTTTATTTCGCTTAAAACTGCAACTGCTGCTGCTTGCTGTTTTTACTGCAATTTAATTGTTCAGAGACTTACCCTTCATGACAGTTGTGTCACCTTTACAAACTTGGGAGCCATGTTGGTCGAAGATGATCGTGTAGCCAGCTCGCTGATTCTTCTCAAAGCTTCTCTCGAAGCTTCGCAGATTATTCTCTTCTTTGAATTATGGGGCTTATGCTCGACATGCAGTACTTTTGAGCTCGTATCTGCACTATCGTTTATCAGCTTAACCTCGTGGTCTAATAACCTTATTTTCACAAATGCCAAAGTTAAACTATTTTCAGATAACGTCTCAATTGCAGTGATTACGCCGTCGTAAGTTTTGATATTTCGTTTTGATTTTAGGTTATCCATTCATGCACGTGTTTCGAAAAATTCATCATTAGAGGTTCAAAGTTTTAACGCGTGGCCTGGGCTCCATAACCTATTGAAAAGGTTAGGGTATACAAGGATTTATCATCAATTAAATACTGAATAACGGTTAAATTAATTTCATTTATTTTAATTTTATTTTTATACTTGGAAGCTAGAACACGTCTATCTACGAGTAAAGTCTTGATCAAAGGGAGCCAAGGCGAAGGAGTGACTAACAGATCTGAACAGAGAATGAATTGAACTAAACATTCACTCAATCAATCGGTCGTTCATTCCTTTAACAAAGTAGTCAAATCATTTACCTTTTATTTACAGGATATGTTAATTTTTGTATATTAAAATATAATAAAATCAACAAATGCGGGTATCTCAAGTGGCGATAGGGTACCGTGATGGGGTATCGCTGGAAGGGTTGCACCCTAATGTAAGTGGACACCTGACGGTGTTTTCATTACCTACACTATGTAATTACTTACAGCTAAAAACAGGTATTATTGTTTATCTCAAGACTAGCAACTTTATCGAAGTGAAACTTTTTTTTTTATACCATGTCGGTGGTATAAAAAAAAATAATAAATAAGGTGACAGCCCACCTGATGGTAAGTGGTTACCGTCGCCTATAGACGCTTGCAACACCAGAGCAGGGACCGATACCGGTATTTAAAAAAAACCCTGAATTAGCCCAATATTTTGGATTATTTTTACTCTTTACGTAGGGCTGTATCATGTATTTAGGTAGCATTAAAAACCCCATTAAAAACGAAATAATGAACCGGTGACCGTAATAATACCGGTATTTTTCTATGGAGAAAATACCGGTATCCGATCCCTGCACCAGAGGCGTTACTCGCGCGTTGCTGACCCGTAAGAAACCTTTTCACGCCTTTTTTGAAGAGTCCCATTCTGTAGCCCATTGGGAATACCTCGGCAGGAAGCTCATTCCACAACCTAAGTGTTCTTGGTATAAAGTGCCTGTTGAATTGTACTGTACGAGAACGCAATGGCTAAAAGGTGTGGGGATGAGCTCGCTGCCGATGGCATCATATCAAACAGTTCTTCAGAGCACAAAATAATAAATTTTCATAGAAATTTAACCATTAAGATAAACGTCTCAATGCTCAAAACCTTAGTGCCCAATAGATGTAACCTAGTTATTACCACCAGGATATTACGGGAAGCACGGGCCCATGAGATGCCTCCGACCTACGCGTTTTCTATCTCGGTGGGGAACAATGGGTCGCGATACGCAACGCTGAACTTAACTCTAAACTTACATGTTATCTCTTCTCGCTGCTTGCAGCAGTTCGCCAGCAAGGAATCTTGTATATGATTGTGTATTATGTGTGTGTGTGTGATCCCTCTCCACCCGACATGTCAAAAAACCTAAATCTACCGTGCCTGGCGAATAGTAAACATACTAATCGCCTCTATCATCATGATATAAGATTTAAAATGCCATATTGTATTGGGTCAGTGTCGAGCATAGGAACGTTTACCTTAGAATTCATACATTTGCTATCAAGAGGCAGAAGCAAATGTATAAACTGCGTAAATGCACTTGGCCATGTTTAAACATGCCATAATATTTATTAATTTATAAGATTTTGAAACGATCTCTTCGACACCGATTTTTTACATACGATCAATCTTTATAATTGGCAATATGAAATAAATACTTACAGTATTTGCATTCCTATTTGCATTATTTCACACCAACACAGTCATACACACTCTTATCTCGGTTTGACACCAACACACTCTTATCTAGGTTTGACACATTATGACTGACGTTAATAGAGATGTAACTAACCCAAATCGATTGTCACAGCAAGCGATAACGATTGCATGGCACCTACACTGAGGTATCGAATAGTGACGTTTAATGAATTTTTATTTGAAATTTAAATAAAGTTAGAATTATATGGTTTACATTTAATACACCGACCGAGTAGGTCGCACCTATTGTCAAAATCGAAACTAACTGAAAAAATTCATGTCGATTTACTTAGACGAATACCGATTCAAACCGGCGGTGTCCGGCCAACCATTTTTTTTTTTTAAAAACACGTAGAAAAAAACTTTCGCAGTGCAATGAGGGCTATCACGTATGAATTCGCCGCTAGAGGTGCTAGTGTAGCGTGAGGTCTCCGAAATGTCAAACGTCACTCTTTGTGGTTCCGCTACGTCTAATTGGAACAATATGGTGAGTATTTTCCAATACCTGAGCTTGATTATGGCAAATATGAGTTACGGGTGAATGACTGTCAGTGCTTTGAGACAGTTTTGTCTTTCGGAAACTTATTTCCTCCTTTTTTCCGAACAAAACGGGACTGCGCTACAATGCGGGATGTTCGATATTTTTACGTTATGATTTTAAGGTATTAAATATGATTTAAATGTAAACTTCGTTCTCATGCCCATAATAACCAATATAAATTTTTGACAGCTGGACCTTACTCGACAGTGGCGCCAACTGGTGAGCACAAAAACGGGGCTATCGTTTTTGTGCTCACCAGTTGGCGCCACTGTCGAGTCTTTTGTCATTGTCTTCTTTTGTGATGTCGATATGCAAGACATTTTACGTTCTGCTGTTTTGGGCGACGTGTGTCAAATAATTCAAATCCCTATTTGCAAATACTATATTTATATTATACAAACAGTTCACACATGTATAGGACAGTAATTGAAGTGAATAGTGGGTGTTACCGTAGTCGAATTGGATGAATCAAGAAGGTTCACTAGCAAGTAGACAGGCGTGGGTGTAAGGACCATGTAAGGTTAAGGTTTACATTGTGTGTGGTCCGCTTTCGTACTATTTTATAAAAGTAGGTAAACTAAACTTAATAATATATGTACTCTTGAAAGGAAATTAAATTTTGGTTGTCTGTATCAATTAAATTTGGGTCATACTTAGTTGAAAAAACAAAACTATATAATTAAGACGTAGGAGGTACTATGTGGAATTTTGGTCTACCCTGTAAGGTAAAAGTCCCCCGTGCTCGCCACCTGAATTCCCAATAGATGATGCCTAATAATCACCTCTGTCAACATGACATTTTAATATAGAAAGTGCCATGTATTGAATCAGTGTCAAATAATCTAAATGAATATTCAACTCATTATTTCATGCTTACATTATATACTGTTATTCAAAAGTAACATAATAATATATCCCAATTTATATGTATTTACTTACACACTTAGGCTGGGTTTTATAAAGATCCCTTAGACCAAATGTCAGATCAAATTTCAGTAACTCAGTACATTTTTTGACATAACAAACTGACATAAGGTCTAACGGATCTTTATAAAACCGAGCCTTACCAATTAACGACGTCATAATTCTAACATTTCTAATTACTTAATGTTAACCTGCTAGTTGCTACTCCAAGCCTTTCGAATATTCCACTTTTATTGTTCTACTTCGTTATCCGATTTGTCTGCCAAATACAAATTACAAAATCGCCAAATACAGCAATAAAAGCCGTAATGAAACCATAACTCACCGACTGCCCACTTATATCCGGGTTAACCCTTCCGTCATCGATAGGGTAACGGATGGGGTGATCGCTATCATTCGATACCTCGTACAAACTCCCATTTATTCACAAGCGTTTTCTACTAGCCTGTAAATGTAAACTTATATTACATTTTACCTTTAAGGGTCTTTACCAGTTAAAAACCGCTCATCTATTTACGATATTTTCTGTTTGAATTTACACGCATCTTGACATTTTCTCAATGTCACTATCTAGAACAGGACTATTGCGACCTTATGTCATAAACTTTAAATGTATTTTTTGGATTTTTCATTAAGAAATATCGTTTCAAACATCACTCTTAATCGACCATTTTCAAGCTAAAAACTCGTTTTTTCCGCTTAAATTCTACTACACACAATAAAATCAAAAAATGGATATGTTACTATCTGGAACATTAATAAAATCATCGTAGCCTTTAATAACTTTATTGATATTATCAATACCTACTTTTGTCATAATTTGAAATCAAAACATTTTAAAACTCATAAGGCCTCTTAAGGTCAGTTGCATCAACATACGATCACAGGCCGGTCATCGTCAAATATGGCGCCGGCAGCTGTCATCCCATAGAAACTTGTCAAAATTTCCACACAATCAGATTTTAACTAACACCGCATACGATTACTGACGGTTTGGCGCAATCCACCCTTAGACTCGTAACTTTTACACGACGTTGGCAAACAAGAATACAGCCTGCCTGATGATAATTAGAAACTTTAGCCCATAGACAGAAGAATCACAAGAGCGTTTCCAACCCTTTATTAAGGTGCGGAGTAACCACAAATGGTAGGTTTTGAAATGCTACGGTTCTAGAAATAGCCGGTGAATATATTTAATTTAAAAAAATATATATTACATTTTTTGTAAAAATCTTGAAATAAGGCTGTTTAAGTTTACTACTACTTCTCAAAGATTAAGAACATTAGGCTTAAAGTAGAGGTAAGTAATAAAAATAAATTTGCCATATGGCTACTAGCGAGCGCGCGAGACAAAAAATTGGGATCACTATGGGCTTAATTAACTGCACGCCTGAATCGCTCAAAATATAGGTACCATTGCCATATCCAACATATTCTAGGACAAACAACTATCTTGTACACACACACACACATAAGTATATCCGGGTAAAATCCGCACCCGGGCGATAACCAGTTAACATAATTATCGGGGTGCGCGAAGTGCTAATTTAATGAGGGCTTATGTAGTGAAGTTGGAGTGTTGAGAGGATTTGTCAGGGTCTTAGTGATGAGCGAGCGTATAAGTGGCGGAAAGGCAATTACTACGGCCCCGCGTGTGATTCTGAAACTGTTTTGTTGATTTTCTAACTCGGATACTAGATTTTATAAGGTTTTTAAATATATTGCGTAGAGATGTAGCCTCACTCTGCGTTTTCTATCGCTTGTATCACGGGGAGTGCTCGGAGGAATTGTTCGGAATGATCCCTGCCGCATCTTTTCGTCATCGTCCTACGCGTCAGCATTTCCATCCTCACCATTTAGATGGTTGGCAGTCCAAAGCTGTGCGTTTTCATAAATGTTAATTTAGAATTAAATTAGCTATAATATCTTGAAATCTACAGATATCAGATTCTAAAACATCTTACATTCTTGCAACAATAAACTTAACAGCTTGTTGCGTGGATATAAGATGTTAGTTGTCAACATCTGAAGATTTCCAAATATCTAATGATGGCAATTGGAAACTGTCTCGAATGACTGTATTCATTCTAGTTTCATATACTAGTATCATCTAGATAGTGCACATTTTTCATCAATGCTTACGCTTTATTATGTTTAACAAAACAATCTTTAAAATATAGATACCTACTTGATATTAAATAACTTACTACAGTTCGGCATTACTAAGACTATCTTCCGACATGTACTTGTGTCTCGCTTGGTTTATGTTATGAAACTTTACTCCGAACTCCGTATCGTGCCGTTCGTTTCTCGTTACTATATGAGTGAGAGTGACGGCACTATATGAAGTTCGAAGTTCGTATCATGCCGTCCCTTTCACTCTCGTGTCACCATATGAAAAGGATGGCACCATACGAAGTTCGGTTTTCGATGTTCGGAGTAGCCCATCTCATTTCAAAATTAACGAATTCACCCATTGACTGTTCTAATTATTTATTTATTTATAGCTAGGAGATCGTCCCATCCATGATTTAGCTGTTATCACAGAACAATATATAACCGTAAAACTCACCCCCACCCAAAGAAGTACAGGCTGGTGGACTGTATAGGGTGTCCAGTAAATAATGGACAAGCTTCTAACCACCGATAGAGCACCTGAGGCTGGTCCAGAAAATGGACTTTCAGGTTTAGTAGAAGTCCCTTGATTTTCGAGATAATCGGACCTTTCCATTTTCTTAATAATTAGAACCTTGTTTCACTTTAATGACCGTCGAGCATGTTTTATACCATTCTATAATCAGTATTAGATGAACCATGGTTTATAAAGTTGGTCGCCCTAGTTTCCATACCATTTTTGTACACCACGAGCGATCAAACCTGTTGAAAATTGTAGATCGAAATGTAATGTTATTCATGAAAGCCTAATTTTTAATAATGGTCCTGGCTACCCTCTAGTTCTAATACCTGTCTGTTAACATCACTATTAGAGAATATTTAGCGACAAACAGAACGAGAATATCTTTTTGTTTATGGCCTCAACGGTTATTAAAGTGAAACAAGTTACCAATTATTAAGAAAATGGAAATGTTCGATTACCTCGAAAACCAAGGGACTTTTACTAAACCTGAAAGTCCATTTTCTGGACCAGCCTCAGGTGCTCTATCGGTGGTTAGAAGCTTGTCCATTATTTACTGGACACCCTGTATATGTATTTCTCCGAAAACATAATCCAATTAGGTAAGAAGAAGCAAACGCAACAAACCTGAAACTCCCGAGAGATGTCGCCATTCGCCAGACTCCACTAATGCACCGTCTGGGGTCAATCCTTTATTACGTCTAGCATGAGGCTCACAAATTACCTTATAAAACTACTGTAACATATCTTTGTTCATTGGAAATTAATACATATTAATTGGGATTAAGCATGGAATTAGGAAATACGGTTAAGCAAAATAGGAGTTTGTGAAGGGGAGCACATCATGTCATGGTGCGTATTCATCTTCCCCCTCATTATGTAGTATACGTATTAAAAGAGTATATTAAGTTCGTGTACGGTTTATTTGCAAACTGATCGATATTTTTTTGTTATTTTTATTTGCTTGTTGAATTTAACTGGATGTACCAGAGTTGTAGAACAGCAGCCCATTACCATACATTAAAATAATACATTAAAAATTTAGATGGCAGTCATTTTTGTCAAAGTACATTATAAATTATTGATAATTTACTTGAAGTGGCTCTACTTCGTATATTACAATACAATACAACACAAATACTCTTTATTGCACACCTCAATCAAAGGATACAGTACAGTACAAAAACACAATGAGAAGAGGCAAACAACAGGCGGTCTTATCGCTAAAGAGCGATTTCTTCCAGACAACCTTAGGGTAGCGGGAATCTATATTATGTTCTACCTTCCCTTTTTAAAGAATATAGTGTGAGTAGAGATGTAGAAATGTCATAGAAGAGAATGTTTTTTCTTCTATGAATGTAATACCGTAAAATATCGATACCGGCGGTGATTGGGATTTTTACGCCTATACCTTGTTATTTTTTTAAGAATAGAAACTAGGCAAACAAAGAAGCAGTGGTCGTAAACACACACATATAATTAACATTATTCGCACAAAACATCAGAATAAGTGACAGTTAGTGACTATGAGAAATAACTTTTTTAAAACCGGAGCAGATTTCTTACTCATACTCATCAAGCAGTTGTCGTAAACACACACACAGCACACACATATAATTAACACTATTCGCACAAAACATCAGAATAAATGACAGTTAATGACTATGACAAATTACTTTTTTAAAACGGATCCCGATTTCTTACAATGCCTCTTTGGGCTTTTTATTGTACTACTTTTAGATGATAGAAACGAAACGTAACTTAAAAAATGTAATTGATGCCTTATCATTTAAATATACATATATTTATTTATTTATTTAAAAAAGGTACACTTTACAAACATCACACAATAAATGATACAGTTAAGTTTGCACAAAATCAGTAGTTTATAGACCAGCATGACATCCAAAGCAAGTGCACACAGCATGATCAATAAGTAAGTAAGCGCATAATTGACCAAGTGCACATACAGTACTAGTGTTAAATCGACCAACACAGAGCAGGGTTAATTACATGGTTAAATCTGATCAAGTTCAGCATTCAATAACACAGTAAGTAAATACACATAAATTGGGACAAATTATGTTGTTTTTGAATAACAATATTGTAAGCATGAAATAACTAGTTGACTATTAATTTAGAATATTTACACTTACTGCAGAACGTACCTGATTAAAAACCTCGAAAGCCGTTCTCTGCCATTCTTTTTAATGCAAAAAAAAAACAAAGTATAATCAGTAGATACATAATTATACTTACTATACTCAACCGTGGGTGGATGTAATGATTGGTAGTACATTTTTTTATTCAAAATAGGCTTGCGGTTATGGTACTGAATTATCATACTGTGGTATTACAGAGTGAAGTACAGACGGACGGATGGACGGCTAACAACGTGTCTGGGGAGTTAACTCCCTAGCGTAGTACTTCGCTTTTAATTTGTGCGTTTATTGGAAGTAATGAGCAACGTAGGTACCTGATACGTATAGACCTGAGTTGTACTTATACCAATCCCGTAAAATACCACTTCGCAGAGATGGGCACTCGCTGTACTCCATCAGCAGAGGGCGAGGAGGCTCCTATGGGCCTCAGCACCATCATCCTGCGTCGTTGTCATCGGATAGGCGCGAATAATATTAAATGATTTTAGATATGTTTGTTTGGTCTTGGCTAATTTTTGAAACAAACTCCTTGCTGGTTCAGTTCTCAACCCGCGTTGTTACCTGTTCTTTTTTGGCATTTGCTTCAAGATCTAGTTAGTTTATAGGGTTAGGCAGGTCCTTGCCTACATTCTTCACCCCGAGCAGGAGGGAGAATGTAGAGGTTGTTACGGTATGAGGCTGGCCGTGTAGGTCCAGAATCATAACGTATACAAATTGAATTTAAACTATGATTCGAGAATGCGTCAAACTGGCATTCTCCTGGAAACAATTGGTTTTCCAGGGACTGATCTTCAGGACACCATCGGAAACACATGTTCTGTAAATTATTTTAAGAGCATATTGTGTAATATATTTCAGTTCAGTAAGAAATATATAGTTTCATATGTGCTTCCAGTGTTATATTTTAGCTACGATCTCCTCCCAGTACCTCTAAACCCGTACCTCTCGAGCAGCATACCCCAGTATTAATATATATACCACGTATATATACCACAGTACTGAGGCCCGCGCGATCGCGACAACAGTGACACATATAGTCCCTATTCGTCCCGGTACCGACGCACACCGGGTAGAGTCAGTCCCGCCCAGGTCGGGCCTAGTGAGTTTCTTGCTGGACTCTTCTCAGCTATCCGGCTAGGTTTAATGAACCAGCGACAAAACTCCCAGTAGCTCGATTCCACTCACACATCAGATTCGGTTGAAACCGCTCAACCACTCTCACTGGAGCGCAAACTCATAGAGTATTCCAGTGTTTTAAACCGCCCTCGTGGTAACAAATATACATAGATTTAGTAAAGACGTGTAGCCACTCGTCTACCGGTCCCTGGGATCCCAGGGATCATAACAAAAGAATGCTATTGTTATTTTTTTCACCGGGAGACGACGACTTAACTTAATGCTTGACTTTTATAGCGATCTAATTTCAATTAACCAATGACATTCCCCCATCCAAAACAGGTCAATTGAGATTTTGAAATTGTTATCTTGCTTATTTATGTCACATCATAAGCTCAAGCCCTGAATTCCTCCGATATTAAAAGAAACTGAAGAAGCGACTTCGTCGTCGACAATCATACTGACGCTTGTCAATTACGTAGCAATTCGATTGAACCCGTGTCAACCATGCTGTACCGCGCCGGCGCTACCGGAATAACAAAGCAGTTGCTTATATTTTGGCGTTTTGTTCATTAGCTTTACAGAAGTTATTTATTTATAAAGAAAAAGAAAAGATCATTCGAGAAGCGGAGATTCTTTACCTCGTATTCCAACCCCGAGTTCCCGACGAATTCGTAGGCCACTGTAAAGATACCCTCAGAAAAGGGCTTGATAATACAGGTCAGTGGCGGTGTTAATTCGAATTTGAACACTGTAGCTCCGACCGATTGGCTGTAAAACCTGTGTGACAGACGACGGGCGGACGGACGGACGGACGGACGCGTGAGTGACAGCAATAGGGTTCCGTTTGGATCCTACGGTTATGAAACCCTAAAAATGGAAGACTGAGACACCACCTACCTATCTCACGATACCTTCCTCTGCACCAAGCCTCGGTGAAAAAGTAAAGAATTAGTATGATAGAAAACACAGGATTACTGGTACACATACTTTATTAGTTAAACCATAGTACCTAGTATATAGATATGCACATTTTACATAATATACACTCATCGATAGTAAACCTACAAAATACATATTTAGATATCGACAATCATAATTATCTAAGCAAAGTTACAATATAAGCCAAATCGCATTATTAATTATGATTGTTAATATTTAACAATCATAATTAATAACAATACATATTTATTAAAGTGAGATACTCAGGTTGACACTTTATCCACTTCTTGTCACCTTCACGGCCGCCGCGCCGAGTAAGAGAGAGCTCCGTGGAAGGTGCCTGGGTATTTATGAACTCTGATTTGTGACGTCACCGGTGAGACTGGATTGATACCGTCAGTGTTGCCAGTACCGCCAAGTGATGGTCTCGACACCCGAAATAACCCGGGCGACAGCAAGTATAACTTCTTGCCGGTCGATTGGAAACAAACTGGCTTATTTCCAGCTCGGGCTTGACGCCGCGCGCGCAGGTTTTTGTCGCCCGCGACTGCCTTGGCGCCTGCGCAGAGTAGGCGTGCGTAGAGACCGAAAAAAAAAACTAGTATAAGTAGTCCGAGTTTTACAAATACATACATTTACAACAAATTCCCGCTAGGAAGTTTGTTAGTCTGAGAGGGACGATATTGTATAAATACGTTTGACATAAACGCGGTCCTTTATTGACTTGAGGATTCATAACGTTGACAGCTAGAGACATAAGTAGTAGGACTCACAAAATCTGTAATGAAATGAAATGAAATCGAAAAAACCGGGAAAACCGGGTTTACCGCCAACTGAAACAACCGGGTTTAAGACGTATAAAACCGGCTTCGAGTTTTAGATTTTACATTTTTATACAATAGGTACCTAAAAACCGTAAAGAGTAAACTTTCTGCCATATCCATCAACTAGTACAACGTAGACCTCACGTGTATTTTTTTCCTGTAAGTACCTACAAAACCGAGAAATAATATCTACTCATGTAGGACATTATAAATAATCATTCCGCACGTCGAAAACAGCGAGTCTATTAACGTTTTTTGATAATAAACACAATATCAACTAACACAATAACATTTCAGTCTAAATTTTTAATAATGAAAAAATGCACTTGAGGTTTCTTGGGGAGGGGTCTCCTAGAACCTCACCAAGGGGGAGGGGGGGTCTAAAAGTGGGCCACAATAACCTGACGTGATTTCTGGATAAGCCCTTATGTACAGACAAGACTATGAAACATAAACATCGGGAATATTCGGTTCCTAGCAAATAATTTACGTAGAGTTTTTAAACGCTATTTTTTTTTGAACCTGACTGTGGCTTTATAGGCCGGGCCCAATAAAGCGATAGGAGTGCGCGGTTGGAGAGTAGCCTGGCGAAAATCCAGGGGAAAACTTCCGGCACGACCACGCGTGTGGTTTGGAACACTGGAATATTCTAAGAGTTTGCGCTCCAGTGAGATTGGTTGAGCGGTTTCAACCGAATCTGAGGTGTGAGTGGGATCGAGCTACTGGGAGTTTTGTCGCTGGTTCACTAAACCTAGCCTAGCTGAGAAGAGTCCAGCAAGAAACTCAGCTAGGCCCGACCTGGGTCGGACTGACTCTACCCGATGTGCGGCGGTACCGGGACGAATAGGGACTATATGTGTCACTGTTGTCGCGATCGCGCGGTGGACGTCCCCGCCGGCGGGAACAACGCTATTTTTTTGACTTGGCCGATTTGTACCAAATTAGTCCGTCCAAAAAGCAACTTTACCACCTTAGCTAGAAGATTCAAAATCTAACATTTTTATAAAATGACGGACATTTGAAATAGCTCAACTTATCCTCACAAATATGATCCCCACTGTCACAGCGCATGCTCGGAGCAGGCGCGGATACAGGGGAGGGGCAACAGGGACAATTGCCCCCCCCCCCCCCCCTGAAACCAGTGTCAGGGGAGGGCAATTGCCTATGTCCTGACGTAGGAAATATGTTCTGACAATATAAACAGTTATCAAAAGTCAGTTTTATTTTCGGAAAGTTCGAAAGTGCCCCCCCCCTCAACAAATTCCTGGATCCGCGCCTGGCTCGGAGCGTACTCTGTCACGTATACTAAGGGTAATGGCTGCGATTAGCGCCGGTAAGTTTTTCTAACGCATGCTCAAACGCGGTGAGTAATTGATATGGATTACTCCGATAAAGCTCCGACGGATACCGCCGATCTTCTAAAACCAGTGTATCTCTGAACTCCTAGCAGCCATAGTTGTTAGGGATCTCGGGGTCTATATATACTGGGTATAATCGCAAACGGGTTGTGAATTGTGTAGCAGCTACAAGTTTTTCTATTTGATTCAAGCTGCTTTTCCATTTTAAGTTATTGTACCTATCTGTGACATGAGTTATGGGAATTTCATGCAATTTTTTAATCAACTTGATATTTACTTCTATACGATTAAAATGTGTGAATCTGATGCCAGAAAACTAGTCGATCCTTAGCAGTGGCGGCGCGTCAAAAATATTCTTAGGGAAGCCGGAAATAATTTGCCTTTCTTATTCTTCATGAGCCGTAGTGAAAGAACTGGACTGGCTGAATATTAGGCAAGCCGGTGGGAATCGAGTTGTATGGACGTTCCGCCACTGATCCTTAGTCCTAACCAGGGACCGATACCGGTATTTTTAAAAAACCCTGAATTAACCCAATAGTTTGGATTATTTTTTGCTCTTTACGTAGGGCTGAATCATGTATTTAGGTAACAACGTCGTATTATTAAATTGTCCCATTAAAAACGAAATAATGAACCGGTAACCGTAATAATACCGGTATTTTTTTATGGAGAAAATACCGGTATCCGATCCCTAGTCCTAACAGATACTGGTCTATCTTTCTGTTTACCAAATTTCTAATCATAAAAAAATAGCCATGTTCGGCCACAGTGACTGTTATCTATTTTTTATTGAACCTGACTGTGGCTTTATAGGCCGACCCAATAAAGCGATAGGAGTGCGCGGTTGGAGAGTAGCCTGAGGAAAATCCAGGGGAAAACCTCCGACACGACCATGCGTGAGATTAGTTAGTACTTATGTGGTGATATGTTCTTATTCCTCATGTTGAGCAAGGTCGCTAGAGCCTCTGAGTATGTGCTGTGGTGAGTCTGAGTTGACACAACGATCGCTCAAGTCAATAAAGTGTTGTGATTCATCTGAAGTCGCTAATGATCATAGGCCCATGGATCGGATACCGGTAGTTTCTCCATAGAAAAATACCGGTATCATTACGGTTACCGGTTCATTATCGTTTTTAATGGGACAATCTAATAATACGACGTTGTTACCTAAATACATGATTCAGCCCTACGTAATGAGCAAAAAATAATCCAAAATATTGGGCTAATTCAGGGTATTTTAAAAATACCGATATCGGTCCCTGCATAGGCCACGGTACCTCACCTGTTGCTTGTCTCTTTAAGCTTTATATTCGGTATTGCTTTCTTTAAGTATATACCTACTCTCATATTATAATTATTAATTATTTCATTGTTATAACGATCGATATACGATTAGCAAGATAAGCGAACATGTTTTATAATGTAATTGTATATGGAGATAAATAACTAAAACTAGAACTTTTTACATGTGCAATTTTGTACCAGTAGCCCAGTGCCTGTTTTCCCAAAACCCGTCTATAAATCTGCCAATCACTGAATGGTGTTGACTTGCTGCCTGTCGGCCAAAGCCTGGATTACGGGATTATCTGCGTACACAGGGTGTTATGTAGATACTGTGCGGTAATAAACAGACCAGTCAAATTATACCCGTAATGTTTATATCGATGCTTTTTGTATAACGTACATTTGTTGAACTGTCTGTACATCGACAAAATACTTATTTTTCAAAACCATAGAATGCAAAATGTAATGAGGGCTATCGTTTTTGTGCTCACCAATTGGCGCCACTGTCGAGTAAGGTCCAGCTATCAACTATCATTATTGGTTATTATGGGCATGAGAACGAAGTTTACATTTAAATCGTATTTAATACCTTAAAACCGTACCGTAAAAATATCGAACATCCCGCATTGTAGCGCAGTCCCGTTTTGTTCGGAAAAAAAGGAGGAAATAAGTTTCAGAAAGACAAAACTGTCTCAAAGCACTGACAGTTATTGACCCGTAACTCATATTTGCCATAATCAAGCTCAACTAGTCACCATATTGTTCCAATTAGATATTAACCCGCGTAGCGCAACCACAAAGAGTGACATTTGACATTTCGGACCTCACGCTACACTAGCGCTTCTAGCGGCTAGTTCATACGCGGTAGCCCTCATTGTGCAAGTTTCTGATTGGCCCTTTAAAGTGCATATATAATACATACATACTGTAACGATGCGTGAATCGGACCGTTACATACAAACTTTCTGGCAGTTTTTCTGACTTATCTTTTCTCTACATTTTAAAATTTGAACTACATTTTCGAATTCCACGTGACGTTGCGCAGCCATTATCGGCAGCGCAGTTCGATCTTGATTTCCGATCGATAATCATGTACTCAGATATGCTGTTATTTTAATAAAATTAAATATTAGACCTAAATACCTACTGAAAACAGTGAAGTTCTATGATATTATTCGTATTGTGATCCAGAGATTTGTATTCTGTTATTTTCTACAGTGCAGTGTATTATACTGTTCCAAGGCACAATACTCATACTCATACTCATACTCATTTTATTGATAAAATATAAAATTTTACATGTCAAACATTTTAAATTGAATAGGTATGTCAAGATTTAATTAAATACATTTTAAGATGATTATAAATAAAGTAGAATAATAATTATCAACTAAGAAGTCAGAATTAAAATGTTAATGAATTAGAATACAATGTCAAAAGAAATTGAATAATTGATTTTATATTAAATTTACATAATTATTCGTCTTATAAAATTCTGACATATTATTATAATATTGTGCCTTATTGTTTATATGAAATAAATACCTTCTTCCCTGGCTACCGATCTTTGCTTCCCCATCCAAAAACCCACTCCTGAGGACCTGCGGACCTCACACATACAATTGTACATAATTCGTAAATTTGAATAGGCAAGTCTTCGCAATCTCAACAATATTTCAAGGTGACGATGATTTCCCTGCCACTCTCGACACACTTAATCGTAACTCAGAGGTATTCCGTTAGGCAGAAGAAACCTAGACTATAGCAGCTTAAAAACCCATCTGTCTTGCCAATATATTAAGTGAGCAATCAAGAAATACTCAGCCTATTCACTAGTATAGACACAACCTCGCAAAAGTTGTTCCTTTAAAATTAGACTCTATTTCCTGACTTGTATAATCCAACTCAGAATTACTGACACACACACAATCTTCTACAGATTTTGTGTGTTTTCTGGTGTGTTCTCAGTACTTTTATTCAATGGTAGAAGGGAACAAGGGATATTTCCATTTCGATTGGAATGTACAGCCTATTTCATACTACCTTTAGAGAACTGTGGTTTCTAGGGTCTGTTTGTCGTTTTTCTGTTTGTTGTTGGTCGTTTTGAAGGTTGATTTAGGTGGTATGACACGAAGCCATCAAAAATTCTGAAAATAAAAATTAACCATGAAGTTTTGAATTTATTTGGAAGAGTATTTATGAAGTAAGTAATAGGAGAGTCAAAATGAATAGTCATAACGATGTTTTTCATAGGGATGTCAAAAAACAATGGATTTTTAAATCGATTTGGATTTTGTAATTAATCGATTAAAAAAAATTAAAGTATGATTTTCACAACCGACTAATCGTAACATAATTTATCAAAGAATATTGTACGCTATCACCTTGGACATGAAAATATTAGACGTCTACAAAGTCCTAGATCCTGGCATTATGAGGACATTTCTAGCAATGAGGCTAATATTGACGCCCTTTCGAAATTATCCGGAGTTGCTCAGACATTATCACGATACTGCAATACACGTCAATATTATTGTGATACTGATCATGATATGAGTGTATCGCATGATAATAATCACCGTGAAACCGACCCCATGAGAAAAAAATAGTAATTATTATTTCTACAAAAATCGATTGTTTTTTTAATAGATTTTAATTTGGAGCAAATTGATCGATTATTTAATAATCGATTTTTCAAGACGGAAGTGACATCCCTAGTTTTTCAAGATACGGAAGCCATAGGAGTTGAAAACTTGAAAAATACCGCTCGCAGTCTACAGCTCACAGAGCCACTTGTATAAATAAATAATTTAAAAAAGTATACATTATCTAGACTATTGTATTCACGTTCACGATATGAAGAGGTAGCGTGATTCATTCGTCTGTTGTTTTTAGACCAGACAACACTCGACGACTTTATCCGTCGATAGGAATGTTGTAAACGCGGGCTGACGTGGCGCGTCATTCCTAGTCTAGAGTACGTTATTTATGAGGAGTCTCCCCGTATCGTCCTGGAATGCGAAAGTGTAGCTACCAAACGGACCCAAAACCTCAACGCCAGTGTTGCCAGATGGTTACATTTCTTAAATTTTTCGTAACTTTTCGATCGGCTCGTGTAACATTTAAGAAACTTCTGTTGTAAAGGAAATTTTCGTAACTTTTGAGAATAATGAGACTGTATTTAAAAAGAAAGGTAATTGTATCTAACCGGGATCAAGCGTGACAATTTATAGGCTTCCATACA
The DNA here is from genome assembly GCA_963556455.1 of Epiblema foenella. Classification (NCBI taxonomy): domain Eukaryota; kingdom Metazoa; phylum Arthropoda; class Insecta; order Lepidoptera; family Tortricidae; genus Epiblema; species Epiblema foenella. Next base: position 19,900,833 of record OY747109.1, on the reverse strand, counting down.
GAAAAGGTGACCAAATAACCTATATAGTACGACTTGTCTGTCCGTCTCTTGCAACTTTGTATGACATTTGAGACACCCCCCATCAGCTCGGCGTAATTCTGTCGCCGAATTGTAGCTGTATATGGCGATTCGTTTCTTAGAATCGAATGTTTTGACAAGTAATTATGAACGTTTTGATAAGTAATGATGAAAAATTTATAAAATGTAACTTTTGCGTTAAAAACGTAACTTTACAAGGAAAGAAACGTAATCTTCGTCCCAACGGCCCTGGCAACACTGCTCAACGCGCCGACACTCCGCGAAGCCTGTGGTGACAGTTGTGGGGTCTATGCTGATCACGTTTATGGTATGACAGACGGCAAGATAGCATCTGTCACTTTCTGAATACTACTCGTTAGAAAGTGACAGACGCTTTATCTTGTTTTTCACGCGATTCGACCATAATACGGGGCAGGATTCGGCGCTTCTGGTCGGAGTTCACAAATCGCAAAATGGTCCGACTTTTACAGACTAAGCGCGAAAAAAGCAGGGATCGGATACCGGTATTTTCTCCATAGAAAAATACCGGTATTATTACGGTCACCGGTTCATTATTTCGTTTTTAATGGGACAATCTAATAATACGACGTTGTTACCTAAATACATGATTCAGCCCTACGTAAAGAGCAAAAAATAATCCAAACTATTGGGCTAATTCAGGGTTTTTTTAAAATACCGGTATCGGTCCCTGGAAAAAAGGAGTGCTTATCATAATGTCAGATTCTCATCGACCCTACCGAGCCGGAGAGCATTATTCTATTAGGGGGAAAGGAATTTAGATAAATAGATAGATATATAAATACTTTATTCATTTCCACAACATACATGGTATAAAATGACATAAAAGTAACAAAAAGATGACAAAAATTAGGCAACTAAAAAAAATTGAACTAAATTTTACCACAATGAAGCATGCAACTTAAGACTAAAGTTAACCAACACAAAAGAGAAGAACCATGTGTCGTGGTAGAGAATAGGCGCTGGCGTAGCACAATGATGTGGCAATACGCCACATCGCTGATATTCTGCCAGAACCTTACAAAAATAAAACTAAAATGAAATTGAAAAAAAAAACAAAAAGATGGACTACGCAACAAATGCAAGTTATATGTAAACAGGTGAGTGTGTGTATTACGATTGCTTCTGGGGTGCAGCCTCAGGGGTAAGAGTGGTCCGTCTAGTAGCTGATCTCGCAACCAAGTGCGCTGGTCGGGAGTTCACCCTCCACAATGCGTTTATACCCCTTCCACGTTACTACCGGTTTTATAATAGTGTTGCCATATAATATATATTTACCCTACCATTGACTAACGTTTGCCATGTAAAAGTTAATTTTCCTCAATCATAATAATAAAATCATGACAAGTGTATGAGGCGAATGTTTGTATATGAAGAGCAATAACCTTATTTTAGTAAGTGGTGCTCACAACACAATATCCTGACATCTGGATACTAGAACACGTGACAGCAGTTAGAGTATGATTTTTAGAGTATAATTTGAACTGCATGCTCAATAGTTAAGTTTCATATTTGTAATGGCATCATGCAACCGCTGTGAGCCGGCAGCTTCTAACGTGGTCAGTGGGAAGTCTATTTAACCTCATCACCACCAAGTTTTTTTTTTTTATTTTATTTTTTATACAACGCCGGTGGCCAACAAGCGTACGGTCCACCTGATGGTAAGCGGCTACCGCAGCCACAGAGCGCAGTTGTGTCTCACACGCCAAAGCCACAGAGTAAACGACCGAAAATGAACATTGACAGCACGTATGTTGCTTTACATTACTTGATATAAAATCATGGCGTTTGCACTAAATTTACTGACTTTATATCAAGTCGAAGGCGGTGAATAGGTTAAAAATGAAAGTAACTACAATTTAGAGGGTCGAAATTCCTTAGCAATAATCCACTAGTTTGCGCTCCGGTCAACCCCGGTCAGTGGAAATCGTCAAAGAGAAATATCGCGTTCTCTGAAACGCTGTTCTGCCCAGACGAGGAAATAATAAGGTCTGATTTTCAGATATATGATTCTTGACTATATGACTTTGTTTCTGATAATAGCCGAAATAGGAATGCTTAAATTTTTCTCCATAGAAAAGAAAACCAAAGTTGACTCTTTATAATTATTCCTTTTTTTACTCAAACTGCTAAAACAACGCATTATTAAACGACACAATTACATTATAATGATGGTATTTTACCTCATCTAAACTCTGTCAAGAGGAAATTTAATAAAACTGCATACAGTCAGATATTTATCGAGATTTGTCTAAAAGAGACATTCTCGAAGTGTTGCATCCAGTTTTGTCGTGCGGGAAATCCATAAGTGTGTCTCTTTCACGGGGGGCGTGGCTCACCGAATGGAGGCATCCCTTTAACGAGTAGATTTATCCCCTAATGCCTCATAGATGAGTGTGGCGTACTAGGAAAGAGGCTTATTCTCAGCAGTGGCCGATTACAGGCTGAAGATGATTAATAAGTTTTTATTATCAGTGACTTAGAGACCATATACATCTCTAACAATATTAAATTAATTTTAATTTTGACGCTCAGAGACCATGTACATCTCTGGGATATTATATTAATTTCATTACACTCCTTGTTTAATCTTGAGACCTTATACATCTCTAACTTTACTGATGTTGTAATATTTGTAATAGATAACTTTGCAAGTTTATGTTCACTGTATGACATTAATTTTGTTATAATTGTAAACTCGAAATTATTATTCCTTCTTGAACTGTAAATATAATATTTTGACATGAAAAATGTATTACTTATTATAGTCAGACTTTCTTAAATTGTAAATTAATATTTTGACATGTAAAAGTGCCCTTGTGGCCTATTTGCAGAATAAATGTTTGATTTTGATTTTTTTGATTTTGAAATGAAATACCTCTTAGACCCTAGAGTCCGAAGACACGGCCGGTATTATGTACTACAAGCAGTTTCGCTGACACGTGCTAACTGCAGTTTGGCTCGCGCCGCGATTGGCCATTAGCGACCGTCGCTGGCGCAGCGCCAAACTGCGTCCGATCTTAATACACCTGCGTTTTTTTACCAGCCGTGCGATTTTTATCAAATACAAAATATAATTGTATTTTTAGGAGTCCGCTGGATGCGTTTCTTCACTACATAGTATAAAACAAAGTCGCTTTCTCTGTCCCTATGCCCCTAAATCCCTATGTATGCTTAAATCTTTAAAACTACGCAACGGATTTTGATGCGGTTTTTTTTTAATAGATAGAGTGATTGAAGAGGAAGGTTTATATGTATAATACATGCATCAGCATTGCACCCGTGCGAAGCCGGGGCGGATCGCTAGTATACAATAAATAAAAAAATATCCGTGAACAATCTTACACAAATCGGCCTATCTAGTCCTAAACTAAGCAAAGCTTGCAAAATTGAATACAATACATATACTCTTTATTGCACACCTCAATAAAAATACAAAGCAGGTAGAAACAAAACAGCGAGATACAAGCAGAGGTAGACAACAGGCGGCCTTATCGCTAAGGAGCGAACTAGGCGACGATATACATACATAAAAAGTCTGGAAATCCAAAACAGTTTAACAAACAATTGAAATTGTTCTTATCAATATAGGTAGGTACGCTGCTAAACAATATAGATAGATAGGCAGTTATAATATTTGAACACATCTAAACGCTCTAAGCCTCAAATGTAAAAGTTACCGGGCAAATGATTCAGTTAGCAATTCAATTATTGTCTCCTAGACGTAGTGTTTATTTATTTATTTATTTATTTATTTCTTTATTAAGGAAAACAAACAGCATCAATCACACATAAAGTGTGTGTGTGTGTTGGTGTGTTACGACCAACCCTGTCGAAGGGACTCGTCTGAAAACCAGCGCAAGGCCTAAAGCCCTGCATGCTGAGACGAGCACCCATTGCCCAACCTAATACAAATAAATATGTATTTTAAGTGTCTATTTTAAGTTATGTTATAAGAGATCCTTTGTACTGTACACATTTTGTTTCTTTTTTGGCAATAAATCATTTTGGATTTGGATTTGGATCAAACAGATGCTTTTTGATGCGAAAGAAAAATTTCCACTTTTTCCTAATTAGAACACAATACCGGATATGCCCTTAAACGGATCCTCACTATTTTTGTTACAGCCTGTATATAAAATGACATTAAAACCACATTAAAATTTAGAATGAAGGAAAAATTGAAAAATTTAGGCACCGAGCAGGATTCGAACCTGCGACCTCCCGGCACTCGCGGCCAGTCGCTCTAGCCAACTGAGCTATAGGTGCAATCACTACCCAGTTCCAAATTCATCAACCGTTCCTTCGAAAAAAGAGCACATTAAAATTGCTCAAAAACTCATTTTCGACACCACGACATTACACCGATAAGCTTTTGTTGACTTAATAGACTCAATTAAGTTATAAACGAATAGGAAATTAAACTGTACGTCGTCTAAAGAGTAATTAAGAGGAGATAAGGCCGCGATACAATATCGGAGCATGCGGGTGGCCGCGCCCTAATGATGGCTACGAGTATACTTAAGATAATTCAAGTTGACCTTTTTTTTTATTATTGAAAATGGGATCGCTCTTGGCCAGCATCTAGCCAGGGGGCAAAGATGAGGCCGACGATGAAGCGAGCTCACCCAGAAGGTGCCTATTCACTCGTGCCTTAAAACTAGTACCTAGTTGTTTCAAAGCAATCCGCACTAAAAACGACATAATTTTGTATCGTAGAAGATTCAAAATCGAATAACAGTTTTATAACATATCGGACAGCAAAAAAGATTTCAACTATATATTATTTTACGTGTTATAGCAATATATAATGTTAAGGATGAATGCTTACCAAAAAACCAAAAAAAATGGTTAAATTGTTATAGGGAACATTGTAATGTTTATTGTTACAAAAACTTAAAAAATATTACAGTTAAATGTTTAGGTATTGTCATATTCAGTTTTAAGTTTAGTTCATAATAGCATAGTAAGTACCTAACATTAGTTAAATGAGCGCGATCTCGCCAACAAACTGTTATGGCAGTTTGGCGAGCAATTAAAAGGTTGTAACTGTTATGTACTTTTTTGATAAATAAATTTGACGACCGGTTTAGCCTAGTGGGTAGTGCACCTGCCTGTGAAGCTGACGGTCCTGGGTTCGAATCCCGGTCAGGGCAAATATTTGTGTGATGAGCATGAATATTTGTTTCTGAGTCTTGGATGTTTTCTATGTATTTAAGTATTTATATCTATTAAATATATCGTCGTCTAGTACCCACAACACAAGCCTTCTTGAGCTTACTGTGGGACTAGTTCGATTTGTATAAGATTGTCCTCTAATATTTATTTATTTATTTAAATTTAAAAAAAAGTGATGAATGATAATATGTCATTTGGTATCGCCACATATTTGTGGTTAGATCAACAGACAGAGGAACTTCCGATATAAGTACCACCTTCTGAATCTGACCCTCGACCCCGCCATCTAGCGAGAGTCTCTTAAAGTGTTGGTCGAGACTCTTCGCTATAAGACCGCTTGCAGAGACAACTATAGACATAAATTAGTAAATTAGGTATTATTACTAGTGGCTCTGCGAGCTGTAGACCTCGTGAGTGAGTTTTTCATCATTTCTAAAATCTGACATTTAAAAAAAGATCAATTATGAATATCGAACCTGCTAACAAAATTTCACGAGAAGCGGTTGAAAAATGCGACGTGTAATTCGGACGCAAAAACTTACAAAATAAATCTTTGAAATCTCTTCCATAAACTGATTCGACAAAAAAATTCTATATAATTACCGGACCTGCTCACAAAAATTCACGAGAGTCGTTTACGAAATGCGCCCTGTAGAGGAGAACAAACCCTTGAACAAATGTTTTTTTTTAATTTCCAAAAATTTATTCGACAAAAAAAATCTGTATATTTATCCAACCTGCTCACAAAATTTCACGAGAATCGGTTGAGAAATGCGACCTGTAGAGGAGAACAAACCGAAATTCGCCCGCAGAAGCTTACAAAATCATTGATAAAAAATTTGTTTTAGGAAATTTCCAAAAACCGTCTCGACAAAAAAATTCCATATAACTATCGAACCTCCTCGCGAAATTTCACAAGAATCGGTTGAGAATTGCGACCTGTAGAGGAGAACAAACCGAAATTCGCCCGCAGAAGCTTACAAAATCATTGATAAAAAATTTGTTTTAGGAAATTTCCAAAAACCGCCTGGACAAAAAAATTCTATATAACTATCGAACCTCCTCGCGAAATTTCACGAGAATCGGTTGAGAATTGCGACCTGTAGAGGAGAACAAACCGAAATTCGCCCGCAGAAGCTTACAAAATCATTGATAAAAAATTTATTTTAGGAAATTTCCAAAAACCGTCTCGACAAAAAAATTCTATATAACTATCGAACCTCCTCGCGAAATTTCACGAGAATCGGTTGAGAATTGCGACCTGTAGAGGAGAACAAACCGAAATTCGCCCGCAGAAGCTTACAAAATCATTGATAAAAAATTTGTTTTAGGAAATTTCCAAAAACCGTCTCGACAAAAAAATTCTATATAACTATCGAACCTCCTCGCGAAATTTCACGAGAATCGGTTGAGAATTGCGACCTGTAGAGGAGAACAAACCGAAATTCGCCCGCAGAAGCTTACAAAATCATTGATAAAAAAATTGTTTTAGGAAATTTCCAAAAACCGTCTCGACAAAAAAATTCTATATAACTATCGAACCTCCTCGCGAAATTTCACGAGAATCGGTTGAGAATTGCGACCTGTAGAGGAGAACAAACCGAAATTCGCCCGCAGAAGCTTACAAAATCATTGATAAAAAATTTGTTTTAGGAAATTTCCAAAAACCGTCTCGACAAAAAAATTCTATATAACTATCGAACCTCCTCGCGAAATTTCACGAGAATCGGTTAAGAATTGCGACCTGTAGAGGAGAACAAACCGAAATTCGCCCGCAGAAGCTTACAAAATCATTGATAAAAAATTTGTTTTAGGAAATTTCCAAAAACCGCCTGGACAAAAAAATTCTATATAACTATCGAACCTCCTCGCGAAATTTCACGAGAATCGGTTGAGAATTGCGACCTGTAGAGGAGAACAAACCGAAATTCGCCCGCAGAAGCTTACAAAATCATTGATAAAAAATTTGTTTTAGGAAATTTCCAAAAACCGTCTCGACAAAAAAATTCTATATAACTATCGAACCTCCTCGCGAAATTTCACGAGAATCGGTTGAGAATTGCGACCTGTAGAGGAGAACAAACGGAAATCCGGAATCTGGACATACGAAAGCATTTTTGTTGAAGCTGAAGCAGAGACCTTCGTTTCACTCGGTCAATTATAGTTGATAATTCGGTTAAAAAATATATTTAAATTAGTAAAATATCCCGAGCTCCTGGGATTATTGTTACCAGCACAGAAATAAATAATGACAAAACATACGTCAAATATGGCAACACGAACTGTATAGTGTCAAAAACTAATTCGCAATTTCCATTTATGTTCGTTTCACTCGGTCAATAATAGTCATTAAGAAAAAAATAAAAATAGTCCCAAATAATCGCCAATAGTCCAACAGTGAGAAATCTCAATAAATCAACGGTGAGCAGTCGGCCAGTCGGACAATGACTGGGAACTATTGTTAGTGCGTTTACGAGAAACGCCAGAAATAGCCGCACGCATTGTTGTCGATATGCCCGTTATGATTTAGCTACCTGAGCCTGTACTCCGAACTTCGAAATCCTAACTTCGTGTCGTGCCGTCCCTTTCGCTCTCGCGTTATACACTATATGAGTGAAAGAGACGGCATGATGCGAAGTACGGATTTCGAAGTTCGCGTGTAGCCCCTCTAAGACCAATCCGTGCTCCACACACATATATATATACATTAGCAGCGCCCTGCGGTGTTACCCGCGGATAAAAGGTAGCCTATGTCCTATTCTAATGTCTAAGCTACAATACTGCAAAGTTTCATAGAGATCCGTTCAGTAGTTTTTGAAATTAAGCGGAACGTACATCCATCCGCACAAACTTCCACGTTTATAATATTACTAGCAGCGCCCTGCGGTGTTACCCGCGGATAAAAGGTAGAGTATGTCCTATACTGATGTCTAAGCTACAATACTGGAAAGTTTCACAGAGATACGTTTAGTAGTTTTTAAGATTAAGCGGAACGTACATCCATCCGCACAAACTTTCACGTTTATAATATTATTAGGATTAGGATTACAGTGGACATAAATCAAGAAGCCCCTATAACTGAGCGGTTATGCACATTTTCAATTTGGAGGCCCTGGATACGACCCAACTCGTACCAAAAGATTGTTAAAAGAAACTATGTCGATCAAAGAAAACATCGTTCTAATCCTTACTAGTCGCCCAGAGACTTTTGAAAGGTAGACTCCTTCAATGGAATGTATATCTTTAAAAAATTGTAACACGTAATCAAAAAGAAAGTTAAAAGTAAGTTTCAAAGTTGATATTTGTATACTGTGAGGTAAATAAATCATATCATATCATGTTTGGTTTTGTTTGGTATAGTGGGCGACAAGAAGGGTATTTTTTCCTGGGTTGGCAGATAGCAGTCGAATCTAAAAGCCGATTTACACTGGCAAGACCTTGCATGCAGTTTTCATTCCATTGCATGGCTGGATCGTACTCGTATGTAGACATCCCGTAGCCCCGCAATTTTATGAAGATTGTATTGCAAGTTCTTGTAATTCAGCCTTTAGGACTAAGTGTCATACCGAACCCTGCCCTGACCATACCCATACACGACATCATAGCCTGTAGTACGAACTTCGAAATCCGAACTTCGTATCGTGCCGTCCCTTTCTCTCTCGCGTTATACACTATATGAGTGAAAGGGACGACACGATACGAAATTCAGAGTAGCCCCTCTGAGCTCGTTTGCCATTCGTTATTGCTTCGTTCGGTTAAACCCCTTCAACCATGTTTCAAAAACCCTTAGAATACCACACCCATTATTATGGGTGTGGTATTCTAAGGGTTTTTGAACTACTATACAAGTATGTAGTGATGTGTTCCTGGAAGTGAGCAAGGTTGCCAGAGCTCCCGAGGATGCACTGTGTTGAGAGCGAGGGACCTCAATTTGTTCCTTCTGTTGTCAACACAGTGCATCCTCAAAATTTATTTTATAAAAGATATACGCGTACGTGACTCCTTTGGAGTTTCGGGCATCTATAGGCTGCGGTGGCTGCTTACCATCAGGTGGACCGTAAGCTTGTTTGCCACCGACGTTATATAAAAAAAGAATAATTTAGAATAGGTGCAGTTTTCCTCTAAATTTTCCGTTGGCTATTGCCATCATCTTTTGAGGATGGATCTTAACTGTTGCTTGCTGGAGGCAGCAAGACAAAATATAATGCTAAATAATGCGCTGAACTACTTAACCAACCGGACCTGTCAACAATGTATGTATGTATGTAAGCACTTTATTGTACACAATAACAGGTTAAAACAATATACATGTCACATAAGATTAGAGTACAAAGGCGAATTCCCTATGAGGGATCTCTTCCAGCTAACCTTTGAGGGATTGAGTGTAGAGTGGGAGAATGAGATAGACAAACTTACACAGTGTACTAAAACTTTTCAATAAGGAAACTTACAGCTAAAACCAGAAGTAAATAAATATATAACAACTATAACATATATTAAATACATATTATAAATAGATACGTATTTAAATTAATGTCAACATGACATCGGTACTGTCATCGGGTCATCATATACAATCAAATTTTAACGGAAGTGACTTACGACTACCGACGGTGCAGATACACCCTTAATCGGCCCAGAACCTTTCTGTGGCATAACGAAACGGAAAGTAAGCTCTCTGCTAAGCAATAAATCAGAAGCTATAGAGTTGTGGATGTTCACAAAAGGACTAAAACAATCGAAAGCGTTAATAAAAAGACATAATTCCAAGTTGTCTAAAGAGTTATTAGAACTCAAAAGGCGCAAACCTTGCGCAGTGACGAGAATACTCACTGGTCACTGCAAACTAAACATACATCTTAGGGTCGGTTGCACCAACATAAGATCACAGGCCGGTCATCGTTAAATATGGCGCCGGCAGCTGTCATTCCATAGAAACTTGTCAAACTCTCCATACAATCAGATTTTAACGAACACCGCTTACGATTACAGACGGTTTGGTGCAACCCACCCTTACATAAATGGGTATAACACAAAGTGCAGCATGCAGGTTCTGTCAGGAGTCCGAGGAAACTGCCATCCTCATCCTCTGCTCCTGTGGACCACTTATGCGCAAAAGAAGTATCCACCTAGGGAGGCACATCATGCATCCAGAGGAGATACAACAGAGGGACCCAAAGAATCTGGAATTTCTGGAAGCAACGGGTTTAAGCAAAGAACTTTAAGGGTTGCCACAATAGATCGAAATACTGGTCGAGGCGGCATAGAAGGCACAGCATACCAATACGACTACCGACGGTTGAACCTCATTTAGGTTAGGTTCGATGTGGTGCATGCTCTAAGAAACCAAGGTCTGACAATCCAGTGACGTCACTGGCGACGATACACTCACACTTACGTCCGCATAACATCGATAGGATGATGCCGTAGCTCGTGTCACCCACACTACTAACCGATGTACCGGATTGCCATACCTGGCGGAGTATATTGTTGTATCATGATGTGGCGCTGCTGGGCAAGCACAAGTTGCTGCCAAGTCACCTCACGCGCAACTCAGCGATTCCTGTCTCACTTGCACTGGGCGAATTAGAAGAGTGTAGATTTTCCTCGTCCCGCGTCGCGTCACAGCGGCAGTTGTGGTAGCCCCGCAAGTGCAGGATATAAATAAATTATGGACAATCTTACACAAACGACCTAGTCCCAAACTAAGCAAAGCTTGTACTTTGGCTACTAAGCGACTATGTACATACAAGATAAATAGATACTTAAATACATAGAAAACATCCAAGACCCAAGAACAAATATTCGTGCTCATCAGATTATTAATTCCCTTACCGGGATTTGAACCCGGGACCTCCAGCTTCGTAGGCAGGGCAAACCAACTAGGCTAAAGAGGTCGTCTCAGTGCTAGAGGAGCCAGAGGATATTGAGCATCTCTGTCGCAAAAAACCCCGTAGGTACTGATGTATCGACTCTCGGAATGATTCGTGTTTCTCAATTTATTTACTCGTATCTCCTGTCCATTAAGACGCAAAAGGACCATATGAGGGACATACTCCAAGCTGCCAATAAGCTCAAATGGCAGTGGGCAGGACACGTGACCAGACACAAAGACGGACGGTGGACGCAAACAATTACTGCCTGGCCCCTATTTCACCAAGTTGACTTCTCACTGGAGCGCAAACTTAGAGTATTCCAGTGTTCCAAACCACACGCGTGGTCGTGCCGGAGGTTTTCCCTTGGATTTTCCCCAGGCTACTCTCCAACCGCGCACTCCTATCGCTTTATTGGGCCCGGCCTATAAAGCCACAGTCAAGTTCAAAAAAAAAAAACCAAGTTGACATATGTATGTATTTGACATATGTAGGCTGACAAATCGACTATTTTCATATGGTAACTGTTTCACCAACTACAATTGTAATTGTCTTTTGATAATTGTCGCGCCTGTCAGCTTCGGTGAAATAGGGGCCTGGTGTCCAAGATACTTTAAACGAGAGGTGGGACGAGCCCCGACGATCCTCCTTCTCATTCTCAAGATAAAAAAGGAACTAACAACAATCACCTTTGTGTATTACTAGGCTAATAAATAAATCGCCTGTCGATTAGGAAATATTACCGGACTAAAAACCGGTTTGACGACCGGTTTAGCCTAGTGGGTAGTGCACCTGCCTGTGAAGCTGACGGTCCTGGGTCCAAATCCCGGTCAGGGCAAATATTTGTGTGATGAGCATGAATATTTGTTTCTGAGTCTTGGGTGTTTTCTATGTATTTAAGTATTTATATCTATTAAATATATCGTCGTCAAGTACCCATAACACAAGCCTTCTTGAGCTTACTGTGGGGCTAGTTCGATTTGTGTAAGATTGTCCTCTAATATTTATATTTATTTATATTTATATTTAAAAAGATCTAAACAAACCGATGGTAGGGGATCCAAAACATGACAAAACCGTAGAAAAAAGTCCAGTGAGGTAAGGTTAGAATGCAGTGTCACTAAGAATATTTAAAAGACAAGCTCGAGAAACGGCAAATGATAACAAAAGCTCGTACACAATCCAATCTTCACCCCAATGTTTACAGAAGGGGTGCACAAAAACAAGAGGTCACTGATATTCTAGATAACCACCCTTACATAACTTACCATTGCAAACGCCACCCAATTTCTAAAGGTATACAGTTAATTTTTAACTGTACACTTACCTCACGTAAAGTAGTCTGGAGTGAACTCTAAGATTCCAAGCATAACTTTTCCCGCCTTCCTAAATTGAATTTTGAACTAAATTGTCTATGATACGGTTGCGAAACTAACTGCATCCTAAAGTAGACTTTATCATAACTCTCAGTGTGTTTAAACTTCACTGAGTGGAGTTAATAAGATAATAAAACAGTAAGAACTAGTATTTGTTTTGACATTCCTGGAGGGTTTGGAAAATCCTTTAAGTTTTGATGGTAATTTAAAACTTGCAAGTAAAAGGGGAAGAACTTGGAGTTAGAAATAATAAAAGGTACCTATATTAGCACTATCACATAAAACTGTTGGGACAAATAGATATTACGGGACGGAAAATAGATATTTTTTTGTTTTCTACTCCCGCGACTCCTCCATTGAAACTAGTGACTCTGTGAGATAGATCTCGTATTTTTTTTAATCGCAAAAAAAGTGACGACAAAAATTCTATATATGTACTTATTTATCGAACCTACCCATAAAATATCACGAGAATCACTAGTGTAGACTGTAGAGGAGACCAAACAAATTTTGCCCCGAGAAACATTTTATTAATTTCCAAAAACCAACAACAAATAAAACTATATAATTTGACGACCGCTTTAGCCTAGTTGGTAATGACCCTGCCTTCGAAGTTGGAGGTCCCGGGTTCGAATCCCGGTCAGGGCATTTATTTCTGTGATGAACACGAATATTTGTTCCTGAGTCTTGGATGTTTTCTATGCATTTAAGTATCTATTTATCTATATAAGTATGTATATCGTCACTTGGTACCCATAGTACTAGCTTTGCTTAGTTTGGGACTAGGTGGATTTGTGTAAGATTGTCCAAAAATATTTATTTATTATTATTATTTATAATTACCGAACTCGCTCACAAAATTTCACGAGAGTCGGTTGAGAAATACAAGCTATAGAGCAGAACAAACCATGGAAAAAAAATGGTTAATTTCCAAAAACATTAAGGAGGTTTTTTTTATTGGTTATCAAGTCTCCATACCATGTATAATTTGAAAAGCTCAAGTTGTTTACCCTACGGGATATTTTAGCAAAATACATATACAGGGTGTCCAGTAAATAATGGACAAACTTCTAACCACCGATAGAGCACCTGAGGCTGGTCCAGAAAAAGAACTTTCAGGTTTAGTAAAAGTCCCTTGGTTTTCGAGATAATTGAACTTTTCCATTTTCTTAGTAATTGGTACCTTCTTTGACTTTAATGACCGCCGAGGCCATAAATGAAGAGATATTCTCGTTCTTTTTATTACTAAATATTCTCTAATAGTGTTGCTAACAGACAGGTATTAGAGCTATATGGTAGCCAGGACACATAAAAATTAGCCTATGGACGCTTGCTACTCCAGAAGATTCCCAAGCCAGTTGCTGTCTCTACCCTTATTGACTTGTGGATGGTTGTGCTGACAGCTAGTAGAGACGAGGTCCTACATAAAGTTATCTGTTTTTCATTAACAACTTTTTTCGTTGACTCGGGTAGTAGCCAATTATTAAGAAAATGGAAAAATTCGATTATCTCGAAAACCAAGGGACTTTTACTAAACCTGAAAGTCCTTTTTCTGGACCAGCCTCAGGTGCTCTATTGGTGGTTAGAAGCTTGTCCATTATTTACTGGACACCCTGTATACCTATTGGAATATAATAAACGGGTCACTCACGTCTTTAAGGTCGAGTATAGGTCTGGTTTATCATATTTCAATATGTCTGAAACTCACGGGAGTTTTATATTTAAAATACATAGGTACCTATTCAAGTAATCAAGATCAACATATCTTTCAAACATTTGAAGTGCCCATTTAGGGGGTCGATCAACCTCTTATCTTGACATAAAAATGTCTAAGAAACAAGTATGAAATATATATTTAAATATAATATTAATACTAATCCGCAAACAAAATTAACGAGATCCCGTCATCGAAGCTCAAGCACCTATCATTCGCAACCTTAAAGACGCCGACGACCCATTTACATTCACCAACCGCACACCACCCACCATCTTATTACAATGCCATAAAGCTCAAAACAGTGTGCCACGTACTTTAACCACTGCATTAATAACTTGGTCCATCAATACACTGCAATCCGTGCTGAAATACAGTCAATAAAGCAGCGGGCTAACTTTAAACTAAAGACGATAAAGTTGATTTTGGTTTGATAATTAGTTGTACCACAGAATGTATAAGTCGGGCTGTCAATGTACTACAATCAGGTGTCAAATCAGTGAACACTTGAGTGTGCTCGGCCGAATGACCCTTTAGATTTATTACATTGTACGGGGATCTTTGATGTCTTACTGCGACCCTTTGGCTTGGTTACGAATCACTGAGGTATTTAAGATATCATACGTATAACGGTCATCACCATCATATATTCATGAGCCTAGCCTAGCTCTTGTCGGTGGAGTAATCGCCATTCTGTTCGGTTCTCCGCCAAAGAAAAAAAGAAAGAAAGAAAGAAAAACATTTATTTGTGACGATACAAACATAAAATATAGATAAATAAACGTAATTATAAAAAAGACTACAAGGAATCGCCACAAAAAGGTTTCGCCTCAGCGTAATGCCGGCTCAGGGAGCTGGCGCTGATCTTCCGGCGAAACCTATAGGTTGTTAATTACGGTGTGTGTAGCACGCTTCGCCTAAAATTTGAACGCGACCTATTACAACTTGACACCGCCGTCTTGTCACGTCGGGCCGTCACATAAATGTCCAACTGTCAAAAGGTGCGTCCAAAAATGGCGGGGCCTGCTACACACATTCACGACTACAGGGTTGTTCTACAAACTAAGGACGAAAATGAGTCCGATTCCGGCCCGACGATTTTTTTTCATTATGGTTACAAAATATAGTTTATCATAAAGATTACATGGTCTTTTAGCCTATGTTAAGTGGAACGGACAAAATATTCAAAAATATTAGAGTTATGGCAATTTTAAGAAATCAAGCAGCAGGAAACTGAGATTGTAACCAGGAGACTGAGGATTTAAACAAATATCAATCAAAATCAACGTTTATTTAATAATAAATTCACAAATAAAAACTATGCTTCGAACCATTAGTTTGTAATTGTCCAAATATCTTGAACTATCGTGATAATTAAGTCTATTCTTGACTTATACTAATTATCTATCTAAATCAGTCTTGAACAGGAACTTTTATCATTAAATCTACAAAATTAGCATTAATAAAATAATAAATTTTGACTTCATAGTATAAAGCAGAAAAAGTAACATATGATGTTGAACAAAAATTATTTTTCAATATAAACACTCAGGATCCTGCATTT
Source organism: Epiblema foenella (assembly GCA_963556455.1). Taxonomy (NCBI): domain Eukaryota; kingdom Metazoa; phylum Arthropoda; class Insecta; order Lepidoptera; family Tortricidae; genus Epiblema; species Epiblema foenella. Next base: position 19,885,071 of record OY747109.1, on the reverse strand, counting down.
TTCTCAGTATCCTGGCTATTTATTTCATAGGATCCTGAGACCAGGTTCCTGAGTATTTCGGAATAATATTTAAAAATAACGTCTATTTATAACATTCAACCAAAATCAAGCAGCATTAAGCCTTCGTGTAAGCAATTTATACATCAAAATGCTACAATTACCATATTACCACATGAATTTCGTAATTAAATATCTTGCCAGGATTCTGTGAGCTCGACTGATTATGACGCGACTTCCTCCATCAAATGTACCGGGCAGACTAAGCAACACACTGGGTGCAAAACGATAGGTGGTATTCTTTGTCTCTTTCGTACCGGCAACGAACTCAGCTAAACGTCAAGGTGGCGCGGCTAATAGAATATTGAATATTCGCTTATTTAACATTGGGCAGGATCCTGATATAAAACTGTTGGGACAACTTCTGGACAAAGTTTTTATAATGTTATTGTTACAATAAATTAGTAATATGTCACCTAGGTAACAATAATAATAGGATGTCATTTATATTGGTTTAGCTTATGGGCTCAATGTAGTAGAAAATAAATAATATTGCACATTAGATTCAATTTTGCTCGTGGGACACTCCAGGATCCTGGGAATTTGACGCTTTGAGTATTTTTTTTCCTAAGATAATATATTAGTATCTAAATTATTTTTAGAGACTAGGTAGATATAGGTATGGTAAACAATGTGTTATGAAAATAAACTTGGTTGTAACAATTTTTTCATGACATTTTAGCTGAGCTGTCGAAAATTCCTTACTTTGTAGAACTACCCTACAATTAAAAATAAAATAGTACAGCAATTATAATTTATAATAAACAAGTATGTACCAAGGCTTTGAGCTCCTGATACGGCATTACATTGACCTTCTCTTTTGCTTGATCTAGAAAGATTCTCTCGGTCTTCCCCTACCTCTCTTCCCCTCTATCTTTCCTTCGATTATGGTTTATGGTTTTGGAGACTACTTTTGAGGACGATCGGGAACAGAAGAGGAAACATGCTGGGACACCTGATACGACATAACAATTTGTGACAATCCACATCGAAAGGGACCTTATGGCGGCAGGCGCTTACGTTACACCTATTCACTATTGTATTGGAACAGCTGCAATAAAGGCGTAAGTGCCGGCCGCCATAAGGTCCCTTTCAACATGGATTATCACATTTTATAAACGTATAACGGTAACTGTATGTTAATCTGTCAAAGGGCTCGTCTCTATTAACGGGATCCTAACTCCCAATGACCTTCGATCTTGAACCGTCCGATTTGTCGTGTTTTTTATGACTTATTGTATTAAGAACAAGGTTTACCGAAATATCATATTTGAGACGTTAGTGCCGTTAATGAAGCATGAGTCTTCTGGTAGATGTCGCTGTAATGAAGTGTAATGAAGGAACGGTTGATGAATTCGGGGCTGGGTAGCGATTGCACCTACAGCTCAGTTGGCTAGAGCTACTGGCCGCGAGTGCCGGGAGGTCGCAGGTTCGAATCCTGCTCGGTGCCAAATTTTTCAATTTTTCCTTTATTCTAAATTTAAATCATATTTACTTCAAAACTCACTGTCTTCGAGATGGCATCAAACTGGCAATTTTAGGAAAAAAAAAACAGTTTTTTGGACGTAACTTTAGTGTAGATGAATTAAAAATAAAAATCTCTCTTGCGTTGTTAGAGATGTCAATAAGGAACATTACATGTACATTTTATATTTATAAGTGCATAAACAACGTACTTATATCGAATATAGTGTTTTTTTACCATATTTGAATAAATCATATAAAATAAGTAGTCCGTTTTTTGAAAATTTGGCTCTTGCAAATGTAGATAAAGGATTGAAGAACAGATAACCGTTTGTGCCATAAATATATCTATAGTTATGACGGAGCAATATCAACTCAAAACCAGGGATATAACAGATGTGGTTTTATCGGAACCGGAAGCGGAACCAGATGTTTTAAATTCTGTATATCGGAACCAGAACCGGAATCGGAGCCGGAAGTGAAAAACGGATGCGGAACCGGATGCGGAGGCCGAGTGATAGATGGATAAGATGTTAAGGGCAGAGCAGGTCTAAGCTATATAATAAAAAATCCAAATATTAATCAGCCTTTAGTATTGCAGTACCTACTTTAACAAACTTAGACCTTCTAGGTGTTCAACAAAAAACTTACCTAATTAGTAGATATTTTACAATCATTTACTAGTTATAATTAGCATCACCTTTTTAATGTTAAATTAAACCCTTACAATTATATTCATTATTGAATTACCGAAGTACACGGTCAGAGCTCAAAATTACAACAGGTATTAACCTGTTTGTTTTTGATGTACGCCGCTCATTTCCCCCGCTGCGCTGCTGTGACATCCGATATAACATCCGTATTAAAAATAAAGGAACCGGAACCGAAGCGGATGTATAAACCAATCGGAAGTTCCGACTTAACGGAACCGGAACCGGAGCTCTGTTACATCCCTGCTCAAAACTCGTCAAAAATCAATGAATAGCGCGTGGAGCCCCTTAATGTGACCCCTAACATCTGTTGGTTATCGGAGCTCTAAATGCTAGTTTTTCATTATTGATTGATATGCATGTCCAAAATATTTTGATCCAGTTGGAAACAATGCCTTTGGATTTGGAGATCGTGGGTTCAAACTCCGGCTCATACCATTGGGCTTTACAAAAAAACTTAGTACAAAATATCATTTCGCATGCGATCCTTTATTGACTTGAGGAATGATTGTATTGAGAGCTAGGGACGTATTTATGCGCTTACTTTTAATAAAACGACGGGGACGTCCACCGCGCAATCGTGACAACATTGACACATATAGTCCTTATTCGTCCCGGTACCGCCGCACACCGGGTAGAGCCAGTCCGACCCAGGTGCCCTAGCTGAGTTTCTTGCTGGACTCTTCTCAATTTCTCTCAAACATGCAATGAAATATTGACATTATGTTCGTTATCAGGCTGCGAAGTATCACGTTTTGGGTGCGGCGCCACGAGCCCGTAATGAAATTTCATACAACATTGAAGGTCTAGGCCGGCAAAGTGATAGTCTTTTGTTGCGGTGTTGCTCCGGACCGCGTTCCGTAAACAAAACATGGCGACGGCCGCCCGCTGCCACAGCGCGTGTATTTGTTACTGAGTTCTTAAAATTTCATTTCGAATTTTGTTGTAATTTTCAAATTTCATTGCATTTGACGACCGCTTTAGCCTAGTTGGTAGTGACCCTGCCTTCGAAGCTGGAGGTCCCGGGTTCGAATCCCGGTCAGGGCATGTATTTGTGTGATGAACACGAATATTTGTTCCTGAGTCTTGGATGTTTTCTATGGATTTAAGTATCTATTTATCTATATAAGTATGTATATCGTCACTTGGTACTCATAGTACAAGATTTGCTTAGTTTGGGACTAGGTTGACTTGTGTAAGATTGTCTAAAATATTTATTTATTTTATTTTATTTATTTATGAGAAAAGCGCTATCCAAGTCTCGGCGCGAACAGGTATTGTTGGCAATTCCCTATTTCGTGGCGACTAAGGGGAGAGTGGGTCTAAAAGTGGGACAAAAAAGTCCACGTGATTTCTGGATAAACCCTATCATTTTTAAAACGGCAAATGACAATTAGACCTAACTTAAGCACCCCTTAAGTACTTCACTCTCACTGTACTCCTTGTTTAATCTTGAGACCTTATACATCTCTAACTTTACTGATGTTGTAATATTTCTAATAGATAACTTTGCAAGGTTATCTTCACTGTATGACATTAATTTTGTTATAATTGTAAACTCGAAATTATTATTCCTTCTTGAAATGTAAATTAGTATTTTGACATGAAAAATGTATTACTTATTATAGTCAGACTGTCTTAAATTGTAAATTAATATTTTGACACGTAAAAGTGCCCTTGTGGCCTATTTGCAGAATAAATGTTTGATTTTGATTATGAACCATTCGCTATTATCCAACTTCAACATACAAAATACAAAACGTAACCGCGCTAAACGTTTAAATTCGCGCTAGCCCACAGCTGCGCAGTGACACGCGAAATCGACAGGAAAACGAGGATTAACGCACGCGCCTTTTTGTCACGCATCTATTTGTGTAGGGCCGGTGACACACCGGGAATGCTGGATTAGTGTGCCCGCCGCTTTATAGCCGTTCGTTTGATTCCGAATTCCGAATGTCAACATGTTGCAAAGTTAGTAACGTCGAAATAAATAAAAATTAGACAAGTGGATTTCTGGTGTACTGTAACATCTTATATTAAATATTTTACCATGAATATTAAAAAAATAACTGAGCAACTAAAAAAAAAGAAAAAAAGATGATAAAAAGGAGATGGCGGGACGACCTGGACGCATTTTCCTTAACTTGGCGGGAACAAGCTAACAATAGTGCCGAATGGAGGAAAAGAGGGGAGGCCTTTGCCCAGCAGTGGGACACTGAAATAGGCTAGAAAAAAAACTGAGCAACTATAGTACTCATAGACTGGCCTTACTTTGCGGTATTCCGTCATGTCTCTGGAAAAATAAGTATTCCTTTGTTTTCTTGACTATAGTCAAGAAAACTTCCAACCCACCTAAGGTTCAATATCGTATAGAAAACTGTCACTCTAAGGTATAATAGATCACGACATTACTTTGACATATCGTATCAGTGTAGCGACTGCGTAAACGATTTAGTATGCCGATTCTTAGTTTTATTGCGTAACCGCCAGAGGCGCTGTACTTTTGCCCATACAAATTTTTACGCAGTCGCTAGCGAGTACGGTCTACTTCCATGTAAACTCATGGTAAAGGCACTGATCTCATTTGATTTTATTTTTACACTGACGCCCAGAGACCTGTTACATTTCTGAGGATATTTATTTATTGAATTTTATTATTTTCATGTTGACGCTTAGAGATATATCTCACAATATTTTATGATGATTAGTGTTACTTATTACTTTTTATCTCGACACTTGGAGATCCTATACATTTCTTACAAATCTGGATTGTTATTAGTTTCTTAATATAAGATTTCAAACTTACATGGTCATTTACATTAGAATTACGATTTGAAACGGGATATTTACCATGTATATTTGTATTTTTGAGTTCCCGATATTTCGGCATTGTTGCAAGCGCCATTATCAAGGATTAACTGACGTGCTGCGAGTTTTAGTTGTGGTCTACCCACACACCATAGCGATCTACACTCAAAATACAAATATACATGGTAAATTTCAAATCGTAATTCTAATTAGTTTCTTAGTCTTATTTTTGACGTGTAACACTACATTTAATTAATGATATTTTGATTATTGTATCATTTTTAATTGATATAGATAGATTTTGACTTGTAGAAGCGATCTTGAGGCCTATTTGCAGAATAAATGTTTTGATTTTGATTTAACGACATTGCTATGAAACGGATAGGAAATTAAATTGTTGAGAATTGTTTTCCATTATTCTTTTTAAGACCAGATAACACATTTTCCGACATTACAGTTAACAAACTAACACCTGCTAGCGTAAATCAGAATTCGTCGCAATAAATTCCACTCTCCAGCTTTCACTGAACTAAAATCACATTCCAAACCATTCATTCATTCACTGACATATCTCCCAATCGAAGCCTCTTCGCATCATAAACATAATGTATATTTATGAGACGATAAATTTAACGCGTTTGTTTGCTTGTCTGTCCTGTTATCGCGGCGGCGGCAGTAAATTCAACTGGCGTTAAAATAAACTCGAAATAAAGTGGTTAAATAAAACTTAGGGCCTGCGACCAGCAAAGTTGGAGCTAAAATTTAAACTAACTTTGATCAGGAATTAAGGAATGTGGTGAATTTGATGGGGTTTCTGCTTTTGGTGGATGGCGGCCTTAAAAATGGCCCATTGTGAATAAGAACTACATGTTTATGTATGTTTTAGAAGCGTTATAAAAGCTGGTCAAGAGAGTAGTCGACCAGAAAAACTCTATTCTTGTAAAACCGGCTAAATGAGTACGACTCAAACTCACGAGCACACGCACTCTTGGTTAAAATTCCAACGGTTACCTACTAAAGTAAGTAAGACCTAACCTCGATCAAGTTCATACTGGGAGCGTAGTAAAAAAAACCTAAAATATACATATATTAGTTGTCTACGCGCGCGAAAAATGCAAAAAGATTTCAATACTTATTTGAAGAGTCACTTAGTTTTTATTGTGTCTCAAATTACTTACTAAATACACACAGTGAAATCTGTCTCCACTGCAACATTAATTTGACACTTTTTTTAACCTGACTGCGGCTTTGTAGGCCGAGCCCAATAAAGCGATAGGAGTGCGCGGTTGGAGAGTAGCCTGGGGTAAATCTAGGGAGAAACCTCCGATACGACCACGCGTGTGGTTTGGAACACTGGAATACTCTAAGAGTTAGCTCTCCAGTGAGATTGGTTGAGCGGTTTTAACCGAATCTGAGGTGCGAGTGGAATCGAGCTACTGGGAGTTTTGTCGCTTGAGAAAAGCCCAGCAAGAAACTCAGCTAGGCCCGACCTGGGTGTGACACGTCTACAAAACACCGCCAATGGACCAAAGCCTTTATTAGAAAGAATGAGTGAATGAATGACGCATTTATGTTGAATGATTGGCAGTTTTATTTCGTAATGGCGCCCAATTATGAAGAAAACTATGTTCTCTCCGGTTCTAATTATTTGTCCAAATTGTCGTATAATCGTTTTCGAGTTACGTTAATTAATTTTTGGGGAAAAGATGCCAGTAGTTCCTTAGTTCTATCGCTTATAATATCGTTATGACTATACACATGATGATTCATGTTACAATTTATAACATAGTATGGCTATACTGATAGAAAAACCATCAAATTATCACAATAAATTAAATGAAATCCTAAAAAGATATGGCATTATAAAGATTCGCAAAAATGTATTTGTTTATTCACCAAATGTAAATTGAAAGTTACCAATAGAATTCTCATGTTTCAGTAAAAATGATATTGTATAGCAACTATGTACATAAACGTAATATTTCAGGACTAAAACGGCAAATATCCCTTTTTTCCATACAAAAGCAGTACGAGGCCAACCGAGGTGAACCAGTTTTCAATGCTCGTTAGCTAAGTGTACTTTGCTTCTCATTTTCGTCTTTTGTGTTGCTCTAACGCAGTTGGTCCCATACAAACATTTGATTCGTCTCTAAAAACTGAGAGCCTACTACGAACTTTGAAATCCGAAATTCGCATCGTGCCGTCTCTTTCACTCTCGTGTTATAAACTATATGAGTGAAAGGGACGGCACGATACGAAGTTCGAGTAGGCCCTCTGGTTCGAATGGCATGATTTTTGTCATCTAGCCTATTATCATTATGGCTAGTCTATCATCATCCTCCTAGTGTTTTCCCGGTTTATTATTATTATTATTAAAAATGGGATCGCTCTTGGCCAGCATCTAGCCAGGGGGCAAAGATGAGGCCGACGATGAAGCGAGCTCACCCAGAAGGTGCCTATTCACTCGTGCCTTAAAAAGGTCTAGGTTATATGAGCTCGGAAACACAAACGCCGGCAGAGAATTCCAAACCTTAAAGTGCGCATTATAAAAATTAAAATGATGCAAAGCGCTTGGTTCGAATAAGAGGAATTTCGACCAAGTAAGGATGGTGGTTATCCCCTTAAGAGCCGGGGGTCCTCTTTGATACCTTCCAACCTAGAAGGAAAACAAGAGTCCAACCACGCTAACTCTGCAAGGAATAATTTGGCAAGACTATGCGTTATACGTCATATTTGTATGAAAATGTGACGTTTGGGGTAGTGTTGCCAAATTATTTCAATGCAGCAAAAAGTCACTGTTAAAAAATAGTACATTACTTACCAAGGGCGGTAAAACAAAGAATGTCTCAGATCGCAGGTATTTGGCGCCCGAGCCGAAGGCAAGGGCGATAATTATGCGATCTGAGGCTTTCTTAATTACCGCCCGAGGTAAGTACAAAATTTTATGTCACCCCCTGGCCAGGAAGTGGGATTTCCCGCGCGCGGAGCGTGCAGTAATTGCCACTTTATTGCCAGGTGTGACATAAATTAATATATCTCACACTATCTCCTACGTAAGTTTAAAAAAAAACCATTTGTACAGCCGGTGCTCGAACCTTGACTGGGTTTTGCTCGGCAACAGTGCTAAATATTGTCTATGCTACATTTTATTTTCTTTACAGCACTGATCAACAATGCGTTCAGTCGGGTGTACACTATCTGCGCTTGTCCGTGCACTGTGCCTTTACCACGAGTTTACATGACTGTACTCGCTAGCGACTGCGTAAAAATTTGTATGAGCAAAAGTACAGCGCCTCTGGCGGTTACGCAATAAAACTAAGAATCGGCATACTAAATCGTTTACGCAGTCGCTAGCGAGTACGGTCATGCAAACTCATGGTAAAGGCACTGGTAGGTTCGGCCATTATTGCGCATTGAGGTTGGCAGCGTTGCATTCACTCGGTTGCGGTTTGACAAATGCAAATTGAAGAAAGTACCTACTTGTTTGAAGTTGGTGCTTTATTCTGGAAATGCACAGGGAGTCTACAAGACTACTAATTATTATGGATGCGCCGAATATTCGGTTATTATTCGGTATTCTGCATATTCGGCATGTTTTTGAATGTTCGGTATTCGGCCGAATTATTCGGTTCAGCTGCTGAATATTTACCGAACAATTTTGAGGGATTTTGTTACAAGAGTGTATTAAATAAAATAAATAAATAAAAATAAAATAATTCTTTATTTAGGCAATAATCCCATCACAATTACAATTACAGAAACATAAATTATTAGATATTATTGATTTAGATTATTTGATTATAGTTACTGCTTCGTGATATCAATACTTGACACATTATTAAAAGTGATTGAAATATTTTTTTGTCAATATTTCGCTTTGATAATGAACAAAAATTTTACAAGTCAATTAGTCTCTTTTACAACAATATGTAGATGAAGGAATTACGTTGAACCGAATAATTCGGCTGAATATTCGGTTCGGCTACAGCTGGACCTAATATTCGGCCGAATGATCGTATTCGGTCAAACCCATATTCGGCGTATCTCTACTAATTATTTAGAACACGAATCTATTCCCATTAAAGCACAGAATTGCCAGAGGGTCATATACATTTTTGTATAAGAGCGACAAAACAAAAGTTACATATGTTAGCGATCTATAAAACCAAAGAAGGGTCGTTTAACGCTGATACGTCAGAACATTTTCGGACGAGAATTGTTCAACTGGCATTATGGATGAAACGCGGGTCTTCTGACACTGACAGTTAAAAAAAAAGTTATCCGCGAAAGGAGAGGAAGACTGTTTTTATTATTGTGGGTTGAATTATAAAAAATAAAAGAACATATTGAGATACCTAGTGATTTTAATACATATCATTCGTTGTCCCTCATAGTTTCACTTTTTTCCAGCACAAACCTGTATGATATAACGGTTGTGCCCATACGTCAGACAGACGATTACCCGCCCAAGTTAAGGAGGTAATTTATGGTAAACCGTCAGCCATTTTAAGCAAATCCTCAATTTATCTGCATAAGATCATTCCCGTACCTCGGTGGCATGCGTATAGGATCTCTATAGAAATATTTCTGAGCATAAAAGCAACGTCTTAAAATTAATTTCACGCGCACTTCCTCTTCAATAATTCACTCTTTTCTCGCCCCTATTTATTTAATGTATCATGACCATTACGAATGTCTTTATGCAGACTAGGGCTGTCACAAAATTTATACGTTTAATTATTTATTTGGAGGGGGCATAAGCTGCGACACGTGACCGTGCTATGTTTGACGTTTATGTTTAATTAAAATTGCAATATGTTATTCATTTTGATTGTCAGGATTTGATTAAGAAAAGAAATTCCGTCTTAAACATAAAACGTATTATTACTTTTAATGTTTTGTTGTGTAGTTTTATGACACATATAGAAACTATTTAACGTCTAATAAACGAAGGTGCGCGTACGCAACGCACTTACTCTTTTACAATTTACCTTCAACCCCTTTATTCAATAAAATAACAATTCACTGCTAACTAAAATGTGGTTTGTCCCTTTTCCACAAACACAAATGACAGATAAAGACAAACGAACATTAACAGCATGTTATATAAGACAGGTTTGGTGAACGTTTATGAATAAGGAGGTACTTCGCAGATGTATGCAGGACGGACCAGCCGCGCTGGGCCAGCGTGGGGACTACTGCCCAATCCCTCTCATCAATAAAAGTTGGCCTGTGCCCAGCAGTGTGACGTTTATAGGCTGATGGTGATGATAACGAACTAGGGTAAACGTCCGAATGCTGGACTACACTAAACACTTTCTTCCTTAATTCATATAACAAGAGAAGGTTCACTTGTTTCAACTGTTAAGAATTAAGGTGTCGAATATTGGCACAACCGGGAAAAACGCTGGGAGAGTAGGTATATGATAATATACGTTTCCTGTTAGTTAAGATTAAATGTACCTATATGTATAATTGTATGTATGTAGTTGTTTTTAGTAAGTTATATTTCTATTTGTATTTTTCTTCTTTTATTTTTTGTGTGTGTAATATGTATCACGTGTTGAATTTATCTGTAAGTGATATATATATTTAATAAATAAATAAATAAATACTGCGCCAGATACGGCAATCTGGTACATAGGTTAGTAGTGTGGGTGACACGACCTTGGACATCAGCCTATCAATGGTATGCAGAAGTGTGTGTGTCGTCGACAGTGACGTCACGGTGTCAGAACAAATCCTAAGACCTTGTTTTCATAGATCTTGGGAGAGTATATAAAGTAAGCCATTATAGAGTCCGACACGTATTAATCCGTACGTTTCAATTACCACGTGGAATTTTTATTTCAATTTTATGTAATCGACGAATACTAAAACAATAAGATTGAAATTTGTAGTTTCAATCAGAGTTGGGCAAAAATTAACTTGAATAAGAATAAGAATAAAATCAGAAGTTTTATTCTTATTCCAATTGATTTGAATAAGAATAATTCTTGCACCCCTGTTATTTAAAATAAAATGAACTAGAATAAATCATGCAACTTTTATTTTAAATAAAGAATAAAAAAACTGAATAATTATCTTAGAAAAGGGATCATTCTAAATAACTTTTTATTTAATTAAAATGTTATTTGGAATAAAGTTAACTTTGTAGTAAAATAAGTACAAAGATACTCTAGAAATTGAACAGCGGAACTCTTTGATTGCTAAATGCATATGTTTTGCGTATTAACGTATTTTTTGTTTTGGCGAATCTTTTAACTAAATTACACCGTATTATTATTTTGCATTTGTATCATTATCAAATTAAAAACAACACGTGTAACAAAACTATGTGACAGTGGTATTGTCTTGTAATAATGTAAAGGAGGTACTAGTATTAGACTACTATGTAGTACCTCTACCTTATACCTACAATTTTTTATGTCGTATTTGTCCCGGGTACCTAGACTGCACTTTTATTCTTGCAATATTATTTAAAATAAAAAATCATAATTAAATTTATTTGACTAAGAAGAAGTTATCTTCATTCAATTTTCTCACGTACGAATTATTCGCGACCAAATTTATTTGAATAATTTCGATGGGAATAAAATCAATATGATTTTATTCTTACGAATTCTTATTCAAATAATGATTTTATTCTTGTGTGCCCAACACTGATTTCAATATCCGCTTGAAAACGCGAGCCACCATTTTTGTGACGTCATAAGGAACGTAGTGCTTGTGACAAAATCGCAGTTCAACAGTTATCAAGTACTATTGCATCTGCCCATGTGGGTAGTTGTGTTTTTGTTAATTATTTTAAGTTACATTGTTGCGTTATTACTGTTTTTTCTTATGTCGATCGATTCGAATCGATTATCGTTCTTTCGTAAAACATATCGATTATCGAAAAAACCTTATGCGATTTTTATTGGCCGCACCTCTAATGTTGTCTGTCACAGGTGTCAAATACAGAACCGTTAAGTCGGATGTACACAAATATCTACGTGGAAAGAGAATTACACCCAACGTACAGGACGCAGTTATGCGTTAAAGGGAGAAAGACATATTTTCATGTACGTTGTGCCACCATTGCCCTTTATAGTGTAGTTGACGTCAAAATTGACATCCGTAATAGCGGCATTCGTTTTGCATTTTTTTAGCACAGATAAAATATGCATGAATTTTAAAAGTAAAATATAAAATTTGTTTTAAATGATCATGACTTTATATCAACACAATTCGACTTCCTATAACTAAATTTATGTTATTACTGTTTTATTGTTCATTTTTCATACGTTCACTAAAATACCCCATTAATACTATCGAAGTTTCATTAGATGACATGCTAGGTACGTAAGGTAAAATACGTTCTTTAAAAGGCCTTATAAGTTTTTAAATGTTTTGATATCAAATTATGACAAAAGTATTGATAATACCAATAAATTGATTAAAGGATACGATAATTTTATTAATGTTTTAAATAGTAACATAGCCATTTTTTTATTTTATTTTGCGTATTACAATTTAAGCGGAAAAATACAGTTTATAGCTTGAAAATGGTCAATTTGGAGTGATGTTTAAAACGATATTTCTTAAAGAAAAAACCAAAAAATACATTTAAAATTTATGTCATTAGGTCGCAATAGTCCTGTTATAGATAGTAACACTGACAAAATGTCAAGATACGTGTCAATGCAATCAGAAAATCGTCAAATAGATGAGCGTTTTTTACCTAACAAGGACTCTTAACTAAAAAATCTATTTGTATATTCACAAGTAGTTTACTGACACAATACCTCTCATTACTTCACATATGTACACACTCGTATAGCTTGTATATGTAACTTACACTTACAAGGCCGGAGTCAATTAAATCCTTCAGTAATTTTACACTGCGCTATTGAAGCACAAAACGTAACATAAACCCACGGTATAGTACACACAGTCCATACAGAGGGCGCGCTCATGGTTTATCCACACGCGTGGTCGTGCCGGAGGTTTTACCCTGGAATTTCTCCAGGCTACTCTCCAACCGCGACACGACCACGCGTGTGGTTTGGAACACTGGAATACTCAGAGTTTGCGCTCCAGTGAGATTGGTTGAGCGGTTTCAACCGAGTCTGAGGTGTGGAATCGAGCTACTGGTTATTTTGTCGCTGGTTCACTAAAACTAGCCTAGCTGAGAAGAGTCCAGCAAGAAACTCAGCTAGGCCCGACCTGGGTCGGACTGGCTCTACTCGGTATGCGGCGGTACTGGGACGAATAGGGACTATAAGTGTCAGTGTTGTTGCGATCGCGCGGTGGACGTCCCTGCAGGCGTACCCAATATCGATGATCCTTCTGTGCCTTGTGTTCTGTACCCCTACTGAACGGGGCAAAACAATCCGATCGGATTCCGCGACAAAGAATCTGCAATTCCAACACCAGAGGGCAGCACCCCAGTTAATTAAATGCCTCGAATACTCCATTATTAACTGCGACAACCCTATTCAAAAGCACTACATACCGTGCAGTTGAATAATATCACATCCTTATTTAACCCGCTACGTTTGATAAAGACGGAAAACTTAGGGTTGTACGTCTATGGTACGTAGTTCTCAATGACATTTGATACTGATACATGAACTTTAACACAGCACGGAGTAATGAGAAGGGGACAACCCTAGTTTTTGTTAAGTTTGTGTGCAAACAAAAGGGTTTGTTTTATGTTTAATACTTTTTGTGATTAATTATTAATTAATGTTTGTATTTTGGCTTAACACATCCGTACTCATATGTCTCCAAATTTCAATTGCAAGTGGTAAAAACGGAGACAAAATATGGATTTAAAAGTTTAGAATGAGCCCATTTATTGACAACAGAAAATTAGCTAATTATAACATCATTTTTGCCATACCATCAAAATATACGTAAATTTATACTAATTTTAATACTGCTTGTGAAATAATAGTTGGAGGTTTTGTGCCCATAGGAAAGGGTAAGCTTAAAATTACTCGAGTCTTATTTTATTTTTTTGTTACAATGTATTTACACATGTTCAAATACATTTTAATGTTTTTACAATGTATTTGCACTGTGTTGAGAGCGAGGGACCTAAATTTATCCCTTCTGCTGTCATGACAGTGAATTCTCAAATTTCATAAAGGGTCGGCAACGCGTAGGTGACTCCTTTGGAGTTGCGGGCGTCTATAGGCTGCGGTGGCCGCTTACCATCAGGTGGACCGTACGCTTGTTTGCCACCATCGTTTTATAAAAAAAAATCATATTACCCCACGCTTCCGCCTGCGATCTTAACAAAACACGAGCTGTCATAATTTGAACAACACTCAAAATTTGGTTATACTAACCCAAAATCTTCCAGTGCTTAAAGTCTTAAATCTATTAAGGGGCAAAATGCGAACGGGGGAAAAAACCAGCCGGGGTAAAATTCGGTCATAGCACCCGAGCCATTCTACTTTTTCATAACCAGTTTTCTATTACAATCTATGACATGTATTGAATTCATGTATAGTAATAAGATTTCGAACCAGTACCTGAACCCAGTAAAAGTAATTTATAGGTACAAATACTATATTAACATATTGCTGTAAAACACAGTGGTAAAAATCGTTTTTCGATACAAATGGTGAGACATACAAGAACCACTGAGTTCGGTATTTACCAAAACTATCAGAAGCGATACTCTAATTAAACCTGTTTCTAAATAACAATACAAAAATATGAAGTGAGGGCCAAGTACAGTCAAACCTGGATAAGTGAGAACTGGATAAGTGAGAAAACTCTATAAGTGAGAGTAATAGCCAGGACCCGTCATTTTACGCTCCCAAAACCTCTATTAGCGAGAAACAGAAACCTTTGTAAGAGAGAGTTGTTTTTCCCTCATAGACCTCCGTAAGTGAGACTGCTACTTATCTATATACCTCTATAAGCGACAGTCGAGCTTTATTTACAAATTTAACATGTGCTATTTTATGACTCATTCTTAACTTTCGTGGAACTTCCTACCATTGTTTTTGTATTCTCGTCAATATTATTCCTATTCTATTTCGTGGAACTAAATAACTTTATTGTTATTATTTTATCGCATTCTTTTCAAATGGACACGTGTGCCTGTGTACCGTCCTGTTTGTCAGACTTACTCAGTTTATAGTTTTCAATTGCGAAGGAAAGTTCTGTTCTGCATCATGTCAAAACGGAAAATTAAAGTACTGTCATTAAGTGATAAACTTAAAATAGTGAATGCGTTTGAATCCGGAAAATCGCGAAATGAAATTCAGAGGGAGTTTAATTTACCAGAATCCACCTATTATAAAATTATTAAATCAAAAGACTCTATAAAGTCTGAGTGCTCTGATGGACATGGAAATATTAAGAGGACTAGAGTTTCTGAATTTCCCAATATCGAAAAGTGCCTTTTGGAATGGACAAAACAAACTCTCGATAAGAATATCCCCATAGATGGACCTTTGTTGAAAGAAAAATCAAAAGAGTTTGCTACAAAACTGGGAATCCAGAACTTTTCTGCTAGCAACGGCTGGTTAGAGGGTTTTAAAAGGCGTCATGACATAGCTTTCAAAAAAGCAGCTGGAGAAAGTAAATCTGTGGACCAAGGTGTGTGCAACCAGTGGACTGAAGATCTGCCAAATCTTTTAGAAGGGTATGAACCAGACGATATTTACAACGCGGATGAAACTGCTTTGTTTTTTAAGTGCCTTCCGGATAAAACATTTACGTTTAAAGGCGAAAAATGCCATGGAGGAAAACAAAGCAAGGAACGCCTTACACTTCTCCAGTGTGTAAACATGAGTGGTACGGACAAACTCCCACTTCTTATCATCGGGAAATCAAAGCGACCTAGATGTTTTAAAGGTGTCAAGACTCTACCCGTTGATTATGCCAATAATACAAAGGCTTGGATGACCAAGATATTATTTAAAGATTGGTTGAAAAAAGTTGACAAACAAATGAAGATAAACCGAAAAAAAATTCTGCTATTCATTGACAACTGTGCTGCCCATACGGACTTACCAACACTTGCAAACGTAAAAGTAATGTTTTTACCTGCTAACACCACTAGTAAACTTCAACCATTAGATCAAGGCATCATTCACACTTTTAAACGCTTTTATCGCAGAGAAGTCGTTAAACATATTCTTACGAGTCTGGAAGAAAACAGTAGCCCTGACATTAACGTACTTCTAGCTATGAAATTTGCTAGAAAAGCATGGTACTTAGTCAGTGACGTTACTGTCAAAAACTGCTTCAAGAAAGCTGGGTTTTGGAAAAGTACAGATGAACAAGGCCTGCCAGAGGAAAATGATGCTGAAATTGGACCTAGCAACGAGGAATGGACTAAGCTTGTGTCTCACGAATCCAATATGTTAATGCCGAGCTTCGACGATTTCGTTCAAATTGACGACGACGTAACTACCGCTGGAGAACTAACCGACGACGATATCGTTAAGAATTGTGTGAACACCTGTATTGCTGGAAATGACAGTGAAGACGAGGCACAGATTCCGGAAACAGAAATAAAGATCATTCCAATGAATCTAGCTTTGAATGCGTTGGAGACGGTGCATCAGTACTTTGAATACGCGGCGGTTGTTGATCAAGCAATATTTGACAAAATTTATGAGTTAGAGAAAAACATTCAAAATACAAAAACAGAAACCCAAACGAAATTGACGGATTTTTTTGAGTGCAAATAAGTTCTAAATAAAATAAAATTACATAGTACATGAATTTTTGTTTTGTTTTCGTAAGCATTTAAAAATATATACTTATGTACATAATATATGTTGTGCATATCATGCACATAATTTTATCATAATAAATATTTACTACATTCGTACTTGCTGTGACTTGTTATTGCTGCGTACCCCTATAAGAGAGAAACGCTACCCATGTACCTGCATTAGCGAGAAACTCGGGTTAGTGAGAAACCTCTATAAGCGAGAATGAGATTGTGCTCCCTTGAACTCTCGCTTATCCAGGTTTGACTGTATTCCAAAATCTACATTTAAGAATAAAGTGTCCGAAAATTATGTACATGAAAAAGAAGAATGGCCCACCCATCTAATAAATCTAATCTAGATCATTTTAAAGGTATCTATAGTACCTACACTTACCAGTCACCTTCAGTCTAATTGATAAAGTTTCCGGCCGTTGTCCGTCGGCGATTCCTTTTAATCTAGAGCAGCAACTATTCATTTTCGTATTGTGATCGTTGTATTACAGTTTAATTGTTAATATAATCCGATGCAAAGCAACATGTTCGCAGTTCGCTCGCGGCACAAAATCGCAATTTCCGCCCGTCGCTCACAGCCCCTAAGAACCAACAGCTGCATTCACAAAGCATCGCCTCGCGGGACCAGCATAAATCGGACTTACAATCACACCGCCTGAAAATCGATTTTCTGCAAGAACTTGCACACAATTGCCTTTACATTCAATCTAAATAACGCATCAAGCTCAAGGTCACCCAAAGAGCAATGGAAAGAGCTATGCTCGGGGTTTCTCTGCGTGATAGAATTAGGAATGAAGCTATCCGTAGCAGAACTGGGGTCACCGACATAGCCTTCAAAATTGCGAGACTTAAGTGGCAGTGGGCAGGGCACATTGCTCGCAGGACTGACGGTCGATGGGGCCAGAAACTGCTTGAGTGGCGTCCACGCACCGGAAGACGAGCTGTCGGTAGGCCTCCGACAAGGTGGAGTGATGACCTGGTGAAGGTCGCGGGAATCCGGTGGAAACGAACGGCACAGGACCGGTCTAAATGGCGAGCCTTGGGGGAGGCCTATGTTCAGCAGTGGACGTCTTTCGGCTGAAATGATGATGATGATGATGATGAAATAACGCATTAATTGTAATTTTGCTGATATCGGAAACTTAAATTGTACTCTTGATTATTGTTATACTAACCTTTTTTTTTTCGACGGGGGAAAATCCGTTATGGATACCTCCGCACCGTGGGGGCGGCGCGGTGGTTATGTCGGACTTGCACCGACTAAAAACCCCCGCTTGTCCTCCTCAACCCATTCCGGGCGGCTCTGGGATCTCCTACGGAACGCACCAGTGCTGCCCTAGAGTATTATTATACTAACCTGATATCTTAACTTAATGATGTTGCACACCTGTTATTGAGATACAGGCAGAACTTGCGTCATCTAACTTTATGTTCTTATTAATGTATTAGCTTAGTATCTTGTTGGTGTGTCAAATAAAATAAATAAATAAATTACATACATTGCGGGACTGCAGAATACTGAAGTAAAACGAGTACGATCTAAGTTTGCAGTGTAATCAGAATTGCATGCATGTTTCATTACATTGCTACCTATAAGGCTACCGAGGTGCGATCAATACGATAAAACCCTGAAATGTAATGAAAATTCACTGAAAATTGCACGCAAGTTCTTGCTTAGGTGTCTTACTCCTTAGCGTCGGACTAGCGACCCCGGTTGAGGTCATTCCTTTCGACGTTTCAGATCACACAACATCATTTTTCGTAAGTACGATCGACAAAATTGAATCATAACCCAACATAAGGTCATTTTGCTAAGTCATTTAAATACTACTGTAGCATTTTAATTTTGTACTATTTTTACTGTTATTTTATATACATTGTATATTGTTTTGAAAAAATGACACCTCGCCGAGTTTCTTACGCCGGTTCTTCTCGAGGCAGAGGTTTATTTTATGAACCGGTGGTAGTTTTTTTTTGACATTCATAAGTGCATGTAACATACCTAAATTGAAGAATAAATGATTTCATTTCATTTCATTTCACTAGTAGGTTGAAATTCGCCTACATTTCTGTGGTAACGAACTTATCATTTTATTAGACACTGACATTTAGGGTGGGTTGCACCAAACCGTCTGTAATCGTAAGCGGTGTTTACTTAATGCATTGAGTATGACAAGGAACTATTAGAACTGAAAACGAAGGATCTCCTTCTCTGTCACTTGTATATTCAAGTGCGACAGAGAGGCAGACTTCCTTTCCTGCCTCCACCGCCCGCCGGCCATAGTCGCCTGGTTGGTAGCGCGGCGTATAGCGCAGCATACAGCTTGTACATGAATGCCGCGGCAATGAGTTTAGTCATGTACGAATATGTACCCCCCATGCAATTTTGAAGGAAAACTTACAAAACTAAAGTAGTCATGCATTGTTGAATGTAACATAAGAAAAGCACTTAGAAAAGCAAACTTTCGTACAATTTCCATTGATTACTTCAGATAATGTTATTAATAAACATACTATTTAAATAAGTTTGTGAACTTTTAAGTGACGACCTCTTTAGCCTAGTTGGTAGTGACCCTGCTTACGAAGCTGGAGGTCCCGGGTTCGAATCCCGATCGGGGCATGTATTTGTATGATGTACACGAATATTTGTTCCTGGGTCATGGATGTTTTCTATGTATTTAGGTATCTATTTATCTATATAAGTATGTATATCGTCACTTGGTACCCATAGTACAAGCTTTGCTTAGTTTGGGACTAGGTTGATTTGTGTAAAATTGTCCCCAAATATTTATTTATTTATTTATATTTATATTGTATTGTTCTTAATAAAATACCTCTTTCATCATTGAATATAACCAAAACAAACCAAAAAGTCACGTCCGACTCTCATCGAATTGATAGAATATAGGAAACAACCAAATGCACCCGAATCGCTCCGCAGTGCATTAAGGAATACGTGCCGTCTGTACGTGACGAGAAATGTGGGATATTTTATGAGGGTACATATGAAAACATTGAAGGCGAAGTTTATATGAACGCAGGGACTGTCTGGCAATTGAAATTTGGAGTTAACCATAGGCGGTTCTGCACGTGAAATTACGTGAGAGTCAGGATGGCGGGTGTACCTAAACAAATATGTAAATAAAGTGTACCAAAAATTTGTACTAAATTTGTACTATTTTGTACCACTTTAGAAAAAAATTGTACCCTTCCGTATTTAAAGTTATTACAAAGTGAAGGTACACCCGCCATCCTGACAGTCAGGATGGCGGGTGTACCTGGGAAAAGTATGATCCTACCAATTATCAACCAATGTTAATATCTCAATTTTTTGTACCAAATTTGTACTCAAATATACAGTAAAAACTTCCGCCATCTAATTCGTAGTTTGCGAGTTTTACACATTTGATGATTTTCTACTGCTGGGTAATACGGTTATTTTAAGTAATGAATGTATGGGAAAATCTAACAATTAATAAAGTATTGAAACTTGTGTGACATGATACCTTTGGGTGTAGTCTTCAAAACTGACAATTCTCCCGTCCCTTCCCAGTTTATTAATTTGTTTGACATCCCCATACATGTATTACTTAGAATAACCGTATTGCCCAGCAGTAGAAAATCATCAAATGTGTAAAACTCGCAAACTACGAATTAGATGGCGGAAGTTTTTACTGTATATTTGAGTACAAATTTGGTACAAAAAATTGAGATATTAACATTGGTTGATAATTGGTAGGATCATACTTTTCCCAGGTACACCCGCCATCCTGACTGTCAGGATGGCGGGTGTACCTACACTTTGTAATAACTTTAAATACGGAAGGGTACAATTTTTTTCTAAAGTGGTACAAAATAGTACAAATTTAGTACAAATTTTTGGTACACTTTATTTACATATTTGTTTAGGTACACCCGCCATCCTGACTCTCACGAAATTACATGCGTCAAATTGGTAACGTAATGGGAGCGCTCGTGGCCCAGCGGCGCCTGCGTACCGCCTGTGGTATGCGAGGTTAAGCAGCGTCGGCCCAGGTCAGTTATTGGATGGGTGACCGCTTTTAGTGGTCATTAACTGAGACGTTAACGGTCCCGTGCTTTACCAGGCACTAAAAGCCGTTGATTCCGGCTGCTGTCTAAGATAGCAGTCGTTAAGCCAAGTTAGAGGCCTTCAAGCGGCTTGAGAACTTCTAACAGTCAAGTTGCCCACTCACTTAACAAGCCTTATCCAATAAGGCCTGATTTCCCCTCGGGTTGGAAGGTCAGATGGCAGTCGCTTCCGTAAAAACTAGTGCCTACGCCAAATCTTGGGATTAGGTAGCGGACCCTGGGCATCCTTCAGGATGCAACTGTACCGGGATAACGCTGGGATGATGGTGATGAAATTGGTAACGTAATGTCGCACATAAACGTATATACGTACGCACATACGCACGTACGTTCAGATTTTATTCGAAAATGATAATTTAATATTTATAATGAATATGATGATAATGTAATATTTGTACATACATTACAGTCACCCTTACAAAAACAATTAAAGTTTCTAGCCCCTAAGGAAAATACGAATACATATTACTTAGGTATGAATACATTTTAATTTGACCAATCAAAATACTTCACCATATTAAATCCACCAATCAGAAAACACATCGACAGCCAGTCGGAACGTTGGGTTCTTTTTGGTACATACTTTGTTCAACTAATTTCACTATTAAAAACATTAGGTCTTTTATCGTCCCTATTTCAACTACTATGTATCTGAGACAACACAATTTAAAAAAAGATGCCGCTATATTCTCTTCGTTCGGGAAAAATAACCATCTCGTTTTAATATAACTTCTTTTAGACCCTTGTCATACAATCTACTGTAAGTACAATTTTGTGCGGCGCGCTTCTACTAACCTAAGTACCTATTTAATTAATTGTTGTTATTATAGAAAATTAACTAGATTAAGGGTCGGTTGTGAATACACTTTAATTACGATTAGATATAATTTAGGAACAAAAACAAAACGAGATCTTATTAACTACCTAAACCTAACCTAAACTAAAGGCCTTAACTGTATGGGCATGGGTCGCCCAAGTCGCTGCCACTGGGCAGAGTTCCCATAAGGCTGGCCGCGTTGCCTCCCTGAATGGCAATGCCAATTCGCTGCGCGAGGAACGAGCCAGCCCTACGGTCACCTGAGGACCGGATAAGCAAATATGGCGCCGGCAGCTGTCATCCCATAGAAACTTGTCAAACTTTGCATACAATCAGATTTTAACGAACACCGCTTACGATTACAGACGGTTTTGGTGACAGGAAATGACTGGCAACTGAAATAATAAATACTGCAAAAATTCAGTAAAATATGGTTTTAAACACTAAGTACATTCTACATTTCTCGCTAGTAGGTAGGTAGATATACACCTACCGCGGCTTCTCTTGCGAGCAAGATCTGTAGGATGTACTTAGGGTGGGTATAGACCTGCAGTCTACGTTCAGTATATTCTAATGGTGGTTTTCCAGTGAGTGAACGTGATTACAATAGTGCTCTCAGTAACGTCGTTAGACTAGCGTTTGCTGCGGCTGCGCCCGTCTCGAGTGGCTAATTAGTGGGGCTTTGTTATCTTCGGTTCCTTGAACATTGCCTTTTAAAGACTATTAAAGACAAGCGCGATGTTACGGCGCATTGATACGATCTGCAAAGATTTTGATGATGTATATCCTCCTGGGGTTCAAAGTGATAATACTAGGACAAAATCAGTTTGCAGTGAAAGCCCAAGTATTTTAACAGAGAGTTGGAGCAATGACCCACTGTGATAGTACTAGAACAAAATATACGGTTAACCAGATATGAACAATTTTTGGTCCGGCCGTTCAGTACTTTATTAATTAGTTCTAATATTAGGACATTGGGTCTTCCTCGGAAGTACCGTCTTCGAAATTGGGTCGTAGGAGGATATATTATGGGGAAAGGTAAGCGTGGAACAAACACTTAACACTTTTAGATATTTTATTAGAGTATGTACAGGATTTATATAGGTTAAGTTTTAACCCAAAGTATAATGATGTCTTTTAGGAACAGCGGTTCAATCGAGAATGCCCGCTACCCCCCGACACGTTTATTTATACCCTTCAATTAACAGTGTTGCGAACGCAACTCTTATTTAATTTTATACATATGTAATAACTTAGTATGCAGTAGCAAAACGCGCCCGTCTGGCACGGTTAGTATAAGAGCGGCTTTTTTAAAGCCACCAATAGCAACGCTTCACATACGCTTTATCACTACCATTGTAACGTACGTTAACTCAAATTATCAAATCTTGCTCGTCATTACCTATTCTTTGTTCTTACATACAACCACTTCTGCACATACCTCTTTGGCCAAGCTATTTTGTAAATCAGCACCTATTGAAATTATACAGTCAACTTTACATCGAAGTTTTATTTGAGTCGTCGAGTTCCATCATCACCGGCACCGGCGTCTACAACAGTGACCAATTTGAATACTTATTAATATCACTTCTATACACACATCTTTATTTAAATTTTAAAATAAGCCAGAAAACTCTTAGTTAAAATCTGTAATAACAACTGTAAACTTTTGTCAAATCATTAAACAACATTAAATACCTAACAAATGAAACGGACATCCGGCTAAACCTTACAATATAGGTGAGGAGCAAATAAATCGTTCCAATCTAGTATCTAGAAGAGGACTAATGCGACCTAAGGTTATAAATTTTTAATGCATTTTTGGGACTTTCATTAAGAAATATCGTTTCAAACATCACTCAAAATCGACCATTTTCAAGCTAAAAACTGCGTTTTTCCGCTTAAATTAGAATACACACAATAAAATCAAAAAACGGCTATGTTACTATCTAAAACTTTAATAAAATCATCGTATCCTTTAATCACTTTATTGGTGTTATCAGTACTTTTGTCATAATTTGAAATCAATACATATTAAAACTTATAAGGGCTCTTAAGACTGAAAGTCCTGCATTTGTCTCTCGCTATGTAAACAGCGAATCCTCAAATGAATAAAGGGTCTGTATCGCGCTTGTGACTCCACTAGAGTAATATCTGCAGCTTAGCACATGCATGGAAATATCAACGTATTAAAAACCGGGCAAGTGCGAGTCGGATTCGCGCACGTAGGGTACAATATCTATAAAAACGGCAAAAAAATCACGTTTATTGTATGGGAGCCCGCTTAAATATTTATTTTATTCTGTTTTTAGTATTTTTTGTTATAGCGGCAACAGAAATACATCATCTGTGAAAATTTCAACTGTCCAACTATGAGATACAGCCTGGTGACAGACGGACAGCGGAATCTTAGTTATAGGGTCCCGTTTTACCCTTTGGGTACGGAACCCTAAAAAACAATCAACGGACGTATTCGTTGTTGTTATATTTTTAATTATCCAATACTGAATCTGACTTCCGTTCGCGCTAATTGGAAAGCAGTGCCAAAGGATGCCGACAAATCACTTTCAGCTAGATTTTTATCTAGGCAGGAAACTTTCTAGACATCAGATTTGCATCCAAGCATAAATTTACAAGTACTGTAGGTATTACATGCCAGAAATCAATGTCAGAAGATTTTATTTTCAAATAAAAATAGTTTTAACGCCGCCAATACCATTGCTTGAGAAGGACAGAAATATAGTCGTGATTAAAGGTAACTAACAATACAACAATACAAATACTCTTTATTGCCTCAATAAAAATACAAAGCAGGTCAGAAACATAAGCGAGATATAAGCAGACAGGGCTCGGAACCGATTTTTACAATTTTGGAAATATTTCCTAAAGTACTTCTCATATCTCCATTTTTATTTTAAATTCTCAAGCCGCCCGGAGGCCTCTAACTTGTTAAGATTGCTAACTTAGACGGCAGCCGGGATCAACGGCTTACTAGGTAAGCGTCTAATATTAAAAAATAGCAATTAAATACTATCGCGATGAAAGTGTTCCACGCGGACGAAGTCGCGGGCAAAGGCTCATCATCATCATCATTCAGCCGGAAGACATCCACTGCTGGATATAGGTCTCCCCCAAGGAGCGCCACAGCACACGGTCGCGAGCCACCCGCATCCAGCGACTCCCCGCTGCCTTGACCAAGTCATCAGTCCACCTAGTGGGAGGCCGCCCAACGCTCCGTCTTCCCGTGCGAGGCCGCCACTCGAGAACCTTTCTTCCCCAACGGTTATCGGTTCTACGAGCAATGTGGCCCGCCCACTGCCACTTCAACTTGTAGATTCTCAGAGCTATGTCGGTAACCCTCGTTCTTCTGCGGATCTCCGAGTTTCGGATCATGTCCCGCAGAGAAACTCCAAGCATAGCTCTCTCCATCGCACAGGCAAAGGCTAGTCGTTTATAATTAAGATCGTTACGGTTGTGAAACAGGTCAACTGCAGTTCGATCTCCGATTTAACTTTAACGACAATGCGCCGAGATTTACGGCTCCTCGTTCTATTGGTTAGAGCTGGGTCGTTTCGACTTTTCCGTGAAACGAAACGTAACCGTTTTCTTTATCACAAAACTGAGGGGCTACCGCGAACCACAAACGAAGTTTTCCCTCTCTGTCTCACTTATATGCAAACTTGCAAGTCCGACAGAGAGGGAAAACTTCGTTTGCTGTTCGCAGTAGCGCCCCTGTTGTTTGCCTCTACTCATTGTGTTTTTGTACTGTACTATGTCCTTTAATTGAGGTGTGCAATAAAGAGTATTTGTATTGTACTGTTTTGAGAAATAGATTCAAAAGTAACTGATTTCTCCGAGCGTCGCCGATTGTAACGAAATGAAACGAAACTACTGGTACAAACATACAAAACGACTTTTAAAATAAGTTTTCGAGTTGCGTTTTGAAGTGGTTTCTCCATGTATTGCGTTTTTACGGTTTGCCAGTTTCGTTTTTTTTTCGAAACGGGTATGTACGTGAGTTTGGTTTTGTGTTGCGTTTTTTTACGTTTTACAATCAGTTATCGAGTTGCGTTTTCACGTTTTGCGTTGCAACACTTGGAACTGTAGAATCATTTTGTGTCGTCTCCTTGTCATCGTTTTTATAGAAGCAGTTTTAAGTTCTAGCAAGAAACTGTTTCTCCGTTATTGTACGAGAAACTGTTTTTCGATACGCTTACCGTAAATAACGCCCAGCTCTAGTGGGTACCGGCCCGTTGGGAAATACGATTAATTATGAACAGTCTACAAGCAGGTCAAGTTAAGACAAATGCTGGAATGAAGAATAAGTCAATGTGTCATATTATTATTAAATTTAAGGCCGTGCAACGAGAAATATCGCGTTCTTTGAAATGCTGTTCTGACGAGACAAGGAAACTATAAGAATTGATTTTCAGATATGTGATTCTTAACTATATGATTGTGTTTCTGACAATAAATAAAATAAAATAAATAAATAAATATTTTTGGACAATCTTACACAAATCAACCTAGTCCCAAACTAAGCAAAGCTTGTACTATGGGTGCCAAGTGACGATATACATACTTATATAGATAAATAGATACTTAAATACATAGACAAAATCCATGACTCAGGAACAAATATTCGTGTTCATCACACAAATACATGCCCTGACCGGGATTCGAACTCGGGACCTCCAGCTTCGAAGGCAGGGTCACTACCAACTAGGCTAAAGCGGTCGTCAATTGCCGAAACATGATTGCTTAAAGTTTTCTATATATAAATAAATTCAAAGTTGAGTCTTTATTTTATATTTTTACTCAGCCTACTAAAACAACGCATTATTAAACGCCACATTTAAGTTAATATGATGTTATTTTGCCTCATCTAAACTCTGTCAAGAGGAAATTTAATGAAACTGCACACAGTCAGATATTTATCGAGATTTGTCTAAAAAATCCATTCCCGAAGAATGTTGCATCCCGTTTTGTCGTGCCCGAAGGATATAAGCGTGTCTCCTTTACGAGAGGGCGGCTGACCGAATCGAGGCATCCTCTTAACATTTACAAATGTATTTCTGAGGTAAATGTCCCGGTGTTCGGCACCTTAGTGCTCTGGGACCTTTACCTTTCTCTAACCTTCCTTGCAACTGCATTGACGAAAGAAAGAGGTAGCTGTTTGAACTCTAAAAACTCCCTGATAAAGTCTAAAGTATAAGCATAAATTCAAAAGTCTACCAACAAACAAAACATTACCTAAAATAATATTCAAATAAATAACGAGCCGAAAAGGCTGGTGAAATGAAAGTCAATTTCCCCAAACGCAATATTTCTCACGGGATACAAGTAGATAAGAAAGGTACAATTTGAAGAGGATCCGAGGGCAGTCGATGCTCAGGGCTGCGTTATCTCGTGTATGCGCTTTCGCCCAAAGAGTATGTAGTTGAGAGACCATTCAATACCTCCCTTGTAGTGTCAGTGGAAAGGAAACAGTTGTGGGGAGCCACACTCGCTGTCATTGTGATCGACCGGCCGGGGCCGGGGGGCCGATTAGTTAACTGGCAGGATTGATTTTTTACGACTGGGCCCTTTTGCATGATAATAGACTTGTTAAAATAAGCGCGGTCTCGCTAACAAACTGTCATATCAGTTTGGCGAGTAAAATTGAAATTGGAAACTTTATGTACCTTTTTGAAAAAAAAATTTGAGCTTGACTGTGGTTTTATAGGCCGAGCCCAATAAAGCCATAGGAGTGCGCGGTTGGAGAGTAGCACGGGGAAAATTCAGGGGAAAACCTCCGGCACGACCACGCGTGTGGTTTGTCACTGGAGCGGTTTCAACCGAATCTGAAGTGTGAGTACACTACTAACCGATGTATCAGATTGTCATACCTGGCGCAATATATTATTGTATAATAATAAAATAAAATAAAATTCGTTTATTATCAGACATCAGTGGTCCTTAGGTAGTTAGTAAATAAAAATACTTCATCTATGTTAGAGATAATAATTTACAATTTAGCAATGTGAGAGAGTCTAACGGATCATTTTTTTTAGTAAATTAATAAAACATAAGATTATACCCCACCTGGTCTGGTTCAACGAGGCGCACACGTATATGGGGTACATGGGTACGTACTTAGGGTGCGCTGACATAATAAAAAGGTTATTTTGTCAGCGCACCCTAAGTTAAATTGATAGGTAGAAAACGGTTTACCGAAACGGTATAAATTTAGGTAGATACAGAGCGTTTTGTGAGCAGTGTCCCTTCTATGCTTACTTGTTTATCATTGAGCCCACGTCGGGGGTGTAGAGGAATGATTCCGGAGATTTGATGTATTTACGACCCGAACGGACTTTTACTGCTTTTTTACGCTTTTCAATCGCGACCCCTGCGGCCCCCGTGACCCCCTCATGTAGGATCTAGTTAAGTACGTTTAGATGATTTATTGATTATTGAATGGTTTGAGGGTTGTTTGATTCCTTTAAATAAGGGTAAGCTTTTGAGAAACACGTTTATTTATGGTATGGCTTTTGATAAATAGAGTTCTTCGGTCGGTGAAAGAAAACATCGTGAGGAAAGGAAACCAATTTAATCCTAACAAGGCCAAGTTTACTCATACTCTTTATTGATAATATTGTTAAATATAACATGTCATAACTGCTGTCACCGACATTGCGAGACTTAAGTGGCAGTGGGCAGGGCACATTGCTCGCAGGACTGACGGTCGATGGGGCCAGAAACTGCTTGAGTGGCGTCCACGCACCGGAAGACGAGCTGTCGGTAGGCCTCCGACAAGGTGGAGTGATGACCTGGTGAAGGTCGCGGGAATCCGGTGGGACCGAACAGCACAGGACCGGTCTAAATGGCGAGCCTTGGGGGAGGCCTATGTTCAGCAGTGGACATCTTTCGGCTGAAATGATGATGATGATGATGATGAACATGTCATATTGAAATTTTGTATATATACAGGTGTAACAAAACTAGTGAGGTCCGTTTAAGGGCATATTCGGTATCGTGTTCTGATTAGGAAAAAGTAGAAGATAATTTTTTTGACGTAATAAATTTTTGCCTTCGTATGGACAGTTGGCTGATTTGGACGGCCTGCCCCATGTAAAAAAAATTTTTCGCGTCTAAAAGAATTTTCTTCTGCTTTTTCCTAATCAGAACACAATACCGAATATGCCCTTAAACGGATCCTTAGGTACTAATTTTGTTACAAGTTTGTAACATTTTTTTAAATTAGTACGTGTCAAGTTTAGCGTTATAAAAATCATTTAAATTGTAGAACGCATTACCAATTAACCAGTTTTTTAACTTTTTTGTAAAAGTTTTTTAACTTTTTACCGTTTGGCTTGGAAGGTCTGATGGTTTACGCTTTCGTAAAACTAGCGCCTACGCCAATTCTTGGGATTAGAAGCCAAAGTGGACCTCAGGATCCTTTCCCATGTCGTTTTCCATACTAAAAGCATCAGATAAGCTCTACCGAACGTATGTTACGTTCCATAAGCAACTAGCTGGTGGTGAGCAGTGGAGGACTGACGGAGGGGGGACTCTGGTCCTGGGGAGCCTCCAAACGCCTCCATGTTTATTATTCTATTAATCAAATCCTTTCAGTAGCGGACTAAAGGGGGGGCGGAAGGGGCGGCCCTCTGGTCCTGGGGAGTCTCCAAACGCCTCCATGTTTATTGTTCCATTAATGAAATCCTTTCAGTAGCGGACTAAAGGGGGGGCGGAAGGGGCGGCCAGCCCTCTGGTCCTGGGGAGCCTCCAAACGCCTCCATGTTTATTATTCTATTAATCAAATCCTTTCAGTAGCGGACTAACGGGGGGGCGGAAGGGGCGGCCCTCTGGTCCTGGGGGCCTCCAAACGCCTCCATGTTCATTGCTCCTTTAAATCCCATCAGTGGTGGACTAACAGCAAACTAGGAGCCTTCAGCTTCCCCGGGCCTCCGACGGACTTAGTCAGCCATTGGTGGTGAGTAAAGTCGTCAGAACTCCCGAGGGTGCACTGCATTGAGACTGACTATGCTACAACTAGATCAAACAACACAGTATACTCAAGTCGATAAAGAGTCGGCAACACCTTTGATTATCCATCCATAGGCTATTGTATCTGCTTACCATCAGTGCCCTTACCATGAGTTTGCAGGACCGTACTCGCTAGCGACTGCGTAAACGATTTAGTATGCCGATTCTTAGTTCTATTGCGTAACCGCCAGAGGCACTGTACTTTTGCCCATACTATTTTTACGCAGTCGCTAGCTTACCGCGAGTTTACGGTCATGTAAACTCATGGTAAAGGCACAGGCAGGCCTTAAGCTTGCTTTCCACCGTCGTTGTATAAAGGGATCGACAAGACAAATGTCAGCAAATTAATCCTGTTCTTGCATTTAACCCTTATCTTAGAAACGTTTACTCTGATAAGATGGTCTTTAGGGGACCACCCTTGCTTGCTAAATTGCTAAAAATAAAAAAGCGGGATTGCAGATAAAAAGAGATAGTTACAGTAAGAAGTTACCCTCATTTTTAAATGAGTTTATGTTAATTGAAAACATTGGACAGATTGGGAAAAACAGTGAGGTGAATAGGTAATAATTACGCCAACAATTTTATGGAACTTTGTATAAAAGAAATAAAAGTGAGAACTTAAATATCCATACATTGCAAATTCGTGGGTTTACCTACAGATAAAGTGCAATGCAAATGCGAAATGTGTACTTGTAACTCGAGTCGACATAAACATTTCCAAATGATTAACGCAACTCCGGTACTTTATTGTGCTGGTAATGTACGAACCTTTGTTGCCAACAGAAAGTGTTTCAGACAGACTATTTTACAGAAAAAACTGTTTAAATATTCAATCTGGTGATTCTCATTCCAAAAAACATTTTCTTAATTTGTCCTTACCGGGCCCGGATTGTTAACTTCTCGTGAGTGATTATTTCTGACTTTAACTATTTTAACAATTGGGGATCCAGGTATAGAGTAAACTGGAGTCAACAATAAGTTTAAATTGCACTCTGATATCCTTAACTTTCACTTAACGTTCGGACCGGTAAGGACATCAATTAACTTTAACGATGAGAATCATATCTTTAGCTTTTATTATCCTGGGGAGTAATTAAAATTGTACATGGTTTATTTTCGGGCCTTCCTGCTCATCCTGGCCATGTTCTGGCACACTTTGAGAAGCCTGATGCAGCGCGCACAACGATTTTTTCTTCATTGGAGTGATTTTATAGAAACTCTTCATTCGATGCACGAATTTGACTAAGAAACCTCTAAGAAGACGATTTGCCGGTTTTTCCTTTTGGTTTTGTGATATGACATTGACAGTCCATTAGTCTTATCTGTCCTGCCGGGTAAGTTTTAGCTCCGCATAAAGAGGTAATGCCAAATAAGTTAGGGCGTAACCATAGCAAATGATATTAATTTTGTTTCAGTAACATGCCGATTCGGTTAGGTGACAAGAACTTGTGCTATTGCACAAGTGAGAACCTTTAATTGGCTATGTAATTCTATTGTAGTTTTTTTTTTATAAATGTGTTACGCTGTTGGTTTTCCATGTATTTAAAATAAATAAATAAATTCTTTTGTTAAGGATCTAAAAGGGTCATTGTCAGTTGTAAAAACTAAAGTTATGTTATAATTATTATTGTTATGCAAGCTGATTGGCGACCATTTTAGCATATATTAATTAGTTGTATTTTAATTTTCCTTTATTTTATTATTATTTTAATATTGTATATGCTAAATAAACATGTTTTCTTTCTTTCCTTCCTTTTTTTATGGATTTACAGTTAGGGAAACACCGTATATGCGGGTTACTAGACCAATCCAAAATTAAGCTTTTTGGCTCTTTTGATATGTCCACCGAAACGACACGAATCTAAATCTGACAATGACCCAAAAAATCGCATACACAAAAACCAAGATTTCTAACTCTTGAGCCATAGAGCTACGTCAAAATAAGCGCAAAATTACCAATTGAAGAAGACAAAATACCAAGTAGGCTTGGCGGGGACGTCCACCGCGCGATCGCGACAACAGTGACACATATAGTCCCTATTCGTCCCAGTACCGCCGCACACCGGGTAGAGTCAGTCCGACTCAGGTCGGGCCTAGCTGAGTTTCTTGCTGGACTCTTCTCAGCTAGGCTAGGTTTAGTGAACCAGCGACAAAACTCCCAGTAGCTCGATTCCACTCGCACCTCAGATTCGGTTGAAACCGCTCAACCAATCTCACTGGAGCGCAAACTCTTAGAGTATTCCAGTGTCCCAAACTACACGCGTGGTCATGCCGAAGGTTTTCCCCTGGATTTTCCCCAGCTCACTCCAACCGCGCACTCCTATCGCTTTATTGGGCCCGGCCTATAAAGCCACAGTCAGGTTCAAAAAAAAACCAAGTAGGTACCTTCAATTATGGTATATCGATTTCTGATTTCAGTGTTCTGCCACAGGTTGAACCAAGTTCAAAAACATACAACTTAGCACCAATAATATTACGGTATTTTACTCATAGTTAAAGCACCTTTTTATTTAAAGTCAAACCTATTTTCGTAAGTTTTGTATATTGGTAAAGTAGATTTTTTATTGTTGTTAGACATACATACACACATACATAAACTCACGCCTGTATTCCCAAAGGGGTAGGCAGAGCACATAAAATTTAATTCCAGTCTCACCAGCTGGCGCCACTGTCGAGTAAGGTCCAGCTGTCAATTGTTATTGGTTATTATGGGTATGAGAACAAAGATTACATTTAAGTCATATTTAATACCTTAAAACCGTACCGTAAAAATATCGAACATCCCGCATTGTAGCGCATTCCCGTTTTGTTCGGGAAAAAAGGAGGACACAAGTTTCCGAAAGACAAAACTGTCTCAAAGCACTGACAGTCATTGACCCGTAACTCATATTTGCCATAATCAAGCTCAGGTATTGCAAAATAGTCAATATTGCTCCAATTAGATATTAACCCGCGTAGCGCAATCACAAAGAGTGACATGTGACATTTCGGAGACCTCACGCTACACTAGCGCCTCTAGCGGCGAATTCATACGCGGTAGCTCTCATTGTACCTACTGTTATCAAATACCGTATTCTTAGCTACGACCCTACGCTCCACGGCTAGTCAAGTTATTAATTGATAGTTACCAACTACACGCACCTGGCAGACCATTATTCTCACCAAGTTGCTGATTGCTTTCTTTGCGAGTTACCAATTGGCTTTGCTAACTAAATACCGGCCACAGAACTTCTACACGATATCAGGAGGCCTTAGGGTACTGCCAAACAAAGTTAAATAGTTCCGGCGCCCTTTCTTTTACTTGTGATAACAGTGTGCCACGGTCAATAGAGTTGAACGCATTCTTTATGTCAACTTTCAGAAGGACCTCACATTCCTTTTTTCCAAATAATGTACGTAGTGCATGTACCGCTGCTTCACAGCCGCCCTTGGAACCAAAATCCAATTGAGTGGGCTGAAAATATTTAATTAAATGACTTGATGCAGCATTGCAACAGCATTTTGCCGCCACACGGCGGTAAGTGGATCCAACTGCTATAGGCCGTATTTTTTGATGAGTGCACACAGGTTGGCACCATATAGCACACTAGTTATATCCGGGCTTACTTTGCCTGACAGCATGAGGTTGACCAAAGCTGTCAGTTCTCTTAAGAGTGAGTCGCTGACTTCGCCGCTTGTGTGACTCAGAAGGCCTTATATATATAAGTTGTAAAATGTTTTGATTTCAAATTATGACAAAAGTATTGATAATACCAATAAAGTGATTAAAGGATATGATGATTTTATCAAAGTTTTAGATAGTAACAGAGACATTTTTTGACTTTATTGTGAGTGTTAGAATTTAAGCGGGAAAACACAGTTTTTAACTTGAAAATGGTCGATATGGAGTGATGTTTGAAACGATATTTCTTAATGAATAACCCAAAAATTACATTTAAAATGTATGACATTAGGTCGCAGTAGTCCTGTTCTAGATAAAACACTGAGAAAATGTCAAGATACGTGTAAATTCAAACAGAAAATGGCCTAAATAGATGAGCGTTTTTTAATTCACAAGAGCTCTTAATTAGGTGAGAATTTCCGAACCGAAACCGAATACACGAACTCCTAGAGATGGAAATTGCTTTCCTCTCCTAACCTCCTCCACATCATAATTATCATTAATTTAAAAAAAAAGTACTTGTAGATTTGCATCTACATTAAACATTAACTATGATATTACATTAAATATTATAGTAAGATACAGAGAGCCCATTATAGGAACTCACAAGTAGTGCCATGATACTTAACTAATATGTACTGTTACGCACTAACGTAACTAATCACTACATAGTATAAAACAAAGTCGCTTTCTCTGTCCCTATGTCCCTATATCCCTATATTCCTATGTGTGCTTAAATCTTTAAAACTACGCAACGGATTTTGATGCGGTTTTTTTAATAGATAGAGTGACTCAAGGGGAAGGTTTATATGTATAATACATGCATCAGCATTGCACCCGTGCGAAGCCGGGGCGGGTCGCTAGTAAATAAATAAATAGTAAATTGTATGACAAGGATCTAAATGAACCATATCAAGAACCATGTCAAGGAAAGATTTAAAATAAAAAATACAACTTCCGAACCATCCTACCTCAATAAATACTGGATTAAAAAGCTCAGTGTAAGTAATCTGGCTCGTAAATACATTGCGCTGCGTTATTGAGCAGGTCTCACAGAAATCACAGTGACTCATGTGACCCGACACCTTACGAATCACCGACCCACGGCGGACACAGCTTAAATAGGTAACGATAGTGCATTTAGTACAAGCTCCACTTGATTTTGTGGGCGGCTTGCACCAACAAGGCTGAGAAACATTAAATATGGCGCTGTCAGGCCTGACAGCTGCCATCCCATAGCGAATTTTCAAATACCATACAATCAGATTTTAACAAACACAGGTTACGATTACAGACGGACCCACCATATGTCTGCGGTCAAACTATGTAAAATGTTAATATTCACTATATAGTTTGGAGAATTTAGACTCAATTCTGGAGAATGAGCGGTTGACGGCTGCTGTTTGTATTCACCCCTACCCGTGAAAACAGGGGATGGTTGTCGTACTAATACATAAAAACAAAATTTCTTACATTTTTTATATCTACATACAATTTGCGACCGGTTTAATAATAATAATAATAATAATAATCATTTATTTCGACCAACTAGGATCATAAAAATTTATACAAGTTAAATTAATTGACATAAAAATAATTTCACAAAAAAGCCTAGTGGGTAGTGCACCTGCCTGTGAAGCTGACGGTCCTGGGTTCGAATCCCGATCAGGGCAAATATTTGTGTGATGAGCATGAATATTTGTTTCTGAGTCTTGGATGTTTTCTATGTATTTAAGTATTTATATCTATTAAATATATCGTCGTCTAGTACCCATAACACAAGCCTTATTGAGCTTACTGTGGGTCTAGTTCGATTTGTGTAAGATTGTCCTCTAATATTTATTTTTATTATTTTTATTTATACAAGACGGCATATAAAGTCGTGATACAAACAAAAATGGGACTCTGTCCATAATTCTGATACACTTTCTGTATAGGACCAACTATGTCAGCGCAAATATAGCGCAAAAGGTCCTCAATAGACTAATAGATTTTTTAGATACCTAGAATACTCCATGAGTCTTATGCAACAGGCACCATCTTCACTGACATAATCTGTGGCCCCATATTTCACCCAGTCCTTTCTTACAATATAATTGTCTCAGATCGCGTTCCCGCGCGCGACAAACGACAAACGTGACGTAATTAAACGAAGCGCCGAGTTTGTGGGACAGATGGGCGGACTTGCATGACAATACAAACAAGGATGTAATTTTTTAATCTAGGGTACACAGTACAGTTACTATTTTTTTTTAATATACCACAACAGTGGTAAATAACAAGTAAATAAAAAAAGTATTAGAGGACAATCTTACACAAATCGAACTAGCCCCACAGTAAGCTCAAGAAGGCTTGTGTTATGGGTACTAGACGACGATATATTTAATAGATATAAATACTTAAATACATAGAAAACATCGTCCCGTGTGGTTGCCGGGTAAGAATTGCGCCACCCCATCTCTTCCCGTGGGTTTCGTAGGAGGCGAATAAGGGAAAATCGGAGGGTGGGCAGCAGCATCCTTCGATCATTACCACCATCAAACTGCGGTCGCCAACCCGCTTGCCAAGCGTGGCGACTATGGCAAATCCCCCCCATAATTGGGGGAGGCCTATGTTCAGCAGTGGACGTCTTTCGGCTGAAATGATGATGATGATGATGATGATAGAAAACATCCGAGACTCAGAAACAAATATTCATGCTCATCACACAAATATTTGCCCTGACCGGGATTCGAACCCAGGACCGTCAGCTTCACAGGCCGGCAGGCACAAGTATAGGTACTGATGCGGGAAAAAGGTGTTTAATCAATGGACTCAGAAATCAAGGTCTGACAATCCGAATCGTGACACCACAATACGTCACTATAGACGACACACACACTTACGTCCGTATACGATCGATGCCATGACACAATAATATACTGCGCCAGGCATGGCAAACCGGTACATTGGTTAGTAGTGTGGGTGACACGAACTACGTCATCAGCTTTGCATTAACCTATCGACGGTATGAGGACGTAAGTGTGCGAGTTAAGGGTGCCTCCACTCCCAATATCTGCTTCATCAGCAGGACCTAACGCATGTTCAGAATTCACCAATTGAGGGCATTGCGTCAATGATGATCTGCACTTATTTATTATACAGTAGGCGCTCGATAATCCAGCGCTCGCCAATCCGGCACGCTCGGTAGTCCGGCACTTTGTGACTCAGGTAGCCGTATAATCCGGCATTTTGCACAGCTGAACGCCGGACTACTGAGCGGTTGGGTTGAATTGTTCGAGTAGTTTCTCTCGCTCGGCAGTCCGGGCCTAACCTTAAAAATGAAGCCATACCATAACCATAATAAAATAGTCTTTGACTGTGGATCTATTTGACTTCCTATACGGACGATTTGACGACCGGTTTAGCCTAGTGGGTAGTGCACCTGCCTGTGAAGCTGACGGTCCTGTGTTCGAA
Source organism: Epiblema foenella (assembly GCA_963556455.1). NCBI lineage: Eukaryota > Metazoa > Arthropoda > Insecta > Lepidoptera > Tortricidae > Epiblema > Epiblema foenella. Next base: position 19,848,220 of record OY747109.1, on the reverse strand, counting down.
TCCCGGTCAGGGCAAATATTTGTGTGATGAGCATGAATATTTGTTTCTGAGTCTTGGATTTTTTCTATGTATTTAAGTATTTATATCTATTAAATATTAAATATATCGTCGTCTAGTACCCATAACACAAGCCTTCTTGAGCTTACTGTGGGGCTAGTTCGATTTGTGTAAGATTGTCCTCTAATATTTATTTATTATTTATTTATTTATTATTTATTTATTTATACAAATTCGATAATCCGGCAGTTCCGACAATTTGATCCGGCATAAAGGAAAAAAATCGGGTGCCGGATTATCGAGCGCCTACTGTAAATACTACAGTACTAGTTATTCAATTAATTTAAGTTAGAATAAGCTTGATTGTAAAGCTAGATTGTTACTCTGTCGGTTTAAATAAAGTTTTTTTTTTTATTCAAACTTCGTTGCCGTTATCTTAATTTGCGTGTATCGTCGACAGTGACGTGTGTGATTGTCCCACCTTGTTTTCTTAGACCATGTCTCCAGCCTTTTATTAGTTTCGTATCAATTCGGTAGCATTCGGGAGCGGTCGGCCGGGTGGTCCGGCGGCCGCAACGCATCGCACGCGCATCGAATCGGTTGGACGCGGTGGGACGGAACTATTGCGAGCGGCTGCCCGCTCCGGCCGCATCCAGGCCGCGGTCTGGACGCCAGCGTCGACCCAGATCGGCCCTAACTGAGTTTCTTGCTGAACCTTCTCAGCTAGGCTAGATTCATTGAACCAGCGACAAAACTCTCATCATTTCAGCCGAAAGACGTCCACTGCTGAACATAGGCCTCCCCCAAGGGCATGTTTTTTATTTTTCCCTTGGGGGGGATTTGCCATAGTCGCCACGCTTGGCAAGCGGGTTGGCGACCGCAGTTTGATGGTGGCAATGATCGAAGGATGCTGCTGCCCACCCTCCGATTTTCCCTTATTCGCCTCCTACGAAACCCACGGGAAGAGATGGGGTGGCGCAATTCTTACCCGGCAACCACACAGGTGAACAAAACTCTCAGTAGCTCGCTTCTACTCACACATCTAATTTGGTTGAAGCTGCTCAACCAATCTCACATGTTTTAACCGCTCGCGAGGTCGTAAGACGGAGGCTTTCCTTGGATTTTCCCCAGTCTACTCTCCAACCGCGCACTCCTATCACTTTATTGGGCGCCTATATCACTTGACCGGTTTATGTTTTTTCGCGGGTCCGACTCGCGCACCGAGGGTTCCGTACACAGATGTGTACCGGTTAGAACCCTATTAATTAAATCTCAACAGCATGGTGTAGAAATTGAACGCAACGCAAAACGAATGGGTACAGCGCCATCTATCCGCGAATCTTGTTACAAATTTAAGCGATTGAATAACTTAGTATGTATGGTGGTTTTTCAAGGATAATTCGTCATCACGTGAACCGATTTCATTTTTTTTTTCTTTATTTGAAAAAAGGTACTTCCAGCATAATCGCGTAGGAATTTATAAAACAAGATGTGATTGTGAAGAGGTGATTAAGTTGCAAAATTAGCGTTGAAATGTTTTTAGATGATAAAAAAAAGGAAAACAAGATAGAGCTATAGTTATATAAAATAAATAAATAAATAAATATTAGAGGACAATCTTACACAAATCGAACTAGCCCCACAGTAAGCTCAAGAAGGCTTGTGTTATGGGTACTAGATGACGATATATTTATTTTTATTTATATTTTACATGTAAAATATAGATTGATATCAATATTATCTAATAATTTCATATTTTTTCCTTCGCAGATAAGAAGTTTTTTTGTCATTTTATACAGATAATAAAAAAAATATTTAAAGAAATCATGTTCTATGCGTCTAGGTTACCCTTCTTTATAAATCTTCCAAATTTTCAAATCGATAACATAATTGTAGTTCTTAAGATATTTAGCGATGTGACAGACAGACAGACAAAGTAAAAATTAAGCTTCCTTTTTTTGGTACGGAACTCTAAAAAGAACATTGATGTTGATATTGATATTGATATTATTTATTTCATATTATTACATTACATTATAAATTACATTAATGTCAACTCATAAGAATGAATAATTATGATCGTCAAAGTTGTAACAATTGAGACTATGAATAAATTATAGGGGTTGAATGTATGAAGGACCGCTCGCCGCTCCGCTGGCTTCAAGACCGCGGCCTTAGGCATAGTTTTATAGCGTATAGTGACTAGTCATCGTGTCGTATCGTTACACCGTCCGTAGTCACGGTGTCAATTGAATTTTTCGTTGCCATAATTGCCCTACGCCTTACCGAATTTCACGGCAGCCAGCCAACGTAAAATTATGCTTCTAACTTCTCAAATCAAGTCATAAATCCATTTCAGGCCATATTGCATCGTTCGAAATTCAAACTCGAACTCAATTTTCTACTGTAGTTACTGTAATAAAATTATTTCTTAAATGGGTTTCGGGTAACAATAGAGAATATGCATCAGAAAGAAAGAAAGAAACATTTATTCACAGACACAGAAGACACACATATTACAAAAAAAACAACAGAAGAAAACAAACCACAACATGTGTGTCCCCGCGGCAGTGAAACGGACACTGGCTCAGCATTATGCTGAGGTGTCAGACACCTACAGCGCTGATTTTCAGCCAGTACCGTCGGTGACTCACGGACCGCCATACACTAAATAATAGCCAAAAGAAAAATAATTAAATATGACTGCAAAAGAAAAAATAATATATATAAGAGAAAAATAATAATAATATCCACTTACTACTTACATACAGATATCTAGGGTAGAAACAAAATCATCATAATTTTTTCATGTTTTTTTTATGTTATAGGGGGCAAACGAGCAGACGGATTGCCTGATGGTAAGCAATTACCGTCGCCCATGTTTATGGGCCTGCAACACCAGAGGAGTCGCAAGTGCGTTGCCGACCTTTCAGAAGGCAATGGACCGTAAGCTTGTTTGCAAACCGGCGTTGTATAGTTACAACCGTTTTAATATTGTTGGTTAGAGAGAGAAAGCGCGACAGATCAGGGACGTAATTGACCACGAGCGCCATAGTAAATGACGATTGTTCCAATCTAAAAGTGCGTTTTGCGGAAAAGGGACAGAGTAAGCCCCCTCTTAAAACTTTGAAGACTTATAATTATGTAATTATTTATTATTATGAGTTGCTTTTTTCGCCGTTCCGTGAGTCACCGACGGTACTGGCTGAAAATCAGCGCTGTAGGTGTTTGACACCTCAGCATAATACTGAGCCAGTGTCCGTTTCACTGCCGCGGGGACACACATGTTATGTGGTTTGTGTATAATATGTTTTTCTTCATTTATCATTTTTGTCATATATGTGTCTTCTGTGTCTGTGAATAAATGTTTCTTTCTTTCTTTCTTTCATTTGATTAAGAATTGGATCCATTTTCAAGAAAATTCAAACTTATTGTTTTTTTTTATTTGATGTCAACATCCCTATTGGCAGCTTCTAATAAATTCAATCCTGCATGTACACGCCTACCTATTCTAACTGCCCATCATCATCATCATCATATATTATTTAAGAGCCTAGCCTCTTAGCCTTAGCTCTCCGCCAACGCTTTGAGCTCCTGAGACATTACATTGACCTTCTCTTTTGCTTGATCTATAAACGCACAACTTACTTATATACTAGAATGTTTAAAATCATTAACAAAGAGTCGTCAACAAATTAAATAAAAATTACTAGATATATACGTCCAATATAACTTCCATGGTAAAGAATTTACAAGTTCGCAGTCTCCAAGTCAGAGCAAATTAAATTAAAACAAAACCATTCCGAAATTTGTATTAATAAATTCAAAATCAAAACATTTATTCTGCAAATAGGCCTCAAGGGCACTTTTACAAGTCAAAATCTATCTAGGTAGGTACATCAAATAAAATAATACAAAATCAAAGTATCATTAATTAAATGTAGTGTTACATGTCAAAAATAAGACTAAGAAACTAATAACAATCGAGATTTGTTAGAGATGTATAAGGTCTCTAAGCGTCAAGATAAAAGGTAATAAAGTAGGTACACTAATCATAATAAAATATTTTGAGCTATATCTATAACACGTCAACATGAAAATAATAAAATTTAATACAGAGTGTCCAAGTTTGCAAACAGAATTAATTCCGAGCCCCGTAGGCAGCAAACAAGGGATCATTATAACTATCCCTCATAGCGCCACGACATACACAGATGCAGCAGGACAACAGTGCTCCGAACTTCGTATCGTGCCGTCCCTTTCACTCTTGTGTTATTCACTATATGAGTGACACGGCACGATCCGAAGTTCGGATGTCGTAGACACGTCGGTGGCCGGAAGAAACGGATTAGGCGCGGCGCTGGCGGACCTTCGGCGATACGCGTACTGTGCCTTTACCATGACTTTACATGACCGTACTCGCTAGCGACTGCGTAAAAAGTATGTGCAAAAGTACAACGCCTCTTGCGGTTACGCAATAGAACTAAGAATCGCCATACTAAATCGTTTACGCAGTCGCTAGCGAGTACGGTCATGCAAACTCATGGTAAGGGCACAGCGCCTCTGACGGTTATGCAGTAGAACTAAGAATCGGCGTACTAAATCGTTTACGCAGTCTAGCGAGTACGGTCAAGCAAACTCATGGTAAAGGCACGGTGGGCAAGGTCGCCAGGGCTCATGGCTTGCTTAGAACCCGTTCAAATCGAGCCTAGTCCCTTCTAGTCAGGGCTACACTTACAGGCAGATTATCAGAGCATTTCATACGCCTTATTTCTTTGGCATCGTTTATGGTGAAGTTTCAGTACATTTTGATGGTATACAGTTATACACCCGCGTTTGAGAAGTTCTGGCCATCTACCAAATAACGGTTAATATCATAAAACCTTACAGAATCTTCACTATAATCAATTTATTTCAGGCATTGCCCATAAAGTGTTAGTAAATACAAATTCTGAAATCTTACAAAACTAATGCTAGTATATACAAAACATAATAAACCAGAATGACAGGAACCGGATGAGTCTTCATTACACTTAATATACAAATTATGTAATTTAAAATTAAACCAAACAATCAAAAAACAAAACAAAACCAAACAAAATTATGCCAAACAAATTAGGCGTTTAAACCGCCCGTCAACCAGACCTGCTGTGTCTGTGCTAAACTGGGCAGGGGTGAAAAATGCCGGCCATATTTCACCGTGACGTGTAGTTGGCCGGAGAAACGGATTAGCCGACTCCACCGGAGACCATCGGAGGATACACGTGCTTGCAATTTAAACGTATTTTTAAGCGGTTTATTAAGTAGACATGCAAAATCGATTAGGTTAGTTCTCAGCTGATTAAGGTTCGATTTTATAGAGATCCGTTAGGCCTTACGTCGGCAGTTACGTCAAAAAATGTAGGAGTTACCAAAATTTGATCTAATATCAGGAGCTTATACCACAAAACTTTACAAGTCCGCAACTCGACAGAATTTTACAATTTTCCGTAGAGAAATTTATCAAATTGTATGCTTGTAAAGTTTTGTGGTATATGCCCCTGATCTAACGGATCTTTATAAAAACCCGGCCTAATAAGTTATCATTACCTTGTTTCTGTTTATTCTCCAATAAAAATAAAAATTTGTTACCTATTGGAAGTGGTTTTTTTTTTATTAAAAATGGGATCGCTCTTGGCCAGCATCTAGCCAGGGGGCAAAGATGAGGCCGACGATGAAGAGAGCTCACCCAGAAGGTGCCTATTCACTCGTGCCTTAAAAAGGTCTAGGTTATATGAGCTCGGAAACACAAACGCCGGCAGAGAATTCCAAACCTTAGAAGTGCGCATTATAAAAGATGATGCAAAGCGCTTGGTTCGAATAAGAGGAATTTCGACCAAGTAAGGATGGTATCCAGCCGTACGTCTGGATGTCCGATGGAAGAAGGGGGAAGGAGGTATGAGCTCATGGAGCTCCTGAGCACACTGTCCGAAGTACAATTTGTAGAAGACGCACAGACATGCTACTTTGCGTCTATGTGCTAGGCTCTGTAGCTTGTTTCCTACTACCTGACCGTCGCCAATAAGCCTCCTGGCTCTGCGGTCCACCGAGTCGAGTGCGGCAAGTTGGTACTTAGCCGAGCCATCCCAAAGGTAACCACAATACTCCATGCAAGATCGGACTTAGTCTTTGTATAAAGAAAGAAGCTGCCCAGGCGTGAAATATAGTTGTACTTCATTATTCATTTATTTAGGCACTAGCCTTCAGGAGTCTGAATTACTTCCGCATTATCAGGTATGGCTCTATGGCCCTACCGTTTACTCAAAATAAATTTCATCATCTTAAGGATATCTCCGTGGTGCGCGTTGCAAGAGGGGAGACCTCAAAGCGTACCGGACGCTGATGTCCGATGACATCAGATAATGTCTGATGATGTGAAATCCGAACTTCGTATCGTGCCGTCCCTTACACTCTCGTGTTATACACCATATAAGTGAAAGCGACGGCACGATACGAAGTTCGTATTTCAAAATTCCAAGTAGGCCCTCTGCTCTCTTACGCACGCAGCAGAAACGCAGGAATCGCCTTGAGTTATACAACAGCCCTATACATGAATATTAGGGCCATCCTACTTTTTCATGTACATAATTTTCAGACACTTTTTTTTAAATGCAGATTTGGCCCTCACTTCTTATTTTTGTATTGTTATTTAGAAAGAAGTTTAATTGCAGTATCACTTCCGATAGTTTTGGTAATTACGAACCACAGCTAATATCCATAAATCGAGTAACTCAGTGGTCCTTGGATGTCTCACCATTTGTATGAAAAAATGGCTTTTACCCCTGTGTTACCCACCTTTTACAGCAATAAATATGTTAATTGTTAATATTTAAGTAGTTTTATCTACAGAAACCTTTTATTAGATTCAGGTACTATTTCGAAATCGATTTTTGTACACTAATTCTATACATATCATATATTTTTTTTGCAAAAAAAAACTGGTCATGAAAAAGTAGAATGACCCGCTAATCAATTTTATCTAGTAGTTTTTGACTTGTAAAAGTACTATTGCCTACTTGTAGATTAAAGTTCCTCTATGTCATTATCCATGTTTATACTCGCTTCGCTCGTTACTACAACTTCACTGGGCCTGTAATTGGTTTTTGTCGATCGCTTGACGCGCATTTAGCGAGACAGATGAGAGGATTAGCTTCGGGGTGGACACCCGGGTATTCACAACGGTTACTGCTCGCCTCAGACGAACTAGTTAGGAGAGTGATATATAATCTCCTTATTATTGTCTATTGTTTAACTGTACGATGTTCTGTCACTGTCAATGTAAAATACTTATCCTAATTTCCTTAGCTGATTAAAGCCAAGTTATGTTTGGTATTTCTCTTATTATATCAATTTAATCAGAATTTTTTTGCAGAGGCGCTGGTAGCTGTCATCCAATAGAAACTTGTCAAACTTGTCATACAAAAAGATTTTAATGAACACCGCTTACGATTACAGATAGTTTGATGCAACCCACCCTTAGTCTGATTTCTGACCTTTTTACAGATAGCAGTGAAAGTACTATTACTTTACGGGAAATGGTACGTGGCTATAAAGAATTATTTGTATTGAGAAACATCTGTAATCAAATAAATGGACTTTGTTCTGCAAGTAGGCCGGCAATGGCACGATTCCAAGTGAAAAACTACTAGCGTTTCTCAAAAGGCCACTGCCGAGAAGAAACGCCGAAAGAAACTCGAAAGTCAGTCATTTTCTCCCAAAATATGCTTATTACAATGATAATACTGAACCTTGAGTGGTAAACATAAAAAAAGGGTTAAAAATACTTACGTATAAATGTTGCGAAGCGTTCTACAATTTGTCACAACAACCGCCATGAAACTGAATGAATGAGGGCTATCGTTTTTGTGCTCACCAGTTGGCGCCACTGTCGAGTAAGATCCAGCTGTCAAAAAATGTTATTGGTTATTATGGGCAGGAGAACAAAGTTAACATTCAAATCATATTTAATATCTTAAAACCGTACCGTAAAAATATCGAACATCCCGCATTGTAGCGCAATCCCGTTTTGTTCGGAATAAAAGGAGGAAATAAGTTTCCGAAAGACAAAACTGTCTCAAAGCGCTGACAGTCATTGACCCGTAAATCATATTTGGCATAATCAAGCTCAGGTATTGCAAAATACTCACCATATTAACCCAATTAGATATTAACCCGCGTAGCGCAACCACAAAGAGTGACATTTGACATTTCGGAGACCTCACGCTACACTAGCGCCCCTAGCGACGAATTAATACACGACAGCCCTCAGAATGATTTGGAGAGTGTACATCAAATTGATAGGTCAACTCTCGCGGTCAGGTTAAACTAGAGAAGAGGAGTGAAGCGAATAAAATATTTTTAATCATTAGCTGACTTAATGGCGCAATGGAGGTACCTTCGGTGAAACAATGAATTATGTCCCTGGTTTAAGTGGCAAGTTGGGGGCTGTGTTGCCAGATACGAATGTTTTCTAAAGCTTAGGGATTGTTGGGGACAATAACAAATATGTTAGTTGGGTGTCTGGCGAGGTATTTTTTGACAGACCTTCCTCCCAGACAGGGGAAGTCTAATATATGTGATAATCCACATCGAAAGGGACCTTATGGCGGCAGGCGCTTACGTTGCACCTATTCGCTATTGTATTGGAACAGCGGCAATAAAGGCGCAAGTGCCGGCCGCCATAAGGTCCCTTTCAATATGGATTATCACATATAGGTGTGTGTTCCCGATGTCCCGACATACAGGGATATTCCCGCTTTCACCGACAAAATTACAATGACAGTTGTCGACTTTTCGAATAAGCGTTATGCATGCTTATTGACCGAGTGAAACGAAGGTCTCTGTTTCAGCTTCGACAAAAATGCTTTCGTATGTCCAGATTCCGGGTTTCCGTTTGTTCTCATCTACAGGTCGCAATTCTCAACCGATTCTCGTGAAATTTCGTGAGCAGGTTCGATAGTTACATAGATTGTTTTTGTCGAGACGGTTTTTGGAAATTTCCAAAAACAATTTTTTATCAATGATTTTGTAAGTTTCTGCGGGCGAATTTCGGTTTGTTCTTCTCTACAGGTCGTATTTCTCAACCGATTCTTGTGAAATTTTGTGAGCAGGTTGGATAAATATACAGATTTTTTATTCGAATAAATTTTTGGAAATTTAAAAAATATATATTTGTTCAACGGTTTGTTTTCCTCTACAGATCGCATTTCGCAAACGATTCTCGTGAAATTTCGTGAGCAGCAGGCTAATCACGTAACTTTATGTACTAACGGTAGATAGATTTTACTGTCAATTTTCGACCGTTCGAACGCCTGTCAAAAATTCGCACCAGGTAACTTTATGTACTAACGTTAGAAACACCGTTTCGTACCGTACCGTTCACAAGGTGAATGAGATTCGACGTTCTGTTATTGCAAAGGTGATCCAATGAACGAATGGTTGTTCCTTCCAATGTTTTGCACAAATTTACTATCATAATAACCCAATTCAAAGCACTTTATCTAAAATTAAGGAAAAATGTGATCTTGATAAATGAACACGAGTTATTATATTTAAATCACAAATACTAAACATGCAACCGATAAACACAAAACGCATTATTACAGAGAGAGTATGACAGAAAGACAAATGTAAATGTGACGATGTAAAACCTTTGTAATATTTTAAATTATTTTCTTTTAATAAGTCTTTAAATAATATCGGTACAAATAAATATATCAATTTATATTGTATCATTTAATAATATTTATTTTAAAGAACTAAATGCCATCTAGTATCGAATAGGAGAACTTGTTGACAGTTAATTCACTTGCATTCCATAATATTGACATCTAGTATGCAGTAGGAGATCTATCAGGCAGTAAAATAATGTTGGCTATACACCGAAGCCTAGACCCGCACCGAATTATAAAATGAAAAGTGTGGTGAAATTGCATTATCATAACAATATTATTATTGCAATAATCTTATATTGGTATAGTCTTTCAAATCAGTCCAAAAAGGTTCAAATTTTAAGAATTGTAGGCATAACCTGCCTATTTTAGTTAACCGTTTAATCGCCATGGGTCATGTACGGCAGTGATCCCTACAAACAAACTCATTTTCCATAAGAGATTGTATATGAACTTTAGTGTAAAGCACGAAGGTCACTTTGACAACGTACGTGACACCACACCACACCACACCACCAGGTAAGCAGGTAACACCTATAGGCGTTTTTGTCATATCAAGAGGGTTAATCTACCTACGTCCCCAAACAGAAATGAAACGAGCATTTATATTTCCCAAATTTAATACATAATAGCTCTGGACGTTCCTTGAATATCCACAATAGACAGAATGTTCTCTATAATTCAATCGGATCCGACATCAGTGTACACTAAGTAGGTACATGAAGGCAAAGGCGTCCACTATCGGCACGGCACGGCAAAGGGCTCCTCAGCCTCACACATTAGACTAGCGGGATAGACAATGCATGCCAAAGGTGTGCTTGGGAATGCCGAGGAATGCTCGGCATGCCTAATGAGGCCTGGGCATGCTTAAGGATGGATGCGCATGCCTAAGGATGCCTCGTCATGCCTAAGGACGCCTCGGCAACCCCGGCAATCCTAACCACATCTTGGCGTGCCCGAGGAGGAATCCCTTGGCGTGCCGATGCCGTGCCAATAATGGGTGCCGGGCCTAAGGATTTGACAAACTTCTGACAAATTGAAGGTCACACTGTAGGCTTGCCTAATTATTGCTTCATGACTTTACTTCGTAATGGTCCATAATGATAAACTAAAAATCATTCTTTGCCCGTGGCCCTATACCGTTAGTCCTAATAATTGTACCACAGGTAATTTTCTTTGTCCTTGGTTCTATCAGTCTGACCATAGACACCTAGCATCCTCTTCTCCAATATGTTTGACTGTCTGTTTAACCAGTTGAACATATTGTATAACTTTCCTTCAATTTTTAAAAAGTAGTCGAGCAACTTGTTACTTAAAAATGCAATAAGTTCAATTACAGTATTATGACGTTAAATAAAATGAACTATTCTTACGATACATTTCAAAACAATAGAGGAAAGTTGTCCAATATGTTCAACTGGTTAAACAGACAGTTTAGTATATTGGAGCAGAGGCCTAGCATTACCCGTATTCCATATATCTCTACCACTACATTTACCCTGGTAGCTTACCGTTAGATTTCCCTCCTTCCACTTGGTGCCCAAGCCTATGATTCCATGGAATTGCAACGTAATGTTTTTGTCGCTATGCTCCCATGGTATCATTAGATATATTTTGATGCCGTTTGGCTGCCATAACATCCATTGATAACTAAATATTTTTCCGTCATGCTTCCATGCAACTGCCCTGTGGGATCCAGCGGTGGTACTTTTCCTCGTCTCTCCCAAGCCACTGCCCAACGGGATCCAGGGATAACGTTATTCCGCCTGGTTCCCATACCGCCGATTTTCCCTCTTGGCTCCCATGCTGCTGCTGTTTGGGACCCAGGAATTTGTTTTCCTTCTGGCTCCCATACCGCCCACCAGGGTAGGCAGAGGTGGCTGCATGCCAGATATACAATAGCTTCGACTACTCCTACTACCGATATCTTTATATAAAAGTAAGGGAATGAATATATTCCTGGGTGCTATTGAGCTGTGGCGTGGCTTGGGAGTGGGAGCCAAGGTATCTGGGATACCAGTATGCAATAAGTTCCATCCTATCCTTACCTGTGATTTCTAACATCTCCCCCGGAGGGTCGCTACAAATGAAACTACTGACGTCCACCTACATCTGTTAAGGGTGGTCGTTATAAAAGTAGTACGTTTGACGACCATCCTTAAAAAGAGGTGTAGGCACGACGACGAGCGAAGCTAGGAGGAGTGTTCGTAAAACTGTGCGACCCGACAAGTTGCAAATAAAATGGTCGTTAGAAAAGACTGTTCGGTTCAGGTGCTTCGCCGGCCGCTGCCGCGGCACGGTCGCTTTGCTTGTAATGTCGCAGTTGTACCAACACTTTTTCTAGCTGCGCTCGTTGGCACACTGGCAAACAAGCCTATTACCCGAGGTCCCACCAACATGTCCCCCTTGTGGATCCACGGGTATTTTTTTTGACCCGTTGTCCTACCGCTCTAAACAGTGTTCTTCAGTGGGCCTACGGGCAATTTATTTTTACCATAGTCCCACTGCACTACGTATTCGACTCTAATGCAGCGAAGCGAGGAGTGTTTAAACAGAACTATGAGCCTACAGAGCCGGCGAAGCGCCAGAACCGAACATTCGTTACAATTGGTTAGGTCAGAAATATTACTTGTTCGCAGTTCTACCAAACAAAATAGCTAGTTTTTAATTAATGTTTACCGCTTAATGCAGTGGGACCGTGGTAAAAATAAATTGCCCGCAGACCCACTGGTGAATACTGTTTATAATGGGACGACAACGGGTCAAAAACAATTACCCACCAGGGGGACATGTAGGACGACGGGTCAAGAACGACGGTAGGACAACCGATAAAACAAATTACCCGTGGACCCACCAGAAGGCCTTCCTTAACCGTGGCACCATCAGATAGTACAATTGATGGTTCTATGGTTCTTTTTTTGCTATGGTAGCATTAATGGTACAACCGAAGTATTTTATTGCCGTGGTATCTGGTATAATTGATGGTAATACGGTAAAATAAATGTTTACTAGTACCATTGCGTTGCAATTATAATGGTCAATGATCAGCCAGTCAGTGACAAAACTAATGAACTATGACCTGCAATCGTTCAAAAACAACAAGTTCAATTGAATCTTATAATAGAAAATGAAATAAATTATGAATGGAGCTTTAGCCAGCACAAAATTACAAGATGCTGAAAATGGCCTGAATGGCTTCGAGAAATAGATGGTAATAGCCGTGATTTTGTATTGCTCGACTTGGCTAAATAATAATATATGCAGTTATTAAAATAAGTTCTTTAAATTATATGTAACCATTATCTACATGACTGTTAATTAATTACCAAATTGTCTACTATCCAGTACCACGGGTAACAAAAAATAATATTAGCCGTAGTACCATTGTTGTTACAATCTGATGGTACCACGGTTAAGGAGTGGTTGGTGGGACCACGGGTAATAGCCAAATAATATCCCTACCGGTAGAGAAGAAAGTAAAATGTCCACATTTCTCTAACAGACGGGATGTGTCGGTAGAGACATATGGAATAAGGGTAAAGAACGACTATTTTCGGTAAGAAATACGTCGGATCCTTCATACCTTTAAAAGTATTTAAATCCTTTTTTATTAGGGATGTTTCTATAATAATAAACCAACACATAAATAGCATTTATTACTACCTAAATAAGCAAGTACCAAAAATAACGGGTACACTTTGTATCGATTTTTCTATGGAGAAAGTATATACCCATTACTATTGCTCTTGAATGTATAAAGTATCGTTACGTTCTGGGTCTGCCGCGATGATTTGAACGTTGCGAGGAAGACCGTAGCAAGTCATAATTTGTAGTAGTAAACCTTCTGCTTGCAGTTTCAAGCATTCCTGAAAAAAAAAACATGATCTGTAGAAGTTGCTTTGTAAACTGAATTGTACCTATTCATATACATCATTTTACAATCCGAAATTATTATAACAGTAATATGTAAACTGACATAAGTATAAGGTACGAAGAGCTACTCAATAGAATAGAGTTAGTAGTTATTTACTGAAATTGCGAGGCATCTGGTTCACGTAACGGGTGACCGAAGACCTGGCGACTTCCTCGCACAACGTATCAGCATTGCGATATAGCGAGGAAATACCGCAAGCATCCTCGGTACGCCTCCCTCAAGGGCCTGTTTTATATTGAAGATAGTTTTAATATTATTTCATATATTGTTGTTATGTATTACACTATGTATAGAAACTAGTGCCTACGCCAACTCTTAGGATTAGGTAGCGGACCCCGGGCATCCTTTAGGATGCAACTGTACCGGAATGACGCTAGGATGATGATGATGATGATTGTTGTTACGTATTCTTGTATGTATTTTCTTGTCACTGAATTATAAGAATACTACTACATGACGACCTCGAGCGGTAAGTTCTAGTGTGGGAAGGCCACAAGCCAGATGGTCGGACGACATCAAGGCATACTTATGTCCAGAAGTGGATGCAAATATGCTGCAAGAGAGAGAGAGAGAGAGATGCGACAAATCCTGTTAAAGATGTCTTCTTGCCGTCAGACATAGGCAGGCCATAAGCTTCAAAACACTTGATGATTGAGTACTACTTTCTTTCTAAGCTCAAGGCACAATTTACTCTCATTCTGCAGGCTTCTGAATAATATACATATAGATATCAATATCAATATATTAATAATTAAGCTTAACCTTTAGCTGACGTTGTTCTCTTGCAAACTTCTATCGTATTTCAGAGCTAAAAAAATTATTATGTTAGTCATATCCTGTAATATTATACGTTTAGATCTGTACCTAATCCACGTAGCATATTATAGAATTACTTGTCTGTAACACTCAAACATATGATTTTAATTTTATTTTTGTTAAACATTTAAACTTTAATATTAAAATATATATAGTCAAATTTTGTTAAAATCTTTTGGAACCATATGATAAAACACAAATCAGTTCATCACCCGAGCTAGTGTAGCCGAGCGGTGAGACACTTCACTTTCAATCTTAAACTATATGATATTTCGTTTAATATGTAACAATGGCGCTTCAGTGAAGGAAAACATAGTGAGGAAACCGATCAAATCCCAACAGAGTTTAGTTTTCCCTTTGGTTTGTAAGGTCAGATGGAATTCGCTTTAGTAAAACTAGTTCCTAAGCCAACTCTGGGGATTAGGTGTCAAAGTGGACCCCAGGATCCTTAGAGCACAACCGGAAAGATGCTGTGAGGATAATGACCCCCGATTTGTTAAACATTTTGAGCAGCATAATACTGGAGAAATATGCTACTCCTTGGAGAAGCCATAATAATAGTATATAATATAGCAATAACACATAATTACTAACACATGAGGCGTTGTGTTCCTGGCAACCAAGAATGCCAGAGCTTCAGAGGTGGAGCTGTATTGAGAGCGACGGACGCCATATTTTAGCTGAAAAATAGTTACAATAGTTAGTAGACATTCCAAGTATGATATGAACGATACCGCGCAGAAAAGGCGCTTTTATATTTACTTTACCGTGGTCGTACAATGTCAGCACTCTGAATCCTCATAATTATGAGGATATTGGTTGGGCAACACGTTTGTGCGATTCAATACATACTTACTTTCATACCTATTGGTTAAAATAAAGTTTAACAAAAGCAAGGAGAAGAATCTCCTTTTAAGCAATAAATGTACTTGTGTCAGGAGACTACGCTCGCCCAAAAACCATGTAAGGGGTATCTACAATACATGCATACAAACCTCATGACCTTTTTATTTCAACAAAAATTATAATTATACAAACTCTTCGCATATTCAATATTTTGAGAGAAAATCTCTAACACCATGGACTGCAAGGCGAACAAACCAGTCCATCCAGCTACGTTAAGCTGTCGACTATCGACAGTATGTCAGGACTGCATCCTCATATATATTTCGAACACCTCTCACGACGTTCTTCGGATAGCCAGTAGATAAATATTATGACGGAAAAAGTTGAGGGCCAGAGGTCCCGAGGCAGACTACCCGCTAGACGGAATACCCAAATCACTGGTGGTGTCCTGTAACTATATCTGCACGAGGCCATCCATAAGGTGGGTGACAGGAGCCTATGGAGGAGTCTGGTCAGCAAGAATTGGACATTATGTCCTCAGCATTGACGGAACGACCGATGATGATGATGATGATGTGCCGCATCCACGTTGTGCGGAAAACTAACTTACCTAGCAGTCTACTATTAGGCATGGTTTTGGTCCGGCATAATGTGACAATGAAAAGGAACTGTCGATTTTTAAGAACCCTTTTTACATGTTTTTGGTGTTCCTAAGAGAGGCACAAAATTAAAGAAATGTATTTGTACCTTTAGTTGTTCCTTTTCTGAATAGCTATGAGAATTTTCGTATTTTAGCGGCGTCGGGACGCCGCTACGGGACTCTCGTTTAATATATTTTTCTAATATCACATTACTTTTATATAGCGGTTCATAGAATACACTTTCTTACCAAATTTCATAATTATAGTGCTTAAAATTTCCGAGTAAATCGACTGTGACATACGGACGGACGGACGGATGGACGGACGGATGGACGGACGCACGGACGCACGGACGGACGGACGGACGGACGGACGAACGGACGAACGGACGGACAGACATGACGAAACTATAAGGGTTCCATTTTAAAAATGTCCTCGATTTACCATATAATATTTTGTGTCAGTTTTGTGACGTGCCATATAAAACTGTATGAGAAATGCGTCACAAAACGGACTCTTTTCGCACTTTGTATAAGAGTTCCTTGTTTAATACGGAACTCTAAAAGTTGCGTGTGTTTGGTCCTTCAAGAAAGCAGTGAACCGGTTTTTGTGACTTATTGGCAGCACATGAAATATACCTGAAACGAAAAGCGTCCACAGGCTCTAAAAACAGTTTCCTATCAGAACTAGATAGGTACGTACGCTTTATTAAGTATTGTTCATTCCACGACGTAACTCCCCACTCAATAAGCAAGAAATAATTTGGCACTTATGTAGCTCCACTTCACGATGTGGACATCTGTCGATCGAACGGCATGTGACACATTACAGGGCATAGTCGTGGGCACGAGACCACGTGACGGGTGCCCCATGAGGTGGGCTGATCAAATTAAAGCCGCAATAAACTGCCCATTGTACGAAAGTGCCAGGTGTTTAGACGTTAGACGGCCACAACCATTCTGTCAAGAGTGTAACGACGAAGAAGGAGATATAGCTCCACTGGAAATTACGAGTACTTTTGATGAGGTAACCTCCATTAAAATTACAATATCCCTATTCTGGTTGTTTTAAACTGTATTTTAGAGATTACTCAATAAAAAAACTTACTTGCCTTGAGGTAAGGAGATCTTGTGGACCAGGCAGCAGGGTGGCGGTTATAGATTTTCAATTTATCCAATTATCATCATAACCATGTGTTGATCAAAGAAATAGTCATCTTTAACACGTTGCCTAAAAATACGCAATTCACAATTGCACTGAAAGAAGAAGTTAGAGCATAGTATGAACATCTTGAAATAGCATCTGAATTATCATGAGCCTAGCTATAGATTATGTATATTATAGTAGCAGTAGAAACTAAGAATACTACATTTTATATTAAGGACATTCCCTATTTGACTCAGTACCATTATCAGTATCACCCACGCTCCATAGTCTCAAAAGTCCGCAATTTATAAAACCAAAATACGCATTTACATATCCCTGTCCCTGAATCCTAAACTCAATAATGTGCGGCAACGTGCTTGTGATTGTTTAGGAGTCGATAGCGTCCATAGGCTATGGTGTCTGCTTAACCCACGCCAGCGACTTCTCGAGTGACGAATGCGTATCGGATGACGCAGTGAGTGAAGGCTCCTTACGAGGTGGCCTGATGACCTTAGAGTCAAAAGACCTGGGACGATACGCGACCGATCAGCAAGGCATTTTCCGGGAAAGGCCTATGACCAGCAATGGACGTCTATTCAGCTAATGATAATGAGTTATGCCATGGTGTTATGTTGTAACATGCACACTATTTATTAGTGATATGTAATAAAATTACTTACCCTTGGCGCGTTGTAGCAGATAAAGTCGTTACTTAAGTGAACTACCATAGCCAACTATTCGATACGAGCCATTATGAAAAAATGTTTTTTATACGTGACATTCACCAAATAAGTGTTTAATATTGCTCTGGACTAAATATTACATAATAATTGAAAAATTTATTTATTTTGTTGTACTCATTTTTTCTAAAATGTTGACTGACACGACGTGTCAAATTATTATTTTTAAAAGTTAAAGTAGCTATCCAGCCTCTTAATGCTAGAAGAAGACTACCGGATTTTACCGTTGCTATTGTATGAAACGAAATGGGTTCAACTTAGACATCTAGCGTCAAGTAGAATAAGTTATTGAGAGAAACTCAGTCTTTATAATCTATCCATGCACACGTTGGGCAGCACTTGTATTTTACAATAAATATCATATAAAATTATAATCATGACCAATAACGTGATATTAATCTTTTCACACATGGATTACATTATTGCATCTACAACATTACTCGAGATTAATGTATTTTGAGCTCAACTACGCAATCGGTACTGATGAAGTCCCTTGGCTTCTTGTTCTTGCCAAATTTATTGCTCTGCGCTAGCGTTATAGACTGCTTTGGGTGCGATATGTGCCTTGATAGTAATCTATCTACACCCCACAAGGTTTATAGATTTGCCCACGCGTCGCTACTCGTACCGTTTGAATAAAAAAGAGTAAGAGTATTAATGAAACTCCTTCTTCTTTCTATTTGCATAGTTAAAGAAGAATTTAATTTAATGAACATAAGTTTCAATATAGTGTATTCATATGTACCTGCTTACACCTAATGAATGACGAAACGTATTATTTACGTATTTAAATAATGTAAACAACAACGAAAAAATACAAAAATATATTAAGAAATAATATCATGTCTTTATACAACTTTCTTCTCTCTTCATGCGAGTAGGATTTTTTCTTGGCAGTAAACCCGCGCGGAATTAAAAACTCACCAGCAACACCGACGGCTTCGCAATCTCGTTGTATCATCTAAAACATTTGACATTTGTGTATAACTCTTGTCTTACTTTACCTGCCTACCCGCGCGGATCCGCCGGAGTATTACTCTATTTGCTAGGGAAAGCAAGTAGAGGCGCGGGATATAATATATCTTATATACATACCGAAGGTTCACATTACATGCTGGTTACAAAGGAAGAAAGAAATAGCATCCCAAGTGGACTTAATAAACTCATGTTTAAAGGATTCGGAGACTAGGTAGCTACGGGTCGGTAATTTATGTCGTCCTATTACTTTTCATAAATCGACAAGCATACATCGACACGCGGGGCACGTATATGAAAAAGTACATACTTATAAATTAACACTTCTATATTTCAGCGATGAATAATATGGCACGCTATTGCTTGGTTCATGTTACTTCATAGTTTCCCTCGTTTTATCTCTCCCACTCTGCATCTTGCAGTATCGCATCATCACCAAGAGATGGGGAATCTGGTTTACGTACATCCTGAAAAGAAGCACATAATAATACCAAATATATTAGTAAATACGAATGTGAGCAAATAAATACCACATGACCATGACATTTATTGTTACTTACTTTTCGTTTTATTTAAAGTGCTTAGGGAATTTTAAACTCGATCGTGTGTTTTAAAGACATTTCAAGGAAATTTGGGGCATTTTCACTAATTAATAAACTCAAATCATGACCAAAATCTTTGTTTAATTCATTGTTATGACATGACAGACACGATGACTGACGATGACTTTGTCACGCAGTAATTGACATATTTATACCGTACAATTTAACCATCAAAAAGTTACGTGTTTCCAATCATTTGATCAATTTCTCACTTTAGTATGGGATTTCCATTCAATCGTTCATTCAATTATGTACTAGCGTCGGGTACAAAAAACATGACATTAGCTCAGCAATTTATACTTCAAAATTGACATTAAAATCTATCTAACGGTAGTACATAAAGTTACGTGATTACCCCGCAGCAGGCTAATCACGTAACTTTATGTACTAACGGTAGATAGATTTTACTGTCAATTTTCGACCGTTCGAACGCCTGTCAAAAATTCGCACCAGGTAACTTTATGTACTAACGTTAGAAACACCATTTCGTACCGTACCGTTCACAAGGTGAATGAGATTCGACGTTCTGTTATTGCAAAGGTGATCCAATGAACGAATGGTTGTTCCTTCCAATGTTTTGCACAAATTTACTATCATAATAATCCAATTTAAAGCACTTTATCTAAAATTAAGGAAAAATGTGATCATGATAAATGAACACGAGTTATTATATTTAAATCACAAATACTAAACATGCAACCGATAAACACAAAACGCATTATTACAGAGAGAGTATGACAGAAAGACAAATGTAAATGTGACGATGTAAAACCTTTGTAATATTTTAAATTATTTTCTTTTAATAAGTCTTTAAATAATATCGGTACAAATAAATATATCAATTTATATTGTATCATTTAATAATATTTATTTTAAAGAACTAAATGCCATCTAGTATCGAATAGGAGAACTTGTTGACAGTTAATTCACTTGCATTCCATAATATTGACATCTAGTATGCAGTAGGAGAACTATCAGGCAGTAAAATAATGTTGGCTATACACCGAAGCCTAGATCCGCACCGAATTATAAAATGAAGTGTGGTGAAATTGCATTATCATAACAATATTATTATTGCAATAATCTTATATCGGTATAGTCTTTCAAATCAGTCCAAAAAGGTTCAAATTTTAAGAATTGTAGGCATAACCTGCCTATTTTAGTTAACCGTTTAATCGCCATGCGTCATGTACGGCAGTGATCCCTACAAACAAACTCATTTTCCATAAGAGATTGTATATGAACTTTAGTGTAAAGCACGAAGGTCACTTTGATAACGTACGTGACACCACACCACACCACACCACCAGGTAAGCAGGTAACACCTATAGGCGTTTTTGTCATATCAAGAGGGTTAATCTACCTACGTCCCCAAACAGAAATGAAACGAGCATTTATATTTCCCAAATTTAATACATAATAGCTCTGGACGTTCCTTGAATATCCACAATAGACAGAATGTTCTCTATAATTCAATCGGATCCGACATCAGTGTACACTAAGTAGGTACATGAAGGCAAAGGCGTCCACTATCGGCACGGCACGGCAATGGGCTCCTCAGCCTCACACATTAGACTAGCGGGATAGACAATGCATGCCAAAGGTGTGCTTGGGAATGCCGAGGAATGCTCGGCATGCCTAATGAGGCCTGGGCATGCTTAAGGATGGCTGCGCATGCCTAAGGATGCCTCGTCATGCCTAAGGACGCCTCGGCAACCCCGGCAATCCTAACCACATCTTGGCTTGCCCGAGGAGGAATCCCTTGGCGTGCCAATGCCGTGCCAATAATGGGTGCCGGGCCTAAGGATTTGACAAACTTCTGAAAATTGAAGGTCATACTGTAGGCTTGCCTAATTATTGCTTCATGACTTTACTTCGTAATGGTCCATAATGATAAACTAAAAATCATTCTTTGCCCGTGGCCCTACACCGTTAGTCCTAATGATTGTACCACAGGTAATTTTCTTTGTCCTTGGTTCTATCAATCTGACCATAGACACCTAGCATCCTCTTCTCCAATATGTTTGACTGTCTGTTTAACCAGTTGAACATATTGTATAACTTTCCTTCAATTTTTAAAAAGTAGTCGAGCAACTTGTTACTTAAAAATGCAATAAGTTCAATTACAGTATTATGACGTTAAATAAAATGAACTATTCTTACGATACATTTCAAAACAATAGAGGAAAGTTGTCCAATATGTTCAACTGGTTAAACAGACAGTTTAGTATATTGGAGCAGAGGCCTAGCATTACCCGTATTCCATATATCTCTACCACTACATTTATCCTGGTAGCTTACCGTTAGATTTCCCTCTTTCCACTTGATGCCCAAGCCTATGATTCCATGGAATTGCAACGTAATGTTTTTGTCGCTATTCTCCCATGGTATCATTAGATGTATTTTGATGCCGTTTGGCTGCCATAACATCCATTGATAACTAAATATTTTTCCGTCATGCTTCCATGCAACTGCCCTGTGGGATCCAGCGGTGGTACTTTTCCTCGTCTCTCCCAAGCCACTGCCCAACGGGATCCAGGGATAACGTTATTCCTCCTGGTTCCCATACCGCCGATTTTCCCTCTTGGCTCCCATACTGCTGCTGTTTGGGTCCCAGGAATTTGTTTTCCTTCTGGCTCCCATACCGCCAACCAGGGTAGGCAGAGGTGGCTGCATGCCAGATATACAATAGCTTCGACTACTACTACTACCGATATCTTTATATGAAAGTAAGGGAATGAATATATTCCTGGATGCTATTGAGCTGTGGCGTGGCTTGGGAGTGGGAGCCAAGATATCTGGGATACCAGTATGCAATAAGTTCCATCCTATCCTTACCTGTGATTTCTAATATCTCCCCCCGAGGGTCGCTACAAATGAAACTACTGACGTCCACCTACATCTGTTAAGGGTGGTCGTTATAAAAGTAGTACGTTTGACGACCATCCTTAAAAAGAAGTGTAGGCACGACGACGAGCGAAGCTAGGAGGAGTGTTCGTAAAACTGTGCGACCCGATAGGTTGCAAATAAAATGGTCGTTAGAAAAGACTGTTCGGTTCAGGTGCTTCGCCGGCCGCTGCCGCGGCACGGTCGCTTTGCTTGTAATGTCGCAGTTGTACCAACACTTTTTCTAGCTGCGCTCGTTGTCCCACTGGCAAACAAGCCTATTACCCGAGGTCCCACCAACATGTCCCCCTTGTGGATCCACGGGTATTTTTTTTGACCCGTTGTCCTACCGCTCTAAACAGTGTTCTTCAGTGGGCCTACGGGCAATTTATTTTTACCATGGTCCCACTGCACTACGTATTCGACTCTAATGCAGCGAAGCGAGGAGTGTTTAAGCAGAACTATGAGCCTACAGAGCCGGCGAAGCGCCAGAACCGAACATTCGTTACAATTGGTTAGGTCAGAAATATTGCTTGTTCGCAGTTCTACCAAACAAAATAGCTAGTTTTTAATTAATGTTTACCGCTTAATGCAGTGGGACCGTGGTAAAAATAAATTGCCCGCAGACCCACTGGCGAATACTGTTTATAATGGGTCAAAAACAATTACCCACCAGGGGGACATGTAGACCCACCTGCGAACACTGTTTCGAACTGTAGGACGACGGGTCAAGAACGACGGTAGGACAACGGATAAAACAAATTACCCGTGGACCCACCAGAAGGCCTTCCTTAACCGTGGTACCATCAGATAGTACCATTGATGGTTATATGGTTTTTTTTTTGCTATGGTAGCATTAATGGTACAACCGAAGTATTTTATTGCCGTGGTATCTGGTATAATTGATGGTAATACGGTACAATGAATGTTTACTAGTACCATTGCATTGCATTTATAATGTCAGTCAGTGAGAAAACTAATGAACTTTGACCTGCAATCGTTCAAAAACAACAAGTTCAATTGAATCTTATAATAGAAAATGAAATAAATTATGAATGGAGCTTTAGCCAGCACAAAATTACAAGAGGCTGAAAATGGCCTGAATGGCTTCGAGAAATGGATGATAATAGCCGTATTGCTCGACTTGGCTAAATAATAATAATGTTGTTTTCTATATTTCTATGCAGTTATTAAAATAAGATCTTTAAATTATATGTAAACATTATCTACATGACTTAATTAATTACCAAATTGTCTACTATCCAGTACCACGGGTAACAAAAAATAATATTAGCTGTAGTTCCATTGACATAATGGAACCACGGCAAAACATTATTTGCCGTAGTACCATTGATGGTACAATCTGATGGTACCACGGTTAAGGAATGGTTGGTGGGACCACGGGTAATAGCCAAATAATATCCCTACCGGTAGAGAAGAAAGTAAAATGTCCACATTTCTCTAACAGGCGGGATGTGTCGGTAGAGACATATGGAATAACAGTAAAGAACGACTATTTGCGGTAAGAAATACGTCGGGACCTTCATACCTTTAAAAGTATTTAAAACCTTTTTTATTAGGGATCTTTCTATTATAATAAAACAACACATAAATAGCATTTATTACTACCTAAATAAGCAAGTACCAAAAATAACGGGTACACTTTGTATCGATTTTTCTATGGAGAAAGTATACCCATTACTATTGCTCTTGAGTGTATAAAGTACGAGTATCGTTACGTTCTGGGTCTGCCGCGATGATTTGAACGTTGCGAGGAAGACCGTAGCAAGTCATAATTTGTAGTAGAAAAACCTTCTGTTTGCAGTTTTCAAGCATTCCTGAAAAAAAAACTTGATCTGTAGAAGTTGCTTTGTAAACTGAATTGTACCTATTCATATACATCATTTTACAATCCGAAATTATTATAACAGTAATATGTAAACTGACATAAGTATAAGGTACGAAGAGCTAGTCAATAGAATAGAGTTACTAGTTATTTACTGAAATTGCGAGGCATCTGGTTCACGTAACTGGTGACCGAAGACCTGGCGACTTCCTCGTACAACGTATCAGCATTGCCATATAGCGAGGAAATACCGCAAGCATCCTCGGTACGCCTCCCTCAAGGGCCTGTTTTAGATTGAAGATAGTTTTAATATTATTTCATATATTGTTGTTATGTATTACACTATGTATAAAAACTAGTGCTTACGCCAACTCTGGGGATTAGGTGTCAAAGTGGACCCCAGGATCCTTAGGGCACAATCGGAAAGATGCTGTGAGGATAATGACCCCCGATTTGGTTAACATTTTGAGCAGCCTATAATACTGGAAAAGTATGCTACTCCTTGGAGAAGCCATAATAATAGTATATAAATATAGCAATAACACATAATTACTAACACATGAGGCGTTGTGTTCCTGGCAACCAAGAATGCCAGAGCTTCAGAGGTGGAGCTGTATTGAGAGCGACGGACCGCCATATTTTAGCTGAAAAATAGTTAAACTGATGTTAAGTAGGACGCATTACGAGGATATTGGTTGGGCAACACGTTTGTGCGATTCAATACATACTTACTTTCATACCTATTGGTTAAAAAAAAGTTTAACAAAAGCAAGGTTGGAATCTCCTTTTAAGTAATAAATGTACTTGTGTCAGGAGACTACGCTCGCCCAAAAACCATGTAAGGGGTATCTACAATACATGCATACAAACCTCATGACCTTTTTATTTCAATAAAAATTATAATTATACAAACTCTTCGCATATTCAATATTTTGAGAGAAAATCTGTAATACCATGGACTGCAAGGCGAACAAACCAGTCCATCCAGCTACGTTAAGCTGTCGACTATCGACAGTATGTCAGGACCGCATCCTCATATATATTTGGAACATCTCTCACGACGTTCGGATAGCCAGTAGATAAATATTATGACGGGAAAAGTTGAGGGCCAGAGGTCCCGAGGCAGACTACCCGCTAGACGGAATACCCAAATCACTGGTGGTATCCTGTAACTATATCTGCACGAGGCCATCCATAAGGTGGGTGACAGGAGCCTATGGAGGAGTCTGGTCAGCAAGAATTGGATATTATGTCCTCAGCATTGACGGAACGACTGATGATGATGATGATGATGTGCCGCATCCACGTTATCCGGAAAACTAACTTAGCTAGCAGTCTACTATTAGGCATGGTTTTGGTCCGGCATAATGTGACAATGAAAAGGAACTGTCGATTTTTAAGAACCCTTTTTTACATGTTTTTGGTGTTCCTAAGAGAGGCACAAAATTAAAGAAATGTATTTGTACCTTCAGTTGTTCCTTTTCTGAATGAGAATTTCCGTATTTTAGCGGCGTCGGAACGCCGCTACGGGACTCTCGTTTAATATATTTTTCTAATATCACATTACTTTTATATAGCGGTTCATAAAATACACTTTCTTACTAAATTTCATAATTATAGTGCTACTAGTTTCCGAGTAAATCGGCTGTGACATACGGACGGACGGACGGACGGACGGACGGGCGGACGGACGGACGGGCGGACGGACGGACGGGCGGACGGACGGGCGGACGGACGGACGGACGGACGGACGGACGAACAGACGGACAGACATGGCGAAACTATAAGGGTTCCATTTTAAAAATGTCCTCAATTTACCATCTAATACTTTGTGTCAGTTTTGTGACGTGTCATATAAAACTATATGAGAAATGCGCCACAAAACGGAATCTTTTTGCACTTTGTATAAGAGTACCTTGTTTACTACGGAACCTTATAATTCAAATCGTTTTTTTTTCTCTCTGACCCTGACTGTACCTTATAGGAGACCGCAGCCATAATAACATCACTGCTTGCTCTTTAGGTATACGATGTTGTGTTCCTGGTAGTGAGTATATAAAGTTACAAGAACTCCCGAGGATGCACTATTTTCAGAGTGCGTCACTTGTCTCTAGCTATCAACACAACAAATCCTTATGTCAATAAAGGCTCGGCAACGACCTTGTGATTCTTCTGGAGTCCCAAGTGTTCATACTGTATTTTAGAGATTACTCAATAAAAAAACTTACTTGCCTTGAGGTAAGGAGATCTTGTGGACCAGGCAGCAGGGTGGCGGTTATAGATTTTCATTTTATCCAATTATCATCATAACCATGTGTTGATCAAAGAAATAGTCATCTTTAACATGTTGCCTAAAAATACGCAATTCACAATTGCTGCACTGAAAGAAGAAGTTAGAGCATAGTAATGAACATCTTGAAATAGCATCTGAATTATCATGACCCTGGCTACAGATTACTTATGTATATTATAGTAGCCGTAGAAACTAAAAATGCTACAGTTTATAATAAGGACATTCCTCATTTGACTCAGTATTATTATCAGTATCACCCACGCATCCATAGTCTCAAAAATCCGCAATTTCATAACACCAAAATACCCATTTACCCTGACCCTGAATCCTAAATAAGGCTCGGCAACGTGCTTGTGATTCTTTAGGAGTCGATAGCGTCCATAGGCTATGGTGTCTGCTTTACCCACGCCAGCGACTTTTCGAGTGACGAATACGTATCGGATGACGCAGTGAGTGAAGGCTCCTTACGAGGTGGCCTGATGACGTTAGAGTCAAAAGACCTGGGACGACACGCGACCAATCAGCAAGGCATTTTCCGGGAAAGGCCTATGACCAGCAGTGGACGTCTATTCAGCTAATGATAATGAGTTATGCCATGGTGTTATGTTGTAACATGCACACTATTTATTAGTGATATGTAATAAAATTACTTACCCTTGGCGCGTTGTAGCAGATAAAGTCGTTACTTAAGTGAACTACCATAGCCAACTATTCGATACGAGCCATTATCAAAAAATGATTTTTATACGCGAAATTCACCAAATAAGTGTTTAATATTGCTCTGGACTAAATATTACATGATAATTGTAAAATGTATTTATTTCGTTGTACTCATTTTTTCTAAATTGTTATGTGACACGCCCTGTCAGTTTATTATTTTTAAAAGTTAAAGTACCTATCCAGCCTCTTAATGCTAGAAGAAGACTACCGGATTTTACCGTTGCTTTTGTATAAAACGAAATGGGTTCAACTAGACATCTAGCGTCAAGTAGAATAAGTTATTGCATATACATTACTAGTTACTTCATTGTGAGGTGATTGAGGGAAACCCGTCTTTGTAATCTAGTTTAGCCTAGTGGGTAGTGCACCTGCCTGTGAAGCTGACGGTCCTGGGTTCGAATCCCGGTCAGGGCAAATATTTGTGTGATGAGCATGAATATTTGTTTCTGAGTCTTGGATGTTTTCTATGTATTTAAGTATTTATATCTATTAAATATATCGTCGTCTAGTACCCATAACACAAGCCTTCTTGAGATTACTGTGGGGCTAGTTCGGTTTACGTAAGATTGTCCTCTAATATTTATTATTATTATTATTTATTTTATTTATTTATTCTTTTCACACATGGATTACATTAATGCATCTACAATATTATTCGAGATTAATGTATTTTAAGCTCAACTACGTAATCGTAATAGTCCCTTGTCTTCTTGTTCTCGCCAAGTTTATTGCTCTGAGCTGACCTATACGCTGCTTTGGGTGCGATATGTGCCTTGATAGTAATCTATGTACACCCCACAAGCTTTATAGACCTGCCCACGCGTCGCTACCGTTTGAATAGAAAAGATTAATGAAACTCCTTCTTCATTCTATTTGCAAAGTTAGAGTAATATCATTTTAGAAGAATTTAATGAACATAAGTCGATGCAATAGCATACACACAATTTCAATATAGTGTATTCGTATGTACCTGCTTATACCTAATGAATGACGAAACGTATTATTTAGGTATTTAAATAATGTAAACAACAACGAAAAAATACAAAAATATATTAAGAAATAACATCATGTCTTTATACAACTTTCTTCTCTTTTCATGCGAGTACGATTTTTTCTTGGCAGTAAATCCGCGCGGAATTAAAAACTCACCAGCACCAACGACGGCTTCGCAATCTCGTTGTATCATCTAAAACATTTGACATTTGTGTATAACTCTTGTGTTATTTTACCTACCTACCCGCGCGGATCCGCCGGAGTATTATCTATTTGGTAGGGACAACAGGTAGAGGCGCGGGATATAATACATCTTATTTACATACCGAAGATTCACATTACACGCTGGTTACAAAGGAAGACAGAAATAGCATCCCAAGTGGACTTAATAAACTCATGTTTAAAGGATTCGGAGACTAGGTAGCTACAGGGCGGTAATTTATGTCGTCCTATTACTTTTCATAAATCGACAAGCATACATCGACACGCACGCACGTATATGAAAAAGTACATACTTATAAATTAACACTTCTATATTTCAGCGATGAATAATATGGCACGCTATTTTGCTTGGTTCGTGTTACTTCATAGTTTCCCTCGTTTTATCTTTCACACTCTGCATCTTGCAGCATCGCGTCACCACCAAGAGATGGGGAATCTGGTTTATGTACATCCTGAAAAGAAACACATAATAATACCAAATATATTAGTAAATACAAATGTGAGCAAATAAATACCACATGACCATGACATTTGTTGTTACTTACTTTTCGTTTTATTTAAAGTGCTTAGGGAATTTTAAACTCGATCGTGTGTTTTAAAGACATTTCAAGGAAATTTGGGGCATTTTCACTAATTAATAAACCCAAATCATGACCAAAATCTTTGTTTAATTCATTGTTATGACATGACAGACACGATGACTGACGATGACTTTGTCACGCAGTAATTGACATATTTATACCGTACAATTTTACCGTCAAAAAGTTACGTGTTTCCAATCATTTGATCAATTTCTTACTTTAGTATGGGATTTCCATTCAATCGTTCATTCAATTATGTACTAGCGTCGGGTACAAAAAACATGACATTAGCTCAGCAATTTATACTTCAAAATTGACATTAAAATCTATCTAACGGTAGTACATAAAGTTACGTGATTACCCCGCAGGTTCAATATTCATAATTGATCTTTTTTATAATGTCAGATTTTGGAAATGATAAAAGAACTCACTCACGAGGTCTACAGTTCACAGACCCACTAGTTAAGTTGTTTAAGAGAAATCACCAAACAACATTAACACGTTTATTACATTCATTCGTACAGTATATCGTGGGAGCATAAACAGCTTGTATTAAGCATAATGTGCTGAAAAGCACATCATACTCAATACGAATATGACAAGTGATCATATATACATAATTTAGGGTGGGTTGCACCAAACCGTCTGTAATCGTAAGCGGTGTTTGTTAAAATCTGATTGTACGGAAAGTTTGACAAGTTTCTATGATGACAGCTGCCGGCGCCATATTTGACGATGACCGGCCTGTGATCGTATGTCGGTGCAATCGAGCCTAAATAACATACAGCAATTATTGTGTATGTTTATTGAGTTATGCACTATATTGTAATCCTACCCACCATAATAAAACACATTGTACGGTTCTGGCATCCCACGGATGTGAGTAACTCGCTACGCGAAACGTAACCTTACGCTGCATATATTTAGAGTGCTGAGTAGCTCTGGCTCCTTGAGATGCTAAGAGCTAAGACACTGAACTTGTATTCTTTCTAAGTTAAATTTTAATTCTCTTAAGTGAATAATGTATTCTTATGAGAATAAATGTCTTAAACCATAATTACAATGGCGTTTCATATACTTAAGACACAAGTTACACTTCTCGTTCTTGATTTCCTTTCCCCACGGCTGTTAGTTTAATGGTGTGAAGTTTGACAGCTCCAGAGGGGATACTTCGAATTTCGAAATCTGAAATTCGTATCGTGCCGTCCCTTTCATCCATATAATGTATAACACGTGAGTGAAAGGGACGGGACGATACGAAGTTCGAATTCGAAGTTCATAGTAGCCCCTCAGACGAGTTCTTACGTATACAAAGACATTGTCACTGTCACTAAACACGCATCTTCATAGAAACTTCGACCCCAACCATAAACAACCCCATCTCATCGCCGATTGTTAAATAAAAAGCCATTATGCCGCCAACGCGCCGTAAGGCGGTTACATTATTGCATATGGGAGCTACAAAAACGAACAAGCTAGGAAAATTCCGCGATCCAGGCAGACGCACGCGGTAAAGCCGGTGTGACACTCTCGCCGAGAAACGAAGACGTAATCTGTATGTTCTATCACCTATTTATTTACATGACAGAGAAGCTAGACTACCTTGAACTTAGTAGTTCGTAGCACTTTTAAAATAAAATTCCGTGCCTAATTTTTACAAATGTAATACGCTACATGAATATTGATATTATTAATTATTTATCAGAATCAGAATATTTATTTATTTAGTTATACAAATCGTACGATTTACAGTTATTAGCACAAGTAAAAAGCGAGGTTGCGTAATAAAATAAAAATAAACGGTCAAGTGCGAGTCGGACTCGCGCACCGAGGGTTCCGTATATAGATGTGTACCGGTTCTAAACCTATTCAATCAGGAAATCTCAACAACATGGTGTGGAAATTGGACGCCATGTGTACAGCGCCATCTATCAGCGATTTTTGTTACAAATTTGAGCGACTGAATAACTTTATATGTATGGTAGTTTTTCAAGGATAATTCTGTATCACGTAAACCGATTTCAATTTTATTTTTTTTATTTGAAAGAAGGTACTTTCAGCATAATCTTGTCGAAATTTATAAAACAAAAACACATGCAAAGGTTATTAAATTAGAAACTTAGTATAGAAATGTTTTTTGACGATAAAAAAAAAGAAAAACCAGATAGAGCTACAGTTATATTTTTCCTGTAAAATATACATTGATATCAATTTTATGTAGTAATTTTATATTTTTTCCTTGGTAAACTTCGGAGATAAGGAGAGGGAACGGTATTTATTTTACATTTTCCCTCACAAAATGACAACGTAAAAAAAAAATTGTTTCCGAATGTGCAGCCCAAGCCCTTTCATTGACACATGACACTCCACTCGACATATTCACTAGACTTTCAAATTTTAAACCACCTATTCTGTCATTTTTAAAAAAAACAAAAAAAATATTTAAAAAAGTCATGTTCTACGTGTGTATGCCTTCTTGATAACTATTCCAAATTTCAAACTTATTGTAAAATAAACGTATTTTCTTTCTTTCTTGTTTCACTTCTAATTTCAAACAAATCAAAAGAAGCAATTCTCGGCGCGAGTGTGCACCCGGCAGCAGCGACTCCACAAATGCACGGAGTGTATGAGGCACGTATATCGTAAAATATCTCCGCGCTCCGATGCGATGATCCAATTTTTAATAAACCAGAGAGATGTAGACTGCGGTCGCCATGTCGTCGGAAAATGTGGGGGCGAAGATATTCAATTTATTTTATTTAGTTTTTAGTTTAGTTTATTTTAAGCTTAGGTTATATTCTATTTTATTTCATACACCTGTTCAACAACCCTTATAATTTTTATTTATTAATAATATACATTTTTTAAATGTCAAATATTTAAAACTAATTTACCCTCATATCACCAGTTTATTAATATTATTATTGTACAGTGTATATAAAGGAAAGCTTAAATAAATTACACATTAAATAAACAAAAATTAAATTAATTAAAATAGAGTTCCCCAAAAAACAGTAAGTATGTTATTATGATATAAAAGATGTCGCTACCTTCCTTTCATTTAACGTGTGCGTTCTAATGCCCTTATTCATAAAAAGTTAACGAACCTCTGCTAACTAAAACGTTTTTGTCCCTTTCACACAAACTTCAATGTCAAGGTGACAGATAAGGACAGACGAACTTCAGCGGCAGCGTTAACTAAAATACGTTTGATGAACGTTTATGAATAAGGGAGTAAGTTTCCGGCCCCTGTACGTGCGTCAGTTAG
Organism: Epiblema foenella; assembly: GCA_963556455.1. Classification (NCBI taxonomy): domain Eukaryota; kingdom Metazoa; phylum Arthropoda; class Insecta; order Lepidoptera; family Tortricidae; genus Epiblema; species Epiblema foenella. The sequence goes on along the minus strand of OY747109.1, from coordinate 19,816,004 downwards.
GGTCGCTTGCACCAACATACGGTCACAGGCCGGTCATCGTCGAATATGGCGCCGGCAGCTGTCATCCCATAGAAACTTGTCAAACTTTTCATACAATCAGATTTGAGATTTTAACGAACACCGCTTACGATTACAGACGGTTTGGTGCAACCCACCCTTAGTATGTGCATGGTTAAAAACCAACTTTTCTTAATTTTTTTTTAAATTATATAGGTAAACAAACAGTCACTACATAAAGGAGTAAATAGATTTTCTTAAATTAATGCTTACAATATGTGTGACCAACACCGTTCACCACTTATTAAGCTTTGCTAGTTTGTTGATAATGCTCCGTCTCTTTATTTCTGAATCTGAAGTCAATGGGGACTTAATACGAGACACAATAGAAAGAAGAAAGAAAGAAATATTTATTTGGTGTTAAATCATTACACAATGGGTCAATTTCAACAGTGCATGATTTTTGTATCATTCCGGTGTGATTCTTTGTTTGGGAGTTTTTCGTGGATTTTTTAATATCAAAAGACACTTCAGACTATGTTATGAAAATCTTCTAAAAGGGATGTTGATATCTATAACAGTTTTTGAGATAACTGAGATTAAAAATGAAACTCACAACGGAATGATAAATATACACTGGGGATGATAATAACAGTCCACAGGAATGAAAATTAGAGCACGTACATCGGAATTAAAAAAAAAACCCTCAAAATTATAAAATTATTTATTTTGTACTGCTAGTACCTGAAAACAATCATTTTCATTACTCAAGACCGCTTTATAATAAACTGGTGGACCAATTCAATTTAATAATTATACTAATAAAAATAATCATTCACTTTTTCAAAAAAAAACGCATTACAAGCAGCAATGCTACAAACAAGTAATAAAAACTAAAAAAAAATCTTTCACGTAACCAGTAAAAACCTCTACTGACTGGCCTGTTAATACAACGGGACTTATGTTATTTGTGTTATGTGTTAAATATGAATAATAATAAATAATTGCTTCTTAGACTATAGTTTTATGATTTATAGAAAAAAGTACTAGGTGTATGATTTAAAAACACAAGCATTTTGTATATAAGTTAAAAATAGTATAAATGTCCAGAGGCTTGCATCCTGTTTATAAAACACTTCGTAACTAGTTGTAAATTTTGATAGAAAGAAAAAGAAAAATCATGGTTCATGTGGTTTGGAACCCTATACCTTTTTTTCTAGAAAACACAAATCTGTAGTATAAGAAACATATTTCAGTAATGTTAAAATGATATTACGGAACTATCTTTTATTTTTGTGTTTTGAAATTTGTATTTTGTAATGGACAATATTATTATTTATCTGACTGACGATTCCGAATGGAAGATGCATTTATTTTTCTGTTTACTTTTTATCATGTTTTGTATTACTCTGGTCGACATTATGTTATTTTAATTTTTCCTGTTATGACGATCATGATAACAATTCTTGTAATTTTGACATGTGTGAAAATTTATAACGTAATTCCTTATCATGAAATAAATTATCTAAATCTATCGTATGACTTTTTACACCAATTTTTGAAATATTTTTTTCATTAATAAACTTCATATTTAGCACTTACAACCGACGCCTGTCTGTGTAATTATTACCATCTTTTATAGTAAAATGCTTGATCCATTTCGGAAAAACTAATTACGCTAATAATCTTGAGGAGAAGTACATTTAAAATCGATTTAATATATTTTCTATATCTTAATGCGCGAATAGTCAAGTAAATTGACAAAACACGATATAGTGAAACATATATTTAAATATAAATACTAGGTAATAGGCATATATGACATCAAATAAATATATTATACTCAGTAAAAATAATCATTAATTCCTATATATAGCAAAGTGAAGCTACATTTCTATTTAACTACACCGGAAACACCGGAATGAAAACGGCGGAATGATAAACACAGGATAAAATTAATTTAAAAAAAAAGATCAAGCCACTTATTCTTAAATTAACAAGGTTCTAGATATCACAAATATATATTACATGTTATATATTAGTTTCAATCGAAACAGATAAAAAATAAAAAAGATATAGCAAACTCCGGAATGATATTATTTTTGTCCGCGTATCACGGCCACGATATACTCATGTGTATAGCAGGCCGACGAATTACCGCACCAGGTGTCCTCCCTCGCCGAACACCGCAGCGTAACTGATTCTCGAAGTGCGCAGGAGACGGGGGGCTTACCGAGTCAAACTTCGCAAATAAATCGTTGACAAGCTTGGTCCGCGGTGGTCCGCGGTAATGAAAAAGTTTCTCGGGACAAACATTTTCGCACATTATAAAATGGTTAGGTACACATGAGATTTAAAGGAAGCTATATTTATTGTTGCCTATTTAGCTGGTCTTAAAATGAGGCTAAAATATTTTTATTATCATACATAGTTTTCGAGTTAGGCGACATTATGCAAACAAAACCAGGTTAGGGACAACCCACCTTGATGAGAAATTGGTGCTTTATATATTTTTTTAAATTATTAAATACATTAATATTTAAGTTTTAGCTATTGCCCGAGGTAGTTAACTGGGATGTGTTTCCGAAAAAAAATGGTTAATTATTATTTAAACTTTCTGCACCTGCGTTCTCAGTCTTGCCAACATTTTTTACTGCTTGGGAAATTGACCCCAATACACAAAAAGGAAATAAGATGAAATAAACACTAAATTAAGTATGAGTTATGAACACCAAAAAGGATACCACTCAGCAAATGCCAAATAGCAATAGGACTATCCCGCCGAATGCAGTGGCGTGGCCCCAGCAAATATCCCTACACGCCGCGTTATTGTTTACATTACTACCGTCTGCGTGTTTCATGCTTTCATATTTTTCGGCACGTTTTTCTTTATTTCCCGGGATTTCTAGTTCAAAGTCAGGCTTATGATCTTAGTAATCCGTCGTCTACCGGCCCCTGGGATCCTCATTACAAATGATTTTTTATTTGGACCTGCCTGCAGCTTTATAGGCCGGGTCCAATAAAGCAATAGGATTGCAAGGTTGGAGAATGACCAGTGCCTTTACCATGTGTTTGCATGACCGTACTCGCTAGCGGCTGCGTAAAAAATTGTATGGGCAAAAGTACAGCGCCTCTGGCGGTTACTAAACTAAGAATCATACTAAATCGTTTACGCAATCGCCAGCGAGTACGGTCATGCAAACTCATGATATCATATCCAAAAATACAGTAGATAGGGTCGCTGGGCCAGTTACGCGGCCTGCGTCAGTTTGCGGCCTTCTGAAGAATGAAGTTTTTCAATTAAAGATATTTACATTTTTACATGCCATAGAGAAATAAAGAGTCGTATGCGTTTTAATTAGTAGCTATTGAATGGGAATATATTAAAAAAAACAAGAATATATCCTTTCAGTCAACTCATCCATGTGGCCGCAAACGGCACATCAAATTAACAGGCCGTAAACTCACCTACCGACGTAGTGACGATATTAGAGTAGTGACGATATTTTCCAGCTAACTGCACAGAAAAAATGAGCCGATAATTCAGCTTATTCCCCAGAAACATCTTAAACGGATCACGAAGTTTTCCATACTGCCTACCATGGCTGACGAACATTCGCGAACTTGCAAATTAACCAAACTCCTCCTAACTACACTTTACTGCTAGTTCTTTGCTAGTATTTTATTTGAGTGATTTACTAGCCAAGTTTTCGTATGAATAGGGGACTGTTTTATATAATTTATCCGTTAACTTGGGGTGTGAATCCAGGGTAGGACGTGCGAGGATGCTCAAGTGATCGAAATATTAGGCTTAGTAAATATGGATGGTAATGTATGAGGGTGGATGTAAATTTATGATAAGTGATTTAATAAACTTTAAATTATTCAACAAACTTTTCTTTTTAAATAAGATACTAGTTAAAAAAAATATGACTTAAAGTCCGACCACGCTAACTCTGCAAGGAATAATTTGGCAACACTGGGCATTATACGTCATATTTTTTTTTTTATATGAGGAAAAAAGGGGCTTGTCGCCAGGCGAACATACCGCCCCGTAGAGGCAGCAGAATATGTACAAAAAACTAAAATAAAACTTAAACTCTAGATTTTAAACCTACTTCTACTAAATTGTATAAAAACTCGGCTTCATACGTCATATTTGTATGTGGCTTAAAGGTCTCTGCAACCAGGCCATAAAATCCGAAAAAAAAAAGTCATATTTGTATGAAAACGTGACGTTTGAGGTAGTGTTGCCAAATTATTTCAAACCAGAGTTAGCGTGGCCGGACTCTATTTAAGTCGAAATAGGTAACTCTGTGTAACATATCTAAGTAACATGCCTAACTTTTACATGGCAGCATAACATACCTATCAAACATAGCTAATTAGCGCGTTCATAATTTGACGAATAAATATATCGGGGTCGGTAGGCCAGTTACGCGACCAGCGCTAGTTTTCGACCACCTGAAGATCGAGCTAGGTTTTTTTCAATTAAAAATGTTTGTATTTTTACAAACCCCAAAAACAGTAGGTTGTATGAATTTTATTTGGAAGATATTGCATGAGTATCCATTAAAAAACGAGAAAATATTCAAATTCAGAAATAAGGGAAAAATTGAAAAATATAGGCACCAAACAGGATTTGAACCTGCGACTTCCCATTTTCCTTGAGGCATTTGTGTAAATGAAGGAACAGTTGAAAAGTTTGGGACCGGGTGGTAGCTGCACCTACCTATAAGCTCAGTTGGCTAGATGGACTCGCCGCGAGTGCCGGGAGGTCGCAGATGCGAATCCTGCTCGGTGCCTAGATTTTTCAATTCTTGTAAAAACCATTGTAATTTTGTAATTTACTGTATTAAACAGTATTTGGCTTTAATTTTGTTTTCTATTTATCTTCCTTGTTCCCATCTGGAACGACTTTATCACAATGAAATAATGTGTGTAGTACATCTCTTTGTAGTCTGCGGGACTGTCTAAGGCTGGGTTTTATAAAGATCCGTTAGACCAAATGTCAGATCAAATTTCAGTAAGTTAGTACATTTTTTGACATAACAAACTGAGATAAGGTCTAACGGATCTTTATAAAACCGAGCCTAAGTCTGACCGCAAATAAACAGAGAATTATATATTTTTATTACTATTTGTATTAAAACAATAAACTGAAATTCCCGCCATAATGTTCTTAAAATCTTGTCTATGGCAGTTTACTTTTCCCGCTACTCGGAGTTGCCAGGTCTAAAGCCCAAATTACCCCATTACGGACTTGCGTTAAATTTGCATAGATTTAGGTAATCTGACCTTTTATCTAATGAGCCCTTTAATTGTTATAGTCATCGCTGCGTTGCCATTTTTAATTGCACAGTACTTGAGACTTCGGGGGTGAAGTTTTGCGAGACGGTTTTGCTTTTCTGTTTAGGGGAATATAATTAATTTTATGAGTTGGATGAACTTTGCCAAGGAGCCGAATTTCTTGTCAGAGGGGATCTTCGTATTGTTCTGCTGAAGCTTTAAGTTTAGCTGAACTTTGCCGGTTGACGTGAAATACCGCAATAAAGTAAAAGTTGATGGTAGAAGCCATGTAAAATATTGTTTTATAAAGCGACGCCATCTTTGCAAAGTTGCCAAGGTAATGTTTAAACAAGGTGTGTATTTATTTACCCATTCATTTGCAATTCTACAGTCAACTGAAAATTTTGTCCTCAACGGACGCGCCAAATATTTACAAGGACACAGACTTATCACTACATAGTATAAAACAAAGTCGCTTTCTCTGTCCCTATATCCCTATGTATGCTTAAATCTTTAAAACTACGCAACGGATTTTGATGCGGTTTTTTTAATAGATAGAGCGATTGAAGAGGAAGGTTTATATCAAGGACCATATACAATAGGACTGACAATCTTCATACTACGCACCGTGCTCCGAAAGTTAGTATCTCTCTACGTAGCTAGATGCCGCTAGGAGTACCGATTCATTCAAAAGTCGTAAATTTTATAATTTCCATGAATGCGCAAAAGTGAATTCACAGCCATCGAACGTTACGACATTCCAAATGATACAGTAAAAAGCGAAAAGATGGCGTTAGGTGCGATGTTTCATTACTAGTACTAGGTACGTTCCGTTCTGGCGCACTTCACTATTTATTTGCACTTACATAATTACTTACAAATGAAATATTGTTATGTGTTGGGTAATAGTGAACCCAGGTATATTACTTACAGGGAAAGGTGATGTGTAACACTAAACTAAGATTCTTAACTAAAGCTTATTTCTAGGTGTTGAGCGCCAAGAGGGGTTTGAACATGAAGTCCGGGATCCCTGCTTATCCCTTGCGCCGGCTAGCGCGATATTAATAAAATCAAGCCCACTACTGGACCTCGAAGGGCATGTCCAAATGCTAAAACAAAGGGGTGAACTGAACTTAGTTACTGTTGCCGGCTTATGCCTATACATTGATTGATCACTATTCTTTAAGAACTAAGACTTACCCCTTCGTTGGTTATGACACTCACAAGTTTAAGTATGCAAAATAAATGTCCGTAATTTCTTTAATTTGGTTGCTTTAAATCCTTAACTCATTGGCGAGCAACCACTGTTATCACAATTTCTATATCGGGTATATTCACATTATTGTTTCCACCACTGCAGGTACAATTGCCGTAAAGACATGAGCTGGAATGACTAGGCGAAACTATGTCGTTACTTTAAATTACAAACAAAATTCATTAAAAACAGAAAAAGTAAGTTCCGTATTCGGGATACGAACTCCCGCCTCTCGCATCATAAGCCGCTGTCAATGCCACGAGGCTATCGAGACATACATAACACGCACGAATTAGTCATATGCTCCACTCCCGCGAGGTCTTACGTCACTATTGCATCGAGACGCGATGACGCTGCTAACTGCGCTCGATTCTAAACGCTACTGCTTAGTATCTAAGTATTAAAATTCTCTGCCCTCCTATTCAAGCTCCCGCTATTATTAAGACGTATCCATAACAATATATTTCACAGTTTGTTTACCTTGTTATTTATAATTTATCTTAAGAACCCAAATAATGTCCGCAATTATACTTTAGTTTAAAAAGATTAATTGAAAGTGTAAATTCTGCGCGAGTTGAATTGAAAATTGAAACGTCTACCACTAACTCGCCATTGGAACTTAGTATTCGGTTAAGCAAACGTTTTCACTCATCATAGTGTTTGAAATTCATTCGGCGCCGAACACGTGTGGACTAGCGCGGGCGCGGGAGGGGCGTGGCGCCGTCGATCGCCGGCCACTGCCTATTTTTTGATGTACATATATAAATATTCCCCTTATAATTTATAAACCTATCTTCCGCATTAAACCTATTTAGGTATTAAGAGATGCAAGTAGTAAATACTGACCACATATCTAAACAACACCTAATTGTCAAAAATGTTCTACAGTCCTCGAATCACAGCTTAATACAGAGTAGTCAAATTAATAAAGCGTAATTTTCTGAGACTAGCTCTAATTTTCATTGCATATTCATTCACGAAGATAATTCTAAAAAATCTAAGATCCATTATATTGCTAACTATTAACTAAGCTAGGTGTTTCACTACGCATATGTTACACATATGCGTAGTGAAACACCTAGCTTAGTTTATAATAAATAAATATATAATATGTAATAAATAATGTGGGTATGATCATATACAAATCGACCCCGCCTAGTCCCGAACAAACTAAGCAAGCTTTTATTTTCTCTCTCTGACACTTATACGAGTATATAGATAAATATATACTTAAATACAAAATGGAGTTGCGTTTCTTTTAACTACTTAACATTTACCTGCATACGTGTAAAGGCACGGGTCCGTAGTTACTTTCAAAATGAACTACGGTAAGCGATACCGATATCCCGCATCACCTATTAATTTATTGAACGAAAAAAAACCTTGGTAGCTACATTGAACTATCTGTAACTTACTCTATAGTTGGTAAGAGGCAAAATGTGAATATAATAAATGTGTTAAATCAAAGGCGATTTCCATAAACAAATGAAGGCCCAAAATGAAAGGGACGAATGTATCGCATGACATTTCCGATCTCTTCTCGATGAGCGTCAAATTTTGTAATTAGAATACCTATTGGTTTGTTTACAGTGCGGATATTTATGAGCATTGCATGTTTACATATTTTTGCTCTCTTCTTAGGCAGATATAATTGTGTATGTAATTTGCCTAGGTATTTAAGAAAAAAGTTTGTTTAGATATTTGTTTCTATTTGCTGTCTATATGAGGTTGGAAAAAAATTGTGTAGATATTTTTGACTCCTGCTTATGCGAACAAAGTTGGAGTCAAAAATATCTATTGAATATGAAAAACAAGTGCATAGATGCTTTTGTCTGCGTGTTTGTCTACATATATTTGTCTGTCATTGTACGTATATTTATGAACGTATTAGCGTACACAATTTAATGACTCGATTAATGTTCAAATATATCTGATCGAAATTGTTGTATGGATATTTTTGGCTAACGGATAGTAACGATATTTTTGTCGCTTTGGGAACGTGTATATATTTATGCCCTTGACTGTACGCGTAATTTAATTTTATACACATTTTACCAGTTCACCAGCGCCATCTAGTTATTTTATGTAGCAAAAATTGGCGAACCCGCGAGCAATCAATGATTCCAGAGGTAGTGCCATCTGTTAAATACGATCTGTTTCACGTTGTTGATGAGTAAAAAATATAATCCTTAAAAATTGTGTATAGAAGGTATATAATGGTATTAAAATAAAGCACTTAGACGTTTGTTCTTAAAAAACAAAAAAAACAGGAGAAAACATTGGTGAAAATAACATTTTTGCGACTTCCAGTTTACGAAGCAGCGCCATCTAGTTTTAATACCGAATTTTGAGCTATTTCAGAGTTACGTTTTTTTGTATGAGATTGTCAGTCCTATTGTATATGGTCCTTGGTTTATATGTATAATAACATCCATTAAATAGTGCACCCGTGCGAAGCCGGGGCGGGTCGCTAGTTGAAGGATAAATAAACAAACCATCAAACTTAGCAAAGTGCGTAAAGGATATTTTATGAAAGAAAGAAATATTTATTTGGTGTTAAATCATTACACAATAATAAAGTACATGAAATAAGATGCAATAGACACTAAATTAAGTATGAGTTATGAACACCAAAAAGCATATTGCCAATAGCAATATATGGTAATGCGCTGGTTTTCAGGGCACCCTCAGAGAGATACAAAGATAATATTAACTAATAATACATCTTAACTAGACTAGCCAGCTTAACTTAATGATGGAGAAGGATTAAGGACAGATCGTTGGTCAATGATTTCGAATATTGCGAGTGTAGAATACCTATCATAATGTCTCGAGTCCTCAGCAGTACGATTGTACTCATCATCATCATTTCAGCCGAAAGACGTCCACTGCTGAACATAGGCCTCCCCCAAGGCTCGCCATTTAGACCGGTCCTGTGCCGTTCGTCTCCACCGGATTCCCGCGACCTTCACCAGGTCATCACTCCACCTTGTCGGAGGCCTACCGACAGCTCGTCTTCCGGTGCGTGGACGCCACTCAAGCAGTTTCTGGCCCCATCGACCGTCAGTCCTGCGAGCAATGTGCCCTGCCCACTGCCACTTAAGTCTCGCAATTTTGAAGGCTATGTCGGTGACCCCAGTGTACGATTGTACTAGGAGTGCATAAATGTAATTAATATGCATATTATGCACGTAGCACGGGGTCAGGAGCCAGCAGTCATTACTGAGCAATTCGTTTCCGTTCTGATATGCACGCTCGCCTGGCCCGCATCCAGCCACATGGAGCTGCGAAACATCAGGCGTTTATATATGAATTGAATACAGTACTTTTATCTCACGAAGCGAGGCGAGCCATGGTTGTGTGTTGAGCTATGTACATGCACATTGTGTATGTGTGCGTCAGCGTAGGAGCTATGACTTCACCGGGTCTATGGATTCGAATGTGTTACAACTACAGATATGGCTCGCCTCGCTTCGTGAGATAATTATTGTACCCCAGATTCGGTTGAAGCCGCTCAATCAACCGGTTTTAACACTGTATGTAATACTCTAATGCTTCATATACCTACACGCTTGAGGAGGCTCAGGCGCGGATCCAGGATTTAGTTCAGGGGGGGGGGGGGGGGCACTTTCGAACTTTCCGAAAATAGAACTGACTTTTGATAACTGTTTTTATTGTCAGAACATAGGCAATTGCCCTCCCCTGACACAGGCTTCAGGGGGGGCAATTGCCCCTGTTGGCCCCCCCCCCCTGTATCCGCGCCTGAGGAGTCTCGTCTGCAAGCGTGTAAATATAGCATTAGAGTATTACAAACAGTGTTAAAACCGCCCGCCTGGTCACGACCACGGTGAAGGTTTCTTCAGACTATTCTCCCACCACGCACTACCGCTTTAATGGACCCGTCCTATAAGTGACTATCGATGCGATGCACGAGCCGCGAGCACACGACGCATACGCAACTGGGTGCTGTACACATGTACACACACAGACACATGACCGCTAGATGAATAGCGCCTATACTTTGTCTCATAACAAATGATGTTTAAATATCATAATGATAATTTCTAGTTACCAGGAACTATCATAAGTACACAGTACAGTCACGTGAAGGAAACAATGACATGATATATATTATTATCTCATCAAAAACGTACATGTGAATAAAAACCATGTTCGTAAACGCTTTCGCTAATAAAATAAAAGAAGTGACAAGTAACTGGAAGCTCATTTCTTTCAAAGCTCATTTAGATCACAGAGATCCTCGAACGCATAACGTTCTTCAATTGCTTAATTATTTGTTATGTTATTCGCTACCTTCTTTTTTTTTGTTGAACCTGACTGCGGCTTTATAGGCCGGGCCCAATAAAGCGATAGGAGTGCGCGGTTGGAGAGTAGCCTGGGGAAAATCCAGAGGAAAACCTCCAACATGACCACGCGTGTGATTTAGAACACTGGAATACTCTAAGAGTTTGCGCTCCAGTGAGATTGGTTGAGCGGTTTCAACCGAATCTGAGGTGTGAGTGAAATCGAGCTACTGGGAGTTTTGTCGCTTGTTCACTAAACGTAGTCAAGCTGAGAAGAGTCCAGCAAGAAACTCAGCTAGGCCCGACCTGGGTCGAACTGGCTCTACCCGGTGTGCGGCGGTCCCGGGACGATTAGCGACTATATGTGTCAGTGTTGTCGCGATCGCGCGGTAGACGTCACCGCCGGCGGGAATGCTAAGGCCGGGTTTTATAAAGATCCGTTAGATCAAATGTCAGATCAAATTTCAGTAACTCAGTACATTTTTTGACATAACAAACCGACATAAGTCTAACGGATCTTTATAAAACCGAGCCTAAGTGTACACGTCGTGACTGAGTTGGACGCCGTAAGCGCAGCGTTCCATCTTTCAATGGACGCTGTGATTTCGTCGTCCGGGTCTTATCTTATCTTATCTTATTTAGATGAGGGCCCTAACGGATGCACTTCGACCCAGTGAGATCTTTTGTGCAGTTGCCCCCTCCTTTATGCCTACTCCAAGCTGTTCTCCAGCATTTCCACAAACCGAATGATGGAGTTCAGCGGGAGTACTCTAAATTCCTTTGGTTCAGGGTAACCATTGCCAAAGTCATTCATTCTTTGTCTGGCAAGGGCGTGACATTCGTCGTCCGGGTAATCTCTCTAATCTGTCCAAGTCTGTCGCTTTCTATGAAATAAAAAAAAACACTGCCCACTCCACGGCACCTAGTTGGCAGTCCCTGGCAGCGTCGCAACTAGGCCGCAGGATCTCGGTAAATACTGCGAATTGGCTCAGGACTTCATTGTTGCACAACCCTCTGTAATCGTAACAAGCTTTTCGGAGGTTTAGTCTTTGCTCGAATTGTGAGAAAACATTGCATTCCTGATTGCTTCGTTCTTTGGTGTTTATTTATTTATTTTATTTTTGTATATTCGGAGATAAAACCAGGGACCGATACCGGTATTTTTAAAAAACACTGAATTAGCCCAATATTTTGGATTATTTTCTGCTCTTTACGTAGGGCTGAATCATGTATTTAGATAACAACGTAGATTGTCCCATTAAAAACGAAGTAATGAACCGGTGACCGTAATAATACCGGTATTTTTCTATGGAGAAAATAACGGTATCCGATCCCTGGATAAAACAGAAACATGCAAACAAAATAGGTGTCATTTACATAAAAATACAATATAGATTGATGTTTCCCTAGACATATCTCACTAAGAACATACTTAGCATTAAAATTTAAAACCTTACAAAATGAAAACAATTTTTGAACTAAAATTGTATTTAAACTGGTCGCAGAAGTTGACGCCACCTTCCGCATATTGGAAGGTGAAGGTATTCATAGTAAAGATCAGGAAGTGAACAAAACGTAATATACATACCTAGTTAGCTTTCGTTTTTAGGAGAAGTACATTATGTATGTAAGCACTTTATTGTACACAATAACAGGTTAAAACAATATACATATACATGTCACATAAGATTAGAGTACAAAGGCGAACTTATTCCTATAAGGGATCTCTTCTAGCTAACCTTTGAGGGATTGAGTGGAGAGTGGGAGAATGATATAGACAAACTTACACTTACACTTTTATTTCAATCAGGAAACTTTTTTTTATGTTATAGGGGGCAAACGAGCAGACGGATCGCCTGATGGTAAGCAATTACCGTCGCCCATAAACACCTGCAACACCAGAGAAGTCGCAAGTGCGTTGCCGACCTTTCAGAAGGGAATACGCTCTTTTCTTGAAGGTTTGAAAGTCATATCGGTCCGGAAATACCGCAGGCGACAGTTCATTCCATAGTTTGGTTGTGCGAGGCAGGAAATTTCTTGAGAAACGCACAGTTTTGGCCTGCCAACCATCTAAATGGTGAGGATGGAAATGCTGACGCGTAGGACGATGACGAAAAGATGCGGCAGGGATCATTCCGAACAATACAACCACAACTTCCGAACTTATAGCAGTAATATTTTATATATAATTTTGGATGCGGGAAGAAAGCAAACGCCAAGTCAGCGACACAACTGATTTATTTTGGGATTACCCACAAAAAGATCATAATTAGTCTACCCCACATTTCATGCATATACAACACCTCCCCCCGTTCTATAAAAAATGGAAAAAAAAAAAAAATTACACTAGTTTTTTTTTTAATACTTATACTAAACTAAACCATAATTTGTATATAAATCTAAACAGAACCTTAAAGTACAACTAACCCACATTGGTAAATTTTATACAGAATAGTACCTACTAAGGTAAATTGTGGGTACGAGTTGATTATTATTTATTTCTACACTAGAATAATGGAAATATCAAACCACAACCATTTATTTAGGCAACAAAACTACAAAAAAAATATGCCTAAAAATTTGAGACTCACAAATAAAATGAAAAGACACATTTGACTTTTGCAATATAAGAACTTATTCGATAACAAGTTTACCTTAGCACTTCGATCATAAGGTTCAAAATTAAGTTGAACTATTACATAATAGTAATAATGACCGTGACCCCAATAGTTATACCCATAGTTCGCCCATAATAACCAATATAGGTACATTTGGATGCGCACAATCAGATTTGTGTAAATATAGTCCTAAAATGTTAGGTAACGCTAATACTTACTTTTAAAGTTTATATTTGCCTTTAACTAGGTTCACGCAACTACGTACCGGTCGTTTTTTTAACATGTTAGATTCGTCCTTTACCGGATTAACGGCTGCAGTTTCTGCTGTGGAGTCAGGCGCGTTTACTTTTTGATTGTTCTGTGCCGGCGAGGTCAGCGGAGACTCCTCTAGCGGGTCTTGAAAGTCATCCGACTCATCGCTCTGTTGATCAACAATTTTATCGTTTGGTGTTGATGTCGATGGTGACATATTGTCATCTCGCTCCAACTCCACTCGTGATAATGAGTGCCGATTCGTTGACATCCGAATCGGCAAAAGTTGATCGATGTGTCGCTTCCACTCGTGTCCGTCGGAGAGACGCACTGTATACGTGAGTGGATCTCGGCGCTCGGTAACAACCCCTTCGGCCCACTTACTCGATTGCCGGCGGTAGTCTCGCGCCAGCACCTCAGCGCCGGGCTGTAAGTGCCGTTCGGCACCCGGACGATGCCTTCCGGCACGCTCTTGTGCCGCACTAACTCGCTCATCGCGTTCAAAATTAGGCAATATGACGTCTAATCGCCCACGTAGCCGCCTACCGATCATGGCTTCCGCCGGAGTCACGCCCGTCGTGCAATGTTCTGTATTGCGGTACTGAAACAGAAACCTGCACATCGCCACATCGACATCTACCCCTTCATGTACTGCTTTTTTCAATGCTCGCTTTGCGGACTTGACGGCATTCTCGGCGGCGCCGTTTCCGGCCGCCCGATATGGACTCGTTATCGTGTGCGTAATAAAATTCTTTTTCATATACTCAGCGAATTCAGCTGATGCAAACGGCGGACCTCCATCGCTGACTATCTGGCTGGGTAGGCCGAATCGGGCGAACTGCTTCCGCAGCTTGAGTACCGTCGCTCCAGCACTGGTGCTAGACATCTTTTGGACTTCGATCCACTTACTGTGGGCATCGACTGTAATTAGATAATGTTTGCCCTGGAACTCACCAAAGTCCACGTGTAGGCGCTGCCACGGGCGCGATGGGAAACTCCACGGGTGCAGCGTGGCGCGGGGCGGCGCGTCGCGCTGTTGACGGCACGCGGTGCACGCGCGGCACAGTGCCTCAATTTCAGCCTCCAACTGTGGCCAGTATACATACCCGCGAGCTAAATTTTTCATTTTCACTACGCCTAGATGACCTTCATGCAGCTCCCTCAACACTGGTTGCCGCAGCCTATCTGGTATGACTACCCGATGGTTATATAGAATGCAACCCCTATCTATTGACAACTTTTCTTTTCTATAAAAATAGGGTTTCTCTTGCTCGGCCATCACGCCTGCCGGCCAACCCTCCATAACATAGTTATATATGTTTTTCAATACTGCGTCCGACTGAGTTTCTGACGCCACTTCCCTCGCGCTAATCGGGAACGATTCCTCCACATAATTAACCTACGAGACCGCATCCATCCCCGCGCCCTTACGTCCGCCTGGCAATGGCAGGCGCGATAAAGCATCCGCGTTACCATTGTCATTCGATTTAACAAATTCGATATTAAAATCATACGCGGCCAGCCTAGTCGCGTATCTTTGTAACCTACTAGCCGCCGTTAGTGGTAAGCCGTGTTTGGGGCCAAAAATAAATGTTAGAGGCTTGTGGTCAGTTTTAATGATAAAATGTCGACCATAAAGATACTGATGGTGCTTAATAACTCCCGCGATTATCGCAAGCGCCTCTTTATCTAGCTGACTATATGCGCGCTCAGCCGTGGTTAACGTGCGAGACGCGAAACATATGGGGCGCTCCGAACCATCGGGAAACCGGTGCGACAACACGCTGCCAAGCCCGTACGAGCTACTGTCGACTGCTAGTACTAAAGGAAGCCCGGGTTCATAATGCACCAATACGCCTTCGCTAGCCACCACCTTCTTAACGTAATTAAAGGCCTTACCGCAATCTGAAGACCAAACCCAAGGCACGTCTTTACGCAGTAGTCGATGTAACGGGTACAGCGCTGAACTTAAATTAGGTATAAATTTCGCGTAGTAGTTAATTAACCCTAAGAACGAACGCAACTTTGTGACGTCATCAGGCGCGGGTGCTTCCACGATGGCCTTGATTTTATCAGGGTCAGGGTGCAGGCCCTGTTTATCGATTATAAATCCGACATAATTAATGCTATCCTGCATAAACGAACATTTCTCGAGTTTAATTCGGAGACCTACATCGCGTAATCTCTCAAACAGCGCCGTCAGGTTGGCGATATGTTCGTCCCTGTCGCGCCCGGTTACTGCAATGTCATCGAGGAAAACTGCAACGCCTTGTAGCCCCCTTAGCGTTTCCTCCATGAACTTTTGGAATTTTTCTGGAATACAGCTTAGACCAAAAGGGGTACGTCTATACATAAATGTACCTATATGGGTGGTTATGGCTGTGTACGGCTGAGATTCCTCATCCAACAATAATTGCTGGTAGGCGTTAGTAAGATCTATCTTACTATACTGCTCGGCGAACAACTCCTCGATCCGTGGCAGCGGGTACGGCTCACGTACTAATTTAGGGTTGACGGTAATTTTGTAGTCGCCACAAATCCGTATTTCTCCCGATTTTTTAATCACTGGCACTATAGGTGTGCCAAAATCTGAATAATCGACCTTAACAATGGTACCCTCTGCCACAAGTCGTTCGAGTTCTCGCTCCACCGGCTTACGTAACGCGAGGGGCAATGACCTCGCTTTGATAAACACAGGATCAGTATTTGATAATTTTAGTGACATCTTTTTAGAACAGGTACCTAAACCTGGTGTGAACACGGTCGGAAACTGTTGGCGCAAATTTTCTATTAATTTTCTTTCCGACAAATGAAATACATAATCGTTTATTTGAACAGTATCGATTTGTAAATATCTAAGCCATGAGCGGCCTAGCAAGGGTGGTCCACCCTTTTTTATAACCCATAATTTCAAGTTTTCCGAAGTGTGTTCACCCAATACAGCATTTACAAGTATATAGCCAAGGGGTTTTATTACAGTTCCAGTATAAGATCGTAAACAAATATCACTAACCTGTAACGGTTCATCTTTAAAGTGTTGTTCATAGCAATCCGAATTAATCGTGGATAACTTACTTCCTGTGTCCAGTTCAAAGGTCAATTTCACTCCGTTCACTAGCATCTTAACCATATACGGTTGGTCGTCTTTTCCAGAAACATTGAGATTGTAAAAGTCGTACTCTGAATCTTCATCGCCGTCGATATAGTTATGGCCGCGTCTTTGTGCTTTATCGTTGGAAGCCTGCGGAACCTTTTTGCACATTGACTTAAGATGGCCCTTCTGGCCACAGCTATCGCACGAGTAGTTTCTAAACCGACACCCGTCCGCCCGATGAGGCCTGCCGCACCGCCAGCAGGCGCGGCCGGCGCCCGCGGCCCGCTCGCCGCGCCCGCCACCGCCGCCGCTGCCGCCGCCGCCCGTCACTCGGGCGCCGCGCGCTTCCACCCGGTGCAGCGCCTCGGCCGCGCCGTGTCCCCCAGTGGCTGCGCTGGCTGCACAGCCCGAGCCGCTCGCCTGCGCGTGCCGCTCCGCCGCCTCCAATGCCAGCGCCAACTCCACCGCTCGCTTATACGTCAGCGTCGCTTCCGCGAACAGGCGAGACCTCATGTCATCATTTGACAGGCCTGACACGAATTGGTCTCTTAAATTCTCCTCCAGGTTGGCCCCGAAATTACATGTACTGGCTAGGTGCTTCAAGGCCTGCAAGTACTCTCCTACAGGTTCGCCTGTTCTCTGCCGTCGTTGACGAAATACGTGTCGTTCCGCAATTTCGGAACGCTTAGGTTCGAGATGGTCGCTGACAACTTTGACCAGTTCGCTGAATGTTTTCGTCTCGGGGTCGTTCGGTGCGCACAAATCACACATCAAACTATAAGTAGCTTCACCAACTAATGTCACTAAAGTAGCCACTTGCAACTCCGTCTTGATCTCATTTAAGGTTATAAATTGTTTGACGCGCCTAATGTACGCCGACCACTTTTTACTCGCTAAGTCGAAAGGTTCAATTTTCCCGATCGGCATGGTTAAACCACACAGCACGCTATTATAACACTATTTAGATTTTTATTAGCCTTTTTCCTCGTCGCCAGTAATATTTTATATATAATTTTGGATGCGGGAAGAAAGCAAACGCCAAGTCCGCTGACACAACTGATTTATTTTGGGATTACCCACAAAAAGATCATAATTAGTCTACCCCACATTTCATGCATATACAACAATAGCTAAAACCAAAACTAAATAAATATATAACAACTAAACATATAATAAATACAAATTATAAATATATAAGTATTTAAATGCCTATACATAAATAAATACATATAGTATTCAACTAAATCACAAGTCGTTGGAGAGCCACAATTTCTTCAAATTACTCTTGAGCACTGACTACTTAGGAGATACTACTCTTGAGTGAGGCGACAGACTGGGACTGTCTTATTTACATTACTTTTAATTATTGGTTAAGAACCTTTATATATCCTTCATTTCATTTCAACGACGCGCGGGAGCATGAGAAAGTAATTTGTTTTTAACAACGCAAAGAACTCCTAAAGAGGTCGCTACCTACTAGTTCAGGTAATGAATGCTCAAAAAAGGTATAATAGAGGGATATTAATTTTGTATTAAACAGTACTGCTGCTAACCCAAAAAAAAAGCAAATCACTACATAGTATAAAACAAAGTCGCTTTCTCTGTCCCTATATCCTTATGTATGCTTAAATCTTTAAAACTACGCAACGGATTTTGATGCGGTTTTTTTTAATAGATAGTGACTCAAGGGGAAGGTTTATATGTATAATACATGCATCAGCATTGCACCCGTGCGAAGCCGTGGCGGGTCGCTAGTTTAGAAATAAAGGAAAAATTTAGGCACCGAGCAGGATTTGGACCTGCGACCTCCCGGCACTCGCGGCCAGTTCTAGCCAACTGAGCTATAGGTGCAACTGCCACCCGGCCCCAAATTCCCTAACCATTCCTTCATTTATACAAACGCTTTAAGAGAGGCGTATAGCGACATCTACCAGAATACTTGGGCTTCATTAACAACCTTCTCGGAAAAGCGCCGCTGACGCGCGCCGTGCGAACCCTTAACCTAATGGCCGAGAACATTGACTTGTTTTTCATGTTCTCTGAGTAAATTCACAAAGTGTGCATTACATATATTATGTTACCTATAGGCGTAATGATATAGTCTAGCTAATTACATTATAGTATGTACAAGTAGTTACACTATCGTATTAGGCTAAGAACCTGTAAAGATAGGTGTAAGTGTGGGATAATAAATAAATAAAAATATATATTTTTTTTTTCAATTTTTCCTTTATTTCTAATTTTACTAGAGGGATATGCTTTGAACACAATTTTTGACTTCGTAACTTTGGACTTGTCTTCGTCCGCCACAAAAAGTCCCCGCCCATAGACCTTAACCCGGTATTTTTTGCTATGGATCACCGTTTAAGACTTTTTTACGAAAAACCAAAAAATGTGACCTTCAGAAGTACTATACCATAGTAAATGAAACATCTCGATAATCGTTATAACTTTATTTATAAGTAAAAAACTTCGTTTCTTCACTCGCATACATAGACAGGCTACACACAGACATACACGCTAACTAAACATACATATAGATAACATACAATTATAGATATCCTACATATAGGCACGTGATAAGTACCATAATGGCACTCCTACCTAATGCTTACTATCTCAACCATATGTGATAATCCACATCGAAAGGGACCTTATGGCGGCAGGCGCTTACGTTACACCTATTCACTATTGTATTGGAACAGCGGCAATAAAGGCGTAAGTGCTGGCCGCCATAAGGTCCCTTTCAATATGGATTATCACATATTTAATCAATGGATTTGTTACACTGGAGAGATGGATCTCGACCTCTTCAGTAAGAGTAATTTAATAGATAATTTTTTTGTCCAGCTCCAAAAATAAGTTTTTCACTTCTATTACAACGGAATTAGGTGCAAAATGTTATATTACACTAAGGTATTACACAACAGTAAGATAATATTTTCATCTCACTAGCTCGGAAAGGCCTTATTCATTCTTTAGTCCTTTCCAGGCCGCACCAATCAAGAGGGCTTTACAAGAAACAAACAAAAAACATAACAACATGCAAAGGCCAGTCAAGAGACAATTTTCGCCCATCTAATAATCAGGTATAGTTTTGCTGACTGTACATAAGATTTCCTGCCAATTTGTGTACTAGTTAAAATAAAGGCTGAGTTTACATACTGTAGAAGTTGTTTTTCTTACATAGTATTTTGCTCGCTTTATTGAGGTGAAAAGATTAGTGTTACACACGACTGCAGTATTTTACGTCTCGTGTGTTGCAACACTCGCTACGCTCACAATTCTATTTTTACCCACGACGGAACGGAGAAGGTATATGCGTTTAGGGTGAGAGGTTGTTTGTTTGTTTGTGTGTGCACATCAATATCTTCGAAAAGGCCTGACCGATTTAGAAACGGTTTTTTGAAATACTCGTTTCGCTCAGCTCTCTATTTTCGAACCTTCGCTTGTGGTTCAACCATAGAATCCATTCGCTGGCTCGTAGTTCAACCCTAGAATCAGTTCGCTAGCTCGTAGTTCAATTCCACACTTGTTGTTAAAATACAACTTTGCTCCCTTGTACAACAAAATTAACAAATAACTATTTTACGTTACCAATAAACAAAACAGGTACTAAAATACTTGGAAAACACGAAACGTCAACCTCATTATGTTAAGCCGTCGTCTCCCGGCAAAAAATAAACAATAGCATTATTTTGTTATGATCCCGGGGATCCCAGGGACCGGTAGACGACGGGTAAGATTTTTAAATATCTAAAGAAGAAAAAAGGCGGCAGATTGACCATAGAAAATTTTAACTTCATTAGTCAATACTTCCCTAGAAACTGCATACCAACTAATGGTCGGTTGCATCAACATACGATCACAGGCCGGTCATCGACAAATATGGCGCCAGCAGCTGTCATCCCATAGAACCTTGCCAAACTTTCCATACAATCAGACTTTAACGAACACCGCTTACGATTACAGACGATTTGGTGCAACCCACCCTTAATGTTATTGACATTTCATAAAAAAGTTCCATTTTATTTTTTTCCATACTCCAGTATAGTTGAGAAAATAAGCACTAGTTAACTTACAAATACTGATACATGGTGGTCTGTCAGCTCTACAATTAATTCACACAAACTGTAACTAAAGAAAAGCATTTGGGTCATACTTAGTTGAAAAAACAAAAGTCGTCCCTCCTGTGGTCAATAGTTAACGGCTTATGTGCATGTTAGCTACGTTTTTATTACAGGGATTTATAGAAACGGAGACACTGTTTATGCGGGTTACTGGTCCAATCCAAAATTAAGCTTTGTAGCCCTTAACTTTTGGTATGTCCACAGTAACCTAAATCCGCGTATGACCCATTTATCAATAAAATAAAGGTGATAATCTAGTGTTGTATACAGTGTAACGTGTCAGTCCCAGAGTTTACCATAATAGTACTTAAACTTCAGGCACGCAATTAATACAAAGACCAGCGGGGCTAGCACAACTGCCGCTGCGACGCGACGCGAGTAGAGAAAAATCTACGCTCCTCTTTCTATTCCGCACAGTTTGAGTGAGACAGGAAGCGCCGAGTCGCGCGAGATACGACTTGGCAGCAAGTTGTGCTAGCCTACCAGGCCCCTATTTCACCAAATTGACAATTGTCAGTGACATATGTCGGCTGACATCAACAATTTTCATGTGAAAATTGACACTTTTTTTACAATGGCTGTTTCACCAACTACAATTGTAATGTTTTTTGACAATTTTCGCGTCTGTCAACTTTGGTGAAATAGAGGCCAGAAAGAAAAATCGAAAACTGATAATAAATCGATAAGGACAAATATATATGTGGCTAAGGTATCCGCAACAATGTATTAAAAATACGCCATTTACAATGATGGTTGGATTAATAATATTGGAAACAAAAACTTAAATGAAACATACCAATACATTCATATAAATCTCACTTACATTCTTACGTTTTATATTATTTTCATTTTACATGTCATTCTTGTAAGAAATAATATTTTAATGTGATAATGAAATATTATAAACTAGCATAGGTAAAAAACTCAAAGTCCAATCTACTTGTATGTAGTATAGTTCAACTCAAATAGATATTATGGTACTTAGCTAAGGGTTTATCCACAAATCGTTACGTAACCACCCATTGGTATTTCTACAAAGATACAGAACTTTATGTAAACTCTAAACAATAATACGAAATTAACTATTTACTACATAGCCTTTCAGTAATGTCAAGATAATAAAAAGATAATAAATGAAATTGAAACATGATTTAAAAAATACCGACAACGTTTAGAAATATAAATATAAGTATGAGTAAAGCTATCACCAAATCGCAAACGGATACGTATCACCCGAAATACATGAATTACTTGGTCCAATCCACTTTTTTCTGTCGCTTAGTTGCCATGGTTTCGTCTCCTGGGTCACTTTTTTAAAAGGGTAAAGGGGGTTTTTAAGGGTTTAAAACAAACCAAATGTCGGATTTGTTTACCATTTTTAGGTCAGGCTTTGTAAAGATTCGTTAGACCAAATGGCAGATCAACCTTTTTTCTAATAACAACTTGAACCTTATCATCTACAACAGAAGGTAGCTATTTGTGCAGGTTATCTTTTTTCATACTTCCTTTCGTTCTGATTTGCTAACGATAAGCGTTTTAAGGCTTTTCGGACATATTAGAAAAATACCACTATAACTCAGTACATTTTTTGAAGTAACTTAACGACATAAGGTAAATAAATAAATGTGGCATTCCATAGCAAAAGATTACAGTTACGTTTTTTTTTACCTGGTTCACAAGGCAAAAAAACAACAAAATTTAGTTGATTGGACCACTTATCACTTTTATAACATGGTTTACCTTTAAGTTTCCCATTTACTTGCGTAATAAAACTGTGGAAAAATAAAACGATGGACATAAATTTTAAATGTAGTAACCCAGAGGAGCCTACGATAAAAACGAGAAAGCTCATGTATTCTAATAATATTATAAACGTGAAAGTTTGTGCGGATGGATGTACGTTCCGCTTAATCTCAAAAACTACTGAACGGATCTCTATGAAACTTTCCAGTATTGTAGCTTAGACATCAGAATAGGACATAAGACTACCTTTTGTACTTGATAAAGTCCAAAGGTTATAGAACTAAAACCAAACCTGTTCAACTAGAAAATAGTGTACATTTTATTTAATTAAAAGCTCACAGTATACTCGATAAAATCCAAAGGTTTTAGAACTAAAACCAGACCTATTTTCATATTTCTTATTTGGTGTGCTGACACCAAATAAGAAAAACCCAATTACAATCCCAATTACATAATATTCAAAATGGTGACCTTTAATGTGTTATACGGCGGCGGCGCTCTTCCTCCGCCGCGTTGACCTCTTGGGAGTTTCCGCCTCTTGTACTTCCACTTCTTTAGTCTTCCTTGTGGAGCGTTTTCTGACCTCCACATTGGAGGACTCTACTAGTGGGGTTTGTGCGCTCTTGCGGCGGCTGCGCGTCATTACGGGGCTAGATTTTTCTTCTGCGTTTTGTCGGGACAATCTGAAATCATATGTTTAATATTGAATTATAATTTATTTATTTATTAGGCTGACAGAAACACACACACACAGATACATATAATGGATTTACAGTTACATATAATGGAGTATGTTCAGATCTAGCCCCTATTTCACCAAGTAGACATATGTATGTATTTGACATATGTAGGCTGACAAATCGAAAATTTTCATGTGAAAACTGTTTCACCAACTACAATTGTAAGGTTTTTTGACAATTGTCGCACTTGTCAGCTTTGGTGAAATAGGGGCGACTACAACTCAAAATATGTGTGCACAGTTACAAATTATATGAAATAAAAAAAGAGAACAAACGTACAATACAAGTCGGCGGGTGTTAAACAATTTTAACATGATGGAATTACAACTAGTGTTTAGAATATTAAGACATTATTGTGTTATTAAATATTCTTACAATACTATTCCTAAATTTATTTCCTAATTTATATGCAACTAAGGCGCGCGATTATTCACAAAACTTAACAAACCTCAGCAAACTAAAATGTGTTTTGTCCCTTTCTCACAAGTATAAATGTTAAAGTGACAGATAAGGACAAACGAATTTTACCCGCACTTCAACTAAAATAGGTTTTATGAACGATTATGATTAAGATGTTAATATCAATCATTAAATTTAAATAAACACGAGTGGCGGTACTGGACTCGCTCGTAGTTGTTCGTACGAGTACACCCTTAAGGGTCCGTCCACACCGCTGCTCAACGGTGCGTCAACGCAGTGACAAGACAGACAGCCTTGAGATAAAAACGTCACGCATGAGGCACGTCACTGCGATTCCGTACCGTCACCGTATCTTCAGCAGCGGTGTGGTCGAACCTTCAGGGGATTGGCTTTAGATAAATGAAATAAATGAACTTTATTCTGCAAGTAGGCCGCAAAGGCACTTTTACAAGTCAAAAACTACTAGCGTTTCTCATGAGACCACTGCCGAGAAGAAACGCCGAAAGAATCTCGACAGTCAGTCATTTTCTCCAAAATATGCTTATTACAATGATACTACTTAACCTACTTAAGTAAATGCAAGTGGTAAACAACAAAAGAGAATTGAAAGAAAAACGAGGAAAAAATTACAATAGGTATTTACAATGTGTAGTTACACAAGAAAACAAAACATGTCGAATCGTTTGATATGCTTTCCTGCAAGAAATGTGTCAACTAGATACAATGAAAATATTAGACTCTTTACGCTATTTAGGTATTTGGTTTGGGCCATGCATTTCTGTCTGTTAGATGGGATTCTCCAAACCTGGGTTTCCTGGGCGTAGCTTTCACAGGCGTATCCTTGTTCTCCTTATCATCAGCGGGCAACGGGACTATCCCCGACTCCATAATATCACAGCTGGTATATGAAGTGGGACTGGAAGCCTCGTCAGACTCGTGGAAAAGAACAGTCTTCAGTTTGTCCGTTTTCTTGGCGCTGATCGGATTGGTCTGCTTGAGAATGCTTCGCGCTGGTGTAGCGTAGAGATTCACTGGGGTTATTGTTGGTGTTTGCTGGAAATTAACAATAACTTTAAAGTAACAGCAATTCTCTGTCTTTAAAATATACCCGACAAAACGGGAACGATAATTTTAATTTTCCTTTATAATTATATTTCTAAATATGGTGCCAAAAAATATATGCTCATTTTGTAATTAGTATCTATGTTAGAGACTCTATCCTCACCCAGTTTTTACTTTATAATTAAGTATGTATATCTCTAGTTTAAGTGAAATGTAAATTTCTTTTGAGATAAATAAATTGGGAAAAAAGTGTTTTATTAGTAACTAGAATTAGGCGCGACGATTGGTGGACTCTCATATCTTCATCATCATAAGTCAAGAGCTTTTACACGAGCAGCCTGTAGCTTAACTGTACTACAATCATCAATTGTCGTCGAAACTTTCACACTGATACATGGGTCAATCAACTTTTTCTTGTTGTTATTCTGTCCCGTCAGCGAGGAGACAACAGTAACCGAGTTTCTTAGAAAAATGTCAATTATAAGGACTTCAAGCATGCTCAAGAGCTGGCCCATGTCCAAATGGATTTATGCTCATCGCTAAAACTCATGTTTGGTAAATTTAAACCCTATAAAATCAGTTTTAAAGAGTGACTCAGGGGACGTAACCATGGTAACGAGCAACAAAGAATAGTTGATCGACCCTTAACTGTACTACAATCATCAATTGTCGTCGAAACTTTCACACTGATACATACTTCCCAAATTTTGTTATTATTATTTTGCTTAGCAAATTGATTAGTTTGATTCCAAACACAATAACAATGATTAACTAGACCTTTTAAACATCGATATTAACAGCACTAGCCAAACTGTGGCAACATTAAAATGAACTGTCAAGTTAGTTCACCTAATTCTGGCCTCGACTTTAGATGTTTGAATCTTGAGATGTTTAGATGTTTGTTACTCAATCACGCACAAACGGCTGACCGGATTATGATGAAACTTGGTATACAACGAATTTATAGCCTGGATTAAGATATAGGATACTTTTTATCCCGAAAACATTCTTCGAAGCGATGAAATAGGTAGTGGTTTTTTACGCGAACGAAGCCGCGGGCAAAAGCTAGTATTCTATAATAACATTGTATCTAGTTGACACATTTCTTGCAGGAAAGCATATCAAACAATTCGACATGTTTTGTTTTCTTGTGTAGCTACCCATTGTAAATACCTATTGTTATTTTTTCCTCGTTTTTCTTTCAATTCTCTTTTGTTTTTTACCACTTACATTTACTTAAGTAGGTTAAGTAGTATCATTGTAATAAGCATATTTTGGAGAAAATGACTGACTGTCGAGTTTCTTTCGGCGTTTCTTCTCGGCAGTGGTCTCATGAGAAACGCTAGTAGTTTTTGACTTGTAAAAGTGCCTTTGCGGCCTACTTGCAGAATAAAGTTCATTTATTTCATAACATACCATGAGGGGAGAGACGCCTTCTATGTCGACATTCTTGCTCATCAACGAAGCTCGCAGTATCGCGAACGACGTCGAGTTCTGGTAAACAAACGATTAAATTAACCACGTATTTTAAGAAAGGACACTCAGAATTGGAAGTGGTCGTGTGAAACCTCACAAATTATAAAATGCGTTGCACTCAAATTATGCCAATAAACTGAAAAGGATACAATGACTTTAGTAAAGTTATAACATCACTACATAGTATAAAACAAAATCGCTTTCTCTGTCCCTATGTCCCTATATCCCTATGTATGCTTAAATCTTTGAAACTACGCAACGGATTTTGATGCGGTTTTTTTTAATAGATAGAGTGACTCAAGGGGAAGATTTATATGTATAATACGTGCATCAGCATTGCACCCGTGCGAATCTCTGCCAACTTAAATGTTCCTTGTCCCTTTCTCACAAACGTAAATGTCAAAGTGACAAATAAGGACAAAAGAACTTTAGCGCTAGTTAACTAATATAGGTTTGATAAACGTATATGAATAAGGGGGATAGATAGTGACGGACACTCACTTGGCAAGCCTAATCCCAATAAGGTCTAGTTCCCCCTTGGATTGAAAAGGTCAGATGGCAGTCGCTTCCGTAAAAACTAGTGCCTCCGCCAAATCTTGGGATTACGTAGCTGACCCCGGGCATCCTTGTGTATAGTTTTTAAATTATGCAACCTAAACACTAACCTTGGAAACAGACTTCTTAGCCTCGCTGGACAACACACTCTTCAGCAAACTAGTCTTGTTGTTGGGTGTGCCCGGACCTGGTGACCCCCGCTTCAGAGGAGAGCTAATTCTGAAGAACCAGGCATCACACGTCTTTCATAGCTGGCATGGTGCATGGTGCCACCTAAACACTAACCTTGGAAACAGACTTCTTTGCCTCGCTGGACAACACACTCTTCAGCAAACTAGTCTTGTTGTTGGGTGTGCCCGGACCTGGTGACCCCCGCTTCAGAGGAGAGCTAATTCTGAAGAACCAGGCATCAAACATCTTTCATAGCTGGCATGCTGCATGGTGCCATCTAAACACTAACCTTGGAAACAGACTTCTTTGCCTCGTTGGACAACACACTCTCCAACAAACTAGTCTTGTTGTTGGGTATGCCCGGACCTGGTGACCCCCGCTTCAGAGGAGAGCTAATTCTGAAGAACCAGGCATCAAACGTCTTTCATAGCTGGCATGGTGCATGGTGCCATCTAAACACTAACCTTGGAAACAGACTTCTTAGCCTCGCTGGACAACACACTCTTCAGCAAACTAGTCTTGTTGTTGGGTGTGCCCGGACCTGGTGACCCCCGCTTCAGAGGAGAGCTAATTCTGAAGAACCAGGCATCAAACGTCTTTCATAGCTGGCATGGTGCATGGTGCCATCTAAACACTAACCTTGGAAACAGACTTCTTAGCCTCGCTGGACAACACACTCTTCAGCAAACTAGTCTTGTTGTTGGGTGTGCCCGGACCTGGTGACCCTCGCTTCAGAGGCGAGCTAATTCTGAAGAACCCGGCCTCAAACGTCTTTCATAGCTGGCATGGTGCATGGTGCCATCTAAACACTAACCTTGGAAACAGACTTCTTAGCCTCGCTGGACAACACACTCTTCAGCAAACTAGTCTTGTTGTTGGGTGTGCCCGGACCTGGTGACCCTCGCTTCAGAGGCGAGCTAATTCTGAAGAACCCGGCCTCAAACGTCTTTCATAGCTGGCATGGTGCATGGTGCCATCTAAACACTAACCTTGGAAACAGACTTCTTAGCCTCGCTGGACAACACACTCTGTAGCAAACTAGTCTTGTTGTTGGGTGTGCCCGGACCTGGTGACCCCCGCTTCAGAGGAGAGCTAATTCTGAAGAACCAGGCCTCTAACGTCTTTCATAGCTGGCATGGTGCCATCTAAACACTAACCTTGGAAACAGACTTCTTTGCCTCGCTGGACAACACACTCTTCAGCAAACTAGTCTTGTTGTTGGGTGTGCCCGGACCTGGTGACCCCCGCTTCAGAGGAGAGCTAATTCTGAAGAACCCGGCCTCAAACGTCTTGGTCTCCGGGGAGGCTGTTGACGCGGACTTGTCCGATTCTGAGTTTTCCGATTGAGATTCTTGGACTTTCTTGGCTTTTCTTGCGGCTGGAAAAATAATATTAAAAGACTGCACAAATTGATATGTGTTATGCACTATCATTAATTAAGGATAGTTTTATTTTTATTTCTTACCTAACTTATCAAGCTTAAGGGTATTTATCAGTTAAAAAACGCTCATCTATTACGCCATTTTCCATTTGAATTGACACGTATCTTGACATTTTCTCAATGTTACTATCTAGAACAGGACTATTGCTACCTTGTGTCGTGGAAATTACCTAACATGTATCAGTGTACTTATTGTTGAAGGTCCAAATAAATAAATAAATAAAACTTTTCTTGTAACAATAGTAGATTGTTACCCAAGAGTTGAAAGCCACACATTTCAGACGAGATATTGTGGCGTTCAAACGAAGAGAGAAGTACGTGAATCAGCCACTGAAAAAGAATCAGCGAAAAAAAAGCATTTTGGCGGGAACTATCGAGTGATGTTACCAGTGTATTTATATAGACCATTTTTGTTTTAAATCTAGAATTAATCGTACTTATGTATGTATGGGTTACTGCCTTTGCACAATCTAACTACGACTTACCGTACTTTTTCTTTTTAATACTTTACTGCTCTAGAGAAGAAAAATGCCCCTTTCAGCACGCCATCTAGATGAACTGAGATGCGTCGCTGCAAACGTCGCCATATACGACATCAGAACGTATTCAACCACCTGAGATTCGGTTGAAACCGCTCAACCAATCTCACTGGAGCGCAAACTTTTAGAGTATTCCAGTGTTCCAAACCACACGCGTGGTGGTGTCGGAGGTTTTCCCCTGGATTTCCCCAGGCTACTCTCCAACCGCGCTCTCCTATCGCTTTATTGGGCCCAGCCTATAAAGCCACAGTCAGGTTAAAAAAAAGAACATATTCAACAATCCACCTACCAGCAATCATGTCTCTGAGACGACTGGGCCCACCGCTGGGCTTGACCGTTGCTTTCTTGACCGCCGGCTTGGAGACAACCTTCTTGACTTGTGGCTTCTGTTCCTCAATCCAGTCTCTCAGTCGTAACTCTTCGAGGTTCTTGAACCGCATGTCCACATTCTCCACCTGTTAATAGTCAATCACTACATAGTATAAATCAAAGTCGCTTTCTCTGTCCCTATATCCCTATGTATGCTTAAATCCTTAAAACTACGCAACGGATTTTGATGCGGTTTTTTTTTAATAGATAGAGTGACGCGTTGCGTAGTTTTAAAGATTTAAGCATACATAGGGATATAGGGATTAGGGACAGAGAAAGTGACTTTGCTTTATACTATGTAGTGATAATAGAATAGAATAGAATAAAATTACAGTGGTCATTTAGTAACATGTATATATACAAAGCAACATTAATTAACTTTGTTTTATACTATGTAATGATTTATGTTGTTTGAACCTGTTATTATACAATAGTGCTTACATTCTGTATCAAAATCAAAACATTTATTCTGCAAATAGTCCTCGAGGGCACTTTTACAAGTCAAAATCTATCTATATCAAATAAAAATAATACAATAATCAAAGTATCATTAATTAAATGTAGTGTTACATGTCAAAAATAATACTAATAAACTAATAACAATTGAGATTTGTTAGAGATGTATAAGGTCTCTAAGCGTCAAGATAAAAGGTAATAAGGTAGGTACACTAATATATCTCTAAGCGTCAACATGAAAATAATAAAAACTAATAAATAAATATCCTCAGAGATATATAAGGTCTCTGAGCGTCAGTCTAAAAATAAAATCAAATGAGAACAGAGCGAAGTCTCTGCCCGAATGCCGCATTCGGCGATCGACGGCTGCCAACGCTTATAGGTAGGCGGACAAACTAATGTGAAGACGACGTTTGTTAGTCTAAGTAGTTTAAAATGAATTCGGCGACCGCATTAGGTGAACGACGAAGTGTAATTGCCGCTTTATTGACACGCGACACGTTTAGGTGTCCTTGGCGTTCAAAGGATTAAATAAATAATAATAATAAATAAATATTTTTGGACAATCTTACACAAATCAACCTAGTCCCAAACTAAGCAAAGCTTGTACTATGGGTACCAAGTGACGATATACATACTTATATAGATAAATAGATACTTAAATACATAGAAAACATCCAAGACTCAGGAACAAATATTCGTGTTCATCACACAAATAAATGCCCTGACCGGGATTCGAACCCGGGACCTACAGCTTCGAAGGCAGGGTCACTACCAACTAGGCTAAAGCAATCGTTAAGTGGAGATAAAGATCATCGTCATCATCTTCATCATCACTCGCTAGCACCAGCTCCATAACATCATAATTACCAGACGAATTATTATTTACCGGTGATGCTTTATCTGTTTTTTTCTTTTTTTTTTAAGTTTTTTATGTAATGTACTGTCCAATACTGACATCTAAAAAATAAATTGTTATATATTTGTATTGTTTTTTGGACTGCTTTGACTAATGTAATTAATGACTATAAGATTTATGTATTAATAATTATATACAATAATACATGTTATTAACATATAATACCAATTAGCACGTAAGGTTTATTTTAAGTAATAATGTAATGTACTATCCAATGTTGACATACGAAATAAATACTATATTGTTTTTGTACGGCCTTGACTAACGTAATTAATGTCTATCAGATTTATGTATGAATAATTATATAGCTACAATACGCATGTTATTAAAATAGAATACCAATTAGCACGTAAGGTTTAGCTGTTAGTGCTGATAATGGTTTACAATAAATAAATAAATAAATAAAATAAATCATCAGAAATCGTACGAGTAAATCATCAGAGATCATGAATCGTACCTGCATGAACACCATATCCCAGAACCCGTGCAGGTCAGCGGGGGTGACGAGCGCGGTCCCGGGCGTGGGCTTCGCGCAGCGCTCCACGAGGCTCGCGAACTGCTGCAGCTTCTGTGACATCAGCAGCCGCGCCTGGCCCACTGCTGTTAGCACCAGCTCCTGCAAACCGTTGCTTGTTTATTTTCAACACCAACGCTACACACTAGGGATGTTACGGAGGTTCGACTTCGGCTCCGATATACCGAAACTTTCGGCTGAATTCACACCTCCGGCTCCGGCTTCGGTTTCGTCTAATTTTAAGCGGAGGTTTAAGCGGTGCCGAAAGTCAGCGGCCGCGACACGCGGCGTGTGCCTACTGTGCCTAGGAGTACAAACAGGTTTTGACTCGTCTCCCCAGGAATAACCCCACCTGTTTTACGACGATTGTTTATTACTCATTCGTTCACATTAGTCACCCTCCACCTCCACCTTTACCTCCGGCTCCGGTTTCGGATTCGGTTTCGCTTTTGGGTTCGCTTTCGATTTCAGATTCGCTTTCGGTTTCGTTAAAACAAATTTGAAAACTCCGGTTTCGGCTTCGGTTCCGATAAAACCACCTCCGTAACATCCCTGCTACACACTATAGAATAGAATAGAATAACATTTATTCAGGTAACACATCATAAGTGCAGCAAGCATCAAAGCACCAGAGCAGGCTTACAAATGAACAAAAACAAAACAATAATAATGAAAAACAGTAAACAAATACGAATAAATATCAAAGGCAATAACATAGACTATGTAGACAAATATATATATCTAGGAAAGCAACTGTCCTTCACAAAAACAAACAACGAGGAAGAGGTAGAAAGGAGAGCTAACATAACCTGGAGAAAATTCTGGTCACTGCAAGAAATCCTAAAAGGCAAATACAGCTTAAACCTAAAAAAGATAGTGGCAGATACATGCCTTCTACCGAGCTTGCTCTATGGGTGCCAAACATGGACTTTTACAGATAAAATAAAGAAAAAGATAAGAACCACCCAAAGAGCCATGGAAAGGAGCATGCTCAATATAAAACAGATCCAAAAAATAAAAAGTACGTCTATAAGAGAAAAAACAAAGTTACAAGACGCACTAACTCAAGCCCTCAAACTAAAATGGCGATGGGCAGGACATATCGCAAGGTATAAAGACAATAGATGGACAATATTGGCAACGAAATGGAGAGGCCCTATTGGCAAAAGGAAAGTGGGAAAGCCATATAAACAATGGGTAGATGATATAAAAGAAACTGCAGGGAAAGACTGGCTAAACAAAGCGGAATAAAGACAAAAATGGAGAGAGTTGGAGGAGGCCTACACTCGAAGAGGGGTCCAAATTAAATAAATAATTAGTTAATAATATACATAAACTTAACACTAACTATTAGATATAAGAAACTTACTAACAATTAAACAAAGAATTCTAATGCAAAATGGGAATTTGGAAATAAAGGCTTTTTTATTTATTTATTTTATTTATTAATGACTTTAATGACGCTACATTGTAAGGTAAAATCGTGTTGCGATAGGTAAGTTCCAATAATAGTCAAACCATTTCCAAAGAACTTAAACCTAATGCCTTACCCCCCTGTTGCTCGTAGAATAGGATAGAAAGAAGTACCTGGACAGGCTCCGGCAGTACTGTCTGAGCGAAGATCTGATCCCAAGTCTCGCACTTGGCTGTGATGCGTATGATCTCCGAGTTCAGTTGCCGGCGGAAGTGGTTCACGCTCTCCATGTTGCAGCTGTCTTCGTCCAAGAGCCCTGGAAACAATACAATACAATACAAATACTCTTCACAACTGCTATTCAGAAAACAGTTATTGTTGCCTTCGAATGAGGGATTAAAGATGTACTTTTCTTAAATTTAGAATGAAGGAAAAATTGAAAAATTTAGGCACCGAGCAGGATTCGAACCTGCGACCTCCCGGCACTCGCGGCCAGTCGCTCTAGCCAACTGAGCTATAGGTGCAATCG
This sequence comes from Epiblema foenella, assembly GCA_963556455.1. NCBI lineage: Eukaryota > Metazoa > Arthropoda > Insecta > Lepidoptera > Tortricidae > Epiblema > Epiblema foenella. Next base: position 19,782,717 of record OY747109.1, on the reverse strand, counting down.
CTACCCAGTTCCAAATTCATCAACCGTTCCTTCGCCTCCCTTAAGCCGTTTGTATAAAAAATAAATAGTGTACTTTTCTTCCCTCATTTGAGGGCAACAATGACTCTTTTCCTCATGGAAGGTGTGAAAAGCTCGGTAGTAAAATTATTTGTAAGACTTCTCATATTTTTAGCAGCGGGCCTCATAGACGGTGTGAAAAACAGTATGTGTCACACGGTAGCAAAATTATTTCCGTCTTGGGCGTAAACACTTGAATCCCTCGCTACGCTCAAGATTCTAATTTAGAATCCCTCGCTACGCTCAGGTTTCTATTGTAGAATCTTGAGCGTAGCGAGGGATTCAATATACCGCCCTCGCCGTAAATATATAATTTTGCTTCCTTGAGACACAATCTACCATTTCATCAGTTCGATTTTCATGAGTAGATAGCCGGTTTGAAAGTCACTTCCGACCCTAGGGTAGAAAGCATTTTTTTTTTTAAATTTCTATATGCCGGGGAGCGGGCTGCGGAGCGCGCCGGCGTCCGCTACTGGTTGCTGCAGCGCGTGTTTTTATTACTGAATCTTTAGAATATCATTTACTATTACTTTTATTTATCATTTATTTTCCTTATAGTCGAAATGAAAAGTAGTGTTTAACTCGGGTGATAGCACCCATTCCATCCTTGAACTATTGGCGTTAAAATATCTCGGGTGAAATGAGTCGGTTTCAACCCTTGGTTAACAATCTACTATCTATTACTGCACACCTCAATAGAAAATACAAAGCAGTTCAGAAACATAACAAACAATCATTACGTATGGTCGAGGACTTTAGTTTAATGACATTAAGATCAAAATGTGATGAACATTTAATTCCGCGACTGTATTCTCATTGAGCATGCAGAGCTCATTCTACTGGGTACCTGAATTTGAACTGTATGCTCAATAAATACGTTTCATATTTGAATGGAATCATGCACATGATTTTTTTTAATCCGCTGCGAGTCCGTGGCGGCTGCGTTGGGAAGTCAAATATATAATTTAACTATATTTTAAGAGTCCAAATTCATTAGCAACCACTAGAATGCCTCCGACGCGAAATGAGAGTACATTATGTTCTTATTGATTGACTAGTGAAAAGTTTTCTCGGAGAAAATTTACCTACATTGAAACTAAGTTTGATTACACAGAACCTATGTACCTCTCAAGGCTTGACCAACTTCCATTTTGCAAATTTAAACGCTATCTAGAAAGCCGGGAAGTAGTTCACACTTGGCGAGCAAGAATTCAGATAACATACAAGGGTCATTCTACTTTTTCATGTACATAATTGCAGTATCACTTCCCATAGTTTTGGTAATTACCGAACCACAGCTAATATCCATAAATCGAGTAACTCAGTGGTCCTTGGATGTCTCACCATTTGTATGAAAAAATGGTTTTTACCACTGCGTTACCCAGCTTTTACAGCTGTATGTTAATATTTAAGTATTTTTACCTATAAATTATTTTTATTAGGTTCAGGTACTATTTCGAAATCCTATTTTCGTACATTAATTCAATACATATCGTAGTTTTTTTTTGTAATAGAAAACTGGTCATGAAAAAGTAGAATGACCCACAAACGCACAAAGTTAAATAGTAACAACTGGACAAGTATAAAAACATTCCTGTAAATTCAATGATTTATTTTAGAATTGAATATCCATTTATGCTAGCAGAGGTGGGACTCCCCGATACTGCGGCGGTGGATACAGCTCCACACCACAGTGGGGCTTTAATATTTTTAATTATTATGTACTGTATAGTGTCAATGTTATTTCGTATATTTATCAACATATGTGATAATCCACGTCGAAAGGGACCTTATGGCGGCAGGCGCTTACGTTACACCTATTCACTATTGTATTGGAACAGCGGCAATAAAGGCGTAAGTGCCGGCCGCCATAAGGTCCCTTTCGATGTGGATTATCACATATTTTCTTAAGAATTATTGTTACTAACATATTTTAGTCTTGTATATGGGCGGCTTGTTTGTGTATGGTTCTGAATAAAATTATTATTATTACTATTATTTATTTTAATGCAGTGAAGTTGCTTGATATATCACTATCATAATTAAAGATGCTATTAAGGTGCTAATCCACAATTACGATGACTAATCAGTGTGAATGACTAAATTGAATGATAAAAATTAAATTACCTTCATCCAATTTCTTCTTCATCTCCTTCCTAGCGTTAGCCTTCCCTCGCGACATCGTCACACATGGACTGATATTCTTAGCCTCTTCAATAATCTCCTCCGGAGTCAACTCCCCAACTAGCTTCGGGGATCGGAGCTTCTCTTCCGAACTAGACTCACTTTTGGGAACCTTGTTTCTGGGAGTACTTAATTCATCCTGCGACGATGCAGTGTCTTGAGACATAGAGGCATCATGTGCGTTACAAGCGTCTTGTGATGACATGGAGGCAGTGTCTTGCGAGTTGGGTTCTTGTGAGGACATAGAGGCCATATCTTGTGAGTTCCCTTCTTGTGAGGACATGGATACAGTATCCGGTGATGATGTTGCATCTTGTAAGACGCGCGCAGAATATTCGGATGAAGATTCTTGTGGCAATACTGACTTACGAGGTATTTGCTTTTTTCTAAGTTTTGGCTGTTCTGTATCGCTGCTAGAGGAAGTGCTATGGAACATCTGCTGATTAAGTGGAGGTGGTTTTTGTATGGTGCTTTTAGTGACCCTTGCATTAACTTTGGTTTTATCATTTGGTTTGCTTGCCTTGATCTCTATTGGTTTGTTTGCAACAGGTTTGACTCTTGTTGTTCTCGTTGACCTGGTCTCTTTCTGTACATTTTTCGGTAGCACTGGTTCAAAAGTTATACTGGGTTTTGATTTACTTACTTTTTTTTTGTTAACAGGCACCAGCTTTGGTACTTCATTGTTTAAGAACAGAGATGGTTTAAAAGCGGCATTACTTGGTGCAAATGACTTTGTCTGTGTGTTTGAGTGCTTTGGTTCAGGTTTTTGCCTAGCTTGAGATCTTGTCACTCGTCCCGATGTACTAGGCATGGGCTTGGGCGGTGGTGGTGGAGGCCCAAATGTTTTTCGCTGTGACATTCCAGCAACAAATGGCTTTTTTTTCTGTGCCGCAGCTTCCTTTTTCTTTTTGTCCTTCTCTTCTTTCCATTTTTCCAACTGCTGCTTCCTGTGCAAGGCTTTTTGTTGAGCATCTGACAGAGCTGGAGCCTTTGGACTCTCGCATTTTGCAATATTCCGGATTCTGTCAAAGACAGACAAGCGAGAGCTTTTTCTGTTCTTTATATTAGTTTCTAGTCTCTTCTGGACCTGCAAATCAGTTTTAAACTATTAAGGGGGATAGTAATAATGATATTGAGACAAATGTATGATGGGTCTGAATTTTGTGTAGTAAAAATATATCAATAATTTGTCCACTGTAAGAAAACATCAAAAAACTTGGACGTGTGGGCCAGTATTGAGGATCAATAAGAGGAATATCATGGATCATGGCTATTACACAAAATTCAGACTAGTGAAGACACCTTGTTCACCTACCGCATGCATGTTTAACGTATAACAATACTGGGGGATAACAAAACAAACACTAATAAATGTTGGACAGTACCCCTCCGGCTACGCTCACAAACTGCGTTGGCCTAATTTTGTGGCTCTTCGTAGTGGGTTGCTGCTTCAGTAGAGCCACTAGGTCGAAGCTTGTGTCTGGAAACCAAATAACAAATTGATTTGACGATGCCAATCTAATTTCACCGTGAAAACTTCGACGCTTCATCAAGCGCATACGATGAACTGAAATTAATCAATAAGCAATTCACTAAGAGCCCTCGCACATTAGCCACTAGTGGCGTCCACTAAACGCAACCACCAGTGGTTAGATTCCTCGCACAATAAGCCACCAATGGCGGCAACTAAACGCGACCACCAGTGGCTTAATGTGCGAGGAATCTAACCACTGGTGGTTGCGTTTAGTGGACGCCACTAGTGGCTAATATGCGAGGGCTCTAAATAACTTACCCATTCCTGACCTGAAAAAAACTAAAACAAAACTAGGAAGACACCTCCAAACAATCTCAATCAATTTTTTGAAATAACTGCATTCACCGTCATACGTCAGAAAAAGTAAAAAGCATAGACAACATCAGGCTTGTTCTCGATTACAAGCGTCTTCATGAAATTATTTATTGATATTTTTAGGTCGGGTTTTATAAAGATACGTTAGACCAAATGTCGGTTTGTTATGTCAAAAAATGTACTGAGTTACTTTGGTCTAATGAATCTTTATAAAACCCGGCCTTAGAAGACTAAATGAAAGACAAAACTTAAAAAGCAATTTATTCGCGAAATTTACAAGAAATTCAGATTTAAGCGTGGCACACATGGCCCGTTGTACACTATAATAATCCTAACGTTCATTCGACATTGATTCAGACACACGCGGCCTTGATTCTCATAGTGACAGCCGGCCGCCACCGCAGGCCGCTGCAGTGTGCTTAACTTTAACTTTAATAGCCTTTTGACTGTCCCACTGCTGGGCAAAGGCCTCTCCCCATGTTTTCCAGGTCTCCCTATTGAGCGCTTCTTTCTCCCAATTGCTGGCAAATGCATCCAGATCATCTCGCCATCTTCGTCTGGGCCTGCCCTGTCTGCGTCGTGTGCTACATGCTTTAAAATGTAAATAATTTATAAACGAAAAGCAAAATCGCTTGAAGCAATTCGAGTACTCGATTCGATTATTACATACCGCGCTAGCAACATTACAAGCAGCCATTGCCGTGGCATGGCAATCTTGTTTCCTCCTTCCGGCTGTCAGCTGATAGTCCCTTGCTTTTGCTTTCCAAAACCTATTTCGATTTTCGCAAAGAAAACATCAGGCACCATTCAACATGGGCTCGAAATACGCGATCAAGAGCTAGTTATAGCTGAAATATTGCTCTAATTGTAGTGTTATCGTTATTATAGTTTCATTTTACATGTACGTTGTGTAACTCTTCAATTAGTCGAAAATGGATACGTTTATCACAGGATACCTCGGTTATGGCGTTTGTTGATCACTAAAAAATTTCGTTCGGTTAATAATTTTCTTTATATTTGATGTCCGTTTTTTGTTCGTAATCGTCTGTTTCGTTCGCGTTTACGTGTTTTCGAAATGGTGAAGGAAAAGCCGAATTCGATCCGGATTTACGATGAGGAGGGCTTCAGACGGCGTGCGGCTTGTATATGCGTACGATCCGACGCCGAAACGGAGGTTAGTGTAAATATAATAACAAACCAACATCTTTACTGCCGATTTTATGACCAAAAGCCGCCGCCATGTCTGTTCCAAATGTGAAAACTCGTGTGATATTGTCAGGTGTTGCTAGTGACATCATCTCGGCGTCCGGACAACTGGATCGTGCCGGGCGGCGGCGTGGAGCCGGAGGAAGAGCCCTCGGTGACGGCGATGCGGGAGGTGCTCGAGGAGGCCGGCGTCATCGGCAAGCTCGGACGGTGCCTCGGCGTCTTTGAGGTACAATGTTTACATCACATCACACGTTCTATATATTTACTCTATTGACCTCTCACCCATAAAAGAAACTAAACAAAGGTTATAGGTACACAAGCTCAGACAGTGCCTTTGTGTTTTGAGGTACATCACAATTTTTACCTCAATGAGAATAAAATAAAAATTCTGTGTTCTGAAAGATTCCATTACTAAGTCAAACTACTAGTCACCAAGTGCTTCTTAAGACTTTTAGTCTTAGATTTTAGCGACTCCAAACACAGTTTTTATGTTCAAATGCTTTTTTTTCCGTAATACCTCCATCATCATATTAGCCGCCATGTTTTTATAAAAACTACTAAATGTAGACAAGTAATACTTACTTCGTACCTAACATTGGCCTAAATAGTACTTTAGGTATTTAATAATTATTTTAACCAGACTGTCCCAAAACAGAACTAGTTTCTACAGTCACCTTCCATCTACGGCATTGTCACTGATTATACATTATAAAAGACAGACCCAAAATGGCCTCCGACACAAGAAGGCATCAATTTGCTCATTGAACTTGCATAACTATGCTGTTATCCAAATGCTATTTCATCATCAACTGATATTGCCCACTGCTGGGCCTGCTGGGCACAGTCCTCCCTCATAAATGAGAGGCTACAACATACAGTTTTAATTTGCAAATTTACCATCTATGGAATGTTTGTTTACTGTGTTATAAAAGCAACATTAAAACTACATAATGAATTAAACATATGCATCCTTCCTCATCTTTAATGTATTTCCTGCGCTTGAGCTGTAAATGGCTTGTTGTTCATATCAACTTGTTTCCAGTCATTACCATAATTGGACCTTTTGAATAAACCACTTGTGGAAACTTACCTTTTTACCTGTAAGAGCTGTAAAACCTATTTTTATAGCAAAAATATCTCAGGACAGGACCTTTTGAGTCCTATTTTGGTCCTGAAATTTCAAAATGGGACACCGGGCTGTAAGCTCAATATGGTCAAACAAACTTTGTAGTTAGTTAATCCTCAGTATGTTTGTGTTTTTTTTCTTTTTTTTTTTACTTTACAGTCAAGGGAAAACAGACAGATGTACAGTCATGCCTATACCGTTTCGGAATTCATGTCTATTTTAAGCCGGAAATAATTTGCCTCTTATTCTTCACTAGCGACCCGCCCCGGCTTCGCACGGGTGCTCTATTTAATGGATGTTATTATACATATAAACCTTCCTCTTCAATCACTATCTATTAAAAAAAACCGCATCAAAATCCGTTGCGTAGTTTTAAAGATTTAAGCATACATAGGGATATAGGGATTAGGGACAGAGAAAGCGACTTTGTTTTATACTATGTAGTGATGAGCCACAGTAACATAACTGGACTGACAAAAATTAGGCAAGCAGGTGGGAATCGAGTTGTTCGTCACTGCTATTTTAGAGAAACACTCTTGAGAGGATTTCTGCTTACCTAACTTGACCTAACAATATTAGCCACATCAACATATTGGGGTAATATCTACTACTATCAATATTTAGGGCAGACGACTGACGGTTTGAACGGTAGAAATGACCCAATTGTATGGTTTTTTATATAAATAAAAAGGAAGGCTATTATCAGGTTGACTTCAATCACAATTCAAAAAGGGTAATCTTGTTGTTCGCCCAATGAGTAATAGTGACAGTGACCTTCAGGTCTGTCTGTAGTAATTACTAAATATAAACGTAAACAAGTCTGCACGAAGTCTTTCTTGGTACAATAGCTAATAAATTATCCTAAATAGGGCATTAAACATGGATGTGCAGGTAAATTACTTTAATTGTGAAACTGATATCTCATTCCATTGCATATTTTACTTTAACACTAAGGTTTCTATTACGTACACATCCCACATCGTCTACAAATTGTATGTTTGTAATAGAAACTGTTACATATGCGAATAATAAATGAAATAAATGAACTTTATATTGCAAGTATGCCGTAATGGCACTTTTTACAAGTCAAAAACTACTAGCGTTTCTTTTGAGACCACTGCCGAGAAGAAACGCCGAAAGAAACTCGATAGTCAGTGATCGAATAAGAGCATATGTTAGTGCCAAAATCAGTAACGGTACCTACTGTATGAGTATAGCGTTAGTCTTGAGCTACGGATAAGGATACTTCCGTGAGGCAATTGATTGAGGTGAGGTTAACTGACACACACCTCAGTTTCGGTTAAAACCGCTCAACCAATCTCGCTCGAGTGCAAACTCAGAGTATTCCAGTGTTTAAATCGCTCACATGGTTGTGTCGGAGGTTTTCCCCTGGATTTTCCCCAGGCTACTCTCCGCGTACTCCTATTTTTTGTTATACAACGCCGGTGGCAAACAAACCTACGGTCCACCTGATGGTAAGCGGCCACCGCAGCCTATAGACGCCCGCAACTCCAAAGGAGTCACGTGCGCGTTGTCGACCCTTTATAAGATGTGAGGATGCACTGTGTTGACAGCAGAAGGAACACATTTAGATCGCTCGCTCTCAACACAGTGCATCCTCGGGAGCTCTGGCAACCTTGCTCACCTCCAGGAACACAACACTACATACTCCTATTGGTTTATTGGGCCCGGCCTATAAAGCCACAGTCAGGTTAACTGAAAGAGATCCCTTAAATAATTTCACCTTTGCACTGACACTTATATTTTTTTTTGTACCTGTGTTGTTGTGTACAAATAGTTTTACTACTACTACTACTAGGTACTAATAGGTACTACTAAAATTGAATTAATAGTCAGTACAGCAGGAAGGGGGGGGGAACAACCTGTATCTATTAAAATCAACTTGTCCAGGAATTGCCATACCTCCAAAGCGCTTTTCTCAAAAAATGCAATAAAACTTGTGAAATAATAAGTAAAATCCAAATAAAAAATATAAGGATACAGCAATAACAACATGCAGCTGCAGCAGCCGGCGGGCAGCGCCGTCTATTGTTTTTAGGACGCTCCGGCCAGGACTTCAATATTGTATGAATTTCCATTACGGGCCACTCGTTTCGCCTCACACGAAACGTGATACTTAGCATCGTATTATCAATTACCACGAACATTACGTCAATATCACAATGCATGTCTCGGAAAAATATTTTAATCGCGGAATCTATTCTTGTTTACGTAAGTCAATGAACCGAACCACACGTAGTATCCCTGTAGATAAAAACATCACTAATAATCATCACCCATTGTGTCACGTTAGTTCGACCTTGTTATTAGCTTTGAAAGTCAACCGTAATCTAGTACATATCGTTAACGAGTGTTCCCCGTATTCTGAAACGGAAATTACCTACGTTTAATTATAGTTGAACATAAACCAGGGATCTCTCCATTGAAAAATACCGGTATTATTACGGTCACCGGTTCATTATTTCGTTTTTAATGGGACAATCTAATAATACGACGTTGTTACCTAAATACATGATTCAGCCCTACGTAAAGAGCAAAAAATAATCCAAAATATTGGGCTTATTCAGGGTTTTTTAAAAATACCGGTATCGGTCCCTGACATAAACTATATAGGAGTCTTCGTAAACATGAGAAATCCGGGCTAATTCCAACAAGGTCTGGTTTATGCTGCGGTTCGATGGCAGTCGCTTTCATAAAACTAGTGCCTACGCCGAATCTTGGACGTGGTCTAAGTAAACAAGATCTGACAATCCGGATGACATGACCAGCATTTGTGATAATCCACATCGAAAGGGACCTTATGGCGGCAGGCGCTTACGTTGCACCTATTCACTATTGTATTGGAAGAGCGGCAATAAAGGCGTAAGTGCCGGCCGCCATAAGGTCCCTTTCAATATGGATTATCACATTTACTCGTAATGTCCTTTTTTAGGGTTCCGTACCCAAAGGGTAAAACGGGACCCTATTACTAAGACTGCTGTCCGTTCGTCTGTCACCAGGCTGTATCTTATGAACCGTGATAGTTAGGCAGTTGAAATTTTCACAGATGATGTATTTCCGTTGCCCCTATAACAACAATAAAATAAATATTTTCAACAAACTTGATTTTTTGCCGTTTTTATAGATAGTACGGAACTCTTCGTGCGTGAGTCCGACTTGCACTTGGCCGATTTTTTTAAATTCCATATATGTAGGTTTGAGCTTGACCGCACCTGAGAGCCTACTCCGAACGTATCGTGTCGTCCCTTTCACTCATATAGTATATAACACGAGAGTGAGAAGGACGGCACGATACGAAGCTCCGATTTCGAAGTTCGGTGTAGGCCCTCTGATGGTAGTGATGGTAAGCTATATTGTGGTTAAGGATGGATCGCGATAATGCATATTATTACACATTCTAATGAGAAGCATAAAGTTTATGTATAGATATAAAACTTAGCAATGAAAATAAATCATGGAGTTTACCAATGTTTAATTAAGTAGGATATTAATGGTTTTAAATTAATAAACATAAGTTGACACTTATTAAGTATTTGCTCAACTGAAAAAATCAGAAATTCATGTGTGAGCTCACTATTTAGAGCTAAATAATGTCTTGTGATGGCCATCCACATTTTACCGAACATAATACTCACTAAAGCTCGGTTTTATAAAGATCCGTTAGACCTTATGTAGGTTTGTTATGTCAAAAAATGTACTGAGTTACTGAAATTTGATCTGACATTTGGTCTAACAGATCTATGAAACCTGGCCTTAGAACCTTATTTTATGGCATATCTATATGTGATAATCCACATCGAAAGGGACCTTATGGCGTTCGGCACTTACGCCTTTATTGCCGCTGTTCCAATACAATAGTGAATAGGTGTAACGTAAGCGCCTGCCGCCATAAGGTCCCTTTCGATGTGGATTATCACATATTAATTATGTTGTGATATGTAATAAATTGTTAGCACTACTACTAGTGACTTCTACCCGTTCCGTCTCAGCTATGAAACGAGATATGAAAAGAGGCATGTGTCCAACAGTAGGACCTATATATATATTATATAACGTCTGTTATATATGTCAGAAAACGAAAATTTTGTGAGGTGGTGGTACTCCAGTGGGTAAAGGGTTTAATTTTAATTACAAATACTTTTCACACCTGCTATTCAGAAAAGAGTTATTGTTGCCTTCGAATGAGGGATCAAAGATGTACTTTTCTTCCCTCATTTGAGGGCAACAATGACTCTTTTCCTCATAGAAGGTGGAAAAAGCAGTATGTGACACTGTAGTAAAATCATTAGTAAGATATTTCATGTTTAGCAGCGGGCCTAATAGACGGTGTGAAAAGCAGTATGTGTCACACGGCAGCAAAATTATTTCCGTGTTGGGCGTAAACACTTGAATCCCTCGCTACGCTCAAGATTCTACTTTAGAATCCCTCAGGATTCTATTGTAGAATCTTTCGCTTCACTCAGAATTCAATATACCGTCCTCGCCGTAAATATATCATTTTGCTCTCTTGAGACACAATCTACTATTCCGCCCGTGTGTGGCACGTCATACAAAGGCTATTTGCTTAATGTGTCAGTCGGTAGGTCGTGCGCAGTGAGTCAACCCATGCCCAAATCTTGTAACGCGTTCTTGACGTAATGCTAATGATATGCCAATCGTTTTCAGGCGCTTTCTCTTGCGTTAGCGCATTGCCCGGTGCGTGAGTGAGACGCAATGTTATCGGGAATGGAATTGTTAGTGTGCAAATGGAGGCGGTTAGCTGCAAAATTCGATTAGTGGCTTAGATACCGGTCGTTGAACCCGACCTTGATTCGCGAGCGCATTAGAATTCATTTGAGATATTAATTGTCTTCGCATTGCGCGGACGTTTTAGTGATAACTAACGACCCGCCCCGGTTTTGCACGCGTGCACTATTTAATGGATGTTATTATACATATAAACCTTCCTCTTCAATCACTCTATCTATTAAAAAAAACCGCATCAAAATCCGTTGCGTAGTTTTAAAGATTTAAGCATACATAGGGATATAGGGACAGAGAAAGCGACTTTGTTTTATACTATGTAGTGATAGTGTTATCGGTTTTAGATTTCCTACATATGGTCTCTGCGTTTTAGCACTGTATTTACGAACATTTTGACTAGGGCAGTGGGGTCTTTTCCATTGGCAACTCCAAGGGCATCCGACCTTCGTATCGTGCCGTCCCTTTCACTCTCGTGTTATACACTATATGAGTGAAGGGGACGGCCACGATACGAAGGTCGGATTTCGAAGTGTCCGGAGCCGCGTGACTAATAAAGCATAGGAAATCAAAAAAAAAACTAGAAAAATAATACAGCAATGAAAAATAATTAACATTCCTTTCTTTGGGCATCCGTGTAAAAAGAGAAATCTTCTAACATACCATGCCAAGAAAAGGGTTACCCAAAGAGCTTTATATTTTATTCATGACTATTTTAAGTTGTATTGTGTTGTGGTTAAAGGTGATAAAGTGATAATATTGGTGTCAGCTAAAAATATAAGCACGTGTTTTAGTTCAGATTTCATAATAAATGCACATTTTACATGCTAACTATGGTTAAATGAGCACTGAACGAACTTATTAAATCTTCAAAAAAAGGTTTACGGGTGTTATTATCTCTTTTTTTAAACCAGACAATTTTATTTTTTGTGTTTCCTTAAAGTATATACCGTTTAAGAAACCAATATTTAATTCTATAGTTTAAATTTTTCAAGACTATAAACTTTGTTAAGTAAATAAATTACTTAAGAATAACGTTTTGCTCCTTATTCCTTTGGTCCTCATACAGGATTTTTGGTAATTAGATGCAAAGACTACATATAGGGTGATAGAGAAGGTCATTTTAGATATTTTACGTCACACTTACTATATACAAAGTCTTCTAGATTCTAAGATATGCATCATTGTATTTTGATAATTTGTACTTTTCCAATTCCATACAGGACAAAATCTTACTTTTAAATTGATCTCTATGGAAAAAGTACAAATTTTCAAAATAAAATTTTATGTTCAATGTTACCTTTTCGGTGACCGAAAACATCGCGAGGAAACCTGTCTAATCAAGTTCTAGTGTCCCCTCTAGTTTGGAAGGTCCGATGGTAGTCACTTTCATAAAACAAGTGCCTCCCTCCAAAGAGTAGGCAAATTTTGGAATTAGGTGTGTGCAAATCTTTTACCCTGACCTCCATTAGGATAAATGAAATGAAATGAAATATATTGTTAATAACAATTGTTACAAGTCGAGGTAGGTACAATACTGAGCTTACAATAGTGTTTAACTATTATTAATTACAATTAGGTACTCATATTACATGTCACTTATCGTCATATTATATTGGAATATTTTTATGTCACAAGTAATTTTACCTTATAAAATTATCGGTAGGTTAAAAATATACAACTGAGAAAACGGTAGGACTTCCTCCTACCGTTTTCCCAGTTGTAAAGAGGTGACCAATAATTGCTAATCAACGCCTTCTAGGCAGGGATCGTTACCGGTATTCTTACTACCGATTTTAAGGTATAACCGGTTATAATTGCATTTCGCTAATTAAATCGCTAAAGCTCTATTAGCGCTATAATCAAAATCGGTATTCAAATATATTAACGGTTTCGCCAATTGACAACAATACCTCTATTTCACACTTTACCCATAAAACCAATACCGGTAATAGCTGTCAGTGTCAATATACTCGACTATTTGTTTCTGCAAACTGGCGTATTGTAAAAGAAGGTATTTACACCTATTTGTTGCGTTTTAGTAGTACTTAATGTTTAATTGACATCTTCCTTTCAAGTGCAATGAATAGCGATATTGAATACAGGTATTTAATATCGTAAATGATCTATACATAGAGGTATAATAGATAAAAGCGGAACGACAACAGTACCTCTAATTAGAATATAGGTATTCTTTTATTAGCGATAATAGTTTGTCAATTTCTATACAGGTATTAAATAAAACCGGTTTTACAATCCCTGCTTCTAGGAGGATGACATGTCCAATAATAACCAATCAACGCCTTCTAGGAGAATGTGATGACCAATGATAGCTAATCAACACCTTTTCCATTTCAGAACCGCGAACACAAGCACCGAACGGAAGTGTACGTGATGACGGTCACCCAGGAGCTGGCCGAGTGGGAGGATGCCCGGCTTATGGGGCGCAAGCGGCAGTGGTTCTCCATCGACGACGCGCTCGCGCAACTGGCGTTGCACAAACCCATCCAGCGGCATTATCTGCAGCAGGTACGCCAATAGCAACGGTCACTCAGCAGGAACTGGGCGGGTGTGAGGGCGCGCGGCTCATGGTTCTCCATCGACGACGCGCTCGCGCAACTGGCGTTGCACAAACCCATTCAGCGGCGTTATCTGCAGCAGGTACGCCAATAGCAACGGTCACTCAGCAGGAACTGGGCGGGTGTGAGGGCGCGCGGCTCATGGTTCTCCATCGACGACGCGCTCGCGCAACTGGCGTTGCACAAACCCATCCAGCGGCATTATCTGCAGCAGGTACGCCAATAGCAACGGTCACTCAGCAGGAACTGGGCGGGTGTGAGGGCGCGCGGCTCATGGTTCTCCATCGACGACGCGCTCGCGCAACTGGCGTCGCACAAACCCATCCAGCGGCATTATCTGCAGCAGGTACGCCAATAGCAACGGTCACTCAGCAGGAACTGGGCGGGTGTGAGGGCGCGCGGCTCATGGTTCTCCATCGACGATGTGCTCGCGCAACTGGTGCTGCACAAACTGGAGCAGTACAACACCCCATTACTCCAAAGTGCCTACCTTGTCAGCCAAGAAACCTCCACCTAAAAGATTGGTATGGCCTCTTGAGGCCTTAGAAATTTTTTAATGTTTTGAACTCGTATGACAGAGGTTTAGGAATATTATGATAATTCCAATAGACTGATTAAGGGAAGGGTATGGACAATACTTTGATGAGATTTGTAGGTTTATTGTGTGTAGTACAATTTAAGTGGTAAAAGAAAAACAGTTTCTAGCTTGAAAACATGTTATTTAAAGTGATGTTTGAAACTATTTCTTAATACAACAATTCAAAAAGGCCATGTAAAATGTATGATAGTAGACCGCAATAGTCCTTTACTAGATAATACCGAGGAGAATGACATTTCACACAGAAAATAGCCTAAATACTTAGATAGCGTTTATTTAGCCCAGATATATGTCAATTAAAAATCGATCTGTTACAACTATTTAACTCTGTATTTCCGGGAAATTATAATCTAAGCCTCGTGGCTGCTTCATAGCCAGAGTGAATAGGCTATTACCGAACAAGCGATCTACATCTTACGCCTTGTCATCGATTTGCATCAGGTGAGACTATACCAATCATCGTTCAGTCATTCATTAACGTTTTTAGCGCTCTGTCAAATACAAACGCTGTCACTCACACGCCTTGATGTGGGAAAGTTAAAAGCGAAATTGAACCCTCTAGAGATGCGTGTAGGTCGATATAGCATTGGACGCCGTGAAGGATATACAGTGGAATCACAGAATATCAGTGATATCAGTATCAGTAAGATATCAGTGGATAGTCAGTGTAAGAGGTAGGGCACAGCAAAATGTCATCTTGCTCGAATTTGGAGCAGTCCAACTGGGCTAGTACCTCCGCCTTGCAGAAGACCACAGCCGTAATAACATTATCCACTACACAAGTATGTAGTGTTGTGTTCCTGGTTGTGAGCAAGGTTGCCAGAGCTCCCGAGGATGCACTGTGTTTAGAGCGAGGGACCTAAATTTGTCCCTTGTTTTGTCAACACAGTGCATCCTCAAATTTTATAAAGGGTCGGCAACGCGTACGTGACTCCTTTGGAGTTGCAGGCGTCTGTAGGCTGCGGTGGCCGCTTACCATCAGGTGGACCGTAAGCTTGTTTGCCACCGGCGTTTTAAAAAAAACGGATAAGGCGACATTCAAGGGACCAGTGATATTACGTCGCACAATGCGGACTGATTTACATTGAAAATGTTTGGTATGAAATCTAATGTGTGGTGATTTCGAAGTCGTTAAAAGCGGTAAAATTTTATATGCGGCGTCGATATAAGCGGATTCTTCTGTATATGCGTCGTTGGCGTCGAAGAGGTAAAAATAAACTTACTTTTTTAATTCCAGCTCCGACGCAGCCGGAAGCCGGACCCCGACGGGAGCTAAGCTGGGTGCGGACAGGTTTTTGTGATGTTCACTGTCGCTGTTACCTCCCATACACTCCCATTCTAACTTGTAACTATATCCCGCGAGGAGACGGTTCAAAATCGCCTGACACTAGGAGTAAACTCAACGAACGACGCCTGTATGTAAACTCGCATACGTCATATTTATATTATTATTAGTGCGTGTTACCCGCACCGCGTAAAGCCTCGCTATTCATAAACAAATCATTTTAATCTCTACGCCGATACTAAACGGTTCTAAATCCCTTGACACTAGCGACGTGACTCTAATACTTGTATTTTTTTTTATTATGCATGACTGTGGGCTGCGAAACAATACGTCGAATTTTATATGAAACATACCCATCGCTAGTTCAGTTGATGTGGCAGACTGGCATAGTATAAGAATGAGCAGAAATTACTAGATTGAGTAGTTACTCAATCTAGTAATTTCTGCTCATTCTTACAATAGATAGTTATCACAGCCCAAACTTAAACTAAATATTAAATATGGCCTTAGCCCAGTATCTTTGCCAATACTAGTATAAAGACGTAAAGTTTGTAACTGTATGTACGCGGTAATCTCCGGAATTAATACTTCAAAAATTCTTCCACAATACACAAAATGGACCGTTTGGTAACTTAAGTTTCGTAACCAGCTACTGAATAGAAAACAATATTCCCAGTTTGTAACTTACGTATTGGGGTCATTGTCAGATTTAGGTTCGCGTCTTCTCGATGGACATATCAAAAGTTAAGGGCCACAAAGCTTAATTTTGGATTGGTCTAGTAACCCGCATAAACTGTGTTTCCGTAACTTTAAATCCATGTATTAAAAACATAACTTATATGTACATAAGCCGTTAACTATTGACCACCGGGTGGACAACTTTTGTTTTTACAAATGACAATGACCCATTGGGCGTGTTATGCCGTTTGGTAACTAAGTTTCGCAACCAGTTACTAAATGGGAAACAAGATTCCGGGAATCCGCGCTTTTCCGCGGGAACAGCAAGTGACTTATAAAAAAGGTTCTTCTAGTGTCATTATAATTCGACATTTTTATTAGAATGAGACGGTGTTGGGAGGCGTATCTTTCGCATTATAGATGCCGCTAGCACTCAATATTTTCATCTTCTACAATACTATTATAAGAAGTGTTGGCTTTCGATTTATCCTCATTTTACACCAGTAATCGTATTTATTGTAACCGTAATACCAATTAACTTATAATTTATGATTTTAGAACTGAAGTCATACCAAGGATAGGTTGAAGCCAACGCTTGCAAAAACTGTTAGGTCTCATTTATTTCGATCATAACGGCCCGCATCCCGCATGCGGGGAACTCGTGTTATTTTGTTTATCCTTTAAGAAAAACAAGGATAGCACGAGCATCTCGTTCTTCCCTAAGAAAAACATACGGGATGCGGTATCTAACCACCAGTGTAAATGAGACTAGAATGGGAGTGAGTTAGTAATTTTATTTGGACTAAATTTGATCATATACTGTCCTATATGAATGACAATTGTATTTTTCATGTAAAATTGTCATTTTAGCTGCATGATCATATACAAAATGATGATTGTAATCAACTGACAATAGATCTGTTTAATTTCATGTTATTATTATTTTATAGAGTATCGAAATAGATAAAATGTATCGCTATTCAAATAATAGTCATGAGTTAATTTTAATATTATCTTTGGGTGGATCAACTATTCTTTGTTGCTCGTTACCATGGTTACGTCTCCTGAGTCACTCTTTAACCTATTGAGCGCCAAGCATCAGGCACAAATGACGCATCGCTGAGGCCACCCATTCAACGCGAAATGAAACCTTAAGCAATCGCGCATAGATCGCTATTGCTTTGGCCAGGCTGTCGAGGGTAGCCGTCGACTTCCATGGCACGATTTTCCGATGACGTGTATAGCCGACTGTGGCGGTGAAAGGGTTAATACTGTGTTTTTATAGGGTTCAAATTGACCTAACACGAGTTTCAGCAACGAGTATCTATCCATCTGGACATGGGTCATCTCTTGAGCATGCTTGAAGTCCATATTATGAACATTCTAAGAACTCGGTTACTGTTGTCTCCTCGCTGACGGGACAAAATAACAACAAAGGAAAGTTGATTGACCCCTTTACTCATATTAGGGCAGTATAACGAAATGTATAGTTATTGCAAGAAATCATGGACGAAAAACCGAAATTGTAATAGATTTCCTATCAGTAATTGTATCGATCGATAGGCGGTTATGCATCGCGTTATAAAAGTGACATTATATTATCTCCCATTCAAATCGCGCAAACGCATGATTTAACTTAACAGTAGAAATATTAATAGTACATTACTTACCAAGGGCGGTAAAACAAAGAATGTCTCAGATCGCAGGTATTTGACGCCCGAGCCGAAGGCAAGGGCGATAATTATGCGATCTGACGCTTTTTTAATTACCGCCCGAGGTAAGTACAAAATTTTATGTCACCCTCTGGCCAGGAAGTGGGATTTTCCGCGCGCGGAGCGTGCGGTAATTGCCACTTTATGGTCAGGTGTGACATAAAATTGAATTTCGAAGGTGGAGACAGACATACTGCATTCCAAGTGCAATTTATAATCGTATGGGCGCCAACTGTTCTGTATTGAGAGATTTGAGAGCAAGAGATCTGCATTTGTGTAACTGTCGACACAACGCATTCTCAAATTAATAAACGGTCCGCAACGCACTTGTGATTCTTCTGGAATCGCTAGTGTCCATAGGCTACGGTATCAGCTTGCCATCAGGCCGGCAGTATGTTAGTTAACCTCCGTCACAGACTAAAGAAAATGTGCAGTTAGTGTGCCGTCAGCAGTCAAGTTACAGTTGGAATGCAGTTCGGCTGTCTTGAACCTTAATGTCAATTTCTGTAATGAATTTTGATAATAATCAGTCTGATATTCACATTGGCCTGTCACACGCAGTTCTCGGCTAGGTTAAGTTACTCCGGACTGAATCGGCTAGACTTCAGCGCATACGACTCTTATCCTTATCGACAACAGAATAAGAGTCACTGTTGCGCGCCGGACGAAATTTTGTAAGAGGAAATTAACAACGCGCGGGTGGAATTTTATTTTTTAGCTGTGACCTTGAAGTGCGAGCGGATTTGGTATTTATTTTGTAGGAGTTAGAGCTCATTTTTGGGATTCCACGCGCGTGTTGTTTTTTTTTAATGCTGGCGGTAGACCATCGCTATGAACACTATTCTTTTCTATTTTTACGTATATTTTTATACTACGATGGAATAAATGTTAATTTTATTTTGTTAGCATTAAAACGAAAAAGACATCGCCGATATTTTTTATTTAAATTAAATCTTGTTTTTTAAGTATCCTGGTATAGTTTTAATAATAAATTTATATTGCTCTTCTGTAAAGGGTTTTTGTTTGAAAACTATAACCAGAAGTTGACGCTTGTATCCTAAATCGATAACAATGTACAACAGTTCTAACCTAGCTTTAGGGAGTAATACTGGATTGGGAGTGCGAGCGTAGCGAGGGCTTAATACTTTTGCTCTTGCATTCTAACATCCCTTTCAAGAATGATTAATTTTTTCGAATTATTATGCAATACGTTTTTAGGTTATTACATAATTTACCAGTAACAACGTTATAGCCAGAAATGCTTCCACGCTAATTAACAATATATGCAGTATAACAAGATACGCTTACATATATCCGGAACGTCGTATTTCGCATCAGTGACGAATTCTAATTAGGGCTTATCCAGAAATCACGTGAGGGTTTTTTTGGCCCACTTAGATCCCCCCTCCCCCTTGGTGATCTTTGTTGAGGTTCTAGGAGACCCCCTCCCCCCACCCACCCACGAAGCCTCACGTGTATTTTTTCACTGTTAAAAATTTAGACTAAAATGCTATGGTGTTAGTTGATATTGTGTTTATTTTCGTATATGTGTTATGCAAGCGCTCGAAAATTTCAGAAACGTAAATGGACTCGCTGTTTTTGACGTGCGAAAATATTATTTCTCGGTTTTATGGGTACAGGAAAAAAAATACTCATGAGGTCTACGTACCCTGTGTACCTGTGTGTGTGTGTGTGTGTGTGTGCGTGTGTGTACCCCGCCTCCCCCAACGTGATCAGTCATGAGGTTTTCATGACCCCCCCTTCGGACCTCGCGTGATTTCTTGATGAACCCTTAGGTTTCTGAGCGTTTTTATTTTATTTATTCTCTTTATTTCACAGACTTTCAAAATATAACGACGAATTACATTTCGAGCTTTTTTTTAATTTCTTATTCTTATACAAAGATTTTTTTTTAAATTCTTATTCTTATACCCTGGTAATGCTAGCCAGGAACACCCACACACTAATAACGTTGTTCGGGTAAGCGTACACTTCCACCCCCAAAGCGAACTCCGCATTAGAATCCGCTTGTATATGTAGACCAGTGGATTTGACAGTTGAAATTACATTTTTCATGTTCACGAATGACATGTTTAGTGGGAAGCCGAACATCTGAAAAGGAGTTTTTGATGAGAACAGTTTATATACTGAGAGAAGCTTTGACATGACAAAGTCTGATGCTTTAGCATAAGGTTTAGTTTCGCTTAATTCTATAATAAACAAATAAATAAATATTAGAGGACAATCTTACACAAATCGAACTAGCCCCACAGTAAGCTCAAGAAGGCTTGTGTTATGGGTACTAGACGACGATATATTTAACAGATATAAATACTTAAATATATAGAAAACATCCAAGACTCAGAAACAAATATTCATGCTCATCACACAAATATTTGCCCTGAATGTAGTAAAACTTACCTAATATATACTAAAGTGTCTTCACTACGCCTATGTGAACATTAATTTAACGGCGTTGGAATAATTATTTCAGTTACTGGTTGTATAGTCGAGAAATAAAGCAGTCAATTTTGGTTTTTATTTGAATGCCGGAAGATTCAAAATTGACTGTTACGTACTTTTGAAAACTATATTTGACCCTCAGAGCCTTATTGCAACGGAGTAAGAACTAGTAATTTGTTACATTGGGCTGAATGAATGCCAGGAGCGATCGACAGCCCGCCTGTCCGGCCAGACCTGCCCCCCCCCCCCCCCCTCAACAACAACAACTTGTTAGTTAGTTTAGTATTGCTGTTTGTACAGTCAGTCAGGAAACTTGTCTACCATTTTTCGACCGGTTTAGCCTAGTGGGTAGTGCACCTGCCTGTGAAGCTGACGGTCCTGGGTTCGAATCCTGGTCAGGGCAAATATTTGTGTGATGACCATGAATATTTATTTCTGAGTCTTGGATGTTTTCTATGTATTTATATCTATTAAATATATCGTCGTCTAGTACCCATAACACAAGCCTTCTTGAGCTTACTGTGGGGCTAGTTCGATTTGTGTAAGTATGTCCTCTAATATTTATTTATTTTTATTTTTTTCGACTATTATTTGTGTATTAAGGGCCAAAAGTGTCAGTCCACTTTCGTTGTTGGCTGTACACTGTAACCTACCTTGTGTGTGACCATTAGCTGTTTCAACCGCTGCCCCAGCCCGGGCCTCTGTTCCGTGGGATTGAAAGCGTGGTACTCCCAAAATGGTAGTACTTCTCGGAGCAGCGTACTGCAATATCTAAACAATAACACACTGTAAAATATCACGCTCTATATACACTGTAAAATATGAAGCTCTATGTACAGGATATAACAAAACTAGTGAGGATCCGTTTAAGGGTATATTCGGTATCGTTTTCTGATTAAGAAAAAGTAGAAGAAATTTTTTTTTGACGCGAAAAAATTTTTTTTTCTATGGGGCAGGTCGTCCAAGTCAGCTGGTACAGTCGCCATCAAATATATCTGTATTCTTCAGGGTGCTCAAAAATATCTGAACATGCACTTTAACGCCTTGACAATAGAGTCGTGTTTCGACAAAAAGAGGTGAAACTATGACAGGGGCAACAGATGATATGTAACTCTGTTGCTCTTATACAAAGTTGTATATGACCGTCTCGCTCGGTAGTGAATAAAATAAATATTTTTATAAATATTTTTTGAACAATCTTACACAAATCAACCTAGTCCCAAACTAAGCAAAGTTTGTACTATGGGTACCAAGTGACGATATACATACTTATATAGATAAATAGATACTTAAATACATAGAAAACATCCAAGACTCAGGAACAAATATTCGTGTTCATCACACAAATATATGCCCTGACCGGGATTCGAACCCGGGACCTCCAGCTTCGAAGGCAGGGTCACTACCAACTAGGCTAAAGCGGTCGTCAAGCGGTGGTATTATTATTTGCTTGCTGTGTCTGGTAA
This sequence comes from Epiblema foenella, assembly GCA_963556455.1. NCBI lineage: Eukaryota > Metazoa > Arthropoda > Insecta > Lepidoptera > Tortricidae > Epiblema > Epiblema foenella. The sequence goes on along the minus strand of OY747109.1, from coordinate 19,760,750 downwards.
GTCCGTATATTACGGTTATATGTGACGATCCAAATCAAAAGGGACCTTATGGCGGGATTTAGTTTCTGAGATAATCTAAGTTTTGTGAAATGTGTCAGAAAATCATGTTTTTCTTTTATTGCTTTAATAAAAAGAAAGTTATTAATAGTATCTTTTCAATTAACTCACTTGGATATAGGTCAATAATTAAGGGTTTTAAATCCCTGTTAAGTTTAGTAGAAAAGGGACCTTATGGCGAGATGATTTAATTATACAATAAAATATTTTTTTTAGGTCCTTATTAACATCTGGTAATAACGTACAGTCGATATATATATTCCTTTTGCATTTTCGCATAGGAATAATGCAAAGGAAATAACTTTGCTGTTTGTACAGATTGTAGGTACCATACCATACCTATATGTAGATTGCATACTATACATTTCTAAATTCATATTTTTATGTTGACCAATATTATTATTACTTGAATACAATAATAAAACCGATTTGCGACTGTCGCCAATTTCAAAAAATAATAGTAAATTGTATGACAAGGGTCTAAAATGAGCCATATCACCACGAGATAGTTATTATAACAAAATAGTTCGAGGGGTAATATGGCTTTTAGACCAGAGTTATACACTCTACTTTTCACTTCGATCGCGAGAAAATAAATAAACAAAGGTTAACCCACCCAAAATTAACAATAAATTCCACGGCGAAGATATATACTTTTGCAGCATAATTTTTTTTCTATACTCCTTTGACACACAAAACATAGACACTGCGGTTCGCGCGCAACATTCACGCGCGAAAAAAGCTAAGTGACCACCCATTGAGCGCTTCAAAGTGTTGCTCGAACGATTTAACCACTTTTTTAATTATTGTGAAATAGGGACTACTACAAACTTAATCTTTAGACTCTTTAGAAAAAATAATTATGTTTCCAGATTGGTCGATTTTAGTAAACCTGTATTCTGGTTGGTTAATATCCAATAGCAAATATTTTTTTTAAGAGTTAAATTAGTGTTCTGTGATTGGTGGATTTAATAGGTGAAGTATTTTGATTGGTCAAATTCAAATGTTTTGTAAATCATAAATATGTATTCATATTTTCCCTAGGGGTTAAATGTAAGTACTACTTTAGCCCCGCTTGACAAGTCTAATATGACACACTTTTCGAGCATGAGAAGTGAAAATATAATAATACACGTGATTTGCCAGAAATAAATTTTAATCGCACTCTGTCTGACCCCCGAAATGAAAATTTTGCAAGAATCGTGGCATTAGCGTGCATGCCCGAAAACCAGCGTACTAAAGCGTATTCAACAATATTTTACACTATTCACATGTTGAAGTCCCAAACGCCCGCTGTAGTCTCTTCCCATTTGATAGTAACAAAAACGAGTTCACTGGTTTGAGTGAATCACAAAAGAAAGAGATTATAGAAAAGAGTCCTTAAAAATATAACAAACGAGGCTTTTTAGATCACTTTTACTAAAGGCCGCCGTAAGGGCCCTTTTATTAAATCTCTCCTTCTTACTAAAGTTTTTCATCGTTGATTTGAAATCCAACCGATTAAGAAATATATATTTGATCTCTAATGTCACTGTTAAATTAGTTGTAAGTAAAATTATGGCAGAATTGCACTAAAATATTGATATTTCATGTTTTAATTACATAATTGGGTTTAGTGTCTCCCATAAGGTCCCATTTCTCTGAAATATGGCGAAAAAATACCGTTCCTACATAAATAAAAATTGTTAAAACTTTCAGATTTAAGGCAAATTATGTTTGTGAGGTCGACAATTATGTTGATATGTGTAAACTTTATGACGTTATTATGAATAAGTGTAAGGATTTTGTTTAAAGAGTCTATTTTTCATTTAAAAATTGAAATGAAGAAAATAAATAAAAATAACTATTGCATCTTAGATATTTTAGATTTATTTGTATGTTTGATTTTCCCCAATAAATATAATTACTAGAAAGTCGAAAATAGCTAAAACTATTGTAGAATCTGGGAGTTATTGTATTTTCAATGCTTTGTCGATAATTTGCACCTTGTCGTGTTTGGACGTCACTAGCTCCCAAAGTAGGAAAGCTCATGAACAAATTATGTGATTTTCCGTTAGATTACATCATGGTCAATTGTAATATACCATCAGCTACATAACTTCACACTATAAGGTAGGTTTTTGGAACTCCGAACTTTATCTGTAATTTTCTTGAAACTGGAGATATCGATGGATCAACTTTAAAAAATTATAATAAAATAAATAAAAAAGCTAGGAGGTTGATTCTTGAAATAATAGTTAGGTCTATGATTCTAGATTTTATCTCTGTAGATAACTCATTTCCGCCACAAGGTCCCTTTCCATGTGGACTACCACATATACAGACTGTTCGATGCAACCCGCCCTTAGGGTCGGTTGCACCAACATACGATCACAGGCCGGTCATCGTCAAATATGGAGCCGGCAGCTGTCATCCCATAGAAACTTGTCAAACTTTCCATACAATCAGATTTTAACGTACACCGCTTATGGTTACAGACGGTTTGGTGCAACCCACCCTAAGTGAGAGGAATCGTTGATTCGCGTGTAACACAATTTTATAGCAAGTTATACTAGCTCGACTTTTTGCATAACATACGATTAAAGATCGTTAATGTACGAAGGAGCCCTCTTCTACTTACGGCGTGTATGATGGATTAACTCTATGATGATGGTAAGCAGATCGCAACCTTAAATTTGGACGCTTGGGACTTCAGAAGAATAAGGGTCAGTTGCACTAACATACGATCACAGTGGGGCTACCGCGAACCACAAACGAAATTTTCCCTCTCTGTCTCACTTATGTGCAAACTTGCAAGTGCGACAGAGAGGGAAAACTTCGTTTGCTGTTCGCGGTAGCGCCCCAGGCCGGTCATCGTAAAAATATGGCGCCGGCAGCTGGCATCCCATAGAAACTTGTCAAACTTTTCATACAATCGGGTTTTAACGAACACCGCTTACGATTACAGACGGTTGGGTGCAACCCATTCTAACAATCGCGTCCACCAAACGTCAAGACATGTTTCTCACCTGTTCCAAATAGTCTTGACCTGTGGCCGCCACTGCTGCACCTTGGTCTTGACTCTGCTTTCTATCGCTACTCTTAGATTCTCCACACTGACCGTCGGAGAGTACAGACTCGAGTCTGTTATCACTGGCAGCTTCATTACGAAGATCGACTTGTCGAAAACCTTAGGGAGCGAGGAAAATAGTTACAAGTCGCATACTTCTATTTAAAAATCTTGGGATAATATCTGAATAGATCTAATATCTCAAAGGGTCCGGTGAGCCTAGATTGTCTATAGACATAATTTGGATGCAAGATTACAGGCATTTAAACACTTACCGGCTGCCATTCTGAAGATCTCCCAAAATCGAATGAAACGCTCTCACAATCAACGGAAGACTGTACGTTCACCCAAATCTGGAAAGTCCATACATTTCAAAGCTATTGAACCAATCATATGTACCTACCTAAATCAGAAAGATTGCATTTCACAATATAAGTACAACTTCACTGAGATTATTCTCAAAAGCGGGTATTATGACCGCCCTGAAAAATAGCAAATATCTATTGAAAAGGGATAAAACTAGGAGACTTCTCTGCTTTATAGAAGTATCAGTCCTTGTAAGAAAAAAGTTGGTGTTTATTACAGTCGTAGAATAATACTCACATTTTCATTATCAAACACATAATTCACGCTCTTTAACGGACAACTCGCGTCTCTCAGCTCAAACCTCTCCCCGCTAACCGCATCGTACACGTGCCATACAAAACCATCGTTCCTTCCAAACAGTTTACTCTTGTATTGATCATTGGCTAGAACCATTCTGTGGGCTGCCATGTCGTATTTCGTCAGGACGTAGTGACTCGAGCCTCGCGGGAGGCCTAGACCAGTGGCTATGTAGCATTTGAGGCCTAAGTGGAGGTAGTAACTGGCCAGTAAGATGGCGTGGTCCAGAGGAGAGCCGTGGAGTACTTTTAGTAGTTCCTGGAAACAAAATATTAAATTATATTAGCAGAGGTTGATAATATTGAGTCTATTGGACATATATTATGGCAGCTGCGAAAAAGATGGGTGGATGGGTGGTGGGATGGGGATCTTCAACTAAACACGTTCTAAGTACTATCACGATTAGCAGGCCAGAATCAAATTGATAATGAAGAGTTTATTAACTTTCTTGGTCTAACTAATCTTAACTAAAAGAGACGGTACGTACAACTTGTGTAAGCTATGCTCATGACACTCACCACCCCCAATAAGGTAACAACTCGCCCCTCCACTAGTTCGTAGCACGGTATCAGAGATACGTATCTCAAGCACGCATCCATGGCTTTGCCCATCCCGTCCGATTTCCCGCTGAACCCACTATATATAGACTCCAATTCACTCCTTTCTTCCATCTAGAATAAACATTCTGTTAAAGCATAACAGTACTAACAGTAGTCCCAGGATACTGCCTTGTGGCACGCCGAATTTATTTACCATCTATGTATACAGAAATGTACGTTACCGTGTAACCACAACAGCAGTATAACAAAAATGGAAAGTGCCTTACCATATCCTTCTTTTTCCCACTGCTAGACGACCGCCCAGAACTCTTGGACATGGCTGACCCACTCTTAGGGTTCTTAGGAAAACTCTCGAAGTCCGGAGGCGGTATGGGTTGCAGGAAATGTGTGACAGATTTGTTCTGCCCCGTGCTATCTATACATGTAAGGGAGATGTTCCTTGAGGGGAACTCGTTTGTGTACTCCGTGACGAAATTGTTTAGATGACGGATGATATAGTCATCAGGGTCGGTGGGGACTGGTTGATTGTAGCCCTGAAAATTTTATATATCATGATATAAGGGTTCTCGGAAATGTCGCTAATGATTCACATGATTCATCATATATTTTATTTCACATACTTATCAGACTTGCAAGCGCACGTAACACTTTCAAATATTTACGAATTTGTAATAAATGAGCATCCGGATGGTTTAGTATATTTATAGTCAACAGAGGAAAAGAAGATAACCTACTCCCTACCGGAAAATTGGGAATAAGCAGTAGCGAATTTTAAATCTCAGTAGTAGGGTCCAAAATCACCTGCCCGCCTCCCAGATGTGAGAGGCTACTGGTGATCTGAAGCGACACGAAAGCTGCTTCCTTCCTCATTAGTTGATTCACCTCAGGGATTAGCGAGTGAGAGCTCTTAGTGGTATTCTCGTAGCCAAGAAGGAATGGTGGTGATGATATCTTGAAGGTGCCTTTGAGCTGAAATGCCAGAAACCATATTTCTACATATCTAACCAACTTATTTGAAATTTCAAGTTAGATTTCTCCCCATCTGTTAAAAAGTAAGGTATTGTGTAAATTCGATATTTACCATTCCCATGTCTAGTACAGTTTTTATAGGGATCTGCAAACAGCCTAACCACTTATTTTGGCATCTATAATGCACTGTGAGCGGCTGATCAGAGTCGTCTGCCACTGGTAACCGATGCTCATCGAAAATGTTCACTTGGATGGTCGAAAGAGGAGACAATCTGCAATCGTCACATTCAGTTATTCAGGTGGTCTATTACGACACTTTGTCTCTTAGGTACATAAGACATCGCCACGGCATGTTTGGTTCAGTAGAAGTAGCTACCTAAACGGATAACTTGATACTTTTGCTGATTTTACAAATATTGATCATTTGAGCCGGATACTAAAAAATATAATATGCACATACTTGGTTTTGACCTTCAGGGTCTGATTCCAGGTGGGATGACAGCCGATGGCAGGTGTCGTTTGTTCGCATATTTTATGATAAGACACTCTGACGAAAGGACGAAGCGGGCGGATTTTGAAACCTACAAAAAGAGTCAGATAGGTATCATAAATGATATGAAACTGTCAACGTAAAGGGACACTGTACTGTCTACGTGAAAATGGCTCCAGAAACTTGTGCAGCAAGTCCAAAATATATCAATTGATCATAGAATCAGACAGGCTCATTACGGTATTAGAGGGATAAAGTTATAATTAAGAAATTCACCTCCAATTTTTTCATCATCCTCGTCATTTTGGACTACAGGAGCACTGCGATCCCGCAGACCTAGAGCTCGGAACACGCTCACACGGATCTCTTGCTCCTTGAGGAGAGCCTCCGCCATTAACTGCTGTCGAGAGCTGCTTGATAGAGCCCTCGACAAGTTGTACTGGTTTGAGAAGAGACTCCTGGAAATAAGTGAGTCTCTTAGGTGAAGTGGTATAATGTGATGTTATTGAGCTAAATTGAACAGTTACACAGACATAGCTGGACCACATGCTTTAAAATGTGAAGGGTTTTGAAGAGTTGTAGCTGTTATTGAAATTAAAAGACATGGTGTAACATAAACAACAATCTCCAAAATTCTCATTTTTATAAAAATTTTAAAGCAACTAGAGAATTACGGAACGATTTTTTCTTAAGTAATAAGTAAACATCTAGAGGTATCTATTTTATATAAATATCTAGTGTCTAGAAGAAACATAATCTTATACTAACCTTAAACTCAAATCTTTGAATTCCCTCACGACGTCTTTATGAGTTTTTTTCAACAAATGCTCACTTAGATTCTTCAGCATATTCTTGTTCAACTTCTCCACATATTTGGCCCCAATATACCTTTGTATCTCTATGGGATCCATATCTTGCTTATCATAGTATTGTACATCGAATTCATTTTCAGTACTCTTTTGGAGGCAATTCAACTGTTCTGTAGAAATTTGACTAGCCAGTAATGGTATCATCTTGTTTTCTACACTTGTAAAGCCTCCTTGATTTCTTAGATGTAAAAGTTTAAGTCTTATAAATTCAGGGCTATTTTCGTCTATAGGAATAACATCATCAGAATCGACATTCAATTTACTTAAGCGACTTAAAGTGTTTATTATTTCCTCGTCATTGCTAATGTCTTTTTCATAAATGTTTTCAATTATGCTTTTCAAAGTGTCTATATCTGGTTTATCAATACCATGTATTAGTCTTTTTATCTGCCTGCCTACTTCCATAGAGGATTTGATGGATTCCATCTCATTTTCATTCAATTTTTTATTCCAGCCCATTCGTAAGCCTATTTCGCATGTTGTATACAAATTCCCTTTAAACAAATTACTGCTCTTTAGTCTCACTTTATTTTCTGTTGCTATTTCTTTGATATTATGCCCACTACCAACATGCTTAGAATTAGGTTCTACTATGTTGTTGTATACAAATATTTCAGTCTTAAAATCTGCATTGACACTAGTTTCTTTAACTTTATTTAAAGCTATTTTCACATATGCCACCGATTCATCCTGTTCATAAAATTCTATCGTCATTGTGTCATTTTTGGGAAGAATTTGCACAGAAAAAGATTCTGTCAATTCTAAATTAAATTTATCTACTGCGTTACTTTTGTATACGTCAGATTCACAAACAAACACGTCATCTACGTATGTTTTGAAATAGTATTTTTTTGTTTGAGGTACCTGAGCTTTTCGTCTGTCGGATATTATTTTAGGTTCTTGTCTTAGAAAAACGTCGATTTTATCTTTTGAAACTATTTTGTTAGTCGTAGTTTCCGCTTCATTACGTAAGACGTCTTCGTCAAAATCTAACTTGGGTTTATTAGGTTTTGGATGCACTTTATCTGCCTTCGCATTTTTGTAGTCGATATATTTCGTTACATAATCATATTCCAATCTATCTAGTTTATCGGCATATTCAACATTAAATACTTCAGACCATTCATTTTCAAATTCATCAGAATCTTTTGTATCCTTTTCAATATCTAAAACGTAAGCTGTTTTTACTTTCCCCGATTTTTCTCTAGCCATTATAATATCGGACCACAATGAACCAATATTGTGTAACATTCCGTTTCTTATATTTAAATGTTCAACATATTTATCTTTCAACTGAAAAAGCTGTGCAGAATATTTCCGTACTGTTTCATCAAATCTTATAGATTCTTTCTTTGCCGATATTTTGGTGAAGTCTTCTTTGAGACTATCTCTTGTTTCTCTGTTAACTTTTATATCTCTCACTAATTCACTAAGTAATCTCTCATTTGCTTTATATTCATTGTAACTCTGAATAAGTTTGTTGCAAAGTAGTTCTTCTAAGCAGAAATCATGATGGTGTAAAAACTTAATATTTTTTATGGTGAAATCCAGAAATTTACTCAACCCGTCTTCAGAATCGTTAGTGGCTACGACATCTTCAAACTTGGAGGCTTCCATATATTGAACTGCGATTGGTTGGTAATCCGTGATAGCATTTTCAAGCACTTGCGGATAAACTGGATTTAAGACTGTAGTAAGTAACTTATCTCCGTATCTGAAATAAATAATGAATCCATTTCATTAGCCCACTTAGGTACCTGGAGATCAGCCGTCATCTTGTCACTCTCCCTCTTCCTCTTCAAACATACCGTCTCTCTCACAGTAGCTATGTATGCAAAAAGAAATAATTCGTGTTTATACTAACTTACCCACATTCTGGTATAAAGCAAAAAGGTGTTTTCAACAAATTGCGTATTCCAGAACTCCTCAAGTAAGTGTTAAATAGTGCTGATGAATGATCAATCTTAGTTGTCACTAGTTGTTCAGACACTGGGGGAGTTAGTCCAGCAAGTTCAGAAGTTATTATATCCATTAAATTTGACGAGTCCGTATTCTTATTCGTATGTTTCTTTTTCCCTTGCTTCTTATGAGCAAATTTGACGTCATGTTCAGTAAAGAAATCATCTTCTGTAATAGTTTTCGAATGATGTTTCGCGGCTCGGTGTTGAGTATGTGTTTTTGGTACAGAGATGGCTTTTTCATCTATTTCATGGTATTCTTCAATTTCATTGTCTTTTCCAAACTTGTAGGGAAACGATCTCAGTTCAATATCTTCACTCATAATTAATTGGCAAGGAATAGACTTGCTGCTTTTATTCAATCCATATTCTAGCTTTGTTTGTTTTTATAACTTCCGCCATTCGTTGTCATAGAGATACGGATGCATTCAAAATTATTTAGAAATGACTACAAACACAATCCTTTATCATATTGAAATGAGCAATTTATCAATTTCCTGAAACAGCTCTATTCTGGCTACGTTCAAAACTGTTCAAAACATTTGGGAATCAGAAGTGGAACAGAGGGGCTACCGCGACCACAAACGAAATTTTCCCTCTCTGTCTCACTTATATGCAAACTTGCAAGTGCGATAGAGAGGGCAAACTTCGTTTGCTTCGCGGTAGCGCCCCAGAGCCTGTGACAGCGACAGCGACTGTCATAGCGTAGCCCCCTGTCAAAAAAGTAAATAAATTGCAAACTTGTGGCTTCTCATTTTAAAAACCAATATTATGCCATAAAAAATGGCTAAATTCAGCCTTAAAGATAGTGCCGAATACTATTTAGCGCTCTCAGAGCAACCGAAGAGATTTGACGCTGATAGCCCCGTTACAAATGTTTTTTTCGACGACACAAATGGACAGGTACTAATCATTAATTTAACGCTTTCTAAACATGTTCTGTTTAGAAACTTCTTGCATATACATTCATATGAAAATATATTTTAACAATTACCTACTTTAATTTCTTATCTCTCGCATTGCTAGGAGAAACTGCAATGTTTGACGATCTCTCGTTTTCAAGGTTTTCACAGTACGCTCCGGGGGCGTCACTGGCGTCACCGTCAGCGGCATGGACGATGCGAAATCAACATCGTTCAGAATGGAGGACAGAGGCCCCATAATTTCAATCAAATTCTCACCAGACCACAATATTTTAGCTATTCAAAGAAATCTAGACAACCAGAGTGCTAATGTCGAATTCGTGAATTTCAAAGACTTGGCGCCTACTAACGTGGAATACTCACACCCGTGCAAGTGGAAGAATGCTAAGATATTGGGGTTTGTGTGGCCGAGAGTGAATGAGATAGCTTATATTACTGACCATGGGATTGAACTTCTGCAAGTCTTTCCTGAGAAGAAACAGTTGAAAAGCTTGAAGAGCACTTCATTCAGGTAATAATGGCTTATATTAAGCCGCAGTCTCCGGGCGAAAAAAAAACAATAGCATTCTTTTGTTATGATCCCGGGGATCCCACGGACCGGTAGACAATTGGTTATGCTATTATCTCCCTGGCACATAACAAAAAAATGTTCCATCATCATCATCATCATTTCAGCCAAAAGACGTCCACTGCTGAACATAGGCCTCCCCCAAGGCTCGCCATTTAGACCGGTCCTGTGCCGTTCGTTTCCACCGGATTCCCGCAACCTTCACCAGGTCATCACTCCACCTTGTCGGAGGCCTACCGACAGCTCGTCTTCCGGTGCGTGGACGCCACTCAAGCAGTTTCTGGCCCCATCGACCGTCAGTCCTGCGAGCAATGTGCCCTGCCCACTGCTACTTAAGTCTCGCAATTTTGAAGGCTATGTCGGTGACCCCAGTTCTACTACGGATAGCATCATTCCTAATTCTATCACGCAGAGAAACCCCGAGCATAGCTCGTTCCATTGCTCTTTGGGTGACCTTGAGCTTTCTTATGAGGCCCATCGTTAGCGCCCATGTTTCGGATCCATATGTCATCACTGGCAACACACACTGGTCAAAGACTTTTGACTTGAGGCACTGCGGTAAAAAAATGTTATTGTTTATATTTTGTTTATTTTTTTGCCGGGAGGCAACTGGTTAATATGATTAGAATGTTATTATATTATTGTCCGATCAAAAAAAAATATATGAATTGTATTTGTTTAGATATTAAGGTAAATGACCTGGATTAATTTATTTTATTCTCTGTTTAAGCATACAGTTTATTTTACATTTAAGCTGCCTACAACATAGTTACTAAATTTATTTTTAGCGGACACAAAATGTCTATTAAAATTGAAAATTATTGTAACACCCCAGGAGTTGCAAGCGTCCATAGGCTACGGGGACCGCTTACCATCAGGCGGGCCGTACGCTTGTTTGCCACCGACATGGTATTAAAAAAAAACATGATTCACCAGTCAATCAACACCACCAATCAATGGTAGTTCAATGAACAAAATTTATAAAATAACATTTAATTTCCAGTGGGGCCTGGTTTTCATGGTGCGCTCAGAGCAACATAGTGCTGCTGGCCGGGAACAATGGAGCCCTGTTGCAGCCAATGGCACTCAACAATTCAACAATCAGCAAGTTGCAGAAATTAGAATGTTAGTCACAACCCGATTACTCTCTGTAAGGCTCAGCAGCGGGTTGTATACAGGCTAATGATGATGATGATGATTATCAAAACGTAAATTTAATGCCTACATATCTTTATTAGTAAAATCTAAGCCAGGGCTCGGAACCGGTTTATACTATTTTTGAAATATCTCGTAAAATACTTCTCATATTACCATTTTTATTTTAAGATTTGTTTTAGTTAGCCGTCATCTACGAAATAAATGATTTAAAGTACGAATAAATATCGTAAAACGCAATTAACCGAAATTTTTTACTGGTTAATTGTATGGAGACGAAACCGGTTTCCGAGCCCTGATCTAAGCAAGCGCACTGCATCATTTTAAAATATAGATATGTTATCAGGAGCTCCGGAGACGTAACAATGGTAATGTGATACAAAAAATAGTTTCATCATCATCATCATTTCAGCCGAAAGACGTCCACTGCTGAACATAGGCCTCCCCCAAGACTCGCCATTTAGACCGGTCCTGTGCCGTTCGTTTCCACCGGATTCCCGCGACCTTCACCAGGTCATCACTCTACCTTGTCGGAGGCCTACCGACAGCTCGTCTTCCGGTGCGTGGACGCCACTCAAGCAGTTTCTGGCCCCATCGACCGTCAGTCCTGCGAGCAATGTGCCCTGCCCACTGCCACTTAAGACTCGCAATTTTGAAGGAAAAAAATAGTTTATAGAACCTTTATTTCCGTTTATATATTTACGTTCGCCCATCTTTCCGGATGCATACCGCAGACATGTCCGGCCCAGTCCCACTTCAGTTTTGCGGTCTTGACACCTACATCTACAACTCGTGTTTTGGTGCGCAGTTCCGTGTTTCTGATGCGATCAGTTCTGCGAACACCTAGTATACTGCGCTCCATCGCCCGCTTGTAAACCTTAAGTTTGGACTTCTGGACAAAAAGATGGGCGAAAATAAGTACGCAGTGGACCCCATAAGATGCTTACGGAACAGAGGCAGACCAAAAAGGAGATGGCGGGTCCACCTGGACGCATTTTCCTTAACTTGGCGGGAACAAACTAACAATAGTACGCTGAATGCACGAAAAGAGGGGAGTCCTTTATAGGCTATAGGCTAGTAGAGCAGTTGAAAGTATTTATTAATGCATACCATCTCAATTTTTTTCAGAATTTTAAACTTCATAATTCGGAAATTAGAGGGGGGGCGGACACTTTTTATGACTGACAGCTAATGTCTCACCAACGGTTGACTTAAACGGAAAAGTTTATAGAAATCTCCATATTCATCATGTTTAAAGGCCTATCCATCGATACTATCACGTTTGTTGTATTAATTATTTAATTAAAAAAATATTTTATTTTATTCTGTTTTTAGTATTTGTTGTTATAGCGGCAACAGAAATACATCATCTGTGAAAATTTCAAATGTCTAACTATCACGCGGTTCATGAAATACAGCCTGGTGACAGACGGACATCGGAGTCTTAGTAATAGGGTCCCGTTTTACCCTCTAAAGAAGTGGGGTAGTTGTGCTGTGTGTTGTGTCCCATCGGTATCTCTCGCGTGACCATGACGCGCGCCATGTTTTGCAGTGGACAAGCCGGTGGTGGAGCGCGACGTGTTCCTGCTCCGGCTGTGCGGCGCCGCGAGCTGCGCCGTGTTCCGGCACGGGGGCGCCGGGGGCGCCGGGAGCGCCGCCTCGCTCCTCGCCGGACCCACTGAGGTACAGTAGCACCCAACTGATAAGGCGCGTCGTGAATCTTCGTTCGCGCAGAAAAGAAAGTATCGCTCTGAAGATTAACGAAAGAATGCTTAAAACTTACAATTAACCTTAGATCACTACTATAAGGTTCATAATACACTGTTCATAATGCGCGTGCACTCGATCAGAATTATGGCGGCTGACTAACATGCCACGCGGTGCGCGCTAACATGGCGGCAGCTGCGGACCAATAGCGGTACAGGAAAAAGAAGCGCGGTGCGTGGAGCGTGCCGATTGGTCAATAGCATTTCCCGCGCTTTAAAAATTCATCTTCTACGCAGGTACATCGGTAAGCCATATCAGTTGGGTACTAATGTAAGCCCGTTCAATGGGCCAATCTACTTTTTCTTGTTGTTATTCTGTACCATCAGCGAGGAGACAACAGGAACCGAGTTTCTTAGAAAAATGTTTATAATATGGACTTCAAGCATGCTCAAGAGATGACCCACGTCCAAATGGATTTGTGTCCATCGCTAAAATTCATGTCTGGTAGATTAAAATCCTATAAAATCAGTTTTAAATAGTGACTCAGGAGAAGTAACCATGGTAACGAGCAACAAAGAATAGTTGATCCACCCTAATGCTTTATTTATGTTATTTTTTTCCGCTACCCAAAGGTTGTCTGGAAGAGATCGCTCTTTAGCGATAAGACCGCTTGTTGTCTACCTCTACGTGTATACTGTTGTTGTTTTGATTCTATGTATAGCTGATTCATTTGCGTGAGGTGTGCAATAAAGAGTATTTGTATTGCATTGTACAATACAAATATTCTTTACATCTCTCCTGTTCGGAAAGTCCAATTTTCATAAGTAGATTGGTAGTCGCTTTTCCGACCCTAGAGTGGAAAGTAATTTATTTTAAATTTTCTAATAGACTCGGAAAAACACAACGATATATCTCTATACAATAGAATAAAATAGAGGAACATTTTATATAAGAATGTTTTATCTATTACATTATTACCTACCATCTAAATGTAAGAACATGTATGCAAAATTAAATAAATAATAATAATTTCCTGCCTCGCACAACCAAACTATGAAATGAACTGTCGCCTGCGGTATTTTCGGACCGATATGACCTTCAAACCAAAAGAGACCTTCAACAAAAATTTCCTATAAAATTTCCTGTAACAAAACTAGTGAGGATCCGTTTAAGAGCGCGTTCACCAAAAGCGCTTGCTCAAATTCGGCATTTAAACAGCGATCGCGCGGCAAAGTGCGCTTGTGTGTGTAGACACGCTTCTATTTGACCCTACAAACACACTCACGCCTAGAGCCAAGCGCGCCATCCTCTTCTAACATTAATATAGGTACAAAAGGGTTAGCGTGCACGGTAGGGTTGGAGTAGCGGTGGCGCACAGGAGTGAACGCGTTTGATACTTGTTTATGTCAATGAACACCAAACCAACAACATATTTTATTTACTTCGCTTAGGTGAGGCACTTATTATCTTATTTTAGTGCTCATATTTTCTTTCAATACTTTAATAGATAGTTTCTTCATTGTAATAATAATAAAAAGGTGGTTTTTGATAATAGACAGTAGCAAGGGGGTTTTCTGAGAGGTAATTACAGCCAATCAATACGATGCTTGACAATACTTTGAACAGAGTCTTACCTACATTGTTAATAATTGTTTTATTAGATTTTTCCGAGACCAATTAAAGCCCAAAAGTATAATTTAAAATTTAATTATTCACGAACTGTATATATAATAATAATAATAATAAGGAAGGTGGTTTATGATAATAGGCAGTAAGTAGCAAGGGGTTTTCTAGCAGTTGATTACAGCCAATTAACGCGCTGCTTGACAATACTTTGGACAGGTTCTTACATTGTTAATATTTCTTTTATTAGATTTTTCAGAGACCAATTAAAGCCCAAAAGTATAATTTAAAATTTAATTATTGACGAATTCTACGAAAACGCTTTCCACCATGATGGTAAAATTAAATTATTCACGAATTCACCGAAAACGCTTTCCACCATGATGGCAAAATTTAATTATTCACGAATTTAGCGAAAACGCTTTCCAACATGATGGTCTAGCTAGACCGTGACGTCACGCGGGGTGTAAGCAAACCGGGCAGAAATCGGAGACAATCATCATCATCATCCTAGCGTTATCCCGGTACAGTTGCATCCCGAAGGATGCCCGGGGTCAGCTACCTAATCCAAAGATTTGGCGTAGGCACTAGTTTTTACGAAAGTGACTGCCAACTGACCTTCCAACTCGAGGGCAAACCAGACCTTATTGGAATTGAGCTTGTCAAGTGAGTGGGCAACTGGATTGTTAGAAGTTCTCAAGCCGCCCGAAGGCCTCCAACTTGACTTAAAGACTGCTATCATAGACAGCAGCCGGGATCAACGGCTTAACGTGCCTTCCAAAGCACGGGAGCGCTCAGTTAATAACCACTCAAAGGTCACCCACGCAATAACTGACCTAGGCCGACGTTGCTTAACCTCGCATACCGCACGCGGTACGCGGGCGCCGCTGGGCCACGAGCGCTGCAGAAATGGGAGACAATGTTATACCTATAATAGAACAGTCGTATAGGTGGTGTATTCTGACATGTGAAAGACATTGATTTACTTACAACTTGTATGACAAATGACAACACGGCATTCGCGATCATGGCGGGTAGCGTGTTTGTTGTTTGAAAATTAATAATTTTAGGGTTCCGTACCAAAATGGTAAAAAAGGGACCCTTATGGTTTCACTTTGTCTGTCTGTCTGTCTATCTGTCTCTCTGTCCGTCACGTCACTAAATATCTCAAGAACTACATATGCTATCGATTTGAAATTTGGAATAGTTATAAAGAAGGCTTACCTTCATACATAGAACATGACTTTTTAATTATCCTTTTTTTTTTCTCTGAAAAATTACAGATATTGATTGGTGTGATAGTGATTGGTGATTCAAAATTTGAAAGTCTAGTTAATATGTCAAGTGGGGTGTCATGAAAGGGCTTGGTTTGCACATTCTGAAACATAAATGTAAAAAAACACCGCCCCCCCCCCCCCTTATCTCCGAAGTTTACCAAGGAAAAAATATAAAATTATTAAATAACATTGTTTTACAGAAAAAAATATTAATGTAGCTCTATCTAGTTTTTTTTTTATCGTCAAAAAACATTTCTATACTAAGTTTGTAATTCAATCACCTTCGCATTTATTTATTTTTTATAAATTCCTACGAGATTATCCTGAAAGTACCTTCTTTCAAATAAAGAAAAAAAAAATCGGTTTACGTGATAAAGAATTATCCTTGAAAACCTACCATAAATACAAAGTTATTCAGTCGCTCAAATTTGTAACAAAAGTCGCCTATAGATGGCGCTCCCGTGGCGTCCAATTTCAACACCATTTTGTTAAGATTTTCCTAATTTAATAGGGTTGGAACCGATACACATCTGTATACGGAACCCACGGTTGGCGAGTCCGACTCGCACGTGACCGGTTTTTAAATCCATTTTCTACTTCGAGATTTAAATGTGTATATGTATTTGTAAGGGTACAATATACTAAGGGAAATAAAGATTTAGACTGAAATGTCTTTAAAATCCGAATAGCACAATAAATCTGTCTAATACATATTAATTATTTACGCCAATTTTACATTTAAATAAGTTGGGTGTAACTTAACTTACCTTGCCTCTTTTAGCCTTGAAGTATATTTTTTCTTCCTAACACAAGTATAAACCGACTGTTTGCGACTCATGCTAAAATCAACATGAAATAAGTAATTGGTAGTTTGCTGAAAATACATTATGATTCAGTCTATAAGAAAACTACTTAAATTTAAAAACCATACTTAGCTACGATCAAATGTGGTTGATCGTGGTATAATCACATTCAGAGCGTTCGCGCTACAAAAATGGCGGTTGGGACGAAATTGACACAGGTCCTACCTTGACAAGCGCTCGCGCCGTACTGAGGATTCTTCCCGCGCGCAAACAAATATATACAACTTTTGAATCTTTTTTGACAGTATAATTTTTAGACTTATTATATATTTTTTTACTGAAATATATCTCCAAATACATGAGTTTTAATGTGTAATATAAATAATTGTAATAATCTTTCAATAATACTGAGAAAAACCGTGTGTTTTGAGCGTAATTTTGTTGAGAAATTAGCGTAAGAAATATTTTTGTGTAAGACTATTTATAGAAAATAATACAAAATTGAGGCCGCAGCGTAAATTAACAACATATTACGGCTGTAACACAATTTTTTAACAATTAGGTTACCTAATAATATCATCACTCAAAACGTGATCAAACTTATACCTCCGCGCCCTTTTCAGAAATCGACTGTCGGTAATCGGGTAAATAAAACTAAAATATTGAGTTAAACTAAAATTTGAAGCCGCTGCGTAAAATATAAAGAATTGACCTCTCTAAATCCATTATTTGAATTTTGCTAAACCTTTCCGTTTCTCAGTAATATTTCGTCAAAAATCCAGTTTTGTTGTTTTTTCTCACACAAAATATGAATGGACTCTTAAGGGCATATTCGGTATCGTGTTCTGATTAGGAAAAAGTAGGAGATTTTTTTTTAACCGCAATAAATTCTTGGCCTTTGTATGGACAGTTGGCTGACTTGCACGACCTGGTCCTTAGAAAAAAAAAATTCGCTTCAAAAAAAAAAAATTGTCTACTTTTCCTAATCAGAACACGATATCGAATATGTCCTTAAACGGATTCTCACTAGTTTTTGTTATATTCTGTATATTTCTTTTTTTTTAACTTTTTTATTTATTTCAGTTGTGGTTGTTCCCGGTGACGGGGGGCGGGCCGACGCGGGTGCTCCGCACCGGGCTCGCGGGGCGCTTCGCCGTCAGCGTGCTGGACAATCTTGTGGCAGTGCACCATCAGGTAACATCAACTTTACTCTACTACAGTCGGGTTGATTAATTTCGAGCTACCCCCAGTAGCTCGATTCCACTCACACCTCAGATTCGGTTGAAACCGCTCAACCAATCTCACTGGAGCGCAAACTCTTAGAGTATTCCAGTGTTCCAAACCACACGCGTGGTCGTGCCGGAGGTTTTCCCCTGGATTTTCCCCAGGCTACTCTCCAACCGCGCACTCCTATCGCTTTATTGGGCCCGGCCTATAAAGCCACAGTCAGGTTCAAAAAGGTAAATAATAATAATAATAATTTCGAGCGATATTCGACCTTAAAGATGTGAGTCATTTCAATATGTATGAGACTCACGGGATTTTCTATTAAAAACAGCTTATTAACAAACATTTGATCCGCACCCTGATTGGGTGGATCAACTATTATTTGTTACTCGTTACCATGGTTACGTCTCCTGAGTCACTCATTAAAACTGTGATTTTATAATAATAAATAAATAAATATAATAAATATCTTTGTACAATCTAACACAAATCAACCTAGTCACAAACTAAGCAAAGCTTGTACTATGGGTACCAAGTGACGATATACATACTTATATAGATAAATAGATACTTAAATACATACAAAACATCCAAGACTCAAGAACAAATATTCGTGTTCATCACACAAACACATGCCCTGACCGAGATTCGAACCCGGGACCTCCAGCTTCGAAGGTTGTATTGTCTAGGTGATCTCCTGAGCATGCTTGAAGTCCTTATTATAAATATTCTTCTAAGAAACCCGGTTACTGTTGTCTCCTCGCTGACGTGACAGAATAACAACAAGAAATAGTTGATTGACCCATTTGTTCCAGTCCAGCCAAACTTCGCAAATCTTCGACATAATGGAGGAGGCGAAGTGCGAGCACCACACGAGCGCGCACGTGCCCGCGGCGCCCGCGCACGCGCTGCGCCCCGCCGCCGTCGACGGGGAGCTCTGCCCCATGTGTATCCTTTACTATATATACCCCGTTTTTTTAAGATTACAATTCATCGTCATCATCATTTCAGCCGAAAGACGTCCACTGCTGAACATAGGCCTCCCCCAAGGCTCGCCATTTAGACCGGTCCTGTGCCGTTCGTTTCCACCGGATTCCCGCGACCTTCACCAGGTCATCACTCCACCTTGTCGGAGGCTTATTACAATTATAACGGTCATTTTCGCGTACGCTTCTTCGTTTTCCTAGGACATCAGAGGTTATTAAGCTAATTTCACTTATTTCAGGACCTTTTTTCCTAGCCTATTTGATTGTCCCACTGCTTGGCAAAGGCCTCCCCTCTTTTCCTCCATTCGGCCCTATTGTTAGCTTGTTCCCGCCAAGTTAAGGAGAATGCGTCCAGGTCGCCTTTTGGTCAACCTCTGTTCCGGTAGCCATCTTGTGGGGTCCACTGAATGCTTATTTTCGCCCATCTTTCCGGATGCATACGGCAGACATGTCCGGCCCAGTCCCAATTCAGTTTGGCGGTATTGACGCCTACATCTACAACTCGTGTTTTGGAGCGCAGTTCCGTGTTTCTGATGCGATCAGTTCTGCGAACACCTAGTATACTGCGCTCCATCGCCCGCTGGCAAACCTTAAGTTTGGACTTTTGAATCTGTCAATGACCAGGTTTGAGCACCGTAAGTTAAGACGGGCAGGATACACATATCAACGAGTTTGCGCTTGAGACAAAGGAAGGTCGCCAGTCCCTCCAGTAGCGCCTTCATGGACCAGAAGCTCTTCCAGGCGTTTTGATACCAGGACCTTATCACCTTTTAAAGATAGTACGACTGCGCCGCATATTTTCCTGGTTCAAGAAACAATCTTGAAATTTGAAATCTCATGACGGATAACTCACGATTCTTCTAATATGAAAAAAAAACGAACTATGGACACCACCATACATACAAGGTGTTACAAAATAGTGAGGATCCTTTTAACTCCTTGTATTCTGATTATATATATATATATATATATATATGAAAAAGTAGAATAATTTTTTTCACACGAAAAAAATTTTTTTTTTCTATGGGGCAGGTCGTCCAAGTCAGCCAATTGTCCATACAAGGCACAAAAATTTATTGCATGAAAAAAATTATTCTTCTACTTTTTTCTAATCAGAATACGATACCGAATATGCCCTTAAACGGATCCTCACTATTTTTGTTACATCCTGTATACATACAGACATCTCTTCCAGTATGAAAATCCAGGATTTCCTTCAGGCGAAGGGGGACGCAATACCATTGAGAGAGTGAGAACACTAGAATACTCTAAGCGTTTGCCCTCCAGTGAGATTGGTTGAGCGGTTTCAACCGAATCTGAGGTGTGAGTGGAATCGAGCTACTGGGAGTTTTATCGCTGGTCAGTAAACCTAGCCTAGCTGAGAAGAGTCCAGCATGAAACTCAGCTAGGCCCGACCTCGGCCGGACTGACTACCCGATATGCGATATCAAAATCAAAACATTTATTCTACAAATAGGCCTCAAGGGCACTTTTACAATAAAAATAATACAATAGTCAAAGTATAAGTAGGCACACTAATCATAATAAAATATTGTGAGATATATCTCTAAGCGTCAACATGAAAATAATAAAATCTAATAAATAAATATCCTCAGAGATGTATAAGTTATCTGAGCGTCGGTCTAAAAATAAAATCGAATGAGGACAGAGCGAAGTCTCTCATCATGTCAATTCCACTGAACACTGTACGAAGTTATTGGTCCTTGCAAACATGAACAGACCGGACCACACAAACAGCAGCCGTTCACGAGTATGACGCGTATCTCAGCCATCGCCTCCCTCGACCATATGTTAGGGGTTGAATACCGGGACGAATAGGGACCATGAAGGTATGTTTTGTCGGGATTTATCCCGAGTCTCAGATCGATGACGATTAATCAATAAAACGCTGTGTTTATGCAATGGTAGTTGGTTGTGTAATTCAGTTCAATGTTCACAAGCACGGTGCTAATATTAATAATATACTGATACATGGAACATTGCTATTTTTGAGCGTAATGGCGGAAATCTCTTGTTCTCTCGTTGCAAGTCTGTGTGGCTCGCGTCGCGGAAGTGACGTGACCGCCATATTGTCTTTATGGAGTACGCCAATCGGAGCGATCTGCTCTCGCGCTTCCGGTGCGCGCCGATTGGTTGTTTAGGCGCGGGCCGCACAGACAATGTAATGGGGGCTATCGCGTATGAATTCGCCGCTAGAGGCGCTAGTGTAGCGTGGGGTCCTCCGAAACGTCAAATGTCACTCTTTTTGGTTGCGCTACGCGGGTTAATATCTAATTGGAACAATATGGTCACTATTTTGCAATACCTGAGCTTGATTATGGCAAATATGAATTAAGGGTCAATGACTGTCAGGGCTTTGAGACAGATTTGTCTTTCGGAAAATTATTTCCTCCTTTTTTCCGAACAAAACGGGACCACGCTACAATGCGGTATATTCGATATTTTTACGGTACGGTTTTAAGGTATTGAATATGATTTAAATGTAAACTTCGTTCTCATGCCCATAATAACCAATAACAATTTTTGACAGCTGGACCTTAGTCGACAGTGGCGCCAACTGGTGAGCACAAAAACGATAGCCCCCATTATGCAATATGGGTTTTCCCGTGAGGAAATGATGCGGCTTTGGTAGATGACAGTGTCGCCAGTTTCTTTAACCCAGCACCAGACTCGGGCAACTGGGTAGTGTTCCAGCCGGACCACATCATCGACGCGCGGCTGGGGTGTCTGTGGCGCGTCAAACTGATCCCCTCGGGACTCGCTCATGCCGTGAGTATTTTGTATACAACAATAACAATAGGGAACTTGCATTATTTCGTTGATCAAGTGTATCTTAGCTTTTATCCAGAAATCATGCGAGGTTCCGAAGGTGGGGGGGGTCATCAACCTCACTACTGATCACGTTGGTGGACGGGGGTTACAACGTAGACCTCACATGTATTTCGAGGGTTGCGGTCAATAGTTTTAGTGGTTGTCCGCCTTAAAGTATAAATATTTCTAAAGAGATCCTATACGCGGGCCACCAAGAGTGACGGAACAGGTCTTATGCAGATAAATTGAGGATTGGTTTAAAATGGCTGCCGGGTTACCATAAATTACTTCCTTAACTTGGGCGGGTAATCATTTGTGTGACGTATTTGGGTACAACTGTCATATAAAAAGTTGTGCTCGACAAACAAAATGAAACTGTGACAGGGACAACAAATGGTAACTCTCTGTCGCTCTTATACAAAAATGTATATGACTGTGTCGCTCGGCTGTCGTATTATTATTTGCGTGTCGCGTCTGGTAAGTCTGTGTTTCTCGATGTAATTAATCTTAACGCAAGTTCCCCATTTTTGGTTGGATACGTTGTCACAGCCCTTTCACGGCCCAGGCTTTCACGGCCCTTTTCAAACACTAGACAGCCTTAAAAAAATCTGTTAAAAAGTCGGGACGTCTTGAATTGTAGAACCTTTAAACATACTCATATTCATTCATTCGTTGCAACCATGGTATTTAGACGGTGTTCTTAAGGGTCCTTATCAGTTAAAAAATGCTCATCTATTTACGCCATTTTCTGTTTGAATTGACACAAATCTTGACATTTTCTCAATATTACTATCTAGAACAGGACTATTGCGACCTTATGTCATAAACTTTAAATGTATTTTTTGTATTTTTCATTAAGAAATATCGTTTCAAACATCACTCCAAATCGACCATTTTCAAGCTAAAAACTTGTTTTTTCCGCTTAAATTCTACTGCACACAATAAAATCAAAAGTAGCTATGTTACTATCTAAAACTTTAACAAAATTATCGTAGACTTTAATAATTTTATTGGTATTATCTATACTTTTATCATAATTTGAAATCAAAACATTTTATAACTTATAAGGCCTCTTAAGCTAGCCAGTACAGACATGGACCCTACTAGGGTGTAGCAACATACTTCATCATCATCATCCTAGCGTTATCCCAGTACAGTTGCATCCTGAGGGATGCCCGGGGTCCGCTACCTAATCTCAAGATTTGGCGTAGGCTCTAGTTTTTACGGAAGCGACTGCCATCTTACCTTCCAACCCGAGGGGAAACCAGACCTTATTGGAATTGGGCTTGTGAGTGGGCAACTTGACTGTTAGAAGTTCTCAAGCCGCCCGAAGGTCTCTAACTTGGCTTAACGACTGCTATCATAGGCAGCAGCCGGGATCTACGGATTAACGTGCCTTCCAAAGTACGGGAGCGCTCACTCAAAGCGGTCACCCATCCAATAACTGACCTGAGCCGACGTTGCTTAACCTCGCATACCGCACGCGGTACGCGTGTGCCGCTGGGCCACGAGCGCGCCTCCTATTTATAAACTCGACATACTTATTGTATTTAATTATTAGTTAAGAGTACATTAATGGTTTCATCACTTCTGTATCGAATAGGGACATTGTATGTATGTATGTAAAATTCTTTATTGTACATGAGTAGAACATAACATAAATTACAAGAACAGTTGACATAATTATATGTACAAAGGCGAGCTTATCCCTGTAAGGGATTTCTTCCAGCTAACCTTTGAGCAATTGAGTTGAGATTACAGACATTCAGTTATGACATGAGATTAGAGACATTCAGTTATGAGGTAAGTTTTCAGTTTATATACAAAGGTGTTATATGTAACTTCACTCCTTATATGCTGCGGGAATTATTTGTAAATTCTAATGTACATTGCATAAGGACCTTTATTGTACATTGTTAGTGTGGCGGGAACTGCTTGAATTATTTTATTGCGACATTTGTCCAGGTCCCCAAAGATGGGATACCGAAAATAGTGGCGGTTCTACTGCGACGGACGGAGGGCAAGGAGACGATCTGTAGGATCCTTGATCAGCTAGTGTCCAGCCCAGCCACGTGCTTGGTCCAACTGTCCAAAGTATTCGACGAAATCAACGCGGTCTACCGGTGAGTACAGTCCACATCGAAAATAGATATTTTGATGATACCAATGACAGTGACAAGATATGCGAATGAAAAAAAATTACATGTCATTTTCTTTATAATTCTTTAACAGTCGAAAATTAAAATTAATCAGGGGCGTAATAATGTAAATATATATATATATAGATATATATAATAAATAAATAAAATTGCTTTATTTTCAAGTCCATATTAGTTTGTGTTGAGGCAGTTAATCTGAGTGGCTACTTACAGGAATCCAGCAGCACCTTCGTTCACGTGGCGTCTGATGGGGTTTAAGTAGATTAGCGCCGCCCAGCCTGTTTCTCCAACATTTTCACACATAGGCACTGATTTGAGGACTGTACAGATTGTTTTGAAGGGAATATTCGACGGAAGATGTTCTTGTAATAATTTTAATTCGCGAGCGCGTGCGCGGAGCGATCGTTCATATCAACGGCGCAGCGAGGTTTTTTTTATACTAACACAGGGGGCGCTAGCGTGCGCCCTGAAGAGCTTTGGGAACACTGTAAAGTTGCCAGCTCAGAAAACTGATACAAGGAAAGTTTATTCTTTACCAATCATGTTGTCTTGTATGCAAGAAGAAATACCTATTCTCTTATTACAAAATTAAAAGAAATATACTTAATACTAAATCTGTTCCTCGACGGAACATGCCGCTCACCTTAAAAGCACGTAGTGTCTTTTAAAAAAACCATGCGAAAGTTTAACAACGTAAACTAGAACTACCTATATATAATTGCTAAATACTAAGGCTCGTAACGATCCCATATAACTTATTCTAATGGTAAGGGACACACTTTGACCACCGGTCGTTTGTACAACGTATCCCCACTTTTCAATGTCACTACGCGAATGACCTGATCAGAGCCTGGGTGCAACGCGTGAATACGTGCAAGTTTCCACTGCAACGGCGGTAGATGATCATCACAGACCACCACAACAGTGCCTTCACGGAGGGCGGAACCGCGGTCTTGAAACCACTTTGTACTTTGTTGGAGTTGGTGTAAATATTCTTTACTCCACCTGGACCAGAAGTGTTGGACCGCTTGCTGTATCCAACGCCAACGAGTAAGACGGTTAGGGTTCTCTTCCGTTAATGAAACATCGGGCAATGCCGTTAAGGGCTCGCCGATAAGAAAGTGAGAAGGTGTGAGCGGAAGTATATCTGAAGCATCCGAACTTAACACGCAAAGTGGGCGTGAGTTTAAAACAGCCTCGATTTGACACGATAGTGTATGCATCTCATCATATGTTTGAGTTCGAGTACCTACTACGCGATATAAATGTGTTTTAAAACTTTTAACTGCCGCTTCGAATAGTCCACCGAAATGACTGGCATAAGGTGGCTGAAAATGCCAAGTTAATCCTTGTTTTAAAGTTTGTTGATTGAGAGCACTCATTACCGAATCGTTCCGTAAAAAGGCGTACAAATCTTTAAGATAATTATTACATCCCACAAAGTTACGCCCACAATCGGTATATATATCTGTACAATATCCTCGTCGAGACGTGAAACGTCGTAAAGCAGCTAAAAAGCCTTCGGTTGAAAGTTCGGAAACGAGTTCAAGATGTACGGCCTTGACACTCATACATACGAAAACTGCAACATAACATTTTATTATTTTTGCATTGCGCACCTTGTTTGCGCGAACGTAGAATGGTCCACAAAAATCGCACGATGTTTTAATAAATACGCGCGCGGGTCGTAAGCGAACTGCGGGCAGCGCGCCCATTCTAGGTTGCACGCGGATCGGGCGTGCTCGGAAACAAGGGATGCACCTATGTACTCGAAGACGCACAATATCACGACCTGATATAATCCAATATCGCTGTAAGAGCGAGTTTTGCACGCACTGCGGACCTGCATGAAGCTCCTTGATATGCGCGTCGTCAATAATAAGATTTGTTAACGGATGTCGTTTCGGTAAAATCAATTGATGTTTAGAATCATAAGGTAAAAACGATTTATGAATGCGTCCGCCGACGCGAAGCAATCCGTCGTTATCTAAAATAGGCGAGAGGCGCCGCAAACGTAAGGAAGGTAATTTATTTGACGATATATGTTTAATGTCCTCATTAAATACCCTTTGTTGCGTTATAAGTATTAGTCGATTCAATGCAAAATTAAACTCTGGTACGGTGATGTACACAGGAAGCGATTGCTCACGTTTTTTACATTTGTTATAGAAACGAAATATAAGAGCCGTGACGCGAACTAATTTACCTAGCGACGAAAATCGCGTGATAAGAGTATCCTGGAATGAAGGCGATGTGGACACACATGCACAACTATTAATTACGGATTCGGTTTTATTGCGTTTTTCCTCCGATGTGTTCAATATAGGTTTTCGGACCGGCCAGGAGTCTTGACTATGTTGGAGCCATGCGGGACCATGGTACCACAAGTCATTCTGTACCAGCGCGGCGGGAAGCAGCCCGCGCGAAGCCGGGTCGGCACTGTTATCTGCCGACGAGACGTGACGCCAGCAGCTCGCCGGAACGCGGGACAGAATCTCACTGGTGCGGTTCGAGACGAATGTTTTCCATTCATGCGGGGATGACTGGAGCCATGCCAGCGCGACGGAACTATCGGACCACGCGTATACTTGGTCGGGGCGAATACGATCACTGTAAATGAGCATTACCTTCTCGATTAATTTAGATAGGATTAGACAGGCCATTAATTCTAATCTCGGTATTGTAAGACAAACACGTAAGGGCGCGACGCGCGTTTTTGCCATGACCAAGTACGTCTGAACCTTACCGTTTTTATCGATAAAACGTATATAAACACATCCAGAGTACGCAATTTGGCTAGCGTCAGAAAACCCGTGGATTTGTATTGAATCGAAGTCATCAGTATTAAAAATGTGACGCGGAAACGACACTTGTGTTAAGAGCGGAAGCTCGTTGACGAAACTTCGCCATGAATTAACTATATCGATGGGTGGTTCGGCATCCCACGAAATGTTAGCCAACCACAGCCGTTGAATCAAATGTTTGGCAAACAAGGTTACCGGAGATAATAACCCGAGCGGGTCGTATATTTTGGCAATTTCCGATAGGATTGCACGCTTCGTACATACCGTAGAAGTACTTTGCACTTTGAAACTAAACGAGTCGGATCCCGGACTCCATTGAAGTCCAAGGACTTTGACCCCTTTATCATTTTCCATTTCAGCAAAGTGGATACTTTCGCGCCGCTCACCGTGAGAATCTGGCGGCTGCGTCGCCGCGAGAATCGCTGGCGAATTGCTTTGCCACTTCCGTAACTCGAACCCCGCTGTCGCACAAATACCTATCAGCTCCTGCTGCAGGGCTAGGGCTCGCTCCACAGAGCTGGCACCCGTGACAATGTCGTCGACAAAAACATCATGTAGCAGAACTGGTGCTGCCAGCGGGAAA
Organism: Epiblema foenella; assembly: GCA_963556455.1. Classification (NCBI taxonomy): domain Eukaryota; kingdom Metazoa; phylum Arthropoda; class Insecta; order Lepidoptera; family Tortricidae; genus Epiblema; species Epiblema foenella. The sequence continues at coordinate 19,733,488 of OY747109.1, read as the reverse complement.
TGCTTAGCTTCATCATGAGCTAGCTGTTTAATAGTCCGTAAGGCCAAATACGGGCTGCTAGAAATGCCAAAAGTTACAGTACGAAGTCTGTAATCAAGGATAGGTTCCTCGGGAGATTTACGCCAAAGGATGCGCTGAAAATCCCTATCACATTCACGCACCAAGATGTTGCGATACATCTGTTTGATGTCGGAACAGAATGCAACGTTGTGCACTCTAAACTTCAGCAAAACGTCAACGATGTCTAAGTGTAACTTAGGACCCGTCAATAAGGTATCATTTAACGAGTAACCACTCGTCGAACGACATCCAGCATCGTAGACTATTCTAGTCCTGGTAGTTTCGCTCGAAACTTTTTCGACGGAATGATAAGGGATGTAGTAATTCGCACCAGCGAGGGGGTTACCATCTGCTAGCTCCATGTGGTTGAGATCCACGTACTCCTGGAGGCACGCGTGGTAATCCGCCTTCAACTGGGGATTACGTTCTAGACGGTATTCCAATTTATGGAATCGTGCTAGAGCAATTTGCCGAGATTCGCCGAGGGGCGGTGCATCGGGCTTGAACGGCAGAGCGACCACATATCGCCCTGTTTCATCACGTGTATGCGTCTTTTGAAAAAAGGATTCGCATAACTTTTCTTCGGGAGTGTAACTCCGCATCTCTGGAACTGACTCCAGCTCCCAAAATGTTTGAAGATTGTCGTTGTCAAACGAGCTAAAACACGTGTGGAGTGGAGTCGAAACACTAACATTGGAAATCAATTTACCTAATAGTAAATAACCAAAGACACTATTCATTGCGATAGGTGTGCCAGGTTTACCCGTGACAACGCCTTCGCGTAAAATGTGGCATAGAATATCCGCACCTAGCAGCATTTCAACAGGTTGAGGTTTATAAAATTCAGGGTCCGCCAGAGTTAGTCCCTGTAAATGCGGCCATTCAGCAGGCGCTAGTGGAGCACTAGGCATTCTAGGCATTAATTTCGGCAAAATAAATGCCTCAACTGGAATAACCGGCTGTTGTTTGCCTTTAGGCGTAATTGTACATGAAACTGTACCCCGTGGTATAACCGGTTTCACATCACCGATACCTAATATCGGATTGCTAGATTGCCGTCGCGGCAAATTCAAACGTTGAACACACGATTCCGATATGAGTGACGCTTGAGAACCACTGTCCACTAGACAACGTATTGTGGCATAGGTATTACCTTCTAAACAAACATCAACTAAAACCGTTGACAATAACACCGTGCTAAAAGGTTTATCTAAATCTTGTGCGTTAGCCATGTATGATTGCTGAATAATCGCACAAGTCTCGGGCTGCTCCGTAGGAGCGAGCGAGACAGCATCAGGTTTCTCAACTTCACCCATAACCGGTAATGAACAGGACGTTGTTGATAAGTGAATTAAGCTATGGTGCTTCTTATTGCATTTCCTACACCTAAAGTTCGATTTACAACCTTTTACGTCGTGTCCGGGACACAGGCAGTTGAAACACACGTTTTTGGCTTGTACAAATGAAAATCTATCTTGCGCGGACAAATCTAAAAACTCTAGGCATTTGTTTAAATTATGAGTCCCTTTGCACTTCAAGCAAGATCGGACCTTATTCATATTAACATAAGGTCGACTTTGATCTGGAGCCACACTTGCAGTAAACACGCGTTTTGCATTCGTTTGACCTTGACCCATATTTACATTACTTTTATTACCTAAGCAATTATTTTTTGTGGACTGTGTATTGGATACGGTAATCATCTGTTCCGCCGAAAGTTCGCGTTCTAAGAACGTAATTAAAGTGCTTACTTTAGGTATTTCACCCGGGTTAGCCAAAGATCGTTCGTATTCTTTTCTTGTATTGACTGGAATCTTACGTAATAATAAATTTAAAAGTACGAAGTCCCACTGGCTAACCGGAAAATCCATAACTTCGAGCGCCTTTGTATTTTCGTAATAAATATTTAATAGATTGCGTATCGCAACAGCTGATCGGCCGGAACAAGTTTCAATGTCAAACAAGCGATCCAGGTGTTGTGACGCAATTATGCGTTTATTGTCATACCGGGATTTTAGAATATCTAACGCAACTGCATAATTATCTTCCGTTATAGGAATCGATTTGATTAAATTGTGTGGTTCGTTTTTAACCGAAAGAAGTAAATACCTAAACTTCTCTGCGTTGGTATAGGCATTGTTATGATGGACCAGAGATTGAAATAAATCGAAAAAGGCAGGCCAACCCGTCGGGTCGCCGTGATATTCAGGAAGAGATAATTTAGGTAAATTACGCCGATCGTTGGCAAACGTGTCGTGAGGGAGAAGTACGCGGCTCGCGCGCCGTTTTTCTTCATCTACCTTCTTTAAGTTATTTAAATGCGTAACTATGGCGTAATATAAATCATTGAAATCATTACGAATCTTAATATTTGCTTCTTTATTGAAGGTTTGCGACTTAATTAATGTTTTTTCAATCTTAGTTTGAACCTTGGTAAACTTTCGCTGGTGCACGGTTAAGTCTGTTGTTCTCGAACGAAATTGTTCGATGTTTGTCGCTGCGAATTGTAATGTTCTTTTTAATTCGTCGAGAATTAAATCTCTTTCAAAGATGTCTTGTGTAATACACGACGTATCGACCTCGTGATTGCCGTCATTAGGATTAGGTACCATTTTGCGAAGACAAAGATGGCGAATATGACAACGCGAAATTGAATAACGAACGTGTTAGAAATGGGTACGAAATACCGCTAAAACACTAAAACAAGACAACACAACCTGTTAAAGAAAAATCCGGTTCGAAGGACCAAAAAATTATGTTGAGGCAGTTAATCTGAGTGGCTACTTACAGGAATCCAGCAGCACCTTCGTTCACGTGGCGTCTGATAGGGTTTAAGTAGATTAGCGCCGCCCAGCCTGTTTCTCCAACATTTTCACACATAGGCACTGATTTGAGGACTGTACAGATTGTTTTGAAGGGAATATTCGACGGAAGATGTTCTTGTAATAATTTTAATTCGCGAGCGCGTGCGCGGAGCGATCGTTCATATCAACGGCGCAGCGAGGTTTTTTTTATACTAACACAGGGGGCGCTAGCGTGCGCCCTGAAGAGCTTTGGGAACACTGTAAAGTTGCCAGCTCAGAAAACTGATACAAGGAAAGTTTATTCTTTACCAATCATGTTGTCTTGTATGCAAGAAGAAATACCTATTCTCTTATTACAAAATTAAAAGAAATATACTTAATACTAAATCTGTTCCTCGACGGAACAGTTTGTTAAGTTACTTAAGCCTACTATTAAAAACTATGTTAGGATTCAAATCATTTAACTTTGCCGCGTTGCGTTAGCATAATTCGTTCAAAAACCAAATTTACCGTTAAAACAATAAGGTTCACAATCAATCAAAATTATGCCTTTGACTGTACAGGGTAATTATTATAAGCAGAGCTCGGAATAGGTAGTGCCTATTTACCTAAACTTCGGGGGAGGACGTAACTAGGAGTGGTTACAAGCACCAAAAAGAATTATTTCTTTTTAATGAATGCGGGATTTCTCGGGATTTAGTGTATTATTCTGGAGGCTTAATACATTTCGCGTTACTTATAAATCTTGTTATATTGCATATTATTTGTTTAATTACCTTGAAATAACAATCATTATAAATAAAAAGAAATGTATTAAGCCTCTAGAATAATACAGTAAATCCCGGGAAACCCCACATTCAATAAAAAGAAGTAATTATGTTTGGTGGTTGTAACCACTCTTAGTTACGTCCTCCCGCGAAGTTTAGGTAAATAGGCACTACCTATTCCGAGCTCTGATTATAAGGATTGGTTGCACGAATTTACGATTACAGACCGATCAACGTTATTATTTTATTTATTTATAGCCTCTTATTCAGAAGATTACATTAATACTAAAACTAGGTACAGTAACCGCGTTTTTTTTTATACTTCTGTGTGCCTTCTGGCAAAGGCCTCCCCCAGTCTTCTCCATTCCTCCCTGTCTGTGGCCAGTCTGGTCCACGTCCTGCCGGCCATCTCTACAATTTCGTCCTCCCATCTTTTGCATTGTCTGCCTCTCTTCCGTTTGCAGCCTCTTGGGTACCATGTTGTTAAGGTTTTGCTCCATTTTTCAGGTCCTCTTATTATATGTCCTGCCCACTTCCATTTAAGGTGTTTAATTTTGTAGGCTACATCCTCTAGTTTTGTTCTGTCTCTTAGTTCGGAATTCCTTATTTTGTCTATTCTTCGTTTTTTGAGTATGCTCCTTTCCATTGCTCTCTGATTTACTTTCAATTTCTTGCATTGTACTTTGGTCAGTGCCCAAGTTTGGCAGCCATATGTAAATATTGGCAGCGTTATTTTTTTTTTTTTTTATTTATTGTAATGGGAAACAAACAGCGTTATATTACACATACATATAAGGTAAAAATGTAGTTTGTACATATGCCAAAACAGTTTCCACCACGAGTTAATTACATTTTTGCTCTGAGTATAAACAACATGCAGTAAAAGCAAATCTATTGAATCAATCAGTAAGTAATTATTCGAATTTAGAAAGAGTGAAGGACAATAAAATAAAATAAAAAGAAATGACTTAATTACAATTAGAGAAATATTAGCGCAGTTTCCATTAATATGTTTAACAAGGAGTAAATAAACTCTTAAGATTTAACACTTGCTTTAATTGCAGAAACAAACTTGGGATGGTTTAATTGAAATATATCTAGATGTGAATATTTCTTATTATAAATATTACATGCTCTTGCTATGTACTTGTTGTTAACGTATTTTTTACGACTAAACGGGATGGAAAATAAGTCATTATTACTTATTATTACTTATTCTTAAATGTATGCAATATATAACTTGTTTAACAGGAAGTGGGCCGACCAGGAGGTGGTGCGGAACACGGCGGGCGAGGGCGGAGCCCCCGCGGCGCACTTCCCCGTCCTGCTCACTCAGGAACACATATGCACGTTGTTGCAGCCGCACAACAACCTGGTGCAGGTAAGCAATACTACAGCTGTACAAGTACATTGCGCGTGCGTCATAGCACTCATTTGCACCATCAGCATTTGCTTTGTATAATATTTCGTAATTAGCTAATAAGTCAATTCACCTCACTTTACGTTCGCTACTCATAAGTGTGCACACCTATCAAGTTAAATAAATCAAGGTTAAAAAAAAAAAAAAGTCAATCAAAAAATAAATAGAAATAATAAATCGTCTTTCGTGTTCCAATATACTATCAGGAATCCTATCAAGTAAATGTGAGAGTTAACAAGTACTCGCACATTAATGGTCCTTCGAACCGGATCTGAACCAGCGACCTATGGATGGCTTATGTCGTTTTTAGGGTCCCGTAGCCAAAATGGCAAAAACGGAACCCTTATAGATTCGTCATGTCCGTCCGTCCGTATGTCACGGCCGATTTACTCGGAGACTATAAGCACTACAATTATGAAATTTGGTAGGAAGGTGTATTCTATAAACCGCTACATAAAAGTGATGTGAAATTACAAAAAAATATTAAATTGGGGGGCACTCCATACATGTAACAGGTGGATGAAAAAATTTCAACGCACATAGTCGTGTGGGGTATCGATGGATAGGCCTTTAAAAATGTTACGGAGGTATCTAAAAAACTTGTCCATTTATGTCAACCGTTGTTGAGATATTAGCTGTCAAAGTCATAGAAAGTGTGTGAAATTGAGGCGGTGTGTATTAGTAAATACTTTCAACGATTTTTGGTTTGAACAATATAGGTTTTACGGTTTTTGAGTTTTCGCTTAATAACTGTCTTACAAAAACAAAAGGCCGTAAGTGCCGTGAGTTCCCTATGAAGATACGTTTTTTTTTAGGTTCAATGTATTGGACAGTGATTTTAAATGTAGACTAGTGGGTGTTGATACGGAACCCTTCATTGTGCGTGGTCCGGTTTTTTTTAACCTGACTGGCTTTATAGGACATGCCCAATAAAGCGAAGAAGAGCGCGGTTGGAGAGTAGCCCGGGGAAAATCTAGGGGAAAACCTCTGACACGACCACGCACAACGTGTGGTTTGAAACACTGGAATACTCTAAGAGTCTGCGCTCCAGTGAGATTGGTTCAGCGGTTTCAACCGAATCTGAGGTGTGAGTGGAATCGACCTACTGGGAGTTTTGTCGCTGGCTAACTAAATCTAGCCTAGCTGAGAAGAGTCCAGCAAGAAACTCATGTAGGCCCGACTTGGATCGGACTGACTCTAACCGGTGTGCAGCGGTACTGGGACGAATAGGGACTATATGTGTCAGTGTTGTCGCGCCGCCGGGGATGCCAGGGGTGTTTACATTATTATAGACTCCTTTTACGCTCTGTTTTAATGTGTTAAAAATGTCGTAAATTAAACGTTCCAGTTATCAAAAAACCGTATTTTTTGTACATAATAATAATATGTTATCCATACTTTTTAATTTCATTCCAATTTTCGCGCTGAAACGCTATCCAGTGCTTGTATTACGCCACACTGCTATAGATAACCTCTTCGCTAGCAACATGGCGTCCTTTTGATCATTTGAATCAAAGATAAAAAACTTAAACTTATAAATTAAACGATTTTCATAGAAATGTAACTAGTTATTTAGCTTCTAGGAATTATAAGCTATATTTAACAATACGTTTTATAATCATGACTTACATCTGTCAAGTACCCTATTAAGCGAGCATCTAGGAACTCCTTAGTAAACTTGATGACCAAGCCAGCAGTGTTTGGGGCTCCGCGGTCTCTCTAGAGCCAAAACTAACAGCTAATTTGTAAGCTATATATTATAGCTATAAGCAAATCGTATCACACAATCACTACATAGTATAAAACAAAGTCGCTTTCTCTGTCCCTATATCCCTATGTATGCTTAAATCTTTTATTTTTTATTTAATCTACGCAACGGTTTTTGATGTGGTTTTTTTTAATAGATAGAGTGATTGAAGAGGAAGGTTTATATGTATAATAACATCCATTAAATAGTGCACCCGTGCGAAGCCGGGGCGGGTCGCTAGTAGTATAATAATTATTAGAGATGTATCGACTTTGCATTTTGCCGACTAGCCGACTAGTGATCGCCGAGGTGGCCGACTAGTCGGCAAGGCCGACCATTGGTTTCGGCTGAGTTCGGGCCCAATCGGGAATGTTCGTTTCGATCCGCTCATCGGCGCCGATCGCCATGTGTACGTGTTTTGACAAGTTTTTGTTTACGTTTTAGTGATTTTCTTGCTACACCGGCCGGCATGATAAAATATAAGACTCGAAGTAAATATTGGTATAGTTTATTTTTAAATTTTTTATGTTTTCCAGTAAGTCATAATGTGCCGAATAGTCGGCCTCTTTTGCGGAATAGTCGGCCTCTTTTGCCGACTAGTCTCCGACTACAAATGTGGCCAGATATTCGACGACTAATCGGTACATCTCTAATAATTATACAGTATATCAGATCTCTGAATTTGTCAGGTTGTGACAGCATACCTAGCCTCCCTAACCCGCCACAACATAACGGTGCAACACACGTGCGCCGCCCTCTGCGTGCGCGCGTTGATCACGGGCGGCGCCGGCTCCAGGCTGCGGGCGCTGGCGCGGCGCGGCGCTCTCGCGGACGCCCGGCCGCTGGCGTGCCAGCTGCTGGCGCTGGGGGCGGCGCACAGCCAGCTGGCGCTGGACATGATGTGGCGGCTGGAGGCTGTGCAGGTGAGGAGCTGCTCCTTGTCCGGCTGTCTGTGGTGCAGGTCTAGACTACTTGCTTTAGCGAGATGTGATTGTTAGCTGATGATATTACCCTCGTTATTGATCTATTTCGTGGATTCAAACTATTAACAGAGGTTTATCGTTGACAAGGATAGAATAAGATTGTTGACAGGTAATCAAATCAACTACTTTTTATATGGTAATATAATATAATGGATAAGGACTACTACTAGTAGTTTTCAGTGTAATTGGCATAACGAGAGACTTCGCTCTGTTCTCATTTGATTTTGTTTTTATACTGACGCTCAGAGACCTTATACATCTCTGAGGATATTTATTTATTAGATTTTATTATTTTCATGTTGAAGTTTAGAGATATATCTCACAATATTTTATTATGATTAGTGTGCCTTATTACTTTTTATCTTGACGCTTAGAGACCTTATACATCTCTAATAAATCTGGATTGTTATTAATTCCTTAGTCTTATTTTTGACATGTAACAACTACATTAAATTAATTATATTTTGGGTAAAGTAATATTTTTAATTTTGATTTTATGAAACGTCACGTCACACTTTTCTACGGTCAAAAATCGTCCATTTATGCACACATTTGAAAATGTTTAAAATAGCAAAGATAAGTTGTAGCGTGATGTTTTGCGAGTATTTTCCCGCGTTTGCTTTATTGATATTGTAAGACTAATTTAATTTTATTGTTATCATCCCTCCAAAACCACGCAACCAACTAAAAACCACTTTAACGTTGTAGGAAATAGAAGAAGTCCTACTGAGCTGGAACGAGCCCGTAGCCGCGGTGGGCGTGGCCAAGCAAGTCGGCGCACACGCTTGGCACGCAATACCGGCCCGCAAACTACTACAAGCCGCGAAGCTACACGCCGAGCGAAACGGCCAGCCCGGCGCCTTCGCGGCCGTGTACAGAGCGCTTCAGGCCAGGAATGAGAGGGTTAGAGGCGAGCCGCATTTCCTTAAAGGTTAGGTTTTTTTCTTTTTCCTGTTTAGCCTGTTAGCGACCAGTTACAGATATAACAGTGGACAACCTGTGCAACAATGTGCGAGTAAAGATTGATGGGAATGGTAACTCTTCTATAGCAAGCTGCTAAAGGTTAGTGTAGTAATGGGTCATTGTCAGATTTAGGTTCGCGTCTTTTCGGTGGACATATCCAAAGTTAAGGGCCTCAAACCTTAATTTTGGATTGGTCTAAGTAACCCGCACAAACGGTGTTTCCAAAACTATAAATCCATGTAATAAAAACATAACTTATATGTGCATAAGCCGTTAACTATTGACCACCGGGTGGACAAATTTTGTTTCTTCAACTGACAATGACCCTAATACCACTGACTGATACCGGTTCACACAGTAATTTGTAGAAGAACTTGATTTTGGGTGGCACTGAGCGTAGCAGCGACTTCGCGTGCCATTAATCAAATCTGCTCATACGTTTCCAATCCCCATGGCTCCGCCATTTTTACCTAGGTAATTAAACCTGCTCACAAATCTTCACGAGAATCGGTTGAGAAATGCGACCTGTAGAAGACAACAACAGGAAATCCGAAACCCGGACCCGGACAGACATACGAAAACATTTATGCCTTGGCTTTTTTGACGACCGGTTTAGCCTAGTGGGTAGTGCACCTGCCTGTGAAGCTGACGGTCCTGGGTTCGAATCCCGGTCAGGGCCCATATTTGTGTGATGAGCATGAATATTTGTTTCTGAGTCTTGGATGTTTTCTATGTATTTAAGTATTTATATCTATTAAATATAACGTCGTCTAGTACCCATAACACAAGCCTTCTTGAGCTTACTGTGGGACTAGTTCGATTTGTGTAAGATTGTCCTCTAATATTTATTTATTTATTTTATTTATTTATTTATTTATTTACCCGGTTATCTGTAATACCGAATACACGGGCGGATCTCGTTTTGTACAAAAATCGTTATTATATATTTATTTTTGTTGTATGTTGAGAATAGGTACTTTTCTTCACGTTTTGCACGCTAGAAACTGTGATATTGCAATAATATTAAATATTATACCTAATCATTTCATGACATTTTCGCTTGATATTTTTAAAGTAATTGCGTGTTTATCATGGTGGTAGATTCCATATGGCATCCATTAATGATAATGTGACTTTATCTCATTATCATTAATGGATTGTCGATAATGGAGCCAACGTACCTATGACCATCAAAGCATCCAAACTAATATTGATTGCATAAATTAATTATAGATCTGTGCCTGTACTCCGAATTTCGTAACGTGCCGTCCCTTTCACTCACGTGTTATACGCTATATGGGTGAAAGGGACGCCACGATACCACGATACAAAGTTCGGATTTCGAGGTTCGTAGTAACCCCTCTGTTTACTACATGTACATCATTCAGATACGATTCGAAACAGTGTGTTTAACGTTTAAATTTATCTCAACAAGACATAGCGAGGGGTGAATGGTCAAACCCGATTAATCGAGATAATTGTTTTTTGAAATAAGAACTCAACATCCATTACGCAGAGTTCTATTTTCAATAAACCTTTTAGATGACTTATCCTCCTGAGACCCACCATACAAATAAAAATAAAATCGAATTTGAACCTAACAGTTCCGATTATAAATTTGAATTTTATTTTATGTCAAATCAATCAAATCAAAACAACTGCAACTCTGTCACTTCAAAATTTAACTTATTTCCCGTCGACCATATTTTGTCCTTTATATAGGGCGCGGGGTCTTAGGAGGTTATGGGGTTTGACCACTCACCCCTCGATAGGTACAGTCAGCATGAAAAAGTAACTTGGCATATGAAAAGGGTCAAAAGTTCTTACTCTCTTGTAATAAAGACTTTTGACGTTTTCATATGCCAAGCTACTTTTGATGCTCACTGGACCTAGATATGTTTGGGCAATTCGGCATAAATATTATCTATTGACGCAATCAGCTGACCCGCCATGCCGTAGTTTATCGTATGGTGTAGTTATATTTTTAATTAGATCAAGTAAACTAACAGAGGTCAGTGTGAATATTTCGTAACCGGCGATATAAGGGTAATAATAATAATAATATCTATTGGGATCGATCTATCATCACGGACAGGACTATTGTAGCCAATAAACCTGATATCGTGCTGACAGACCGATCGAAGCGCCAGGCAGTGCTCGTTGACATCACCATCCATGACGCGAACCTCGTGAAGGCCGAGAAGGACAAAGTCAGCAAGTACCTAGACTTGGCACACGAGGTGACCGCCATGTGGGATGTTGATTCAACGATCATTGTCCCGATAGTCGTCTCTGCGAACGGTCTAATAGCGAAGAGTCTCGACCAACACCTCAAGAGACTCTCGCTAGATGGCTGGGTCAAGGGTCAGATACAGAAGGCGGTACTCCTGGACACGGCGCGGATAGTCAGGAGGTTCCTCTCTCTGTCGCCCTAACCACCGGTAGCTTAGGCCCCGCCTCGCTGCCGGCGGCACACTAGGTTAGGTTTTTATAATGATTTTATGTTTTGTAAATATTGTTTTATATTTTACTTTTTATATCATTATTATAAAACCTAGCTTAAGCAAAAAATAAATAAAGGATAATAATAATAAGACGTTTATTCAATGATTGTATACATTTACAGGCAACCAAGACAGGTACAAAAAACAATTGAAAGGGTAGGTGGCTCAGCTTGTGTCTGTACCAAGAGACCACTAGAGACTCTTGTCTACAGACGCTGTTATTCTGCCACCCCCGTGACTTAAAAACTATAGCATGTGTACTAAAATAAGCGTCATACGAAGCTAGGCAATTGACTTAAATACTAAGTAGGTAGGGTAATGCTAGCCTTATTTAAATCTCAAATAAAAATTCATTAAACGTCACAATTCGATACCTCAGTATAGGCGCCATCCAATCGTAATCGCTTGCTGTGACAATCGATTTGGGTTAGTTACATCTCTATAAACGTCAGTCATAATGTGTCAAACAATACATACTATAAGACTGCCAAAGGTGGGTAAGAAATATCTTCCACGTTATTAAAAACTGCTTCATTAATCGATTATACGGGTGATATAAGGGTAAAAAATCATAAAAATTACTGTACTTTAATCATTATGGAATACTTATCACTTTCGATGTGTGCCCATAAACGAAAGTTTACTTGATCTAATTAAAAATGTAATTTTAGTGATAGCATGTTTATTTTTATACCACGTCGGTGGCAAATAAGCTTTCGGTCCGCCTATTTAGTAAGCGGTCACCGCAGCCTATTGTTTTATTATTATTTATTCTTCAATTTAAGCATATTACATGCACCTATGAATGTCAAAAAAAACTACCACCGGTTTATAAAATAAACCTCTGCCTCGAGAAGAACCGGCGTAAGAAACTCGGCGAGGTGTCATTTTTTCAAAACAATATACAATGTATATAAAATAACAGTATCATAATACCACAGAATTACAATGTTATAATATATATATATCACTACATTGTATAAAACAATGTCGCTTTCTCTGTCCCTAATCTCTATATCCCTATGTATGCTTAAATCTTTTAAACTACGCAACGGATTTTGATGAGGTTTTTTTTAATAGATAGAGTGATTGAAGAGGAAGGTTTATATGTATAATAAAATCCATTAAATAGTGCACCCGTGCGAAGCCGGGGCGGGTATAATTTCCCAATACTCCTATGGTGGTAATTCAGTTATGAATTCAGGCCTTAGAGCATTTAATAGGACTGGAGACGCCATTAATATACTAACCCCTCTGCCAAAGGTAAAGGAGAAAAATCTGCCACGTTATTAAAAACTGCTTCATTAATCGATTATACGACAGTCTCGTAATCGTTCCCGGCCTGTGAAGAGCTCCGTCAAAATGCCTTTATGTGCTGTTTTTGGGTGCAAAAAACATTTTAATTTATCAAATCACTACATAGTATAAAACAAAGTCGCTTTCTCTGTCCCTATATCTCTATGTATGCTTAAATCTTTAAAACTACGCAACGGATTTTGATGCGGTTTTTTTTAATAGATAGAGTGATTGAAGAGGAAGGTTTATATGTATAATAACATCCATTAAATAGTGCACGGGTCGCTAGTTAACGAAAAGATGAATTATCTATTCACTTGCACATATTCTTTCGTCTACCGGTCCCTGGGATCCCCAGGCTCATTACAAAAGAATGCTATTGTTTATTTTTTTCGCCGGGAGACCACGGCTTAAATTTTCTTCACAATTAAAGGTTTAGTTAAAATCGTAAATCGAGCATCGATTACAAAGTCGATTTAAAAACATTCGTACTTCACGCTTCACGCTTGGCCGCTATTTTGACATTTCACGACACCGTATTTCCAATGAAAAAGGAATCATCATTTATTACGTCATTGCGTATTTCCGACCGTAGGGAATACTATCTATGAGAATTTAGATGATCCTTAGTGAGATTGGTTGGCCATGCGATAATTGACTTAGTCTAAACGCTTGTAAGGTCGAATTTTATTAATTTGGTATTAAGCAGTACCGCTGCTAACATAAACTACAAATCACTACTTAGTATAAAACAAAGTCGCTTTCTCTGTCCCTATATCTCTATGTATGCTTAAATCTTTAAAACTACGCAACGGATTTTGATGCGGTTTTTTTTAATAGATAGAGTGATTGAAGAGGAAGGTTTATATGTATAGTAACATCCATTAAATAGTGCACGGGTCGCTAGTTAACGAAAAGATGAATTATCTATTCACTTGCACATATTCTTTCGTCTACCGGTCCCTGGGATCCCCAGGCTCATTACAAAAGAATGCTATTGTTTATTTTTTTCGCCGGGAGACCACGGCTTAAATTTTCTTCACAATTAAAGGTTTAGTTAAAATCGTAAATCGAGCATCGATTACAAAGTCGATTTAAAAACATTCGTACTTCACGCTTCACGCTTGGCCGCTATTTTGACATTTCACGACACCGTATTTCCAATGAAAAAGGAATCATCATTTATTACGTCATTGCGTATTTCCGACCGTAGGGAATACTATCTATGAGAATTTAGATGATCCTTAGTGAGATTGGTTGGCCATGCGATAATTGACTTAGTCTAAACGCTTGTAAGGTCGAATTTTATTAATTTGGTATTAAGCAGTACCGCTGCTAACATAAACTACAAATCACTACTTAGTATAAAACAAAGTCGCTTTCTCTGTCCCTATATCCCTATGTATGCTTAAATCTTTAAAACTACGCAACGGATTTTGATGCGTTTTTTTTAAATAGATAGAGTGACTCAAGGGGAAGGTTTATATGTATAATACATGCATCAGCATTGCACCCGTGCGAAGCCGGGGCGGGTCGCTAGTTTAGAGATAAAGAAAAAAATAAAAATTTAGGCACCAAGCAGGATTGGACCTGCGACCTCCCAGCACTCGCGGCCAGTCGAAAATGCGCGGATACGTATATTTCGCTTAGAAAATTTGACAGTTGGTCTGCCGAAAGTTCCTTTTTTGCCCACGGTGCGCGCTGCGATCGATTCGTGGTCCCCCCTACCTCCTACCTCGCATCCATCAAATAATGATTTTTATATTGTTACAGGCGAACAATGCGACGCATACGTGGAGTACTACAAGCAGATAATGTCCGAATAAACCACTAATGAACCGACTACAGACACAACAGGTTTTTGTAACTATTTGTAGTATTTGTTAATGTGTAGTAGTATGTACAGTCAGCCAGTAGTCTACCCACTTTTGAACTTTAATATACAAGTACAGTAGTACCTACCCAACTGATAAGGCGCGTCGTGAATCTTCGTTCGCGCAGAAAAGAAAGTATCGCTCCGAAGATTAACGAAAGACTGCTTAAAACTTACAATTAACCTTAGATCACTACTATAAGGTTCATAATACACTGTTCATAATGCGCGTGCACTCGATCAGAAGTATGGCGGCTGACTAACATGCCACGCGGCGCGCGCTAACATGGCGGCAGCTGCGGACCAATAGCGGTACAGGAAAAAGAAGCGCGGTGCGTGGAGCGTGCCGATTGGTCAATAGCATTTCCCGCGCTTTAAAAATTCATCTTCTGCGCAGGTACATCGGTAAGCCATATCAGTTGGGTACTACTGTAATAGAATCGAAAAGAGAAAATATATAAACGAAATAGGCACAGTCACCCAAGAAAGTGAGACCACTTAAAGAAAGAATTACAGGGCACCTTTACGAGTCACCAAGAGCGACGGAAACGCAGTTAGTCAGTCTTATGCAGCTAAATTGAGAACTTGTTTAAAATGGCTGACGGCTTACAATAAATACCCTATTTAACTTGGGCGGGTAATCGTTTGTCTGCCACAAAGTCATATCAAACAGTTTGAAGCAAATAAAAAAAGTGAAACTATGACACGGACGACAAATGATGCTTATATAGGCTGTCCGTCGCTCTTATACAAATTTGTATACGACCATCTCACTCGGTAGTGGTACAGTACGTTATTTGATGTCCAGTCTAGACTAGTCTGAGGGTAGACCACTTTCTTGGCTGACTGTGACTGTACGTATTGGTAGTAAGTAAATGAAATTGATCTGTGATCGTTATAAAGTTAGACTAAGTACTTACGAACCATAAATAAGTACTAGCATAAATAATTCTATTGTTAAATAAAAAAACTTTCAGCGCGCACTCAAAGCGGCCTGAGAGCCCTCAGAACTTCGCATCATGCCGTCTCTTTCACTCTCGTGTTATACACTATAAGAGTGAAAGAGACGGCATACGAAGTTCGGAGTAGGCCCTGTTATGCCGTCGCTCGTTAAGGGGCTCCTAGTTCCCAATGACCATCGGTCTGTAATTCCGTTTTCTCATGTTTTTTATGGCTTATCGTATTGAGAACAACGAGTTTTACAAATAGTATATCATATTTACATCAAAACTCACTGTCTTCGAGACATATGGCATTAAACTTTGGCAATTTTGGGCTAAAAAAACAGTTTTTTGGACGTAACTTTTGTGAAGAATAGTTAAAAATAAAATTGTCTCTTGCGTTGTTAGAGATGTCAATAAGGAACAGTTACATGTAAATTTCATATATATAAGTGCATAAACAACATACTTCGAAAATGGAGCTTTTTGGGCCGTTTGAATAAATCATTAAAAAAAATAGTTTTTTCAAAATGTGGCTGTGGCGATAACCGTGTGTGACATAAATATAATTTATTCTATAATTTTGACGGAGCAATAACAACTCATATCTCGTCAAAAATCGATGAATAGCGCGTGGAGCCCCTTAATGCCGATATATCGGTAGGTATCCAAAATTCTGCGTCAGATTTTTTTTTATTTATTCAGAAACAAACAGTCATACATAGTTTTATGAAAAAAAAAAAAAAAAATATCCGAGCATCAAGATTCTCACAAATATCTGAGCAGGACTTTATTTTTTTAAGGGGTTAAAATGCATTTTCATATATTTTTAAAGATACGGACTAAATTGTCTTAAACATACCCAAAAATAATCAACTATTATGCTCCGGGTATTTAAGCCCCGGTAAGCTGGTATTGACCCTAAACTGTGGCTTGTCAAAAATATCGGGTAGCTACCTAAAAAATTTTAGTCGCTTTGTATATTAGGCACTTTGAATTTGTATAATAAAGTTTGATTTTAAGCCTAAAATTAATTGTATTTAGTTTTATCATAAAGTTATTTATTATTTTGCAGACTGTAGACGCTTAGGTAAATATTGTTTTATTGGATGTTAATAATTAATAATTTTTATGAATTTATAAATGTTCGTTATGTTATCGAATGTACCTATATTTTAATGCTGTATTATGAAATTTAAGTATATCAAAGCAATAAATTTAGTTACTCTTTAAAGCGTTTATTTTCGTTTATAGTATGGTATATACTATAAAATAAGTACCTATTAGATATTTACGTAACGTGTTATCGATAATAGAATGGTTACGTATGTCAACCTTGACTTGTCGGTTATCGCTTTTGTTTACAACAACCTAGTAACGCTTCAATGTAGGTAATTACATTATGATTTCATTATGAGGGGCTACCGCGAACCACAAACGAACGAAGTTCGAATATCTCCCTCTCTGACGCACTTGCTGATTCGTGCGGCAGAGAGGGAGATATTTGAACTTCGTTCGTTTTCATTTCGCGGTAGCCCCTATGGTTACCTACTGAAACTTTTGACATTGACAGGTGATGTCAATCCAATCGATGTGATGTCTTAACGTCAATTAATAAAGTATTTATTTTTAAAAAAATACGATTTTTAGACTGTGTGTAGGTATGTAAAATATACTCTATTATGTTAGTGTTGAAGTAGAATATCCATTTATCAAATTCCCATTACTATGGAACGTCACATATATCAGTGACAAACCCTGAGGGGCTACCGCGAACCGAAAACGAACGAAGTTCGAATATCTCCCTCTCTGTCGCACTTGCTAATTCGTGCGGCAGAGAGGGAGATATCCGAACTTCGTTCGTTTTCAGTTCGCGGTAGCCCCTCTGTCTCGACCGACGAAAAAATAAACAATAGCATTCTTTTCTTTTGTTATGTGCTTCTAGTAAATTCAGGCAGCTGTATAGCTTATGGAACTAAAATAAACGCGATGCGTTTATGTCGGCGTCGGACATATAGCATTCGTCCCTTACCGCCCAGCAGATATGGACAAGGACAAATGCTGTATGCCATTAGTATATTATATTAGAGATGCGCCGAATATGGGTTTGACTGAATATGAACATTCGGCCGAATATAAGGTCCAGCTGTTGCCGAACCGAATATTCGGGTCAACGTAATTTCTTCATCTATTGTTGTAAAACAGACATTGAATGGTAAAATTTTTGTTCATCATCAAAGCGAAATATTAACAAAAAATAAGTTAATCACTGTTAATAATGGGTCAAGTATTAATTTGACGAAGCAGTAACTATAATACACTTGTAAATATTCGGCAGCTGAATCGAGTAATTCGGCCGAATACCGAACATTCAAAAACATGCCGAATATGCTGAATACCGAACAATAACCGAATATTCGGCGCATCCGTAGTATATATCCTACATAAATGCTATCATGCTAGCCAGACACCGTTTACATTTCAACGCCACGAGCACCTAAAGATAACGTCGACTGTTTTGGTTATCCTTGGCGTTCACAGTCGATACGAGTGAAAGCATGTGCTTGGTAATATGATGCTGATTGCTCTTAGAAATGTGCCCAACCCAATAGCGAATTCTCTGGTATATTCCAGTGAATCACTTATAGTACTCTCCTGACCGATTTCTGGCGGGGCGACAGCTTCAGCGCTGCGATGGTGTTGATCATATGGCTCTCATGTGGCTCACATAGCTCATCTTGCTTACAAAGTGCTTAGCCAGAGAAAACGGGGTTGTAGCGACAATAAAACAAAAGATAGTGTAAATATAGAAGAGTATTCAAACACCAAAAATGCTGTTATAACTGCGTAAACATTGATAAATGCTTTACAATTTTTTTCAGAATATATATATGCAAAAAGAGTATAACTGTTAAGTATGAGTGCATAAAATAAGAACACATGTATTCAGTTTAGAAGTGAACCACGGCACGGATGGATTTACCGGTGTGCATCAGATGGAAAGCTTCGTTTATCTCCTTGAGTGGCACATTGTGAGTTACGAACTGATCAATAGGCAGTTTATTGGTAAGGTACTCCTCCACGAGCTTCGGTACACTGTCAATGCTCTTGTAGCCTCCGAAAGCCGTTCCCTTCCATGTACGACCAGTGACAAGCTGGAACGGACGGGTGCTGATCTCTTCTCCTGCCGCAGCTACCCCAATGATTACAGATACTCCCCAGCCTTTGTGACAAGCTTCCAAAGCTGCTCGCATGGTATTGACATTACCAATGCATTCAAAAGTGTAGTCCAAACCACCATCCGTCAAGTCAACAAGCACTTGTTGGATGGGTTTCTCATGGTCCTTAGGGTTGACAAATTCATTGACACCAAATTTCTTTGCAACCTCATATTTATCAGGGTTGATGTCTACACCGATGATGCGCTTGGCTCCAGCGGCCTTGCAGCCTAGAGCTACAGCCAAACCAACAGCTCCGAGTCCGAAAATGGCGCAGTTGGAGCCAGGTTCCACTTTAGCAGTGTTCAAAGCTGCACCATACCCTGTTGGGATACCACAGCCAAGCAAACAGACCTTATCTAAAGCAGCTTTCTCGTTAACTTTGCAAAGGGAAATCTCAGAGACCACAGTGTATTCACTGAAAGTAGAGCAGCCCATGAAATGATACAGCTCCTTACCCTTGCTACGGAAGCGGCGGGTGCCATCAGGCATCACACCTTGTCCTTGAGTAATACGGATCTTCTGGCAGAGGTTAGTTTTCGGGTTGAGGCAGAACTTGCAGGATTTGCACTGAGGCACGTATAATGGAACGACGTGGTCGCCGGCTTTGAAGGCCGTGACGCCCGGCCCAACGCTCTCGACGATACCGCCGCCCTCATGTCCCAAAATAACGGGGAACACACCTTCTGGGTCCTTTCCAGATAAGGTGTAAGAATCGGTGTGGCACACGCCGGTAGCGGTTATCTTGACGCGAACTTCGCCCGCTTTTGGAGGGTCAACTTCGATTTCTTCGATAGAAAGCGGCTTGCCTGCCTCCCAGGCGACCGCCGCTTGGCACTTGATCACTTTTCCAGCTGTAGACATGTTGAATACAGGCTATTAGGACGTGCACTCCGGTCGACTTCCGAACAGAAAGTGAGTGAAGAGTGAACCAAATAATTGACGTTCGAACACATGTGATAAGAGCTTATGAATTGAATTATAAATAGCGATAGTGATGTAATGGGGCCTGAGGGGCTACCGGACCACAAACGAAGTTTTCCCTCTCTGTCTTACTTATATGCAAACTTGCAAGTGCGACAGAGAGGGAAAACTTCGTTTGCTGTTCACGGTAGCGCCCCGCCCCTGGACGATAAACCACGACCTTGAACATGAATTGAATTCAAAGGAAAGGAAGTTGTTTGTACGGTGTACACTGTGCAACACCGCTAGCTAAACAAAACAGCCCCCCCTACAAGTTCTCAGACTTCGCTACTGTACAAACTTTCTTTTCATAAGATTTCTTTTTGTACGGTTTTTGTAGCGCCACGGTTACTTTCTTTTTTCATCACATACGCAATCATTGCGCAATACAAGTTTGTAATCCGACCGTAACTGCATACTTGGGTTGTCGACTGTACATTATATTACAACTAAACTATTCAAGCTTGCGTTTAAAACGGTGTGATCACTGTCTGTCGATTCATTGACAGTGACAGAACATTATTATGACACTGGTCACTGACAGCTGACAGTCCGGTCTCGAAATGCTAGGGTGTACATCAGATACATGTGCTTATTTTGTTTAAAGTTCATAATATAAAACATTTACAGTGTTGATTTATTGTTTATAATGGCAAAGCTACAGAGCTACTACGTACTATGTCCACTAATTGATCAGAAGAGCTTTCTAGGAATATCAGAAGATCGAGAAGATGAAACTGTTATTGTTACATTGGGACGAAATGTGGTCAATAAATACAGAGTAAGTAGCTTTAAAATACAACAAAATAAGATAATAAAACTGAACATTATTTCCACATTGGCTCAGTCATTTAGTTCTATTCACAAAACACATATTTCTAAACGTTCCAAAGAGGTTATGTTTTATATCTCTTTTTTTTTATGCAGCTTACAGACCAAAAGCAAACTGGAGGTTGGACATCCAAGGATCACATAACCGCACCGGTTATTTACGATAAAGAAAACAGCTGCTATGTGGGGGTCTTTAATAATAATACAATAAAAATGTGGAAGGAAGACTCAGACAATTTGGATAAAGTTAAGAAGTATAAGGTAAGCATTCATTTATCTCGTTCTTATTCACACAAAGATGGGTCAAATGCCAACTACTGGTACTACTACTAGCAATATGCATATTGCTAGTAGTAGTTTCACATTTTTTTTTTTGTCATCAATAGCACTTGAAATATTTAGCTAAAGCCATGGATGTGCAATAATAAAAATAGTAATTTTATTTTGTAGATATTTTTCACATTTAAATATTTTTGAGTGTTTATTTTTACTTAAAAATAAATATACACCTTTAACACTCGTCTCGTTGATGCTTTTATATACATATAGTATTCACATGTTATTGGCTAAGACGAGTGCAGAGCTATGTAGACAGGGTTAAACTTAAACCTAAGAATACAATAGTTATGAGTATATCTCAATCTGGTAGTTGAGACTGAACCCCGGTTCACTCCTGAGACTGATGTTCACAAAGTTATGCCCCACTCCACCTCCAGTGATGGTGGCAATTTCTTTATCCGTTTCACCCAGATCCTGAACTTGTATGGCCTGAAATGAGTAATAAAAATAAATGAATATTTGTGAATAATCACTACATAGTATAAAACAAAGTCGCTTTCTCTGTCCCTATGTCCCTATATCCCTATTTATGCTTAAATCTTTAAAACTACGCAACGGATTTTGATGCGGTTTTTTTTAATAGATAGAGTGACTCAAGGGGAAGGTTTATGTATATAATACATGCATCAGCATTGCACCCGTGCGAAGACAGGGCGGGTCGCTAGTCTTACATAAATCAGGTCATCATTTAAAGCTGGCTGCTCACAGGTCTCACAACAACCCCCACAGACACTTCCTAAGCAACAGTGGTGAAGGCATGGAATATACTGCCAGATGATGTGGTTTCGGCTCTCAATGTCAACCAATTTAACAATAAATAGAGAAGCATATTTCAAATTCAGCTCAAGAATTATATTTTAGTGCAAATTAAAATATACATGATATTGTATTTAAATATAACTGGATACAGGCTTCATCAGTTGTTCAATCAATCAATCAATCAAGTTATTTATTTGTAAAAACATAGGTACATACAGAGGTGTTATGAATATTCAGAAGTCTCATTATGTCTTCGCCATAAGTCATATGAATAGTCATAAAAGTATGACACAAATACGTAATAAACAAATTTATTATTAAAAAATACAATATAAAACAATTATATGTCAATGTCATGTTTCAACTGTCTGCTTGATTAATAAATAAATAATAAATCAACCTAGTCTCAAACTAAGCAAAGTATAAACTATGGATACTAGGCAACAGTATACATATATAGATACCAAGAAATGCCATGACTGGGATTCAAACCTGGGACCTCCAGCTGTTCATGGCTCTGTCACTACCAATAAGTTGTCAGTATATCTTTATTTTTTTATAAAAATAAAACTGTATCTTTATTACAGCAACAGCTTACCTTAATAATCCTATCCGCTTTAGTAGTGAAGTATACCTCGTCCTCCCAAGAACTCTCAGGCTCAGCGTCATTGTAAGCCACCTCCATGTAGGTGAGGGTGCTGTTGAGGACGCTGCCGACCACCAGGTCCTTGTTGTGGCTCTCGGAGACGCACAGCAGGATGAGGATAGCGGTCTTCATTGTAGATAGCCAGAGTGACTTGAGGAAGATGGAATATTATTAGGATCATCAGCAGGCCTTGGGCTAGAAGGAAGGAGCGTCTTTCTAGACGCCAGCCGTCTCTAGTCTAGGGGCAGCTTAAGATAGGGATGGATAATAATATGGACTAAGCTGAAGATCATAAATTTAATAGTAAAAGTAGGGCAGTGATTCTAATAATAATCTAGCTTGGGCGTCCATGACGATGGTACAGTGAGAAAAGAAAATAATCAACGGCGAGATGAGTCACTTAGGCACAGACACTCAGGTGCGTCCGCTAAAAAAGGTATTTAGAGCGTCAGGAGTCAGGACCATGAGATCGTCTAGGCTTCCTAAGTAGGCGTGCGTGAAATGGCCAAATTGCGTATGTATATCATTCAATTATACATACGAAATTATAAGGGTCCTTTGTTGCCATTCTGCAAAATAATATACATTGGCAAACAGTCCAGAAGCAATGTAACACTTACTGCCTAAACGTGCTTGAAACTATCCACTTCATATGCGTCACGGCAGGTTAGACACTATTACGTATATAAAAGTATGCTACTATACCATTAGTCCTATCATCCTGTGCAGATAATTGCCTCCAAATTGGTCAAAATCGTCGTCGATTTGTTTACCTACTGCTGTCGGGAGCGCGACACAAGTGAGACTGCAAAATAAACTTATTGCCCATAAATTGGATAAGTGTGGCTAAATGATTCAGTTCAGACCCTAAGTGCTTGCAGCACAATTCATCAAACAGTCGATCTCTGCCCTGTTAATGACCAGTATATCTTCGACCCATGGTTAAGCGGATTTGTTAGGAATGTAAGGCTGTGTTATGCGTTGTTCTGCTCTGGTCAATTTGTGAGTAGTCTCGCTGCAGAATAACGAATAGGTCCATTGAGAAACAATTTCTCGGGCATGCATAATGTTTGATCAAAGATGCACCTGTCTCTTTTTAACTTTTACTCTGTCGTATAAAATAGCTAACGGTATTGGTAGATGACGGAGTTTTGTCTCAATGTGATTTCAAAGATTTTTAAAACTAAAAGCCTTTAAAATAAACGAGTACCTCGGAACTTTAGTCTTGTTCCCTGAACCGAGCTGAACTCTGCCCCTTCCTACGAGTTTGCGAGGCGTTCTAGCGATTTTCTTAATGCCTGAACTACAAAATGTGCAGGACGCAGTCATGCGTTTTAGGGATAAAGACATACTTTCACCTCATGACGACCGCTTTAGCCTAGTTGGTAGTGACCCTGCCTTCGAAGCTGGAGGTCCCGGGTTCGTATCCCGGTCAGGGCATTTATTTGTGTGATGAACACGAATATTTGTTCGTGAGTCTTGGATGTTTTCTATGTATTTAAGTGTATATTTATCTATATAAGTATGTATATCGCCGCCTAGTACCCATAGTACAAGCTTTGCTTAGTTTGGGACTAGGTTGATTTGTGTAAGATTGTCCAGAAATATTTATATTTAATATTCATGCCACCGTATAGCTGGGTCCTAGCCCTGCGCCATCATGGGCCATTGTGTGGATCTGGCATAAAAGTGGTACTAGGGCCACTGGACCAATCTTACTGGAGCGCAAACTCTTAGAGTATTCCAGTGTTTAAACCGCCCGCGTGATCGTGTCGGAGGTGGTCCTGGATACTCCTTAGGCTACACTTTAACCGCGCACTCCTATCGCTTTATTGAACCCGGCCTAGGTTCAAATTAAATTAAATTAATGGTGGAACGAGGGTGGGCGACTGTACATATTATATTTCGTATTCCAGTTTCCTCTGCCGATCTTCCGCGTGTTACCTCATCTGGTAGTCTTCGCCAACGGCAACTGTGCATCGCTGATGTACGCGATCGAGAACCGCAAGTCTTATAATGGGAAGGCAGCCATCAAGGAATCTGAGGATATCGTGACTGTTCAGACCTTTAGCGGGAAGGACATATGTTATGTCGTTAAGAGCAACACAGAGTATGAGGTAGGATAGCTTCTGTTGTTGCTTTAACTTCGTTGTCAAACTTTTCGTAGCGCTACGCCAGACCACGCAAGCTCCTCTTCATATAGGGAAACGCATGGTATGGGTGACGCGGCTGTGCGGATTCCTGGCAGTGAATGTGTTGCGAGAAATTTCGTAACTTTTGTTGGTAATTATGGTAAACAGACATCGTACATAATAACCTTGTGGACTCCAGAAGAAACACAAGCGCGTTGCTGACTCTTTATTGACTTGATGATTCGTTGTGTTGACAGCTAGAGACATAATGCAAACTCTCAACACAGCGCATCAGTCAAATGTAAAAGCTGTCACTCACACGACATGACATCTGAATGTGAAACGCGAAGTTGAATCCTATAGAAATATAGCTTGATATCGCAATTATCGCACCACTATCGCCCTGCACGGATATCCGTTCATAACGTTGAATCTACAGTGCGGATATATCCGTCGTTGGTGTCAAAAAGAGTTAATATTAAGAATATGATGTATATTCCAGATAATCCAGTGTCCATTGAGGGTGGAGCTAGGAGACCTGGACAAGTCTAAACTCAGTCGGGTGAAGGTGACGAGGCCAGATGTGCATGTCGTGGGACATCTCCTACATGATGAGGGGGAAACTGTCTATTTCCTGTGTTAGTATAGTTTATTCTAGAGCACCTATTAATCCCACTCGCCACCCACCAGCATACCATAAAAATTGGCAATTAAATTTGAATCTCCTTTTGTTTTGGAACTGAACAATACAAATGCAATTTTGATCGTCTCCAAAAACGGGTCCGAATAGCATGAAACATTTTTTTTCTCATCATGTCTATTACGGAATTAACTTGATAACAGTAAGGTTCATAATCGTAATAAATTTGTGCGTTACGAAGTATGTTGTACAGACAGCTGTAGCTGGACACTCGGACTTTGTCGCTTACACTCGTTTCCAACCATTACCATGAACTGATATAACGTTTAAATTCCAGGGAGCGACTCAAAAATGACCGCATACGACTTAACCAAACGTACCTGGAATACCGTGGGCACTGTACCCTGGGTGTCCACCTCGGACCGTGTCTCCCTCACGTGGATGGGACACAACCATATCGTGGTCTTCGGGAGCAACGGGGACCGAGACGGAGCCATTATAGTGGCATATAACGTTCTCCTGAACATAGGATCTTGCCGGTACCCCATGAAGATGTACACCGCTGATGCTAAGCTGTACTGCTTTGATGATCGAATCATTCTGGAAGCTTCCAACCACATTGGAATACTGCCTTATGTTGTGGAAGAAAAAAGACATCTGTCGAGTCTGCTTGGTTCACATGAAATAGTTGAAGATGATTGCCTTGAGATCGCTGATTGGGGCACGCCAACTACACTACCATTCCAAGTCAGCAAAAAAACAGAGAAACTACTAAAGCAAGGACTTTCTGAGAGGATTATCTGCGCTCAAGTTGTGTCGAGTATCTTAGAAGAATCTTATGTTGATTGTGAAAAGATTATAGAAGTTTTGAAGGATTTTAAAGACATCCCCGAATCTGTGGTTGTGTTGTTAATAAATCATGTAATGAAAAATGTGAATGAGGATTCAGATGCTGATGTTAGCGACAAAGTTGTAGCGGCTTACAGTGAATATGTTTCAGAGTTCAATCTTCTGGATTATCTACTTGGTGTAACTGTTAGCGATTCCTTGTTGATGTCTCATTTAAGAAGCAGTATGTCGTTAGACAATGCCCTGTTCTTGATAGCGTATCTTGCTTGTCTATTGAAGACCGGTAGCAGTGTCATTGATGAAGCTAAGCTTTTAGATTGGTGTATGGTACTAATGGATGCTTTCTACCAACAATACTTAATGACTAAGGATGAAAAGGTGACGAAAGTATTGGAACAGACGCTAAAGGTGATCAAAAACCACATCCAAGACCTAGGTCTGGTTAATAGCACTATAGCAATAATGCACAAGGTACTGTACAGTAAAAATGTTGAAACTGTCGAGGATTTGCCGTATTCTATTGAATTGATGGAAATATAAGTATGATTCATATACATGTTTTTATTTCTCCTTTTCCTACAAATTTTAGAAATGTGAATTTGTGTTTGTTGTCACATAGCAATCAGGGATAAAGATAGGTAACCTACAGACTAGCAAAATCTGGTTGTTATTATTTTTGAACTGTAATTTTAATCAACTAAATATGGTACCTAGAAATATAAACCAAGCCACATGTGACTATGTATTTACCATAAGCACATGTAGCTATGACAGTGTTGAGTGGTGTTGAGACCTATTTTACGTATGTAGTATGTACTAAACAGCTATGAGATATGTAAAAGAGAATCTAAATTGATTTTCTTCGTATCTGCGATCAGTCTCCAGCCTACGATAAGAGTCTACTGCAAACCAAAAACGAAGTGTGTTAGAGAGTGTAGTCTCCCTCTCTGTCGCTCGAATAAACAAGTGCCTTAGAGGCAGATATTTCGTTATCGGTTCGCATTAGGCTCTGATTGTAAGCTAGGGACTGATTGTAGTAGCTATGTGAAATGACTTATAGAGACCAGTGCCGTTTTTAAAATGTGGTTACATTCGTGTCTCTTGACCACATTGACAATATTATTGAGCAAGAGGCTAATAGATTGGGGTGGTGGATGAGACAAAATCCTACTTTTAAGTAAAATATGTTCAGTACCTTAGAAAATAAAAAGCGATTAACTATTTAATAGTTTTATTAGCAGCTCTCGCAAACTGCACAACCATCGGTTTCTCCTTCAGCATATATCCATTAGTCTCATTAAGTGCTTTCTCTGCCATCCTCTCCGAAGGGAATGTTACGAATGCCTGCCCTTTCATCCGACCCTCTTGCATGACTCTCACATCAAATCCTATCTGCTCGTCTTCTGTAACACCTTCTATGTAACGTCTGTAAATCCTCTTCAATTCCTGTTCTGTCACCGATTTTGCTAAATTTTTAATATAAAGCCTCATTGAAGGCTGTCCCGGGTGATAGTTCTTGAATACTTTCATTACTTTCATGTCACTTCGTGATATTCTGTTACGTAACAATTCATTCTTAGTCACAGTAGGTAGATCCGGTTCTTTCATTGGAGTTTCTTCTTGTACTGGTTCATCTTCTTTCTGGAACTTTCCTAGCTCACCAACAACTTTCGTTTCTTCAGACGGTTTCTGTAATGCATCTTGATGAACAACTAGAGATATTTTCTTAGGTTCCTGTACAGTGACTGTCTCAAACACTTCATCCTGGTTGACAATGGTTTTCTTAACTTTTGGTAATACAGCTGTTTTTAAAACTACCGCTGGTCTTTTTCTAGTTACTGGTAAAGTATGTTTTCTCTTACTTAGAGCCGGTTGATGTTGCTTTTTCTGCTCATTCTCATCACTTGACAGTTCTGATTCTGGTTCACTCTCAGGTTCTATTGGTAATTCAGGAATGCAAATTTCAGGTATTTGATCTAAAAAGTAATGTCTAAATGTTTCCTTGAAATAATTGACGGCTTTTTCATTCTCTGTGAAAGGGGTCTGAAGGCACATTTTATTCATTAAATGCAAAGTCTGAACATAAAGTGGTTTGTGTGAAACTAAAGCATGAATAATATTTATCATTATATTTGGAGATATATCTGGGTATTTATATTTTAAGTAATTCGTTGGAGGTTGGTAGAAATCTACTGAAGGATTCCAGGCGTTTAGCCTTCTAAGGAATTCTTTAACATGTTTTGTCGTAAGAGAGCTTCGTTCGTCATCCTCTTTATTTTGAGTAACTGGGGCCTTCTCGAACGAATATTCAACGACCAGCCTTCTGTTAGCTATTTCCAGTTGATGCAGACGGCTAAGAGACTGCTGAGCCGTGTTTATTGATGGAAATGAGGCAAAAGTATAGTTTCTTTTAGAAGAGGTTTCCCAAACCTTTTCAGCGCCAAAATGCTTTAAAAGTTGCTCCTTTTCTTGAAGTGTCAAGGATATGGGAAGGTGTCTAATGATTAGCACTTTCGACATATTGCAAAATTATTATAAGTGCTGAAAATAACATTAATCAGCAGCCTAAACACAATCAACACACAGAATGTTGACTTTTTTGAAGTTTTTGACATTGATACCTCAGGCTCAGGGCACGTTCGATTTGTTTCTCAATGTAAAAATAATCACACCAGTAAAATTGACCCAAGAGATTAACCCAAAACTTAAGCATTTTCTTTTGTTTATCTTATTTTTTGAAATATGAGTGGATAATAATACCTAAAAATTAAATTCTAATCGCAGCAGAAAATTGCTAATTGTTACTTATTAATACTAATACAAGTGTAAAATCCGAACGCGCCTCACGCCCCAGTTTGACGTTTAAAATTGAATGTTGTAATATAATCAAATTTACCCTTCTGATAGGGAAAATAATTGAATAGCGTCCAAGCTAAAATCTAGCTTAATATATAAGTAGTTTGTAGAGCTAAAATCCTTAACTTCCATTCTCTATGGCCGTCGCACTTACCTATCTCAGCCTGTAGATTGTGTTTGTTGTTATTCTGTCCCTTGTTATGTTTTCGACCGGTTGGATATACTACCGAACACAACTAGTTAGAGTTACCTACCTTTAAGATTTTAATACTAGCCGTACTTTATCCAAACTGGACATTGGCCGAATCATCAAGGCCTTGGCCTTGAGGAGCCGTAACTCAAAAAATTGATTGATAATCATTTAATAGGAAAGGAACACCGTATATTATTCTATTATTATCAAAAGGCATAAAAAAGGAAGTAAAGTAATTTATTTTAAACAAACCGTTGACACAACAATGAATACTGAAGTATCCCTTGACAGGCCTATCCTACTGTCATGAAGAGCCCGCGGCGTCTCAAGTATGAGCTTTTGGCAGTATAGTCTAATCCAATTCTAAAAATATGTGTATATCCTTCGAAGCTGGAGGTACTGTGTTCGAATCCCGGTCAGGGCATTTATTTGTGGGATGAACACTAATATTTGTTCGTCAGTCTTGAATGTTTTCTATGTATTTCAGTATCTATTTATCTATATAAATATAATAAATATAGCGTCACTTGGTACCCATAGTATTATTGCTTAGTTAGGGACTAGTTTGTGTAAGATTGTCCACAAGTAATTATTTATATATTATTATTTATTTTGCATTCTATTAAAATTAAAGACCCGTTTGTTTATTTATTATTTAACATTTACGATGCAGCCTGAAATTATCGGTAATTTGTACTCTCACTGTAGATTCAGACTTATTTCATGATATCATTTGCAGTACAAGTTTGCCTATGTCAAAATGAAGAAGAAAAATTTACATCACGGTCGTCAAAATGAAGCTACTTTTATAAACCCAGTTATTCCGCCAAATTGTCACTTTTCTAAAAGTTGATTATACAAAAAACTCCATATAATTATTGAATCTGCCCACAAAATTTCACGAGAACCTGAGGGGCTACTCCGAACTTCGAAATCCGAGCTTTGTATCATGCCGTCCCTTTCACTCTCGTGTTGTACACTACGTTTCTCGTACTGTACAGGTTCTGTCCTGTGTGTGCGTGCGTGCGTGCGTGCGTGTGTGTGTGTGTGTTCTAGAGAACAGCCGAATAGACATTAGAAAGTCCAAGCGCCGGTCGTACAAAAACATGTTTCCCAAGCTGAAACGAAGTCCTTCGGTCGTCTCGCTCGCTTGGTCAATAAAATTATGAATCGCATATTACATTGAAGTTCATATTTCCAGCAATACAACTCAGGCATAAAATCAACTCTTGGAAAATGGGTGGATCAACTATTTTTTGTTGCTCGTTATCATGGTTACGGCTCCTGAGTCACTCTTTGAATCTGTGATTTTATAGGGTTTCAATCTACCGAATATGAGTTTTAGCGATGAGCATAAATGCATTTGGACATGGGTTATCTCTTGAGCATGATTGAAGTCCACATTAGAAATCTTTTTCTAAGAAACACGGTTACTGTTTTCTCCTCACTGATGGGACATAATAACAAGAAGAAAAAGTTGACGGCCCGAAATAATACTTTTTAAGCCAATTTTTAAATGAAGGAGGACCCATCCCGCTGCACGCGAGAAAATTCCTAAATTTTGAGGAGAAAAGAGTATTTCGTCAATGGCCTCTTGAATTATGACAAACAAACCATGAAGGTGCAATTACACCGCTGCTTCACGGTGTGTTAACACACCAGTGACGAGAGACGAATTAAAAACTTCACGCATGAGCGCTAAGGCGCTCACCTACTTATCGCTCTTGTAAAGGTACAAGCTCCCACCCCCTTAGGAGATCAACCTGAACCGGGATAAAAAGTAGGTAGGCTATGTTTTTCCCTGGGACTCAAACTATATCCATACCAAATTTCATCTTAATCGGTTCCGCAGCGAAGTGTAAATGTATAGGTAACAGACAGACACACTTTCGCAAACCCGTCGTCTACCAGTCCGTGGGATTCCAGGGCTCATTATTTACAAAAGAATGCTATTTTTTTTTTCGCCGGAAGACGACGGCTTTAATATTACTATGGATTGCAAATAAATAGGGAAAGTTTGTGTTTTATGTGGCATCCCTTTACACTGCTACTGTCATGTCTGATGTTATATTGTACTGTCAAAAGTGCCGTGCCAATTGTTACTTTACTTGTTTTGAAAAAGTTTTACTCCAAAAAATTTCCACAGTTTGCATAAATACAAAATCTAAACCATGACAGACAAACCGCGGAAGACTGCAAAAGTGGTCGTACTGGGAGATATCGGACGGAGTCCACGAATGCAATATCACGCACTATCACTAGCGAACAGTGGCTTAAACGTGAAAATAATCGGTTACTTAGACAGCACACCGCTGCCTGAGATATTAGAACACCAGCACATCACTATAACAAAGCTATACCCGTTAATATTTAACCGTGGACCGAAGATAATTCAATACGGGATGAAAGCGATTTGGCAAGCCATAAGTTTGCTTTTAACTTTGTTTATAACCGGTAAATGCCACTATCTCCTCAGCCAGAATCCACCAGCCATTCCTACATTGCCGGTCTGTCGGTTTTACTGCCTTTTAACTAGAACTAAGTTTGTAATTGATTGGCATAACTATGCATATTCTATAATGGCCTTGTCTTCGCCAAATAGATTTTTGTTGAAGCTGGCTACGGCGCTGGAACGGTACTTTGGACAGTCGGCGAGCGACAATATGTGTGTCACGTATGCTATGAAGTCAGATTTGTTCACAAATTGGGGTATAGAGTAAGTATTTTTTAATTTTTAAATGACAAGCTTATTATTTGATTTTATTGATAGGTCATATCAATCATATATAGGTGTTATTGTTGTAATTATTAGTAGGCTTCATATGTATTAACTCTGCACCACCTGCTATGAATTGTTCTGATTAGATATCCGCTACCCTAAGGTTGTCTGGAAGAAATCACTCTTTAGCGATAAGATGCCTGTTGTTTCCCTCTTCTCATTGTGTTTTTGTACTGTACTGTATCCTTTGATTGAGGTGTGCAATAAAGAGTATTGTATTGTATTGTCATATGTTATGCGTATGCAGGACAGAATATACATAACAAATGGCTTTACAGGAAACTCAGAAGTTGATAGTGCATAGACACACTTTTATCATAGTGGTGATAATGGCTAAGCACCAATTATGTGCCATTATCATTCATCTTCTTTAGGTGCCACATCCTCCAGGGATGTCGTCTACCACTGTCCAGAACTCTTCTCTATTCGCAGTTTTTCTGCCGAGCAAGGCAGTGTCAATTCCTATCCATAAATTTACACTAACGTGAGACATATTTACACTTAATAAGAGAACAAACGGTTGGAACTTTCCAAGTGAGTTCCAACCGTTGTTCTCTTATTAAATTCCTATCCAACTCTTGAGGTTATTTATCCATGTTATTCTTCTTCCCCTGCCCCTTTTCCCCTCGAGTTTGCCCCCTATTATATTTTTAACAATATCATATTTCTCATGTCTATATGTGTGTTCAAAATAGGCAGTATTCCTCTTCATTATTGCGATTAACAATAAATAAGATGATTGTGTGAGTCATCACACAATAAACAACTTTATCAAACCACTTTCTACTTTCGTTTTTTAGATGAAAGCATACACTTATGTTTAATATGATAATAGTTTCCCAGAAAATGTTAGAAAAGTGAATGGAGGGCAAGATTGAGTATTTATTTTTGGAATTTTCTTATTTTGTAAATTTATAAAACCTATAAATAGATGACGAATGAAAAGCTTTTTATTTCTTGTATTGTAAAATATTACATATGACTAGTGTATCCTAACATTTAACATCTTCAATTAATCATTAGTCATTACTCTCAGTAAAAACTATAATAATAAACCTCTTTTATTCCTTAATTAAAATTTTACATAAATGCAGCGACAAGCACTTGAATTTATACAATATATGTATATATATATATATTTAATTAAGGCCCCTTTTGGCTAAAGGTCTCCTCGAAATTTTCCCATAAACCTCTAAAAACAGTAAAAACTTTATAGTTTTCAACACACATTCAAATCTCATACAAACTCGCATATTTCAGAGCTACAGTCCTGTATGACAGACCTCCAAAAATATTCCACCCGATAACATTAGAGGAGAAACACCAGTGGTTCCTCAAAATCGGTCAGCAGTACCCGGAATTCAGTTGTCCCGGCAAGGAGCTGCTCAACCACCCGGCTGGAGACATGGTTACCAAGACAGCATTCACAAAATTCGTCAATAACAAGGTGGAGATTAGGGCGGATGCTCCAGGGCTCCTTTTCAGCAGCACTAGTTGGACGCCTGATGAGGATTTCGGCATATTATTGGAGGCATTGCAAGGTGATTTATAATAAGGGCTCTAATGCGTTAAAAAATGCTTATCTGTTTAGACTATTTCTATTGACATTTTCTCTTCTATACTATCTAAAGATCTATAAGATTGAAAGTGGTTGAGGTATTGGGTCAGTGTTGAGCACTGTGATATTTACCTTATTACAGGGACTGCATGAATACTATAATAAATAATAAATAAATAAAATAAATATTTGGGGACAATTTTACACAAATCTACCTAGTCCCAAACTTAACTAACTGACTAACTAGTGTTCAGTGGAATTGACATGATGAGAGACTTCATTGTTCTCATTTGATTTTATTTTTTAGACTGACGCTCAGAGACCTTATACATCTCTGAGGATATTTATTTATTAGATTTTATTATTTTCATGTTGACGTGTTATAGATATAGCTCAAAATATTTTATTATGATTAGTGTACTTACTTTATTACCTTTTATCTTGACGCTTAGAGACCTTATACATCTCTAACAAATCTCGATTGTTATTAGTTTCTTATTCTTATTTTTGACATGTAACACTACATTTAATTAATGATACTTTGATTATTGTATTATTTTTATTTGATGTACCTAGATAGATTTTGACTTGTAAAAGTGCCCTTGAGGCCTATTTGCAGAATAAATGTTTTGATTTTGATTTTTGATTTTGATTTTTGACTAAGCAAAGCTTGTACTATGGGTACTAGGAGACATTACATATACATACTTATATAGATAAATAGATACTTAAATACATAGAAAACATCCAAGACTCAGGAACAAATATTCGTGCTCATCACACAATTAAATGCCCTAAACTACATACTTAGATATAATGACACAAGTGTATCAAGAGCATTCTAACTGCCAACAAACTGTTACGCAATTTGGCAGTGTAGTTAATTTTATGTAAATTGATGTGTCTTTATGAAATAAACGATTAATAATAATCTAGTATAGGACTATCTAGTCCTAATATCATAGATTTTACACATGTTTTTTGGTACCACTCCAAATCACTAGTTCTTCCTGCTCAAATTCCATTAAGCAGAAGAAAAAATACACAAAATGGCTCCATTACTATCTAAAGCTTTAATAAAATCATATCCATGAATTAGTTTATTGGATTTATCAATACTTTTGTCATAATATTTGAGTATAACATTTTACATTCGTCGACCGGTTTAGCCTAGTGGGTAGTGCACCTGCCTGTGAAGCTGACGGTCCTGGGTTCGAATCCCGGTCAGGGCAAATATTTGTGTGATGAGCATGAATATTTGTTTCTGAGTCTTGGATGTTTTCTATGTATTTAAGTATTTATATCTATTAAATATATCGTCATCTAGTACCCATAACACAAGCCTTCTTGAGCTTACTGTGGGGCTAGTTCGATTTGAGTAAGATTGTCCTCTAATATTTATTTATTTAAGTTAAAAAATATTGATGCAAGGATTTCACTCAGGAGTATTCCAAACTATTTGTATTAAGAATTCCAAGCCCAGCTTTATTAAAAAAATTAAGTGCATACTCACATAGGTAATATTATTCGAGTGCACTTTAGAGTCCGACCATGCTAACTCCGCATTGAAATAATATGGCAACATTACCTCAAACGTCACATTTTCATACAAATATGACGTATAAAACTCGATATTTGGTAATTTCAGGTGTACCTGAAAACGGGAAAAATAATATAAGAAATCTGTTGTAAGTTTTTGATACAAAATTTGTAAATATAAAAAATAAGATTTTTTCCATACTTATTTTTTAAACAATCCGCCAAAAACATCGATTACAAAACCTCAATTTTCGAGTCCATTAAAAATATGGCGCCGGATTTTTGTAATTGCCGGCTTTTTTTTTAAATCCAATGTACTTAATGCTTATTTTTTTGTATAGAACCGTTAATATTTTAAGGATGAATATTTTAAGGATTTCTTGACAAATGAGTCTCAATATTAGCAGACTTGCAGAGTAAGCGTGGTCGGACTATCTCATCAACTGCGCTCGATGTTATATACGCAACTGTATTTGGGCCAATCAACTTTTTCTTGTTGTTATTCTGTCCCGTCAGCGAGGAGGCAACAGTAACCGAGTTTCTTAGAAAAATGTTTATAATATGGACTTCAAGCATGCTCAAGAGATGGCCCACGTCCAAATGGATTTATGTTCATCGCTAAAACTAATATTTGGTAGTTTAAAACCCTATAAGATCAGTTTTAAAGAGTGACTCAGGAGACGTAACCATGGTAACGAGCAACAAAGAATCCACCCATTTGACAAATAAAGAAGCTTATTATTATTTAATTTCCCTCATTTCAGTTTACGAAACATCATTCGACATAACGAAGAAGCTACCAAAACTGATCTGTGTTATAACGGGGAAAGGACCTATGAAGCAGTACTACATAGATGTCATCGCGTCCAAGCGCTGGCAACACGTGAAAGTGGTAACCCCATGGCTAGAAGCAGGGGATTACCCGACAATGGTGGCGAGTGCAGATCTGGGTGTGTGTCTGCATACAAGCTCGTCGGGGTTGGATCTGCCAATGAAAGTGGTGGATATGTTTGGCGCTGGGTTGCCAGTATGCGCTTATAAGTTTAGCTGGTGGGTACTTGTATTCTTGTAGGGTCGCTGGGCCAGTTACGCGGCCTGCGTCAGCAGCAGGGATCGGATGGAAGTCAAATGGAAGTTATCGAAATAAAACTGCCTGCCCCTAATAAAAGTATCCTTATGTTTTCAGCATTGATGAACTAGTAGAAAATGGTGTAAATGGATACACATTCACAAACGGTGAAGAGCTCTCAAAGAGGATTATCGCCTGGTTTGAAGACTTTCCAAACAATGAACAACAAAATAAGGTAAATATGAGTACAATCTTACGCACTGTGTTTTTTAAAGAACTGCTCATAGTAAAATGTATGGCTCATTCATTTGTTTCTTGCATAGAACTTAACAAGCTGCTATAGCATATTACTTCATTGTTTAAAAAAATAGGCTAGTTCTTGCTAGACTGCCTATATTTTCAATTGTTATTGTATTAGTCTAGCTGTTACAAAAATATTAATTCATAAAATAATTCAAAACCAATGATACTACAAAATAAGTGTGACAGAGACAGAGCTATCCACTAATTTCGATTGTCATGTTTATAGCACTGATCTGATAAGATGGAGCTGGAAGATTGCCATAGAATATCTTATACAAGTCTGAGTTTGACTTGTAAAAGTAGCACTTATGAGCTCTCGGAAATAAAACTTGCTTATAAAATTTGAAAATTAAGACTATTTCTTACTGTCTTTGCTATTATTTCAGGTGGCAGCAGATATGAGAAAACAGTTGGAAAAGTTCCAGATGCTAAGATGGGAGGGCAACTGGGATTTACGAGTGAAGAAATTCTTTCAAACTTGATCTCAATATAGAAATAATTATTGTTATATGGGGCCAAATTATATTTTTATAATATTCAATAAATGTATTTTGTTATACTTTTTGTGATTTTATACATTTTTGTGCCTCAACCTGGCAAATGGGTCATACTTAGTTGAGTAAACAAAAGTCGTCCCTCCTGTGGTCAATAGTTAACAGCTTATGTGCATGTTAGCTATGTTTTTATTACAGGGATTTAAAGAAACGGAGACACTGTTTCTGCGGGCTATTGGTCCAATCCAAAATTAAGCTTTGTAGCCCTTAACTTTTGGTATGTCCACAGAAAAGACGCGAACTTAAATCCGCGTATGACCCATTTGGTTTGTCCATTGTGTTTGGGTTACCAATGTCAGCAGTTGCCCTAACTGCTGCATTTTGTATGGGTGGGACTGACTGAGACATAGCTTAGATAGCATCGCATAAGCACATGTTGATTTGAGCAGTAGTAATAACATATCCGTTAGACAAACTTATGTGATATGTATTATTGATTTAACCTGTTCTTGTGTACAATAAAATGCTTACATACTTACATACCTTACATCGGTAAATTATGTACCAAGTTACCAAAATTGATCTGACATTTGGTGTAATGAATCTATAAGACCCATGCTAAGTCCCTGATTGTATGAAAATTGAACTGTGTAAGGAAGGAGATTGGAAAAATCAAAAATGAAATGAAGTAGTTTAAAGCTTATATTAAAAAAAATACATCATCTGTATCAACTCACACTTTTACACTAATAGTCTTTCAATTTCTTGCTGTATACTCTGAATCTGAGGCTTCAGCTGCGAGCCCTCGTTAATGGTAATAGAGCACGCCACTATAGGGCGGGAGACTCCGCATGCACGGCCTAGGGCCTGCTTAGACCGTACAAACACATACGGAACATTCTTATCTTCACATAACAGTGGAATGTGTAACACAATCTCCAAGGGCTCTGCGTCAGCGGCCATGACGATGAATTCAGCGAGCCCTCGGTTCAGGGTCTTCGTGGCTTCGTTGGCGCCTTTACGGAGCTGCTTGTAGTTAGCTGCCTGTTGCACCAAGTTCAGCATCTTGCTGGTTAAAGGCGCGTCGGCTAGCGGGTACGCTTTGGGGTTAACTGCGGCTTCGGCTTCGCTCTGAAACGAAAATAGGACAAGATAAATCAAAATATCTCATTTTCGCCTTTATTAAGTACGAATGAGTGTTAAACTTGCTTGTTTATAGTTTACACCGACACGTGTGCGGGGTTTAAGATAACCTCAAAAGTTTATTTTCACAACTTTTTGTTTACGAAACCTTAGAAATGTTTACGAACATGAAAAATATTACGAAATAAAGTACATAAGCTATTCAAGTGAAGGTATGAATAATCAACACGTGGGCTTACCATGTTGTTGGTTGTTTTAATGAGTTCCTTTATTTCACTTAAACCTCTCCGCGATTTCTCGCTTCACTGAGGAAACGGTATCCAGAAAGAGTTTAAATCAGAACCAGTAAACTGTTACTATCACCACGTGGGTTAGCTTGAGAGCCGGACGGGACACGAGGAACAGGAATTGTAATCAAAGCACACCATAAAAAGCACAAGCACAACGCTAATGTGATGTCAATGTGACATTGACATACCGCCAATATTGCTTTTAATTCGGTGTTAAGCTATTTGAGGTTTACTTTTAACAGTACATATTAGAAAGCGAATACTTTAAAATTATTTTTTTGTATTTATATTAGTAATATTTAAAAAGGTATTTAAAGCAGATTGAGACATTCATGTAAAACTCACAATAACAAATGAAAATCAAACACCTTTCTGTATTTCTCCTAAAGCGCGATCCAGACGGTCGCCGGCAAGTCCCAAGGACGGAGCGGCCATTGGAGCGACCTTGGTCCGCAAAATACCGGTTTTCAAAGGAAATCTAGAACAACACACTTTGAAAATAACTGTCTACACCGTCCGTCCGGACCAAGGTTGCCCGGTTTGGGGCTTGTTTTCGACGGTCTGCACGGGCTTACTTAAAACAGAGCGTATAGAAATTATTTATTTCAGTAAACCGTAGGAAAAGGAGTTAAAATAAATAAAACAATTTTCTATCTAGACTAATGGTTTATATACCTATTAAAAATATATTGATATTACTTCATCTTCATGAAAAGAAATTAAAACCTACCGTAGCCCTACAGCTTAATAAGTGAAGCGTATCGAGCGTCGGCCCGAGCCCCTGAAAAGGGTGAAGCGAATGAATTTAATCTAGTCGCTTCAAAACTTCACCACACAACATTCACTTGATTTTTTTCTCAGTCAGCATTTAGCCACACGGCGCCCACTACATCCGCTCTACCCTACGGCCGGTCCTGGGGCGCTACGTCTCTGTCGCACTTGCACGTTCGGACGTAAGTGCGACAGAGAGAGAAAACTTCGTTTGCTGTTCGCGGTAGCGCCCCTGGTCGTATTTGACTCTATGAAATCATGACCGGACTGAAATGAAATTGTTATTGCTAACTGCATTTATACATAACGCCTGCTGTCATGCAGATTGTCACTATCAATACTATCATTCATGTCTATGATGATAGAGTTGATAATACAAAGACTTATACTTAATTCCATTTCAACCCATTTCTTCAGAGTTTAGGTTTGTAGTTTAATCTTTTGAGAGCCACGCGGCGGAAGAGCCTGTACTCGGAACTTCGTATCATGCCATCCCCTTCACTCTCGTGTCATACACTATATGAGTGAAAGGGATGGCACGATACGAAGTTCGGAGTAGCCCCTTAGGACGCCGTACCGCTTACGCCACCGATGTCAGTGACCGTCCAAATTTAACTGTTCAAAAACTATGAAATACAACTAGCACCCTTTTATGATGTATGGCATTATTACTTTATTTCATGGCTCTTGCTTCCGGGGAACGAATTTCCGCTGACGTCTACAGCCGTCGCCAGCGCTCAAAGGGTTAATATACATAATTAATGAAATTAAAAATGTCATTTCATTCCAATGTTTTAGATTTAAAAAAGTTTCAGTACTTCATCCGTTACGAAGCTAGGATTCCACAGACACATACACATGTTAATCTTATAACACCCCTCTTTTTGTGTTGAGAGAAACAATATTATTGTGTAAGTAGAAAAAAATATTAGATTGAAAGGATAAGCTGTTCAAAACTGTCTGTACTTATGTCCAAAATTATTAGTCTTTTTCAGCTTAACAATTTTATTGAAATTTCACATAAAAACTATCTTTTCACCTCACTAGCTCGGAAAGCCCTTTTTTATTCTTTAAAAACAGATAGCAAAACTGCATTTTATCCACAAGAGTGCAAAGACTATTCGAAATCCGAACACGCTATTTGTAACTTTTTAAACATAATAACATGTAAAGGCCAGTCCAGACAGTCCAGCAACAATCATTTTATATTGTGCTGTTGTGTTAAAAAACTAGTACCTACGCCAAATCTCGAGATTAGGTAGTGGACAACTATATTTAGGACGCAACTGTCAATGTTATGACGAGGAAAAAAAAATTCCTCGCTCTAGTGAGGTGAAAAGATTTGTGTTATTTTACACGGCTGCAAAGTTATTTTACGTCTCGTGTGATAGACAACCATAGACTCCATTCGCTAGCTCGTGGTTCAATCCTAGAATCCATTCGCAAGCTCGTGTTTCAATTCCACACTCGCGGTTAAAATACAACTTTGCACCCTTTTATAACAAATAACTATTATACTATTTGAGCAGATAACACACAGCGCCAACGCGTTGCAAACCTTTGTACAGTACGTAAAACAGTCAATCTTTGCACACGCCGTGAGTTATGCGCCATAAGTCTTATTGCTTAAACACTAAAGGCCTCGCCACATTCAACGCAGTTCTACCGCGCAGTTCGAGCGCGGGCCGGTGTGACATAGCTCATAACGTTCCGTGCATTCAGATCAGCGCGGGGCCGCGCGCAAACCGCGCCGCTACCGCGTTGAATGTGGCGAGGCCTTAAAGCTTAAACTATCACTGCTGCTGCTGCTGTTGTTGTTTATCCCTAAGCCACTGGTTTTGATTCGGATTCTGATTTTGATTCTGGCTCGACAGGAACGCTAGATGGCCCTTTGGGCACCGGTTGGCGTAGTGCCCCTTAGTGCCACACTTGAAGCACGTGACCTCCTCGAGGGGCTTGTGCATCATCCGCTGCATCCGGGGGCTCTCAGTGTTGTTGTCGCCCTCCGCGGCTGGTTTGATGTAGCCGAGGGCCCGGTATCGCGCTTCCTCTTGCCGCTGCGCTGCTTCGCGTTGCTGTAACAATATTTCAAATTGGAAAATATTCAACCTTCCCTAACATATGGTCGAGGGAGGCGATGGCTGAGATACCTACGCGTCATACTCGTGAACGGGTGCTGTTTGTGGGGTCCGGTCTGTTCATGTTTGCAAGGACTAGTAACTTCGTACTAGTGTTCAGTGGAATTGACATGACGAGAGACTTCACTGTTCTCATTTGATTTTATTTTTTAGACTGACGCTCAGAGACTATATACATCTCTGAGGATATTTATTTATTAGATTTTATTATTTTCATGTTGACGTGTTATAGATATAGCTTATACTTTATTACCTTTTATCTTGACGCTTAGAGACCTTATACATCTCTAACAAATCTCGATTGTTATTAGTTTCTTAGTCTTATTTTTGACATGTAACACTACATTTAATTAATGATACTTTGATTATTGTATTATTTTTATTTGATGTAGATAGATTTTGACTTGTAAAAGTGCCCTTGAGGCCTATTTGCAGAATAAATGTTTTTACTAGCTCCTGCCCGCGCCTTCGTTCGCGTGGGACTCGTTTATATCGTCTCCGCCTTCTTTTCTGTGTCCTGCCACGGGACTCAAAATATCTCCATACCAAATTTCGAGGGGTGAGTGGTCAAACCCGATAAATCGAGATAATTGTTTTTTGAAATAAGAACTCAACATTCATTAGGCAGAGTTCTATTTTCAATAAACCTTTTAGACGACTTATCGGGTTTGACCACTCACCCCTCGATTTAATCTAAGTTGGCACAGTAGTTTAAGCAGTCGTCTCTCGCGAAAAAAAATAAACAATAGCATAATTTTGTTATGATCCCTTAGATCCCAAGGACCGTAGACGGGGGGGACATGAAGAGGTGACAGTAAATATTTATTATAGATATGAGTATGGATTGTTTTGATAGCGACAAATTTTATGGCGATCATTAGTCAGCGCACATTTGATGAGGCTCTATTAAAAATGGACAGCCACACCATTTAGTTTTAATCTGCCGAACCGAAGCCAAAACTCGCATCGTGACGGCGCGCTATGATAACCGCTGGTGATAAGTATGTTGTTGCACATGGAACTCTTCGGCAACAGTAAAGCAATGGAGAATGTTACAAAAAAAAATTTTGATAATCTGACTGACAACTAAATAGAATAAAATTCTAAAATAAATAAAAAAAAAACAAAAAAATCGATAAATATAAAAAAAAAAATCAATATTCAATATATCAATATTCTTCTAAATATAGTAACATTCTCCATTGCCATTAACCGTACAAAAATGACACGAATCCATGTCACTGTACTGAATGTGTTGAAGACCGCCTTTGGCTTGTATTAACAACTTTAAACTTAACAAGGAGCCCTTGAATTCGACCTCGAAGCAGTAAACACACAGAGTGCTTAACGTCTTTGGTCAAACCTGTCTTACCTCGGCAGGTATCTTGTTACACGATGAAGCCTTATGCCCGACCTCCGAGCAGTAATGACACACGGGCAGTCGTTTCGCGTCCTTAGTCTGCTCAGGCGGGGCTGGCAGCTCGAAGCGTGGATGCATGTATTTGCAGGCGGGGCCTTCGGGGCAGAGACCGGCGAGGTAGTTGGTGCAGAGCACCCGGCGCACGTGGCGGTGGCGGCAGTGAGGGCCGTGCCGGCAGAAACCGCGGTCGTACCTGCGGAAAGCATAGATTTGTGACATGAAATACAATACAAATATTCTTTATTGCTCACCGAATATAGTACACAACAGAAAGCAAGATTATCTTAATCTCCACTGAATTGCTCAAAGGTTAGCTGGAAGAAATCCCTTACAGGGATAAGCTCGCCTTTGAGGGATAAGTTCGCCTTTTAGTCAATTACAATTTACCACTTATTCTAATAGTTATCCACATTTAAGATGTGTCAAGGTTTCATCATTTAAGAACTCCTCCACTGAGTAGTAAGATTTATTAATGAGCAAAATTTTCAGTTTTGAAACAGCTTGTCATTTGTTTCCAATGTAATTTAGCCTATAAATTACTCTGGCGCTATATTTATGAACAGTTGTACAACAAGCTCGCTAGCTAACACTAGCTAGACGTTTTTCATGACAGTGAGTCAACATTTAGAAATGTTACTTTCTGTTGATGATTTCAGTTAGATTTCACTTAGGCTCTGTTTTATAAAGATCCGTTAGACCTTATGTTGGTTTGTTGTGTCAAAAAATGTACTGTAGAGGGTAGAGCGAAATCGGGTTTTGGTGCCCTTCATTGAAGCTTTTACCCAAAAGCGTTAGGGAAATATAATATTTTGTAATTAACTTTTTTTTTCTCATTTGACATTTTGGCGCACCCCTTACCATCCGGCACCTAGAGTGGCCGCTCCACTCGCTCTACCCTAGATCCGGTCCTGCAAGTACTTACCGCACATGCAGAGCTCCTCACTTACTTCACACTACTTACTCTCTCTCTTACTTTAGTTTTTGTTTTTTGCTTCACATCACATCACATACAAATTTACAATTTCTTTTAACCCTCCTCTCTCAGGAAAAAATAAACAATAGCATTCTTTGATTATGTGACCAGAGATCTCCATCACGCTTAAAACACTGACGAATTTTCATTGTTACTAAAATTATTAATCTATTTTATCAAATAATCTTATAACAATGTTTTCAATTCGCCCACTTCAACAATATTGGTTTCCAATGCAAACTTTCAACCCCTTTTAGATCTCTTTATGGGTTTAGTTTATAAACACTTATTATTACCTATGTAAAATTTATAACTAAGGGTATACACAAAATGTTTGGTGGCGATAAAAATCAGGATGGCCATAGAAACTTTAAACCCGTTTAAGCGTTTTACAAAATAAAATTAATTTTCTGGCTGTCACAGAAAGTTTTATGTTAATCTGTTCAGTAATTTGTGTGATCATGAGAAACAATACTTACATGTTTATAATATAATATTATTAAACTACATTGACTTTTTATTTATTGTTAATATTCGTCACTATACCTCCTTGTTGTCAATGAATGAGAAGTACTTAAGACTATAAAAGTCTATACATATCTTTGAAGTCAACTAGACTTAACATTACTTAAGTTGTCGTCTCCCGGCGAAAAAATAAGCAATAGCATTGTTATGATCCCTGGGCTCCCAGGGACCGGTAGACAACGGGTTTATTTAACAGATCTGTTTTCACTCTTACCAAGGGCAATCCTTGATCTTGCTCTCCGGATCTATGTGCAGAAACGGGCACTCTTTGTTGTGGCACGCATTGAACCTAGCGTAGAAGTAGCACTCCGGCATTTTAGACATATCATACTCGTGTAGGAACTCGCACTGGTCGCCCTTTTTGCACAGACCGCGCAACCAGTGCTTGCACACCACCGTGCGGTCGCCACGGACGTGCCTGTAAGGGCACTGGGGCCCATTCGTGCACCCAGTCGGTTGACTGTAAAATTCGCATACTGCGGCCGTGGATTCTAGAAAAAACACCAACAATCATGAGATAATTGATTCCTTGATAGGATAAATCATCTAAAACAAACGATAGCTAGGTAATTAAGAATATTATTAGCGTAAATTGGCACTTACTGTCCATCCCCGGAAACGGTAAAGGTAGCGCTCCATATTGTTCGTCTAATGCAAAATCTATGTCAAATTTTATGTGGTCTACGTTAGCGACTAGGACTTCCATTTAGATTGATAATTTTGTAACTATTTATAGAGAAAATTACAATAAGTTGCTTGCAATGCACATCGATGCAGCGTTGACATACTCGTTTGACAGTTACTGAATTGACCACAGATAAATTAGATATTAGATATAAAGAAAATAAAATGGCTTGGGGAAGGGATATGATTGAATAAATTCAGTCTAGCCAATATACCAGAAATACTTACAAGCTCACATATATTTTTTAAGCTTAAAAGATGAAGGTGTTTTTAGTTTTCTTGTTTAAAAACATGTGCTTCTTAAACGTCAAGTGAAAAGCTCGAATGGTTGCTGGCGCACTCTGTGCCATTCTAACTCCTAAAATGAAGTGTAAACAATTATAAAAAAAAGACTTGGCTTAAAGGACTCGCATCCAGGCCATTATTAATTTAAAAAAAAAA
The DNA here is from genome assembly GCA_963556455.1 of Epiblema foenella. Taxonomy (NCBI): domain Eukaryota; kingdom Metazoa; phylum Arthropoda; class Insecta; order Lepidoptera; family Tortricidae; genus Epiblema; species Epiblema foenella. The sequence continues at coordinate 19,688,577 of OY747109.1, read as the reverse complement.
AATCTGACAGTGTTGCCAAATACCCCGATTTTCCGCATTTTTCCGCCATTTTTTGCCATTGTCCCCGCTATCCGCGTTAAGCAAACGAACCGCTTTTGTGAAAGGTTAGCATTTGCTCAGTGAAAGAGGCAAAGCAATTCAAAGTATCGAACGATTAGAACTAGCTAGAATGACTGCAAGTAACATTTATAACTTCCGTTCCGTCATTTGACGGCGTAGACCACATTTCTTTCATTATAACATAAAAATAAAGAAAATTTTTAACAAAGAACAAATTCCACGTTTTCATTCAGAAATCCGCTTTTTTAAAGCGCACCTCCTGCTTTTTGTGTTTCGGCCTCTGGCAACACTGGATTTTGATGTCTGTGGTCAAAAGTCAAACTTACCGTGAGCGAGCGAGGTGTACGGAATATTATTTTCTTTATTTTCGGCTAAAAATAAATAAACAACGACATGTCCATGTCGGACTTAAAACATTCATTACGGAAGTACGAATTTCCACAATGTGCAAAAGAAGCTCTCTTGAGAATAGGTATAATCATACGTGTGTGTTATGATTTGTTTGTAATTTGTATTCAACTTTCTTCCCAAAATGCTTATTTACATTATTATTTGCAGAGCAATTACTGGCCGGCCGTGTGGCCCCTAGCAGTAAGCAAGTAGACATAGCCATGGAAATCATTTCCGAGTTCGTATTCTGTGAATCTACGCGACGCGGGGACCGAAGAGGATTGAACCCCCTCCAAGAACTACAACTAATTGACGTAATCTGTGAATACTTATCGAGCTGTACCAATGAGACAACAAAGAATACTATATTTCTGTCTCTGTTTGGAGGTGTAGATACTCAGAAGAGATTGAAGATATTGAGTATATTGGCTAGTATGGCTGTGTCGGCGTCTAGTACACCAGTTAGTATTTAATGCTAATATTTAGCTAAAATATCTAATAATTAAGCCGCCGTCTCCCGGCGGAAAAAAGAAACAATAGCATACTTTTTTAATGATATCAGGGACCGGTAGACGAGGGATTAATAATATTAAATCGCATATAGAATACAATACAAATACTCTTTATAATCACAATAATTAGAGGCAAACAACAGGTGGTCTTTTTGAAGAGTGATCAAGATAGCCTTTGGGTGGTGTTAGCAGAGGTCACATCTAATCATTCTTATTCATAGGTGGTGCAGAGATTATGTATTAAATATATCCTGACATTTGGAGTCTAATCAGTATAAATAATTAGCCTGATATTACATTCCTGTATGTTACAACATGTGCTAGACCCATAATGATTAACAATTTAATCAGTGGCGTAGCTAGGTGACCAAGGACCCTGGGGCAAGAAAAGACTGGGGCCCCTAATCATATTTTTTTTAATGAGTTTACATGATTATTAGTGTTGCAACCTATTTTATTTAGATTCCGAAGGTGGGAGAATTTCTCGCTAGTTCGATAATCAGGTTTCGGAGGCCCCTAGAGAATAGAACCAAATTTATTGCACATCAAAATAACAACACATTGCAATTTAAAACTTAATACCTAGAAACTAGCTTAAAAATACCTACACACATGAAGTGAACTAAGTATAAAGAGCTGCTATAGTGGCCGCAATTGGACAGCACTCAGCATAATGCTTAGAGCTAGCTAGAGAGAGCAGCATAGAGCTTGCGGGCCCTGGGGCACTGCCCTGTCTAGCCCTTGGGTAGCCACGCCACTGTGTTTAATAGGTAACTTGGTAACTATAATTTATCACTGTAGAGATTCACATTTTCTTTTTTTTCCAGGTATTACTAGCAGTGGGTGTGTGGCTCCAGCAGATGGGCTGTTCATCCCCGCCGTCCCTACAGCTAGTAGAAAACATCATCAGAGACCATTTCCACCTCAACACCTTCAACCAAACTGCATTGAAGTCCTTAGCCTCCAGTGCCCCTCAGTTTGTGGCCAATTTCATCACCGCTGTCACAGAGTTGTACATGCAAGAGGTGCAGGGCGTAAGGAAACTCCCACCTAAGAATCTACTAGAAGTGATTACATCCTGGGTGGGTACTTATTACTATTTACTGCCCGTTCCTAAGAAGCATAAAGTTGTGAAATTTATTATTTGGGCTCTGAGAGTGAGACACTCATTGCAAGCCAAATTGTGACATGATTTTGTTGTGACAATTATTGTTTAGATAAGCATTTATTTTACTTTTGTAACTTACCTAGATGTAAGTATCATTGTAATAAGCATATTTTGGAGAAAATGACTGACTGTCGAGTTTCTTTCGGCGTTTCTTCTCGGCAGTGGTCTCATGAGAAACGCTAGTAGTTTTTGACTTGTAAAAGTGCCTTTGCGGCCTACTTACAGAATAAAGTTCATATATTTCATTTTATAATTCATTTTAGGATTACACTACCAAACAGTGGCGTAGCTAGGTGAACAAGGGCCCTCGGGCAAAAAAAGACTGGGGCCCCTAAACATATTTTTAATGAGTTGCCATGATTAGTGTTGCAACCTATTTTATTTAGATTCCGAAGGTGGGAGAAAGTTTCGCTAGTTCAATAATAGGTTTGCTAATCAGGTTTCGGAGCCCCCAGAGCTTGGGGGCCTTGGGGCACTGCCCCGTCTAGCCCTTTGGTAGCTACGCCACTGCTACCAAAAATATTTTCTATACTCATTATATTTTTCTATATCATATTGTTTTTTTTTTGCTCATTTCCCTTTTTCTCATTTCACACTTTTTTGTTTATTAGCATACTGAAATTGCGACACAACATCATTGACATAAATATTAAAACATAAAAGCATTCAAGTAACTATCACTATAATGTAGATTAACTGCATAGACACAAAATATGGGTTCATGATATTTTTCCATAGGGTTAGAACAGATATTTTTTATCAATATATTGTATTCTGTATCTTAGTGGCGTAGCTACCAAAGGGCTAGGCGGGGCAGTGCCCCAGGGCCCCCAAGCTCTGGGGGCCCCAAACTCTGATTAGCAAACCTATTATTGTATTAGCGCAAAATTCTCCCACGTTCGGAATCTAAATAAAATAGGTTGCAACACTACTTTAATCATGGCAACTCATTACAAAAATACGTTTAGGGACCCCAGTCTTTTCTGCCCCAGAGCCCTTGGTCACTTAGCTACGCCACTGATCTTAGACAGACTGTTAAATCAGTTAGCACAGGTTAACACTGCTCAGATCATAGTTTGCCAAGATATAGAACTGCACATACCTTTTTCAACCACTATTGATAACTTTGACGACCGCTTTAGCCTAGTTGGTAGTGCACCTGCCTGTGAAGCTGACGGTCCTGGGTTCGAATCCCGGTCAGGGCAAATATTTGTGTGATGAGCATGAATATTTTCCTGAGTCTTGGATGTTTTCTATGTATTTAAGTATATATTTATTTATATAAGTATTATATCGTCGCCTAGTACCTTATATAGTACAAGCTTTGCTTAGTTTGGGACTAGGTTGATTTGTGTAAGATTGTCCACAAATATTTATTTATTTTTATTTTATTTATTTTCTAGGAAGTGTAATACAGCAGTAGTAGTGACTTTAGTTGCTGAGGGGCTACTCTGAACTTCGAAATCCGAACTTCGTATCGTGCCGTCCCTTTCACTCATATAGTGAATAGCACGAGAGTGAAAGGGATGGCACGATATGAAGTTCGGAGTACACAGGGCCGTGCCGCTGAAGCCACCGACGTCAGTGGGCGTCCAAATTTAACGGTTCAAAAACTATGAAATACAACTCCTAGAACCCTTTTATGATGTGACGACCGGTTTAGCCTAGTGGGTAGTGCACCTGCCTGTGAAGCTGACGGTCCTGGGTTCGAATCCCGGTCGGGGCAAATATTTGTGTGATGAGCATGAATATTTGTTTCTCAGTCTTGGATGTTTTTTTATGTATATAAGTATTTATATCTATTAAATATATCGTCGTCTAGTACCCATAACACAAGCCTTCTTGAGCTTACTGTGGGGCTAGTTCGATTTGTGTAAGATTGTCCTCTAATATTTATTATTTATTTATTATTACGATATGAAGTTCGGAGTACAGGGCCTGATGATTTCTGGTAAATTTTTTTTTTTTCAGGTGTACTCAAATCCGACCCTGTGTTTGTCGGCGCAGAACAACCCGCCGCAGCTGCCGCCCGGCTCCATCCCCATGGCGGCCGTGACCCCGCTCGCGGGGCTCGTGCACTGGTGCGCACTGGCCCCGCTCTACATAGATACGGGTATGAAATGAACTGTATAACCCCAAACCGTGATTATCGGCGCAGGGGGGCTAGCACAACTACCGCTGCGACGCGACGCGAGTAGAGAAAAATCTACCCTCCTCTTTCTAACCCGCACACTTCGAGCGAGACAGGAATCGCTGAGTCGCGCGAGATACGATTTGTCAGCAAGTTGTGCTAGCCCCACAGATTAGCCGCCGCAATAATAGATTTTCGTCTATTTTAAATACCTTGAAAAATATTTATCTTTCATTTATAAAATATATATATATATATATATTTATAAGATTTCAAGCTTACATGGTCATTTACATTAGAATTACGATTTGAAACGGGATATTTACCATGTATATTTGTATTTTTGTGTTCCCGATATTTCGGCACTGTTGCAAGCGCCATTATCAAGGATTAACTGACGTGCTGCGAGTTTATATATATTTAACCCCTCATTTACAATTAATAAGAGAACAACGGTTGGAACTCACTTGGAAAGTCACTATTTGCGACATGTTTCGGACTACAATTGGAGTCCTTCATCAGGTTGAGTGTTACCAAGGCAACCGACCGCGCAACACTCAAGTGAGTTTCAACCGTTGTTCTCTTATTAAGTGTAAATATGTCTTACGTTAGTATAAAATGTATTGCAAACCCTCATTTACAATTAATTTATTTATGTTACACGATAGTCTTTGGCTTTGGGTCACCAAAGTTACACATGTATATGTACCTAGCTAGCCAGAGACATGAGTGATCCTATAAGGGTTCTGTTTTTTCAGGCACGTATCCAGACTTTTGGTGCGGGGGGGGACAAACATTGAAACAACCATGTGAACTGTGTAAAAATCGCTGTAATCACTGTACTATAATTTTTAATAACTTAAAGAAGTACCGTCCGTAGTTTAGTTACACACTTATAAGTATTTTAGTATTTTCGGGGGGGGGGGGGGATAAATCCCAACTATCCCCCCCTCTGGATACGTGCCTGTGTTTTTTCCTTTGGAATAACGGAACCCTAAAAATCGTTATTTTGGTATAACAAAATAGACGTAATTCAATACTACTACTGTAACAAATATCCTTTATTTACAGACTCGGAAATAGTGGAGGTGTCGCCGCCGAAGAAGATAAAGGTTGAAGGAGAGAATCTGTCTCTCATCAAACCTGTACCTGCCAAAGTGCTAACGGAGTCCGAGCTTTATATAAAGCTGCATTTAGGTAAGTTGGTCGTGTCGGGGGTTTTCCCCTGGATTTTCACCAGGCTACTCTCCAACCGCGCTCTCCTATCGCTTTATTAGGCCCGGCCTATAAAGCAAGTCAGGCTTAAAAATAACCCTCGCTACGCTCAAGATTCTACAAATCTTTAGCTTCACTAAATTCAGGATTATACAGCCATAATATGCAGCACTCGCCATAAATATATAATTTTGCTCCCGTGCGACAATCTACAATACAATACAATACACTCTTTATTGCACACCTCAATTAAAGGATACAGTACAGACAAAAACACAATGAGAAGAGGCAATCAACAGGCGGTCTTATCGCTAAAGAGCGATTTCTTCCAGACAACCTTAGGGCAGCGGAAATGAAATCTAATCAGAACGATTCACAGCAGGTGGTGCAGAGTTAATACATATGAAGCCTACTAATAATTACAACAATAACATTTAATTAAGGATAATAAACATACATAAATATAGTATACAAAAATATACGTACATAAACATATACAAATATATAGTCAGCCACATAGTCTAAAGAAGCTGTCTTAAGTGTGTAATCTACCATTGATTTGTTACGTATCACTTTACCAGGTGTATTGCACAGCCTGCGCGCGCGGCGCGGCGCGGGCGCGGGCGCGGGCGCCGTCCACGCGGCCGCGCTGGCCGCGCCCGCGCCGGCGCTTCAGGCGCACGCGAAGACCCTAGTAGCCAGGGGTGTCCGGCCGCACACCGACGCTAAGCTACAAGTGAGTACCCGCTTTATTAGAGACGACCGCTTTAGCCTAGTTGGTAGTGACCCTGCCTTCGAAGCTGGAGATCCCGGGTTCGAATCCCGGTCAGGGCATGTATTTGTGTGATGAACACGAATATTTGTTCTTGAGTCTTGGATGTTTTCTATGTATTTAAGTATCTATTTATCTATATAAGTATGTATATCGTCACTTGGTACCCATAGTACAAGCTTTGCTTAGTTTGGGACTAGGTTGATTTGTGTAAGATTGTCCAAAAATATCTATTTATTTTATTTAAAATATTCATTTATTTATATTTATTTGGATTTTTTTATTAAGGGTCCTTATCAGTTCAGAAACGCTTATTTATCTACGCCATTTTCTGTTTGAATTGACACGTATCTTGATATTTTCTCAATGTTACTATCTAGAACAGGACTATTGCTACCTTATGTCATAAACTTAAAAAATGTATTTTTGGATTTTTCGTTAAGAAATATCGTTTCAAACATCACTCCAAATCGACCATTTTCAAGCTAAAATCTTGTTTTTCCTGCTTAAATTCCACTACATATAATAAAATCAAAAAATGGCTATGTTATTATCTAAAACTTTAATAAAATCATAGTATCCTTTAGTAACTTTATTGGTATTATAAATACTTTTGTCATAATTTGAAATCAAAACATAATTTTTTTTTCCGTTATGTAATAGCCACGAACCTTCTTATGTTTTATTTTGTATGAAACTATAGGTCTATTCTTCTTTTCTTTAATTTTTTTTTCATAAAGCTATTTATGACTGTTAGCTTCTGAATAAAAAAAAACTTATAAGGCCTCTTAATGACAACAGCGATTGGCCTTAGTCTCACCTGTCGGAAAAGCAATGACAATGCCTAAGATGTATTTCGCTGGTACAGTAATAGTCTATTTACACTTGCCTTTAAGAGGCTTGGGTTACAATTGATCGGAAATACAGAAGATGGGATACATCAACCGGAAGACGGCTCCTGTAATGTAGGACCTAGGAGACTTGAGTTACTAGGGGATTTCCCGAGAATGAAACCTATCTAGATCGGTTGTTCGTCCTCGAAAACCCTGCGTAGCAAATTTAATCAGCTGTAACATTATTATAAACAACACTAATGTGATAATCCACATCGAAAGGGACCTTATGGCGGCAGGCGCTTACTTTACACCTATTCACTATTGTATTGGAACAGCGGCAATAAAGGCGTAAGTGCTGGCCGCCATAAGGTCCCTTTCGATATGGATTATCACTAATTTTCAAAAAAGAATGCAATACAGGAAATAAAGCTTGAAGTGTGCAGTAGAAGAAGCTAGTAGTGGTATAGTTGACAAAATATAATTTGCAGCAATACCTGGAACAACTTGTATCGCGAATTGGTGAAAATTATATTTCTTCAACCATGAACTTAATCTTATCGCTAAAAACCACACATAACTAACATTAATAACTCTGTTTATTATATTCTATTTTTTTAGGAGTGTTTAGACCGACTAGGTCAAGCGGTGCAAGTGGCACTGGCGTCTGGCTGTGTGTATGGCAACACCAACCACCTGCTGGCAACACTGGACGAGCTCCCCGAGAACAGGCTGTTGAGGATCGTCGCGCAGGCGCGCCGGCAGACTTGCTGACAGCACGTCATTCAGATTGAATAGATCTGTAAGCTTGACTGCCTGGTACGCTGACGTCGGTGGAGCAAACGAATGAATATAATATTCTTTTCACACCTGCTACTCAGAAAAGTGTTATTGTTGCCTTCGAATGAGGGATCAAAGTTGTACTTTTCTTCCCTCATTTGAGGGCAACAATTACTTTTTTCCTCATAGAAGGTGTGAAAAGCAGTATGTGATACTGTAGTAAAATCATTTGTAATATATTTCATGTTTTTAGCAGCGGGCCTCATAGACGGTGTGAAAAGCAGTATGTGTCACACGGTAGCAAAATTATTTCCGTCTTGGGCGTAAACACTTGAATCCCTCGCTACGCTCAAGATTCTACAATAGAATCCCTCGCTACGCTCAGGATTCTATTGTAGAATCTTTCGCTTCACTCAGAATTCAATATACCGCCCTCGCCGTAAATTTATCATTTTGCTCCCTTGAGACACAATCTACTATTGGGACATCGCACGTCCGCGGCTGAATCGGCAGATTTGCCGTCAGCGTAGCAGGAACTCAAGCCTAGTACCTAACGTCCGAGAATGAGCAGTACGAAGCTATAAGATAAAGCGAGATAGGGAATCGAATGAATTTATATATGTACTAGCAGCGCCCTGCGGTGTTACCCGCGGATAAAAGGTAGCCTATGTCCTATTCTGATGTCTAAGCTACAATACTGGAAAGTATCATAGAGATCCGTTCAGTAGTTTTTGAGATTAAGCGGAACGTACATCCATCCGCACAAACTTTCACGTTTATAATATTACTAGCAGCGCCCTGCGGTGTTACCCGCGGATAAAAGGTAGCCTATGTCCTATTCTGATGTCTAAGCTACAATACTGGAAAGTCTCATAGAGATCCGTTCAGTAGTTTTTGAGATTAAGCGGAACGTACATCCATCCGCATAAACTTTCACGTTTATAATATTATTAGGATTAGGATGCAAGCACTTTATTATAGGTACAATTACAGGTTAAACCATATATATGTCATGTGTAGATTAATGTAAATAGGCGAGCTTTGCCCTTTTGACTTTTATTTTTGACGTATCTCGTTCTATCTATAGCGCCGTACCGCCCAGGTAGGAGGGCTCTACGCAACAAGTGGCAGAAGTCACTGATCAAAATGGATTATATATGTTGTATGCATGGGCACCGGGACAATAACATAAAAATATGTATATATATACTATACAGTCGTGAAGCTTAACTTGAAATGATGATGTTGTGTGATGTCTGTGTTGCTTACTTGTCTCTTACCCAGGGACCGATACCGGTATTTTTAAAAAACCCTGGATTAGCCCAATATTTTGGATTATTTTTTGCTCTTTACGTAGGGCTCAATCATGTATTTAGGTAACAACGTGGTATTATTAGATTGTCCCATTAAATACGAAATAATGAACCGGTGACTGTAATAATACCGGTATTTTTCTATGGAGAAAATACCGGTATCCGATCCCTGCTCTTACCAGACATCAAATGTTTATGATAAGGGACATCAAATAAATTACATATGTTTTGTTATGATATTTCATTGAAAGGCACTCAATTTTTCCGTCAGAAAACTTGATGTTATAAAAAACATCAAATTAATTTATGAATAATGTATTTTCAATAATGTACATAAAAGTAGTTATAAATATAGACTATTTGATGAAATAATATTTTCGTTATTGCCACTTTCATTTTAAATTTGCCACCCACTACCATTTGAGTTCTCACCTGACCCCATAACAGGCACCTATAAATACAGGCTTCGTCACTTGTTTCAACTGCCTGCCTTACAAATAGGGATATTGGTACAGACACAAGCTGAGCCACTTACCCTTTCAATTGTTTTTGTATACTTTGTTTTTTTGTACCTGTTTTGGTTGCCTGTAAATGTATACAATCTTTTTTTTTTTTTTTTTATTAAAAATGGGATCGCTCTTGGCCAGCATCTAGCCAGGGGGCAAAGATGAGGTATGATCATTGAATCAACGTCTTATTATTATTGTTTTGCCGGCTCCACGCGGTGGAACGGCACTGGCACCCCGTGCCCACCCACTCTAGTCTGTTATTTTGTATCAGCATGTAGGCAATCTGATCGGTTGACTGCGCGCCGCGGGCGGGCTCGTGTGTTCTTTGCCTATATAGATGGCATTGTCACAGATATTTCAGCTAAGGCACACTATTCTTTACATAAACATAAGACTACCTGCACTCTCTGAAAATGTCTAGGTACAAGTGATATAACAATTTACATTAAATTACTTTATTCAAAATGGCTTAAACCTACGACTCTGCTTTATCTGAGCTATTTTCTTCTTGTCTTCCTCAAACTTCTGTCTCAAAGCTACCACATGCTTCATTTTCGATTCTCTAATCTGGAAGGTATAGAAGTTTTTCAATTCTTTCCGCTTTTTATTTTTCTCTTCCTTAGCCAGTACTTTACTTTCTACTTTTTCTGAGCGAGCAAAGCTCTGAACTTTTCCCTTCTTTGTGACTGTGATCCAGCCATCATCATCCTCTTTTTCTAACTTTTTCTCTGTATTTTCTGCCAGTTTAGTTTTCTTATCATGTATTTGCATGAAACTCTCCACTTTTTCTTTCAGATCCTTGGCCAGCAGAACAGAATTATTGTATTCTTCTACCCATTTCTTCATACCACATTTGATATTGTACTCCTCAGAGTTAACTGGTGCGAGTTCTGTTAAGGCTAAAGCATTGTGTAACTGTGCTACTTTTGCAAACACTACATATCCCACTTTGAATGAAGGTTTCTGGAAAGCAGGAAGGAATTTGTCTATGGTTTTTGTTTCTGATGGGCCCGGTTTTTCTAAGAGTGACACGGATTTCACTGTACCAGCGTCTCGAAAGGCGTTTTTGATCCCGTTTTCGTCAACGTATGGAGGAATGTTCACGACGAATAATGTTCTGCCTTGTGGACGGTCCTCTGTGTGGTCTCGTACCGCATGCTCTTTGATGTAGATTGTGTGGGGAGACTCAGAATCTTCCGTAACTTTCAATTCTAAAGCTAAAAGAAAATATTGCATTATATAAAAGTTATTATAATGAAAAAAAAAAATATTTGGACGTGTGCTGTCGGAGTGAATGTTATCAACGTACCTTTAAAAACAAGTGGGCGTTTGGTAGACTTCATTGTTTTATTTTCAAGTTTCATTTAAGCGCATTCATAGATTTTATCAATTCATATTCTTTACTCAGTAATATGTGCAAAACATGCCCTGTACTGTATTTTTGAGGTTATGCCATTTGTTGTGACATTGAACACTCGTTCAAAAATTAAAATAATTCTCTATGCTTTTATTTTATAAGGTAATAAACTACATAATTACGATGACTAAATTAATGAAAAAAATACTTCAGTACAAAACTTTTCAATAAAGATTAAAGACATATTTTTATAGCGCTAATTACGTAAATTAAAGAGTACACTTATCTTTATCACAATTCGGAAATCTTACTAACGTTCCGGTTTCATCCTAAGTGACAGCTGTAACTGTGACGTTTTAGAAAGATGTAAAATTTGTCTATGGTCAAGTTTTCGTTGTGTGTTGGCTGGAGAAAACGACTGTTTTGACCGTAAATTTGCGTAATTTTTCGGCCATGTGTGGTCATATTCGTGCCTATATAGACAATAATAGTGATGTTATCAACCACTGCAAATAGTAAAGTGAAAAACTTGAAGGGGCCAGAGCCCCCCGATATTCTAGAAAGGGAAGAAACCAGCCAAGAAAACACGGATGATAAGGTCAGAGGTTATGTTGGGTCGTATGATGCATCCTCTTCTTTTGGCGGGCCGAGCCGAGACGGGAGTTATCGGCCCCGTGGTCGGGTTACGGAGTTTCGGCACTCTCGAGGCGGCGGGCGTGGTGGCCGTGGCCGAGGCGGGCCGCCGCGTAGCGAGCGAGATCCTGTTGACGGTTCTTTTAAATATCACGAACCGTTAGCTCATACCGCGGCTGACTCGTGGTCCCAGGGTAACTCAAAGAATTTCTATGAACGATCTGAACTGGCCGTCCACTTACCTGAAGACCCACGCATCTCTAAGCTGCTGCGCCGCCTGTGCGCTGAGGTGGATGTGGAAAAGTCGCTCGCAATATGTAGCAAGCTGCAGGAGGCCGTTATGCTTCCAGAGAATGCCCGATACATCAGAAGATCCTATGACATACTTGTTGAATCACTCCTTGATGTACTGTATGATGCCCCAGGGCCAGAGACAAAGGAAAGTGCTGCTGTTGTTCTTGGCAGGATTGGTTACGTCATGGGACCGGACTTTCGCAAACATCTGGAGTGGATTGAGTCCACATACACAGCCCATAACAGCTCGATCAAACACCTGCTTATACTTTCATTTTCTGAGACATTTCAATTGGACTTTCAGACACCGAACCTAACAGACTTTGCAGAGATGACTCTGGCTCGCCTTCAAGGCATTATCGAAGGCACTGACTCTGCTGAGGTGTTTATGGCAGCCATAAGTGCAATGATAGTGATGTCCAATTCGTATCCAGAGCACTTTGCTAACCATTTCGTAGATACTGTGGACATTTTAGTTGGCTGGCATGTGGATAATGCTCAACCCAGAAAGATCAAAGATTTTGCACTTCAGTCACTTTTTAAACTGAGCCGTCATTGGCAGGCAGATGTTGGATTCTCTGTGAACCTGCTAAACCAATTTGTTGAGGACATGGTGGCTTATGCCACTGACCTGGATTCAAATAAAAGTGACACAGATACTGAATCAACATCGCCAGAGGACTGCATACAAAAGATAACCTCTTTTCTGAATGTTTTTAACACTGTTGTGAAGAGCTTGGGCAGTCTACTGAATCCAGCAACATCTCAAACCGTCAGCTGGTCTTTCCTAACTGAAGCCATAACTAAGATACTCCAAGTGTTGACAAAGACTTTCAAAGATGATGCCGAACCAGACCTGATTGTAGCTGGGAATGAAAGTATTACATTACTATTGAAACATTTACAAACAAAATCTATGTCAAGCTTCCCTGCTTTATTCTCACTGATTACTATGGAAATGACAAGTTATTTGAATGATGAAGAAAATGTGTGTCTCAGTGTTATTGACCTAATATCTAAAACTGTGAAAGAGATTGCTTCTAACCTTCCCATTGAGTTCATCACTGAGACCATTGGACCTGAGTCTAATTTGCGTCAGTTACGCCATTCTGAGAGCTCCCAAATTCTAGATGGGGTAATGTCGGTTTACAGTAATCTTTTGAACTTAAAGAACATCCCACTGTTGCAAGAAACTTACAAATTTGTGCTGACAGATATACAAAACTCATACTCTGTTATTGTGCCGGACATACAAATCATACAACCTGAGTACAGTGATGAGGTGTGTAAAGAAAATGCTGAGAAGAATGTTATTTTCTACCTGCAATGCCTTTCCGAACTGGCAAATGCGAGTAACTCCATAATTGGCATGTGGGCGCTACAGCCAAGCATTCTAGAACTGCTGGCCATTAAAATGCGTCCAGAAGATGACAAATTGAGCCAAGACAAACCAGCCCTTCAATATGCTGTACTGTATTTGCTTTACTCACACTGCAAGAAGAATAATCATTTTATTGCATCAAGTGATCTAGTGAAGATGAAGAATTCACAGCAGAGGCCTAATGATATATTTGGCTTATCCAATTTGAACCTTGGAGAAGTCAAGGGAACTAGCCCTACGTCTGGACATCTAGCAGTTATTCTCAACACATTGAGTGTTATTTTAGAGAAAGATGTCTGCAAGGAAACCATGATGCTTGTTTTATATTGGATATCAGACATACTAAGTCAGCTTGACAAGTATCTGCCCATTGTCGGCATGTCTAAAGGATTTCTCATTCTAACCACAAATATGCTGTCTCTGGCTTACAGTTTTGATGATGACATAGTGCTAATTATTATGGAAAACATTCAGCTGCTTATGAAAAATAAAAATCTCAGCTTGAATTCAATGCTATTGAAAACGATGGCAATACTGTGTGTATTACACATGGACAATCAAAATGATGCAGTGTCAAATATTTGTATGGAAGTGCTTTTTGAACTTCCGTGGGACATCGTACAGCTAGAGCTTGACAAACAAGTTATAAAAGTCTTCAGATATCGAAAAATGAGTCTACACCTGCTCAACAACGAAAGTAAAGCAAACTCATTAAAAGAATACCTTTTGAAAGGGTCATTCTCAACCTTGTCAAACCACCACTTCAAGGTGATTATAGATTGTCTTCTTTTGTCCAAAACTGAAGACAAAAACTTATTGTTGAATGCATTTTTAACATCTTGGCCTTTGCATTCTCAAGATGCAGATGAGAATAATGTAGTATTTTTCCGACAATGTGCCACGAATTTTTCATCGATTTGTATCAGTTGGGCACTATCAGAACTGGCATTGACGTGTGTGACATTAAAGCTAAGAACTGTTTTGGGAAAACCTCAAGAAACTTTCATGAAGATAGAAGGAGTACTGAAAGGAATCGCGAGGGAGACTTCTTCGGTAGAAACAAAATATGTGGCTACAGATCAGCGAAATTTAATGGATGTGGTTGTTGGAGAACAAAAGAGAACTCGCTGGATCACAGAGTTCATGATGTTCCTGGAGAAATACATATACAATGCTGCTGAAGGCACAGCAACGGTGTTGCCGCCGGTAAGCAAACCTGTGAGGACGTTTTTCTATACAAATTGGACGACTTGTCGCGACTGGCAGAATAGACTGCGGCCGGCATCTTTAGCCGTCAGTCAGTATTCGGGGCATTATGGCGCCGCTATCTACCATGCGTCGCTCATTCTACAGACTGCTGCGACCTCAACAACCAATATCGATATCGAAGCTATAACCATGAACCTTGCTCGTACTCTCATAAAGATCCAAGAGCCTGAAGTATTGCACGGTCTCTACGTTTGGATAAAACAAAAGTTCGACAGAAAGCTGTACTGGCTAAAAGGCGCTGCAGAGCAGGCGAATTCCAGGCACGAGTTGGCTTTGGAATTCTATAAGAAATTAAATAATTTGAAATGCCAAGAAGACAATAAAGAATCAGGTGACACACCTCAAACTGAAACAAAAAGTGACAAGTTTATTGATGAACAAATGATGGACAGCTACAAACATATACAGAATTGGGAGGATATGCAAGAGTGGAAAGAAAAAGAGAATCACAAGAAACATAATTCGCCCTGGAACTCATTCACTGCACTGGGCGTATTTGAAGGCAGCACCGAAATTCCCGACGAACTAACCAACTGGGACGTTCTCGATGTTAATTCTACTGAGATATCTAAGAACGCTTGCTCATATCAAAGCCTGATAAACAAAATTGAATCAACATTAGTATGTACAGCATTGAACCTTTGCTATACTGATAATTTTGACCAATATGAAAGATTGTTGGTAGATTGTGACGCACTTTTGAAATCTAGCGCTCAAGAATTCGCAAGAACGAACGTTGTGCATTTTATGAAAGATATTGCGGTTCTAGAATTAGCAAACCTGGGGTTAAGAAACATTGTTAAGAATGGAAAAGTTATTTCAAATCCATTCAAACCATCAGTTATAAAAGAACACAAGTATGGCACTGACTTTGAAAACCTTAGTCGCATTTTATGGTGGAATCAGTATTTTACGAAACTGAATATGACTGAAGAAAACATCTTTTATGCAGAATGTCTCAGGTTAGACGTAATAAAGAATGCCAGAAAACACTCAAACTTATCAATGGCTAAGAAAGAACTCCTAAATCATTTTAAACAAAATTCGGCATTCCAAGTTTATCTTGGTAATGTCGGCAACTTAGATGAACTGAGCGAGGTATTAATAATGTCGACAAACACATACGATTTAGACATTTGGACATTAAACAACACGACGGCATTAATGGAACTGTGCAAACTAACGTATGCTAAAGAAGAAACAAAAATGCGTGCTATCAATCTATGCTCGAACATATCCCTGGGATTCTCGCAAAGGCTTGCGATGGGAGAACAGAATTATGAACTGCGCGATAAGGGAACCCGGATGCTCTTGACGTTATCTAAATGGATCCAAAGTCAGACTGAGAATGAAAATATCTTGGAATTAGATTCGCCTTTGATGAAACTGGTGTCTGCGCTGCCCGAAATCGGCCTTGTTGATAATAACATCTCTGAAAACGTGATCCCGTTGGCTGATTCTGCGGTCGGCAAGTTATTGCAGTTTGGCGTTAACCAATGTCCAGGACTGGCCAAAGCTTGGGCTAATTTCGCAGCTTGGTGCTTCCGATGGGGCAGAAAGATGGTCGAGTTCAGTTCAAAGACGCGTGAACAATTAACTGACAACGATAAAGTTCAAATAGAGAGTGTTATGATTGGGTGCTCTCCCCAGGACTTCGAAGCCGTTTGTGAGATACTATCAAAAACAAAAGCCACATGTGACGACGAAGACATAGATTGGAACGAGATCAACACATCGGAGATGATTGAGAGCCAACTTCGCACGGTTCCTTCCTTGAGTAAAGCTTACCCCGAGCACCTCGCCTTGTTGGTTGACATTTGGCGTCAAGCTCAGAAAAGAGTGTTCTCTTACTTCGAGCTGTCAGCAGATGCTTACTTTAAGTTCTTGCAGCTAATATGCGCCTCGGATTACATTAATCATAGCGGCGAAAACGCAGTTGTTAACGCCACCTTACGGCTGCTTCGTCTGATAGTGAAGCACGCTATGGAGCTACAAACTGTCTTAGAGTCTGGATTAGCAAACACACCAACGCAGCCCTGGAAAGTGATTATCCCTCAGCTATTTTCCAGATTAAATCACCCCGAGACATACGTGAGAAAATGTGTTTCTGATCTGCTTTGTCGGCTCGCAGAAGACACGCCCCATCTTATTACATTCCCTGCCGTCGTTGGTGCAGTAGAAAATGAAACGAAAGATTTAACTGAGCTCAGTGTAGCAAGATCTTATTTATCAAACGACGAAGAAAACAGTGAAGATAATAGTGACTTAGATGATACTGCCAGCGACAAAGTAGTAAACAACGAATTGAATTCTTGTTTCCTAGACATGGTGGAGACACTAGCAAAACAGGCTCCAAAGACCATACTTCAAGTGAAATTGTTAGTGAAGGAGTTACAGAGGATTAATCTATTGTGGGACGAATTATGGCTTGGGACACTCTTGCAACATCACTCAGAGTTCAATAAAAGATTATCACAATTAGAAACCGAAGTAGCTAGAGTTAAAGATAACGCCAATCTGAGCGCCGAAGACAAAGAAAAACTGATCAAGGAAAAACATCGAATTATATTTGAACCCGTTGTATACGTATTGGAACAATTAGAACGTATCACGTGTGCAAAACCAGAAACACCGCACGAAGCGAATTTCCAAGCGAGATTCCATAATCTCATTGCAGATGTTATCGAGAAATTGAAGAATCCAACAAATCCAGAAAAACCACAAGAGTCTTGGGCACCTCTGAAACAGCTACAGATTAAGCTGCAACAAAAGGTGAATAAGAGGACGTCTTACATTTTGAGGATGTCAGACATTAGCCCAGTGCTAGCCGATCTAAAGCACACGGTCATTACGATGCCTGGAGTCCACACCAACCAGAGGACTGTCAGGGTGACAATAAAATCTGTCGAGAACAACGTGGCTATCCTACCAACTAAAACCAGGCCTAAGAAATTGGTATTTTACGGATCAGATGGTAGAGCGTACACGTATCTATTTAAAGGCTTAGAAGATTTGCACTTAGACGAAAGAATAATGCAGCTGCTGTCTATTACAAACACAATGATGGCTAGAGACTCGGAAAACAATGATAATCAGACATATAGGGCGCGTCACTACTCCGTGATACCACTGGGCCCTCGTTCAGGGTTGATAAGCTGGGTAGATAACGTAACACCGCTTTTTGCTCTTTACAAACGCTGGCAAAACCGGGAAGCAGCCATCTTGTCCGCTAAAACCAACAAAACTGTGAACGTGTTGCGCCCTTCAGAGCTGTTCTATAACAAACTGAACCCGCTTTTAAAAGAAGCTGGTATACCAACCGAGAACAGGAAGGAGTGGCCGGTTTCCATTCTCAAACAAGTGCTCCAAGAATTATCAGCCGAAACTCCTAACGATTTGTTGTGGAGAGAGTTATGGTGCAGCAGTGTGTCGCCTGAACAGTGGTGGCAGATGATCAGGCGTTACAGCTACTCAGTGGCAGTGATGAGTACAATAGGCTATATAATCGGCCTCGGTGATAGACATTTGGACAATGTGATGGTGGACCTAACATCCGGTGAGGTGGTACATATAGACTACAACGTGTGTTTCGAGAAGGGGAAGACTCTTCGGGTGCCGGAGAAGGTGCCCTTTAGGATGACTCCGAATTTGGTGACGGCTCTTGGCGTGACTGGTGTCGAGGTGAGTTTTTTTGTTGTTTATCACCTATTATTTTTTTATAATTCCTTTAACTTCTTATTTTTAATTTTATTCGACGTCCAGTTTGTCTTTTACATACCGTCAGTTCAGTTGACAACCATAATTAACTGGTTTTGTCATTATTAATTGTACGTTTCCCGCGGACCGGCGCAGGCTACAGCGGATTTTACGACACGTAGGGAAATTTGAACCCCCTATACAATAGTTACGTCTCATATTTGAATGAAATCCGCTGCGAGGTGGAAGACCAGCAGTTCCATTCAAATATGAACCGTATCCACTGTATGGGCATGACGGTTCAAATTCCTGCATCTAGTAGAATCATTTTCGGCCCGGCATCAGTGGTGGTTGAGAATCATACTTTACAGAGTTTGTAAACGCAGTACTAATCGACATTGATATAAAAGTTTTTTTTAAATTGGTATTTGTTAGTGAATTTTGGTTGTCAATTATACGACTGCTGCAGAGGCTGATATCGCAGTTGTGACTTATTACTAAAGTAAATAGAGAGGGGTAGTTGTTTATTTTATTTTACTAGGACGTAACTGAATTACGGACTTCATTCGAGTCAGAAGCTTAAAATTACTTTTTTTATTTAGATAAGGTATTTATTTACATTCAGAGTGCCCATAAAAAACATCATGGCCCGTTTTATTTGAGGTCTTTAGTTACCACAGCCAACAATACAAATTCCACACAGAAAATGTAGAAACTCAATATAATTACTATTAATTACTGTTCATTCCTATTCCATTAATTGGGTATGATCGTGACATGCATCATCTTTGCAATAATTACTTAGAGTACATCTGAATAGAGATATACTGTTTTCGGGAAAGTTCGGTTTTTCACTTTTTTTATGAGGAATGTTTTCAAGCTGAAATTAGACTAACTCACAGGACTAGCTTCCCACGAGGCGGCTTCACCTTAGCTCTTAAAACTTTGAAGCCTTATAAATAAGTAATTGTTTATTCTTTTGAGTTACTTTTTTCGCCATTTGATTAAGAATATGATCTTTCTTCGAGAAAACTCAAACTTATTGATTTTCTTATTTGGTGTCAACATCCCTATTGCTTTGTATCTCGATTATTACCATAGTACGCGAGCCACCAAGAGCGACGGAAAAAAAGCTCTTATGCAGCTATAATTAAGAACTTACCATAAATACCCTTGGGCGGATAGTAGTTTATTTGCCTCAAAGTCTAATCAAATAGTTTGAGGCAAATAAAAAAACGGAAACTATGACAAGGACAACAAATAATATATCTCTCCCTGTCGTTCTTACACAAATTTGTATACGCCGGTCTCGCTCGGTGGTGGTATTATTATTTAATGGTTACTCAGGGAAAAAAAATATCTTGAATACCTTCACTCCTTGTGAATTTTAACGTCATTAATTTAGAGACTGTTTGGCAATTGGCAAACAGTGCTTTTAATTGTTTATCTTAGTAAAGTCGTCTACTGAAATTAGCAGGCGTGTTAAATGTATCTCAAATCTCAACCTGTACAATTTTATTATTTAGGTACTCGATTTTTCACCGCCTTTCGTTATCAAATTTCCTTATATCATTAACGAAAGCGCCATCTACTCGACAGACACTGAGACAGTACACTTCGCTGTACACTCTACGAACGAAGCTGTTGCAACGTTCAACAATCGCCAATAGATGGCGCGACTGGTCAGAATTCTCAGAACATTTAAAACTTTCTTTGTTTACACGGTGATATGATGTTTGGGGTTGTTAGGTACATGGTTTAAGGTCAATAAAGTTAGTTAGAATTAATTATATGTTTTAATATTACATCGAACAATTTAGCTATAATTTTTATAATTTAAACATCTCAATTTATTTACGTGACAGAGAACCTCAGTAAGAATTTCATTAGGGCAGGGAACTCATTAAAATCTGTTAATAAAAATTCAACAATAAAGCTTTTTAAAAACTTGAGCGTAGATTCAAACAGGTACCTAAATGCGAAGGGGGTACCTAAAGTCACTAACAACTTTAAATGCTAGAAGCGTTTCACGTTTCCCATTGAACGTCTATGAACGTTAAAGATACACTACACTACGTCGGGGCGTGGGGATGGCCGGTGGACCGGGGTGGGGTCGGGCGCGTACGACGGGTTCGCGTCGCCTCTCTCTTCCACGTAGCCTGCGTTCTCAATGATGCGGCATCTTGACGTGTCGGTCTCGCGCTCTACGTACAGCAGTCTTGCCGGCCGGCCTCCCATGCTTGACAGCGCGCTGGGAGCGCTTGAACGCGTTATAGACCCTTCCCTGAGCGCCACCGAGCCTCGCTTCCTCTCCGGCGCCGGCGAGCCTCTGTACTCTGAAGTATCCGGTCGCTTGCAGCGCAGTAGCTTCACGAAAGCCGCGCGGAACCCTGCGTTCTTCCAAGCGTATATCAGCGGGTTTATGCCCGAATTAGACATGGCCAGGGATGACGTCAGACGATACGCGATGGGGCTGTGTAGAGTGATGACCGGTAACGTCTGTGCGCACGCCACCACCACGAACGGCATCCAGCAAATTGAGAACGACCCCAACACTAGCAGCACCACCTGAAATTTGAATTTAACGATTTATTTCCGAACGATAAATCGTGTGTCAAACTGTCATCGCCTCGAAACAATGCTTTTAAAATGAACGGAATATCGCGTAAAAGTAATCTGTCACGACTTCATGACGCGACGTTTAAATTTGGGCTGCATTATTTAAAATCCGTACGTTACGTAATCAAACATGTATTTTATGTTGTTCTGAGGAAGGCAGTAAAGGTATAAAGACTGGTTTTATGAACGAATCGTTAAATTTAGGGACACTCAGAGATATAACTGCAGACGTGTATACATTTTATGTGCTGAGTCAGCTTTCGAAACGAGGTCAGACGCCCTGTAGATTTCGTTTATTTGTTTGGTTAGGTTAAATTGTATCGTCATGTGGACACAGACATGCTGGTTGAGTATAGTAAAAACTGGGCAATTGTGCGTCGGATCATGCACAATGAAGGGTTCCGTACTACTCAACATTTAAAATCACTATCCAATATATTGAATCTAATAAAGTCGTATCTTCATGGGGAACTCAGGGCCTTTTATTTGGGCAAGACAGTTTATCAGCGAAAATTCATAAACCATAAAACCTGTTTTGTTCAAACCAAAAATCGTTGAAGTATTTAATGAAAATGAAAATGAAAATGATTTTGACAGCTAATATCTCACCAATGGTTGACTTAAATGGAAAATAGTATTCCAGCGTTCCAAACCACACGCGTGGTCGTGTCGGAGGTTTTCCCCTGTATTTTCCCAAGGCGCAACCCTATCGCTTTATTGGGCCCGGCCTATAAAGCCACAGTCGGGTTCAAAAAAAAAAGCATCGCCAGGTTGATGGATCTTATCAAGTCCATGGTAGCGTACCTGTATGCTCTTCCAATCGTTGGCTCCTGTGGGACAGCACGTGTTGGCGCGCATACGCCGCGCGTGGCACGTCGCCTCACGCCAGATCCGCCAGTACAGTATGAACATCACCATCCAGATGAGGGAGAACATTGGCGCTAGGATGCTCGTTGTGTATTCTTTGGGCACCACCTGGAAATGAATGAATGAATGAATGAATTTATTGCATATATGGAATTCAGGTTCACAATTTGCAGATAGAGTTGCGTATGAAAGTTACACTGAACCCTACCTTTGCAGGCGTACATGCTTATTATAAAAGAAAGAAAGAAGAAAGAAAGAAAATGGTTTATTAGCGCAAATCACGTACTCACAAACGAAACTGAATATATTTAAACATAATTGCGCCAAAGGGTCTTCACTCAGCTTGGTGTCACGAAACGAGTCACATGACACGCTCCGTGACGCTGATTTTCAGTGAAGCCATTGGATGGATTAAAATGGATTGGATTATAATGATTAAACTATTCGTTACAGGAAATGTCAAATAATTAAATGAATATAAATAAAACATTATATATAAAGAAAGGAGTGTATACATTTTTAAATGGTCGACAACGCGCATGTGACACCCCAGGAGTTGCAAGCGTCCATAGGCTACGGTGACCGCTTACCATCAGGCGGGATGTGGTATAAAAAAAAATCCACTTGGAAATTGTGGCAACGGGACTTTAGATGTTGGGTTTTTTTAAACCTGTCGGATATGTTTAGACCAAACAAACTCCTTGGGCCTATTTTGGTTTTCTGTAAATTTCGGGATTAACGCTCTTATGTTCTTAGGCGTGGCCCCAGACCCTAGATCATATCAGATCATTAGATACTATAACTTGGTACAAAAAATGAAAGTGAGTGTAATATTACGCCGATAATCTTAACGTTTGGCGAAACGGAAACAAATGTAACTGTACCATACTTTTTTTGGGAAAAATAAATAAAATAATAATAGACGCCACGACAGCGTTGCGCGTCATATACCAGTGCCTTTACCATGAGTTTACATGACCGTACTCGCTAGCGACTGCGTAAAAATGTATAGGCAAAAGTACAGCGCCTCTGGCGGTTACGCAATAGAACTAAGAATCGGCATACTAAATCGTTTACGCAGCCGCTAGCGAGTACGGTCGTGCAAACTCATGGTAAAGGCACAGGATGGCTACCGCAAATCGAAAACGAAGTATTATCTCCATTTCTCTCTGAGAGGGAGTAACGTTTTCGGTTCGCAGAGTACGACAGAGTTTTTTTTCGATTTTCGTTCGAGATAGGCTCTCATGTTCTTCATGCGATGGACATGCTACATAGTGAAATCGGTCCTATGTGGCCGGTAGTTGCCCAAAAACCCTGGGACTTTCGGGAGCCGAATAAGCCGATCCCGGGACTTCGATTCAATCCTTATTGGCGCTACAATGACTTGCCTTTGCGTCGCGACCGATTAAAATTATTAGGGACCAGATATACTAAAATGCTCCGTCATTCTATTGGTTTATGCTCACCATTACAGAAAACAGAAGCGCTATATCTAATCTGCCGCATTACGTAGATTTAGGAACCAATATTATTGAAATGGTTATCGAAATGGTGTTATCTTTGGATATGAATAGAGGCTGAATTGCATTATGCTACGATGGTTGCTAGATCTTTTGTCCTTCTAAGTAAATATCCTGATTTGAGGCGTGCTGAAACTGCTGAATCTCTTGCTGTCTTTAAAAAACAGCTTAAAGATCACTATTTGTCTCTCTCATGACACACTTAAGACTTAGCTCCTTTAGACTATGTGGCTGACTATATATTTGTATATGTTTATGTACGTATATTTTTATACTATATTTATGTATGTTTATTTATCCTTAATTAATTGTTATTGTTGTAATTATTAGTAGGCTTCATATGTATTAACTCTGCACCACCTGCTATGAATCGTTCTGATTAGATTTCCGCTACCCTAAGGTTGTCTGGAAGAAATCGCTCTTTAGCGATAAGACCGCCTGTTGTTTGCTTCTTCCCATTGTGTTTTTGTACTGTATCCTTTAACTGAGGTGTGCAATAAAGAGTATTTGTATTGTATTGTATTGTAAATAATGGAAATAAAAATCCTATTGCATAATGAATAATACGAGGTGGAATATAGGTCGTGATGCTAAAAAAATTACGTGAATCTGATTCTGAACTGCTTTTATTATCGGACAAACTTTATGTGTCCGAAAAACACCTACTTCATTATATTTTATTCAGTCGATTTAGAAGAACTTTCCTATGATAAAGTTTTTTGGTCACATAATAGGCAATATATTCATCAGTATCATGGATAGATTTAGGCCGGGTTTTATAAAGATCCGTTAGACCAAATGTCAGATCAATACTCAATACTCAATACTCAATACTCAATTATTTATTGATAAAAATAGATTTTTACATGTCAATTATTACATAATATCACATTAAACAATGATTAATACAGCAAGTGCTTGCATACTGCAATAAAAATAAATAATAGTGCAATAATAATGTTAAGTTTATAATAATTATAAACTTTATAGAATAAATTTTGTCATACAATTTCAATGCTCAATTGGGGTCACGAGTCACGACACACTTCCACAAATTCGTCAATGGTGTAACATGCGAGCTCTGTGAGTAGTTTTTTTAACTTTTTTGCAAAACATACATCATTTTGCACCAATTTTAACTCGGCCGGTACTGAGTTATATAATTTTGCACCCATGACACCGAGCGATTTACGATTTTTTGCAAGTCTACAGCGTGGGACAATCAATAAGTTGCTTCGACGAGCACTGCGATCAAATTTCAGTAACTCAGTACATTTTTTGACATAACAAACCAAGATAAGGTCTAACGGATCTTTATGAAACCGAGCCTTAATATATTAGTTTTTGTGTCATAACTTGAATTCCGTCTAATTTTGTAGTTATTAAAACTATATTCAATATCTAACTAATGTTAAATTTAAAATCAGATTCAAATACTGAACTTCTCGAACAGGAAAACATTGCCAAACCAGACCAAACACAAACATGATATTAATACAAACTACGTTGAGGTTCAATGAAAGCGTAGGCTCATCGGAAAATTGGCTCTATTCTGTATTTACTGACGCATTAACATTAGATTGCAATCGTATTGCCTGAGTTAGAGCATCGTTATCAATTATCATAAAAAAATCAAAATCAAAACATTTACTCTGCAAATAGGCCTCAAGGGCACTTTTACAAGTCAAAATCTATCTAGGTACATCAAATAAAAATAATACAATAATCAAAGTACCATTAATTAAATGTAGTGTTACATGTCAAAAATAAGACTAAGAAACTAATAACAATCGAGATTTGTTAGAGATGTATAAGGTCTCTAAGCGTCAAGATAAAATGTAATAAAGTAGGTACACTAATCATAATAAAATATGTTGAGCTATATCTATAACACGTCAACATGAAAATAATAAAATCTATTAAATAAATATCCTCAGAGATGTATAAGGTCTCTGAGCGTCAGTCTAAAAATAAAATCAAATGAGAACAGAGCGAAGTCTCTCATTGTGTCAATTCCACTGAACACTAGTACGAAGTTACTAGTCCTTGCAACATGAACAGACCGGACCCCACAAACAGCACCCGTTCACGAGTATGACGCGTATCTCAGCCATCGTTATGTATAAGAGCGAAATAACAATAGCCAATACGATTCTAATCTCATGTCGGTGCCTCAGTAGTGCGTTCCGTAATAGTTTCAGCTTATTAATACAGCACGTGCGTTTGGCGATACATTATAGCTTTACTGATATGATAAAACGTGTGAGGGACAAACGTATAATCCACAATATTGGCAGTATCGCGGTATAAAATAAAAAAAACCGGCCAAGTGCGAGTTGGACTCGCGAACGACGGGTTCAGTAGCATTATTTATAAAAACTACAAAAAAATCACGTTTGTTGTAGGGGAGCCCCTTTAAATATTTATTTTATTCTTTTTTTTAGTATCTGTTGTTATAACGGCAACGGAAATACATCGTCTGTGAAAATTCCAACTGTCTAACTATCACGGTTTATGAGATACAGCCTAGTGACAAACGGACGGACGGACAGCGAATTCTTAGTAATTGGGTCCCGCTTTACCCCTTCGATACGGAACCCTAAAAAACTTACGATCTTTTGTTGGAAATAACCGGCCGCGTACGAGTATTTTTTTTTTTTTTTAATAATAGCTTTTAGGGGAAGGACCACGTGAGGAAACCGGTCGGATCCCAACCAGGTCTAGTTTTGTCTCGGGGTTGGAAGGTCACAGCAGTCGCTTTCGCAAAACGAGTGTCTGTACCAAAACTTGGTATTAGCGTGCCAAGATGGATCCTGGGCTCCTGTAGGATCATTAAGACGATTCAAGCATTGCTGTGTAGTTGTGTACATCTTTTCTGGTGACTGTATAGACCAATGCAGGTACAGTCACGAGCTTTAATTTGTGACCCATTTCACACAATTTTTGTTTGCATTTCTATAAATGAAATAATGAAATAAATGAACTTTATTCTGCAAGTAGGCCGCAAAGGCGCTTTTACAAGTCAAAAACTACTAGCGTTTCTCAAGAGACCACTGCCGAGAAGAAACGCCGAAAGAAACTCGTCAGTCAGTCATTTTCTCCAAAATATGCTTATTACAATGATACTACTTAACCTACTTAAGTAAATGTAAATGGTACACAACAAAAGAGAATTGAAAGAAAAACGAGGAAAAAATAACAATAGGTATTTACAATGTGTAGTTACACAAGAAAACAAAACATGTCGAATCGTTTGATATGCTTTCCTGCAAGAAATGTGTCAACTAGATACAATGAAAATATTAGACTCTTTACGCTATTTAGGTATTTGGTTTGGGCCATGCATTTCTGTCTGTTAGATAGTCCTCAACCCTATAATAAGCCTTTGACATCAAAGTTTTTTTTAGGTAATTTTTAAGAGCTATACAATTAGACACGTATGTCGACCTTAAGGGGGTTCCAAATTAAAGCTCGTGACTGTACCATATGATCTTCCACAGATATTACACTGAAGGTTGACGTGAGAAGCTCTAGTTCCGATTTGTTTTCTGCGCAAACATTTACCAGTTCATTCGTCAAACCAAGCGTGGTCGCATAACGTTCTGCCGTCCACAACGCGTTTGCGCCATCCGTCTATCAGCGGCAAGTGATTCTCAGGCCTGATTGTCAATTCGAAAGCTCACGCTTAAAGCCTTAAAGCGCAGCATTGGTCTCCCAACGGTCCTCTTAGCGTAAGCTATAGCGCCAAGCATGATGTCGGAAGATCAGCGCTGGTAATCGCGCCAGCACTACGCTGAGACAGAACCATTTCGTGCAATACCTTGTTCTTCTGTTTTTATTTATTTTCTTGTTCTTTTTGTGTTTTGCACGAATAAATATTTGTGATTTATGATTTCTGATGATACGACGAGATATTCGAAAGGATCCCATCCTGTGTACATCCCCCAGCCATCTCAGGCGTTTGCTTGAGAAGAATATACACGCTGGCTGTGTCAAGAACCCTCTGATTTATGACTTGGTCCTTCCAAGTAATACCTAAGATGTGACCTTTAGGATACAACCAGGATAACGCTAGAAGGATGACGGATTGACTTACAGTGGCGGATTTACCACTAGGCTGAGTAGGCTGGAGCCTAGGGCGGCAGATTTTAGGGGGCGGCAAATTGCCCCGATTTTTTTTGTCGTACAAAAAAAATCTAAATGTTACTATGTCCGCTCACACAATGCAATCAACTTGTAATATCTTTCACCACTTAAATATGCTTTGTACCGTAAATTGAGATTCCTTTGCTCCCCATTGAATAACTATGCCTCAACTGTTTATTTGGTTTTTAGATTCAATATATTGGATAGTGGTTATAAATGTAGACTAGTAAGTGTTGGTACGGAACCCTTCATTGTGAAAGAAAGAGAGAAAAATGGTTTATTCTATAAAAGACACAAAACAAGACTTTATACAAATATATGTCCTACAACTATGCGCAACTGTGCGTGTGATCCGACACGCACTTGGCCGGTTTTTTTTGATTCAATGTATTAGCAAGTGGTTTTAAATGTGGACTAGTAGGTGTCGGTACGGAACCCTTCATTGTGCGTGATCCGAAACGCATTTGGCCAGTTTATTTTTTATTTTTTCAGTATCTCAATTTTATTTTTGAATTTTATTTTTCTTCTGCCCGAAACCGGGCGAAAAATGACCGCATTTTTCACATTTTATCGATTTTCGAAAAAGAGTTTTAGTCGAACAGAAAAGTACATCTTCTGAATAACCCATCAGTGATCTCCAATATTTTTTTAAATATATCGCAGTCATTTCTAGGTCTTTTTTTCGGTATCAGAAATAAGTCATTTTTGAAATGTTTTTTTTTTCTGACTGAAACCGGGCGACAGATGACCGCATTGCTCACTTATTACTGATTTTTTTAAAATGTTTTCCAGATTTCAAACTTTTTTTTCTGTTTAGAAGCCTTCGTCGAGACGAGTTTTTGACACCCCATTCAGCCACTTACTGCCAAAACCCACAACACCAGGGCGATGTTCCGCTTTCACAGAAAATGGGACCCGAGGGCCTACTCCGAACTTCGAAATCTGAACTTCGTATCGTGCCGTCCCTTTCACTCATATAGTGAAAGGGACGAGAATGAAAGGGACGGCACGTTACGAAGTTCGGATTTCGAAGTTCGGAGTAGGCCCTCTGATACCAAAGCGACAAAAACTAGGGTATCGAATTGTAGTAGAGGTCAATAGGGGCGGCAAAATTTGAATAGCCTAGTGGCGGCAAAAGTGTAAATCCGCCACTGTTGACTTACCATATTCATCTCGCAAGCCACACCGTCATGCCAGTCATTCCAAAACATAGGTATGCAGCTGATGCAGAGAGCCACAGACCATGTGGTACTCATGAGAAGCCTCGTCACCAGCTTCGTCATGTACCGACTGTAGTGCAGGGGATGAACTATTGCTATGTACCTGGAAGTGTATACAAAATGTTAGGACACTTAGTGCGGTTTAACGACTTACCCCCGTATTCATAAACGTCTATCAAACCTATATTAGTTAATTAGCCGCTAAAGTTCGTTTGTCCTTATCTGTCACTTTGACACACGTGCTTGTGAGACAGTGACAACAGACATTTTAGTTAGCAGAGGTTTGTTAAGTTTTATGAATAAGGGGGTTAGTTCCTGGACTACCGATCTTCACTCGGAGTGCATTTTCCCAGAGATAAGGCCAAGCTATTTCGATGTTTCGCCCCCGAAAACTCCCACAGCAAATGTTATAGAAATCGTTAGAGCCGTTTCCGAGATGCCCGATATACAAGATATTCTCGTTTAACGATATTAAATTATGTAAATAAGGTGTTACCGGTAAACTGATTGCAAGTCAATTAACGCCGACTTTTATAAAGATCCGTTATACCAAAATGTCAGATTAGGTAATTCAGTATAGTACATTATTGCCGTGGCCGGGAAGAAGGCAATTGCAAGCTGAGTATTTATTTAAAGGACGAGCTTGCGTGTCCCTTTAATTATAATACGAAGCCTGCAATTACCATTCCGGCCGCAGCTAATAAGTATAGTACTTATCTCAAAGATGGGGGAAATAAGACGTAATTTGAATTGAGATTTGATAAACATAACCTTAAAACATCAAAAACTTCATTCTTTCCCGCTGTTTATTTTTTTTAAAACAGAATCGCAAGTGTGTTTTTACATACAAAATCGCGTTTCCGACAGAAAAATACTAGTTGAATTGGCTGAACACGACTTGTGCCGTCTTTTAAATGCCTGTTTCTACTTTTTAAAAGTTTAGAAACCTGAAACTATACACTTTACCTTTCATGTAGCGAGTAACAAAACAAAAATCAAAATCAAAACATTTATTCTGCAAATAGGCCTCCAGGCCACTTCTACAAGTCAAAATCTATCAATTAAAAATAATGCAATAATCAAAATATCATTAATTAAATGTAGTGCTACAGCTGTTCAAAATAAAAAGTAATAAGGTACACTAATCATAATAAAATATTGTAAGATATATCTCTAAGCGTCAACATGAAAATAATAAAATCTAATAACGTTAGGTCTGCAGGCAATTTTTGGAGTGACAATTATCACGCGAATATGAACCTTATTTATATTATTATGTTATATTTATATTATTCAATCGGATTGATTTTACCGGTTGCCTACCGGCGAAAAAAAGAAATAATAACATATAACATTGTTTTGTTACGAGCCCGGAGATCTCCGGTTTAACGCATTTGCCGTGTGAGCATAACCTAACTTTCCAACATCTATATTGTATAACTGCGTATACTCGTGACAGTACCTATATAACTATAAATATAATAGAGATGAGTGTAAGTTCGTGGGTGGATGAAAAAGGGTGCGGTATCGCTGCAGATAAAACTGTTTAGATATAGGTGACATATTTATTGCAGCGAAATATCTCAAGCCGTTTGAAGTCTAGCTCAAAGGTATAAATGTTAAAGAGAATCCAAATGGTATGGCTTTCATGCATGCGAAATTGTAACGTGAAATGAAACTGGAATTTGATGCTACATTTTGCAAGTTTGCTTCAAATAAATAGTTTTACTGTTACTGCAAGCGACTAATACATAAGCAGAGTTCAGTGGCATGCTTCGTGTGGCTCAAGTTATAGCGTGACACGTTTGTACACCTCTTTAGCAACCGATAACATTCATTCTAAGAAATATCCGAGTAACCTCTAAATCACGCGAGAAAATAGTGAATTATTCGTACCTGTCTACAGCTATGGCTATGATGTTGTATATGGACGCGAGGCAAGCCAGGATGATGAGTATGAACCTCATCAGGCACGACCACTTGATTTTCCCGAAGTCATCGTCTAGGTAGAAGACGAGGTGGTAGGGCAGCGTTAGACCCACCATCAGGTCTGATATGGCGAGGTTGAGAACGAATTGGTTGGAGACGAGCGAGGAGAGCCGGCGGCTCAGCGTCACGGCCAGGATAGTGAGAGTGTTGCCGCTCACTATGAGCAGCATCAGCGCGCCGTCTACGATACTCCAGGGCCAGTAGTTGTACAGGTCCGGCTCCGGCGCCGCCGTCGTGTTCGCCCACTCGGTCTCATTGCCAAAGACAACGTCCATACCATCGCTGGCCGCGGCCAGCCCGCTGTAGTTCGACGTCGTGGCAGAATCTTAACACATCGCCTTAACTGTTATTATCACTAGTCACTCGCGTCGGTTTTAGTCTCTCGCCGGCGCATTGTTCCGTTTGCACACTCAGTTTCGCCGTGAACATCTGGAACAGAGCAGTTAAAGTATTAAACGAGGCGGGCGCTAGCTTGAGCGTGACGCTCCTTGTGAATGCACGGCGGCGTGTATGAACAGCGAGCGAGACTCTGTATGCGGGAGCGCGTTTCCCCGACAAATTACTTCACAGCGGGGGCTAGGGCTAGTGCGCTCCACTTCTCGCGCCTGTAAATCACATTATCAACTTTTCCGAGGGTATGCGTGTCGCGGACTCGGCCGGCGTCGACCTCGCCAATGAATTATTTATGATCCACAACATGATCCGAAATGAGCTTTGTCTGTCTGCAGCCGTATCGATTGATGTTTCTATAAATGAGTTATCCCGAGACGAAGGACATGAGATGGTCCATAAAGTTACGCTGTATTGTAACAGGTTATTAATTTCCAAGGGGATATCCTTGTAGAGAGTTTTGTTATCGTTAATTTATTGATTGCGTTTGACGTGTTTGTGGTAGCAAAGATCTACAACTCGGATTGTAAACAACTGGTCCCGAAGGAAATGAAGCCGTTCCATTTCGCGAAAGTGCGCTGTTTAGACGGTTATGTTATGTGCTAATCTAATCTTGCTCGAATATAGCCGTTAGCGGGGTTTAGCCAGACGCCAGGTAAAATGAACGTTAAAACTGATTCTCGTGTAGATATGATATCAAGTGTTATTTGGTAAGGAGCTCAGACGCGGCGCCGGCGGGCGAACGGTCGAAGATGTTTTAGGGATTATAGGTGATACTGCTAATCCATTACTCGGCAATATCCGCCTGACTAGCCTTGTTTATCTTTAATCTCCTCCGCTAATGTATTCGGGGCGCGTATTGTTAGCCGTTGAAATATTTATTTCAGCTGGAAATGACTGTGTCAATTACAAGCTCTGACCCGGCAAGTTTATCTAAATTTCAAATGCGCTAAGACGGGACGTTAATTTTAATAAGCTCATTTATGTGTCTTTTTTAGCGTTAACTTATTAAAATTCTGATGCTAATTATGATAATTAAAATGTGCTGTATAACTAAGACTAATCGTATAAAAGAGCGTCTTACGTCGTCGCCCAATTAGGAATTATTAAATTACAAGTATCGTCCATTAATAACGATTCAGCTCGAGTGGAAAAGGAATGATCATTAAAGTTAATTTATGGACGTACAAATGTAGCGTGGTCGGATGCAAATTATCGTATTCGTTGCGGAAATGTATCGATTTGGTAAAGAAGGCCGCTGCGGCTCAGGTTCGATAGCCTGTTTACGATAATTCCGAATCATCGTCGACGTGGCAACATCGCGGTAATGGACTCGGAAAAACGAGTGACAATTTTCGAGCTGACGGAAGAAAAATGGATTATAGAAGATTGATTGTCCGTAAAATACATTCAGTCTGAACGGCATCGACTATTGTTCGCGCTTATATTAATGGAATGTGTAATCGCGCATTATTAGATGCATGCTAGTTTGATGAATGAAACACCAGACATGCACATTCGTTGAATTAGTCAAGCGCAAAACCGGTTAACTCCAGATGAATAATTAAGTAGATAGTTTGTTTTTCCACTCGCGTGTATTAGCTAACTCTGGAGTACAGATTGCACTTGTATCTTATTAGATTAGTTCCACGTGTTCAATTATTTATAGGTTTACTGTGTGTTTCTTCCAAGAACGCCGTTGTGGCGTCGTGAACGTGAATATCGTTAATCTAAAACGATTTTGAATTAACCAAAATAATCCTTATCTACCTGTTACGAAGCCGAGTTAGCCACAAAGATTTATTTAGAGTAAATTGTTTATTAATTTCCCTTTGTTTTAATGGCGCTTTGATCAATTACGGTCGATTACAGAAATGAAAGGTTTATTAGAAAATGTTTCTGATAAAAGCTACGCAGCCCGCTGATATCTAGGTCAGAGTCAGGCCAAGTAAAATCACTTTCCTAATTTATAAACAATACGATGTGGCTTGTCAGTTGTCACGCGCGGTGCAGTGAAACCTTTGGGACGTATGCCGGTCACAATCCAGTGTTGCGACAACGCTAGACCATCAAATGCCCTTTGGCGCCCAACTAGGTGCATACACTGACACAATATGTTGCAACTCTAGACCTTACACCCTACTGTTTATTGTTCATAATGCCGCTGTTTGGAGTTAATCAGTAGACTATATATGACCAATGACACCGCATTAATATGCAACAGTGTCCGATCACTGTAACTAATGTTGTTTGACATTTGCGGTGATACGTGCGACCTAATCCCGTATTTTGATGCCAGCCTAGTGAACAGTTAGCTTCAAATATGACATCAACTCCGATAAGATCCGATACAAAGCCGATCCTAGTTACAAAGTTTAGGCGCTCGTTGCCCAGCTTAAGTCGTCTCATATTTATACTGCTCGTAATGAGCGGCGAGTTAATATGGGACTTAGGAAAACTTGGCAGCGTAATCCGGGGCTGGGTAATGTTGCGCTAGAAGGATGGGCAGGTGACATCGATGTAATTTGTCAAGCTGATGAGTACACGTAAGGGGTCACGCGTCCACGTGCGATGACGTACTTTATCCCCAATATGCGTGAAGTCACCTTCATATGAATCAACTGATAGTTGTCCACATTGGACGTTTAGACTTTTAGAGACGTAGGATATTCCAATGTATTTTTTTTGTTAAATTGTTCACAAACTTAAGGATGAGTAGATTTGCCCAGTCTACTCACCAAGTCACCACAAAAGAAA
Source organism: Epiblema foenella (assembly GCA_963556455.1). NCBI lineage: Eukaryota > Metazoa > Arthropoda > Insecta > Lepidoptera > Tortricidae > Epiblema > Epiblema foenella. Next base: position 19,654,756 of record OY747109.1, on the reverse strand, counting down.
AACGAGTTGAAATGGAATAACCTGGTGTCAGTCCCGTACCGAGTATTGTTTTGATAATGCTTTTTTAAACATTATTGTTCAAATTGGACTTACAATGTAACTGTCACGGATCGATGGTCTCCAAGGACACTTATATTGGCCGCTACTATTATGGAACATTCGTTCGTAGGTAATGATATTTAGTCGGACACTGGTGATAACACCCTTCTGGACAATAATGGTACCTGTATAGTAATTTCATAGGCTGCTCTGGAAACGTTGAGGTTATAAATAAACGTTTCATGTGCAACATTTATATGAACAAAACCACGAAAGTATCGTAAGATAGGAGATAGTAGAGAGAATAAACCGTATTTAATATTTATCATAACGACCACATTAACCGTTATTTTATTGAATTAACAAGCAATTGCAAAAAAATAATGAGAACAACTTACTCGGTTAGTTCAAATATGAGATTTCGCAATCAGATTCGCGTGATGATATCATTGAGGACTTCTTGAAAACCAAGGTTTACTCAAATTACGCAAAAACTGCATTTGCAATTGTACAATAAGGTTAATAGTCACACCGCAAAGTCAAGTTGTATCGCGTCACGCTTCGCTAGGCCACTAAAGTCGAGATGAGCATCGATTAGTCGCGACGATATTGAAATTGAAGTCCATTAAGACTGCTATCTCAGATATTAATTTGCCATTCATTTCCTCACTTATAAATGGAGCGAAGCTTAAGAGGACGAATTGAAAATGGCCGCAGGGATTTAAATTTTTCTCAACAATCAAGGAACATGAAAGCGGAATTAACTCACATGATCTATCATATCTTTAGCTTTAACTTGCCCATTGCTTTACATGATTGGATCCAAAACTTCTGTAACAGACTTTTCATCATCAAAAACACCTTGTTTAAACAGAGATTCGCCAGACAAATTGCACTTGTTAAAGCCTCTTAGTTTTCTATGTATGTAGAATGTAGATTCATCTTGAGCAAGCAAAATCAAAATCAGACGCGTAAGAATGCACTATTCGAGTTTCATGGTTTATCAATTCCTTAAATACTACAGATTCTGCATTCCTTTCGCGTATGTAGTCGCTCTGTAGTTTTTCATTGAGGAAAATGTCATAGCATCACATAAACTACACGACATAGATCTCTGATGTTATCATAATTTATCCGCAAAATCTTTTGACATTGTTATCGCAACAAACATTACAAAAGAAATATTATTGATAGTTATTTTTAGTGGATAACCTCTCTTGAACTGTTATGGTACTTTTTTTTTAAATCTGATTGTGGCTTTATAGGCTGGGCCCAATACTCGTAAAGCGATAGGAGTGCGGTTGGAGAGTAGCCTGGGGAGAATTCAGGGGAAAACCTCCAGCACGACCACGCGTGTGGTTTGGAACACTGGAATACTCTGAGTTTGCGCTCCAGTGAGATTGGTTGAGCGGTTTCAACCGAATCTGAGGTGTGAGTGGAATCGAGCTACTGGGAGTTTTGTCGCTGGTTCACTAAACCTAGCCTAGCTGAGAAGAGTCCAGCAAGAAACTCAGCTAAGCCCGACTTGGGTCGGACTGACTCTACCTGGTGTGCTGCGGTACCAGGACGTTATATTACTATTAAGATCTTTATCGTTTTGTAATTGTATTAGTTCGATTCATTTTGGTCGAGCCGCTTTTATTTGTAAATGTTCTATAAAATGTGTTTTCGTGGAGTGTGTCAGTTTTTTCCGAGAACGTGTTAACGTGACTTATGATGCAGTTTAGGCCAATTCTGTGGAGCGGTGCTTTGTGATTCGTCGGTTAATTGATCTGATGACACTGCAAACGCAGGAGATGAAACTTAATGATTTGTTAATTTAACACTAACCCTGAGCCTGGCCTTCAGCTACACTGTTATTTGATTAATGCTGATGGTTGTACTTCATTGGCGATCGCCCGCTTAAAGTGTACACGACATTGTGGTGACCGTTTCTTTTCAATGAAGATTGTTCTTATTTTAAAGCGTGACGTTATTTTAGGACTGGGCGGGGTATCCCCGTTTCCCCGACGTGTGCAGTTACACGCGATAAGTCGATTTTCGCTAAGAACGGGGCGGCGGTCGTGACGTCACGCCATAGATCCGTATCGCCTCAACATCAATGCCTCGAAGGTCAGGGGCTCGGGGTCACTAGCCATTTATCAGCAGGCAGGGTTCCCTGTTGGAATTTTAAACAGTTTGCTTTGTGGACAGGTGTAATTTGTGATCTTGAAAACGGAGTGGTTCCCCTGATAAGACGAATGACAGCCCATTAAGAATCTGTTGGGACTCGAATGAAAACTCTCAGGATTTAGTGGAATAAAATTTATCTGTAACACGCTCAGTCACAACCGAAGGCCGTTCGAAAGGGTCCGGCGGAACATTAAAACTTCTCGTGTCCCCAAATGGACTCTGGAATTCCGCTGAGGGGCTACTCCGAAATTTTAAAATCGTACTTCGTATCGTGCCGTCCCTTTCAGTCATATAGTGTATAAACCGAGAGTGAATGGGACGGCACGATACGAAGCTCGGATTTCGAATTTCGTAGCAGCCCCTCTGATGTCATCTGTCGCAACTTTCTTTCATGTATATGCCAATATCGTATAAAGCTTTATGCCCAATATGTTGTGGAAATTGACTGCCTCCGCTTTGATACTTCTAAAATTGAGTTATCAGATCTCATGATCAAAATTTCGCGAAAATAATAACTGTATCATCAATTGTTTTGATGTATTATTCCAAATGCGGTTCTACGAAAACGTGATTGGATATTACATTCATTAAGAACCTATTAAAATGGATGTCATGTATTTCAGATCATGTTCATGATTCTGTTTGTATTTTATTTTCGTGTAATTTTAATGGTTAACCCAATTATAATGATATTGTTGATCTTTTTTTTATCGCCCATCAAAAACCGAAACCTAAGTGAACACAAAATAGCGTATTGCTTAATACGAAAACGAAAAATAAAAGAGTGGACAAGTAGACGATGTTGCCATCCACAAGGGCAGAGAACAAATACCTATAGCTTCCACGTCCATTGTACTCGAGTCATCCACAAGGAAACGCCTGTATCACGTACATTGTGTGCTTAAGGGTGCGCCTCTTGTGTACACTGCCCCTAAATAAATAACCCGAACCTTCTGTCTAATGTGAAATAGCCTTTACGACCTATATGAATGACTTCGCTCAAGTCTAAGGAAAACCTAAAAGATTCGATACTCTACTTTTAATCCAACGTTTTCGGTTTTTCTGAAGAATTTATCGCTCTGGCTTCTTGGTGTGGTGCGTGACTTCTGCCTTCATTTGTCGATGAATTTTCCATTCTCGTCTGTGGATTGATATAGCAAGGGCTAGGCTTATTATTTATTTCGTGCGCACGTTTTAGATGCGTCCGTTATTAATAATAAATCAAATTTACTAGCTGTTATGAAATCTCAATGGTTCAGCAGAGTTATAGGTCGATTTGTTTTCTTATTTATTAACTAGTGGTCTGCTAGTGGTATCTTTCTAGCGTATGTAATCATCTTATATATTCATAGTTTTGATAACAGTACGGTGAGAGATTTGCTAAATGGGTCAATCAACTTTTTCTTGTTGTTATCCTGTCCCGTCAGCGAGGAAACAACAGTAACCATGTTTCTTAGAAAAATGTTTATAATATTGACTTCAAGCATGCTCAGGAGATGACCCATGTCCAATTGGATTTATACTTATCGCTAAAACTCAAGTTTGTTGGATTTAAACCGTATAAAATCACAGTTTTAAAGAGTGATTCAGGAGACGTAACCATGGTAACAAGCAACAAAGAATAGTTGATCCACCCAAATACACATCACAAGATTTGTTTGTTGTTATCAGACCACAATTTATCGTTCGTATGTATTGTTTACGCGAAGTTAGCGACAACTTTGCGCGCACTATTGACTTTGACTTTGATTCGATTACTTCTGTTGTTGTTTAATGTTACGTGTTGTTTATAGCTTTTAGTTTTATCAGTTTTATCGCAAGCGATTGCACATCTGCACTGATGTTTGAAACTTCTAACGTTATTAACGTCTGATTGCTCACGGGTTGCAGTGAGTTGAATATCGCAACTATATTTGTCGAATTTATCTGTTACTTGTATCAGTTCATGTGTGAAACAATAAATGCTGACTCCACTCGAGACAAAGGCGATCTCGTCTGAGAAAATGTGTGCATCGAAATAAAAGTTTTCTGTTAAAGTTGGCTGTGAAGCGATGTGAGCCGTGGGGAAAACCGAGCACGATGTTTGATTGCGCGCATTCTTTCGAAAAGCGTGCTAGACAAGCGTTCGATCGCTAAACATAACATACCAGCGTTTGTGGATTATATCCTCTTCATATGAATTCCAAACAAAATCGTTTTTGTTGAAAATCAACAACTTGATTACGAACTGAGTATTGGCGTCATGTATTTCAATATATATTATTTTAAATTGGGTGTTGTTGCGTGATTTTCATTGCGTGGTGTTTGTTAATGTAACAATGAGGTTGTTTGAGGTTAATACGATTGATTGAGCGTAGCTATCCGATAATTTAGCCTTTTATATTAATTAATAGCTCACATGCTTTAACATCAAACGTTTCGGAATTTCTACCATTTAAATGCGAAATTTATCGTTCAAAACAATTGCATAAGTAGCTCACATTTTTGCAACACATTCGCACTTTCAGTTTTGTTAATAAATTACAATAATAGAACTGCGAATTGCAGCGGTTGCATCTGCACGCGTTTCACAAGTACGCTTCGTATATTTTAAGGTACAATTTCTACTATGAATAGATGCAAGCATAAAATATCGATATCGGACTACGTTGGCAGTTAACCTACATTTTCCTCATCAAGATGATGAAAGGCAACGCTGCAGCGTAAAGACACCTGAATATTGATTACTTTGTCTTCTGAGCTGTATTAGTATCGATTTGTGGTAGACGGGGATTCAGCCAATATTAAACTAAGCGCTCCTAGAGACAATCAAGCCATCTCTACTCTGAAATACCTTATATGCTACAGTCTCAATGCAACCATATAAAATGTTTCTGTGGTTCTTACCTGTGATTCTAACTGAACTGCTAATTATTTATGGAGACTAGACTGATGTCTTTCGCCACAAGTCGCAATCGTCAAGACTTTGTATTTCTATATATATCTGTATTTCCGATTAATTATAATCCAAGCTTCTTTAAGGCAAAAGTGAATAGGCTATTACTGAACCAGCGAGCTACATACCACCCATTCCATTATGTATATGTACCTAGATTAAGGTTTGCGAAATAAATTTTCTTTTCTTTCTTTCTTTCTTTCTTTCTTTCTACATCTTAGGCCTTGTCATCGCTTTCCATCAGCCGAGAGACTAAGGCCAATCGCAGTTCAGTCATTTATTGCGTCGTTTGGAATTGGAACACTATACAGACTCGGATCATGACGTGGCTGTCACGTCGATTAACAAGTAATTGTGTCTAGTCCATATCATAACCGAGTCATGACAGGATTGTATCACTGTTAAACGGAAAGTATCACAAACCGACAACCCAATAGACATTGTTTTAGTTATAAGGAATACAATACAAACGGCCTTATAAGAAAGCAACAGGCACGCCATTGAACTTATGACTCTCGATGTGCCTATGTAGAAAAAAAAACTAACTTATATGACCAATTCAAATTAGACTGGTCATTGTAAAAATCTACATTTCCTAAAGCTTTGTTTGTACAAACTTCTTCAGGTCCTGTATAAATTGGCATGATTGTGTTTTATCGCGATAAAACGCTATTGGGCCGTAACGGATTTACTGACCCCGCCAATAAATACCGATTCCCTTAGAGATGTAATGCAATTTATTACCATTGCTGCTCTTTGTGAAAGCGAATTTAAACAGTTGGTCAAATTGTTCAATTAAGTTGTAAATTTTAGTATAAAGTTAATAAAGTCAATTTATGTAGGTTAGAAATTTACGCTAAAGCAATTTTACGAATTGGTCTCGTGGGTGATATCGATTCAAGGCAATTCGTTTTAATGGGATTGATAATCCGAAATATCCTCTATCGCGCCGCGCCCGTCTTCTTGCCATCCACTAGATTAAAGCGACACCAGAATTAATAAGATCATCACGACTACTATAATCCTCGTGGAATGTTGCAACATGATTTATTTGGTCATGAGACCTGGAAGAAGTAATTTTTGTCCATTATCCAAGCACGCGATGCGAAGGATCGTAATAAATTTCCGCTTACTTAGCGTATAAACAGTAAAGTCCACAAAGACGCCTAAATCCTCGACTAAATTCACCGACAAATTATGCAAAGAAGTCTAAGTAAATTTTGAACACAGCCAATTGTAGATACTCCTAAGGGTAAACAGAAGTTAGCCCGAAGTGTAGACTGAGGAAATAGTGAAATAGGCACTAACGATATCAGTAATCACCGCGAAGTTCCCTACAGACGAAGACATCGCATGTTCAATCGGATCACTTGAATTGGAATTAACTAACCTCGAGTTGTGGCAGTTAGTCCCCGCAAGATTGTGGTCTTAGCAAGGGAGAACTAAATCAGTGCTCAGTCAGGACTTATTACATTGGAGAAAGTTTTTGATTGGTTCTGTTCCCCGGATAATACTCATCGTTATATCTCGAATTGGAGATCATCAGTTTAATTGCCCGCGCTCTCCAATTACATTCCCCATTAACATTGAACACCTTACTCGACAAAAGTATTTTGCAATAAATAATTTTTCCTTTAGGCTCCCGATTTTGTATATCGCAGGAATTTCGATTCCCTAAGCAATTCAATTTCCTTTTGTCAATACGTAAGCCTTTGGCCGACAAATACACACGAAATCTTAAGAATCATGTAGGCTAAAGGCGTATACCTACTTATATAAATATTTCACTACTAAATCGATTCGTTGGTGGGTATTACAAATCGCCTTTTAACTTTCACTGTCTTATCCTAATAGATTTTATTGGGTATAGGAGCCAATATTCGCTGTAATTGAATCCCACAAATGAAATTCTCCTCAAAAGTGGCCAGTTACATAAGTGGGGGTGGAGATTGGCGGGCAGAGGCTTACGTAAGGCCGGCTGGCGCAGGCCTCACCGCGGTCTCCCAGCTGACTCGGTGTCTACTTATTTTTAATTCACACTGCTATTTCCATACGGGAATGGCCACGTTTCTGTCATTTGACAAACGGCAAACAGAATGAGCTAACTGCCGCTCGTTAAACGAGGGTGTGGAATTAAATGTGTTTCAATTTGCGCTAACCGTGTTTGTTTTCGTGTCGTATCTTTTCCGAGTCCGAGCAAACGTCCGAGTTTAAACTAAAATCCTTTGAACGTAAGTCAATGTGATGGTGGATGGACGCTGTCGACAGCTCCGTAAATAACGGTCAGTGGGCATTGTCCGGCACAGTCCGCGTTGTGATTCCTCCGCGTCAATATTTACCTTAGCGACGACGTCGCCATTTGCACGATGCAACTAGAGTTTCACTTTCCCGCCAAAACAACTGTCATCACAACCATGCTACATCATACGGTATCACGTAATTTTTGTAAATTTAACGAGCACTAGTTTAGTAAGTTAGGAGGAAAAAAAGTGGCCGCAAGTTTTCCGGCGTTAGTTCGATGTCTGGGGCCGCGGACGAACGACCGCGTCGGGTGCCGGCACACGACTAACTGTGGATGTTCAAACCGGCGGCACGCGACGTCCAAACTCGAATTTCGAGGCCTCTAAACAGGCGTTAGTGGAGTAAGCATCAGTGGCAAAGGTCATGGTTTTTGCTAAGATAAACACATGTCATTATTCTGCTTGTGGAATACCAACGGATTATCTTGGTGCTTTGTTTTAATGTGGAATTTAACGCGCTTTAAAGTTGGTCAATGTCAGTTGCATGGGGGCTTCAGGCGAACGAATCCTTTATACTAAATAAAGTTAAAAGTAATTAGTGCAAGACCAATTCTTCCTTTGTAGTCTGGATTCTCCTCATGAAAATTTTATTTCTCCCACAGGCATAAATTGCGGCAAGCAGTGGTTTATAGAGCCTGGTTAGAGATAACTTAGTTATTTCAGTGCAGCCTCTGCGGATTAGCCGCTTGAATAATCTGAATATATGACGTCATTTTTACGAGTTACGTGTTTTGCGGGCCGGGCTCGGAACCGGTTTTTAATATTTTTGAAATATATCTTAATGTATTTCTCATATCTCCATTTTTATTGTAAGAGTTGTTGTTCTTAACCTTCATCTATGAAATAAATGATTTAAAGTACGAAATAATATCGTAAAACGCAATTAACCGATTTTAACCGGTTAATTGTATGAAGACGAAACCGGTTTCCGAGCCCTGCTTGTGAGAAACATTTTCAATCAATCATTTCATTTCGTCAGTATTGTTGTCATGATCTATATGTCTATGGACAGATAATTATTTACTTTAATTTATTATGTTTCGTTATTTTTCCTATGACGCAAATGTTCCGAAATATATTTTGGAAGACGAGCCATTTACGTCAGAGGATGACTTGGAAACAATCGGACAGGCATCGGTATCGCGGAGGAGTGAAATATGCAAATACAATCATCATATCAGGACTTATTGAATTCAATAGCTTCACTATATAGTATAAAACAAAGTCGCTTTCTCTGTCCCTATGTCATTATATCCCTATGTATGCTTAAATTTTTAAAACTACGCAACGAATTTTGATGCGGTGACTCAAGGGGAAGGTTTATATGTATAATACATGCATCAGCTTTGCACCCGTGCGAAGCTGGGGCGGGTCGCTAGTACTAAACAAAAACATAATATAGGCAGGCCTTGTGCCATCAGAACGTACCGTTTGCCAGTTAAATGTGTGGAAATAGAAGGAAGTAAAATTAATTTTATACCTGTAAAATGTCTTAAACGTGTGTATACCTATATCTGCAGCTTGGAGAAATACCTGCATAATTAGCAAAGTCCTTGAACTGCCGTCCAACAATTGTTTCCGAGTCTGTATGTCTAGATAATATTAAACTCGTTCTGTTTTACAGGGCTCTGTCTCAATAAATTTGAAATTATGCTTATTCCGGCTACAATTTTCAGTAAGTGCCCACCGTAAATTCTCTAACGGTTGTGTCATGAAACAGTCGGGTACTCAACTACGGGACGCGTTCTACGTTTTATCTCGTATCATCATGTAATTTCACTCTCCATCAGTTGCCTTTATCTTGTTTTAATTAGAAATCGAGACAAAATTCTCCTAATGACCGTCAACCGGAGTAAATATCGGGGATAACGATTCGGAAGTTCCGTCAGCCTCGGCGCGGCTTCATTAACAAAGTAAACTCCCGCCATTGTGTCTCTGGGTTTTAATTATTACACGCTTCCATTATCCAGCCAGCCGCTGAAAAATCCGGTGGGCGCTTATTTGTCTTCAATTTAAGAGCGCTTTAATAAAATGTAACAGGTCCACTAGCGCCACTCGTTAATAAGTGTAATTATTTAAATTTAATGATTTGACGACCGGTTTAGCCTAGTGGGTAGTGCACCTGCCTGTGAAGCTGACGGTCCTGGGTTCGAATCCCGGTCAGGGCAAATATATGTGTGATGAGCATGAATATTTGTTTCTGAGTCTTGGATGTTTTCTATGTATTTAAGTATTCATATTTATTAAATATATCGTCGTCTAGTACCCATAACACAAGCCTTCTTGAGCTTACTGTGGGGCTAGTTCGATTTGTGTAAGATTGTCCTCTAATATTTATTTATTTATTAAAAAAAAAGATATATAACTAAAAAAGGGGGCCGCTACGCACTGTAATTTGTATTTAAGTACTTTTTGAATCCATCAAGCTAATTTTTACGTTGCTAGATTGGTCTCTCTATGAGCTCAAAATTAAAACGGCCGTTTTAACTTTGGACGCATAGATTGACGAATCCAGCAACGCCTAGCTGAGTTTCTTGCTGGACTCTTCTCTGCTAGGCTAGATTTAGTGAACCAGCGACAAAACTCCCAGTAGCTCGATTCCACTCACACCTCAGATTCGGTTGAAACCGCTCAACCAATCTCACTGGAGCGCAAACTCTTACCCCCGTATTCATAAAACTTAACAAACCTCTGCTAACTAAAAAGTTCTTTGTCCCATTCTCACAAACGTCAATGTCAAAGTAACAGATAAGGACAAACGAACTTTAGCGGCTAGTTAACTAATATAGGTTTGACAGACGTTTATGAATAAGGGGGTTAGAGTATTCCAGTGTTCCAAACCACAGGCAGCCTGCCGTATTGATTTTTTGCCATCGTCGTCGTGTAATAAAAATAGGAAGTTTAACTTGAGCTGGCTCGTATGTGTGGTATTGTGAATAATTCCTATTCTGTACCCCGACTCTGGTGACTGTCTTAATTGAATTTTTGAAGATCTTCGTGTATTTCTTAACGTCGATTTGAGTTTATTTTGGCTTCGTCAATATTGACATTTGCTTCTTACGTTATTAAAGTTTTAATATTGACTTTGACCTGTTGCTTCGCCCTTGGCACTTAAAAACTACATTTTCTTGACAACTTAATTGATTATCTGATCATCGGATGGATCGATTGATCCACGAGGATGCGTCTCATTCTTTCTCATTGATTACCTGTAGGTACCTACTTAAATACTTTGTGTTTGTGCAATGTTCATCTCGTAGGAATGGGTGCTTCTTTGTGGACTGGAGATAAATGTATTGGTAACGCAAATTCAGCAGATTCGCACTTTTTAGTGCTCTGTCATCCAACTTGACCAGTTGAGATCGTATGACTTCTTAAAAATCAATACGAGTGACATACATAAACGAGCCCTTAATTTTATTCCAAATTCCATTTCGTTCACTCTTTTCATCGCTCTGATTCAAAACAGCTTTTTTTTAATGGCAGTTGGGAGGCGAACGGCATACGGCCCGTCCGATGCTAAGTGGTCAGTGTAGCCTATAGACGGGCTTAAGGCACTCAAAGCTCTTCATGGAAGGAGTGGATACAGGTTGGACCAAAAAACTTTGGAAATACAGCAGAAAGCAACTCAGGATGATAACTGGGGTGTTTACAGGTCACTTCGGGGTCAAAGGAACCTTGGCCAAGATGGGACTAGCAGACGACACAGAATGTAGGATGTGTGGCGAGGATGACGAGACAATGAAACACTTACTGTGTGAATGTCACGCCCTTGCCAGACAAAGAATGAATGACTTTGGCAATGGTTACTCTGAACCAAAGGAATTTAGAGTACTCCCGCTGAACTCCATCATTCGGTTTGTGGAAATGCTGGAGAGCAGCTTGGAGTAGGCATAAAGGAGGGGGCAATTGCACAAAAGATCCCACTGGGTCGAAGTGCATCCGTTAGGGCCCTCATCTAAATAAGATAAGATAAGATAAAGATAAGCCTATAGACGCGCAGAGACACGCGCGTTGCGGATCCTTTAAAAATGTATACACACTCATTTTTGAGGAGTCCCATACTTTAGTCTCCTGGATAAACCTTGGCAGAGAGTTCGTTTCTCAATCGGAGCGTTCGCGGGAGCAAGTTCCTCTCTAACTTAAAACAAACTACACCCCGGAGCAATTAAAACGGCGCAATTTTTAAGGAAACTTGATACCAAGTGCATCCATTTTATTTGCTCTTGACCATACATGGGTTCTAGGGCACAGGCTTTCTGTGACATGTTGCACGAGTTCCCTCTCTGGATACATTATATTTTATTCCTTTTAGCAATTTGCCACGCATTGTTACGAAAAAGTTGTGACGTCATTTGGCAGGGAGCCCGCCGATAGCGTTTACAAAAAAGTGAAAAAGGCTGAGCGATATTTTTACGTTGTTCCGGATTTTGTGTATTGGGATTTAATTAAAATGTGTCCGTTCAAAAATGTGGAAAATTCATTATTCACTTGATTTTGCTGTGACACAGTTTTTGAGTGTTCAATGAAGTTATATACACGATTAAATTTAGGTGTATATGGTAAAAAATGGCTTTAGTCAGTTTCGGTACGGATCATTGACAGTTGAAAAAATAAAAGTTGTCCTTCCGATGGTCAATAGCATCGGAAGGACAACTTTTGTTTTTTCAATTCACAATGACCCGGCTATGCTATTCTACTCGTTTAAATCATAAAGATCCATAAACTGTTAGTTTTATGCACCAAGTACGAAGTTTGGGTTAATGTAATCAAGTTCCGCCGGTTTCGCGATCAGTTACTTAACCTAACACATAACGAAGTTGCGTATATTATCTAGCCACGATTAGAATAGGATTGGAGATGATAGTTTTTCCGTATACTTACGCAAAGTGAATATGAAATGATAGTTATTTCGAACGTAAACTAATCCTATTTGTATGTATGTTGATTTTTAAAACGTTCTTATTATTATATCGGTCTTCCTTATACGTTTGACGACCTCTTTAGCTTAGGTGGTAGTGACTCTGCCTACGAAGCTGGAGGTCCTGGGTTTGATCCCGGTCAGGGTATTTATTTGTGTGATGAGCACGAATATTTGTTCTCGAGTTGTGGATGTTTTCTACGTATTTAAGTATCTATTTATGTGTAAAAATAGGTATGTCGTCGACGGTTACCCATAGTAGAAGTTTTGCTTAGTTTGGGACTAGGTTAGACTAAGATTTGTGTAAGATTGTCCATGAATATTATATATTATATTATAGTATTCGTCGTAAGAATTTTTAAAAAACAACAACCCGTTGACCCTAACACAAGTATAACAAATAATGTGAACCACTAAATAGAAAATTGAACATAGCTAGGCACATTATTGTAATTATAATGTAAAAATGACATGTAAATGATCTGTACATTTATGAATAAATGATCTGAATCTGAATCTGAATCTGTCGCTTGTATTTAAGATATTATTAGTATTCCAACTCAGTATGAATCTAATATTTCTTATCAAAATAGTTACGAACGAAAGTCGTTTGGACTGTATCTTATCCATTAGATGCACTCTAAAGCTGAGTACCTTCTATAGATGAACATATAGATACGAATGGGTTTTGAAATGTGTCGAGTCGGCTTTTATTGGTTAAGTTAAATGGCAACCGTTAAGATAAGTGGGTATCAATCCTGACCCGTTGTTTCCAGAGTCATTAAACTGGAGAAAATTACTTCTCGCAATTACAAATTTAATGGTAGTGTAAAATTAGCTAAAAATGGATTCGTTTAGTAAAGTTTGTAGGTAATTTTGTTCTGATGCTGTTCAGGGGTGGATCAACTATTCTTTGTTGCTCGTTGGTTACGTCTCCTGAGTAACTCTTTAAAACTATAAATAAATAAAAAAATAAATAAAATAAATCCAGCGCTGCCCCCTCCACTCTTACCCTGGACCTGCTGAATACTTGGACGTCTTGTCACCTGACATGACTGCCTGGCTTAATAACCTCAAAGCTGTACTCTGATTGCCCTCTATAATTGTGTATTGCCATACGATTAAATTAAAATGACTTTTAGCAATGAACATAAATCCATTTGGACATGGGGCGTCTCTTAGCATGCTTCAAGTCCATATTATAATCATTTTTCTAAGACCCTCGGTTACTATTGTGTCCTCGCTGACGGGACAGAATAACAACAAGAAAAAGTTGATCGACCCTCAACCTTGAAGCCAGGATACGCGTTGTAATTATAAAAACAGTAGTCAATAACAGAAATGATGATTTCGGAATATCAATTGATCAGGTTATTATTGGACATTAAATAATGACGTGTATTTTTTCCCGCGATTATTAGCTGTCTCATTTAGACCGGGTTTTACAAACATCCGTTAGACCAAATGTCATATCAAACTTCAGTAACTCAGTTCATTTTTGACATAACAAACCGACATAAGGTCGAACGGATCTTTATAAAACCGAGCCTTAAGCGTTTCTAAAAAGTCAACTACAACGTACAACGTTACTAATCTCTTAAGCGTTCTGAGGCTAGCGTTACCGCACCCAGGCGGGTCGGTCTTATCCTTGTTTGCCACAGTCATGATGTAACCCAAGTCGTTATTACAGTTAGACTAGTGGCGATGTGACGAACGGAGAATTGACATTTTCTAGGTTTTCAAACCGTTGGTCCGCCATTTTTAACTTTCCTAAAAAATTCCATACTTATTTATCGAACCTGCTCGCAGAATTTTACGAGAATCGGTTGAGAAATGGGACCTGTAGAGAATAGCCGGACATCAGCCGGAGAGATATTTGAAAGCACTTTCGCTTAAGCTGAAACGGATAGGCTACGTTCGATTCGCTCGCTTGGTCAATAAACCAAGCGCTTTGCATCATCTTTTATAATGCGCACTTCTAAGGTTTGGAATTCTCTGCCGGCGTTTGTGTTTCCGAGCTCATATAACCTAGACCTTTTTAAGGCACGAGTGAATAGGCACCTTCTGGGTGAGCTCGCTTCATCGTCGGCCTCATCTTTGCCCCCTGGCTAGATGCTGGCCAAGAGCGATCCCATTTTTAATAAAAAAAATAATAAAAAAAAAAAAACGAGTCGTCATAACGCGTTGCGAGTCCAATACAACAATATTTTCAGGGTGCTGTTCAAGCTGGCCTCGTCACTGCAGTGCGTCAGGCATGTTTGCCGAAGCGCTCATTGATGGCTTCCACGCCATCATACGCAAGATGGTCGCCTCACTGCTGAGACGAGTGAGAGGAAGTGAGAATAGTATCCTGAGGATGTTGGACGGACGATAGGGTAGCTCCATGTTGAGGCACTGGATTGGCGTTGTGACGGGGAGGATAAAATAATAATAATAATAATATCTCGACCAATACCTCAAGAGACTCTCGCTAGATGGCTGGGTCAAGTGTCAGATACAGAAGGCGGTACTCTTGGACACGGCGCGGATAGTCAGGAGGTGTAGAGCTCTGTCGCCCTAACCACCGGTAGCTTAGGCCCCGCCTCGCTGCCGGCGGCACCCTAGGTTAGGATTTTATAATATTTATATGTTTTGTAAGCGTATTTTTATATTTTACTTTTTATAAAGATATTGTAAAAACCTAACCTAAGAACGAAAATAAATAAAGAACATAATATTTATTAAGATTTGCCTATTAACAGCTCCTTATGGTTTATCATTTAATATGTACCTACTAACAGACAAATATGGATTCATTGAGTCTGAAATAATGATTTTATTTTTTATTACAATTCGACAAATTCTAATCAGGAGTGTAACAATTGCACGATAGTTGCAATGTGTGTTTATATAAATTTGTACGTGTTTTAATCAGCGACGGTATTTGCTTTGCTTCGTCAATGTTTGGATATTTAGTTAGTTTGTATTTGATAATAGTTGTTTGTTTGGCGTTACCATGTGTATGACAACAAAGAGCAAAAGTTGTTAGACGTTTAATTGTTATACATCCTTAAGCTAAAGCAGAGGCGTGGCTTCAAATGTAGTATCCTGTAGTGACTGATCTTCATTTGGCTTAGGTACTTTGTTTTCAAGAATTAGGATTGATTTCTATGGATTACAAAAAAGTTTTTTTTTAAATATCGGAAATGTGTAGAGGCTACAGCGACCGCTTACCATCAGGCGGACCGTACACTCATTAGCCATAGCCGTGTTATGAAAAAATGGCCAAGTGCGAGTCGGACTCGGACGAAGGGTTTCGTACCACTATCTATAAAAACGGCAGCAAAAAATCACGGTGTATGGGAGCCCCCTTAAATATTTATTTTATTCTGGTTTTTAGTATTTTTGTTATGTGGCTAACAGAAATAAATCATCTGTGAAAATTTCAACTGTCTAAATATCACGGTTCATGAGATACAGCCTGGTGGCAGACGGACAGCGAAGTCTTAGTAATAAGGTTCCTTTTTACCCTTTGGGTACGGAATCCTAAAAAAACACATTTTGACGGCCGGTTTAGCCTAGTGGGTAGTGCACCTGCCTGTGAAGCTGACGGTCCTGGGTTCGAATCCCGGTCAGGGCAAATATTTGTGTGATGAGCATGAATATTTGTATCTGAGTCTTGGATGTTTTCTATGTATTTAAGTATTTATATCTATTAAATATATCGTCGTCTAGTACCCATAACACAAGCCTTCTTGAGCTTACTGTGGGGCTAGTTCGATTTGTGTAAGATTGTGCTCTAATATATATATTTATATATATATTTACATGAAAATGAAATAGCCCGGCGGAAAACCAAGCTTTTGGTCGTGTCACGAGCTACCGTTAAAACCGAATTGAACTGTAGGAGCAAAGCGATTGTCTTTTTTCCCATTCCTTTTTATCGCAGCCGCCAGCTGAAGCAATATCGGCCAACGCCAAACAAGCCGCGTGGGGGAAAGTGGTCTTGACATTGGTTGGCGCGCGGCCAGATGGCGCCACTGTGCCAATCGATACCCATTTGTTAACCGACTTGGTTTGGGGAGTTGAGTTTTTATGGTTTTGTGGCCCTTGAATCAGGAAGGCTAAAGTTACACGGGCAGATTTTATATTACGCGAGTGGTGAGGAAATTTTTTGCGTAACAATTCTTTGAGCGACAGACTTAGAACGCATTAAAGATGTGCCCGAATGAAAGAGACCGCGATATACCTAATGTTGTTCTTATAGCTTTTGGCATTCAATAAATAAGGCGGGTAGACATAGACATAGACGTTATAAGATTTCAAGCTCACATAAATAAATAATAAATAAATATTAGAGGACAATCTTACACAAATCGAACTAGCCCCACAGTAAGCTCAAGAAGGCTTGTGTTATGGGTACTAGACGACGATATATTTAATAGATATAAATACTTAAATACATAGAAAACATCCAAGACTCAGAAACAAATATTCATGCTCATCACACAAATATTTGCCCTGACCGGGATTCGAACCCAGGACCGTCAGCTTCACAGGCAGGTGCACTACCCACTAGGCTAAACCGGACGTCACATGGTCATTTACATTAGAATTACGATTTGAAATGGGATATTTAACGGTGGTAGTGACGGTGACACTATGCGAAAAAAGCGAACCGGGAAGAGGGTAGATCGCTATGGTGTGTGGGTAGACCAGAACTAAAACTCGCAGCACGTCAGTTAATCCTTGATAATGGCGCTTGCAACAGTGCCGAAATATCGGGAACTCACAAATACAAATATACATGGTAAATATCCCGATTGAAATCGTAATTCTGACATAGACATTATTTATTGGTAATAACACATTAAATAAAGATGTAAAAGCAATGATTAATAACACCTTCACGACGACCGGTCTAGCGTAGTGGTTAGTGACCCTGCCTACGAAACTGACGGTCCTGGGTTCCAATCCCGGTAAGAACAAATATTTATGTGACGAGCATGAATATTTTGTTTCTGTGTATTGCATGTTTTCTACGTAGATATTTAAGTATTTCATCCTCTTAGTGTTTTCCCGGTTGGAGCCCCTTTGACCCTTAAGATTTGACACCTTTTGCTCTTGGTGATGATAGATACTAGTTTTGCGAAGACTACTGCCATCTGAACTTCCAAGAGGGAAAACGGGACCTTGTTAGGTTTAATAATAGTAATATTCTTTATTGCACCACTAATACATACATTTATAGATTCGGTAACATTAATAATGGTAACAAAAGGCGGTCTTATCGCTTTAAAGCGATCTCTTCCAGACAACCTTTGGGTAGCAGGAAATATTTTTATAAGCATTATAACAGGCAGTGCAGGAATACAGCTAGAAGATCGAAAATAACACATACATCTAAACATCATCATCATCATCATCTTGTTAGGTTTAGATAGGTTTCGTCACTTTTTTTTTCACCGAAAAATACTAACTGTCAAGCAGGGATCGTATATCGGTATTTTTCCCATAGAAAAATACCGGTATTATTACGGTTACCCGTTCATTATTTCGTTTTTAATGGGACAATCTAATAATACGACGTCGTTACCTAAATACATGATTCAGCCCTACGTAAAGAGCAAAAAATAATCCAAAATATTGGGCTAATTCAGGCTTTTAAAAATATCGGTATCGGTCCCTGCTTCAGCCTGTAGCCCACTGCTGAGCATAAATCAAAATCAAACATTTATTCTGCAAATAGGCCACAAGGGCACTTTTACATGTCAAAATATTAATTTACAATATAAGAAAGTCTGACTATAAGAATACATTTTTCATGTCAGAATATTAATTTACAGTTCCAGAAAGAATAATAATTTCGAGATTACAAATATAACAAAATTAATGTCATACCTAACAGTGAAAATAAACTTGCGAAGTTATCTATTACGAATATTACAACATCAGTAAAGTTAGAGATGTATAAGGTCTCAGTCTGATTAAACAAAGAGTATAATGAAATTCATATAATATCCCAGAGATGTAATGGTCTCTAATAGGCCTCTGACGACCGCTTTAGCCTAGTTGGTAGTGACCCTGCCTTCGAAGCTGGAGGTCCCGGGTTCGAATCCCGGTCATGGCATGTATTTGTGTGATGAACACGAATATTTGTACCCGAGTCATGGATCTTTTAACAGTTTTGTATTACAGTTTTTTTAAGGTATCGAATTCCACCTAACGAGCATCCGGCGGTTAATAAGTTAAAGTACTTGCGTACGAGTACGACACAGTCTTAAGGGTCCTTATCAGTTAAAAAACGCTCATATATTTACGCCATTTTCTGTTTGAATGACACGTATCTTGAAATTTTCTCAACGTTACTATCTAGAACAGGACTATTGCGACCTTATGTCGTAAATTTTAAATATATTTTTTCGGTTTTTTATTAACAAATATCGTTTCAAACATCACTCCAAATCGACTATTTTCAGGCTAAAAACTTGTTATTTCCGCTTAAATTCTACTATACACAATAAAATAAAAAAATAACTATTTTACTATCTAAAACTTTAATGAAATCATCGTAGCCTTTAATAACTTTATTGGTATTATCAATACTTTTGTCATAATTTGAAATCAAATCATTTTAAAACTTATAAGGCCTCTTAATGTTGCTTTTAAATTCTATATTTCTCATGCTTTGTCCGTTATGACGTGGTAAATTTATTTAGTTGAATTGAATTTCCAAATATTAAGCCATGGAGGCTTTACACTTCAACTAATGCGGTCGCCGAATTCATTTTAAACTACTTAGGCCAACAAATGTCGTCTTCACATTAGTCTGTCCGCCTACCCAGAAGCGTTGGCAGCTGTCGATAGCCGAATGCGGCCGACTAAAGTGTTCTTTACACTTTTGCGGTCGCCGCATGCTGCCGCTCCAAAGAGAGGTAGGGCACAGCAAAATGTCATCTTGCTCGAATTTGGAGCAGTCCAACGGGGGAAGTACCTCCGCTTTGCAGAAGACCACAGCCATAATAACATTATTTACTATACTAGTATGTAGTGTTGTGTTCCTGGAGGTGAGCAAGGTTGCCAGAGCTCCCGAGGATGCACTGTGTTGAGAGCGAGGGACCTAAATTTGTCCCTTCTGTTGTCAACACAGTGCATCCTCAAATTTTATATAGGGTCGGCAACGCGCACGTGACTCCTTTGGAGTTGCGGGCGTCTATAGGCTGCGGTGGCCGCTTACCATCAGGTGGACCATACACTTGTTTACCACCGGCGTTGTATTAAAAAAATGCAGCATGCGGCGAACGACCAAGTGTAATTGCCGCTTTATTACCAAGAGGTCTGTCTATCGATCGAGCAATTGTGAGGTTAAGAAGATATATCGCCACAAATCTCGCAACAAACGTCTGTGCAATGGCGAATAGCTAGCTGCCAAATACTTTGCGTGGAGAATCAAAGCCGGACGTCTGACATCCGTGTTGACAAAAGTTGGACGATGTTTGTTGAAAATGTGATGGGATGTTTGTTTAGGTCAAATCTGGTTACGCGGGTTGACCCAATTTTGTTTATAAAATTAGCTTACATTCATCATAATATGTTGTATAATTTATTTTTCTGCTTTTGTTGCCGTAAGTGATCGGTGACAGAAAGCCGGTTAAAGAACGACGAAGGAATTGATTCATCCACCGTATTGCTAAATATCTCAAATGTTTGATGCCTATAGCCGCTATAGGAATAATGTATATCTTGGAAGCAAGCATATTTGTTAAAAACAACATTTCCCTTTTCCCACAGTACAATCGTCCGTCACATCTACGTCCCAATAGTAGACTAGCCCGACCTAATTCAAAAATGCAAATGATACACTCCGGTCCATTTGCTATGTCAGTTAAAATATTTCATAAAATCCCGAAGACATTACAGGACGAAACTAACAAACACAGATTTAAAACACAATTAAAACGGCACTTGGTCAATAAAGCATACTATTCCGTCAAAGAGTTCTTAAATGAATAAGTAAGTAAGACTCAGATAAACATATATATAAATATTTTATTTTGTATAAAAAATTATGCCTAAGTTTTTAGCATGTACCAACCTAGTCTTAGTTGCGTTGCTATACCCTCACAGGGTTCATGTTAATACTATATATGTTTTTTATTACGATCACAATGTACACATGAAAAGCAATAAACCATTTGAATTTGAATTTGTAATCTAATCTATATGTATAGCGTATACGTTAAAGTCAAAGTCAAAATTAATTTATTTCTTTTAAATAGGCCCATAATTAGCACTTTCAAAATGTTTAATATACACATAAAATAGGAATACTTAACAGTAACAGAGAACAAAACCTATAACTAATGCAACAATTAATAAAGCTAAAATAGTCAATACAGGTGGTAAAATTTAATAACATTAATAGCTACTTAGATGTAGATCAATTCAGTCCCAAGCCGTTTTGTCAGATAATCTTTAATCTTATAATAAGCTTTACTTACTAGTCTGCGTTTAAGGCAGTTCTTAAATTCATTCGTTGAGAGATGAGTCACATTATCTGGGACTTTATTGTAAAATCGTATACAATTATTTTTAAACGATTTTTTTTATTTACATTAGAACTGGTACAGGTACTAAAGTTTTTTTTTAAATCTAATTTTAAGGAGCTTTGTCGTTGAACGAGAATGTCGCTCCATACGTCCACAATTAGGAATACAACTACCTAAGACACAGTTTGTAGGACTTATATAATAATTTCGCTTGAGGAGACTCAGGATCAGCCAGCGCTGCGTTGCACGATCCAGTGTGGTAGGTTGTGCTGAGAGACTCCCCCTCTTTCACATTCCATCAAAATATGGTATACGTCCTCTATCAGCCCACAGTCAGAGAAGAAAGGGTTGGTAACTTTCCCCAGGTACTAAAGTTAATTGGATCTTCAGTGACCACCTGAAGCATATGCCTATATATAATTAGTAAATATGGTTTTAAAACATTTTCTAAGCACACTACCACTGTCAGAGTACAAAAACTGACAGTTGTCAGTTAGTTGGTGTCCCGGCATATGTGCGTCAGTGTTAAAATACCATCGAGTTTAAAAGCGCTGAACTCTGCGCGCCATAATTTTAATATTGCTTGAAAAAGCGCGAGATTTCCCTGGAGGATATTGACTAAGTACGTGGCGAAGTACTAAGACCCCCTAGTGACCAAGCGTGGTATTCTGAAGACCTCCCTCCGTCCCCTGAACGGGTCACATAGTAAGCGTATGTTTATTTAAGTGGTTGAGAATAACATTGTTTTGAGATAATCGTGTTTTATTTCTCGTTTCTACAATAATAGCTATCAAATTTTCGACTTTTTTTCGAGTTCGAGTGGAGATCTTTTAAATTGTGACATAACACCTGTTGTATAACATTACCTACTTTTTGGACAAATAAACTATTGAATTGAATTGAAGTTCCATTATCCAAGGTTTTTATTTTAGGAACAATTTTATTTTGATATACATATGTATATTTCGTAATTCGGGTGTATTGAGCATGTGATTATGTATTTATAAGACAACATTGTGCCATGCAATTATAAACTATTGGTTTTTTTTAAATAGATATATTTTTGTTTCAGGTAAGTGTCATCGCTGTCGAGAGCAGTTTCTTCTGTTCGCTGTTTTTTTTAACAGTGAAAATTATGAATCGTCCCATCACATAAATAGGCCAAGGCCTTGCTCGTTCTTCCAAGTGTCATGGTAACAAAATAATTCGTTTTTTATTACAAATATTGTTTCGGTTGCTTCAAACCGTTAACGTCCGCTATATTTTTTTATGGACTATTTCATAGTATGAGCTGCTGCCACCACAGTCGTATGTAGTTGATGTAACCTGCTCTAATAAAAATAGTATCATGGATTTTTACAAAAATGCCAAAATATCGAAAACTAAGGCAAATTTACAAAACCTAAAATTAGACATTCTATACTAAGGAAAAGAAAGAAAAATAATTTATCGTGGCATAGATACAGTACAAATAAACATAACACCACAATACAGAACATAGCTATAGCATATTGACTAGCACTGGTCATCCTTTGGGACCACGATAGGAGGGAAGTCTTCTGAGTCTAAATTTAAATGAAGATATCTATGGTTTATGGACCACCTGTATAATAACATGGTCTGTACTGCCACTGTCAAAACGTCAGATAGCGTCAGTACTGTTGGTAGCTTAATAATTAGGTTAGGTAATGTTGGATCCCTAAAGGATTTAGGGTCCAACAAGCGTCCGCGGTTAGCGGAAGCTAATTTAAGTACAGGTTTTAACCTAAATGTCGACTTAAATATTAGGTTAATAGTGTCCAAAAAACTCACGCACAAATGTTCTTCGTGTCGGTGAGCGGCGAACCTGAAGATTTGACGGGCCCCAGAACACTCAGGCTGTGGAACAAGGTTAATCCTACCGCAAAGTCCAAAAGAACAAGGGATTTCTCTCATCCGAATGCCGTCAAAAATACACAATTTCCTAATTACACTACAAAGCCATCCGCGATCGTTGTATTAGGGCGCAAATTACAAAAGAATTTCGCGACAAAGAGGAAAACTTTTGATTTTTGCTTGTGGGAACGAATTCAATGCACCACACCAAAGAAGCCGTATCATCAAAGCAATAGACCATTTTTCTGATATTCCGATGACAGCTCAAAGGTTGCGTTCAGAAACACGCGCTAAGTTTGATGATTCAGTTGCTTATATCTAATGAAGTCGGGACGTAACAGGTTATTTAGTATATTAATGAACCAGACACGAGCCAAGTGTCGCTGTATCAGGCGTGTGGTAAATTTGCATTTATATCCCTGGAAACAGTTTTCGCAGCGTACTGTTGTTTAATAAGTATGTAGAGAGTTTAAGTTTCTAAATTAATATGCCTATTTTATCAGTCCATGAATTAACACATTGAAGGGCATAGGGTGTAAAAAGGTTTCAAAATCGGGCGACGATACATACTGTCAAACCAAAATCAATACTTGGAATAGCAGGGATGCATGCTTCGATGTTTTGATCGGACGAGCACAAGTGTCATTCGGAATACGTCATAAATGGTGTCTGGGATAAAGTAAGTTGGAGATATATGGGTGGTTAGGCGTACCTACACGGTCCTGCATGGGAAAAAAATGAGCGAGATATGGAGGTGAATGACCTTGGGTTTTCACTCGTACAGCCTTCAAGACTGCCTTGCAGGGCCGTGTGGGTACGGCTAATGTCAAGTAAATTACTTGAATTTATTCTCTTGATTTCACTTGAAACAGTCGGCTGTACAGCAATCTCCTAAAAGCACTTTTCCCGAAATTATTTCCAGTAAAGTAAGTTGGGAGAAGAGTTTCTCTTCCATTCGCACTATTAAAGCGGAATGTCCCTGTTCATCTTTATACGCCATTATCAAAGTAAGGTATAGACAACAAACTTCCGTAGTGTCCCTTCCTCTCAAACCAACGTTTAGCCAAAAATATCCTTAACAACATGTAATAAGGTTATATTTTGTGCTTCGTCCACCGACCCCCTGTTCATATGGTATTGGCATGGTGCCAACGATCGACAATGTCAATGGCATGTGGTAGACAAACTTCGGTGTCGACTGACCTTGAGTGTCGATTTCTGTGGGCGTTCTTTGATCAGTGTGAATGACATTATTGCTTTCTTAGATTTATTGTATGCTTTGATAAGAGTTTATAGACAGTTTTACTAGTGGTGATAGTGCGTGCGTTTCGTTTTTAGATCTGTAACAAATGGTATTGACAATGCAATACTAGGTTGATATATTGTTCTTATAGCACAAAAAGGTTGTCATAATATTTAAAAAAAAGATAACGTGTTTAAGGCAAGGCCCATTCAGAGATCTGACGAAAATACTGAAGTTTGAGCTTGTGAAGAAATAATGTAGAATTACACTACACTAAAATTACTGTGGACTGAAAAAAAAACAAAGATAAAATAACCGAACAAAATATTGAAAAATGCCTTGGTAACTCTGACAAAAAATCCTAAATACCATCGTAAAAATAAACTATCATGCTGCAGATTTCGTAATTATCAACGACAGTGATATTTTTTTTTTACAAAATGGATAGCTTTTTTATTGTTCTAATGAAATAACCGGACAGATTTTTCATAAGTGATCCAGTGTTCCAAAAATCAATTAATATGTACTAAATAAATGATATTGCAATGCAATATATTTGAAACTGACAGTAGTTTTCTGTTTATTAGATGAAAGTGCTCAATTTTCAAAACACGCTTTAACGCCTTGAAAGAAGTTAAATATTTGCTACGATATATGCAATATTTTCAGAAAAAATTAGTCATAAAATTAAGTCAACAAGGAAATAAATGTGCTAGGAAGCGTTGAGGTGACAAACATTTTGACACATACACCTTTCACGTTTCGGATTACGTTTAGAGTGCGCTTTCAACAGGTCTCTTTAAAAATGTGTAGTGTTGTGACCGCGAATTGGTTTATGATTTTGTTGGTGTTGGTTCAATGCGACATGTTTTAGGGACAACCGGTCGCTGTATGTTTGAGAAATGGTGATGTTCCCGGCGCCCTGATAGAATATGCTGTTAGATGAACAAGTCATATGCCTAGTTTCGAAATAGGGTAAGATAGTAGGATTGACAATGTCATCATCATTAATTTCAACTTTCATGTTTCGCGATAACGTCCGACTGGGCTTTTCTCATCCAGCCACTGCAAGCAAGCCTCTTAAGGTCGTCAGGCCAGCGAGTTGCCGAGTGCTCTTACGCTATGCTTGCCCAAATGGGGTCTCTACTCCAACTCAGTCGCACACCAATCTGACAACTTGACGAGCCATCAGAAACAATCCGGAGTTGCCTTGGAGACTACACTCGGGCATCTCTCGGTAAAGTGTACAACACACTTATGCCATTTTGATGAGCGGCCCTAGAGTAAAGCGGATGGAGTCTAAATGCCGAATGAAAAAAGACAAACAGGGAACTATTAAATTCTGGAGGCTTTCGAATGGCGCGGGATGGATTGCTCCAACTTAATCAGTGGCTATGGATTGCGCTGGGTATTTGTCACTTGTTTAAAAGTTGCTATGTATCTTTATGCCTCTTCATGATTTTATTGTAAATCTGTTTCAAAAGAGCCTTGAAAGAGATAAATATTTCAGTTTAAATTTGGAAGACGAAAATACTCGTAATAGAGATGAGCCCTCTTTTTCCTCAGCAATGAACATTGTTATTTTGGTAGATTTATAGTATAAATAGAATTCGGAGCTTTATTCGTGTGAATTGGCGAAGTTTGGCGCTGAAGCGGCATTGGAGCCGGCAATGACCCACATCGTGGGCTATATATCGTTAATGCCAAGGCTGCTTTCTCAAACGTTCCTACTATTGTTCCGGGAAGGTTTTAGGACGCCTTGACGGTTCATCTCAGTAATACTTCGTCTCTTACTCAAATAAATGATTGATATGAAATGAAAAGAAATTTGTTTGTAAAAGAATTGGTACGCAAAGGTGTTCATAATTATGTCAATACACGTACAGCATGTCTCGCCAGCAACATAGCATTCAAATACATACTAGGTAACATAAAACCTTATTAAATTTTATTTCCAGATAAAATTCATGTCAGATTTCCTTTAAAAAAAAAATAAATAAAATAAATAAATATTTTTTGGATAATCTTACACAAATCAACCTAGTCCCAAACTAAGCAAAGCTTGTACTATGGGTATCAAGTGACGATATACATACTTATATAGAAAAATAGATACTTAAATATATAGAAAACATCAACATCAACAAATATATAGAAGACTCAGGAATAAATATTCGTGTTCATCACACAAATACATGCCCTGACCGGGATTCGAACCCGGGACCTCCAGCTTCGAAGGCAGAGTCACTACCAATATATTATACATTTAACAGTTTCATTTATGTCATTATTATACGTGGATTTATCTTTACATGCTATCAATACTGAATTGTCGTCTGCGAATAGAACACGTTGATGGTCAGTCATTTCAGGTAAGTCATTAATATACAATAGGAACAACCATGGGCCCAATATACTGCCTTGTGGAACACCAACTCTGTTGTACTCGAAAGACGATCTTGCTGTTACTATGTCATTTTTATTCTGATTTCTTATTTCTACATACTGAGCTCTCCCGTGAAAATAACTAGCAAGCCATTTTAAGGCCAATCCACGGTTCCCTAGTATATCATTGAAAACCTAGTTTTAGTCTGGCTTCGTGAGAAGTGCTTAGGTCAATTGGCCTCTTCTTGAGACCGTTTGTTGCGCTGGCACATTCTACAAAATTGTACGGCATTTCCATGCAACCTTCCGCTGTAGCGAATTGTATCAAGTCAACAGGAAATATCCGCCTTAGAAAACGCAGTGCTGACTAAGTGACTTTAGGATAGACAAGGTCTATGTGAGTCACCAGTCTCACTTACACCATTTTTCGATGTGTTTGTGTTATACATAGACTCATACCATCCCGTTTCCCGGTTGTATTCTAATGGATACCGGGGTCCATTTGGTACCTAATCCCAAGATTTTGCGTAGGCACTAGTTTTACGAACCCAGAAGGAAAACTAATCCTTTGCGATTTAAGACCGATTGCCTCGCGCTATTTATTTCCCTTCACCGAAGTACAATAAGTAATAGTACTACGTACAGAAGGCTCACCGTTAACAAATCCCTCGTTTCGGTATGCCAAACGTGCCTATATGTGGCCATCTCTTTCTATCTCACGCACTTCTCGCTACAAAACTTTCTAATCGCACCCGACGGTTGCCGGCCACAATGGCCATATGTATGAAGGGGTGGGTTAAAAAGTCATTAATAAAAGTAACTGGTTAATTAATGGAACACTATTCTTTTTATTTTCGCACACTTATTCCGCACTCCTCCACCGCCATATCCCTTTTTCTTTTTCCTCTCTTTCTCACTTTCATTCATCCCTTTCACTCTGTCCCTGCTAAGTTCCCTTTCACGCTAACCTCTATACGCTAGTAACTATTAACATAAAATCCTACATGTACTTGTAGCGGAGCAAAGTGGGCCGCCCCTGACCGAAGCTACTGTCGAATGCCAATGACAATGTTGATAAACGACGTGTTCCACTCCAAAACGAGCTAGGTTCAACAGATGGTCTGACTGGAAGGAAATCCATTGACATGAACTAATTCAAAGAAACCAGGCGCCACGAGGGCACACATTTTATTACTCCTGATATCTTTATAGCTGTTCGAAATGCCGTCATAAAAGATGTGATAATAGACGGTTATACTGCTCATCTGTCACTATATCTATTATTAGAATGTATCGGCTTTTGTATGGAGCTGTCGTAAATATGGAAAGCCGTATAAATACGGCGGTGCTATATGCTATCTAAATTAGATCAAGGATGACTTGCCTTTATCTGATGTGGCGTTCATTGTACATATGGGTATGTAAACTAATTTGGTGAGTTTTTAAAGTGGTTTTCGACTACATACCTAATTGATGTTGTAGCGGTATATTGTGTGATCACATATCACATTCCTGAAATAGGAAATTTGAAGCGGGGTTTCACTTTATGTGGAAAAAATTGCTGTATCTTTTTATTCAGATATCAATTGAACTTTTGGACTAAAGCTAAGGCTGACTATTTATGAACCTTATTGCAACGAGATAAGCTCTACCAACGGTCACATTAATGACACTTGTTAATGGTCATAAAAAAGCTAAAATGTTCACTATTTGTAAAAACCTGTGGGTATTTTGCACAGACTGTGAGTAATTGACGCCCATCCACGTCGCCTCCAGAAGGCATTGATGCATTGCCAACTCCGTAAATCTTCTAAGATTGTTCAATCTCTCATCTAAACTTTCACCCCGTGCCGGT
Source organism: Epiblema foenella (assembly GCA_963556455.1). Classification (NCBI taxonomy): domain Eukaryota; kingdom Metazoa; phylum Arthropoda; class Insecta; order Lepidoptera; family Tortricidae; genus Epiblema; species Epiblema foenella. Next base: position 19,626,503 of record OY747109.1, on the reverse strand, counting down.
AAAATTGATGCTCTCATTCTATTTCTTTTACACTTTTCATTCGGAAGATGAGAGCGACCATTAACAGCGGTTTCGAATTTCGAACCTTCTAATCCTGGCAATTGTAGGGCTATTAAATTGATTTCTCCCCGAATTTCGTAACTCTCCATGATTTCGAATGAATTATTTGAAATGAGTTGACAGCCAGTTTGTTGAATGGGGGCTATCGCGTATGAATTCGCCGTGTAGCGCGAGGTCTCCGAAATGTCAAGTATCACTCTTTGTGGTTGCGCTACGCGGGTTAATTTCTAATTAGAACAATATGGTGAGTATTTGACAATAACTGAGCTTGATTATGGCAAATATGAGTTACGGGTCAGTTCTTTGAGACAGTTTTGTTTTTCGTAAACTTATTTCCTCCTTTTTTTCCGAACAAAACGGGACTGCGCTACTATGATGTGTTGGATATTTTTACGGTACGGTTTTAAGGTATTAAATATGATTTAAACGTAAACTTCGTTCTCATGCCCATAATAACCAATAAAAAAATTTGACAGCTGGACCTTACCCGACAATGGCGCCAACCGGTAAAAAATGGCAAAAAAGTAACTTAAAAGAATAAATAATTACATAATTATAAGTCTTCATAATTACAAGTTTTAAGAGGGGGCATACTCTGTCCCTTTTCCACAAAATGCACCTTTGTATTTGAACGATTGTCGTGCTTTCTCTCTCTAACCAGCAACATTGAAACGGTTCTAATTTCGTTATTTTTTGAGATTTTTGAATAGGATTTTGCATATTTGGCATATTTTTTTGCCTCGTTTCTTTAGAACTAAGAAACTGCTTTGGAAATCTTATGGAGTAGTCAAATTTTAAGTCTATATCCCTATTGTTTTAGTAAAACTAGTGCCAAAGTACGCCAAATCTTGGGTTTTGTTCTAAAGCGGACCTCGGTTCAAGACAAGGACCATTCAGAGATCTGACGAAAATACTGAAGTTTGAGCTTCCAATGTGAAGAAATAATGTAGAATTACACTACACAAAAATTACTGTGGACTGAAAAAGAAACAAAGAAATGAAATAACCGTACAAAACATAGAAAAAACCTTGGTATCTTTTTCAAAAAATCCTATATATCAATCGTATAAATAAACTTTCTGCAGATTTCGTAATTATCAACAACAGTGATATGTTTTTTTATTGTTCTAATGACATAACCGGACAGATTTTTCATGAGTGATCCAGTGTTCCAAAAAGAAATTTAAATGTACTAAATATTTACGAAATTACGCGCGGAGCTTCCGTCGAGAGCGGGATGGTTAATTGCAGACTCACGCGTGTAAGAGGGGGTCATTTGCACTGTAATGGCGTTGCCTTCAATATGCACACCTTTCGTGAACAATGATTGTCCAAGAAAGACTGAGGCAGGGAGCTCTTTTCAAAGCTGGAGCGTGCATCATACTCCCGTTGGTGCCCTGAGGTGATTGGTCATCTAATTCCAAAATTTACCGCATTTAGAAACTAATTTTACTGAACTAACATTTAACCTTCCAACCCAAAGGTAATACTAGACCTTGTCGGGACTAGACCGTTTTCCTCACGTTTCCTTCACCGAAAAGCCATTGCTAAGTATCAACCCAGTGGTGCGACATTATTTAATCAATTTTAAAGGGTCGGCAACGCGTACGTGCCTCCTTTGGAGTTGCACCTGTCCATAGGCTGCGGTGGCCGCTTACCATCAGGTGGACCGTAAGCTTGTGTGCCACCAGCGTTGTATAAAATATATATATATATATATATATATATTATTGGAAAACGGGATTTAATCGCGTACAATACTAATTTAATTACCTTTTTCAAGGTTTGCCACCACCACCAGTACCAGTGGTACGAGCCGAGATTCGAACCCGCGATCTCCAGATTGAAAGTCGCATGCTTACTGTGCCTTTACCATGAGTTTACATGACCGTACTCGCTAGTGATTGCGTAAAAAATTGTATTGGCAAAAGTACAGCGCCTCTGGCGGTTACGCAATAGAACTAAGGGGCCAGGGACCGATACCGGTATTTTTAAAAAACCCTGAATTAGCCCAATATTCTGGATTATTTTTTGCTCTTTACGTAGGGCTGAATCATGTATTTAGGTAACAACGTCGTATTATTAGATTGTCCCATTAAAAACGAAATAATGAACCGGTGACCGTCATAATACCGGTATTTTTCTATGGAGAAAATACCGGTATCCGATCCCTGGAAGGGGCATACTAAATCGTTTACGCCAGGGGTCGGCAACCTTTTAGCATCCAAGGGCCACATAGTGACTAACAAAATTGTCAAGGGCCACATGTGTTAATATGTAATTTGTGACTCTATCAGATAAAAGGTACCAACCACATTGTCGGTTGCCAACAAGGAAGCTCGCGGGCCGCAAGTAAGGGCCGCCTGTTGCCGGCCGCCTGAGGGGCTACCGCGAACCGAAAACGAACGAAGTTCGAATATCTCCCTCTCTGTTGCACTTGCTAATTCGTGCGGCAGAGAGGGAGATATTCGAACTTCGTTCGTTTTCAGTTCGTGGTAGCCCCTCTGTTGCCGACCGCTGGTTTACGCAGTCGCTAGTGAGCAAGGTCATGCAAACTCATCGTAAAGGCACTGAGGGGCTACCGCGAACCACAAACGAAGTTTTCCCTCTCTGTCCCACTTATATGCAAACTTGCAAGTGCGATAGAGAGGGAAAACTTCGTTTGCTGTTCGCGGTAGCGCCCCTGCTCGGCTACATAGGCTGTTAGCGTTCGCCGGAGGAAATACCTCCGGTCGCAAACATTTTATCGCAAAGCCAATAATAAATTAGATATTAATTCCCGCAGGTTTACACCCCGGAAACGGAGCTCGTATAACTTTCGCCTTTATTGGCAGTTTTTATCTTTATTGCAATATTAAATATTAACTCGTCGGTTTATAGGAGAACAATGTTTCTTTGCTATTTGGAAATCAATACAAATTTTTTTTTATTTGTGTGATGAACAGAAGTATTTGTTCCTGAGTCATGGACGTTTTCTATGTATTTAAGTATCTATATAAGTATGTATATCGTCACTTGGTACCCATAGTAAAAGCTTTGCTTAGTTTGGGACTAGGTTGATTTGTGTAAGATTGTCCACAAATAAATAAATAAATAAATAATAAATAAATTTTATTCTTTACATTTGGTGCTGGAATTTAAAAAAATACGATCTATTTCAGAAAGTACAACTTACTTACCTGTAAACTTATGTAAACGTCAAGACTCGTTTTATAAAGATTATACCTTATGCCAGTAAATTATGTCAAAAAATATACTGAGTTACGATAATTAAATTTGTCCCTTCTGTTGGCAACACAGAGCATCCTCAAATTTTATAAAGGGTCGGCAACGCGTACGTGACTACTTTGGAGTTGCGGGCGTCTATAGGCTGCGGCGGCCGCTTACCATCAGGTGGACCGTAAGCTTGTTTGCCACCGACGTTGTATAAAAAAAAAATTGGATCCTAATTTTGTCCTTCGGATATTTATAAAACTCGTAATATTAACAATTCTGATTACTATTTAAGTATGACTTCTAATATGATTAAAAACAACGAAGTGAAGACTGCAATAGTACTTGGACATTTGGAATTCAGTCAATTATACGTACTGAATAGAAACGATTGTTTTGATCGCGCTTTCTTTCTAGCGCGTCAAGGTTTGCGTACGTGAAAGCGAGCAAGCTGCAAATACAACTGATTCCTATTCAATATGTTCAGTATAATAGACCTGGCCCTGTACTCCGAACTGCGTATCGTGCCGTCCCTTTCACTCTCGTGTTATTCACTATATGAGTGAAAGGGACGGCACGAGACGAAGTTCGGATTTCGACTTTCAGAATAGACCCTCTGGACAGGTGCCCGAGGCCAGAAGCCGTTAGTTTAAATGAAATAATTCATTTCAGCACAGCTTGGGGGTGTATTCTGAGAATGTAGGGTTGTAGACATTTGTTTGTCATATTTGAAACTAACATGTTTTGGAATTTCGACTACGTAATCTTGTTTCGTGTTGAATATAATTGTGCGAGGATTATAAAATTGCAGTTCAAAGGGATGTTTCCTCGTTTGAGAATCTGATATTCATAATCCTACTGAATATTAATATAAGAGAGAACCTAGTCGTTAAATAAACGAACGTTGACATTTGTTAAACGTGAAGAAAAATGAAGCATCCATTTTCGCTCTTATGTCAATTATAATAAGAGTTAGAAAGGTATGTGTTTACATTTGCTCTGCTACTGTACCACCCTCAACAAATCCTCGGGATGTTCGCAATTGTTGTATGATGTTAAGAGACCTTACTAATTTTAAAATATTTTGATTTGAACTAAAATTATGACAAAAAGGATATTATGATTTTTTTGTGTCAGATAGCGATAGCGCAGTTTTTTGTGTGTAGCAGAATTTAGGTGGAGGATCCAATTTTTAGCTTGATATTTTTCATTTTAGGTATAGCGTTGCTTAAAACGATATTTCTTAATGAAAAATCCTAAATAACGTAATAAATATGATACGGTCGAGGCCTGAATTCGATAGTAACATGTGTCAAGATACGCGTCAATTCAAACCGAATATTCGTCTGTTCGTTTTTAACTGATAAGGAACCTTACCTAATCATTAAGCCAAGGCCATTCCATTGCAACTAACCCCCTCTAACACGCGCGAGTTTGCAATTAACCATCCCGCGCTCTGCGGAAGCTCTGCGAGTAGTTTCGTATATATTCAGTACATTAATTGATTTATGGAACACCGGAACACGTATCAAAAATCTTTTCGGTTATTTTGTTAGAACAATAAAAAAGCTATCCTTTTTGTAAAACAAACATATCACTGTCGTTGATAATTACGAAATCTGCAGCATTGAAGTTTATTTTTACGTTGATATTTGAAAAATATTGATAGCATTTTTCAATATTTTGTTTCTTTGTTTCTAATTCAGTCCACAGCAATTTTTGTGTAGTGATTCAGATTCAGATTCATTTATTCACAATATAAGATTACAATATAAATTACATGTCAATTTACAAGAATCTCTATTGTGATCGTCAATAACATTAAATAAAACAAAACAAATTAAAAATCAATGAATAAAATGACAGTTAAATAATACAATGAGTATGATAAAATAAACGCTACGTCATACAAAGAAGTGAAGGACAAAGCTGAATGTAGAATAAGCTGGCAATTACTCCACCGACAAGAGCCAAGCTCTTAAATATTATGATGATGATGATAAAATTCACCTGAGAGGATCAGTGTAGTCATTCTACATTACTTCTTAGCGCTGGAAGCTCAAACTTCAGTATTTTCGTTAGATCTCTGAATGGGCGTTGCCTTTACGTTCCTTGTATGCGCATGATTGCTCACTCGCAATGTCGAATGTTGAAGAATGTCGCTCGCGCGAGAATAGTCCCCACAATTCTTTTCACGTTTGTTTCTCTGCGCCTTAGACTATTTTATTTAAAAGTTGAATTGAATACCGTCAAAGTTTTCACTTTTGTAATCGAATAACTTTCAAGATTTTCCTGCCATTGTTGCAACTGCTCTGAGCTTCGTTGGGCTCTGATAAAGTAATTATAACGAAAAAATTCAATGAAAAGTTTCAGTAACGTTTCCGTTGTTTTGTTTTTCTTGCAAAATACTAGCTATTGATATAAGTCATATAATATTAGCGGTTTATTTGGCAGTTACTAATAAGAACTAATTTGAACAAAAATACAAGTTTCGGAAATTTATATGATCACAGGTATTATGCATAGTCTACTCAATTATTGTTGTGGGTTTGTATAAATAAATAAAATTTTGTGGACAATCTTACACAAATGGACCTAATCCCAAACCAAGCAAAGCTTGTACGATGGGTAGGCGAGGATACAAGAATACGTAGATACACTTAAATACATAGAAAAAATCCAAGACTCCAACCACCAAGAATAAGTTTAGTTTATGTTTGTCTATTTCTATCTTTGCATGGGGGTGTATTTTTTCACTGTTAAAAAGAAGTCTGGAAATCTATTCTGCGAACCCTACGTTCCAACTGTTCGAAATCAAGGAAATAGGGAACACATCAAAATTGAGTCACCCTCTATTTTCGTTGTATTGACAACTAGAGACATTAAGAGGGCCATCAGGGAATCTATCTTGGGCCTTCGTCTTCACTTCCTGGTATGTGTGGCTACAGCACCATTCCTTGATCTGTGCCATGTATGGTATTCTGGGCCTTCCTCTCCCCCTTGTTCCCTCTATTCTGCCTTCTAGGATGGTAATTTAACCCTTCCTGTCTCAGTATGTGGCCGATGCATGTTAGCCGATGTTAGCTCTACGTTTTTCTATGGCGGATATTATCTGTCTTTTTTCCTTAGCCTTTTCCATACATTTTACTTATTAATATTTATATTCATTATTAATTAGTTATAAAATATAATAGGGATGATAAGTCATAGCCACACTATGTTATCGTATTACAATTTATAACATAGTGTGGCTATATGGATCAAAAACCATCAAATTTTCTCGTCACCAAGTATACAGACGTAAATTGCGAGACTTAAGTGGCAGTGGGCAGGGCACATTGCTCGCAGGACTGACGGTCGATGGGGCCAGAAACTGCTTGAGTGGCGTCCACGCACCGGAAGACGAGCTGTCGGTAGGCCTCCGACAAGGTGGAGTGATGACCTGGTGAAGGTCGCGGGACTCCGGTGGAAACGAACGGCACAGGACCGGTCTAAATGGCGAGCCTTGGGGGAGGCCTATGTTCAGCAGTGGACGTCTTTCGGCTGAAATGATGATGATGATGATGATGATGATGATGATGAAGTATACACCACCGCATACCTAGAGAGCAATATTGGTATATACGCACGACGAGGATACTGGAGGAACTTAAAAAATGCCTACTGTGTTGTTAATAAATGCCGTGTTGTCTAAGGCAGAATTGAAACAATGCCTTCCCCGGCTACATTGTATTTATAACGTCCCTCGCTCTAAAAAAATATAGTTTAAAGCTCGACAAAAGAGCCACTGGACCGCAGAAATGTGATACGCGGAAATATACCGCTCCGTTAGAGGTTTTATTTTCATTGTCCACAAATGCACATCGCTTTCTTCCGAGTTTATGCCGTATTTGTAGTGTACGGCGCAACTTATTGACATAATCTGAGCAGCATTCGAGCACTGCAGGTCGTAAGGCTCTCTAAAATTTAACATTTTCTTAATTTGTCCTTACTGGGCCCGGATTGTTAACGGCTCGTGAGTGATTATTTCTGACTCAACAGTTAGGAATCCAGGTATAGAGTAAACTGGAGTCAACAATAAGTTTAAATTGCACTCTGATTTTCTTAAATTTCACTTAACGTTCGTACCTGTAAGAACATCAATTAACTTTAACGGTGAGAATCACCTTTATTGGTAAAAATTCATAATTTACAGTAGAAAAATTTTACGCTATAAAGGTAATTATCACAAAAATGTCAACTGTCTTTCGGATGGTTTATTATCACAAATGGACAATCGCACAAAAGACAAAATTGAACGTTCAAATAGCGCCAGTTTGTAAATCAAGTGGGCTAGCATAATGAAATAAAATGAAATGAAATTATTTATTTATAATAATTGTTACAGGTTATTATCGTACCATACATTTTAGTTATTAATATTTATATTCATTATTTATTAGTTGACCTAGTGAAACGAAGGTCTCGGCTTCAGCTTCGACAAAAATGCTTTCGTATTTCCAGATTCCGGATTTCCATTTGTTCTCGTCTGCAGGTCGCAATTCTCAACCGGTTCTCGTGAAATTTTGTTAGCAGGTTCGATATTCATAATTGATCTTTTTATAATGTCAGATTTTGGAAATTATAAAAAAACTCACGAGGTCTACAGCTTACAGAGCCACTAGTTTATAACAATTGTTACAGGTCGTTAATGTACCATACATTTAACTTATTAATATTTATATTCATTATTTATTAGTTATGAAATACAATCGGTATGACGAGTCATATTACAATTTATAACATAGTGTGGCTATATGAATCAAAAACCATCAAATTATCACAATAAATAAGAACTAATAAAGATTCACAAACACGTTTTTTTTTGTTTATTGACCAAAGGTATGAATTCTCAAGTCAATAAAAAAATATTTGTATTGCAACTATGTACATGAACGCAATATTTCACTACCAAAACGGCGAAATTTTCATCTTTTACATACGATGATAGGACGAGCCCACGCAGGCGTGACGTCACGCCTGCGTGTGATTCAGTATGGAGCGTTTTCAGTGCTCGGTAGCTATGCTCTAATTTTAGTCAGTCTCATACAAAAAATTGTAAGTCTCTAAAAACTAGTTAGTAGCTATCCGTAGCAGAACTGGGGTCACCGACATAGCCTTCAAAATTGCGAGACTTAAGTGGCAGTGGGCAGGGCACATTGCTCGCAGGACTGACTGTCGATGGGGCCAGAAACTGCTTGAGTGGCGTTCACGCACCGGAAGACGAGCTCTCGGTAGGCCTCCGACGAGGTGGAGTGATGACCTGGTGAAGGTCGCGGGAATCCGGTGGAAACGAACGGCACAGGACCGGTCTTAATGGCGAGCCTTGGGGGAGGCCTATGTTCAGCAGTGGACGTCTTTCGGCTGAAATGATGATGATGATGATGAAAAACTAGTTCGAATGTCATGATTTGTTTTGTCACTACGTGCCTATTATAGCAATTCGTTTATATCATATCACTCACACACTCACCACTCACTCACTCACTTGTGTGTGTAAAATGTAAATTAATTGGGCTAAATCTGTTCTTTGTGAGATAGTTAAGTTCTATAAGTGAGATCCTTTAATTGGCTATGTAATTCTGTTGTAGTTTTTTACAAATGTGTTACGCTGTTGGTTTTCCATGTATTTCAAATAAATAAATATCAACAATTATAATGATTAGTGTAACAAATGTGAACTTGCTCTAAAGCCGTATCTCGCGCGACACGACGATTTCTGCTTCACTGGAAATGAGCGCACATGCGAAAGAGTAGTGTAGATTTTCTCCACTCATATAGACATGAGCAAAATGTGTCACTTTAAAGAAAAGAGTGAAACATATCTTTCAGCTCCCGGGATATATATCACTCTTCTATATCTTTATATCCGTATGCATCCGTCGATCAGTAGCTCCGTAGCTCTCTAGCTCTCGCCACGCAACGCGACTCGCTCGGCCGCTCACCGCTCACCGCTCAATTTTACCACTCTTCTATATCTTTATATCCGTATGCATCCGTCGATCAGCTCTGTAGCTCTCGCCACGCAACGCGACTCGCTCGGCCGCTCACCGCTCAATTTTACGTCGTGAATTACGGATCGAGATTGATTCGAATGAATCTATCAAGTAGATCAGTAATTCACTAAGAGCTATAGATTGATTTGTAGTGTATCTACGCTGGTAGATTTTTTATTTTAGTAGGTATTTAACTGTACGAAGCATTGAGATTAGTAATTAGTTCAATACAATAAATAGGTATTGATTTATAGTTTTTTTTTAAATATGAGTAAGTACCTACCTGGTGCGATGTGATGTCGCTATTGCAAAGCAAACGATACCGGGAGCGAGGGAGTTGTACGGATATACAGATATACTGATATACTCGGATTTTGAAGGATATGAAGAGTGATTCGTGCGGGCGGAGCGATAAATATCTTTTTATATATCACTCCGGAATTACCCATGTCTACACTCATAGCGTTGCAGCGGTAGTCGTGCTAGCCCCGCAGAGCGCAGTTCTAGGATTCTAACTCGTTTTACCCATTAGTGCCTTTTTTATTTGCTGGAGATCTCCCTTGGGTTTTATCGTACGTGTTCGATAATGGGCCACTTTACGTGGCTGCCCAAAAAAGAGCACAGCAGATCTATCTGCGAAGAAATTGATATATGCGCTGCACCTGTGGCAAATGTAAATATGTATGAAATGAAATGAAATGAAATCATTTATTCTTCAATTTAGGCATGTTACATGCACTTATGAATGTCAAAAAACTACCACCGGTTCATAAAATAAACCTCTGCCTCGAGAAGAACCGGCGTAAGAAACTCGGCGAGGTGTCATTGTTCAAAACAATATACTATGTATATAAAATAACAGTAAAAATAGTACAAAATTCAAATGCTACCCACAGTATAAACATGCTGCATGTATGCTCTAATAGAATATTTGTCTTTCGATTTTGTGTAGGCGTTCGAGACCATGCCATAGCAAATGTCCCACTCTAACACGTGTGAGTTTGCAATTAACCATCCCACTCTACGGAAGCTCTGCGCGTAGTTTCGTAAATACAATACATTACAAATACTCTTTATTGCACACATCTCACGGATGAATCAGCTACGCACAGGATCAAAACAACAACAATATACAGGTAGAGGTAGACAACAGGCGGTCTTATCGCTAAAGAGCGATGTCTTCCAGACAACCTTTGGGCAAATATTTAGAACATTTTATTTAATTGATTTTTGGAATACTGGATCATTTGTGAAAAATCTTTCCGGTTGTTGTGATAGAACAATGAAAAAAAAAACAATCTAAAAAAAAAAACATACCACTGTCGTTATAATTACGAAATCGGCAGCAATGTTTAGGAATTCTAAACACCATCGTCCTAAATTAGGATTTTTTGACAAAGTTGCCAAGGCGTTTTTCAATATTTTGTTCCGTTATTGTGTTTCTTTGTTTCTTTTTCAGTCTACAGTCATTTTTGTATAGCGTAATTTTACATTATTTCTTCACACTGGAAGCTCAAACTTTCTAATATTTTCGTCAAATCTCTGAATTGGCTTGGCTTTAAGGTGAGAACGACTTCTACGCGGACAAAGTGGCGGGCAAAAGCTAATGATTAAAATTTTTCACTGTCTACTAATGCATGAGATTATGTCGATAACGAAATGATTAGGTACGGACAGGACAGAAACATGTCACTATGATTTATTATTCCACCCGGGTCATTCTAATTTTTCATGACCAGTTTTCTATTACAAATAAAAACTGACATGTATTGCATCAGTGTACCAAAATCGAATTTCGAAATAGTATACCTGAACCTAATAAAATGATTTTGTAAGTAGATAAAAATACTTAAATATTAACATATTGCTGTAAAAGGTGGGTAACACAGTGGTAAAAACCATTTTTTCATGCAAATGGTGAGACATCCAAGGACCACCGAGTTACTCGATTTATGGATATTAGCTGTGGTTCGTTAATTACCGAAACTATCGGAAGTGATACTGCAATTAAACCTCTGTTGGAATAGATGAATTTTTAACAAAGCCTCAAATACCCCGACTGACAACCGCTGTCAGTTCGCGCGGGAAACAGTAGATTTGACAGTTGTTGCTAAGATTGGTTAGGCGCGTATAAGGTTGCTCTGTGTCCATAAATTGTTAATTTAATGCAGATTCTTTGTATATTAGTAGAAACAGCGATTACATTTTGTTATTTATCGATTATATGTTTTTCTATTCCAAAATCAGTAGTGGGACACGGATTTGCCACAGCCCACAAGGCAAAATTCTATGCGCGCTAGCGTGGTATTGCTTTCTTGTTATATGGCAGCCATCGGTGTAAATTGTTTCAAGTTTATGTGAATCAATGGTAATAACTAGAAATCGGATGTTTGGATGCATGAGCAACATTAACGCTGCCGAATCAGATCTCGTCGGCACCCAGAGGATCTTAGCCATCGTAGGCTAAACATGGCTAAACGCTATTAATGCGCAGACGCCGGTATCATCGTAGCCGCAATTTCGTTTTGTTGTTGCGAAATGACTTAACATTGCGCATCATGGTTGATGTTGCTGTTGTCATAAGCACGGCATTATTCATAAAGGGAAAAAGTGCTGTTTGACGTGAATGTGATGTGTTCTAGACGCACCTTACGATCGAAATCGACGTCGTATCGACACGACCAGATGGTGACATCTAGAAAGCTTTATAATTCCAAAAATAACCATTTATGGAACATTTGGTTCCTTGGTGATCTTTAGTGTCCACAGGTCAGAAATCAGCGGAAAGGTGAAATGGAAGCTGCCTTGCAACTGCACCTACAGGCCTTGTAGCATGCAGTGCAAGATGTTATGGATGTTCTTAAGTCAATGGGTATCTACACATGTAGGAATTCAGTGAATTGTGGCAATACAATCAGCAGCAAGTATCATTTTATGGAATTGGTAATTTCCTATGCTGCGGATACTGCAGGCTTCTATTTATCATACAAGTGGTGATGCACATACTGGTAGTGGTACTTAAATATTTGTCTATTTATGAGTGGCTGCTGCCTAATATACAAACAGGTAACAAACAGACTTTGTAATCAATAAGGGGAAATTAATTTTTGACATAATTAAATTTATGTGACTGTTGTTTAGTCCAATAGTGGAGCATGGTGCAGTCAGATTGAGTATATCCAGACTGACAAATCATAAACTAGACTGTTAGTATGACATCTTATCCAAGTTGCAACACATCCAACCACTTACAGCTAAATCACACAAATACTTGGAAAGTACCTAGTCGTAGGTCATACCTACATGCCGGTCGGTTGTCATGAATTTTAATAGCAAGGAACTAAGTGTCGAAAATGCAGTAGAAGTATTCAATGTTGGCAGTTAAATGAACATTGAATGTAAATGCAGCAGAAGTATTCAATGTTGGCAGTTAAATGAACATTGAATGTTGTTACTAGCAAGCTTACATTTTATTTTAGTTCTTTGAGTTAAATCACTTGTTGCACAACACTAGTAACTGTAAAATTGTACTTTTGCAAGTTGTATTCCAGCTCTTGCTTTAGAGTGATACACATTATGAGTAAAGATGTGAATGGTCACATGTCACATACCTATAACATTTTCTAGTAAGTAAAGAGACTTGGTGATAATGATTTTTGCATACATCTGATGCAATTGGGAAAATCATGACTTAAGTATCTGTCAATAAAATTGTGGTATGAATGAAACCACTACTATTAGTGGTACTGCTATTGTTGTTTTACTTGCTAAGCATTTTGCATAAGCTTTGATTTCAGAGGTAATTTGACCCTAGACTGTTTTATGCATAGTTTGGAATTAGTAAGTAACGGTCCAGATCATTGTTGCTGGGATTATGAGAAACGGCCCAGATCATGAATCCTAAGTTGGATCAACACATTTCCTGTTGAGTAGCAATGTACATGATAGGGCTGTGCCCTGTAACATTATTTCTTTAGTGTGCAGAAGTTGATAGCTGAGTGCCACATGGGTATGTATTGTGAACGGTTGTGCTTAGTAAGTTCATGCATGGAATGTTACTGAAATTGAATTTCATGTGCTCTGGCTACCCTATTTGGGAACATGATTGAGTTTCATGTATGTATGTGTACATGGAACGTTTTCATGACATATGGTGTAACTAACTTCTAGACTTGCTTGATGACAGGAAAGTCATGATGTCATGATGAATTGATGACAAACTGATAACAACACTATATTCTGAAATTAATGGGACAAAGTGAGGAGCTATGACTTGTGATTTTTCAATCTTTGTGGTATGGAATTCTATTGGATTTAATGAATAGATGAAAAACTCTTGATCACTGTTCTTTCATATACCATATGTGGATAACTTTTATTACATGCAAGCCTTTATTGATCATGTGTGATGTTTTTTTGCTTGTGTGTATGTGTGTTAGTTTGTTTGTATCAAGTTTGCAGGTCAAGTCTAGCAAGCTTCCTGGAGTAAAATGAGAAATGAACTTTTGTGTACCGGTATGGGTCCGGGTGATAAGGGAGCACTTGTGTTGCCATGGGATTGGCCTGATGATAAAGATGGATGGTGCCTATCAATCTAGTACATATGATCGCCTGGTTGAATTGGAACTTGTTGGAGTTGCAGTGATGAGTAATTGATGACTGTGTATAAGAAGGTACAGTTGGCAGTGTAAGCTCGTACACAAAAGGTGAAGGTTTTGAGATTTATTTTATCTTTGTTCTGTTTATGTCAACTTAAAAGTTTTGACCTCATGCATATGGATCAAGAGGTGCAGAGGTAGTGGTGACATTAATGCAACGAATGAGGTAAAATTTCGGATTTGATGAGATAATGTTGCAATGTGTTGTAACAACCATTGCATTTAACATAACTGAAAAAGACTCAGTATGTAACTACTTCTTGCATATTTATTTACTTTGGCATTTAGTCATTTCTATTTGTATGTGTCAATTTTGGATGCTATCTGCATAATGCTATTTTGCACAACATGTGTGTCAATAATTGAACCACAGTAGCAAAAAGGCTCTGTTGGTCTTAACTTATTGCTCTTGAAATGTGATATGGAGTAATGCTAATGAACTTGACACCCTTAGTAAGTTGTAAATTACAGATTGGTGGCTCTGTAACCACCTGAGATGTTAGCTGCAACCTCACATTCACGCATGATGTGAATGTCTGAATGAATAAGGGTCCTTAGCCAGGGGCTTATTTGTTGATCTTCACATTGGAAGGACTTCTTGTGAATGTTAATTTGGAGGAGATTCATTTAACTTGTTAAAAAGTTACTTGCATTGTTTTCGTTATGTGTGTTGTAGGTATCTGTGTGTTACAGTCAAGGAGGTTTTTGCCCAATAGAGGAGGCAATATTGGCAAGAAATTATTATGGGTCAGTAAAGGCCGAACGGGCAAAATAAAAGGTGATGCATACCTGCAAAAAAAAAAAAAAACTTTCAGTTGTCTACCCTGACATCCGAGAACCGAGCGGTCTGGAGAGCAATACTGCGCAAAGTGACGGCCTCTTGTAGTCATGACCCTCAGTCATGAAGGTGCGACGAAGAAGGAAGGATTATGAATTTATGATGTACAACTGTATGTTTTATTAGAATTGTTGGATGGTAAGCTTAATGTGGGATGTACTTTGGCTAGATGGAGACACGATTTGTGAAAGGTCAATGGCAAAAGCTGGGTGTGACAAGCCATGTCCAGCAGTGGACTATTGCAGGCTGATGATGTGATGATGATTTCCGCTTTATTTTCCATGAATGGTTTCATTGAACTAATGGTGACTGACTAATAGGTGTGTTCATGGGAGTAATCACGATTTGATTTGTGTTTGCTCTTTGCAGTGATGGTTTACTGTGTGAAGAGTGCTGTCGTGTTGCTGTCTTTGCGGCGCAGTGAAGGGAAGAGTGGTGCCAGGGGTCATGCACTGCATTTCTGGACTCTATCCTATACTGCGAAGACCAAAGCTATGCTTGGAGGCATGCGCCACTTACTGGAGCGTTAGGACGCAATGAACTGCAGTTCTGAGCGTGTTCCAGTATATGGTAATGTGGAAAGGATAGTGGTTAGTCATACACTGCTTTAGTTATTGCACCTGACAGTTGTGATTCTGTTTATCATAAAACTAAATCCCCCTTTTTTATTCTTTTGAGTCCAAACAAAATCTAAGTAGTCCCTCACATCGTTTCTCTTAGGGCCTCCCTGTTGTAGGTTCATAGAAATTAATTCGACATACACTTACCGTTACTGACTGACTTACATCTCTTTCATGATGAAACGAATCACAGCAGGGCATTAATGATAGTAGGTATGAGTGCAGGTTAGTAAGCTACTTTGATACTTGTGTAGACGTTTTACTTTGAGTAGGTTGACACGCTAACTATGGTGCCTCTGTCAACATTTACATGGTGCGGGTTAACAAACACTTCACGTGTATGCGGATTAACGGGTTGTTGTGACGGCTCTGTTAACGTTTTACATGGTGCGGGTTAACAAGCATTTTACATGTATGCAGGTTAACATGTGGTTGCGACCCTTGTTAACAAGACGGGACGTAGGGACGCCTTGCCCGTAGCAGACGGGAATGGGGGACGCTCCTACCCGTAGTGACGAAGTGGGAGCTGCGATTCTCATCTTTCGTCTGCAGACGGGACAGCCCGTAGTTGACGAAGTGGGAACTTGTGTTCTCATCTTGCGTCATGCAGACGGGACGAGAGGGTATATAACCTCTACCCGTACGTAAGGCCATGGCAATGCAAATTTAAAGGTTTGAATAGCGCTAAACTATTAGGAGCTGATGAATGATCGCATGATGATTGAGTGAATTATGACGTTGCTGATGTATACTGTGTGCGTATTCATTCACGCCTTATCTTTTATGGATGATCGAAATATGATGACGGTTATGTGATGTTGAATGGATACATCTGGTTTGTGAATGATTGAATGTTGATGGAACAAATGTAGTGTTGAACGAGCGATAGAATGGAGAAAAAAAAGGGTTCTCTTGTGCCTGTCGGTACGGAACCTTAAAAAAGGTTTCAGATGATAGAGATTGCGAAAGTTGTTGCAGATGCTGGTGCTCGGCAAGTCACCGAGCAATGGACATCAGGTCTGGGGCCTGAACTGGAGGGAGCGTTCGACCCTGCCGTGAAAGCTGCCTTCCGGCGTCGCATGGAGGCGGGTGTTGGTGGTGAAGATCGGAAGATGCAGTCGAGGACGATGCACCGTCAGGAACGGCCGTGTTGGAATAGATGAATTTTTAACAAAGCCTCAAATACCCCGACTGACAACCGCTGTCAGTTCGCGCGGGAAACAGTAGATTTGACAGTTGTTGCTAAGATTGGTTAGGCGCGTATAAGGTTGCTCTGTGTCCATAAATTGTTAATTTAATGCAGATTCTTTGTATATTAGTAGAAACAGCGATTACATTTTGTTATTTATCGATTATATGTTTTTCTATTCCAAAATCAGTAGTGGGACACGGATTTGCCACAGCCCACAAGGCAAAATTCTATGCGCGCTAGCGTGGTATTGCTTTCTTGTTATATGGCAGCCATCGGTGTAAATTGTTTCAAGTTTATGTGAATCAATGGTAATAACTAGAAATCGGATGTTTGGATGCATGAGCAACATTAACGCTGCCGAATCAGATCTCGTCGGCACCCAGAGGATCTTAGCCATCGTAGGCTAAACATGGCTAAACGCTATTAATGCGCAGACGCCGGTATCATCGTAGCCGCAATTTCGTTTTGTTGTTGCGAAATGACTTAACATTGCGCATCATGGTTGATGTTGCTGTTGTCATAAGCACGGCATTATTCATAAAGGGAAAAAGTGCTGTTTGACGTGAATGTGATGTGTTCTAGACGCACCTTACGATCGAAATCGACGTCGTATCGACACGACCAGATGGTGACATCTAGAAAGCTTTATAATTCCAAAAATAACCATTTATGGAACATTTGGTTCCTTGGTGATCTTTAGTGTCCACAGGTCAGAAATCAGCGGAAAGGTGAAATGGAAGCTGCCTTGCAACTGCACCTACAGGCCTTGTAGCATGCAGTGCAAGATGTTATGGATGTTCTTAAGTCAATGGGTATCTACACATGTAGGAATTCAGTGAATTGTGGCAATACAATCAGCAGCAAGTATCATTTTATGGAATTGGTAATTTCCTATGCTGCGGATACTGCAGGCTTCTATTTATCATACAAGTGGTGATGCACATACTGGTAGTGGTACTTAAATATTTGTCTATTTATGAGTGGCTGCTGCCTAATATACAAACAGGTAACAAACAGACTTTGTAATCAATAAGGGGAAATTAATTTTTGACATAATTAAATTTATGTGACTGTTGTTTAGTCCAATAGTGGAGCATGGTGCAGTCAGATTGAGTATATCCAGACTGACAAATCATAAACTAGACTGTTAGTATGACATCTTATCCAAGTTGCAACACATCCAACCACTTACAGCTAAATCACACAAATACTTGGAAAGTACCTAGTCGTAGGTCATACCTACATGCCGGTCGGTTGTCATGAATTTTAATAGCAAGGAACTAAGTGTCGAAAATGCAGTAGAAGTATTCAATGTTGGCAGTTAAATGAACATTGAATGTAAATGCAGCAGAAGTATTCAATGTTGGCAGTTAAATGAACATTGAATGTTGTTACTAGCAAGCTTACATTTTATTTTAGTTCTTTGAGTTAAATCACTTGTTGCACAACACTAGTAACTGTAAAATTGTACTTTTGCAAGTTGTATTCCAGCTCTTGCTTTAGAGTGATACACATTATGAGTAAAGATGTGAATGGTCACATGTCACATACCTATAACATTTTCTAGTAAGTAAAGAGACTTGGTGATAATGATTTTTGCATACATCTGATGCAATTGGGAAAATCATGACTTAAGTATCTGTCAATAAAATTGTGGTATGAATGAAACCACTACTATTAGTGGTACTGCTATTGTTGTTTTACTTGCTAAGCATTTTGCATAAGCTTTGATTTCAGAGGTAATTTGACCCTAGACTGTTTTATGCATAGTTTGGAATTAGTAAGTAACGGTCCAGATCATTGTTGCTGGGATTATGAGAAACGGCCCAGATCATGAATCCTAAGTTGGATCAACACATTTCCTGTTGAGTAGCAATGTACATGATAGGGCTGTGCCCTGTAACATTATTTCTTTAGTGTGCAGAAGTTGATAGCTGAGTGCCACATGGGTATGTATTGTGAACGGTTGTGCTTAGTAAGTTCATGCATGGAATGTTACTGAAATTGAATTTCATGTGCTCTGGCTACCCTATTTGGGAACATGATTGAGTTTCATGTATGTATGTGTACATGGAACGTTTTCATGACATATGGTGTAACTAACTTCTAGACTTGCTTGATGACAGGAAAGTCATGATGTCATGATGAATTGATGACAAACTGATAACAACACTATATTCTGAAATTAATGGGACAAAGTGAGGAGCTATGACTTGTGATTTTTCAATCTTTGTGGTATGGAATTCTATTGGATTTAATGAATAGATGAAAAACTCTTGATCACTGTTCTTTCATATACCATATGTGGATAACTTTTATTACATGCAAGCCTTTATTGATCATGTGTGATGTTTTTTTGCTTGTGTGTATGTGTGTTAGTTTGTTTGTATCAAGTTTGCAGGTCAAGTCTAGCAAGCTTCCTGGAGTAAAATGAGAAATGAACTTTTGTGTACCGGTATGGGTCCGGGTGATAAGGGAGCACTTGTGTTGCCATGGGATTGGCCTGATGATAAAGATGGATGGTGCCTATCAATCTAGTACATATGATCGCCTGGTTGAATTGGAACTTGTTGGAGTTGCAGTGATGAGTAATTGATGACTGTGTATAAGAAGGTACAGTTGGCAGTGTAAGCTCGTACACAAAAGGTGAAGGTTTTGAGATTTATTTTATCTTTGTTCTGTTTATGTCAACTTAAAAGTTTTGACCTCATGCATATGGATCAAGAGGTGCAGAGGTAGTGGTGACATTAATGCAACGAATGAGGTAAAATTTCGGATTTGATGAGATAATGTTGCAATGTGTTGTAACAACCATTGCATTTAACATAACTGAAAAAGACTCAGTATGTAACTACTTCTTGCATATTTATTTACTTTGGCATTTAGTCATTTCTATTTGTATGTGTCAATTTTGGATGCTATCTGCATAATGCTATTTTGCACAACATGTGTGTCAATAATTGAACCACAGTAGCAAAAAGGCTCTGTTGGTCTTAACTTATTGCTCTTGAAATGTGATATGGAGTAATGCTAATGAACTTGACACCCTTAGTAAGTTGTAAATTACAGATTGGTGGCTCTGTAACCACCTGAGATGTTAGCTGCAACCTCACATTCACGCATGATGTGAATGTCTGAATGAATAAGGGTCCTTAGCCAGGGGCTTATTTGTTGATCTTCACATTGGAAGGACTTCTTGTGAATGTTAATTTGGAGGAGATTCATTTAACTTGTTAAAAAGTTACTTGCATTGTTTTCGTTATGTGTGTTGTAGGTATCTGTGTGTTACAGTCAAGGAGGTTTTTGCCCAATAGAGGAGGCAATATTGGCAAGAAATTATTATGGGTCAGTAAAGGCCGAACGGGCAAAATAAAAGGTGATGCATACCTGCAAAAAAAAAAAAAAACTTTCAGTTGTCTACCCTGACATCCGAGAACCGAGCGGTCTGGAGAGCAATACTGCGCAAAGTGACGGCCTCTTGTAGTCATGACCCTCAGTCATGAAGGTGCGACGAAGAAGGAAGGATTATGAATTTATGATGTACAACTGTATGTTTTATTAGAATTGTTGGATGGTAAGCTTAATGTGGGATGTACTTTGGCTAGATGGAGACACGATTTGTGAAAGGTCAATGGCAAAAGCTGGGTGTGACAAGCCATGTCCAGCAGTGGACTATTGCAGGCTGATGATGTGATGATGATTTCCGCTTTATTTTCCATGAATGGTTTCATTGAACTAATGGTGACTGACTAATAGGTGTGTTCATGGGAGTAATCACGATTTGATTTGTGTTTGCTCTTTGCAGTGATGGTTTACTGTGTGAAGAGTGCTGTCGTGTTGCTGTCTTTGCGGCGCAGTGAAGGGAAGAGTGGTGCCAGGGGTCATGCACTGCATTTCTGGACTCTATCCTATACTGCGAAGACCAAAGCTATGCTTGGAGGCATGCGCCACTTACTGGAGCGTTAGGACGCAATGAACTGCAGTTCTGAGCGTGTTCCAGTATATGGTAATGTGGAAAGGATAGTGGTTAGTCATACACTGCTTTAGTTATTGCACCTGACAGTTGTGATTCTGTTTATCATAAAACTAAATCCCCCTTTTTTATTCTTTTGAGTCCAAACAAAATCTAAGTAGTCCCTCACATCGTTTCTCTTAGGGCCTCCCTGTTGTAGGTTCATAGAAATTAATTCGACATACACTTACCGTTACTGACTGACTTACATCTCTTTCATGATGAAACGAATCACAGCAGGGCATTAATGATAGTAGGTATGAGTGCAGGTTAGTAAGCTACTTTGATACTTGTGTAGACGTTTTACTTTGAGTAGGTTGACACGCTAACTATGGTGCCTCTGTCAACATTTACATGGTGCGGGTTAACAAACACTTCACGTGTATGCGGATTAACGGGTTGTTGTGACGGCTCTGTTAACGTTTTACATGGTGCGGGTTAACAAGCATTTTACATGTATGCAGGTTAACATGTGGTTGCGACCCTTGTTAACAAGACGGGACGTAGGGACGCCTTGCCCGTAGCAGACGGGAATGGGGGACGCTCCTACCCGTAGTGACGAAGTGGGAGCTGCGATTCTCATCTTTCGTCTGCAGACGGGACAGCCCGTAGTTGACGAAGTGGGAACTTGTGTTCTCATCTTGCGTCATGCAGACGGGACGAGAGGGTATATAACCTCTACCCGTACGTAAGGCCATGGCAATGCAAATTTAAAGGTTTGAATAGCGCTAAACTATTAGGAGCTGATGAATGATCGCATGATGATTGAGTGAATTATGACGTTGCTGATGTATACTGTGTGCGTATTCATTCACGCCTTATCTTTTATGGATGATCGAAATATGATGACGGTTATGTGATGTTGAATGGATACATCTGGTTTGTGAATGATTGAATGTTGATGGAACAAATGTAGTGTTGAACGAGCGATAGAATGGAGAAAAAAAAGGGTTCTCTTGTGCCTGTCGGTACGGAACCTTAAAAAAGGTTTCAGATGATAGAGATTGCGAAAGTTGTTGCAGATGCTGGTGCTCGGCAAGTCACCGAGCAATGGACATCAGGTCTGGGGCCTGAACTGGAGGGAGCGTTCGACCCTGCCGTGAAAGCTGCCTTCCGGCGTCGCATGGAGGCGGGTGTTGGTGGTGAAGATCGGAAGATGCAGTCGAGGACGATGCACCGTCAGGAACGGCCGTGTTGGAATAGATGAATTTTTAACAAAGCCTCAAATACCCCGACTGACAACCGCTGTCAGTTCGCGCGGGAAACAGTAGATTTGACAGTTGTTGCTAAGATTGGTTAGGCGCGTATAAGGTTGCTCTGTGTCCATAAATTGTTAATTTAATGCAGATTCTTTGTATATTAGTAGAAACAGCGATTACATTTTGTTATTTATCGATTATATGTTTTTCTATTCCAAAACCTCTTTATAAATAAATCAAATATGAAGCGAGGGCCAAGTATTCCAAAATCTGCATTAAAAAAAAGTGTGAAAATTATGTACACGAAAAAGTAGAATGGGCCACCCATATTTACTTTGTGAGATGTTGCTCCAGAGTCCAGGCGCGACGACCCGAGGCCTCCTTTTTTAAACTATTAAATTCTTTCCAATTCAATACTATCAGTCCATCGCACTCACATGCAGGTTAAGTTTATTGTAGAATTTTATACAATTTCCCAAGAACGACTTTTTCGCCTTCACTAGTCTATAAAAACTTTTTTGAAATCCCTACAACCCGTTAAAAGACTAACCTTTATTTAAAAAGCGAGAGGTTCTTATGTTAATCTCAATAAATAAGTATTCTAATAAAGCGTATTGAATATCCTGATACGAGCGTACCAATAACCCTGTTGTTGTTATTTCCCGGGCGTTTTCCGGCGGCCCCCGAATTTCCGGGACAAATGGAGCCCGGACCGTCCGGACGCTCGGGAGCAGACGAAGATAAATGTTTTTATTTCACTCGATTATTTTCTTGACCCGAAACGGACGACCGTAATTAGGTGGGTTTGGTTTTGCACACGTAAGTGGTTAAAGGTTGCTTGAACGAGAATTGTTGAATAATTTAATACGTAAAGGCGTGATCAGACTATCCGATCCGATGTAGGATCCTACACCGATATTGCTGTTCACATTGTCCGATAAAATAAATAAAAAATAAATATTAGAGGACAATCTTACACAAATCGAACTAGCCCCACAGTAAGCTCAAGAAGGCTTGTGTTATGGGTACTAGACGACGATATATTTAATAGATATAAATACTTAAATACATAGAAAAACATCCAAGACTCAGAAACAAATATTCATGCTCATCACACAAATATTTGCCCTGACCGGGATTCGAACCCAGGACCGTCAGCTTCACAGGCAGGTGCACTACCCACTAGGCTAAACCGATACAGGGACCGATACCGGTATTTTTAAAAAACCCTGAATTAGCCCAATATTTTGGATTATTTTTTGCTTTTTAAGTAGGGCTGAATCATGTATTTAGGTAACAACGTAGTATTATTAGATTGTCCCATTAAAAAGGAAATAATGAACCGGTGACCGTAATAATACCGGTATTTTTCTATGGAGAAAATACCGGTATCCGATCCCTGGTCCGATATCGCCATTTTGTTGCCAGTTTCGGTCGTAGTGGATCGTATAGGGCTGGTTATTAAAATTTTGTTTGGATTTTGTTTCATACTCAAAAAAATAACGAAAGTATTCAAGTAATATAAGGAGTCTTCTTTTAGTTTAAAATGCTAACACAGCTACTGCTGTGCGACATGACAGCTATACATTCAAGATAATACACCTTTAGTTGCTAAGCAACAAACAAAACCTTAAAACGAATTTTCAAAAGACTTTAGACTTTTTTTTGACTCCACATAAAACCACATAAAACTTAAATCCACATAAAACTAAAGCTGGGTTTTGTATAAACCCGTTAGACTTTATGTCGCTAAGTTACGTTAAACAATGTACTGAAATACCAAAATTTGATAAGAGATTTAGTCTAACCCAGACCATTACAAAACCATGCCTCTAACTTGTTTTTGAAGTCCATAAAAATTAACTACCTCATAAACTCAATAAGCCGCAGACGGAACCGCAGCGCGGGCTAGTCTGTAAAATGATTTGAACCTAATAGGGGGTAAAATTAGGTAGTTGTTACGTAGTCAGGCTCCGAGGGCGAGTTAATTTAGGACTCCATTAGAGGCGGTTTCGTAACCGGTTTCATTATCGTACTTATGTAAGTCGAAGTCGAAACCGAACGTTGCGACATTCATTTTGCTGTGGTATTTGACGAGGTTTATGTAAAGTGATTTCAGAAACTTATTCTAAAAAGTATATTTAAAGTACTAGAAATGTCATACTCGTATCATGTATGTCATGTCATGTAAGTGCACCGAGCTAATTGCATTTAAAAACAGCGATACATTGCAAATTTCTTCCATTTCTCGACAGCATAGCTTGCAGTTCAGTGCAGGGAATTTCAATTTTGTTGTCAGCTTGAAAATAAAACACGAGGAATCTTATTAACCCGCATGAGACTTGTGCGAGGACGGAAAACATGAGATTTCTACACTCAAAGTATAAGGCTGGGTTGCACCAAACCGTCTGTAATCGTAAGCGGTGTTCGTTAAAATGAAATGTGAAATCGTTTCAAATTGACCCCTAGTCGCCGAAACGCGGTAAAATTTAGTTTAAAACGGAACAAAGAAAGGCACTTAGCAATGACTTATACACGGCTACGTGCCGTAGCAGGTGCGCTCGTAGACGCTCTACGGGCGCGACGTAGCCGCTACGAATTTAAAATGTATACACTCTACGTAACATAGGTAATTTTTTTTTTTTTTTTCATTTATTCTAAGTTAACAAACAGTGATCACAATAATGTATTACTTTAAAAGTTACATTTAAGGTTTGGTCATTGTGATACCAACAACGTTAACTCCATATTACTAATATAAATTACATATTTTGAAGTACATCAATGAGATGGAAAGTAATAACTAAAGGTTACAATAAGCAATAAACGTCAAACATACAACTACTAAGGCAGAGCTAATAAGTTAAGTATTACATTATTCCAATAACTTAAGTGTTTCTTTTTTAAATTTGGCAGCACTAGTGGCTATAATATCAATAGATACAAAATGATCATTGTAAGTATGAACAAGTCGGTATAATGGCGAGCGAGTCGGTGTAATGTTATAACTAGCTGAGTTTCTTGCTGGACTCTTCTCTAGCTGAGTTTCTTGCTGGACTCTTCTCAGCTAGGTTAGGTTTAGTCTTCCACTCACACCTCAGATTCGGTTGAAACCACTCCAACCAATCTCACTGGAGCGCAAACTCTTAGAGTATTCCAGTATTCCAAACCACACGCGTGGTCATGCCGGAGGTTTTCCCCAGGCTACTCTCCAACCGCGCACTCCTATCGCTTTATTGGGCCCGGCCTATAAAGCCACAGTCAGGTTCAAAAAAAAAAGGTAATGTTACTGTAGTGTCCACAAACCAAACTGACGACCAAATTGATATAGATATCGCTATCTCTTGCATACTTGCATGGTATTACGAAGTGTGTCTCACATTTCTTATGACCTCAGTCGTCAGTTTGGTTTGCGGGCACTATAACGGTGACTTAGGGTGGGTTGCACCAAACCGTCCGTAATCGTAAGCGGTGTTCGTTAAAATCTGATTGTATGAAAAGTTTGACAAATTTCTATGGCATGACAGCTGCCGGCGCCATATTTGACGATGACCAGCCTGTGATCGTATGTTGGTGCACATATATAATTAGCGTTTAGACCACTTGGCAAGCCTCGTGGTCTAAACGCAGTTCTCGACTAAAAAAGCATACATTATATAACGATTGCATAAACTACTATTTTGTTAACCTTCATCTATGAAATAAATGACTTAAAGTACGAAATAATATCGTAAAACGCAATTAACCGAATCTTTTAACCGGTTAATTGTATGAAGACGAAACCCGTTTCCGAGCCCTGGTATAAAAATGGTTGGTTACAGAGTGGAGGACAGTAATGTTATATAATGCCATCCATATCCTCTGCTCCTGTGGACCACTTATGCGCAAAAGAAGTATCTACCTAGGGAGGCACATCATGCCCCCAGAGGAGATACAACAGGTTGCGACCCAAAGAATCTGGAAATTCCTGGAAGTAACGGGTATAAGCAAAGAACTTTAAGGGCTGCCACAATAGATCAATACTGGTCGAGGCGGCAACGAAGGCCCACAACAAACAATAATAATAATAATGTTATATAATGTAATATATAATTATTTTTAGCATTGGAAAGACGCCTTCGGTTACGACAATCGTTTAAAACTATGTCTCCAACAGATTTGTGTTGTCAGTGTTGCCTGCATACTAGATTGGGTTTCCACTCGACTCGAGAATAAAACTATCTCGGCATTAATAAATCATAGTCTTTTGATAACCTGTCGAAAGTTGTAATGAAAGTAAATAACATATAGACGGCTTAGCAAATTACTATTAACATTACGATAATTAGTATATGTAATGGATATATGTAGAAAATACTTATTACCTCGAATATCATTCCTCGGTGTGAAATAAGGAGTGGAAGGACGCGGACAAAGTCGCTAGTATTTACTAAATATAATAAAAAATGCCATCACCGCGCGCGCTCCGCTCGCAGCGCTGCGAGAGGCTTTGTAGCGCCACAATACACACCTGGCCCCGGCAGCTATTGTAGGCTCGTTGCGATACGTAATTCCAATAGGGGGCGAATGTTACGCGCTTATACAGGGCGTCCCACGGCTATGCCACATGGAGGGAAAGTACCTTGAATATTGTAGATGGAACATTTTGCTGAAAGAAGACATTATTTGAATTTAAAAAATAATTTAAACTGAATTCACAGATATTTAAATAATTTTGTGGTTGAACCGGGAATCGAATTCTTTACACGTGATCAATTGATTAATTTTGTATTAAAAATGTTAAAATTCATGGTTTTCCTTTTATTTCTGATACCATGTTATTTAGCAAAAAATAATCCATATGATGAAGCCTTTCGATTGGTATGTAATATAATTAACTGATTTTGCGTATGCTAGTAGCTAATACTAGAAGTAATACATATGATTTTTTTCATAGTTGTACTTTCAAAAAAACTTGTTGAAAAAAGCTGTCAAAAAATAATTTTATATTTATTTCCTTTACTTCTCACGTATAAAATATTAATAAAATTATAGGGTATACTCCCACTAAACCTACATAACTGTGATTTTGTTTCAATGCTCTAGCTGGTATGGATCAGAAGATACAAGAGTTTGAAAAAAAATGGGATAAAAATACATTTTTGACATTATCTCTGTGACAGTTCAAGATAGAGGGCTGAAAGTTGGAGTGATTACTAGTTATGAGGCCACCAACAATTGACAGACAATGAATATTCCTGACAGGGGCCACACGTCCTTCCTTAGCCTGCTAAGCCCTTTATGACAGAGTTGAAATTGGCGTTTAACCGGTTTGATTTTCGATGGTAGGGTTAATGATATAACCGACCTAACACCCGAGCAAACTGTCACATATGGCTATGCGCTTCTGCAGCAGTAGATCATGAACCAAGAAGAGTCATATATGGTTTCAATACGCGTCCCGAAATTGGATCCCAGTTCTTAATATACGCTCGCGTCGGGTGTGACTTCGTTCCGAAATCGATTCATAAGCGACGTTATTGTTTCACTTCACATTTGAGATGTCAATGTATAAGTAAACGTTCCCTTTAACTGGTTATTCTAAAGTGAACCTTATTTCCGAAGCGTAAGGTACATTAATACGTTGAGTTTTATAAAGAAACGGGTCTTTCAAGGTGCTCCTTATTTCGATGTAACCTTGGACAATTCGGATTGTTCTTTACAGATTAGAAAAATCAACCATTTTACGTTTAGATATAAAGTTGAAAATACATTTTTAGAAAATGTCGGAACTCCAACCCGGTGGCAAACAAGCTTACGGTCTATCTGATGGTATGCGGCCACCGCAGCCTATAGACGCCCGCAACTCCAAAGGAGTCGTGTACGCCTTGCCGACCCTTTATAAAAATTGAGGATGCACTGTGTTGACAACAGAAGGGACACATTTAGGTCCCTCGCTCTCAACACAGTGCATCCTCGGGAGCTCTGGCAACCTCGCTCACCTCCAGGAACACAACACTACATACTTGTATAGTAGATAATGTTATTATGGCTGTGGTCTTCTGCAAGGCGGAGGTACTTCCCCAGTTGAGCTGCTCCAAAACCTAATTAGTGTGTAATCTATAGAAATACTCCCTATTTATCCCCGTATCGCCGCATATTGGGTAGAGTCAGTTCGACTCAGGTCCGGCCTAGCTGAATTTCTTGCTGGACTCTTCTCAGCTAGGCTAGGTTTAGTGAACTAGCGATAACTCCCAGTACCTCGATTCTACTCACACCTCAGATTCGGTTGAAGCCGCTCAACCAACCTCGCTGGAGCGCAAACTCTTAGAGTATTCCAGTGTTTAAACCGCCCGCGTGGTCGTGTCGGAGATTTCCCCTGGTTTTCCCTAGGCCACTCTCAAACCGCGCACTCCTATCGCTTTATTGGGCGATATATTTATTTATCTACGCACATATCATTAGTGCTCTAAAACGCGTTCAGAAACCGTAGGAAATGACCAGCATTACGACAACCAATTTTACTATGAGAACTTTCTTATCAGTGGTAGTAGGTAAAATTTGTACTGTAATGTTATTACAGTACAGATTTTTGTAAGGTTATGAGTTTAAATTTGGAACAGCTGTCAAAACTGAAGTGGGTCTCTATTCTAGTGTCCATAGATATTAAAACAGTTATCGATACGAAACGTCAATTCAGTATGTTTTTTAATATAAACCGCACGACATTTGATCTCGAGTGACATGAGAATAGGGACTTCATTCGTTTGTGTATGATTAAAAAAAAGTCTTGTTGACGGAGGTTGGAATTGCCGCCATTACTGTTGTCACTATTGATTTTTTGCTTTTACGAAAGTAGAATTATGATATGAACGTAGATAAAGTAGTGTATGCAACTGTACATAATTAGGCCTTAAAACACTTGTGTGATTCTATTATGAAACTCGCTGACGCTCGTTTCATAAAACCACACTCATGTTTTAAGAGCTTTTATTATGTATCAGTTGCATAAACTACTATAAAAATAAAGTGTGGTATTCGGTAAAATCAGATTATATAAGTATAAGCATCTGTTTGTAAGCGTGTGATTGTAAGATAAGTTTTTTATTTACAAAAATATTTTGTACTAGATATATTAAACATTGTTTTCTACAACAATATTTTAATTCTATAGTACTGTGATACTGTTATTTTATATCAATTGTGTATTGTTTTGAAATATGACACCTCACCGAGTTTCTTACGCCGGTTATTCTCGAGGCAGAGGTTTATTTTACGAACCGGTGGTAGTTTTTTTGACATTCATAGATGCATATAATATGCCTAAATTGAATAATAACTAAATTTGACTTTAACTTTATGGAATGACACCTGCCGTCGCCATAATTATACAAAATGGAGGTATGTATATCAACTTCTGTCATATAAGGCTCGCTACTTCCCCGGTCAAAGGATAGGTATCGCTATCCAGCGAGGAAGTGTGGCCAGCCTTATGGGCACCATCCCCAAATCAAAAAATCTAAATCAAACATTTATTCTGCAAATAGGCCACAAGGGCACTTTGACATGTCAAAATATTAATTTACAATTTAAGAAAGTCTGACTATAATAAGTAATACATTTTTCATGTCAAAGGCAGCGACCTTGGGGAATGTATATATTAGTTAAGTTTATATTGTCTGTTCTATTAATAAATTTAACCACTTTTTGTTCTTTTGAGTGTATAACTTATGTCACAAAATAATACAGCTCGTTCCACTTGGAAACAAGTATTTACTTTAGTCCGTTTGAATTTCACATGCAATTTTAATAGAATTTTTGTATAGCGCCGCTATTGTATTTTGTTTACAAAGCGAACTAAACAAATTTCACAATTTTATTCCGTTTTAGCCGGCAGTCGATTTAGGTCAACATTTTAGTTTCAGAACTTATATTCAGTCTCAGGTTGCCTGAATGCTATCGCTCCCAAATGAATTCGCTTCGTTGCATTACCTTGGACGTAATATTTTAGTTCGAATGCGAGTTCGAGACAGGGTATTCTGAATTTTTAAGTGCAGTTGGCCCTGCAGCGAGTTTAAAGGAAAGAATTTATATATGTATACTGCCCTTTCTGCGAATTGTTTGAGAGTGTTTGATATGTATGTATGTATTTTTTTTTTTTTTTTTTTTTTGTTTCCTTTGTTTACAACAATCTGTCTCCTTTGTGGGACATTCAGATGTATGTTGGTTGGTGCTATCGCTGGCGCGCTCGGTATATGGCCTGTGCCACATCCTCATTGTTAGTCAGTAGCTGTGTTTACTGTGATTGTATTAAATCTTGAGGTATTTTACGCTTTAGACGTCGCGCTTTGGTGTGGTTTGCCATAAGTGGCCGGGCCAGAGTATTTGGGTGTCGTTCGATGCGCTCTTTATAGGTTCTGGTATGGCGTACAATTTCCTGTTTCACAGTGGGCAGGCGTAGATCTCGGTGTAATAATTCGTTGGGTACGAACCAGGGGGCACTGGTTATCATGCGGAGTGCTTTATTTTGAAATCTTTGTATAATTTCAATGTTTGAATGGGATGCAGTACCCCACAGTTGAATTCCATACGTCCAGATGGGCTTCAGTATTGCCTTGTACAGAAGTATTTTGTTTTCGAGAGACAGTTGAGACTTTCGTCCAATGAGCCAATAAAGTTTTCGCGTCTGAATGCCAAGTTGCTTTCTCTTAGTGAAAATATGTTTTTGCCAGGTAAGTCTTTTGTCCAAGTGCAATCCAAGGTATCTCACATGATCTGCCTGTGGAACTGCAATGTTGTTAAGTGTGACGGGGGGACAAGAGTCCCTTCTTAAGGTGAATATTACGTTGACTGATTTTGTCTCATTAGCTTTTATCCGCCACTTTTTGAGCCAGTGGGATATGTCATTTAGCCCTTTTTGGAGTATTTGTGAAGCTATTTTTGGATCGCTATGCGTGGCTAGTATAGCGGTATCGTCAGCAAAGGTTCCAGTTATTAAAGATTCAGACGTCGGCAGGTCCGCAGTGAAGAGTAAGTAGAGTATGGGACCCAGTACGCTGCCCTGCGGAACTCCTGCTTTTATAGGGCAGAGATCAGACAGTGCTTCTCCTTGTTGTACTATAAAATGGCGCTGCTGGAGAAAGGATTTTAATATACCGTAAAGGTGATCTGGTAGCCCATTTTTCAATTTGAATAACAATCCTTCATGCCACACGCGGTCAAACGCTTGAGATATGTCCAAGAATACACTGGCGCAGTAAGATTTACCTTCTAGTGATTCCATGATATGTTTTGTTAGTCTGTGCACTTGGTCGATAGTGGCATGCTTACTGCGAAATCCAAACTGGTGATCAGGAATTAGCTCCTTCTCTTTGAGTATAGGCAAGATTCGTTGTAGCAGTAGGGATTCGTATATTTTGGATGGAATAGGTAACAGACTTATGGGCCTATACGATTTTGTTTCTTCAGGTTGTTTCTCTGGCTTCAACAGCATTACAATTTGTGCAACCTTCCACTCTAGGGGAAAGAACTGCAGTCTGGTCATGGCATTAAATAGTGACGTAAGGAAAGTTATGCCAGATTCAGGCAGTTCTTGTAATATACGGTTTGTAATAAGGTCGTATCCTGGAGCCTTTTTTGGGTCTGTTTTTTTTATAATTCGGGCAACTTCTGCTTTTGTAAATTTAAGAGGCACTTCCTGCGCATTTTTTGGACTATTTAAGTGGTTGGTAATTTCTGTTGCATCTTCTGGTGAGCCGTCATATGAATGAGGAGTGAAGACATTTGAGAGATGTTCTGAGAAGGTTTCGGCTTTCTCTTGGTCTGTCCGTGCCCAGGTCCCATCAGATTTTCTTATAGGAGGAGAAACAGTGACGGGCCGTTTCAGTCTCCTAGTGGCTTTCCACAAAGAGTAATCCGAGGAAGCAGTAGCATCCAGGCCAGTGAGGTAATTATGAAATCCGTCATTACGATCTTTCTCTAGAGTGCGCTTTAGCTGTCTGTTGGCGTGATTGAGATGTTTTTTCGCAACAGGGTCTCTGGTTGTTTGCCAGCGTTTCCGTATTCTCCTTTTTTTGATTACTTTATCGAATATATGTTTCGCCACGTGGGTATCCAGGTTTCTAGATGGTAATGGTGGGGTCGATGACCAAGCTGCATCTTGCACACTCTTGTTGAAGTATAGCACCGCTTCTGTTATTTCGTCTTTCGATTTTAGACTAACTGAGTCTTGGAATGCTTTGTCTGTGAGCTCACGAAATAGGGACCAGTTAGTTCTATTGTTATGCAGTGTACATTTTCTGGCGCATTCTTGGGGGGTAGTGAGCAGTTCTACTATGATTGGAGAGTGGTCTGAAGATAGGTCCCAGCAACTCTGGCATGATATGATGTTCTTTGCGATTCCTTTGCTGACACAAAAATCTATAACATCTGGGATCTTTCTTTTGTCTGTTGGCCAGTAAGTCGGTTGACCAGACGATACCACGTTCATATTTCTTTTTTGTATGCATTTGAGGAGTTCTCGTCCTCTGGGTAGGATAAGCCTGGAGCCCCAAAACGAATGCTTGGCATTATAATCACCTCCCGCAATAAACCTGCCTCCGAGTGATTGAAAGAAGTCACTGAACTCCGTTTCCTTGATAGTAAATCTAGGTGGACAGTAGAGGGCCGATATTGTAATATCACTGATCCAGTCCGTTATCACGACGTTTGTTGCCTGGATGTAGTTTTTACAGTAATGTTGTAGTACATGGTGCTTGATGTTTGACCTAATAAGAACGGCCGATCCTCCATGTGCTTTGTTGTCTGGGTGGTCAGTATGGTACATGTTGTATCCTGGTAGCCTAAAGTGGCTCTTGGATGTGAAGTGGGTTTCTGAGATTAATAAAACATCTATGTGGTGTATTTTAACGAATATTTTTAACTCTTCCGAGTGGTTTGACAAGCCATTAGCATTCCATACACACATTTTTAGTGCTGTGAATGTGGTGACATTTTTGAAATTAAATCGGTTAGCGTTTGGGTCATAATTAGCATTTGGTTCATCAGGGCAACAAGTGTCTCCGTAATGGTCTTAAGTTCACTAGTTTTTTGATTTTCATCATTTGTGTTAGTTTTTTGTGTCTTAGGTTGTTCAGGGACTTCTTTTGTGACTTGGGCATACGATTTTCTGTTATTTGTTGATTTTTTTGTAGGTTCTTGTTCCTTTCTAGTGTATCCAGGGGTTTTTCTGACTTTGGTGAATGGAGGTGGATATCGGACTTTCAACAATTCCTTGTAGACTGTGCAGCCTTTATAGTTAGCTGGGTGGTTTCCCTCGCAAAGGACACATTTGACCTCTTTTGATCTGTCTTTCCGTAAGCAAGCTGAAGTGTGATGTGAACCTGCACATTTGACGCATCTGGGCTTTCTATTGCAGAACTTTTGTGTGTGGTTGTAATCTTGGCAATTAGTGCATTGAGGGATTACTCGCCTTGGTCTGGGTGCTTCAAATGATATGCGACAGTGTAGTAGATATTTGACGCTATATATGTCTTTATTATTTTCACGAGGCTCTAATTCGATGTTCCACATTGATAACGCCTGTTTCGTTCTTGAGTTTTGGATGTTCCAGACATTTATTACTTTATGGTGAAGCTCCTCAATAGCTATTTTTATATCCTCTTTGTCTGTAGATGGGTGTAGATTTTTTAGCACAACTCTAAAACTGCGGTCTTGTTTTGGCTGGTAACTATAAAATTCTGTATCTTTAGCCTTTAGTTCTTTATAAATGGTGGAGTATGATTCGGCTGATTTCGATTGTATTTTAACTCTGTCGCCTCGTAATACCTTGAGTTCATATTCTCCTTTTGCTACTTCTTCTAATAATTTTAGTAAAGGTTGTATATTCTTGACTCCGTCAATAAATAGCGGAGGGGGTCTTATGGGCTTCGGTGCTTGTATTTCAGGTTTGTCTGCTTGCTCTATATCGTCGAGCGCTTTAAAGCTATTGGATGTTGGTACTGCTGGTGTTGCAAGCCAGTAATTCAATTTTGCCTGCTTTTGGTTGCGCATTACTGCGTCTGGACTAGATCTTTGCCTTTTGCCATAGTGCACTTCTGTGAACAGCTGTTCTTCATATTCTTCAGCTGTTTTATCTGCCAGTTCAATGTTCCCTTGATTAGTTGTTCCACTGAAGGAACTTGATCTTGGGCGACTTATGAACATACCTTTGTGGAGAAGTTGTTGGGTCATAGTTTTAGTGTTACTCTTATCCAATTTTTGTTCTTTTTCAGGGCTTTTTAGGTTTTTTTTTTCAGGATTATAATTGCTCATTCTATTTTTGTTCCCACGAGTAGGGTCGATTTAACAGTTCACAAGAGGGGTGACGCCCATTCCCTCAAGAGGGCAATATACAACGGCGTTTGCCGGGTCCGCCGAGGTTGGCGCTTAGAACTTGCCTCCTGCAAGCCATGCATCCTATCGGCACGTGTCCCACCTTAGGATTAGGGTAACTTTTTAGAGAGGTTTTCTACCTCGTGGCCCGGGCGACTAAGCCAAGGCCCTCGATTCCGTGGGTGCACTTGCACAGAGTTGCGAGTTGTGGGGGTCATTTCCTACCTCCAGCAGATTCTGGCTTGTTAGGCCAGGGATTTTTCGGGTTAATTAACCGTCGCCCGATGCTCGACGTTGATCTTTTACGGCTGGTTAGATCTTCACTCAGCCAACCCTCCTCTTTTTTCATACGGGCTTGGGACCGTCATAGGCAGAGTTATGTATGTATGTATGTATGTAAGCACTTTATTGTACACAATAACCGGTTAAAACAATATACATGTCACATAAGATTAGAGTACAAAGGCGAACTTATCCCTATGAGGGATCTCTTCCAGCTAACCTTTGAGGGATTGAGTGTAGAGTGGGTGAATGAGATAGACAAACTTACACAGTGTACTAAAACTTTTCAATAAGGAAACTTGTAGCTAAAACCAGAACTAAATAAATAGTAACAACTATATAATAAATACATATATGTTAGCTCTAAATGAAATTAACGCTCAACACAATAATCCCGCATACTGAGGTTCTACCTGTTAGACTTTATGTCGCTAAGTTAAGTCAAATATCAAATACCAAAATTTGATCAGAGATTTGGTCTAACCTAACCAGACCATTATAAAACCATGCCTCTAACTTGTTTTTGAAGTCCATAAAAAATAACTACAGTGGAATCCGGATAAAGCGACAGTCAAGGGACCGTTGATATTACTTTGCACTAACAAAACGTCGCACAAAACGGACTGATTTACTTCGAAAATATGTGGTATGAAATCTAATGTGCGGTGATTTCGCAAGCGGTCAAATGTTATAAGCGAAGTCGTTATAAGCGGATTCTACTGTCCCCCATAAACTCAATAAGCCGCAGGCGGAACCGCAGCGCGGGCTAGTCTATAAAACGATTTGAACCTTGTACAAGGCTGTACTAGGGCTTTTTAAAGTAAAGTCGGATCTTAAATCACAAACTATACTTTATTCCAAAGAACACACACATACAAAAAACAACGCCTCATATGGGCAAACTACGGGAACATTTCGTTCGCGTGTTTCAGCCTACGCAACGAACGTAACAGCGACATCTAGCGAAGAATGTTACTACTAATAATGCTTAAACAAACCTAATAGGGGGTAAAATTAGGTAGTTGTTACGTAATCAGGCTCCGAGGGCGAGTTAATTTAGGACTCCATTAAGGACGGTTTCGTAACTGAGGGCCTACTCCGAACTTCGTCATCCGAACTACGTATCGTGCCGTCCCTTTCACTCTCGTGTTATGCACCATATGAGTGAAAGGGACGGCACGATACGAAGCTCGGATTTGGATGTTCGGAGTAAACGCTTTGGTGTGCCTTTTTCTTTCAGAAAATCGGGGGTATGACATTTGAACGCTGTTATGCAATGATTATGCACAAATCAACCTAGTCCCAAACTAAGCGAAGCTTGTAATATGGGTACCAAGTGACGATATACATACTTATATATAGATAAATAGATACTTAAATACATAGAAAACATCCAAGACTCAGGAACAAATATTCGTGTTCATCACACAAATACATGCCCTGACCGGGATTCGAACCCGGGACCTCCAGCTTCGAAGGCAGGGTCACTACCAACTAGGCTAAAGCGGTCGTCAAATAACTTAGAATTTTCTCGAAAAAAGATCAAATTCTCAATGAAATGGCGTAAAAAGTAACTCAAAAGAATAAATAATTAAGGTGTCTTCGAGTAATCTCGAGTGTCGAGTAATTCCGAAAATAACCAATTCCAGTCTAACTAACCGTTTTCGTCGCAGTACAGTCGCCATCAGATATATCGGAGCGAACGAGGTGCCCACAAATATCTGAACACGACTCTATTATCAAGGCGTTAAAGTGCATGTTCGGATATTTTTGAGCACCCTGAAGAGTACAGATATATTTGGTGGCGACTGTACCAAACATCAACAAAATCTTTAACATTTCTTTTTGATGGTGATGATGATGAGATGCAATAAAATAGCTTAGTTATACTGTAATTTGCTATTTTCGGAATTACCGGACATTCGAAATTATCCGAAGACACCATACATGGCTGAGATACGCGTCATACTCGTGATCGGGTGCTGTTTGTGGAGTCCGGTCTGTTCATGCTTGCTAGGACACAGTGACTACGTTAATACTAGTGTCTCTTTATAGGGGATTGACGAGAGACATCATCCTGTTGTGGATTCGTTTTTATTATCAGTGACTTAGAGACCATATACATCTTAACAATATTAAATTAATTTTAATTTTGACGCTCAGAGACCATGTACATCTCTGGGATATTATATTAATTTCATTATACTCCTTGTTTAATCTCGAGACCTTATAGATCTCTAACTTTACTGATGTTGTAATATTTGTAATAGATAACTTTGCAAGTTTATCTTCACTGTATGACATTAATTTTGTTATAATTGTATACTCGAAATTATTATTCCTTCTTGAACTGTAAATTAATATTTTAACATTAAAAATGTATTACTTATTATAGTTAGACTATCTTAAATTGTAAATTAATATTTTGACATGTAAAAGTGCCCTTGTGGCCTATTTGCAGAATAAATGTTTGGTTTTGATTTTTTGATTTTGACATAATTATAAGTCTTCAAAATTTTAATAGGGAGCATGTTCTGTCCCTTTTCAGCAAAACGCACCTCTGTATTGAACGATCGTCATTTACTATGGCGCTTTGGGTCGGTGACGTCACTGATTGGTAGCGCTTTCTCTCTGCAATTGAAAACGTTCTAACGGTTGTAACTTCGTTATTTTTTGAGATATTGTTATGGGATTTTCACTGTTTGAAACAATTTTATGTCTTCCTTTTTTGATAATAATTTGGATACTAATAATTTTTGAGTCAATATACCTATTGAGAATGGCAGCGTTGATATGATAATTGATAAAAAATCACTCTATTCTTATACTTGTAAAAATA
Organism: Epiblema foenella; assembly: GCA_963556455.1. Taxonomy (NCBI): domain Eukaryota; kingdom Metazoa; phylum Arthropoda; class Insecta; order Lepidoptera; family Tortricidae; genus Epiblema; species Epiblema foenella. The sequence continues at coordinate 19,589,204 of OY747109.1, read as the reverse complement.
CAGCTGAGATTACCTGAATAAGTAACCGCTATGAGATTTTTTCTACAGTGGAGAAGTGGGTGCACAAATATTTTACATTAACTAAAATTTAAGAGAGGTAGGGCACAGCAAACTGTCATCTTGCTCGAATTCGGAGCAGCCCAACTGGGGAAGTACCTCCGCCTTGCAGAAGACCACAGCCATAATAACATTATCCACTATACAAGTATGTAGTGTTGTGTTCCTGGAGGTGAGCAAGGTTGCCAGAGCTCCCGAGGATGCACTGTGTTGTTGAGAGCGAGGGACCTAAATTTGTCCCTTCTGTTGTCAACACAGTGCACGTGTAACACACACGTGCGTGACTCCTTTGGAGTTGCGGGCGTCTATAGACTGCGGTAGCCGCTTACCATCAGGTGGACCGTAAGCTTGTTTGCCACTGGCGTTGTATAAAAAAAAATCCGTTACCGCATACGAAGCCATATATGGCAGATATCCTTGTAGACCTTATTGCATCGTATCAAGTTTCAAAGTGCGGTAAAGGGTTAACAATCTTCTGTAGCAAGCTTGTAACAACGTCCTAACACGATAATCACTCTCCCAAACACAACAACTAGACCCTTATTTGTAACACGTTTAGTTTAACGTTGTTAGACCCTTCGGCAACCTGATGGATGAAGGGCATAACATATTGTGGGTTACTTGCTTTCTTACATCCTTTTCATCTATAAAATAGCTCTGGCAAGTCAAGGCACGTAATGAGATATCGAAAACTGCTCAGGCCTATACCTTGTTTTTTTATCATTTGCTTTTTGACGACCGGTTTAGCCTAGTGAGTAGTGCACCTGCCTGTGAAGCTGACGGTCCTGGGTTCGAATCCCGGTCAGGGCAAATATTTGTGCGATGAGCATGCATATTTGTTTCTGAGTCTTGGATGTTTTCTACGTATTTGAGTATTTATATCTATTAAATATATCTTCGTCTAGTACCCATAACACAAGCCTTCTTGAGCTTACTGTGGGGCTAGTTCGATTTGTGTAAGATTGTCCTCTAATATTTATTTATTTATTTTATTTATTTGTCATTAGAAAGAAGGCTTACGAGGTTTTTTTATCAGACACGCTCTGCGGTGCAAGTGTCAAATAATCTCTATTAATATTAAAATCGTTTTTTCATGTTTAAATTATACAATTTTTATTAAGAAATAGGAAAATATGTCTTAATTTATATTTACTTGTATGTATTTTTAAATATAGACATGAAATTTAATATCTAAAAATAAACAATTATTACAACTCAGTAACAATTTAGTCATAAAACCCGCCCCTCATCGTCCCGGTGCAAAAGTGCCCATAACGCTAGCAGCATTTCCGCGCTGAATAGCGATAGAAAGTCTTTGCACCAGAAACGATTCGGAGCGGGAGTCCTCTCCTCTTTGCCTAAGCCGACGGCCTATCCCTCGAATAAACTCCTTTGCGTCCTTCCCCCAGCAACCAGCCGTTTCCACCGCCAAGGGGACGAAAATGTAGCCCGATCCCAGGGGAGCATACTTCCGCCTCTTTATCTCCGCCTGAGATTCGGCCGCCGCGCCTGCCGCGCGTGTAGTGCGGCCGATATGGGTGGCGGCGAAGGTGCTTACACACGTAGCGTCCCACACCAAACACCGCCCCCTTTCCCACGGCACTAACGTCAAGCCATCGGGCCGTTTGCCATCCGAGCGGCAGAGGCCCGGCGGTTCCAGCACAGATGGAACTCCAGCTGACCTAAGAGCCCTCTGGACGATATCATTGAGGGCATGGTGACGCGGGTGCCTGCCGGTGCATCGCCGGCAACTCAAGGCGTGATGGCCGTCAGCATGCACCATGGTACCGCAGATGCATACATGTGGTTGACATACATCGCAGCCCAGACGGAGAGCGACGGCCACACGCAATGAGTCACCGTCGAGTAAAGTGCCCAACTGAGGCGAAGGCAACGCGTGCAGCCATGCCCCCGATTCCGACTTTGATACCGCCAAGAGTCTAGCACGGTCTACACCAGCGGCGCCCACAATAAGCCGATCGATGGTGGCTTTACAATAGCCGTCGTCCCACGCACGTTGAACCTTGGGGTTCTCGGGTAGGGTCGCCCCCGGGTTGATAGTAGCCCACGCCACCAAAGCATCAGCCACGTACGGTATGCTTGCCCTGTCACCATTCACAGATAGAATATTAGCAACTAGAGTAGCTACCCCGTGTGCCGATGCCAAGAAGGCCGGTATGCTCACATCCCGCACCCGCCGCACCCCGATGCCCCCGTGCCGAATTGGCAAAGACGCTTGTGCCCATTGATCCTCGCTCAGGGAGACGTTTACTATGGATTCGACCATGGACTTGATGGTGGCGTCAAATGAATCCATAGAATTAGGGAACAACCACACTGGGGCCGTACGCAACAGGTAAGTAACCTTTGGGACGGCGAAACACTTCTGCATGAGAACCAGCGCTACATGCGAATTAATTGTCTTGAGACGTTCGCTGGCGAGGAGGAGGAGATCCCTACGGGCTTGAAGAGCCTTAGGAACCGCAGCAGGAAATATGGGAGCCCCGAGTAAACAAAAAACGTCGGCGTCAAGTTCTCTGAGACCCGGAAGCAACGATGAGAATAAGGAAAAGACAGCACGCGACTCCGGACCACAGGGGAAAAACTCACACTTGGCAGAATTCACCTCCAGCCCCAAACTCCTCAGACGTGGCAATAAGACTAGCAAGTCTCGCTCCACCTCTTCAGGTTTGCCCCCTATGGTACCATCATCGAGGTACCAGGTGTTGAGAGGGGACTTGAGCTCTGTTTCCACCTTCTGAATAGCGAGGCTGAAGGTGAGAGGGCCAAGCGGGTCCCCCAGTTGAGCACCAACTTTGGAAAGAATGAGGTCAGATCCATAAAAAAGATTAGATGGCTGGTGGTAGACCTGGTGGAGGAAAGGAAACAGTGTTGGGATATTCTCCACCACCTCATTCAGCAAGACGTCCCTCTCCAACGAGTTAAAAGCATTCTTCAAGTCCAGTTTTATAATGACACTACCTGCATTCTCTGGATCCAATGCAAAAGTGCGCACAGCATGTATCGCCGCTTCGCAGCCTAAGTGCGTCCCAAAGCCCAGCTGATGTGGCTGAAGATAGGAGGCCATATCCCCACGCACAGCTCGGCACCCAAGTTTGGCTACCAGTCGCCGAAAAGTACTCCCAACAGCTATCGGTCTCAACCCCCCCTCCTTCTTCTTTAAGGCGCAAAGAGTAGCTCCATACAAATATGGGCACACCTGGAGATTCAACTTCCCACTAAGCAGAAAATTACTCAGTTTAGTCAGCGACTCCATCAAGCGCACCCCACTGTCCCCCGCCGTGCCAGATGTCAACTCCTTCAAATGAGCCGGACGAATACCATCCAATCCCGCAGCAGACCCACTATGGAAGGAGTTAACTGCCAAAGCCACATCCTCTACCCTAACCGACAAAGCTGGGACCCCCCGATCCGACACCGATGGGAAACAAAGGGGACGAGACGGATCGGGATGTTTCGATTGTAATGCAGCCAAAGTGTCCGGACCCGGTGGGGCTATAGTGTCCTCGCTCATAAGCAACCGGACCGCTCCCCTTAAAAAACTCAAATTTCATGCTCAAATTTCATGTCTATATTTAAATAAATAATTTTTTAAATATTAACTTAATAAGGCATTTATTTTTTTTTAAAATTATTTTTCGTTTCATTCACCTAAAAGTTATACAATAAAAAACCTCAAGAGGAGATTGTAAGAAGTCGGTTCGGGTTTAAAATAGTAGATTGTGTTTCAAGGGAGCAAAATGATATATTTACGGCGAGGGCCGTATATTGAATTCAGAGTGAAGCGAAAGATTCTAGAATAAAGTAGAATCTTGAGCGTAGCGAGGGATTCAAGTGTTTACGCCCAAGACGGAAATAATTTTGCTACCGCGTGGCACATACTGCTTTTCACCCCGTCTATGAGGCCCGCTGCTAAAAACATGACATATCTTACAAATAATTTTGCTACAGAGTGTCACATACCGCTTTTCACACCTTCTATGAGGAAAAGAGTCATTGTTGCCCTCAAATGAGGGAAGAAAAGCACATCTTTGATCCCTCATACGAAGGCAACAATAACCCTTTTCTGAATAGCAGGTGTGAAAAAGTAATTTGTCAGTCACTAACTGTCAATTATTCTGTTCTTTCGTGCGAATAATGCAAATTTAATGTGTGTGTGTTTACGATCACTGCATCTTTGTTTACCTAATTTCTAATCTTAAAAAAACACAGTATATGTCCTCGAACGATAAGATGCTTTGCCATCGAGAGTTACACCAAATGCGACACGTGGTGGCTTTCAAACTAAATTTAACTTGTAAGAGGATGCGCCGTGTGGAAAGTGAGACAAAAGAAATCCTCAAGTCAATAAAAGCTTGCCAGTTCGCTTGTTCGACACACATTTGTACATTAACGCTTTCTCTACTAAACGCTTTTCATCATCTTTTATAGCACGCACTGCTAATGTTTGGAAATGGTATTTCCGTGTTTATATAAACCTAGACCTTTTTAAGGCACTAGGGAATAGTCATCTGGGTGAGGTCGCTTCGATACCTCCTACGTATATTGAGCCAAGTGCAAAATCACGATCACGGAAGGGCTATTCAGAGGTACAAAGTTCCATAACTGACGCATACGTTGCAATAATTTCATGAAATTTGCAAATATGTATTATGAATATATTTTGCTTTTTATACAACGCCAATGGCAAACAACCCTTTATAAGATTTGAGGATGCACTGTGCTTAAATCCACATAGTCGCTATTTCGAAATTAATAACAGTTTTTGATAAAAACGGCAGTACCGCCTCTTACTTGATCCAGTATATGTAGTAAACGTTGGTTAGACCAATATCGATATATTTTTATTATATATGCTTATTATATATCATGTACCATTTTCATCATCATCAAAACTTAAGAGCTTCGCTCTTGTCGGTGGAGTAACCGCCACTCTTCTCTATTCATTGCCAGTTTCTTGACTTCCCCATACGACTCCGCAACTTCCTCCCTCACTTGGTTAAAGTAAGCCAGTCTAGGTCTTCCTCTTCCTCTCCTGCCTTCAATTTTACCTCTAAGATGTTTAAGAAGAAGCTGTCGTGCCGTATCAGGTGTCCCATCATCCTGCCTCTTCTATTTCTAATTGTTTCCAGTAAACTTCTATTCTCTCATACCATACTCAAAACCTCTTCATTCGTCTTTAATTCTATACCAGTTAATATTGAAAGACAATCAGTTTACCAGTAATTAAACCACGTATTATATCGCTCTATATTATTAAAACTGGATCTTTTGCATCAAACCTCAAGTTTCCGTACAAAATGAGGAAAAATGACTCTTGCAAAGTTATTACCGAAGGCATTATTCAGTACTCGAGAACTAGTTAGGTTCATTTATCAAAGGAATGTATGTTGCTAGTTTGTTTCAACCAGTTAAGTCCTTCTGTGTTTTAAGAGTAAATTCTACATAAATACTTAGAAAGCAGCAGTTTGCATCTTGTTTAAAACAGATTGCTATTAAAATGGGTCATGTTGGCCGCGTCGTGAGATATTATGTCGTATGCTGTTAAATAACTGCTGGATATAGGCCTCCCCCAAAGAGTGCCATAATGACCGGTCCTGCGCCACCCACATCCAGCGAAAGCGAACTCCCGCGACCTTTACCAGGTCATCAGTCCACCTTGTGCCTACCCGGGGCCTTGGGCCTGCCCACGCTGCGCCTTCCGGTCCGTGGTCGCCACTCGAGAACCTTCCGGCCCCAACGGCCATCGGTTCTACGTGCAAGTGCCCCGCCCACCGCCACATAAGTTTAGCGATTCGAAAGGCTATATCGGTTACTTTGAGGAGATTATAAACGCTTGTGGAGATGTTTCTGTGCTATGCCTATCACTGCCGCTGTTTCAAGTTTTGTTGGAGATTAAATTTGAATATGCACTCCTAAGACAGGTATACAGCGCTTTGAACTAGAGTTTCAAGTGTTTTTCTTTGTAATTACTGTTCGGTGGCCGATAGTGCCGATAAGATAACTCCACCTACCCTCCGCCCACGTTCTCTTCTGGAGTGCTATCGCCAACCACAAACGAAGTTATCACTCTCTGTCGCACTTATGTGCAAACTTGCAAGTGCGACAGAGAGATAAAATTTCGAATGCTGTTGGCGGTAGCAGCCCTGTTATTATACCGGTTTCGACATTGTACTAACTCCTAGTGCAACTTGACATCAAGTTTTGTACTAATTATTGTAATTGGGTTCGTAGTTAGTAAACTGATATGCTTGTGAAGGTACCTGTAGTTATTTTAATCTATTGCAGACGAAGGGATAAGTCTTTGATCAATGTTTTGAAACGACTTAACAGGGGCTTCTCTTTTGCATAGTGATAACAATTTCTCAACAAGTATTATTATCAGTAAACGGGACTAAATCATGTAAAATCAAATTAGTCATATTATATTATATATTGCAGGCTGGCGTTGAGTTGGAAACTGGGTTTGTAGAACTATCCATACTCGGTCTTCTTAATCAATGTACATTCCGGGATTTCAAAGTTTGTCACTTTTGGACTCTTATTTCTGTTGTAATAGAGTCCAAAAGTGCATGCATTCAAATTCCTCGACAGTACAGTTGTTCACTAGGGTTGTCACTCGGCTGAAACACAACATTAATCCGGAGATATAATTTACTAATAATTGAGTTCCACAAAGATGGTGGATTAGGTAATCCAAAATCGACCGTGACCTGAAAATGATAGTAACGCTAAGGGGGCGTCCATAAATTACGTGAGATGTTTAAGGGGGGGAGGGGGTCGAGTCAAATCTCATCTAATCTACGTTGGAGAGAGGGGGGTTCTCGGCAAATATCACGCAATTTTTTTTCTGATTGAAACAAAAAAAAATTATACTATTTTGGTCCATTTAATCCAGATTGTACACACTTATAAGATTTAATCTTAAGCGTAATCGTAATACGATTAAGATTATTCACTAATTCGTTCGAAAGAGAATAATTTCATTCATACTTCGACGTTAACTCTCAGCAATATTGATTAAGTCTTAACTAGTCGTAAATAAAAGCACGATGCAATTTTTTTTTTTCTTTTTGCAATAACAATTCAACGCGTTTACGTAAGAAACCCACATTTTAAAAAATCTCACGTGAGATTGGGGGATGGGGGAGGGGGTTGAATAAAATCTCACGACATCTCACCAGGGGGAGGGAGGGACAGAAAATTAAAAATAAAAACCTCACGTAATTTATGGACGCCCCCTAATATATTGTTATGTGTTATTATTATGCCTTGAGCTACATAAAGCTACGTGGACAAGACAAAATTTGCATCGTAATTTGTTGGTCTGCCATTTAGTTGGACTTGAAGTATCATCAGACGTCCTTGCCAAACATGTTGCTTTGACACAGAAAGGCAATAAACTACAATTCAAGAGATTTATCGATAGTATATGGGCCATTCTACTTTTTCATGTACATAATTTACAAGCACTTTTTTTTTTAATGCAGATTTTGGAATACTTGGCCCTGCCTTCATATTTTTGTATTGTTGTTTAGAAAGAGGTTTAATTACAGTATCACTTCCGATAGTTTTGGTTATTAACGAACAGCTATAATATCTATAAATTAAGTAACTCAGTGGTCCTCGGATGTCTCTCTATTTCTATGAAAAAATGGTTTTTACCACTATGTTACCCACCTTTTACAGCAATAAATTAATATTAAAGTATGTTTAGCTATAAATTCCTTTTATTATGTTCAGGTACTATTTCGAAATCCTATTTTTGTACACTAATTCAATACTTATCATAGTTTTTTTTGTAATAGGAAACTGGTCATGATAAAGTAGAATGACCCATATACTTTGAACGCTAAGCTGTATATAACAAATCAATGTTGTAGGTATATAAATACTGAAGGTGTCTCATAAGTAATGTCGGATTTCGTAACTAAAAATTTTTTACACCACTATTTATGCATGTCGTAACCAGGGATCGGATACCGGTATTTTCTCCATAGAAAAATACCGGTATTATTACGGTCACCGGTTCATTATTTCGTTTTTAATGGGACAATCTAATAACACGACGTTGTTACCTAAATAAATGATTCAGCCCTACGTAAAGAGCAAAAAATAATCCAAAATATTACGTTGCTGGATTCGTCAATCTATGCGTCCAAAGTTAAAACGGCGGTTTTAATTTTGAGCTCATAGAGAAACGAATCTAGCAACGTAAAAACTAGTTTGATGTATTCAAAAAGTACTTCAATACAAACTACAGTACGTAGCGGCCCCCTTTTTTAGTTATATATCGTTAAATTTAAATAATTACACTTATTTACGAGTGGCGCTAGTGGACCTGTTACATTTTATTAAAGCGCTCTTAAGGTTCTGAACAAACGCAAAATATGGATGGTTTTAATACGAATAATAAGGACAAAGAAAAAATCTGATTTCTCAACGTATTAGTATTTGTTGGTAAAATATACGTAACAATAAACATTACAAGCAAATTTCAAGTTTATTGGTTAATGGGAAGTAAAAAGTTCTTAGGAACAAAATTTTGTAAAGAAAGCTGGCTTTGGTGGCTTCTCATTCCTTTGTTTTACAATATTTTTTAAAACAAAAAATATAGTATCTACTCAGTAAGCTCTAAAAAACGATACCCACTTGATGGGGTAGGTCAAAACAATTTTTCGCACCCCCCTTTAGCTGTATGAGACTCCCTTAAAAATATATAAAAATAAATTTTGACTATTTGTATGGCTTCGGGTCAACAACATGCTTACGAGTATACTGCGAAAATTTAAAGACTGTAGCCCTACCCGTTTGGGTATAAAACCTGTTTGACAGACGACGATTGGACCGACGGACGGACGGACGGACGGACGCATGAGTGACAACAATAGGGTTACGTTTAGACCATTCGAGTATGGAACCCTAAAAAAGAGAATCTTCAGTTAAAACGAATATATATATATATTTAAAAATAAAGGAAAAATTGTAAAAATTGGGCACCGAGCAGGATTTGAACCTGCGACCCCCCGGCACTAGCAGCCAGTCGCTCTAGCCAACTGAGCTATAGGCGCAACTGCCACCCGCCCCCAAATTCTTCAACCGTTCCTTCATTTATTTTGCACCTATAAGTTTTGTAAAAGTCAGACCAACCGGAAAGAAAAAGTTACCCCCGGATGTTATTCTTATTCCATCAAGATTATTGATGAAGAACCACTATGTTCTATGTAATGTTAGATTCAAGTATGCTTAACTGTTTAAATTTAGAATTATTCGTAAAACAGCCACCATTTTGAAAGGAATCTTTCTACCGTCTTCCTTACTTTATTGCTGAAATAATGCTTGGAAGGGTATGACAGTTTTGAAAACTTGTCGAAATTATAAAAACTAACTGCTCGCGCGGCTCCGCCTATGTACTCTCGTTTCGGTTGAATAGTTCCAGAGATTGCCAATTACATAAAAACATGAGATAGAGATAGAGATATTATCATGGCTATTATTATAACTGTACTTTTTAGCGATGCCGCAATTCCCACCGCGCCTTATTTCATATTCAAATCGCAGAATGATACTTTTATTTGAACGGGGATTGTTCAGTGCGCGCTCTTCCCTTCGATATGAATAAATAAGGACGGCGATATGTTAATGGAGCGAACGGGATGGAGTTATGCAATTCTGCAAAGGTTTTGTTTTTGTGTGATAAATAAGAATGATTATATTTGTGGATGGATTGGGCGAGAGACAATTTGATGAGCACGTGTAACAGAGACATTTACATATATGTTACAGTAAAATTGTAAAAACCATTTCTTACTGGCGAATTGTAAGATACTGTTTACAATTTAAGAGCCCTTATCAGTTAAAAAACACTCACCTATTTAGGCTTTGAATTGACACGTATCTTGCCATTTTCTCAGTTTTACTATCCAGAACGGGACTATTGCCACATTATGACATATACATTAAATGTACTTTTTGAATTAATCATTAAGAAATATTGTTTCAAAGATTACTCCAAATCGACCATTTTGAAGATAAAGACTGTGTTATTCCGCTTAAATACTGCCATACATACATCACAACTTTAATAAATTATCGTAGCCTTTAATTACTTTATTGGTATTATCAATACTTTTGTCATAATTTGAAATCAAAATATTTTGAAACTTATAAGGCCTCTTAAACGATTATTTTTCGGTTAGATTACAAACTTTCGCCAGTTTACAATCTCGCTAGTATGTATGTATGTAAATACTTTATTGTACATAAGACAAGTAAAATAAATTATACAGAAAAAAAAACAGATCAATCATGTACAAACCATCTCGTTGTAATATGGCTTACTTTAGACTCTTGTCATACAATCTACTATTAATAGACCTATATGTTTTTGTTAGTGTCCGACCGAAATTTCGGTTTCGGCGAGTTTCGGCCAAAAAATCAAGTTTCGGCCCGAGTTTCGGTTTCGGCCAAAAACGGCCGAACCTTTCGGCCGCGCCGAAACTTACAACATCGTACCTTCGGGTCGCGCTCGGCTAACGTCGGGCGCGCTCGGCACGGCTGGCAATATGGCGTCGCTCGCCTGACTCCGCCGGCCGACTTATTTTATACCACCATTAAAAAATCGCTAACTTTGTGTTACAAATAATGTATTTTTTTTCACTTTATTTATAGGGTAGTTAAATTTTCAAACAGAACCTCTGTAACTGTGCTGAAATTTCATTGTGATAAATCTTTGAAAGTAGAAACCTGTAATTATAGGTCGGCGAGATATTAATTTTAGAAAAAAACTTACTAACATTTTTTCGACTTTTTAAGGACTTTTTTTTTATAAAAGGTTCGGTTTCGGTTTCGGCCGAAACTACAATGAAACCGAACCTTCGGTTTCGGTTTCGGTTTCGGCAAAATAACATGTTTCGGTCGGTCACTAGTTTTTGTCGAATCACTGTTAACCTTAAAAGCCTAGAGCACAATCATAATTCGTCATACTTGTTTACTCCGACGTATACGTTTTCTCCAATAAAAACGAATTCCGATAGGATGGGTAGAAATTGGTGGGCTCTTTGTTCCTCCTCCACGTGAACTGTGTTGACCTTGGCTGAATATATTACTTAAGAGTCCTTATCAGTTAAAAACGCTCATCTATTTAGGCCATTTTCAGTTTGAATTGACACGGATCTTGACATTTTCTCAATGTTACTATCTAGAACAGGACTATTGCGACCTTATGACATAAACTTAAAATGTATTTTTTGAATTTTTCATTAAGAAATATCGTTTCAAACATCAAAATAGACTATTTTCAAGCTAAAAACTGGTTTTTGCTGCTTAAATGCTACTACACACAATAAAATCGAGAAATGGCTATGTTACTATCTAAAATTTTAATTAGATCATAGTAACCTTTAATCAGTGCATTGATATTATCAACACTTTTGTCATAATTTGAAATCAAAACATTTTAAAACTTATAGGCCTCTTAACAAAAACTGTTTCAGGCTAAGCCCAGTAATTGGCAACATTGGCAAACTATAACCGTAACCAAACAATAACGTAACGAGTTCAAGTGTGTACGTAACTGTGTGATTGTAACTCATCGACGACCGGTTTAGCCTAGTGGGTAGTGCACCTGCCTGTGAAGCTGACGGTCCTGGGTTCGAATCCCGGTCAGGGCAAATATTTGTGTGATGAGCATGAATATTTGTTTCTGAGTCTTGGATGTTTTCTACGTATTTAAGTATTTATATCTATTAAATATATCGTCGTCTAGTACCCATAACACAAGCCTTCTTGAGCTTACTGTGGGGCTAGTTCGATTTGTGTAAGATTGTCCTCTAATATTTATTTATTTATTTATCGGCTTGCTGCGAGCCGTTCGCGAACCACTGACCGTTCGATTACAGTTTACAGCTCACTACTGAGTACCCGGTTTAAATAAATAAATAAATATTTGTGGACAATCTTACACAAATCAACCTGGCCCCAAACTAAGCAAAGCTGTGTGTACTAGGCGACGATATACATACTTATATAGATAAATATATACTTAAATACATAGAAAACATCCAAGACTCGGGAACAAATATTCGTGTTCATCACACAAATAAATGCCCTGACCGGGATTCGAACCCGGGACCTCCAGCTCCGAAGGCAGGGTCACTACCAACTAGGCTAAAGCGGTCGTCGGTTAAGCTCAAATAGTTTTTGTTAAGTAGGTAATATGTTCAGCTAAGGCGGAGAGAGCGAGGCGTAGGGAGAGGTATACTCGTTCGCTTAGTACCGGTAATACTGCCACACCGGGCGATTCGATTCCCAGGAGGGCTACCGCGAACTGAAAACGAACGAAGTTCGAATATCTCCCTCTCTGTCGCACTTGCTTATACGTTCCACAGAGAGGGAGATATTCGAACTTCGTTCGTTTTCGGTTCGCGGTAGCCCCTCAGTCTGCTTCGTTGGTGTGCGCGTTCAATTTTTTTTTGTATCAGTATCAGGGATCGGATACCGGTATTTTCTCCATAGAAAAATACCGGTATTATTACGGTGACCGGTTCATTATTTCGTTTTTAATGGGACAATCTAATAATACGACGTTGTTACCTAAATACATGATTCAGCCCTACGTAAAGAGTAAAAAATAATCCAAATTATTGGGCTAATTCTGGGTTTTTTAAAAATACCGGTATCGGTCCCTGATCAGTATATACAACAAAGTTTAAAATATTCAGCAGATCATAAAAGCATCTTGTTCGAAAGACTTGTAAATGCTGACGTAAAAGGAAATTGAATTTATTTAAGAATATAGCCATTCGTTATTGACAGTTTCCTGCTTTCCATGGAAGTTTCCGTCACTAATATTTTTTCCTTCGCAGTACTGATATAAAACCTAGGATACCTAGACGGTACCTGAACAGGCCTTGAGCATTTTATATCCCTAGTGCATTAAACTGCGCTTTTACGTCCGACTGTAGTTTACGAGTTGAAAGTGATTTAGGAAATTGGTTTGTGTGGTATTTTCTTCTTTATTTTCTAGAATAGTAATGAAAGTTTTTTTTTAATATAAAACGACGGTGGCACACAAGCTTACCTGTCTGCTGGTAAGCAGACGCCATAGCTTATGGACGCTTGCGACTTCAGAACTTTGCCGGACCTTTTTAACTTAATTCGCTGTGTTGACAGCTAGAGACAGACTCGTCTCGTACGCAGGTATCTCACTCTCACCACAGCGTATGCTCGGTAGCTCTGGTGACCTTTCTCGTCTCCAGGAACACAACACCACATACCTAAAGAACAGATGGTGTTATTATGGCAGGGGTCTTCTGTAAGGTGGGGTACTTCCCCATTGGGTCTGCTCCAAATCTAAGCGAGATGACGAGCTGTGCCCTGCTCTCAAATTAAAAAAGTTAAACTAAGGTTATCGTGACGAGACACATTATTGCATTAGAGAGGAAAGGAGCGAGATACTCATAATGACGTATCAAATACAAGGATAAAGTATATTTTGTGTCGAATATGAACACTAAAATTAATTCTTCATCGCACCGTACAGCAATGTCACTTTCATCCATACTGACGTGTTGCTCTCTGGTGCTTTCTGACGTATTTTTTTTTTATACAACACCGGTGGCATACAAGCTTACCGTCCACCTGATAGTAAGCGGCCACCGCAGCCTATAGACGCCCGCAACTCCAAAGTAGTCACGTACGCGTTAAAATTTGAGGATGCACTGTGTTGACAGCAGAAGGGACAAATGTAGGTCCCTCGCTCTCAACACAGTGCAGCATCGGGAGCTCTGGCAACCTTGCTCACCTCCAGGAACACAACACTACATACTTGTATAGTAGATAATGTTATTATGGCTGTGGTCTTCTGCAAGGCGGAGGTACTTCCCCAGTTGGGCTGCTCCAAATTCGAGCAAGATGACATGTTGCTGTGCCCTACCTCTCTTGTGATGACATTTTGCTGTGCCCTACGTCTGCCACAGTATGAGCGGTCACGTCAGAGCGCATCAGATGAACCTGAATCTAACCGTACTAGATTAATGGAATCGATATCGTTCCGCCGCGTCACTATACATCACTTCAGATAAAAATGTATCCGGCTTAATTCCGCCTCACTAGTGCGTTAGGTATCGAATGACGTAGATAGAAGAATGTACTCAGTGTTCGTAGATCTAACACCCTTTTTACAGCACACCATTTGCAGTTTTAATTTAATCAAACGTTATTAGGTTCAATGAATCATTTGATTACTTACTGTTTGTTTTACTGAAGTAATATGCTGTCAAATTACAATTTGAAATAAGGATTTGATTTTTATCATTATATAATTGAATCTGAATCTGGCTGGGAGTTTCTCCGCGTGATCGCATCAGAAATGAGGCCATCCGTAGCAGAACCAAAGTAACCGATATAGCCTTTCGAATCGCTAAACTTAAGTGACAGTGGGCGGGGCACATTGCACGTACAACCGATGGCCGTTGGGGCCGGAAGGTTCTCGAGTGGCGACCACGGACCGGAAGGCGCAGCGTGGGTTTGCCCCCCACGAGGTGGACTGATGACCTGATAAAGGTCGCGGGAGTCCGCTGGATGCGGGTGGCGCAGGACCGGTCATTATGGCACTCTTTGGGGGAGGCCTATGTCCAGCAGTGGACGTCTTTCGGCTGATATGATGATGATGATGATGATGAATCTGACCAACTAAAACAATACCAAGTATAACCGTTCTTTGTCAAGTAAAACTAGTAAAAGTACGGCAACGAGTTAGTTGGGAAGTGAAAGACCCTATTCAAGCATCAGTAATATTGTCCAAAAATTCAGTGTGCATATATATTCCGACATACACGCATTTAATACAGATTCGCATTCAGATTCATTTATTCACAATATAAAATTACAATATAAATTACATTTCAATTTACAAAAATCTCTATTGTGATCGTCAACAACATTAAATAAAACAAAATAAATTAAAAAACAATGAATAAAATAGCAGTTGTAGGGATGGTTACACTCTTCGAAGAAATGAACAGCGTGGGTGAAGAGACAATGGTTTATTACAATATACGTAATACAGGGCGTATATCAGTATAGCGACTAACGTTTAACCGCTCAGGAAACAGTTGGCGTTTCGTTCGAGACACCGTACTGCAGACCCAAGGATATTTCCCTAACTGCACGAACGTATTGGAAGGAGTTCAATAGCTTGAATGCAACCAACCAAGTACAAACATGCGCCTAGCAAAAGACAACGAAACATATGTTACATCTCAGTCCTCATGATTCTCTGTCGACATTTCGTTAGCGCGTTCTATTTCGACGTCAGCGCCATCTCTCGGCGAATTATTGAACTAAAAGACAACAGGTACTATTTCCCATCTCGGTACTACTGATTCTCCGTCGACATGTCGTTAGCGCGTTCTATTTCGATGCCAGCGCCATCTCTTGGCGCACTATGTTGCTACACTTCCCCCCGTTTGTTCCCGAGATGTCCCAGCGAGGCTGGTTTATTGCTTCTTTGGCCTGCTGCGTCCGCGGGTAGGTGGAGCTTGCGGCTTCCGTGGTCTACCACGTTTCCTTATAGGTTGGACGGGAGTGGGTAGCTCTTGTGTTGATCCTGTGTAGGGAGTCAGCGCCGAAGCATGATAGATTCCCAGACACAGGTCAGGGTTCAAGGGATCCGCGACTGCATATGAAGTGGGTCCGTGTTGCTTGGTGATCTGGTAGGGTCCATCTCTCCGGGGAGCGAACTTAGCGCTGATGCCTTTATTGGCGTAGCTCAATGGATGCAGCGTTACCATAACCATATCTCCTTCACCATACTCTGGTCTAGTCTGTCGGTGTTGGTCCACCAACTGTTTCCTCTTTTCTTCCTCTATTTCATGTACTTCCTTCGCTCTCTCTAAAGTGTTAGCCAGCTGCAGCAGCTTTGGAGTTATTTCCGGTACAAAGTTTTCTGAAAGCAGGATTTGTCGGAAGTCGTGGTAATTGTCATCGAAAGTTTTCAGTTCTCGACCGAATGTGAGGAATGCTGGAGTGTGGGAAGTTGATTTGCAAACGGCCGTGTTCATCGCAAAACGGATGCTCGGTAGGTGTTCCGGCCACTCCCGATGGCGTTGCCCAACGAGGATGGCTAACTGGGTTTTCAGATCCCGGTTCTTCCTTTCCACAGGGTTAGCTTCTGGGTGATACACAGGCGTGAAAGCGTGCTTAATCTTCAAGCAGAAGGAGACTTGTTGCATAATGGCGCTGACGAATTGTGGGCCATTATCACTGATCATTCTCCGCGGGAAGCCGTATCGGAGGAATATTTCGTTTATAAGGACTGTGGCGCATCGTTCTGCGGTGGCATCTTCTAGGGCAAAGAGTTCTACCCAACGAGAATTTATGTCTTCTACGATAAAGATCCAGGTTTTATCGTCGGCAGAAGGAGGCAGGGGTCCAAAAAGGTCGAACGAAATTACTTCGAAACGTTGACCTAGAGTGTGCGTTTGGAGGAGCCCTGCAGGCTTTTGATTAGACGGTTTGTAGCGTTGGCATTTAATACAGTGTTTCACATAGCTCTCAATATACTTCCGCATACCATTCCAATAGTACCTGCGAGAAATAGCCTGAAACGTCTTATCTGCGCCATAATGCCCCGCTTTAGGATCGTCGTGATATACTGCCAGTACGTTGGCCCATTCGTGCTCAGGTACTACCAATTGGGCTCCTTCCGCATCTGATTCCGATTTGTGGCGATATAAGAGACCGTCGTTAGTAAGATACCCTTTGCTGCACCAGTACAAGGCGTTTTCGTTACCGGGAGTATCTTCTAGCGCATGTATTATCCTCTTTAGCTTCTCATCCCTAAGCTGCTCTGTCCTTATCTCAGCCGGACTGCGCGGGCGCACGTCTACTGTAATCATGCACACGCCGCATTCCATCTGGTTATTCTCTGTGCATGGTGGTCTCGATAGAGTGTCTGCCACTACGTTTACGCGTCCTGGTATATATTTTATCTTGATGTCGTGGGCCTGCAACTGTAGAGCCCACCTAGCAAGTCTACCAACCGGGGACTTTAACTTCATAAGCCACTGTAGGGCCTGGTGATCTGTGACGACTGTAACACATGATCCCTCAATGTAGCCTGCGAATTTCTTCGTGGCCCAAACCACAGCCAGTGCTTCCCTTTCTGTGGTTGAATAGTTGCGTTCGGGTGGTGTTAGGAGTCTGCTCGCATATTCTATCGGGTGTTCCTCTTCACTTTCACCTTGCACAAGCACTGCGCCCAAGGCGTAATTACTCGCGTCTGTCTTAATGATATAATCCTTGGTGTAGTCTGTTTGCTTGAGTATTGGGGACGAGGTGATATGGGTCTTCAATGCTTCATATGCCTTCTCTTGCTCGTGGCCCCAGACCCATGCAGTTTTCTTTTTGGTAAGTCGTGTGAGTGGTTCGGCGATGTCGGAGAAGTTCTTTATGAATCGCCTATACCACGAGCAAGTCTGTAGAAATGATAGCAAGTGTTTCACATTCGACGGAGGGGGGCGATCCAGGATGGCCGAAACCTTCTCCGGATCTACTTGGAGACCTTCCGGAGTTATCAGGTGACCCAGATATTTGATGCGGGTACATCCAAAACGACACTTATCTTTATTAACGACAAAGTTATATTCCCTCATTTTGGCGAAGACATCTCTCAGGTCCGAAAGGTGCTGTTGCAGTGTTGTAGAGAAGATTATCAGGTCGTCCAAATAGGCCAAGAGCTTGATATGACTAAGGCTAACTCGGAATCTGTCTATCAACCTCTGAAAGGTCGAAGGTGCGTTGCGGAGCCCAAATGGCATTCTCAAAAATTTGTAGATACCAAAGGGCGTAATGAACGCCGTCTTATCCTGGTCACACTCTCGTACTCGTATCTGCCAATACCCGGCCTTCAGATCCAACGTGGACATGTACGTGGTGGACTTGGCCTCGTGCAGTAGGTCATCGATACGAGGAATTGGGTACACATCAGGAACCGTGATGGAGTTCAATCTCCGGTAGTCTACACAGACTCTTACTTTGCCGTTAGGTTTCGGAACCATTACCACTGGTGCTGCCCATGGTGATGCGCAGGGTACGATCACTTCGTCCGCTAGCATTTTCTGGATTTCAGCCCTCAGAACTTCTTTCCTTGACGGGGACATCCTGTATGGAGGGACCGCTATAGGTGGGTGGTCTCGTGTATCGATCACATGTTCGACTCCATTTACTGGCTTGCCATTCGGTTCGAATATGTCCTTAAACTCTTCGAGTATTTCCCCAAGCCGTATCTCATCCATGCCTGTAGATACATCCAGAGCGCACAGGCCGATTTCGTCAAAGAGCGTGGTCTCGTACGAGGATAAGGTATTTTCAGCTTCTTCGATGTTTTGAATAGCATCTCGCATCATATACTCCATTCTTGGTGAATGTCCGTCGAATAGAAGTTTATCCTGGTGACAGTAGATTTTTGGAGGTAGAGCAGCTGATTCGGTCCTTGCCCCCACTCTTTCTATTGTGGGTGCCTCCTTTGCCGGCCTTTTCTTACGTTCCATGTCTATCGGAGCGAAGCCTATTCTAGGGGTGTCTGTCGTATTCGGTTGCTTAAACATGACGAACCTCTCCTGGTACAATTCATACTCCTGTTGTGGTTGCCATATGTAGCTCCACGTGAACTGTGCGATATTCAGAATGATGCCAGCCTTCTGCAGGAAGTCAATGCCCAACAACGTTCGGTTGTCGCCGGACTGAGGCAGTACTATAAAAGGGGTGATGAAACGTTGGCCACATAGGACGACTCCAGCCTCAAATGTCAATACTTTCTGAAATTTCGGGTGGCCATCTGCTAGGGTTACCGTAGCCATCTCCTCATAGAAGGTTTGTCCACGGTTCTTTAACATACTGTACAGCTCATACGACGCTACACTAATCTTGGCACAGGTATCTACATAAGCTTTGCCCTTAATGCCGTTGACCTCGATAAACACCATGGGTCGGGATTGTTTGTCCAATTGTACATTAATCGCGCAGAATCCCAGGTTGCCCCTCTTCTCAGGTACCTCAGTAGGTTTGTTGGCACACAGCTTACAATTACTGCGATACACTCCCGGTGTACCACAGCCGTAACAGGAGAATTTCACGTCACTGGATGTTGACGGAGCCGGAGCTGTCAGTTCCTTGTCACCTTCCATAGCCTTTTTACGCTTTCGGCATTCCTCTAGGACGTGACCCAGTTTTTTGCAGAAATTGCACCTTGTTGCCTTCTTCGAGCGCACCTGGGTGGTAGGACCCGGTATCGGGATCGCTGCTGTCTTCTCGCATTTATCGACCAATTCCTCCCCTCCTGCTTTCTCTTTTAATAAAGCTTCCACGCTGCGTGCCTGCTTGAGCAGGTCATCAAAATCCTTAACCTTCTCTATGGGAACCTTTTCTCTAATTCTTAGACTCAGTAGGCCGTATGTTATGTGTAGCTGTTGTTTGGGGTTAAGTTGCTCGTCACTGGGTAGTTCGGAGAATAGCATCCTTTTCTTAGTCACAAATTCGTCCGTAGATTACCCCGGTGCCTGCTTGGTTCCACAAGCCTCTATATAAATCTCATGTACAGGCCTCTTCGGTGCGAACGTATTCCTTAGCGCCGTTTCAAAACTTTCCCATGTAGAAATGGTGTTTTTGACGCCTTGCCACCAAACCGCGGCATCGTCCCGTAGTATTAGAGGTAATGCAGCCAGCGCGTCACCATCACTTATATTTTCCAGCTTCTTGAAGACTTGCACCGCAGTGAGAAAAGCTTCCACCGTCTCCCTGTCCTTGTAACCATTGTAGGAAGCCGTGCATGACGTCATACTACCCTTCCGACCACTGTTTATACTCGCCAGTAGCTGCTGGAACTGTTCCTGCGACAGACTGACACTCATCTTGTCTTGTGCTTTACCACGCCGAGTCTTCACTGGATACGTCGTCTTCCTTCCAAATCGTGTAACCACGTACTTGGGTTCGTTAAAGCCCGAGTTGGACGCCACTGTAGGGATGGTTACACTCTTCGAAGAAATGAACAGCGTGGGTGAAGAGACAATGGTTTATTACAATATACGTAATACAGGGCGTATATCAGTATAGCGACTAACGTTTAACCGCTCAGGAAACAGTTGGCGTTTCGTTCGAGACACCGTACTGCAGACCCAAGGATATTTCCCTAACTGCACGAACGTATTGGAAGGAGTTCAATAGCTTGAATGCAACCAACCAAGTACAAACATGCGCCTAGCAAAAGACAACGAAACATATGTTACATCTCAGTCCTCATGATTCTCTGTCGACATTTCGTTAGCGCGTTCTATTTCGACGTCAGCGCCATCTCTCGGCGAATTATTGAACTAAAAGACAACAGGTACTATTTCCCATCTCGGTACTACTGATTCTCCGTCGACATGTCGTTAGCGCGTTCTATTTCGATGCCAGCGCCATCTCTTGGCGCACTATGTTGCTACACAGTTAAATAATACAATGAGTATGATAGAATTCACCTGAGAGGATCGTCATGAAATACAACTCAATACAATGCTATAAAGTCAGAATTAAGACATTTATATCATTTTAATTTGGTCATTGACTCTCAAACCACGTTCACCTTGGTAAGCTTTTCAATCTTCTAAACGAGTTTGCGTTCATATAAATTTTCAATCTGCTAAGTAATCTCAGAAATAATGGCGATACTTTTCGTGTTAATGTGAATGCATTAAGAAAATACTAGTATTGCCATTAGCATTAAATACAGGGTTCTCTTAAAAATAATTTCATTTCAGTTTCAGCTGCTTTGGCACATTCGCGATTGCACAGAGAAGTCACAACGTTGCTGATCCTTTATCGATTTGAGGATTTATTGTGTTGGTTGACATCTATAGAAAAATGCAGGCCCTGGGGTGGTCTGGTACCTTACTCATTACCAAGAACGCAAAAACACGTACCTAAAGAAAAAGTAGTGGTGTTACGATTGTTACTAATGTTGTTGTTTCTATGCAGGGCTGATTCCAAATTATACACGTAGACAGAGTAGCACTGAATTTATTGGCACTTTATATTTTTAAACACAATTTACAAGCAAGAGCGATGTGCATGGCTCGACGCCATGAGAGAGAGAGAGAGACGGCAATAGCTTCCGTCTTATTCGGAACAACTAATACGCGTAATTGGCTGCGGTCTTCTTTTAGGCTGCTTCAAATCAGAACGACACAACATTAAATGCTTACTGAGACAGTAGGTGTTTTTTTTTAACCTGACTGTAGTATATAGGCCGAGTTACGCCCAATAAAGCGATAGGAGTGCGCGGTTGGAGAATAGCCTCGGAAAAATCCAGGGGAAACCTCCGACACGACCACGCGGGTGGTTTTGAACACTGGAATACTCTAGAGTTTGCGCTCCAGTGAGATTGGTTGAGCGATTTCAACCGAGTCAGAGGTATGAGTGGTATCGAGCTACAGAGAGTTTTGTCGCTGGTTCACTAAACTTAGCCTATCCGAGAAGAGTACAGTAAGAAACTCAGCGTCTGTGTTGTCGCGATCGCGCGGTGGACGTCCTCGCCGGCGGAAATGCCGAAGTGTACGCGTCGTGTCTGAGTTGGACGCCGTAAGCGTAGCGTTCCGTCTTTCGATGGACGCTGTGGTTATGTCGTCCGGGCCCGTGAGTGTGTGCCTAGGATGCCGAACCGTACGGCCCCTAATCAGTAACGGCCCTAAACAGTACGGAAATTGACCTCATATTTAATAGAAAAATGTTATTATTCTCTTAAAGATTACTTCATTGACGATACTACGTGAAATGGTTTTTCGATTCTAGGCATTTAGTTATAGTTTTTGACTATAACTAAATGCCTAGAATCGAATAGTATATAATATACCTATCTATAATCATTATTGTATTGAGAAAATCAGGATTTTTTGACATTGTATAATATATAATACTGTAATCATTATTGCATTGAGCTAACCAGAATTTTTTTGTGTTGTCGTCCTCGATTTAAACAATAGCTGGTTGAAGGAATATTTTGTACACCTACTTAATGGGTAAAACATAGTGGTCTTATACTTTGTACATACCAACATATTGTAACCTGTGTTTAACAAAATGAATAAATGAAATGAAATGAAAAGTAATCAGAAAGTAGGTGTGTCATTATGGCTGAGGCCTTTTGTAAGGTGAAGGTCCCTCTCCAGTTAAACTGTCCGTCTTGTCTACTTTTCCTTTGGCTCCCTTTCCATCAGAGCTATGGTATACTACGTTGCTATGGATGCGTTGATATCCACCAATCATATTCATTAGTTCACATAGCAGACTATGTTAGTTCATCTATGCTAAATACTAATTAAGGTATCTACTTGAATGTAAATATGCGGGATAAATGCAAATACTATGACCTAAATCAGTATGTTTAATCCAATAGATCTTCAAGTATAAACAACAAGTTTCAATACGCCTAAGCTAAAACTTTGTGAAGTTTATCCCAGGTAATACGATACAAATCCATCCAGTCTTGTTAGTGAAGAACAATCTTGTTTTCTTTAGCTCTAGTCTGATTAAATTCTGCTCGTAGTAAATGCCGCGGCTTCCCTTGAGGTTTTATCGTCTGCAGAACTATACTGCTCTGTGTAGAGCTATATATGCATTGCTGTGTACAGCTATACGTGTGCTGGCTGTTACTACGAGTAAACATCTTTTTTAGAGTTCCGTATATATATATGTTCATGTGGTGTTGAGGAACAATAATAAATTACGAACTGACTTTACAAATAAAACGAGATGTCAGAGATAAACTGACATACTTTTTAGTCTTACTGGTACAGTCAACGGCATATATATGTATACATTTTTGGACCTTATTTTAATGGAATAAGGTGATAAAATGTACGTGGTGATGTGTATGTGGTGATGATAGATATTGGCACCCTTGACTGTACCTATTATCATGTTCTTATCAATTAGCTATGGGCGCGTCTAACTTTTCAGTGTAAATTTCCTTCAAATTTCACTTAATTGACTGAAATAGCCATATATTTCTGGTCCGTCGGTTATCACAATCATTCTTCTTAATGATTTGTAGTAATTAGTTTGCTGACATAAAATTTCTGGATTTAGACATCTCAGTACTTGTAATTTGACCATCAAAAGTATATCAGAAACTTAAGTGAAAATCAACATTTATTCCGACCGCCTTAGCCTAGTTGGTAGTGACCCTGCCTTCGAAGCTGGGGGTCCCGGGTTCGAATCCCGGTGAGGGCATGTATTTGTGTGATGATCACGGATATTTGTTCTTGAGTCTTGGATGTTTTCTATGTATTTAAGTATGTATTTATCTATATAAGTATGTATATCGTCACTTGGTACCCATAGTACAAGCTTTGCTTAGTTTGGGACCAGGTTGATTTGTGTAAGATTGTCCAAAGATATTTCTTTATTTATCTCTTCTTTCATTAACATTTACAAATGTTAATAAATGTGTCAGGTTTTGCCCATCACTAATCCCAATAATCAAAAAACATACCCAGTTAAGCAATAAAGTAAGTCAAATTAATCATCATTAAAACCAGCTAAGCCATGGAAAACGTTTAATTAATGATGCATTTAATTGACGAGGGGTGCGGGGTGAGGGGTGGTTAGTTCGCGCGTCAAGTCCGCACTCTTGGAATACTTGGCGAGAAAGTTTTTCGATGGAGAAACTTGGCGAATACTTAGCTTTGCTCGTTATACATAGGGATTGGACGATAGTGCAAATGACATAAGGAACAGGACTAATGGAGTAGAAATCATTGTATAAAAAGTTATGTAGTCGATGAATTAGTTGAATGTATATTTATACCCTTGATTATTCCGAGTGACACTCTTTTGACCTTAGGCATTCCCGCCGGCGGGGACGTCCACCGCGCGATCGCGACAACAGTGACACATATAGTCCCTATTCGTCCCGGTACCGCCGCACACCGGGTAGAGTCAGTCCGACCCAGGTCGGGCCTAGCTGAGTTTCTTGCTGGACTCTTCTCAGCTAGGCTAGGTTTAGTGAACCAGCGACAAAACTCCCAGTAGCTCGATTCCACTCACAACTCAGATTCGGTTGAAACCGCTCAACCAATCTCACTGGAGCGCAAACTCTTAGAGTATTCCAGTGTTCCAAACCACACGCGTGGTCGTGCCGGAGGTTTTCCCCTGGAGTTTCCCCAGGCTACTCTCCAACCGCGCACTCCTATCGCTTTATTGTGCCCGTCCTATAAAGCCACAGTCAGGTTCAAAAAAAAACTCTTGACAAAATGCTAATGTGCAACCATACATTATTTTTTTTTACAGGGAGAATAGAGAATGACTACTAATAGTGTATATCTAATGAAATAGGTTAGGACATCAGATGTATTGTAGGCAGTTGCTTAAAAACACGATCTAAGAATTCCCATTGGGCGCGATAAAATGTGTGCACTCTAATAGCAATTAAAGTGGTGCCGGGTTAGAATAGCATTCCCCCCTTTCTTCCCGTGGGTGTCGTAAGAGTCGACTATGGGAACCAGGTTGTAGTATGTTGTGGGCGATGGGCTAGCAACCTATCACTGCCATATCACATTCTCTCCATCTTTAAACCTACAAAATATTGCTAAATATGGCACTGGAATGAAATTTCAAGTGCTCTGCCTACCCCTTTTCGGAATACAGGCGTGAGTTTATATGTATGTGTGTAATTTTGTATAGATATTTTATCTACGACGACATCGACATATACTGCAAAAAAATGTAACTGATTTCTACTCCATTAGTCTTGTTCCTTGTCATTTGCACTCGATCGTCCGATCCCTAATTATAAATCAATGAATTTTATAAGTTTTGTGAGTTATAGGTGGTAATGTGAGGGTAACTGCAAATAATAGCTTACTTAGCTTTCTACGAAAACTATATGAGCGGATCCTTCTCACGAGAATTCTCAAATTTACGGCTGAGAATAACGTCATCACCGTCGAGCAGTTCGGCTTTAGATCCGCGCACTCGTGCGTCCAACAGGTGCACCGCGTCACGGAGCACGTGCTGGACGGTTTCTCTCGATTCCAGGGGCTCAGGACCGGTGCGATCTTTCTCGACGTGACGAAAGCCTTCGACAAGGTCTGGCATAACGGGCTGATATACAAGTTATATCATCTCGGTATGTCTGACAGACTCGTACTTACCATACGAGATTTTCTCAGGGATCGAAGCTTTCGGTACAAACCAGAAGGAACGTACTCGGACCCACACCCCATCCGGGCCGGAGTCCCGCAAGGCTCCGTGCTCTCTCCCACTCTCTATTTGTTATTCACGAACGACATTCCTAGGCACTCTAAAGTGCAACTGGAGTTGTTCGCGGACGATACCGCTCTCTTAACGACTCATTGTAAGTACACTTTTATCCGGCGATAGTCCCAGGAGGTAATCACTGACCTAGATAGTTGGTTTAATTTTAGCGTGTCGAAGTCAATTCGAAAAAAAGCACTGCGATAGTTTTCCACCCGTCTGACCGCGTTAGCACGAAAAGGCGGGTGGCAGCGGTCCAGACGTTTGCTCTGCCCATCTCTAGGGTCAACGAAGTCAAATATCTTGGAGTGACCCTCTATAGAAAACTGACTTTCCGTAGCCACATCAGCAGATTACGCAACCATGCGTTGTTCGTGCTAGGACGGCTTGGGCTGATGATTAACAAGTTTAGTAAAATGTCACTTAGAAATGAGCTGACACTCTACAAAACTTGTGTTCGTCTAATTATGTCTTATGCAAGGCTAGCTTTTACTCACGTGCACATGACATCGTTCAAGCCGCTTCAGGTCCCGCCATATAAAGCCACAGTCATGTTAACCTTTAGATGTATCCTCTCTATTACATACCTTATGCCATTGTAATAAGTTCCAACAGTGGATATATCCTATGGTGACTACCACGGTGGTGGAGACGGAACAACAAAAAAATCCTTTAAATACCATTTATTTATGAACAATATTAAGGTATAATATTATCTTGAATTGAAACATAAAAATGCGACTGCACTAGATAAAAGTGAAATCCTATGTTACTCGGGATGACGTAAGGATTCCAATGATACCTCACACATCTAAATCGGTAAAGGCGTTGAGAATTTCTGCGGGAACAATGAATCTCCTATACATATGTACATACATACATGCATGAACATTACACTCCTTTTTTTGGCAGTCGTGTAAAAATGTGTAGTTTATTTATTGCTATAACGAAATTAATGTGTACATCGTGTAATTTGCCTTTGAATAATCTCACTAAAGTATTGGAGTCCAATAAAGTGTTTACCCTGTTTTATAAAGTATTTACTCCATTGAAGCTTGTAAACACAAAACCTTCATTAAAAGCCTTAGAGCTTTTATGTTTTTTAATAGATCTTAATCGCGAGCTAAACAACTGTTCAGTCTTAGCAAACAACTAAAAAACAATATTAAAAATGTTACCTATTTATTAAAATATAAATTAAGTTTACCATTTACCATTCGAGTTGCTCATCTCTGGAACAGTCTTACACGTTAAAATCAGGTAATCCGTGCCTTTACCATGAGTTTACATGACCGTGCTCGCTAGCGACTGCGTAAAAATTTGTATGGGCAAAAGTACAGCGCCTCTGGCGGTTACGCAATAGAACTAAGAATCAGCACACTAAGTAAATCGTTTACGCAGTCGCTAGCGGGTACGGTCATGCAAACTCATGGTAAAGGTACTGATACCAAAATAGCGTTTAAAATTTTTCTACGTAAATTATTTGCTAGCAGAACCGAATATTTCCCAATGTTTATGTTTCATAGTCTCGTCTGTAATATATACGTATGTGTATATATTTGTTATATTTGATTTATGTTTATATTGGTATCAATATGTAATAATGATATTGAAACGTAGTATGTACGTCTTTAGGGTTCCGTACCAAAATGGTAAAAAGGAACCCTTATGGTTTCACTTTGTCTGTCTGTCTGTCTGTCACAACGCTAAATATCTCAAGAACTATTTATGCTATCGATTTGAATGCCTGCTACTGGGCATGCAAATTATACTACAAGTTAAAATTACAATGTTAAAAGTTAAGTTTAGGAAAATGGTGTTTTTTTTTAATATTATATATTTTTTTTTCTTTCTTGAAAATCTAATCTTACACAAATCACCCTAGTCCCAAACTAAGCAAAGCTTGTACATACTTATATAGATAAACAGATACTTAGATACATAGAAAACATATTAGGGTAGATTTAATAAATATCAGGCTTGTAATCTAAATATTTTTTCACATGCATTCTGAGTCAAAAATTCTAATAAATATTTCTTAAACTCTTGTATTTCGGATCTTCTTATAAAGTTTGGCAGCTTAATACAGATTGGGTGCCATGCCAAATGCGCTTTTTGCACGTAAGGGTCATACTTAGTTGAAAAAACAAAAGTCGACCCACCTGTGGTCAATAGTTAACGGCTTCTGTGCATGTTAGCTATGTTTTTATTACAGGTAGCAACGGAGACACTGTTTATGCGGGTTACTGGTCCAATCCAAAATTAAGCTTTGTAGCCGTTAACTTTTGGTATGTCCACAGAAAAGACGCGAACCTAAATCCGCGTATGACCCGTAAGGCTGTTTTCGATTGGTTATTTGCGATTCTATGTCACTGTCGTGCACTATTAAAAAACAGAAAATTTGTTTTGCACCCTGTATATAATATTCGTGTTTTATTATTGCGCTTAGTATTTATACCATTTATTTATTTAATCTTTATTGCACAAAAGAAAAACTTATAGTACAAAAGGCGAACTTAATGCCAAAAGCATTCTCTACCAGTCAACCTTAAGGCAAAGCAGAAAGATTGTGGGCGGTGCAACTTATAGGAAAAAATCTTAAGTATGTAAAATAATAGGGGGAGGTTATACATGATACGATATGATATTATACAATATTATACAACACATATGATATAAAGCTATACATAAATAAATACAACTACATACATACGAATATAGATGAAACGTACGAGTCAAATACATTAAGAGGCTACTCTCCAACCGCGCACTCCTATCGCTTTATTGGGCCCGGCCTATAAAGCCACAGTCAGGTTCAAAAAAAAAAAAAAAAAATTATTTCTGCCAGCAAAAAACTTAGCTAAGATCTTTTTAAAAACAGGCCTGTTTGGAGATCGTCTAATATCCACCACCATTATACATAGCAGGACGTTTCTATATATTTATTGCTACGCGGCTACAGCGTAGTGGTGCTACGGCGGAGACCATCTACTTCGGAGTTTATTGTGTGTAGTGGAATTTAAGCGGGAAAACCAGTCGAGCTTGAAAATTGTCGATTTGGAGTGATGTTTAAAACGATATTTCTTTATAAAAATTCCAAAAAATATGTGTAAAAGTATGTAATTTAATATGTGTATATTTAGTATATGCATATATAATATGTGTAATTGAGGTGTGCAATAAAGAGTATAGTCCTGTTCCAGTTAGTAACATAAAGCCGGACCAGGAAAATAAAAACCTCCCTGGGTCGTTAATTTTTCTTTTATACAATGCCGGTGGCAAACAAGCTTACGGTCCACCTGATGGTAAACGGCCACCGCAGCTTATAGACGCCCGCAACTCCAAAGGAGTCACGTACGCGTTGCCGACCCTTTATAAAATTTGAGAATGCACTGTGTTGACAACAGAAGGAACACATTTAGGCCCCTCGCTCTCAACACAGTGCATCCTCGGGAGCTCTGGCAACCTTGCTCACCTCCAGGAACACAACACTACATACTTGTATAGCAGATAATGTTATTATGGTTGTGGTCTTCTGCAAGGCGGAGGTACTTCCCCAGTTGGGCTGCTCCAAATTCGAGCAAGATGACATTTTACTGTGCCCTACCTCTCTTAATAAATTAGCAATAATTATACCAACCCTACCTACCAGTCATGTTGACAACAACAGGTTAATACTTGACAACACGGTCAATCTCCCCAGGCATGTGCCAATATTTGGATGGTGTTATCGTGTAGTGTCCATCATTGCTGGGATGTTCGCAGAAGCACGTTTAGGGTGGGTTGCACCAAACCGTCAGTAATTGTAAGCGGTGTTCGTTAAAATCTGATGTATGGAAAGTTTGACAAGTTTCTATGGGATGACAGCTGCCGGCGCCATATTTGACGATGACCGGCCTGTGATCGTATGTTGGTGCAACCGACTCTTAGACTGCTTTCATGCGGCCATACGCAAGCGGTGTACACCCCTGGTGCACTGGGTGCGGGCCAGCCCCAACCTCATCCTGCAATCGATAGCGGACAGGCTGGACTGTCCATTTATGAGACACTGTTGTGAGATGTATATTTCTAAGAGTACATACTTTGTATAGCGGTTAAGGAGACAAAATATTCGTCCCGGTACCGCCGCACACCGGGTAGAGTCAGTCCGACCCAGGTCGGGCCTAGCTGAGTTTCTTGCTGGACTCTTCTCAGCTAGGCTAGGTTTAGTGAACCAGCGACAAAACTCCCAGTAGCTCGATTCCACTCACACCTCAGATTCGGTTGAAACCGCTCAACCAATCTCACTGGAGCGCAAACTCTTAGAGTATTCCAATGTTCCAAACCACACGCGTGGTCGTGCCGGAGGTTTTCCCCTGGATTTTCCCCAGGCTACTCTCCAACCGCGCACTCCTATCACTTTATTGAGCCCGGCCTAGAAAGACACAGTTAGGTTCTTAAAAAAAAAAGAGACAAAATATACTGTCGCCTTAATTGTTATACAAGGTATAGTACATAAAGTCTCTCTCTCTCTCTGACCACTCCTTTGAAAACGACTACTTTTCGATCCACTGTAAGTGCGAACGCATAAAACAGTAATATAACATTTTTAATTTCGTTTGAAGTTATTTTACTATTTATACTGTCGTACTTTTCTTTGCCGCGCTGAATGAATATTTCACCCGGCGGGTATTGTCCTTTCATTTCTCGCATTACAACTCTGCTATTATATAATTTACGTATTTGCGCAAGGAGTCTTTATTCCGTGGTAAATTAAGTCCAAATTTGAATGACCTGAGGTAGGAGTCAGTGACTGTATAAGAGAAATGTATCTTAATTTATTTTAAGAATACAGCTTATCCTCTGCAGCCGAGTGGTAAGCCGCGCGACTTTCAATCTGAGGATCGCTGGTTCGGATCCCGGCTTGTACCACTGGGGTTTTTTTTTAAACTTATGGACCCAGCATTGGCAGCAGCATTCCTGGAGTGCGGTGGGAAATACTGCGATCGCCAACCCGCATGCCAAGCGTGGTGATTATGGCATTTACCCCCCTCCCATTGGGGGAGGTCTATGTCCAGCGGTAGACGTCTTTCGGCTGATATAATGATGATGATGATTAGGTACAGATCATCATTCGATAACACTATTGTATTTCAAAATTATTTATTTTTTATTATATTTTATCCATGTATCATATTTTGTCATCATGTAGCCAAAGTAGAGAATTGGCCTTTTATGTAAAATGAATTTTGATGTGCTTAAACCCGCAAAATTATGATTTAAAGCTGTTAACGGATCATCAGTGGTCTAAACACAGACAATAGAAACAAAAAATATATCGATTAAAGCAACACGAGGCGAGAAACAATACTCGAAAAACACAATTTTAAGGCTATTTGGTACTATTGGGTACCATTAAAAACATATAAATACCGTATGTTTTTGAAGAAAACAAAGCTTTCCTGTAATATTTAGATTAGCTCATACATTCAAGCTTGTATTTAAAAAATAGTAGCAAATATTTATATAAATATAGCATTTTGCATTATTTATGCCATAATATTTTAAGCTATCAAACTTCAAAAAGCTATAATGTTGACTATTTGGAAAATAACAAAAAAGTCTGATTATAATTTAGCTTTATTATAGTTTAATCTACTTTGTTAAGTGATAAATTATTGACATAATTGTCACGTACTTTATTTAAGTACTTATATAATCAAGGCCTTATCATCGATCTTTGGCGGCTGTGCGGGGGTAAAAAGTCTAAATCTAGATTTTTCTATATTTAGATCTACAGAATACACAGCAACTTTTGAGCCCTATTACATTACGGTACTCTGAAATTCGTGATTTTCGACCCACCCTAGCTGTATACTCGTTCGTGTTCGGAATACGACAAATTATAAGATTTCACTCGATGTCGATGCCGATGTAGGTAGGTACAGTCACGAACTTTAATCCCCCCCTCAACTTTTCGTTAGCCGTGGCTCTCTGGGGAGCCGATGAGTTTTGAGACTTACTCATGGGGTGTACAACTGTACACTGTACAACAAATTGCCGTATCATATTAAAAATATAAAAAGTGACTGTGCATTCCATCAACGCTTGAAAAAACTTGCTGGATCGCACACTGTACAGCATTAAAGAATATCTCACTAATGATTATGCAAATTTTGATATAAACGAATCTAGTAAATTATAATATTGTAAATAACTATGTTTTTTATATATTACTTAGTACAGGACGATCCGAATATTACTGAGCACAATCATAAACATTTAACCAACGTTAGTATATACTTTTAATTATAATTATAATAGTAAGAAATGAATGTTTTTAAGAAAAACGACATTATGTATTTGATCTTGATTGACGAGGCATGCTCTATCTTATTTAGCATCGTGTACTATACAAAATGTTAAATGTGTGAGTGTGACAATAAATGATTCTGATTCTGATTCATGCCAATTCAGTTTTATTTCCGTATGTATAAGTAGCTCCTTGGGGAGCCAGCGGGTATCGAGGAGAGTCCTGTCAAAATTTACGAATTAGGTCACAAATTAAAGAGCGTGACCGCGTACATAAGAATCCATATACTCGTAGATTTTTTTTTAATACAGTTGACTTTGAGGGGCTACCGCGAACCACAAATGAAGTTTTCCTTCTCTGTCTCACTTATATGCAAACTTGCAAGTGCGACAGAGAGGGAAAACTTTGTTTGCTGTTCGCGGTAGCGCCCCTGGTGTAGCAACTATCGTTATACGAGATGTAAGATAACACATGTCATATTAGTAACAATTTAAGTGTTATGTCTTGAATGATGCTCTGTAGGTATCGTAACTCTTTAAATACATGCATGTTTCTGTGTCACATTGTGTAAATTATCAATTATTAGCATATTGTGTTATTTTGAAAATTCGTTTTTTGGCCGTAGCAACAGATTTTGTATTAGTTGTACAATTATCAACTCTTAGCATATTGTGTTATTTTGAAGTTTCGTTTTTTGGTCTGAGCAACAGATTTTGTATTAGTCAGTAGTGGAAACTGTTTGGCTAATGTTATGTTTATTATGATTAACTTGATGTAATATTTTTGCCTGTTTGTTTCCCAAATAAATAAATAAATAAATTAGGAGGGGTCACATAATCGCTTGTGTGAGTTAGCTTAGTAACATTAACTTGGTTAACGAAAACCTCCGTGTTATTGACCTATTATTGAATTCAGGTACCGTTATTTTCCACGCGATATCGACCACCGCTATCAGTTATCGCCCGTCCGGTCCGCTGCCGTTATCGCCGTGGACTTAATTAAAACGACATTATCACTGTATTTAAGCCGTTTTCGTTCCAATAGACCGCGTGAAAATTGTTTGAATCTATTTGTACCGAGAGGGGTAAAGTTTGCGCCAAGAAGCAACCCTCGTCTGTAACTCGTACGTAAGGTAGATTCAAATTCAAATTCAAAATGATTTATTGCCAAAAAAGAAACAAAATGTGTACAGTACAAAGGATCTCTTATAACATAACTTAAAATAGACAAATACATATTTATTTGTATTAGGTTGTGCAGTGGGTGCTCGTCTCAGCATATGCAGGGCTTTAGGCCTTGCGCTGATTTTTAGATCTAGTTTAATCCTAGTGTTCATAAGTTTGAAAAGTCATGTAATCATCCGATAAAGTTTTATGGCGAAAACTCCCACAGAAACATGTCACTCACATCTTTACATGTTTCGAATCGTGAACGCCCGCGATGCTGGCGCGTAAAGCACTACGCGCCTGCGCTCTGATCACTCGGCTGCTGCAAAGTATTTCAAAATCAGTATTTTACATAAGGCACTTGTCCCACCGCCGGCGAGCAGCGAGTACTCTCATAGTAATTCTACTCGTTTTCTCGCTCAAGCGAGTGGAAATACTATGAGATTACTCGCTACTCGCCGGCGGTGGGATAAGTGCCTAAAAAGGAGTGTTATTATCCATAGTGATCAATTAGATTCAGGCACGTATCCAGACTTTTGGTTCGGGGGGGACGGGACAAACATTGAAACAACCATGTGAACTGTGTACCTACTTATTGAAAGAACACGCAAGCGAATAAATAAACAGACGGATAAAAACGTTTTCGGGGGGGATAAATCCCAACTGTCCCCCCCCTCTGGATACGCGCCTGATTAGATTTGTGTTGAATTCAAAAAACAGACGGACTGACAGAGTTGCACTATAATGGTTCATTTTTTACCATTTTGATTATTATTATTATTATTATTTATGAGTTTCACTGTTGTTGGTACAGTTCTCTCCAGTCCGTTCTACTTAACGCCAGTTCTTTATCTTCTCGATACGACTGGAGGTCTACTTTTTTCTTTATCTGGTCCAAATAAATAATCTTCGGCCTTCCTCTTCCTCTCCCTCCCTCAATTTTCCCCTCCATTATCTTTTGAATTAGATCGCCGTGTCGTTTCAAATGTCCCATCATTTTCTCTCTTCAAGTTTCTATTGTATGTAGAATATCTCTCTTTTCTTCTACCCTTTCCAATACTTCCTCATTGGTGACTTTATCCAGCTTATTCCCCCCATCCTTCTCCAACACCACATCTCGAACGCCTCAAGCCTCTCTCTGTCTCGTGTCATGGTCCACGTCTCGCAGCCATGAAGTGCAATGCTCCAAATATAAGTTTTGATAAAAATAACGTTTTCTAATAGATTTAGCCACTTTCGATTTGAATACGACCTCATTAGCCTAGTGTAGGTAGGTAGTGACCCTGCCTTCGAAGCTGGAGGTCCCGGGTTCGAATCCCGGTCAGGGCATGTATTTGTGTGATGAACACGAATATTTGTTCTTGAGTCTTGAATGTTTTCTATGTATTTAAGTATCTATTTATCTATATAAGTATGTATATCGTCACTTGGTACCCATAGTACAAGCTTTGCTTAGTTTGGGACTAGGTTGATTTGTGTAAGATTGTCCAAAAATATTTATTATTTTATTATTATTATTATTATATGGTGTCTTCGGGTAATGCCGAATGTCGGATAATTCCGAAAATAACAATTTCCAGTCGTAACTAAGCGATTTTATTGCATGTCATCATCACCATCGTCAAAAATAAATGTTAAAATTTTCTTTAATGTTTGGTAGTGCAACGAAATCGCTTAGTTAGACTGGAACTTGGTTTTTTCGGAATTATCCCACATTCGGAATAACCCGAAGATACCTTATATGTCTTTTACTGTGAAAAGCGTTTTTAGCTATTCGTATTAGTGTTTTTATTCTAGTTTTTATATCTGCAGTGCATCTCGAGTCTTCTGTTATTATTGTGAGGTCCGCAGGTCCTCAGGAGTGGGTGTTTGGATGGGGAAGTAAAGATTGGTAGCCAGGGAAGAAGGTATTTATTTCATATAAACAATAAGGCACCTGCAGCAAGCATATGATGCGTTTAGCCTACGATTTATTGGTCAGCTACGTATTAAATGGGTTAAATTAACAAATAGGTATGGAAACTTACAATATTGTGCCTTGGAACAGTATTACACTGCACTGTAGAAAATAACAGAATACAAATCTCTGGATCACAATACGAATAATATCATAGAACTTCACTGTTTTCAGTAGGTAATTAGGTCTAATATATTTAATTTTTATTAAAATAACAGCATAACTGGGTAGATGATTATCGATCGGAAATCAAGATCGAACTGCGCTGCCCATAATGGCTGCGCAACGTCACGTGGAATTCGAAAATGTAGTTCAAATTTTATAATTTAGAGAAAAGATAAGTCAGTAAAACAACCAGAAAGTTTGTATGTAACGGTCCGATACACGCATCGTTACAATTAAACTGCCTAAATATTTTGGTACGGAGCTTTAAATTCGGGAATTTGAAGCAGTGTAAATCCCTAGACGCGACAGATAATCGACAGCGTATGCCACGACACGCCGCGGCCGTTTGTGAGCCATTTGCATTTTAATTGCTCTGTGAATTTGTAAATGTAACGTTTGTATGGCAGCGACGGGTTCCCACATCCGTCAAGGACGTCAAGCCTGGTCCGGTAGGTATTCTATACGCTATGTTTCTGATGTCTCTCTGATATCTTGAAAGACAAACACATGTCCTTCAGTCAAATATTGGGGATGGAATCGACCCTGTTTATATGTATTTTAAAATTCTTTCATGGGGTAAAGATAACCCATACTCCGTTGGAAACGTGGTACTGGCATTCGGTGTTAAATATCTAAGCATTTAAAACAAATTAAAAAAAAACCGGTCAAGTGCGAGCCCGACTCGCGCACCGTGGTTTCCCTACACAGATGTGTACAAGAATAATTCTTGATCATGTGAACCGATTTAAATTTTTTATTCTTTATTTGAAAGAAGGTACAATACAATACAAATACTCTTTATTGCACACCTCACATAATAAAATAGCACATAAAAAACAAAAAACAAAGATACTTTAAAGAAAGGGACTTGAAAGAAAGGTACTTTCAGTACAATCGCGTAGGAATTTATAAAACTAAAATCGGTACATGCAAAGCTGATTAAATTACGAGCTTAGTATAGGAATGTTTTTAGATGATAAAAAAAGAAAAACTAGATAGAGCTATAAGTAGTTATATTTTTCCTGTACAATATACATTGTTAATGTTACGTAATAATTCCATATTTTTTATTACATTTTCCCTCCTAAATCGAAAATGACTCGAAGTAAAAAAAAAGTTTCAGAATGTGTAACTCAAGTCCTTTCGTATGACACCCAACTTCACATATTCACTAGACTTTCAAATTTTGAACCACCTTATTATCTGCTATTTTTCACACAATAAAAAAAAACCATTTTCTATGCATCTAGGTTAACTTTCTATATAACTATTCCAAATTTCAAATCGATAGCATATTATGATAGATGTATTATGTGTATAATTTCTATGTGTCAATGTTACACGAAATAAATGATTTGAATTGAATTGAAAAAAAAATAAGTAGTTCTGGAATTAATTAGCGATGTGACAGACAAAGTGAAACCATAAGGGTTCCTATTTTAACATTTTGATACGGAACCTTAAAAATCGGCGTGTGCGTCGTCCATTCGGTTCGCAACCAATCTCAATGAGAAGTTCCTATGTAAGGGTTAATATATGTATATCCGTTTATATTTTTATATTAAGCGGGTGCTAAAGCTAACTGTTTCTTCGATATGTATAATACAATTAACCCAAAAGTATCTTCTATATATATTTTATTCTATTTTTATTTATTCGGGGCATCAACAGCATTACAGAAAAATAATACAAAACTTAATAGCTAATAACAAAGCCAATTATAGATGTCCACACAAATACAGTTAGTTGAAAAAGAACGTAAAACATACAACTGGTAAAACAGAGGCTAAGATGGCAATTCATTTAAGAATTAAGTTTCAAAACATGCGTGTATTACAAATTACTTATCAAGACAAATTAATATCAAGAGGTACTCCACTTGAAAGAGCTTTGTGATTAATGTGAATATATATATATTATACAACGCCGGTAGCAAACAAACGTACGGTCCACCTGATGGTAAGCGGCCACCGGAGCCTATAGACGCCCGCAACTCCAAAGGAGTCACGTGCGCGTTGCCGACCCTAATAAACCCCTACCCCTACCCCTGACGATGACCCTATATAATTTTAATTAACTCGTGGTCCGTGAACTGTAGTGAGGAGTATGCTTGCTCTTGATACAAACATAGCCCTAAACCAATCCACGTTTATAATACGATATGTACATATTTGATACATTATTTGATGGGGACCGAAAGGGTTCTTTTGATGGCATCTGAAATCAGTCCTGCGGCGACGATGCGATGAATTTTAATTTGAATTTAGCCCGGGTCAACACGGCGTGTTTAGACAGGGGACTGTCTGCAACATAATATCCTGTTTATATTATCTTTATTGTGAGAATCATATTAATGAAATGAAATGAAAATGATTTATTCCAGAACAAGTCCATAGATAGCATTATAAAATAAAAATAAAAATTAAAAATGATATTGAATAGAATTAAATTAAATTGAATATAAAAAAAAATACAATAAATTAATAAGCACCTCTCCAAAAAAAATGTATGGAATTTTAATACGAGTTGTTGGAATTCTAGCGTTAAAAACCTTGAAAAACGACTGTACAGAGCCTGTACTCCGAAATTAAAAATCCGAACTCCGTATCGTGCTGTCGCTGTCACTCTCGTGTTATTCACTATATGAGTGAGAGGTACGGCACGATACGAAGTTTGGAGTAGCCCTTCAGGTGCAGCGTATTCCACTTTTAGCCGGGATATGGCGAGAACTTAACCTCTTGCCTGTGTCTGATAAGGATCAGTACAATCAAAATTTAACTCTATGACAAAAAGGAAAAATACTGATTTCTTCAGCACTGTCAGTTTCATAACAAACAAAGCAATATCATTAGTTAAGTCTATTTTTTAAGGGTGGCAGCGGCTAAGAGTGTCAATATCACGAAATGTTTAGCCTAGTGGGTAGTGCACCTGCCTGTGAAGCTGACGGTCCTGGGTTCGAATCCCGGTCAGGGCAAATATTTGTGTGATGAGCATGAATATTTGTTTCTGAGTCTTGGATGTTTTCTATGTATTTAAGTATTTATATCTATTAAATATATCGTCGTCTAGTACCCATAACACAAGCCTTCTTGAGCTTACTGTGGGGCTAGTTCGATTTGTGTAAGATTGTCCTCTAATATTTATTTATTTATTTATTTATGTGTGATCTGAACAACAAATGAAATTTGAAAGTTGTGCCCAACTTGACTATAGACTTGCGATTAGAACAATGTGAACTAACATTTCTCGCTTCATAAAAAATCAAATAATAAAAATTAGTAATAAATGTGGCACTTATTATAACAGTGATGTGAATTAATTGTAATTATATTTATTTGTTGAAGGACTGGTCGAATAAGTAATTAATATCATAATCCAACCCAACATTATTACAAAATTATTTAATTTGTCCCAGAAACTCATCTCTTGAAACGATTAGGCGTTACGAGTATGGAATTAGTTGCTTCATCTAAGTAGAGATGGGAAAGCATGGTGAGGACTAGTCTGTATACGGTATCATCAATGTGAGTTACCGTTTTTGTGCTCACCAGTTGGGGAGTAAGGTCAAAAATTGTTATTGGTTATTATGGGCATGAGAACGAAGTTTACATTTAAATCATATTTAAACCTTAAAACCGTACCGTAAAAATATCCAACACCCCCATTGTAGCGCGGTCACGTTTTGTTAGGACTCAAGTTTCCGAAAGACAAAACTGTCTCAAAGCACTGACAGTCATTGATCCGTAACTCATATAATCAAGCTTAGATATTAACCCGCGTAACGCAACCTCTAAGAGTGACATTTGACATTTCGGGGACCTCACGCCACACTAGCGGTAGCCCTCTTTACGTTGTTGTGGTATTTAATATTATTTCATGCTAAGCAAAGATAATGATACGTTCCGACTTCATTAGTAATAAGCAACTGACAGCTAAATGGTTTTGTATATATGTTTCCAACGAATCAAACTTAGCGCGTGTTTCTGAACGCAACTTGTCTTTGAGCTGTCATCGTAATGTCAGAAAGATGGACTATTGCTTTGATGATACTGCTTTTTTGGTGTGGTGCATTGAATTCGTTCCCACAAGCAATACAACGATCGCGGATCGTTTTATAGTGTTATTAGAAAATTGTGTATTTTTAACGCCAACCGGATGCGAGAGAAATCACGTGTTCTTCTGGACCTTGCAGTAGAATTAACCTTGTTCCACAGCCTGTAAGTCCTGGGGCCCCGTCGAATCTTCACACACACGAAGAACATTCGTGCGTGAGTTTTTTGGACACTATTTAACCTAGTATTTAAGTCGACATCTAGGTTACAACTTGTACAAACCTTATCCACAACGCAGGCTTCGTCAATTTCACGGACAACAAGCATCAGCAACAGGCCTCGTCAAACAATGCATGCATTGCACATACTATAAATCCACAACAGGTTTCGTCAGCCTTATACTAAATTAAATTTAATTAAATCACACCTCACTCTGACACTCACCCGGACCAAACGTGCCAAAGATACTAGCGGCTACCCCGCTGAATGGCTAGCGAAATTTGTTGGACCAGGTAAGAACCAGAGCGAGCGTCGCAGCCCCTATCCCTCAAGCGCCGCCCTATGTCCCTAATAAAATTCTTAGCCTCGGCACACCAAGGTCCAGCCGTCTCTACAGCAACCGGGACAGTCATACACCGGCTCAAGGTACTTGTACATAATTTAGCTTCCGCGAACCGCGGATACTTGTTGGCCCCTGAATGCTTTACTAATTACTAGTTACATTTTCAATAACTTTATGACCCATGTTACTCGCTGACGTGGCAGTTCTAATTTGCGTTACACGTCCAAGTTGCGAAGATTGGCAAGTGGCTCAGCAATCCCTGTTTGCGATGGTACGTAAAGTTTGTGATTATGAGGTGAGCCCGCGGCTATATAGCACAACACTACGCGTGTTTGGTACAGCTCGTACAGAATTGGCAGCCACGTACAGACCAATTAAGTAATTGGTTTTAAGTAGTATTATGGCTGTCGTGGAAAGTTTTAGAAATTAGACCCAAAA
Source organism: Epiblema foenella (assembly GCA_963556455.1). Taxonomy (NCBI): domain Eukaryota; kingdom Metazoa; phylum Arthropoda; class Insecta; order Lepidoptera; family Tortricidae; genus Epiblema; species Epiblema foenella. The sequence continues at coordinate 19,549,198 of OY747109.1, read as the reverse complement.
CTAGAGAACATTTTGGGATGCGACCATTTCAACGTTATAAGTTCGAATTGAATGTCTTCTTATCAATAGTTGAATTTTTTTTTGAACCTGACTGTGGCTTTATAGGCCGGGCCCAATAAAGCGATAGGAGTGCGCGGTTGGAGAGTAGCCTGGGGAAAATCTAGGGGAAAACCTCCGGCACGACCACGTGCCATGTTTTGGAACACTGGAATACTCTAAGAGTTTGCGCTCCAGTGAGATTGGTTGAGCGGTTCCAACCGAATCTGAGGTGTGAGTGGAAGCTGAGGTGTGTTTTGAATCTTTATCTATCATCATCTCACGGAACGCTGGTGGCCCAGTGAGTTGTGTGCTGGTGTTGGATGGTTGACCGCTTTGAGTGGTAATGAACTGATGAACTGATTAAAGCGATCCCGTGCTTTGGAAGGCACTTTAAGCCAAGAGGCCTTCGGGTGGCTTGAGAACTTCTAACAGTCAAGTTGCCCACTCAATTGACAAGTGGTAGAAGTTGCACCACGTCCGTAAGGAGTGAGTACCCATCCCTACCCTCCACGTGAACCCTGGGTGGTGCTATAAGTGTGTGCAATTGAAACATGAGCTAGTGGATAGATTCTAGGGTTGAACTACGAGCTAGTGATAGATTCTATGGTTGAACCGCGAGCGAAGGCAGTGGTTCGAAAATAGAATCCTGAGCGAAGCGAGTGGTTCATAAATAGAATCCTGACCGTAGCGAGCGTTGCAACACACTAGACGTAAAATAACTTTGCAACCGTGTGTCATACAAATATTTTCACCTCACTAAATGGGGGAAAAAACTGCATAAGAAAGCAACTGAAACATGTTTTGAAAATAAATAAATCATCATCTCTTCGGATACGCCACCCGTCCCGGTCCTGACCTACTCTTATCCAAGAGTGACCCGTGATTTTCCTAATATCGTCAACCTATCGAGCTGGTGGACGTCCGACGCTCCTTTTACCAAGATGTGGCCACCAGTCTGATACTATTTTGGTATATCCGCCATCACTCTACCTAGTGTAGTGTGGCTGCTAATTATTACAGCAATTAACAGTATAACAGCCTACAGGGCCAACCCGAGACACGCTTACAGCCCCAGGGGGACATCACGTACACGACCCAATTCATATAACTATCTATAACTACCCGAAGTTACAGGTTGATGGAAGCGATTCCAAAATACGAACGGTTTACGTCAAAAAACATGTGGGTCCGTATTGTTTCACATTTAAGTTTCAACTATGTATGAAGAGACAGACACGTATACAGAAGACAGAAGACATTTAATAGAGTTTCCTGAAGACACAAGCCAGTGAAGAAACCAGACAGAAGACCAGAAGACATTTAATGGAATCTCGAACAGTTAAATGTCTTTTGTCTTCACTCCACGAGGATGTGTTTCACTCTTTTTTATAGAAAACGGGAGTAAAACTAACTGATGAGTCCAGCATTCTAGAACTTGTAGCATTCTCGTAGGAATTATCTTTAATTAGAATGTGCCCTAAATTTATGGGTCATTGTCAAATTTAGGTTGGCGTCTTTTCGGTGGACATATCAAAAGTTAAGGGCCATAAAGATTAATTTTGGATTGATCTAGTAACCCGTATAAACGGTGTTTTCGTAACTATAAATCCATGTAATAAAAACATAACTTATGTGGACATAAGCCGTTAACTATTGACCACCAGGTGGACAACTTTTGTTTTTACAACTGACAATGATCCTTATACAGATTTATTTATTTATCGTATGGCAATTATTTCGAAGCGTGAGATCTTTGAGAAGACAATACAGTTGCCACTTTTTGTTGCACTTTTAGCACCATCCATAGCGGTGGGTCACTCCCTACGAACGTGGTGCAACATCGATCCCCCTTTGTCAAGTGAGTGGGCAACTTGACGGTCAGAAGTTCTCAAGCCGCTTGGAGGCCTCTAATTCGGCTTAACGACTGCTATCATAGACAGCAGACGGGATCAACGGCTCAACGTCCCTTCCAGAGCACGGGAGCGCTCAGATAATAACCATTCAAAGCGGTCACCCATCCAGGAACTGACGTGGCCCGACCTTGCTTAACCTCGCATACCGCACGCGGTACGCGGACGCCGCTGGGGCACGAGCGCTCATTTATACACATGGGTCTATACATACGTAACAAACTCTCATCCTTAAGTTAATTGTTCGGAGGATTAACCCAAATACTCGGCAGGGTGCAATTTCATAGAAGTCAGCGCGCGGCGCCGCCGTTGTTGATTGCCAATCTGCTGCCGTACTAGCCTTATTTCCTTTAATAATCGCAATACAAGCCTCTGAAAATACATGTGGCTGACAAATCATTTGATATTTAACAGTAGCTTTTCGGTGTTATAATTAAAACACAGTGAGTGTAGTTTGATAGGTAATAAAACCCTACATATCTGCATGTATACCTACTCTTTGTGTACTCTCAATCTCAATAAGATTACTCTATGATGCTAGTGCATAAGCCCTGTAATGCACCATATATTCTCTGATAAACATCGCGGAACCATCAACTCGTTTCAGTCATCTCCCACAATACATGGCGACCTTGCCAGACTTGATTACAGACGGGAGTGGGTGCAGGAAAGAACTTTGACTTCCCTTCTTAAACAAGGCAAAATGTACCAAAGGGACGCTAAAGTGTTACGAGAATTCGAGGACGTTTTATACTTTTGGTTACTCACTGGACTAGTAGAACCGGTCTAATATAAACAAGAAATTTATTGGGCCCGGCCTATAAAGCCACAGTCAGGGTTCAAAAAAAAAATAAACAAGGTCCAGTTTCCCAAAGGGCAGAAAAGGTCAGATGGCAGTCGCTTACTTAAAACTAGTGCGCACGCCAAATCTAGGGAATTAGGTGTCAAAGCGGACCCCAGGCTCTTTCGGGCAAAACCGGGAAAACACTACGACGATGATGAGTCTCTTTTCAAACAGTTTCATTAGAATGAATGGTTTGCTCGAATTGCCTGACGTTTCGAATCTGCACAATATTCTTGGTCGAGAGCTGACTGGCGTGACCGGGTAACGGATATCGATCCTCAAAAACGTGAATAAATATAAATTGTACACGATTAAGTCTCGTTTACCTATAATAATGACTAGACTTATTTATTTATTTATTTAAACTTTATTGCACAAAATACACAAATTGTACAAATGGCGGGCTTAATGCCAAAATGGCATTCTCTACAAGCCAACCATTGGGCTAAACAGATATTTTATAAAAGGTTCAAAGAAAAGAAAAAAAAAAGAAAAAGAGTATGAAAAAGTATAATAAAATATCTAATAAAACATATAAACATAATATATATACATATATATATATATATATATATATATAGGTATACAAGATACATACATACAGGATTAGATATACTACTACATATTCAATACATACTATAATTATCATGATGGATTTTATACGAATTCTTGTTTAAGCACTATTGTCACGTTACGATCACTACGGCACGTGTCAATAGAATGATCGCCGGTGTGGGTGTTAAATTCACTTTCCGAATACAAATGGTAGTGTAAAAATGCAAACCGGGGTAGTTTACGCGAAGCGCACCGGATAACGAGATTTGTCGGTGGCCAATAGCTGAACAAACGGGTGGATGGTTGAAAACACTGTTTGTTTACCATTAATATTGTGTCAGAGGGGAACTTTCCGGACTATAGGGTACTTGCATTATTTCATTATACTATTCCATATTAAAGATTTAGGAATTACGTATAGATGCCAAATACGAAAAAGTTAAAATATACTCAAGTAATATTGACTACTCAAGTAATTTGACGACCGGTTTAGCCTAGTGGGTAGTGCACCTGCCTTTGAAGCTGACGGTCCTGGGTTCGAATCCCGGTCAGGGCAAATATATGTGTGATGAGCATGAATATTTGTTTCTGAGTCTTGGATGTTTTCTATGTATTTAAGTATTTATATCTATTAAATATATCGTCGTCTAGTACCCATAACACAAGCCTTCTTGAGCTTACTGTGGGGCTAGCTCGATTTGTGTAAGATTGTCCTCTAATATTTATTTATTTATTTTATTGTCATGTTACGATCACTACGGCACGTGTCAGTAGAATGATCGCCGGTGTGGGTGTTAAATTCACTTTCCGAATACAAATGGAAGTGTAAAAATGCAAACCAGGCGAGTTTACGCGAAGCGCACCGGATAACGAGATTTGTCGGTGGCCAATAGCTGAACAAACGGATGGATGGTTGAAAACACTGTTTGTTTACCATTAATATTGTGTCAGAGGGGAACTTTACGGACTATAGGGAACTTGCATTATTTCATTATACTATTCCATATTAAATATTTAGGAATTACGTATAGATACTAAATACGAAAAAGTTAAAATATACTCAAGTAATATTGACTACTCAAGTAATTTGACGACCGGTTTAGCCTAGTGGGTAGTGCACCTGCCTGTGAAGCTGACGGTCTGGGTTCGAATCCCGGTCAGGGCAAATATTTGTGTGATGAGCATGAATATTTGTTTCTGAGTCTTGGATGTTTTCTATGTATTTAAGTATTTATATCTATTAAATATATCGTCGTCTAGTACCCATAACACAAGCCTTCTTGAGCTTACTGTGGCGCTAGTTCGATTTGTGTAAGATTGTCCTCTAATATTTATTTATTTATTTATAGGGAACTTGCATTTCATTATACAATTCCATATTAAAGATTTAGGAATTACGTATAGATACCAAATACGAAAAAGTTAAAATATACTCAAGTAATATATTTAATTCAAACCAAAAATCGACATTTTAAATTTCGCATGTTAACGCTCACTGACTTGACGTGACGTCACTCCATAAGACTTCAATCTTTTCATGGTGCTTGAATATCATTTTCATCACAGAAGTAATATATTTTCAGTTTTATTTAACATATTAAATATTCAAATAAATCATTTTCCATTATGTAGATATTTTTCAATGTTTTCAATTAAAGTTATTGAAGTGACTTATAGAGTGAAGTCACTGCTTGTTTTAAATTACGTTCCAATTTACGTAACTTTTAATTAAAATATTTCGCAGAAAATAATAGTTTCAGAATAAATATTCCAGAAATACGCTTGTAATGGCTAACATTATTTGGATTACTAATATATATAACTAGCGACCCGCCCCGGCTTCGCACGGGTGCAATGCTTATGCATGTATTATGATATACATATAAACCTTCCCCTTGAGTCACTCTATCTATTAAAAAAACCGCATCAAAATCCGTTGCGTAGTTTTAAAGATTTAAGCATGCATAGGGATATAGGGACATAGGGACAGAGAAAGCGACTTTGTTTTATACTATGTAGTGATTATTCGATGCAATCTTAACGCAAGTTCCCCATTGTAAAGTGAAGTCTGTTGTGCCTCCCTGTATCTTTGTTTTTCTTTTGCATATGCTGCTTTATTATGTGAGGTGTTCAACAAAGAGCATTATTATCAATAGTAGACGGCTTATGCATTTCACGGCCATCTCATTCTTCTAAGGGATTTTTTCGAGTTAACCTTTCCATTAATATTGTAAGTCGCCGCGTACTTGTACAAGTATGTAAATAGGTACCTTATAGCTAGCTGACTATCCACTTTTTGCCACAATACTTAAGGCTGTTATTTTTATTCATTAACCCCCTTATTCATAGACGTATATCAAACGTATATTAGTTAACTAGCCGCTAAAGTTAGTTTGTCCTTATTTGTCACTTTGAAATTTACGTTTGTGAGAATGGGACAAAGAACATTTTAGGTAGCAGAGGTTTGTTAAGTTTTATGAATAAGGGGGTAAGACTTTAGATTACGATAGTAGGCAACTAACTCACTTAAAATTATTACTTATATACTTAAGATTATAATAGACTCGTGGATCCCACAGTCAAACTGTGCAAACAGTTTTGCAGGACGTTGTATTTACTTTTAAATCATGTCATTTGCTCTTACTGAATAAATAAATAAATGAAAAAGTACAAATTTCAAAACGGAATTCGATTTCTAAAAAAATATTGAAGAATTCAGAATCGTGAAATCAAACTGGGACTTACGATGGTAGAATAACTCGAATGTCGAATGTTTGACGACCGGTTTAGCCTAGTGGTTTGTGCACCTGCCTGTGAAGCTGACGGTCCTGGGTTCGAATCCCGGTCAGGGCAAATGTTTGTGTGATGAGCATGAATATTTGTTTCAGAGTCTTGGATGTTTTCTAGTATTTATAACTATTAAATATATCGTCGTCTAGTACCCATAACACAAGCCTTCTTGAGCTTACTGTGGGGCTAGTTCCATTTGTGTAAGATTGTCCTCTAATATTTATTTATTTATTTATTTATGTCCACGCCTACTTCGGTTTATCTATGTTACCACATGACAGCTGGTCATTTCAAATCCAACCACTCCACAGTAATGTAATTGCACGAATGATGGGTACGTTTGAGACGGGCTGATGCCTGAGTGCAGTTCCCTTTAATAGTATTATGCTCCGCCTGCAGCATGAGAGCATGACACAATTTGACGTCCCGTGAGTCTCAGACAATTGGAACATGTCACTCACATTTATTTATTTATTTTTTGGAAGAAACAAACAGAAGTAAATGTACAAAAAGAAAACATGAAAGTACCAGTACTTATATTAGTAGCTTTATATTTCATTTCTCCACTACCCAAAGGTTGTCTGGAAGAGATCGCTCTTTAGCGATAAGACCGCCTGTTGTTCTGCCTCTGTCTCCCTGTATCTTTGTTTTTTGTTTTTTATGTGCTATTTTATTATGTGAGGTGTGCAATAAAGAGTATTTGTATTGTATTGTACTTAGTTGCTAAAAATGCATAAAACCCCAAAAATATTTAGTAGGTATAGGTACACTACGCTACACTTAATCTAGCTCCACACACATCTTTAGATTTGGCCACTAAAGTTCTGAGGTTAACATTTTTGCCACTTTATATTGAAATTGTTTTTTACTCATATTAAATACACAGTGCATCCTCAAATCCTATAAAGGGTCGGCAACGCGCACGTGACTCCTTTGGAGTTGCGGGCGTCTTTAGGCTGCGGTGGCAGCTTAACCATCAGGTGGACCGTACGCTTGTTTGCCACCGGCATTGTATAAAAAAAAACATGTTGCACAAACGGCGTTAATTAGTGTAGACTCCGGCGTTGCTGGAGGCCACTGGAACGGTGAACTGAACAAGGCGGCTTTGCGAGAGGTGCAGCGAGACCACTCGGAAGGAGATCCGATCCAGCAGTTCAATTGTAATAAACCCTGCAGATGTTATATAGGGTTACAACGTCAGCTAAAATACGTCTGGATTCCAACGAGTCCATATTTGAAGGTCGAATATCGTTCGACATGTTTCGGAACAGTGCGTGGTCCTGGATCATGTTTCATGACTGCTTGGGACTTTTGGATGCTCGCCGTGGTTCTAGAATCCACAGAGTCGCCATTATGTTAAAATATTATTTTCGAAGTCAAAGTCAAAGTAGTTAAGTACACATTAACTTGTGTATATAATTATAATAAAAACACTCTACTATCGGTAAACAAAATAAATTTAACAAATACTTCAAGCTTACTTTACTATACAGCACATAAACCGCAAAATTTACAAGACTTTTTCATCATATTTCATCTTCAACATATCGCCTCACCTGTGAACTGTGACTTGTGTGTGTAATAGATTTATGATAAGATAATTGCAGTCATAATAACATGGTTATTACGTGGTTATATTACATCATAAAATTTTTTTTTTTTTCGTGGTTATATTGGCATTAAGTCCTCCTTTTGTACGATAAGTTTTACTTTTGTGCAATAAAGATTAAATAAATAAATAAATCATGACATCTAATATAATGTTTTATTTTTACACTTTGACTTTGACTTCGACTTCGAAATTTTTTTTTTAAAATATTGGCGACTCCGTGGTTTCTAGAACCACGGCGAGCATCCAAAAGCCCCAAGCCTATTCATGGCTGGGTCATTGTCAGCTTCAAAAACAAAAGTTGTCCCTTCGGTGGTCAATAATTGACGGTTTCTGTGTATGTACGCTATGTTTTTAGTACATGGATTTATAGCAACGGAGATACTGTTTATGCGGGTTACTAAACCAATCCAAAATTAAGCTTTGTGACCCTTTACTTTTGATATGTCCACCGAAAAGACGCGAACCTAAATCGGACAATGACCCGACTGTATCTGAACAAATAAATATTTCCGATTTTTGTCTCAAAACAAAGTCTCCAACAAGTACGTGGTGTGAAGTCATAAACAATCCCTAACATAACTGTTACGCTGACCCATTTCCAGCTCGGCATTGTAGAGGTTAATTGGTTACTGCATTCGTACATCTACTCGCTGTGCTAAAATACAAAAAAATACTCGCCGCCTTTGGAATGGGTTGCATTGCACCAAAATAGTAAGCGGTGTTCGTCAAAACGAAAATGTATATATGGAAATTGTAACTAATGTATCTCTCTCTCTGTAGTCGTTCCTTCATGACTGAAGATCGTGATCATCTGCAGTCTTGCTGGACAGCACGACTTGCTTCCAACGGCTTCTGTTGGTGGCCATCTGCACCACATCGTAGAACTTGCTGGTCTTATCCTTGATTTGGTCGGTCCATCGCGTCGGAGATCTGCCACGGGCGCGTTTCCCTTCCACGTTTCCAACTATGACCAGTTTCTCGAGGCTGTTGTCTCCTCGCCTCGTAACGTGGCCAAAGTATGAAAGAATACGGCGGTGGCATACAGTGGATAGGCGATCTTTGATGTGGAGTTGCGTGAGGATCGATACATTAGTGCGTTTGGCAGTCCACGGTATTCGCAACTAATGTATATGGAAAGACAAATGTTAAACTAGTATTAATAAACGATAAGTGTATAGTGTCGTGTTCCTGGAGGTGAGCAAGGTTGCCAGAGCTCCCGAGGATGCACTGTGTTAACAGCGAGGGACCTAATTTTGTCCCTTCTGCTGTCAACACAGTGAATTCTCAAATTTCATAAAGGATCGGCAACGCGTACGTGACGACGTGGCCGCTTACCATCAGGTGGACCGTACGCTTGTTTGCCACCGGCGTTGTTTTAAAAAAAAACGATAAATTTATATTTCACGAACATTGTTACAAATATTTGATGTGTTTTAGATTTATTAATTATAGCATATTTTCCTTGAAAATGCACTTGTTAAAATGAGTCTGGTTGTTAACTAAATAGCTACACAAAAAATCATTGCTGGAGTAAATTCGGCACCCCCCTAGTATAATAAAAAGTTTCCGAACCAAATTTCTATTTGTGGCAAATAATGTTTCTTCTCTTCGTTAATTCTTTTCGAAATGTGAAGCCTTTTATACGAGTTAACGGGAGGAAAGTATCATTTTTCTCCTTTTGGGTGAGTTTAGTCAGCTGCATGGAATAACATTAGTAGATTGTGTCTCAAGGGAGCAAAATGATATATTTACGGCGATCGCGATATATTGAATCCTGAGTGAAGCGAAAGATTCTACAATAGAATCCTGCAATGAGCGTAGCGAGGGATTCAAGTGTTTACGCCCAAGACGGAAATAATTTTCCTACCGTGTGACACATATTGCTTTTCACACCGTCTATGTGGCTCGCTGCTAAAAACATGAAATATCTTACAAATGATTTTACTACAGAGTGTCACATACTGCTTTTCACACCTTCTATGAGGAAAAGAGTCATTGTTGCCCTCAAATGAAGGAAGAAAAGTACATCTTTGATCCCTCATTCGAGGGCAACAATAACTCTTTTCTGAATAGCAGGTGTGAAAAATATATATGATCGAACGTGTCGTAAATCAGCAGTCACAATGCAATAAATAGCATATGCCTGTTCTGGCGTCGTGGAGACATGGAAATGGACCTTTTGGATTACTTCTTTTTGTTGATACATACATAATTCACTTATACATTTATCGATTTTAATTCAAACCGCGCTGTACTCTTTTCATTATACCGGGACAACTCATGTAAACAAATCATATTATATTCATAAAGGAACATCAAGTTATAAAGAAATACAGTATTTGAAAAGTCATCATGATACCGTAGTAGTTCTTTAAATGATGATATATGGAAATCATTATATGATTTATTTTAACTTTCATTATGGAACAAATTTAGAAATAAAGGAAAAATTTAAAAATTTAGGCACCGAGCAGAATTTGAACCTGCGACCTCCCGGCACTCACGGCCAGTCGTTCTAGCCAACTGAGCTGTAGGTGCAACCGCCACTCGGGTTGAAATTCCTCACAGTCAATAGTAAATTAGACAAATTAATCAACATCAAAAAAGCTAGGACTTTAAAGATTCGGAAAAAAAGTTTTTTTTTTAATTGTTTAAATGTAAATTGAAAATTACCAATAGAATCCCCATGTTTAAATAAAAAATAAATTGTACGGCAAATATGTCCTTAAACGCAATATTTTGGGACTAAAATGGCTAATTACTCGTCTTTTTCATTACGAGGCCATTACACTGTGACATCACATTGCACTGCCTATCAGTATAGAGCGTTTTCAGTGCTCGTTAGCTATGCCGTACTTCTCTCGTTTTCGTCTTTTGTCTTGCTCTAAGTGTAGTTGGTCCCATACAAACATTTGATCGTCTAAAAAAACTGGTTCGAATGACACCATAAAAAATATACTCAAAGAGCCAATTGTGATATGTTTACATAAATTGTACTGGTATAGTGAACAGAGTATAGTAATTGAGCAAGGCAATAACTCTAACACGTACTTAGAAGCCGTTACTCTACGTGATCCTACTTGGTATTGACGTTGAGTAATTGCTAGTATTGTTTCAGGTAGAATCAGTTACATTTCTAATATAAAATCGAATCATTCCGATTCATAGTAGGTGGCGCAGAGATAATACAATATGTGTAGCTGGGGTTTAAAGACCTGATAAACTGCACGACAGGTTTCGCGTGAACCTTGGTTTTATAAAGATCTATTCGGTATTGTATCAGTAAGTAATGTAAAGAAATGCATTGAGATATGATAACGGTGCATTTTGTTTGTCTAATAATTATATACAAAAAATCAAAAGAAATAAAAAAATACCTTAAAATATATCTAACTAAACGCTAAAATAACGTATAAAAATGAAACCCCAATTAAAAGGAGAATATGCCGTCCAGTAACTCTGCCTGCGGCATGGTGCATATGCTGGCTGCGTTACCTCTCTGTATGGCGAGAGATTCTCTGCGAGAGGTAAGCGCCAGCCCTGGGGTCACCCGAGGTGTCAGCCAGCCGCGACAGGGCTCTCATGAAGGCCATGTCAGCCGACCATGGTCTCAATGTCTCCACCGCAAGCGCCTCAAACTCATAGTTACCTAATAAGTTGAGTATTTACGGCGCTTGAGAACTTGGGCCTGGACAGAGATTTTAAAATTCTGCATTAGGACTTGCACAATTTAATAAAAATGGTCTCGGTTTGGATGTGTCTATTCGGTGTTATTACTATGGACTTAGTTAAAGTAATTTGCAGTTCGCCTCCGATAAAGATCCTTTATTTAAAAAAAGTGATCTACTTATAATAAAAAGAGCTGCCTGAAAATATCTGATCTAACTAGAATAAAGCTTGGGAACCTTATTGTATGAAGTTCAACCCTGAAATTCACAAAACAAATGAGTCATCACTAAAAGTCTCCTCAATACTCTCAACGCCTCGTTTTATACCGCTGTGATAAGAATTGTAGAAGATATTCTAAAAAAGTCTAAACCAATATTTCTTCCAACTTATTTTTATACTCAAGAGGAGTATTGCAACTTGGACAATATTTTGCAAGAGAAATGGTAATTTATTTCCACGAAATAATGTGAATTTACTCCAAGTGCCCTTAGGAATTCATCTGCAGTTTAAATTATTTATAACAACGGAGACCACCTTATGGCTTTGCTATAAGGTCTATAACGGGCAGTGAAACTAGTGGTCAGAGGCCGCTCACCTTGCTTAGAGCCCAAGGGCTTGTTGAGATGTTAAGGGTAAACTTGTTGATAATAAACATGCCCTTCGGGGTTTATTATTTAAAGGTTTTCTGTAGTTTAATACAGTGTTAAATTTCTATGTAGCCAAGTCAGATACTAAGGTTTATAATTGTTACAAAGTCATTTAGCGGACCACGTTCACTCATCAAAGAAATATTTTCCAGCGAATTACGCGTAACCTAGTTTGGGACAGCAGTTCTTTTAATGAAAATAATATTCTTTATTATAGAAATTAATAAAGGACTAATCCATTTTCTAATCCAATTATGTGGAAGCGGAACGTAATTAAATCCAAGCAATCTAATCTAGGCTTGATGTCGACGTGTACTGAATAGAAGCTCTATAAGTTTTTGGGGCAAATTCATATTGTGATTTGGATGGGTCATTGTTGTTTGATTGGTCAGTTTGTAAAAACAAAAGTTGTCCACCCGGTGGTTAATAGTTAACAGTTTATGTACATGTAAGTTATGTTTTTATTACATGGATTTATAGTTACGGAAACACCGTTTATGCGGGTTACTAGACCAATCCAAAATTGAGCTTTATGGCCCTTAACTTTTGATGTGTCCACCGAAAAGACGAACCTAAATCTGACAATAACCCAGATCATCGATAAACTAGTTTATCTCCAAAAGTAGAAAAAGCTCTATTATAGGCATATTTGTTCACTTTCTGTAATACTAGCGACCCGCCCCGGCTTCGCACGGGTGCACTATTTAATGGATGTTATTGTACATATAAACCTTCCTCTTCAATAACTCTATCTATTAAAAAAAACCGCATCAAAATCCGTTGCGTAGTTTTAAAGATTTAAGCATACATAGGGATATAGGGGCAGAGAAAGCGACTTTGTTTTATACTATGTAGTGATTATGAACATATCTATAGTTCTATCGCTCATATCTATTATTGATAGCTATAACATCTTAATCTACAGTGTCCCCAACGCCTACTATAGGATTTCCATACTTGTTTAAAACTTCAAATCTAAGAATGAAAGCCAATGCATGTTAATTAATTATTTTCTTAAGCGTAAGATGGCAGCATAATTTTCCAATCTGTCTAGATATTGTCAGCTTTTTAAATAGCTTTAAGTAGTTGTTTTAAATAAGACTTTAATAAGCTTAGTGACGGGACTCAAAATTAAATGACATTGTAATACTTTTAAAAAGACCAGCTTTTTTTTTATTAAAAATGGGATCGCTCTTAGCCAGCATCTAGCCAGGGGGCAAAGATGAGGCCGACGATGAAGCGAGCTCACCCAGAAGGTGCCTATTCACTCGTGCCTTAAAAAGGTCTAGCTTATATGAGCTCGGAAACACAAATACCGGCAGAGAATTCCTAATAAATAAATAAATAAATATTAGAGGACAATCTTACACAAATCGAACTAGCCCCACAGTAAGCTCAAGAAGGCTTGTGTTATGGGTACTAGACGACCATATATTTAATATATATAAATACATAGAAAACATCCAAGACTCAGAAACAAATATTCATGCTCATCACACAAATATTTGCCCTGACCGGGATTCGAACCCAGGACCGTCAGCTTCACAGGCAGGTGCACTACCCACTAGGCTAAACTGGCCGTCAAATACGTGGTTTAGATCAGTAGACATTCAAAATCGGCTTTGTTTTGTTTCTAACACGTGTGTAAGCCCCGATTCAGTATACCTAGCGTAGGTATTAACCATGATTTACGCGTTTTCCTGAGCTTCCAATGCTACGGTAATAATAGGTTTTAGTGTGATTTATACACGCACTGTGGCCGTGACTTTGGTTCTATTTAATGTTTAATCCTCAGCCTAGTCAATATACATAGGGTATATATCGTTGGCTCACAACCAAAATTCACTAAGTAACAAATGTGATAATCCACATCGAAAGGGACCTTATGGCGGCAGGCGCTTACGTTACACCTATTGACTATTGTATTGGAACAGCGGCAATAAAGGCGTAAGTGCCGGCCGCCATAAGGTTCCTTTCAATATGGATTATCACAAATACCTACATAAAGCTCATATGTCGGCACCGTTCAGTACTGAGATACGAGGTTTCTATGAATAATGACAGGTTTGCTAGGGAGTTTTTATTGTCATCCATTAATATGTAACAACAACTTACGATTACAGACCGATCAACATTAAATATGGCGCCAGCATCTGTCATCTCAAAGAAACTGGCCTAACTTTCCATACAACAGACGGTTACATAGATGCAAGCAACTCTAATGTCTTTATGTTATAATTCATTCATTGTCAGAAATCCCCCAGCAAATTAAATATAAATTATTCCAAGTAATAAGGTTTCCACGTGCAATTCAGTTAACATCTCCAAATATATTCAGGTTGAGTACAAGAATACTCGTACCATACTTTAATATTCATATTAACCGATTTTTTTTTGAACCTGACTGTGGCTTTATAGGTCGGGCCCAATAAAGCGATAGGAGTGCGCGGTTGGAGAGTAGCCTGGGGAAAACCTCCAGCACGACCACGCGTGTTGTTTGGAACACTGGAATACTCTAAGAGTTTGCGCTCCAGTGAGATTGGTTGAGCGGTTTCAACCGAATCTGAGGCGTGATTGGAATCGAGCTACTGGGAGTTTTGTCGCTGGTTCGCTAAAGCTAGCCTAGCTGAGAAGAGTCCAGCAAGAAACTCAGCTAGGCCCGACCGGGGTCGGAGTGACATATTAAACGATGTTAAATATAGTAGGTACCATCGCGAACAGGGATTGTTGAGCCACTTGACAACGTTCGCAACTTGGTCGTGTAATGCAAATAGAGACTGACACGACATCGGGTAAGTAAGTATTGCGTTTAATTTCAATATGTATGGGAACGGGACCAGCGCCTCTGGTGGGTTTTTGTGGTAACTATTTTTTGCCTTACGGTTAGGGACACCAAATAAAAAAAATCAATAACTTCAAATTTTCTCGAAAAAGGATCAAATCTTCAATCAAATGGCGAAAGAGTAACTCAATAGAATAAATAATTGTATAATTATAAGTCTTCAAAGTTTTAAGTGGGGGCATGTTCTGTCTTTTTCCGCAAAACGCACCTGTCTATTGAACGATCGTCATTTACTATGGCGCTTTAGGTCAGTGACGTCACTGATCGCTTTATAAGATTTCAAGCTTACATGGTCATTTACATTAGGATTACGATTTGAAACGGGATATTTACCATGTATGTTTGTATTTATGAGTTCCCGATATTTCGGCACTGTTGCAAGCGCCATTATCAAGGATTAACTGACGTGCTGCGAGTTTTAATTGTGGTCTACCCACACACCGAAATATCGGGAACTCAAATATACAAATATACATGGTAAATATCCCGTTTCAAATCGTAATTCTACTGATCGCTTTCTCTTTCTAATTAAAATCATTCTACAGGTTACAGCTTCATTATTTTTTGAGATATTTTAATGGGATTTCCACCATTTGACATAGTTTTATGTCTTCTTTCTTTTGGATAATAATTTGGGTACTAATAAATTTTGAGTCAACATCTCTATTGAGACTAAACGCGAACGCGTTCGTTTGTGTTTTCTTTCGAAAAAACTTTTTTCTACTCCTGTACTTTTTTTCGCGACTTACGCAATCATGAACTCTAATATAAATACATCCTTTATTTCTTCTGTAAAAAGTCTATATAGTCTATTACCCAAAAACATACTCCTTACCCTACTTTAATGAAATATTAAAGCAGAGTTGGGTGACAAAGACTAAAATGAAGTCAGAATTAGAATGTTAATGAATTAGAATACAATGTCAAAAGAAATTGAATAATTAGTAGTCATAGTTTATAGTTCATAGTTTTATGTCTTCCTTCTTTTGATAATAATTTGGGTACTAATAAATTTTGAGTCAACATCTCTATTGAGACTAAACGCAAACGCTTTCGTTTGTGTTTTCTTTCGAAAAAACTTATACTATACGCGCAGGTACAGAGTGGCAGGTGTATTCTCGACGTTTAATTGTTAATTCACCGTAGGCTTTCACAACTCGGCACAATAACGAGCCGGGACACGCCTCGGCAATTCTGGCTAATTCGCCCTTTTCTGCTTTTAAATATTTAATAGAATAAGAAATTCTCGACTCGCAAATGAACGCCTGGTTAAGGTTTGTACTCGCAGCTGTTTAGGTGAATGCTTAATTACTTAGCCAAGTTTCGTGAAATGCAGTGAAAGGAAATCGTGAATAACGGTTGAATTAGCTATACAAATACTCTTTTTCTACTCCTATTTTTTCGTGACTTAAATAATCACTAAATCTAATATAAATACATAGATTATGTAGCCTGTGAAAAGTCTCTTGTTTAGGTATTGCCCGAAAACACACTCCTTACCCTACTTTAATGAAACATTAAAGTAGAGTTGGGTGCCACAGACTGCCATAAATTGGAGCGTTCAAGCAAAATTTTTCAAATTAAAATCAGTTCTGCCAACTTAACGCAACTTCGCCATATTTTTTACGTGATAATTATTGCATATTATATTATTTACTAATATAAACAATTACATTTATCATCTTCTTTGTGTTATTTAACAAGTTTCATCTATTTTCGGATATATTTATGAAAACAAACAATTCAGATTCGATACGTATTTTAATTCAGTTACATAGCTTGCTTAGGCAAAATATGTATTACATGTAGTTCAACACAATTATTATTAGAAATTAAAACTAGATTAATATCAACTGAACTTTTTAATCTCTTTTTTTTTACTTTATGAAAATATTTAAACCAATTGATTCTTGATATTAGATAAGACAAGGTTGACATTTATCGTGGTTTCTGGGAATTTTAATAATTGGGCCATTCTACTTTTTCATGTACATAATTTTCAGACACTTTTTTTTAAATACATACTTTGGAATACTTAGCCCTCACCTTCATATTTTTGTATTGTTATTTAGACAGAGGTTTAATTGCAGTGTCACTTCCGATAGTTTAGGTAATTATAATTAACGAACAACAGCTAATATCCATAAATCGAGTAACTCAATGGTCCTTGGATGTCTCACCATTTGTATGAAAAAATAGTTTCTACCACTGTGTTACTCACCTTTTATAGCAATATGTTAATATTTAAGTATTTTTACTTATAAATTCCTTTTATTAGGTCCAGGTGGGTGAATCAACTTTTTAGTGCCACTCGTTGCCGTGGTTACGTCTAGTTGTCCAGGGGACAAAATTCGCATTCCATCGTGGTTTTATGCTATTTAAGTTTATCAAACATAAGCATTTGTGGTACTTATAAGCTATTTCCATAATGGTCCATTTAATAAGCATGTAAGTAGAACTTAATACAACATTTTCTTTAACAAACTACGCTACTAGTGTCCCTTGGACGACGGATCAAGATAACAACACAAAAAAAGTTGATCCACCCAGGTACTATTTCTAAATTTAATACATATCATAGATTATTTTTGTAATAGAAAACTGGTCATGAAAAAGTAGGACGACCCAATTATCCTTGAATGTAAAGTTACTTGTGAAACTCTGCGGCAAGACGAAATCTCTACCAAGACATTCTGAAGCAGATAAATGTACAGGATCCAACTGCAACCGAAGTTGTCCAGGTAAGGATATACAGGGTGTCCCACGGCTATGCCACATGGAGGGAAAGTACCTTGAATATTGTAAATGGAACATTTTACTGAAAGAAGACATTATTTTAATTTTAAAAACAATTTAAGGGTCCTTATCAGTTAAAAATCGCGCATCTATTTACGCCATTTTCTGTTTGAATTGACACGCATCTTGACATTTACTCAATGTTACTATCTAGAACAGGACTATTACGACCTTATGTCATAAACTTTAAATGTATTTTTTGGATTTTTCATTAAGAAATATCGTTTCAAACATCACTCCAAATCAACCATTTTCAAGCTAAAAACTTGTTTTTTCCGCTTAAATTCTACTACACACAATAAAATCAAAAAATGGCTACGTTACTATCTAAAACCTTAATAAAATCATCGTAGCCTTTAATCACTTTATTGGTATTATCAATACTTTTGTCATAATTTGAAATCAAAACATTTTAAGACTTATAAGGCCTCTTATACTGCATTCACAGATATTTCAATAATAATTAAACCGAGAACCGGGAATCGAACCCGTTACACAAGAAAAATAATTACCCTGTAGCTTTATCATACCAATCGAAAGGCTTCATCATATGGATTATTTTTTGCTAAATAAGATAGTATCAGAAATAAAAGGAAGACCATGAATTTTAAATTTTTTAATACAAAATTAATCAATTTATCACGTGTAACGGGTTCGATTCCCGGTTCAACCATAAAAATATTTAAATATCTGTGAATGCAGTTTACAATGTTTTTTAAATTCAAATAATGTCTTCATTCAGTAAAATGCTCGATCTACAATATTTAAGGTACTTTCCCTCCATGTGGCATAGCCGTGGGACGCCCTGTATACTACGTTGCAATGTCCGTAGATTAATAGTTGCGCAAACACCTAGCGGTGAACTTGCCCGGGGAGCGCTTCGGGAGATTTATAGCTAACGAAATCAAACTAATATCGGGCACGGGGCACATTTTAATCCGAACGGCGTGTTAGTAAATTCGAATGCTCGTCTGACGTTTTCGTGTCTGTGTTACACTACGATCGAGATGAAACTAATCTTGACGAATCAAATTATAAGCACTAATGAAAGCTATTAATGCTATCTAAGTTATGTATGGGTCATACACAGATTTAGGTTCCCGTCTTTTCTGTGGACGTACCAAAAGTTAAGGGCTACAAAGCTTAATTTGACGACCGCTTTAGCCCAGTTGGTAGTGACCCTGCCTACGAAGCTGGAGGTCCCGGGTTCGAATCCCGGTCAGGGCATTTATTTGTGTGATGAGCACGATTATTTGTTCCTGAGTCTTGGATGTTTTCTATGTATTTAAGTATATATTTATCTATATAAGTATGTGTATCGTTGCCTAGTACCCATAGTACAAGCTTTGCTTAGTTTGGGACTAGGTCGATTTGTGTAAGATTGTCCCCAAATATATATATATATTTTAATTTTGTATTGGACCAGTAACCCGCACAAACAGTGTCTCCGTTTCTATAAATCCCTGTTATAAAAACATAGCTAACATGCACATAAGCCGTTAACTATTGACCACAGGAGGGACGGCTTTTGTTTTTTCAACTAAATATGACCCGTATTTAAGAATGAAAAAAATGCTGTCAATGGCGCAATTTATTTTATTTTATTTGTATTAAGGATAACAACAGCCTTATTGGAGCAAGGAGAGATAACAATGTAACATTTGTAATTACTAATTAGGTGCTAGGTAGTATATATTAAAAGCAACGTGTCAGTAACAATCGTTATAACAAACAGTTTCTTATGAGAATAACAGAGATGAGGTGGTAGATATAGATAACTGAATGACATCATCAAGTTAGTAAAGATATATACGTTAACTGCCGATTTAAAGTGCTCGGAAAAACATAAATGCTCAGCAATTAAAAGACTTCTCAAGTATCTATAGGTTTTTTTCCCAATCAAACATTAAGCAACAAGGTTGCAGATAAATGTCCTTTCCTAAGATTGGTATGCCAGCAGCGTTAATATCAGAAATGCCTTGCAGAAAGTTCCAACGTCAGGGGAACAGTTTGGTAGATTTATCGCCTGGCCGGTGAAATCAAACCGATATTGAGAGCGGCATTACCATGAAAACCCTATTACCTTTGCTAACTCTCCTAGCTGGAGTATAATGAGAATTTTATAAATATTTCAGTTCATTCAATTTAATTCAGTCCTTGAATACTTTGCGAGACTGGAAAGTTTCAAATGATATTGCGTTCCTAGTTTGATCCTGCGGGGCTAGCACAACTGCCGCTGCGACGCGACGCGAGTAGAGAAAAGTCTACGGTCCTCTTCCTAATTCGTACAGTTTGATCGAGACAGGAATCGCCGAGTCGCGCGAGATGCGACTTGGCAGCAAGTTGTGCTAGCCTACCTGATGTGATATAGAAATAAGTTCACATGAGTCAAAGATTGTATTACTCTGAAGCCTATGTACTTATGTAGAGCTACTGCGTTCAGTAAATGAGATTATTCGGTTTCCCATTAAAAGGCAAAAAGGGGTTGGCTTTTAAGGCACGAGTGAATAGGCACCTTCTGGGTGAGCTCGCTTCATCGTCGGCCTCATCTTTGTCCCCTGGCTAGATGCTGGCCAAGAGCGATCCCATTTTTAATAAAAAAAAAGAATTCAGGTAATCATTTTAAAGGAAAAACAAACGTTTTCTATTTGTCTTAAATATGATTAGATTATATTAGACTTATTTATTTCATAATATAAAAATACAATATAAACTATCCTTAGTCAATTTATACGACTATATATTATGATCGTCAAAAAATTATGAAATGTCAATAGTGATTATAATAATAATTATTAAATTAAATTATACAATAATTATCAAAAATATCTAAATAATGATCATACTACTAAAATCAAATCATTTATAAAAATAAAAATACGAGGTAATAATATAATGTCGGAAACTTAAATAATCATCAGTTATTACATTAAAATAAAAACCAAACAAACCTATAATTTAAAAATACAATGTCAAACTAATTTCATTTCCATGAAGTCATTTACGGAATGAAATGAATTTTCCAATAAAAGGGTTCTAAGTTGGCATTTAAGAGGCCTTATAAGATTTTAAATGATTTGATTTCAAATTATTACAAAAGTATTGATAATACCAATAAAGTTATTAAAGAATACTATGATTTTATTAATGTTTTAAATAGTAACATAGCGATTTTTTGATTTTATTGTGTGTAGCAGAATTTAAGCGAAAAAAACAAGTTTTTAGCTTGAAAATGGTCGATTTGGAGTAATGTTTGAAACAATATTTCTTAATGAAAAATCCAAAAAATACATTTAAAGTTTATGGCATAAGGTCGCAATAGCCCTGTTCTAGATAGTAACATTGAGAAAATGTCAAGATACGTTTCAATTCAAACAGAAAATAGCGTAAATAGATGAGCGGTTTTTAACTGATAAGGACCCTTAAATGCTTCGTCAGATGTTTAATTTTTTTTAATTTGGTGGGTAGCTCGTAATACGTCGGTCCTGTAACGCGCGGGTTGATGTGTTTACGATCCTACCCATTCTAAATTGTTATTGGCCAATTGTTAACGTACGAAGTTTTCATTGAATTATTAACGAAAATAAACACTAACCCCCTTATTCATAAAACTTAACAAACCTCTGCTAAGTAAAACGTTCTTTGTCCCTTTCTCACAAACGTAAATGTCGAAGTGAGAAATAAGGATAAATGAACTTTAGCGGCTAGTTAACTATTATATGTTTGATTGACGTTTATGATTAAGGGGGTAATATTATAAATGCGAAAGTAACTGTGTTTGTTAACTTTTCACGATCAAACCGCTGAGCCTATTTAAATGAAATTTGGTTTTTGTCCCGAAAATCACCCCTGGGAGGCTTGGAAGTTTTTATTACTGAGCAATGACTAACAATACGCCTGACTAACAATAACAATCCTCTAATAGGGCCTTAAATAAGAGACCTTATAAGTTTTAAAATGTTTTGATTTCAAATTAAAACAAAAGTATTGATAGTACCTGTAAAGTTATTAAAGGCCACTATATTTTTATAGAAGTTTTAGATAGTAACATTGGATTTTGGATTTATTGTGTGTAGTAGAATTTAAGCGGGAAAAGAAGTTTTTAGCTTGAAAATGGTCGATTTGGAGTGATGTTTGAAACGATATTCCGTAATAAAAATCCAAAAAATATTACATTTAAAGTTTATGACATAATGCCGCAATAGTCATGTCCTAGATAGTAACACTGAGAAAATATCAAGAAGCGTGTCAATTCAAACAGAAAATGGCGTAAATATGAGCGTTTTTTAACTGATAAGGACCCTTAATTCCACACGGGGGAGCTAGTTACTGTGGTAACTAATGTGATATATATATTAATACTGGGGTATGCTGACACTTCTTGGATATGCGACTTCCTGATCACATGTAACGACTCTCTCTCCCCTCTCTTTTCAAATCTTAAACCTCCACCAAATGTGGTAACTAATGTGATATATATATTAATACTGGGGTATGCTGACTCTTCTTGGATATGCGACTTCCTGGTCACATGTAACGACCCTCTCTCCCCTCTCTTTTCAAATCTTAAACCTCCACCAAATGTGGTAACTAATGATGTGATATATATATTAATACTGGGGTATGCTGACTCTTCTTGGATATGCGACTTCCTGGTCACATGTAACGACTCTCTCTGCCATCTCTTTTCAAATCTTAAACCTCCACCAAATGTGGTAACTAATGTGATATAAATTTAGAATAAAGGAAAAATTTAAAAATTTAGGCACCGAGCAGGATTCGAACCTGCGACGTCCCGGCACTCGCGGCCAGTCGCTCTAGCCAATTTTAGCTATAGGTGCAATCGCCACCCAGCCCCAAATTCATCAACCACCGATTGATGCTGACCGATTGTTGATTGGTTGCTGTAGCCAACTGAGCTATAAGTGCGATTGCACCTATAGCTCAGTTGGCTAGAGCGACTGGCCGCGAGTGCCGGGAGGTCGCAGGTGCGAATTCTGCTCGGTGCCTAAATTTTTCAATTTTTCCTTTATTCTAAATTTGTAGTTTACGATAGCAGCGGTACTGCTTAATACAAGATTTAATTTAATATGATATATATATTAATACTAGGGTATGCTGACTCTTCTTGGATATCCGACTTAAAGCTGACTTTCACACACGCTGCGCTATCAGCACATAATTAGTGCATTTGTATTCTATTATCACTTGCATCGCGCCAGTGACCTTCAGCGCTGCACATCCTATGCAGCATCCTAACCCCTATTGCGAACAACTGCATTCTATCAAGGCCTTTTTCTTTCCTTTTTACACGCTCAAGAAAGGAACACATGCTGTTTATTTTAAATTATCATAATAAGGTGTCTTCGGGTAACTTAGAATGTCGGGTAATTCCGAATATAACAAATTCCAGTCTAACTAAGCGATTTTATTGCATCTCATCATCACCACTATCAAAAAGAAATGTTAAATATTTTTGTTGATGTTTGGTAGTGCAATAAAATCACTTAATTAGACAGGAATCTGTTATTTTCGGAATTACCCGGAGACACCTTATTTATTTTTTCTCAAACATGCAATGAAATATGGAGGTTATGTACCTTATAATAGGCTGCGAAGTGTCACGTTTCGGGTGCGGCTAGACGAGAGGCGTTTAAAGGAATTTCATATAAAGTTGGAGGCCTAGGCCGGCAAGATGCTCTTTTTTAATTTCCATTCCACATTTATTTGTGACACAGCACCACGGCGTTCAGCCATAAGCAATTATTTGCTTTTTGGTTCGTCATGATATTCTGCCACTACGATTATTAAAAAACATAACTCAACGGTGTTTGCTATATTTTGCTGTTTTATTTATATAAAATCGACATGAAAATAATAAATAACACATTATTAACACAGTCCAATTATTTCAATTGCAAATTTAACTACTTACAAAAATACACATTTAAAATATTTCATCTAAATAAAAATGTCTACTCAAACCGTGAAGGTATTTTTTTAATTATTATGGAGGCGAAATTGAATTTTTTTCATTCTGTAATTGGATTTTTGTCTTATTTACTTTTGGTTTCTTTACAAATTAAATTTTGATTTCATGTTTGAGAAAAACACTATACATACCTCGGCTTGAAAAGGGGTTGCCAACCACGTAACTATCCGGCCTCGCTATGCTCGGCCGTCTATATGTACTCGGCCGGCAACCCCTTGAAATAATCAGGAATTTCAATGTGTTATATTTTGTTACAGGTAAGTGGAATTACGATTGCCATATTTGTACCGGAAGAGGATTGGTAATGAATTGACTACGGCATTCATTACGCTGGCTGCGCTATGACCTATGCATCTCTAACGGGTAAGTTTAATATTGCATTACTCGCCTCTCCTCTCAAGGAATCCAAAACATACATCTGTTTAGACATATACTTATTTTATTTACTTGCTCGATGATGTGATCGATTCGAGGATCGAGTAAGTAAGTGTTTATTTGTGAACATAGGTAGTTACAGTGGTGGTATTTTTAACAAGTTTCACTACGTTTGCGAATCGGTGTACAAGTACAATGAATTTAATATTTAAAATTAAAAATAGGTACTAATCTATCATGCGTACAGACTTTTTGTGCCATTGTACAAATTATAATAAGATCAATGTAAGAATTTAAGTTTAGTGTATGTCAAAGAAAAGAAAAAACAAAGTAGACGTAATGCCAGTTTCAAAAGTGTCAAATATGTATTTTTTTTGTACAACGCCGGTGGCAAACAAGCGTACGGTCCACCTGATGGTAAGCGGCTACCGCAGCCTATAGACGCCCGCAACTCCAAAGGAGTCACGTAAGCGTTGCCGACCCTTTATGAAATTTGAGAAAAATATAAATCAATAAATTTTTATCATTAAAAGCCAATCAAATTACGCTTAATTATCTCTTAAATAATCTGAAATGGAGTAATAACGTTTTTGTATTAATAAGGTCATTAATTTCTTCTTTGAGTCTGACATATTAATTGACTTCAGGTTTTAAGGTTGTATATTTTACTATCCAGGCAGTATACACTTTTTTGAATCAATCCTGTCTTTGCAGGAACCATGCAAAGATTTTGGGTGTGTTTGTTTCTTAGCTTCCTATTAGAGACATGGCTAAGTTTTTTGAAGCACGAAGCACGAAGGAGACGTAATATCACGCTGTGGCAGTGGCATATTTCCGTGATAAATATTTTCTAAATAGCGTAAAGAGTCTAATATTTTCATTGTATCCAGTTGACACATTTCTTGCAGGAAAGCATATCAAACGATTCGACATGTTTTGTTTTCTTGTGTAACTACACATTGTAAATACCTATTGTTATTTTTTTTTCGTTTTTCTTTCAATTCTCTTTTGTTGTTTAACACTTACATTTACTTAATTAGGTTAAGTAGTATCATTGTAATAAGCATATTTTGGAGAAAATGACTGACTGTCGTGTTTCTTTCGGCGTTTCATCTCGGCAGTGGTCTCATGAGAAACGCTAGTAGTTTTTGACTTGTAAAAGTGCCTTTCATTTATTTATTTATTTCCAAAATAGTAACATAAAAATAAAAAATAAAAAAGCCTTTTATTTCTTGCTAGTCAATGCAATGTCAACAATATTAGGTTTAAATATCAATATTATTATTAAATTTCTAGTTTGTATATATGTTATTCTTAAAAATATTCAGTGCAATGTCAACAATATTAGGTTTAAATTTAATAGTCAGTACAATGTCAACAATATTAGCTTTAAATGTCAATAATATTATTAAATGTCTAGTTTTTTTACATATGTTATTCTTAAATACCTAATTACATCGATTTTTTTATGACGCAAGAACCCCTTCTCGGGTGAAGGCCTAATTTATTTCCAAAATAGTATCCTATATTAATCTTTCGAAATCAGGCCGGGTTCTATCATTGCACGGGAATTCACTTTCTAGTGCGGCCTTATTCCCCAACTCAACGGAAGTAATCGATGCCAGTGAAAGTGTCCTTGGGGGCTGGCAGCGTGCCAACTGCCACGGCTCAGATGCAGCCCGCTCCGGGGTAGTGGGAACGTGGTGAATTCACTTGTGGTGTCGTAATGGCTTTCGTATCAGTTTCTGACTTCCATGCGTCTTGCTCGCTCGTCCTGATACTTTGGCTTGGAAGTGAAATGAAACATGCCACTAGGTTAACAAAAAATACCTCATGTAAGAATTACGATTTGAAACGGGATATTTACCATGTATATTTGTATTTTTGTATACATGACCCGCGGGAAATCAGGGACGGACGTTTTGTATTTGTTTTGCAACTCAGATATCTGGTGTTGCTTATGATGAATTATAAGATTTCAAACTTACATGATCATTTACATTAGAATTACGATTTGAAGCGGGATATTTACCATGTATATTTCAGTTAATCCTTGATAATGGCGCTTGCAACAGTGCCGAAATATCGGGAACTCAAAAATACAAATATACATGGTAAATATCCCGTTTCAAATCGTAATTCTAATGTAAATGACCATGTAAGCTTGAAATCTTATAAACCTGATGTATTCTAGTTTTTGACCGAGTGAAACGAAGGTCTGTCTCTGCTTCAGCTTCGACAAAAATGCTTTCGTATGTCCGGATTTCCTGCTTTTCCGTTTGTTCTCCTCTATAGGTCGCATTTCGCAAACGATTCTCGTGAAATTTTGTTAGCAGGTCCGGTAATTATATAGAACTTTTTTGTCTAGTCAGTTTTTGAACAAAAACAATTTTTATTTCAAAGATTTTGTAAGTTTCTGCGGCCGAATTTCGGGTTGTTCTCCTCTACAGGTCGCATTTTTCAACCGCTTCTCGTGAAATTTTGTTAACAGGTTCGATATTCATAATTGTTTTTTTTTAAATGTCAGATTTTGGAAATGATAAAAAAACTCACTCATGAGGTCTGCAGCTTACAGAGCCACTAGTATTATTTCGATTAAATAATTCTATTATGGTGATTTGACAATGAGAAATACAATACAATTAACTCTGTGGAGTATACAGAAATTGGGGCATTCGTTAATCAGATAACATTTTAAAATCGTTCTGCAATTGACTCTTAAATCTCATTGTCGCAAACGATATCCATTCAGACTTGCAAAATGATTTAGCACACCGACCATCTTTACTCTGCGCTCACCGAAAACCCGACTGAAGTTTAAATCTATGCAATTGATGATCAAAATCGCTTGATTACTCGGTTAGATAACCGCAAATGTGGGTTGTGTATGAAGGCTGCTTCAAATTGGAATGCAGTGACCCGTAGCGGGGAGCGGGGGGATTAGGATGTATGCTTCGCAGTCAATACGTGTAGAGGGCGTACTCCGAACTTCGAAATCTCAACTTCGTATCGTGCCGTCCCTTTCACTCTCGTGTTACACACTATATGAGTGAAAGGGACGGCACGATACGAAGTTCGGATTTCGAAGTTCGGCGTAGGCCCTCTGGTTCAATCAAGGCAGCCGATAGTGCACGTTTGGATGCCTGAGCGGCTGAAGTGAGGGAGCCTATTTAAGTTCACGAATGGATTAGAATCGATTTGGCATTTGACTTGTGCGATCGTTACACGTTAGGGTAGGTTAGTAACCAGGGCTCGGAACCCGTTTCTACTATTTTGGAGATATCTCCTAAAGTACTTCTCATATCTCCATTTTTATTTTAAGATTTGCATTTTTATTAGCCTTCATCTATGGAATAAATGATTTGAAGTGCGAAAAAATATGGTAAAACGCAATTAACCGAAATTTTTAACCGGTTAATTGTATGAAGACGAAACCGGTTTCCGAGCCCTGTTAGTAACCACATTGACGACTACTTTAGCCTGCTTAGTAGTGACTAAGTGACCTACGAAGCCCGAGGTCCTACGTTCGAATCCCGGTCAGGGAATTTGTTTATGTTATAAGCACGGATCATTATTTCTGAGCCTTGGATATTTTCTATGTATTTATGTGTTACATTTATCTATACATCGTGGGCGTTAGTAACCTGAAAGATATAAACCCCGTATTTTTGATGACAGTACTTGTAAATAATGCTATATCAACAGCGGTCGAATTATGTGTCATTATTAAATTTATATTTCAGTACAAATTAAATCATATTAATTGACCGCTTCTTTGTGAACAAACCTGTACTTCAGAGAGTGAGGGAGTTTAATCTCAAGTTGAGAAATAGAGAACGAGCATTGCCATCAGCAGTGACATCAATTTCAAACTATCAGCCAGTTATCAGTGATGGTAAATAGTTTGCACTACAGAACAAAACTATAGTCTAGTCTTAGCGATAAGAGAAAGAGGAAAGCTACTTGTGATTAAAGTGTGTAAGATAAAGATGTCATAATTATATGAAGCACTACGCTGTATTTTAGTTGCAAGTCACGTCCTTTTATCACGAATTTTCGATAGTGAAACCTTTTTGAAGAATAGTAGGTAAAAGTAGTAGGTGGCTACGTCACGCCTTTAGGGTGTGCTAAAATTGAGAATTTTTACTTTGTGATTTTTTAAAATTACGTAATATCTCTTAAATTATGGGTTTCGAACTATATGTTATATAACTTCATATACTCTAATTAGGCTCTAAAATCGTTGGTTTAAATCTTTCGGGTTATTAACGCCCACGGTGTATAGTATGTATATCGTCGTCTAAGAATTACCCATAGTAAAAATTTTGCTTAGTTGGGGACTGGATCGATTAGTTTCAGATTGTCCCTAAATATTTGTGTGCTTATTTTATTTAAAACACGTTCATAAGGGAGTTTATGCACAGTCATGAGTGTTTCCATACTCGCCAGACAGCTTGGGTCATGTTATGTATAGTGCAGGAACATTACCTGCCTCGTATCACTAGACGACCACTCGGCCTCGGCCAAACTTATTTCTTGACATAACATGCTTATGTATACTTTATTTGAGTAAAAATCCATGTACTTATTAGCCCACGCTATCTTCTCGTATAAATAAATAAATAAATATCTTTGGACAATCTTACACAAATCAACCTAGTCCCAAACTAAGCAAAGCTTGTACTATGGGTACCAAGTGACGATATACATACTTATATAGATAAATAGATACTTAAATACATAGAAAACATCCAAGACTCAAGAACAAATATTCGTGTTCATCACACAAATACATGCCCTGACCGGGATTCGAACCCGGGACCTCCAGCTTCGAAGGCAGGGTCACTACCAACTAGGCTAAAGCGGTCGCGTGTTTTTATTTTTAAACAATGAAATGTAAGTAGATAGTTTTTACTCAGTCAACCATCGACAGCGGGCTGTCTATGTGTAGTTCACCAGAGCAGTGGCCCGTGTAATTTTAATTGCTTTTAGAACAGCTATGGGGAATTCCCATTCTGGAATAGAGTACAGTTGGCCATGTCATAGCTAGCCTGGAACTAACACTTCGATTTTATATTAAAAACGGCAAATTGCTGACGAGCCAACTAGTGGATGAGGGTATTCGCCAAATTTTTATTTTTTTATTTATTATTATAAAGAGGTACAATTTTACAATTAGTGTTTGTCCCACAAAACGGTTTACACAGTTTGACTGTGGGATCGGAGTCTCTTCGGTAACTAAATTCACATACATGTCTATTACTATATACTATCACTATTTACTAGTGTCTACTATGCTATTTAAGAAATAAGTAAATAATTTTCTTTTATATGTTGCTCTATTGGCCTCCAGTCTGATATCTGTTGGCACGCAGTTTAAAATGTAGGGTATGCGTTTCCGCAGGCATCTATCGCCATAGTAGTTGGTTACCCTTCGTATATCGTACTTGCCCGCAGCTACCGCTAAATGCTTATTACAACTTTTATTTGTAAAAATTAAATATGACTCGATATGAATATTTCATACACTCGTATCCAATATGGCATGTACGGATTTTGAACTTGATTTTTGAATTTATTTTTATTTATTTCGTTATTTTTTTATTTTGGCAACAAACATCATTATAGACCAAACAGTGTCGAGCAGATGTGAAGTAATTCACTTAGAGAGAAACAAAAAAAATGTGAGCTTGCATAGACGTCGCGATAATTGCGTTTAAATTCTTTAGTGATTCTGAGATATGTCAATTATACAAAGAAAAACAGTTTGCTAGGTTTCTTAAAAAGTAACAGATGTTAGTGCTAATTTTAATTTAAATTAATTTTATCTAAAAATTACACGGGTTAGTTTATAACAAGATCAAAATCAAGATCAATTTTGTTTTTATGGACTATTTGTATAATTATGTTGAAATGTCTAAAATTATGAATCAAAAAATCAAAATCAAAATCAAAACATTTATTCTGCAAATAGGCCTCAAGGGCACTTTTACAAGTCAAAATCTATCTAGGTACATCAAATAAAAATAATACAATAATCAAAGTATCATTAATCAAATGTAGTGTTACATGTCAAAAATAAGACTAAGAAACTAATAACAATCGAGATTTGTTAGAGATGTATAAGGTCTCTAAGCGTCAAGATAAAAGGTAATAAAGTAGGTACACTAATCATAATGAAATGGTTGAATGTATCCGACTGTATCCCGATAACCATGTCGTCCATATAATTAAAATGCAAATGGCGGCCCTTCAAACGCCGTCAGGAGTGACACTTCTTTGTGCGACGCGGCTGGCTTGTAATTATTTTTAGGGTTCCGTGTAAACTTTAACCGACACGATTAAGAAAACACTATGGTAGTTACTCGGATCTTTGGCTTTAAAATATCGATAACGGTTGACTGAACTCGGCGCGCGCATGTATGTGTGCATGCGCTTGTTCCTGTCGCTGTGTGTGTGTGAGCGCCTGAGCCTGGGGCGCTACCGCGAACAGCAAACGAAGTTTTCACTCTTTATCGCACTTGCACGTTCGGACGTAAGTGAGACAGAGAGGGAAAACCTCGTTTGCTGTTCGCGGTAGCGCCGCTGTACTCGGAACTTGGAAATCCGCTGTCCCTATCCCTCTCGTGTTACACTATATGAGCGAAAGGGACGGCACGATACGAAAATCGGATTTCGAAGTTCGTAATAGCCCCTCTGTAACGAAGACTGCCGTGCCACTCCCACACAAACAAATCTTAATAGTTTCAAGCTCACGCACACATACAGCCGCGTGCCAAGATGAATTGAACTATCGGTATTTATTTGAACTGTAACAGCTTGTGTTAGCCGAATGGTTCAAGTATTATCAGCATCACAGTAAACTGACCATTTATATACCTTATCTAGTTGCGAATAGTCAATTAGGTCGTGGGATCGAAATGTAATGGTATGGTTGTGATGTGTGAGTTTAATCACGCATACATATCCTCCTGCCTGAAGGGCGTATAGGGAGGTCTCCTAGCAACTCACTTCAGCGGGTTCAGGAGCTCCTAATCAGGAGTAGGGTTAAGGAACACACACAATCGGTTCGCAAATATATACTGGGTCTTCCGCCCGTTTAACTCTACGTCACATGGTACCAATCAGTTTTTGGAACTTGTAGTCTAGTATATTTTCCATTATATTATGGTGAAAGATATTATTGTGAGCAAACCGACGTAGAACTCTACGTCACATGGTACCAATCAATTTTTGGAACTTGTAGTCTAGTATATTTTCCATTATATTATGGTGAAAGATATTATTGTGAGCAAACCGACGTAGAACTCTACGTCACATGGTACCAATCAAATTTTGGAACTTGTAGCCTAGTATATTGTCCATTATAATATGGTGAAAGATATCATTGTGAGCAAATCTAAATACATCTACAAAAAAATCAAAAGAGATGGCCCCGTTCTTCATAATTAAAACCTTATATGTCAGTGGATTTGACCTGTAATGCTAAACCTAAAGTTGACACTAGGGCATGCAATACCAGACGAATCGAAATCCCGGGATTGAAATCCGGTATTGGACCTCAATACCGAGAATAGTGTATTTCGGGATCCACCTGAGAATAAGACTAAGTGACAATTCACCGTCACATTGCACCTATCTGTGTTATATACAAGTAGAAAAATAATTGAATTGAATTGAAAACATTTATTTCGAGTAACATGGGACTCATACATAATATTTGTTAGTAAAATTAATTAATTATTATTCTTATTGTTAGTTCCTAATTCTAATACATTATGTAACATACTTTGTATAACAATTGAAATGACAGTATATTTAGTAATTTTAACTGTTATACAAAGTATGTACTCTTGGACACATGCATTGCACAACAGTGACTCATATATGGACAGTCCAGCCTGTCCGCTATCGATTTCAGGACGGGGTTGGGGCTGGCCCGCACCCGGCGCACCAGGGATGCACACCGCTTGCGCATGGTCGCATGGAAGCAGTCTATGTGTGCTTCTGCGAACATCCCTGATGCGCTACAGAAGCGGGCCAGCCCTACCAGCACCCGGAAAGCGTTATTGAACTGGACGCGGAGGGCTCCGTAGGCCATAATGTAGGACAGAGAATAATAACAAATACTAACGAAATAATTATAAATGTCCAACTCTTATTGTTGCCTTCTTATACATTTTACGAATACATGAGACTTTCATAATAACTTGTTAAAATTTAAAGCACAATCTTCAATACCGGTATTCCGATATTTCGCTATTGGTCTGTTTCAATCCCGGTATTGAAATACCGTAAAAATCGGTCCGAGATCCTGTGCCTTTACCATGAGTTTACATGACCGTAGTCGCTAGCGACTGCGTAAAAATTTATATGGACTTTTGCCTATACTACACTTTACTTTTGTACAGCGCCTCTGGCGGTTACGCAATAGAACTAACAATCGGCATACCAAATCGCTTACGCGGTCGCTAGCGAGTACGGTCATGCAAACTCATGGTAAAGGCACTGGTCTTTCTAGATCCTGGGATCCCGGTTCGCATGCCCTAGTTGACACATAAATTGCATAATTTATCCAGCGAACATGCGTTTGGACCACATTGGGAGATTTAACCCATTAGCGACATTATCACAAGTGTGTTTACGAATTTCGAATTTATAATCTACGTTTCGTATGAATTAGAGGTTGAATTTACAATACCACAATGTGTACCACAGTATTCAAGAGCATGTTTGGCCTAGCCAGCCATATCAGAGCTTAGATGAATTTAAATCAAAAATAGCGCCGTCATCGAAATCACAACGGGGGGACTTACACGAGTACGTATATATGTATATTAAGGGTCGGTTGCACCAGCATACGATCACAGGCCGGTCATCGTCAAATATGGCGCCGGCAGCTGTCATCCCATAGAAACTTGTCAAACTTTTCATACAATCAGATTTTAACGAACACCGCTTACGATTACAGACGGTTTGGTGCAACCCACCCTAAGAAACATGTAGCTCCAAGTAAAATCCTTTAATGTCGGGTAAATATTTCAACCCATTACTCTCCCCGAGGCACCATTGAGGTCTATTCATGTGTCTAACTTTACTTCAGGACGAATGGAACACTGTTTAATTAAAATTAATTGCTGGTTAAAAGACTGCCCTGAGTATTTTACTTCTCTTCACGGGAAACGGGCGTTATTTACGGTTGTAGAACTGAAACCAGCACTCCAGAGTTATTCGACAAAAAGAGAAAAAAAAACTATTCGATCTATTTCATATACAGCGTTTACTCTCATTTTGGTGACAAGAGCGCAAAAGCTACGTGTTTCGATTTCACTATATACTGGGCTGTAAAATTGCATGGAAAGATATCGACCGTATTACCGTAGTATTAAGTATTTGTTTATTTTTTTTAGAACACGTTTCATAGGAGTGTTTAAGTACGTACAGGCATGAGCGTTTTCATACTCGCCAGTCATATTGAGAAAAGTGTAACATGTAGGTATGTATAGTGCGGGAACAGGAATTGCCTGCCTCGTGTCACTAGACGACCTCGTATGCACTTTTCGTACCATGCCTTTTTGCAGCCCATGGTACTACGTAACTATCCCGCTCATCATATGCTTGCCCGTATCCCATTGAATTAACTATGCTGCTGTTAACAGTAATCATAAGAATTTTTTATCTCTCCTGTTCGGAAAGTTCGATTTTCATAAGTTGATAGCCGGGTTGAAAGTCGCTTTTCCGACCCTAAGATGAAAAGTATTTTTTTTAAGTTTTTGAAGTTCTTTAGATCGGGGGCGCGCGCCGGCTGCGAGTTGCTGCGGTGCGTGTTTTATTATTGAATCTTTAGAATTAAATTTTTTATTACTTTTATTTCTCATTTATTTTCCTCATAGTCGAAATGTTTAACTCGGGTGAAAGCGCCCATTTCACCCTTGAACTATTGGGTGAAATGGGTCACTTTTAACCCTTGGTTAACAATTTACTATAAATTCCACTATAATTGTCTAACTAGCTTAGTAATTAATTACATCATACTATGTGTGTCAAGCAACTCATAAGATATAACAGGCAGTCTGTTAGCAAGGAACTGCATTCGCAGTTGTGCTCTTTACTCCACAAGTTTCTGTTTTATTGTTGAAATACACTCCACAGCCACTAGTATATTCAAAACCTGTCTCAACCGACTCACTCTTAAGGCCCAATTACACGATGCAACTTAATACCACCCTTTCCGAGCATGTTTGAATACCTTTTTGAATTCGAATTACTGACTCGCTTAAACACAAGTTTACATAACAAAGAGATTGTCTGGGGTCCCCAAACTGTTGCATACGATTTTCATTACATTGATCGAGCGTCTTACCTCGATGGCCCACAGCCCGAAATGTAACGAAAATCTTACTCAAGTTCTTGGATAATGTAAATGGACCTTAATATCTTAACGCTTTAATGGAACTTATCGGTACAGACGCTATCAAATATGTTCATTTGATAACATTGTTTTATTAGTTAATAATGAGTCATTGACCTTTGAATAACTTTTTTTATTGATTTATCTAATATTATAACAACCTTTACAATGAGTGTCTCGGACGCTAGTAATCTTATGCCTCGTTTCATTCTGCCAACCGTCTGTACCTGTACAGACGCTATCTTGACAGCGGTAGACGTGTGGTGTACAGGATCAGAATATCACCACCCTTCTTGTCGTGGGTGTAAGAGTTGACTATGGGAATATAGTTGAAGTCCGTTATGGGTGATGCACTGGCAACCTTTCATTGCATATTTATGTAAATTTACATTTTTTAACTCTTGTTCGGAAACTTCGAATTTCACGAGTAGATAGCGGGGTTGAAAGTCGCTTTTCCGACCCTAGGGCGGAAAGTTTTTTTTTAAGTTCTATATGCCGGGGCCGCTCGCCGGCTGCGCGCACGGGCCGCGGGGCGCGGCGGCGTCGGCTGCTGGTTCCTACAGCTCGTGTTTTTATTACTGAATACTTAATAGTACATTACTTACCAAGGGCGGTAAAACAAAGAATGTCTCAGATCGCAGGTATTTGGTAAGGGCGATAATTATGCGATCTGAGGCTTTCTTAATTACCGCCCGAGGTAAGTACAAAATTTTATGTCACCCCCTGGCCAGGAAGTGGGAATTTCCGCGCGCGGAGCGTGCGGTAATTGCCACTTTATGGCCAGGTGTGACATGAAATATCATTTACTATTACTTTTATTTCTCATTTATTTTCATCATAGTCGAAATGAAAAATTGAGTGTTTAACTCGGGTGAAAGCACCCATTTCACCCTTGAACTATTGGCCAAAATATCTCCGGTGAAATTGGTCACTATTAACACTTGATTAACAATTTACTATTAAGTTATTGCTGAATAGAAGGGGTTATGAAAATTTTAATGAATGTTCTTTGGGTCTTGTAATATTGCGTTTATGTACATAAGTAGTTGTTGTTTATCTGAGAATTATATTTTATTTTTGATTCAATTGAATTTATATTTATATTTAATTTTCACAGTATGCTTTGTACTCGTATAGCTTTAAGACTGCTTACATTTTGTTATCCTAAACTAAACTATGCAAACTATTAAATAACCAACTAATGTACTATTAATCCAAAAATGAAATCCGCAACATGCTTCGTCAAATTAACTTAACATAAAGGACCGCCCCGGATCGCAGATGGCTCGAAAGTTCCCATAACCCCGGCGGCGTTGGGTCTTCATTTTTGTATAGAAGCATAAGTTTAAGTGTGTATTGTATGACATTAATAGATAGATATATTTATTTCCTTTATAAAATTACATCATGGTTTACATTTTTAAAACAAGATAAATTCACAAAAGGATCGTCAATAGGTGCAATAATAATGAAAGAGAAATAATTGAAATCAAATAATGTCAAAGGTAAAAAATAAATAGAAATGTCAAATTTGTATACACGGCTAGAATATCCTAGGCAATGTAATTAGTCAAATTTAAAATAATAGAAATAAAAACAATATAAACGCTCGATTCCAAATATCCAATACAATGTCAGAATAATAAATAATATGGTAATGTCAAGAATTAAACGAAATAAATAAATAACAGAAATACAATTTAACAATAATCAACAATTTTATATTGGCTGTTCATTGTATTTCATTATGGAATACAGTGATTTGAGCATTAAAAGTTCTTTTAGCCGGCGTTCAAATATGGCGTTGGAGGATTCACTTCAATAAAACCTATATGTGTGAACGGAGGTCGGGGACACTGTGCCTTTACCATGAGTTTACATGACCGTACTCGCTAGCGGCTGCGTAAAAATTTGTATGGGCAAAAGTACAGCGCCTCTGGCGGTTACGCAACAGAACTAAGAATCGGCATACTAAATCGTTTACGCAGTCGCTAGCGAGTACGGTCATGCAAACTCATGGTAAAGGCACTGGTCCGCTTCATTGCGATTGTGGGTAAGCGTTGTGAATAGCCCCGCTCCGTTTATGGACTGTGTATGAAGTTACGTCATCAGATGCGCTTCTGTTTGAGTTGTGACTTGTGAGACTTGTCAAAGTGCATTGAATTGATCAGATATGAGAGGATATCTAATTTGCTATTTCGCCACTGATATTTGAAGCTCATTTGTATGGAACTTATGTAGGCCATACATATGTATGAAGTATTTTGTTGTTTTTTTTATCGCCCCTTACATTTCAGATTTAGAAGTTAAAATTAAATTTTAGATTCAGAAGAGTCATAAATACCTACATGGTTTTGGCTCGGACATTGAGACAAAATATTACGTGGATTTACAATGTCTTAAGATTAAATATTGTATTAGGAAGTATATTTATTTATTTACAAGCGATAAGAAAGAGAGTTTTAAGAGAGGTAGGGCACAGCAAAATGTCATCTTGCTCGAATTTGGAGCAGCCCAACTGGAAGTACCTCCGCGTTGCAGAAGACCACAGCCATAATAACATTATCTACTATACAAATATATGTAGTTGTGTTCCTCCTGGAGGTGAACAAGGTTGCCAGAGCTCCCGAGGATGCACTGTGTTCAGAGCGAGGGATCTAAATTTGTCCCTTCTGTTGTCAACACAGTGCATCCTCAAATTTTATAAAGGGTCGGCAACGCGTACGTGATTCCTTTGTAGTTGCGGACGTCTATAGGCTGCGGTGGCCGCTTACCATCAGGTGGACCGTAAGCTTGTTTGCCACCGGCGTTGTAAAAAAAAATCTACACCTGTCACTGTGATAAAGTTCGGCGAGTAAAAGTTGTCCAAATACACGTGTGAATAATTGAAAGCAAACCGCTTCCCAAACTATTCCACATTATCACAAAGGCGAAAAGAGCCGCCAGGGTTATCGAACACATCTATTTTTAGTACTGGCAGCGTTTACGAGATTGTTTGTCTGTGTTTAGCATTATTTTACTACTCAAACATTTACACGAATAAAAGGTATGGAACTGTGTTTACTTACATACAGCCTGACATTATACTCTCTTCAATATACCAGTACTATTTATGTAGATAAATCACATTTCTGTACATTATAGAGACAACTTACAATTAATTATAAATAAGTACAATTACCCTAATGTTTTAAATGGCTTAATATCATCATGATATCGAGTTAAGAGTTAATATCTGAATGTATTAATCGATAAATCTCGTAATCAATAAAACCATCCATAATGAATGTTACAAATAAATGTATATTATTTAAAGATACTAACGCACTCATTATTTCTCAGTTTGAAGTCGTATCTTCAAAACAGGTGTTACGAAGTAAGACATAATACCGAAACTTCCAAAATGTATAATATTAAATCAGGCGTGCCCCAGGGTAACATCTTAGGCTCAGTGCTGTACCTCATCTACACTGCTGACTTACCAACCACTGATAACACCACGACAGCAACATACGCAGACGATGCAGCACTGATTTCTGTCCATCGGGACATTAGAACGGCTTCTCAAAATCTTCAAGCACACTTGCTGTTGATTGAACAATGGTTTGACAAATGGCGCATTAAAGCAAACAAGGATAAGTCAGTCAGTCCATGTTACATTCACGCTTAGGAGAAATAACATGCCCGGCAGTCAAATTATATAACGAAGAAATCCCGTAATGCGAAGACGCTAAATACTTGGTCATGTATCTCGATGGTCGTCTCAGCACATGGAGAAAACACATATGGGCCAAAAGAAAACAATTAGATTGCAAACTCCGTAACATGTATTTGCTAACCGGTAAGAAGTCGCAGCTATCAGATACCACTAAAATGGCTATTTCTAAAGCTATATTGAAACCTGTATGGACCTACGGCATCCAGTTGTGGGGAACCGCCAGCCATAGTAACATCGAAATATTAGAACGTTTTCAAAGTAAAGCGATCAGGACCATGTTCAAGATACCGCCCTACATAAGTAACAGTACATCACTAGACCTCAATCTGAAAACGGTAAAAGAAGAAATCGTAACGAATAATGAGAAATATCAAGTCAGAATGAACAAACACATAAATGAATTAACTGCGAAACTGAAGGGAACCGGCAACTTGCAATTCTCTCGACTGAAAAGGAATAGCGCAGTGGAACTGGCGACGAAATCCGCAGACAAGGAATGAGAGAGGCATCATTGGATGCTTCCTTAACATTAAGAATATTGACACTAGTGCTGTATGTGCACTTGGTCAATTATGCGCTTACTTATTGATCATGCTGTGTGCACTTGCTTTGGATGTCATGCTGGTCTATAAACTACTGATTTTGTGCAAACTTAACTATATCATTTATTGTGTGATGTCTGTAAAGTGTACCTTTTTTAAATAAATATATAAATAAATGTATCCGATGAGTAATATCTGACAGCAAATGGGATTATTGTTTAATATAAAACCCGACCAGAAATATATATTTATTATGCAATTATCACACCAGGCAGGTTTTGACGCAACAACCCGGGATAATTATAATCACAGAGCAGAATATTTCTACATCCGAAAATAACTTTAGACCAGCTTATTAGCAACACGGTACTAATTTGCACGGCTCAGGCATCTGCATGTTTTATATAAGTATATGCAACGCCAACGGGTGCAAAAAACTTGCACACAGAAACAGCATCTAAAAACTTACTTGTAACGGTGGTATTTGCTTGTGGGAAAATTTGCTATTGTGTTTAATAATTCCAATTTTATCACTCAAGCCATTTTGGGCCATATTTGGTTTGTTATAAAAGTGTTATTAGCATATATAGAATTGCTTGTTACGTTTGCACAATAGCGGTCAGCGCGGTCGGAACACGGAAATACAAACGAATTGTTTATGATAACTTTTTATTAATATTGCATTATTAATGGCGTATAATGAAATCGAGTGGTTTGGTTTAATAATGAATATGTTGTGAATATAATTTTTGAGGTCGCGTTATTAATGGTGTTTATTATTCACATTTCACATGTCATTTTGTAATCTGCTATTTACCGAATCTATTTATTATTTATGTGCCTTGGATATTTGGACGTTTTTTATTTTTATTTTGTTATACTACGCCGGTGCAAACAAGCGTACGGTCCATCTGATGGTAAGCGGCCACCGCAGCCTATAGACGCCCGCAACTCCAAAGGAGTCACGTACGCGTTGCCGACCTTTTATAAAATTTGAGGATGCACTGTGTTGACAACAGAAGGGACAAATTTAGGTCCTCTGGCAACCTTGCTCACCTCCAGGAACACAACACTACATACTTGTATAATAAATAATGTTACTATGGCTGTGGTCTTCTGCAAGGCGGAGGTACTTCCCCACTTGGGCTGCTCCAAATTCGAGCAAGATGACATTTTGCTGTGCCCTACCTCTCTTGAAACGTCG
The DNA here is from genome assembly GCA_963556455.1 of Epiblema foenella. Taxonomy (NCBI): domain Eukaryota; kingdom Metazoa; phylum Arthropoda; class Insecta; order Lepidoptera; family Tortricidae; genus Epiblema; species Epiblema foenella. Next base: position 19,509,252 of record OY747109.1, on the reverse strand, counting down.
GATTACCCTTAAAATTGTAGGTTCACGTACACAAACATTTCATAAAATTATCATTCAATTGAATAAATAGTACGCTGTGCTCGCTAAGGACTTGTTCGTGAATCTTTCCGCTTGTTTGCTGTCGAAACGAAGGGTTGAGGTGTCTCTTTACTTATAGTTTAGTTTGGTTTCAGATTAGCTTGGAATTTGATTTATAAATTGTATTCTGCTTTTTGAAAATGAATGTTTTACGTTTATGACGAATATCATTATGAATCAAAAAAATCAAAATCAAACATTTATTCTGCAAATAGGCCACAAGGGCACTTTTACATGTCAAAATATTAATTTACAATTTAAGAAAGTCTGACGAGAATAAAACATTTATCATGTCAGAATATTAATTTACAGTTCAAGAAAGAATAATAGTTTCGAGATTACAGATATAATAAAATTAATGTCATACCGACAGTGAAAATGAACTTGCAAAGTTATCTATTACGAATATTACAACATCAGTAAAGTTAGAGATGTATAAGGTCTCAGTCTGATTGAACGAAGAGTATAATGAAATTCATATAATATCCCAGAGATGTATATGGTCTCTGAGCGTCCAAATACATGCCTAGGAATCAAGAGGGGCTACCACGAAGAGAAAACGAACGACGTTCGAATATCTCCCTCTCTGCCGCACGAGTTAGCAAGTGCAACAGAGAGGGAAATATTCCAACTTCGCTCGTTTTCGGTTCGCGGTAGCCCCTCAGTATCTAAATTGTTTGTCTCATCATAGAAGGGTACATGCATAAGAAAATTAAAAGCTGTTTTTTTTGCTTTCTTAATGCGAACTATAACAGCATTGTTACCACGAGTCTGCGTAATTGGGTATTTGAAATGTTAACATTTATAATATAGTGTGGTCCTATAGATAGATTAGCAAAACTTTAGTTTTTTTGAATAGCATTTGTTCATCAGCATTATTATCACTTTTGTTATAAAACAAATTGGAAATTAACAGTCCAAATGTAAATTGAAAGTTACTAATAGAATTCTCATTAAAAAAGTTTGAATGTTTCAATAAAAAAGAAATTAACCATAAACAACCACCAAAGAAAAAGACCACAGCCATAGTAACATTATCTACTATACAAGTATGTAGTGTTGTGTTCCTGGAGGTGAGCAAGGTTGCCAGAGCTCCCGAGGATGCACTGTGTTGGGAGCGAGGGACCTAAATTTGTCCCTTTTGTTGTCAACACAGTGCATCCTCAAAATTTTATAAAGGGTCGGCAACGCGTACGTGACTCCTTTGGAGTTGCGGGCGTCTATAGGCTGCGGTGGCTTATCTTCAGGTGGACCGTAAGCTTGTTTGTCACCGGCGTTGAAAAAAAAAAAAAAAATTAAATCGTATGTCCATAAACGCAATATTTCACTCCTCAAATGGAAAATTACTCGTTTTTCCATACACTGGTATTACGAAGTCATAGAACGGTGACGTCACATTTCACTGCCTATCTGGATGGAGCGTTTTCAGTGCTCGTCAGTTATGCTGTACTTTGCCTCCTGTTTTCGTCTTTTGTGTTGCTCTATCGTAATTGTAGTTAGTCCTATACCAACATTTGATTGTCTCTAAAACTGGTTCGAATGGCACCTTAACATTTTTTAGTCAATTAGCCAATTACGCTACTTTAATTGGGTCAATCAACTTTTTCTTGTTGTTATTTTGTCCCGTCAGCGAGGAGACATCAGTGTCCGAGTTTCTTAGAAAAATCTTTATAATATGGACTTCAAGCATGCTCAAGAGATGATCCATGTCCAAATGGATTTAAGCTCATCGCTAAAACTCATGTTTGATAGATTTAAACGCTATAAAATCACAGTTCGGTCGGTTCTTTCGGTCTTCAAAGCGAGAGTGAATCGGTTTTTACTAGGTAAGCGCGTTCTATCCTAGACCACAATATTGCTTACCATCAGGTGATTTGTGTTCAAGCGCAAGCCTATTTAGAATTAAAAAAAAAGTTTTAAAGAGTGACTCAGGAGACGTAACCATGGTAACGAGCAACAAAGAATAGTTGATTCACCCAATTATACCAGAGAAACAAGCCGATGTATCAGAAAACATAATATGGTTCTTGTGTTCGTTCTCATGTGTTTTTCTAATTAGAACTCGGTGGCAAAATGTACTTACCCGCTTAAAGTTTGGAATAACGGTACTTTCGTAATTTTAATGAGATTTACGATGGAGCGTATAAAATGTTTAATTTCACACCTTATTGCTCGCTCCAGTTCACGAATCACGAGTCACATTCATTACAGTTGTTATATCCTCCTAAGACCCCGCGTCCTATATAAAGGACAAAATATGGTCAACGGAAAATAAGTTAAATTTTGAAGTGATGCATTTGTTTTGGTTTGATTGATGTGACATAAAATGAAATTCAAATTTGTAATCGATTTGTAATCGAATTCGATTGTATTTTTATTTGTCTGGTGGGTCTCAGGAGGATATACTCTATTTGGATAGGTATTTAATTATATGTAAACAAATTAAACCGCGTGACCAATCAAACTAGCCTTTCGTATCCATTAGTCAGCATCAAAAATATACGCACTCAGTGGCATTTAGAAACGTGACTGATTAATGACAAAGGCGTTAGAGCGTACATTTTTTTTAAATTAAAAAACCGGCCAAGTGCGTGTCGGACCATGCACAATGAAGCCTTCCGTACCAACACTTACTAGTCCACATTTAAAATCACTTTCTAATATATTGAATCTAAAAAAGTCGTATCTTCATAGGGAACTCACGGCACTTACGACCATTTGTTTGGACAAGACAGTTGTAAGTGAAAACTCAAAACCCGTAAAACCTATATTGTTCAAACCAAAAATCGTTGTAAGTATTTACTAATGCACACAAACACAATATTTTTCCGAATTTTAATATCTCACCAACGGTTGACTTAAATGGACAAGTTTTTTAGAAACCACCATATCATTTTTAAAGGCCTATCCATCGATACCCCACACGACTATGTGCGTTGAAATTTTTTTTTCATCCACCTGTTACATGTATGGAGTGACCCCCCCTAATTTAATATTTTTTTGTAATTTCACATCACTTTTATGTAGCAGTTCATAGAATATACCTTCCTCCCAAATTTCATAATTGTAGTGCTTATAGTCTCCTAGTAAATCAGCTGTGACATACGGACGGACGGACGGACGGCCGGATAGACATGACGAATCTATAAGGGTTCCGTTTTTGCCATTTTGGCTACGGAACCTTAAATATGGGATTTGTTGGTGGCCAGCATCCAGCCAAGGGGCAAAGACAAATGCTTTTGCATTCTTTTATTAACTGTACATTTCTAACTCAAATTATGTAAGTTTCGAATCGAGTTCAAGGCTCAAGGCCACACGATGTCGAACTCAAAATTAGCCGTTGAACTTTCGTACAGAGGGCCTACTCCGATACTTCGAAATCCGAACTTCGTATCGTGCCGCCCCTTTCACTCATATAGTGTATAACACGAGAGTGAAAGGAACGACACTTTACGAAGTTCGAAGTAGGCCCTCCGTTATGATTAATCCAGCCAACTACTACGTTCGCGTACTAAATCATCTTCTAACTTTAGCTGTACATCTCGTAAGTTGAGACACAGAATAGATAAGGAGAAAGTAGCAAAATACAAAAGGATAGATGCCTCGAAACTGAAATCGATATTTGGCTTGAAAATACTCTTTCAGGTTCGTTACTGTTGTTTTGTCATCCGTGTTACACAATGTTCTATGCATTGACAAGTCTCAAAAAAGTGGGAGGGCTTGATTTTGAAGAGGCGCTTAAGAGTCCTTATCAGTTAAAAAACTCTCTATTTCGGCCATTTTCTGTTGGAATTGACACGTAATGTAACATTTTCTCACTGTTACTATCTAGAACAGGACTATTGCAACCTTATGACATAAACTCTTAATGTATTTTTGTATTTTTTTCATTAAGACCTATCTTTTCAAACATCACTTCAAATCGACCATTTTCAAGCTAAAAATTTGTTTTTTCCGCTTAAATTCTACTATACACAATGCAATCAAAAAATGGCCATGTTACTATCTAAAACTTTAATAACATCATCGTACCCTTTAATCACTTTATTGGTATTATCAATACTTTTGTCATAATTTGAAATAAAAACATTTTAAAACTTATAAGGCCTCTTAACTAAATTGCGGTTTGTTACCAAAAAAGAGTGAGAAGCCGTTAGGGATGAGGAATTTGAGGAAAGAGTACGTACCTGTTTTACATCATTTACTAGTGTGCCTTGGTGAAATTGTAAAAGCGCTTTTTTTGCTGTCCGTGCAGCGAATTTACAAACCCTATACTACTACCTATTAGAGTCAACATGAGAACCGAACTGGATTAGGTTTTGTTTTGAAAAAAGCTTTACAAAACCCTGATCTGTTATAGTAGAGAATTCGACTGAAATAGAGTAGATGTTGAGGCAGTTAATCTGAGTGGCTACTTACAGGAATCCAGCAGCACCTTCGTTCACGTGGCGTCTGATGGGGTTTATGTTTAGCGCCGCCCAGCCTGTTTCTCCAACATTTTCACACATAGGCACTGATTTGAGGACTGTCCAGATTGTTTTGAATGGAATATTCGACGGAAGATGTTCGTGTAATAATTTTAATTCGCGAGCGCGTAAGCGAGATAGCACGCTAGTAAATGATGTGAAACACGGAAGATGTTTTTGATTAGTTTTAATTTCTCGCAGTCTAAATTGCCCCGCTGCACATTATATATAATTTTTAGTCATTTCAATTTTTGGAATTCTTCAATAAGAAAAATATAACTTGCGAGTCTACAGCTCATAGTCACTAGTTGAAACGGAGTAGTTAAATACAAAATAGAGAAGACTGAATCAGTCAGGAAACTAATAAAATTATTGTTTAATATACCTCCACTGTAACTATATACGATAGAAGTTAGGAACCGGTTCTCGTATTTAATGTATTATTAACCACATGTAACGTCTCGCGGTTTTATTGTTTGCGACCGTTTCATACGGAAGGTGGTTACCGTGGAGCGTCGGCACGTGCAGGCTTTAGAGGTCGTTAGTGGTTTTAATGGTGCTAACGAAGTAGTGTGTGTTCCCATTATTACAGCTAAAAAAGGGTAATTATATTTGGTAATTATTATTAATACTTGCGCGTCGTGATATATAATTTGTCTCTTAGTGCCTTTACCATGAGTTTACATGACCGTACTCGCTAGTGACTGCGTAGAAATTTGTATGGGAAAAAGTACAGCGCCTCTGGCGGTTCCGCTATAGAACTAAGAATCGGCATACTAAATCGTTTACGCAGTCGCTAGCGACTACGGTCATGTAAACTCATAGTAATGGCACTGTAGAGGAGAACCGCACTACATAGTACATACTAGCGACCCGCCCCGGCTTCGCACGGGTGCAATGCTGGTATTATACATATAAACCTTCCCCTTGAGTCACTCTATCTATTAAAAACGCATCAAAATCCGTTGCGTAGTTTTAAAGATTTAAGCATACATAGGGATATAGGGACACAGAAAGCGACTTTGTTTTATACTATGTAGTGATACGACAGCATTTTTGCTCAAGCTTGAACGAAATCGCTTCGGTCGCCCGGTCAATAACAGAACTCTTTTCCTAATGTTACTTCAAACACATACATATTATATGCAGTATTCAGAGGTTAATGTATACAGTACACTCACCGGTTTTCATTTGCGCCGGCTGGCAAATAAATGGTTATTGCTTCTCATTTTTCCACTTGTTTAGCCTTTTCACGACAGTGTTAATTTTAAAAAATAATTTGTTTTTTACTTCAAACTTGTATTAAACAAATACGTATAATTGCTAGGTTGGTATGAAATTATTTGGTGTTTGTAGAGGCAGTAATTAAAAAATAGTTTATAAATTTTATAATTCATTTATTTAATTTAAGGGGCAACAAAGAGCGTTATATAACACATAAATTCTAAACTACAAATAGTAAAAGGTCTGTAAACTAAACTTAAAAATAAATAAATTTAGAATAAAGGAAAAATTGAAAAATTTAGGCACCGAGCAGGATTCGAACCTGCTACCTCCCCGGCACTCGCGGCCAGTCGCTCTAGCCAACTGAGCTATAGGTGCAATCGCCACCCAGTCCCAAATTCATCAACCGTTCCTTCGTATTAAGCAGTACCGCTGCTAACGTAAACTATATTTTATACAAACGCCTTAAGGGAGGCGTACAGCGACATCTACCAGAAGACTCATGCTTCATTAACGGCACTAACGTCTCAAATCATATTGAGAATCGTCAGTTGTTAAAAATAAATAATCTAAAATAAGTGGTCCCCCCGCGGTATAGTGCCAAAGATGCTGGCAGCATTTCCTCGCCGTATAGCAATGCTTGTGCGTTGAGCGAGGAAGAATGGGATCGAGATGTTGATTGATTAGATGCTGGCCAAGTCCCATTCTTAATAAAAAAAAAAAAATACCTATGTTATAGGGAAAACCATGAGGGCTGACTTAAACAGTGACTGCTATTTACTAACGATATTTTTTTTGCCATTTTGTCATATCAACTTGTATACCTATGTAAGTATTTGGATACACTCATATACTCTTTCTGTCATTCATTCAATTGGATCTATTCAGGCTGGTCAGTCCTCGTTGATTTATCGTCAAGTATGTGTCCATAATGGACTCGTATTTCCCAAGTTTCTCAACTTCATTGAAGTCGTAGGAAACATGTTAGAGATAATAATAAGATTCATATAGACCATTTCTACTGTCATTAACCATCGGGTTTATCTTTGGAACTACAGTCTTAGACCAATCAATGAATCTGCCAATTCCACAAACAAAGCACGTTGAAGACATTTGAAATGCAAATAGGTATCTATTCTGCAAATAGGTCGCAACGACAAGGGCACTTACAAGTCTGACTGAACTAATGTTTTGAAAAATAGGAAGCCTGAAATGGAAAGGAATAACTTCAGATGTATTGCGAACGGAACGGATCACTCGTGGCCCAGCGGCGCCCGCGTGCGATATGCGAGGTTAAAGCTGAAATACGCGTCATACTCGTGATCGGGTGCTGTTTGTGGAGTCGAAAAAACTTATATTAGAGGTACAGATCGAGTTTGTGAAACATACTTAAGTACCATTGGTAAATGCCATTACAGACATGTAGCTCGCAGAAAAGTTCTTCATTTGTCACGATCTTGCGCGGCTCGTTCCAGTTTTTTCAACCAGAACGACTAAAATCACGCGCTGAATAAATTCTCGGTTTTTGTTTCTCGCATTATTAAGAGTCGGTTGCACCAACATACGATCACAGGCAGGGCACCGTCAAATATGGCGCCGGCAGCTGTCATCCCATAGAAACTTGTCAAACTTTCCATATAATTAGATTTTAACGAACACCGCTTACGATTACGGACGGTTTGGTGCAACCCACCCTAATACAATAAATGTCATCATTGTATTAAAAATGTCACAAAGCAGCCCCATTCAAATAATATCCGTTGTTCGTTGTATGTCATCGTAAATGATTATAGCTGGCAGACGTCGAACACAAAAGCTTTCCCATCCGATAAATGTCAGCTTAGTTCGTTGCACTTATGAAGTTTCGGAAGCCTTGAACGAAATCTATTCACAACTGAATTATAGTCCCAATAAAGCACGTAGCGATGCCATGAAAACTCATATCGACTCGGTATTAGTTTTATTTATAGTTATATCGATGTTTATCGGAAAGATTTTATTTTATTTATTCTGTAAGTTAGGTGATATAGCGTAATAAAAGTCAGCGGCCCCATGTTGGGCGCCAATGTAAATATCTAGTGCCCAAATTACGGAACGCGTTTGTTGCGTTTGATAATTCATATCTTAATCTTCTTGGTTCTAACGTTGCGTCTTGCGTAAGCATATCTGGGTATTATCACTTGAAATTTTACCTCTTTTTTTCTTACAATTTGAAAAATTATGTTTTCTCATGCTGAAAATCATGTACACTATTTACTCTGATATAAAACAATTGTCCCCAATTTCCACATACATTTTCGGGTTTCCACTATATCACGGTCCATATAAAACGTCGCAGTCGAATAAAAAAATTGGGACCATCTTCTTTCTTCAAGAGTGCTCATGGAGAACCAAAAATCTGCAGTAAAATTTCTGAGTGAAAACACCCAGCTATTAAGGGCGCGTAATTTGTCTCTACAATATTGATATGAGTTTGGAATGAAATCGTCGCAAAATGGAGGCGCTAGTGTATTCAATTTTGACATACTTTATTATTTGTTTCCATGAATAGATTGAATTTTGTCGATCGGTTCTCGCGTTTCGTCTTCTAAGGCGCCTCGGGGGCGATTCGCGGATTGTCCATTTCGCCCGCGCCGTCGGCACTTTGTCTGATTTGAAGTGTAACTCCCCGACGCGACACTGGATGTGGATACTAAAGGGGACGTGATCGGCATTGCCTAGTGTCTTGTGCGCTTTGGTAATGTTAACAGCCAAAAGTTATTGCATCAATGGCTATAGCCCAGACGAACATTAAGGACTTGGATAGCTTTTTTGCTGACTATGTAAGGGTTTTTCACCGCTGTATCCACTTATATTGAGAAGGCGACAATGAACGAGAGACTACAAAATATTCGGTTTTTCCAATAGTCTATGAAGGGAGTTTCTTAATCTTTTTTAAGTACCGCACTACTATTTTTTTTTATTATAAATGGGATTGCTCTTGGTCAGCATCTAGCCAAGAGGGATCAAAGATGAGATAATTATGATTCCGCCGTTTGTTTGTTCATTTGTATTTATTATTTGTACACCAGTTGAAGCTTTTGATCCCTGAAACATACGGTTATACCCGTCGCCCTGGGCTGGGTAGATGAGGGGTTAAGCTGAATTTAATGTACATGTTTAATATACATATACCAACTTATTCATCAGCATCTCACAAGATCGCAGACTTCCGACACGGCAACAATACAATCACAAAATAAAAACTCTGGAATGTTGCAATACGGCGCTGATGAGAAAAAGTATTTTGGGCATGGCACGGAATAGTATTTTATGCAATAGTTGTAATAGAGGGTTCAAAAAAGGTGAGTGGCGTGTAAAAGACGCATGAGCCTTTTTTTACCTACTTATACAACGTTGCATACATTACTTTTTCTACGACTAGGGATTAAATAATAAAACACAAAATTAAACAGCAATACAGCATAAGAAAGAACGGTAAGTTGGATAGTGACAGATGACAGCCCACAGAATGTAATCATAGACACGGTTATTTTTTTTCAATTGTCATTTACTGACTTGCGTTTTTCCTTATGTTGGCAGTAATTAATTTAGTTTTGTTATTGTTTCAAACCGTATGAATTCAGTTGTTTGTTAAGTTGGCACTTTTGATTTTCGTTGTAAATTTAGTGTTGTTTTTTTTTACTTGTTGGGTTCACAGGGCACCTCTGTTAGCAGTTGCATTACATCAAGGATCTTTATGAAGAATAGAGTAGATAAACTTTTTTGAAATTGCATAAGACATCCTTTGCGGGACCATGTAATTGACAGATAAAAGTACCGCAGTAGAAAAAATATTTAATATAATTCCTGACGCAATTATATCGCTTGACATACATAAATTAAAAAAATAACTGACGTTATTCCCTTTTGACAAATGTTACTATTCTATAAATGATTTTTTTAATGAAACTATTTACAGCTTTGTATTAATATCTAGTAGTTATAATTATTATATTTGCTTATGGTTGTATTAAATTAATGTTATAGTTGTATTAGTGAATGACATGTTATTTTAATCGCACGAAACGATTTTTCGTACACCTGCATCGTGTGTGAACCGTATCTGTCTATTTTTTATACAAACGCTTTAAGGGAGGCGTACAGCGACATCTACCAGAAGACTTATGCTTCATTAACGGCACTAACGTCTCAAATCGGCAGGTTCAAATCCTGCTCGGTGCCTAAATTTTTCAATTTTTTCCTTCATTCTAAATTTTCGTATCTGTCTATGTACCATCCTTCACTACCTATGTTTAACAAAAATAAATATTCGGATTCTGATTCTGATATGATTACAAAAAGTTAATGTACTAAGAATGTTACACAACACATTGGCGTAGCGTCCGAAGAATTTTCTCATTCCGACATTCTTATTTTGATCATGTTACAGCACTTGAAACAGTGTCATAATCAGTAACGGCCTGCCTAGGACTGCTTTACGACACGTCACTGAACATAAAATGACTTACTTTAATATACTAGATTAAATGATTATGTTTTCCCTGCTTGATTTATTTCATACACAACTACTAATTTCACAAACTCAAACTCAAAATATTCTTTATTCAAATAGGCCTAGCAACAAGCACTTTTGAATCGTCAGTTATATATTACATAAATTGAATCTAATTATTCAGAGCAATTTATTCATGCATATGAAATTTTAAAAAAGACATGAATTACTGTAATGTATGTCAAAAGAGAGTAATAAATTCACAAAAAGATCGTCAATATGTAAAATAAAAACATACAAAATAGTATAATCTAGACAGTTTCTAGAATGAAATCTGAATGTCAAGAGGAAAATTTAACGTTAACATCTAATGTCATAGTTATGAAAATAGTCATTAAGATGTAATGTCATAATTATTAAAATATAATTGCACAAAGCGGTAATGGCATTAAAATTGACAATATGAACGCAATAACAATAACAATGGTATTTCTATTGCAGGTAAGTTGCATACTGTGGCGGGGATCCGAGTCGGCCTATCTTCATTTCCACACCGCTGGGCTGGTAATTCTAGTGCTTAGTTCTGATGTATAGTTGTTTTCCCTGCAGTTAATTTAGCTGCATTTTTAAATGTGCACTTAGGATTGTGACTAAGGCCGGGTATTATAAAGATCCGTTAGACCAAATGTCAGATCAAATTTCAGTAACTCACAACTTTTTTTGACATAAGAAACCGACATAAGGTCTAACGGATCTTTATAAAACCGAGCCTAAGGCCGGGTTTTATAAAAATCCGTTAGACCAAATCTCAGATCAAATTTCAGTAAATCAGTACATTTTTTGACATAATAAACCGACATAAATATATATTAAAATTTTTTTTTTTTGGACAATCTTACACAAATCAACCTAGTCCCAAACTAAGCAAAGCTTGTACTATGGGTACCAAGTGACGATATACATACTTATATAGATAAATAGATACTTAAATACATAGAAAACATCCATGACTCAGGAACAAATATTCGTGTTCATCACACAAATACATGCCCCGACCGGGATTCGAACCCGGGACCTCCAGCTTCGAAGGCAGGGTCACTACCAACTAGGCTAAAGCGGTCGTCATAAGGTCTAACGGATCTTTATAAAACCGAGCCTAAGTGTACCTAACTAGATCGTTAGTGTGAACTTGTGAAGAAGATTTAGGTAATTGATTTCCGCTTCGCTGTGTTGGCAGGTTATATTGGAGGATTGAGTTAAAGATGTTTTTTTATACCACGTCGGTGGCAAACAAGCGTACGGCCCGCCTGATGGTAAGCGGTCACCGTAGCCTATGGACGCTTGCAACTCCTGGGGTGTCACATGGTCGTTGCCGACCCTTTAAAAATGTATACACCTGAAGATCCCCATACTGTAGTCCCTCGGGAAAACCTCTGCAGGGAGCTCATTCCACAACCGGAGCGTCCGTGGGAGGAAATTCCTCTGAAACCGTACCAATAATGCATTTCATAATATTTTCTGAATAATACCAGTAACATCATACAATTTTATACGTGGGGTCCGCGTTTTTACACATCTACAAATCCAAAAGGATGTGTAAGAATCTTAGCAGACTGTTTGTTATTAGTCATCAACTTTTTAGGATAAAACTGACATAAATCATTGTTTTTCAAATATAACAGAATGGTACATGTGCCCTGACCTGTTTGAAACGCTTAAATATAAACAAACAGAGTTATCCGCGCGTGAAAGGCGGAATCACTCAAGTAAATTATTCATGCTCTGTTCGGGAGTTTGCCATGTTTATGTTCCAAGGGCACCGGTAATGTGCCCGATTGTCCTGATATATCCGTGTGAGTCTATTTCCGCAAACATCAAAATTGTTTCGGCTTTGTAATAAGTTTGCGTGCATAAGAGTCGTCATCCTGTTTCTCGGTTCGCTTTGGCACCTAATTTAAGATTCTAAGATTTGACGTAGCTACCAATTTTCCGGATGCGACCGCCGGCTGACCTTCCAACCTAGCATAGGGAAAGTCCTTGTACGGATTAGACCAGCTTCCTCACGATGTTTTCTTCACAGAAAAGTCACAATACAACAATACAATACAAATACTCTTTATTGCACACCAGTGGCGGCGCGTCCATACAACTCGATTCCCACCGGCTTACCTAATTTTCAGCCAGTCCTGTTCCCTTACTACGGCTCGTGAAGAATACGAAAGGCAAATTATTTCCGGCTTCCCTATTAATATTTTTGACGCGCCGCCACTGTTACACACCTCACATAATAAAATAGCACATAAAAAACAAAAAACATAGATACAGGGAGACAGAGGCAGAACAACAGGCGGTCTTATCGCTAAAGAGCGATCTCTTCCAGAAAACCTTTGGGTAGTGGAGAAATGAAATATAAAACTGAACAGAAACTGAAAAGTAGGAGGGGTAGGAGTAGGGTAGTAGTCACTGTTAAATATTAACAAAGTTTTGTAAATGTTGTCTGAAAACCCCATATATGAGCTGGGCGTCGAAACCGTTCCAGATTGAAAATCGCGTGCTACAATGGCTCACGTAGTATCCGCGATAAATTCATATACGATTACCTTTTAATGTGTTTAGTGGAATAGTGCCTGTGCTTGGATATGCATTATTGAAGCTGACAGCTTTATTTTGATCACCATAACGCAAACACTATTGCGTAGGTATATTTTAGTATAAATTACTAATCAATGTAAAACCGTAAACACTTATTACCTAACCGCGATTCGAATACTATTAGAGGTGACAGTATTTCCATATAATTACGTCAAAGATTATATCATGGATAGGGATGTTTGGCAGTGATAGCGTCCCGCACAAGTAATCTAACAGAGAAATATTTTGTCCTTAATATTAAAAAATATGTATGTATGTTTATATTGTAGCATTTGAATTCTGTAATATTATGATACTGTTATTTTATATACATTTTCTTACGCCGGTTCTTCTCGAGGCAGAGGTTTATTTTATGAACCGGTGGTAGTTTTTTGACATTCATAAGTGCATGTAACATGCCTAAATTGACGAATAAATGATTTCATTTCATTTCATTTCAAAGTGTATATGAAATAACAGCTATTTCGAACGTAAACTAATCCCGGTCGTGTAATGCCTGGTGGCATTATGTAACTACTGGCTTGTAATGGTTAAGATTTCAAATGCCCAATATCAATGCCTTTATGGGCAAAAAAGATGACCACCATAGGGAGGCGCCGGCGTGGGCGCTCGGGCCCTCCCGGATAAAAGTAATATTTAATTATGAAGTCTAGTCCTTTAAATATGAATAAATCATAAGATTTACAAATCATTTTCAAATTCTGAGAATTTTAAATTGAAAGAACACTACTAATGTCGGTTTTCGATGTTCTCGGCCAGGACTAGGTTACCCGATAAGTAATGTAGATATGAACAGCACTGGCCATACTGTGGCAACACATGTGCATTTTGATTTATTGGACTTCGCCTAAAGATGAAATTTCAATTTACAAACAGCGAGACAGATGCAAAGAAAAATTCCGAAAGCCGAAGGTCAAGGGTATACCAGTAAATAATCGACAAGCTTCTAACCACCGATAGAGCACCTGAGGCTGGTCCAGAAAAAGGACTTTCAGGTTTAGTAAAAGTCCCTTGGTTTTCGAGATAATGCAAGAGGTTTAGCAAAATTCAAATAATGGATTTAGAGAGGTCAATTCTTTATATTTTACGCAGCGGCTTCAAATTTTAGTTTAACTCAATATTTTAGTTTTATTTACCCGATTACCGACAGTCGATTTCTGAAAAGGGCGCGGAGGTATAAGTTTAATCACGTTTTGAGTGATGATATTATTAGGTAACCTAATTGTTAAAAAATTGTGTTACAGCCGTAATATGTTGTTAATTTACGCTGCGGCCTCAATTTTGTATTATTTTCTATAAATAGTCTTACACAAAAATATTTCTTACGCTAATTTCTCAACAAAATTACGCTCAAAACACACGGTTTTTCTCAGTATTATTGAAAGATTATTACAATTATTTATATTACACATTAAAACTCATGTATTTGGAAATATATTTCAGTAAAAAAATATATAATAAGTCTAAAAATTATACTGTCAAAAAAGATTCAAAAGTTGTATATATTTGTTTGCGCGCGGGAAGAATCCTCAGTACGGCGCGAGCGCTTGTCAAGGCAGGACCTGTGTCAATTTCGTCCCAACCGCCATTTTTGTAGCGCGAACGCTCTGAATGTGATTATACCACGATCAACCACATTTGATCGTAGCTAAGTATGGTTTTTAACTTTAAGTAGTTTTCTTATAGACTGAATCATAATGTATTTTCAGCAAACTACCAATTACTTATTTCATGTTGATTTTAGCATGAGTCGCAAACGGTCGGTTTATACTTGTGTTAGGAAGAAAAAATAAACTTCAAGGCTAAAAGAGGCAAGGTAAGTTAAGTTACACCCAACTTATTTAAATGTAAAATTGGCGTAAATAATTAATATGTATTAGACAGATTTATTGTGCTATTCGGATTTTAAAGACATTTCAGTCTAAATCTTTATTTCCCTTAGTATATTGTAGCCTTACAAATACATACACACATTTAAATCTCGAAGTAGAAGATGGATTTAAAAACCGGTCACGTGCGAGTCGGACTCGCCAACCGTGGGTCCCGTATACAGATGTGTATCGGTTCCAACCCTATTAAATTAGAAAAATCTTAACAACATGGTGTTGAAATTGGACGCCACGGGAGCGCCATCTATAGGCGACTTTTGTTACAAATTTGAGCGACTGAATAACTTTGTATTTATGGTAGTTTCAAGGATAATTCTTTATCACGTAAACCGATTTTAATTTTTTTTCTTTATTTGAAAGAAGGTACTTTCAGGATAATCTCGTAGGAATTTATAAAAAATAAATAAATGCGAAGGTGATTGAATTACAAACTTAGTATAGAAATGTTTTTTGACGATAAAAAAAAAACTAGATAGAGCTACAGTTACATTTTTTCTGTAAAACAATGTTATTTAATAATTTTATATTTTTTCCTTGGTAAACTTCGGAGATAGGGGGGGTGGCGGTGTTTTTTTTACATTTATGTTTCAGTTTCAGAATGTGCAAACCAAGCCCTTTCATGACACCCCACTTGACATATTAACTAGTCTTTCAAATTTTGAATCACCAATCACTATCACACCAATCAATATCTGTAATTTTTCAGAGAAAAAAAAAAGAATAATTAAAAAGTCATGTTCTATGTATGACCTTCATACATAGAACATGACTTTTTTATAACTATTCCAAATTTCAAATCGATAGCATATGTAGTTCTTGAGATATTTAGTGACGTGACGGACAGAGAGACAGATAGACAGACAGACAGACAAAGTGAAACCATAAGGGTCCCTTTTTTACCATTTTGGTACGGAACCCTAAAATTATTAATTTTCAAACAACAAACACGCTACCCGCCATGATCGCGAATGTCGTGTTGTCATTTGTCATACAAGTTGTAAGTAAATCAACGTCTTTCACATGTCAGAATACACCACCTATACGACTGTTCTATTATAGGTATAACATTGTCTCCCATTTCTGCAGCGCTCGTGGCCCAGCGGCGCCCGCGTACCGCGTGCGGTATGCGAGGTTAAGCAACGTCGGCCTAGGTCAGTTATTGCATGGGTGACCTTTGAGTGGTTATTAACTGAGCGCTCCCGTGCTTTGGAAGGCACGTTAAGCCGTTGATCCCGGCTGCTGTCTATGATAGCAGTCTTTAAGCCAAGTTGGAGGCCTTCGGGCGGCTTGAGAACTTCTAACAATCAAGTTGCCCACTCACTTGACAAGCTCAATTCCAATAAGGTCTGGTTTGCCCTTGAGTTGGAAGGTCAGTTGGCAGTCACTTTCGTAAAAACTAGTGCCTACGCTTAATCTTGGGATTAGGTAGCTGACCCCGGGCATCCTTCGGGATGCAACTGTACCGGGATAACGCTAGGATGATGATGATGATGATTGTCTCCGATTTCTGCCCGGTTTGCTTACACCCCGCGTGACGTCACGGTCTAGCTAGACCATCATGTTGGAAAGCGTTTTCGCTAAATTCGTGAATAATTAAATTGTGCCATCATGGTGGAAAGCGTTTTCGGTGAATTCGTGAATAATTTAATTTTACCATCATGGTGGAAAGCGTTTTCGTAGAATTCGTCAATAATTTAATTTTAAATTATACTTTTGGGCTTTAATTGGTCTCTGAAAAATCTAATAAAAGATATATTAACAATGTAAGAACCTGTCCAAAGTATTGTCAAACAGCGCGTTAATTGGCTGTAATCAACTGCTAGAAAACCCCTTGCTACTTACTGCCTATTATCATAAACCACCTTCCTTTTTATTATTATTATTATATATACAGTTCGTGAATAATTAAATTTTAAATTATACTTTTGGGCTTTAATTGGTCTCGGAAAAATCTAATAAAATAATTATATTAACAATGTAGGTAAGACTCTGTTCAAAGTATTGTCAAGCATCGTATTGATTGGCTGTAATTACCTCTCAGAAAACCCCCTTGCTACTGTCTATTATCAAAAACCACCTTTTTATTATTATTACAATGAAGAAACTATCTATTAAAGTATTGAAAGAAAATATGAGCACTAAAATAAGATAATAAGTGCCTCACTTAAGCGAAGTAAATAAAATATGTTGTTGGTTTGGTGTTCATTGACATAAGTATCAAACGCGTTCACTCCTGTGCGCCACCGCTACTCCAACCCTACCGTGCACGCTAACCCTTTTGTACCCATATTAATGTTAGAATGTTAGAAGAGGATGGCGCGCTTGGCTCTAGGCGTGAGTGTGTTTGTAGGGTCAAGTAGAAGCGTGTCTACACACACAAACGCACTTTGCCGCGCGATCGCTGTCTAAATGCCGAATTTGAGCAAGCGCTTTTGGTGAACGCGCTCTTAACACCCACATCTACGATACCAGTTTCGGAACGCAGCTCCGTGTTCCTGAAAAGATCTATATATGAATATACAATACAAATACTCTTTATTGCACACCTCACATAATAAAATAGCACAGAAAAACCAAAAACATAGATACAGGGAGACAGAGGCAGAACAACAGGCGGTCTTATCGCTAAAGAGCGATTTCTTCCAGACAACCTTGGGTAGTGGAGAAATGAAATATAAAGCTGAAAAGTAGGTGTTGCATAAACTATAATATAGATCATTATTAAAAAAAACATTCCATATTATTAACAAATTGAATTTGAATTCTCTTACTAATAGTTTTAAACTCTAATCATTGACGTACCCTCACTGAATATTCTGAGCCGTCAGTTCGCTGACATGCTAATTTAGGTTCCAGTTAACACGACAATATGCTGACCCCGACTGAAATAACTGTTCCACAGTGCTAGCGAGTCAGTAATTGATTTAGTAGACCGAAGGTCATCGTGTCGCGGCTAATAACTTGGTCTCCCTTGGCGAGGTCTTATAATGTGTTTGTATATTGCGTGTGTTTTCTGTGATACTGATTTTTTCCGTATATTCACTAAGTCGAATGTATTGCCCTATGTTTCTTAAGCGGCTTACGTTATTGCTTAAGCGGAGTTGAATACGAGTATGCGGAGTAATCTGATTTGTTTTTGCGACACAAAACTATCTACACATGCTCTAGTTCTATCTTGCACTTGGAATAGAATTTTATGACAAACAATGAGAAAAGGGAAGACCAATAATGAAGAGGTGTTTTAGTAAGATCTTAACAAAAATAAGGGCTACGAATATTATAAATATAATATATATAAGGGCTTATCCAGAAGTTACGCGAGGTTTTTTGGCTCACTTTTAGAAACCTTGGTGATCTTTGGTGAGGTTCTAGGAGATCCCCCTCCCCCCCACGAAACCTAATGTGTTTTTTTCACTATCAAAAATTTATCCCGGAATGGTGATAGTGTTAGTTGATATTGTGTTTATTTTCGTATATGTGTTATGCAAGCGCTTCAAAATCTCAAAAAACGTAAATAGACTTGCTGTTTTTGACGTGCGAAATGATGATTCAAACATTTATTGATAAGTATAAATCAAAATCAAACATTTATTCTGAAAATAGGCCAGAAGGGCACTTTTACATGTCAAAATATTAATTTACAATTTAAGAAAGTCTGACTATAATAAGTTATACATTTTTCATGTCATAATATTAATTTACAGTTCAAGAAAGAATAGTAATTTCGAGTTTACAATTATAACAAAATTAATTTCATACAGTGAAGATAAACTTGCAAAGTTATCTATTAAATATATTACAAACATCAGTAAAGATGTACAAGGTCTCGAGATTAAACAAGGAGAATAATTAAATTAATATAATATCCCAGAGATGTACATGGTCTCTGAGCGTCAAAATTAAGATTAATTTAATATTGTTAGAGATGTATATATGGTCTCTAAGTCACTGATAATAAAATATACTCAATTATATCCATAACGCAGGTTTCGTCAAAATCCATACAATTTGCTGATTATTACAACAGCCATCGCCAACTTTTGTCAAAACCAACATGCTTTGTTTAAATAAAGAATCAAAACCTGTTAAGCCTTAAGGAGTCTAGTCATCCGATTTCTGTTTTTCTTGTAGTGTGTTCTCTTTGACTTTTTAATTATTTTTCTCTTGTATAAGTACTGGAAATTTCCTAACAAGCATGTTGCCATGTCCACGGCGTGCGGTGCCAGGAGATGAGTCAAGCGGCTTACCGCTGTAAGCCTCGCTCGGAATCGTTCAACTTTTTAATTCAAACAAAGTTGTTGCTATGTTAAATGAGCTATTTACTTATCCAGATAAAGCTAGCTTACAAATATAATACGGTTAATATTTTTAAGCCGTGGTCACCCGGCGAAAAAAATAAACAATAACATTCTTTAGTAACGAGTCCGGTAATCCCCGGCAGCGTTAGACGACGGGTTATGGCCATTATAGGGAATAGTAGTTACTATATGTAAATAGATAACCAACCATGCTTCAGTGGTATGAAAAGTGGAGAATGATGCGTCTTGGAATACTCAATTTGCTAAGCTCTCTGCTAAGCAACAAATCGGAATCTATAGAATTGTGGAAGTTCACTAAAGGACTAAAACAATCAAAACCTTTAATAAAAGGCTACAATGCCAAGTTGTCTAAAGAGCAACAACTCAAAAGACACAAAACCAGCGCAGTGACAAGAATACTCACTGGTCACTGCAAACTTAACAAACATCTAACAAATGGGCATAAAACAAAGCGCAGCATGCAGATTCTGCCAAGAGTCGGAGGAAACTGCCATCCATATCCTCTGCTCCTGTGGGCCACTTATGCGCAAAAGAAGTATCTACCTAGGGAGGCACATCATGCCCCCAGAGGAGATACGACAGATTGCGACCCAAAGAATCTGGAAATTCCTGGAAGCAACGGGTATAAGCAAAGACCTTTAAGGGCTGCCTAGATCAATACTGGTCGAGGTGGCAACGAAGGCCCACAACAAACAATAATAATAAAAATACTCAATTCGTTGTAATCACAAAATTGTTAATGCAGCAGAATAAACACTGCTACTACGGAGTCTTTTACAAGTACAAATGTAATATTGCTAATATTGACACTGAAAAACTGATATAGGTATATATATATATATATATATTTTTTAAGAAAACTTTAGTTTTTGAACCCAAGACCCCGCAAGGGATACGGGCGAACTTGAGCTCTTTAACCTATTATAATACTAACTTTTTAATGTATATACGAGTACATACACATTTTTAACACTAGGTTAATTAAGAATTACGTGTTATTAATTTTTTTAAGGCTGTTGATAATTTTGTTTATATATTTGGTAAAGGACTGAATAGCGGATTCTTTTTTAATTATACTTTTGATGTTATATGGATCTATATTCATATTATTACACACGATTTCGTGGTCCATTCTATATATACTAAATTTAGGGCATTGGCTAAGTAGGTGATCAATTGTTTGAGAACTAGTGGTGTCACACGGACACAGGTCATCCGCGGTTATTTTGAATTTGTGCAGGTAGGATTTGTGGTACCCGTGTCCGGTGAGCACCTGTGTTAACTGGAAGCTGATTGACGCCTCTTACGCTTCTTATGTCGTTAATTGTGGGCAAGTGTTGTTTTAGGTGCGCTCCGGTTACTGATTTTAAATAATGTTGTTTGTGGGCTAAATCGGTATCCTTTTTTCTATGCGATTTTTCGTATGAAATCGGGAAGTTGGTATAGTCTGGTGCTTTATCAAGATTCGCTGCCCTCTTCGCCTCCACATCCGCCATTTCGTTTCCCTGAATTTGATTGTGAGCTTTCACCCAGCAAAATACTATTGACCCTGTATTTCTTATTTCAATAGTAAGCCTGTGAATATTATGTACTCGTATAATGGGTTGAGTGCTACTTCGATTACTTAATTCCTGTAGGGCAGACATGGAGTCGGAGAAGACAGCGACGTCTTGTAATCCCTCCTGTAAGATTTTCCGACATGCCATCTCAATAGCGAAGCATTCTGCTTGATATACAGTGCAACTGTCGTGTAGTTTGAATCGCCCTGTCAATTGGCCGCCATCCGGACACAGCATGACGTATGCAGCGCCGACTTTCCCGTCCAGTTTGCTCCCGTCAGTGTATACCCGAACGGTGTCTGCATTACGAAACTGCTCTATAGCCCTGCTGTCCTCTATTTTCATAAATTCTATTATCGGACGATCTGCCGGGTGTAACATTTTCTTGATGGTGATCCTCCGCTCCAGCCTGAGGTCGCCGGGAAGGTATGGTGATGTGTCCTCTCGATCTCCATAACTTCCACAACCTTCAGGTCAAGAGGGTTGAAGTCCGCTAACGCAATTGCAGCTGTGGTGGATATCGTGCGGAATCCTCTTATTGCTTTAATGGCGAAGCCCCTCTGCGTCGATAACAGGGTTTTCTTTACAGTTCTATACTTGATGGCTGCTTCGCCCCATATTTCTGCGGCGTATGTTATCAGGGGCTCTATAACGTGCTTATATATGATTTCTACATTGGTAGAGTGTATGCCCCAAGTAGGCCTCACTATTTTACAGAGTTTTCTATAAATGTTTAATGCTTTTTTCACTGTCTCTTTAGCGTGATGGATGAATCGAAAACGTTTGTCAATATGTAGTCCTAGTAATTTTATGGAATCGCTGTAGGTAAGCCTTAAGTCATTCATTTTAATATTGGCGCTCTGAGCTCTTGGGGTGTTAGTTAGCATTCCAAGTCCAAATTCAAGCTTATTATTGATTCCCCACTGAGTGATGAGTTTCAATGCCTGGTTTGATCTAGTTTCTAACTCAATTATTGTCTTGCCGGTGACTATTAATAGGACGTCGTCTGCATACGCCTGGAGGTGGCAACCATCGGGTAGTGTTTTAAACAGTAGATCATCCATTATTATATTCCACATTAGTGGTCCCAGCACAGAGCCCTGTACACATCCTCGGGTTACGGTTTTAGTGCTCGTTACATCACCGTAATTTAGTTCTATGGTTCTGTTCTTTACGTAATCCTTTATTATACAGAATATATTTTTCGGGCAGTTAATGTGTAGCAATCTATTCAGGAGAGCAGGCCACCAGGCATGATCAAAGGCTCCCTTAATATCCAGGGAAATGGCTGTTACAAGTTTTCTGTTGTTTTTGGCTTCCTTCATCCGTCGGATGGCCTCGTTCAAGGCTTTGGTTGTGTTTAACTGAGCTTTAAATCCATATTGTCGAGGGCTGTCGGCGTTAGTAACTTGTAGAAAGTAAGTGAGACGTGTTGCAATCAATTTTTCAAGTAATTTCCCAAAGACGTTAATTAATCCTATGGGCCTGTATGCAGTTATCTCGGTGTGATCGGTTTTTGTTGGTTTAGGGATGATTTTAACAAACGCTTGTTTCCAAGGTGTGGGAAAATGTGTTAGGTGTAGGCAACGATTTAATAATGTTGTAATCAATTCTGGATAGGTTTCGATGAAATGAAGGCAAATATCTGATGTAAGATGGTCGGAGCCCGGAGCTTTCTTCGGATTCATGCTCTTTATGCAGTCTAAAACTTCACGCATTGTAAAGTCTGGTTCATCTTCGTTATCTGGTATATTTTGTGTTCTATGTCTAATGTCTCTGTGTACATCATCGTCGTCGGTGTCGTCAGGGAAAAAATGCTTAGTTAAGGCTTGTGCAGTTTCATCGCTTGTTTGGGTGTACTGATTGGGGGAAATTTTTAAAGTTCCCGTTGGTCCGGTCTGGCTAGTGTCTTTTAACAGCCGGTTTGTGAGTGACCAAACGTTTTCTCTGTCTTGCTGGGTGCAGAATTCCCTGAAGTGCTCACTGGATGTTTCTTGAATAGCTTTAGAATATTTAGTGCGGATTTCTTCTTGTTCTTTGAGCGCATTCTCGATACTTTTATTATTTCGTTTCAGATCTTGTATTCTATGGTGGATGTGAATGGCTTTTTTCTTTAATGAAGTTAGTTCTTCTGTCCACCATGGGGGTCTGTTGCATGGGGTTATTCTACATATTGTCCGGTCGCATGCTGTAATAATGGTTTTAGTTATTTTCTGGACATATTCATCTATTTGTGGTGCGTCTAGTTGATTTAAGTTTATATTGACTAAATTATTGTGCATCATACATTGTTTCATTTCATTTCTAACCGTGTCCCAGTTCGTTTTTCCTGTATTATACCTAAAGG
The DNA here is from genome assembly GCA_963556455.1 of Epiblema foenella. Taxonomy (NCBI): domain Eukaryota; kingdom Metazoa; phylum Arthropoda; class Insecta; order Lepidoptera; family Tortricidae; genus Epiblema; species Epiblema foenella. The sequence goes on along the minus strand of OY747109.1, from coordinate 19,486,223 downwards.
TGGTGGTTGGCTTCCTCTTTTTTATTCTATCCCCATTTATGTTGTAGAGGAAATCGATGGCGTGGTGGTCGGATGTTATGCACGCTTCATTGTTTACTCTCCAGTTTAATATATTCATGGCTACGTTTTCTGAAACAAGGGTAAGATCGACTATGGAAGTCCGTGGTTGCCCATGCGCACTTGTTTCGAAGGTGGATTGATTCCCGGTGTTGCAGATCTCCAGGTCATTTGCCATAATAAGGTCCATCATATCTCTGCCTCTCTGGTTATTGCTTGTTGATCCCCATGCCGTATGCCATCCATTGAAATCTCCGCATATTAACTGTTTCTTGTTAGCGTCTCCTGTTTGCAGATGCATTTCTAAAGCATTTAGTGTGCGGTCTTCGTCTACACCCGGTTCAACGTATACACAGATAAGTCTTATTTTATTATTTTGCAGGATTAGGTCGACGGTGCAGATGTTAGAAGTAGAGTGCTGGGTAATACCAAGACATGTCCCGAGGTACTTTTTTATGGCGATGCATGCTTTTACTCTATTATCTTTTTGGGTATTGGTGTTTCTATTGGTGTATTGGTAAATGGAGTAGCCGTTAATTGCAGCGGTAGTGCTCCGGTTGCCGACGTAAGGCTCTGTTATGAACGCCACATCATATTCATGATCGATTATGTATTTAGCTAAGTCGCACTTAGCTGCGTATCCTCTACCTAGATTACACTGAATCATCCTAAGGTGCCTAGGTTTATTGCGTGTGTGCAGTTCAGTATTTTCCTGTGCATTATTATATCTATTTGATTGTATCTGAGAGCCCTTAGCAGTACTGTACCGATAATCGGGCTATCCGGTCCCATTTTTGCCATTCAGGGCAGTCCGTGCTATATGCCGGGTGAGTGTCAAGGAGACTTTGTTTTTTGCAGTTCACACAGCAGGGCGTGACATTCCCTCTGCGTGGGCAGCTGCGCGTGTCATGTTCATCTGTGCAGTGACCGCATACGTTCCTTACTTGGCAGTTGGTTGCCCTGTGACCGAATGTTTGGCACCTAAAACACTGTATGATGGGCGATTGGTCGTAGACTGGTATGACTTGGTATCCAATTCTGATCTTATTGTCTTTTAGCGCTGACCACAGAGGGGGGCTGACTTCCAGGACAATATTGTTGGTTGCACTCGTTCTACCTCTGGTGCGACGCACAACTCTTACATGCCGGTCTGCCAGTGGGATGTGTAGCATTAAATTCTCGTTTTGTTTGATCACAGCCTCAGCTACCTTTTCATTTGTAACGTCTGGTGTAACTCCGATTAAACGGACGAGAGGTTTGCGCATCTGTGGCGTTGTTACTGTGAGTTTCTGCACGGCCTCAGCGAACTTGGTTCGATCCTGTTCTGAGTTACATATGACGGCAACTTTCCGATTTTTAGTAGTCCGGACATTGTTTACGGCTATTCCCATTTCAACAACGTCAACATTTTCCTTAATTACTTTAAGGACTTCCTCACCCGTATGTCGTGGATCAATGGATTCCACCATTACTGTGAATCTTGGCTGTAATCTATTCTCCGTCATCACCTCAGTGTCCGGTTTCTGCATCTGCCTCTTTTTGTTTTTCCTGGATGTTACTAAAGTGAAATTACCATTATCTTCACCTTCTTCGTTATCCATATAGGGTATAACTGTGGCAGCTTCTGCCTGAGCTCTTTGCACCGTGCGAATTGACGTTTTTATGTCATCTAGCTCCTTCTTTAAATAGGCGACATCCTCTGCTTTAGGAAGCTCTTTTATTTTCTGTCCTAGTTCGAACAGGGGCTCATTTACTTCGGTCCGAACTGCCTTTCTGATTCCTTCGATCGGATCTGCCCGACTGGGAGTCGACACGTAATAATCCGAGATCCTAGATTGACTCCGTGCAGGTACTAAGCTCCTGGCGGCCTCGAGCGCCTGACTGTTTTCCTTCTTTTGTGTTGAGGAGACATCATACTTCAAAATAGTTTTTAATATTTCAAGGGCCTTTGAAATTTCGCATGCCGCAATACTAACAGCGTCTTTGTTAAGTTTAGATGCCCTATGCCCTTCATTGACTGTTCGATTGATGAAATTCGCCAGATGGTCAACGACAGAAAAGTACGATTCTATGTCAGTAATCTGTGATGCATGTGCATTGGTGTCTACCTGATCATCGATTTTTGACTTTTTGGATCCCTTGGATGCCTTAGATTTGTTAGGCTGCGTTGGCGGTGGCTGCGGTTGCAATTGAGACGAAATCTCCGGTGGGATCTGCAGCGGCTTAGAAGCTGCAATGAGACCAGTTTCAGACTTACCTAAGATGTAGTTATTTACAGTACCATCTACTTTAGGCATGGCTTGTTCCTCTGTCCGTGGTTTGAAACTTTGGGAGGGTGGTGTGTTCTCCAGGCTATACCGGAGCGTCTCCATTTCTCCCGAACTATCAACTCTGAACATCATTGGTGGGTTATGCTCGCCCGTGGGTCCCATCGCTTGATTCATGCTGGTGGGTTCAACTATAAAAGTTGTATTTATAGTACTGATATCCAGCTCGTCAAGAAGGCCCGCCTCATTGGTTTCCATTGTCGCAGTGTCAGGTACTTCCAAGTCGATGAGGTTCTTTTCTCGTGGTTCCTGTGCACTGTGTTGGCTTTGGTTGCCCGGATGCGCTGAGCCAGCAGATCTAAGACGATTTTTCATAGGAGGCGTGTGGGTGATTGCACTCATTTTAAATGTAGGTATGTATTTTAATCACTTTTGACGACAAGAGTCCAAATTAGTCACTTTATAGGTATATATTAGTATTACATTGTTGGCTGACCACCCCAGTTATAATGAATAGATTCAATACATCGCAACGCATCAATCATGGCTGTAAAAGTGAATACAAATATACTTTGCCTGTTTGTTCGAAACTCATAAATAACCATACCTTTATCGACCGGTGAAGCACTTTTACTAGGTTGGTACTAAAATATTTAGATATTAAAAATCAACAAATCCACCGAATAAGTAGTCGTAATTTCAAGTGTCATTGCTTGAAAGTCAAAGTCAACATTACTTACTACAATAATTTATCATCAGGTCTGTCATGACTTGTAGTCGTTTTTGCTATTGTTTTCCTCCGTTACAAAATCGTGTTTAGTGTTAGCAAGTTAGTTATAAGTAGACCCACATGTTATAATTAATACCTCGTCAAAGTTGTCACGGCATCGATCCATCACGACGGAGAACTCAAGCCTCTCTCAGCGGATGTGGTCGTAAGTGCTCTGGGACGGACGGGACACGGTTAATAGTTAAAGCTTCTGGAAGACATTTTGTTAAGTCTTTTTTGGGGTTCCGTAGCAAAAATGGCAAAATATAAGATTTCAAGCCTACATGGTCATTTACATTAGAATTACGATTTGAAACGGGATATTTACCATGTATATTTGTATTTTTGAGTTTCCGATATTTCGGCACTGTTGCAAGCGCCATTATCAAGGATTAACTGACGTGCTGCGAGTTTTAGTTGTGGTCTACCCACACACTATAGCGATCTAACCTCTTCCTGGTTCGCTTTTTTCGCACAAGTGACAAGACGGACAGTGGTAGTGACGGTGACACTGTACACTTATACATGGTAAATATCCCTTTTCAAATCGTAAATATCCCTTTTCAAATCATACAAATATACATGGTAAATATCCCTTTTCAAATCGTAATTCTAAAATGGCAAAAACGGAACCCTTATAGATTCGTCATGTCTGTTCGTCCGTCCGTATGTCACAGTCGATTTACTTGGAGACTATAAGCACTACAATTATGAAATATGGTAGGAAGGTGTATTCTATGAACCGCTACATAAAAGTGATATGAAATTACAAAAATAAAATTAAATTAGGGGTTTTTTGAGTTTTCGCTTAAAAACTGTCTTGCTCAAACAAAAGATTATAAGTGCCGTGAGTTCCCTATGAAGATACGAGATTTTTAGATTCAATGTATTGGATAGTGATTTTAAATGTGGACTAGTAGGTGTTGGTACGGAACCCTTCATTGTGCGTGGTCCGACACGCACTTGGCCGGTTTTTACTGCTCGCGTCGTGGTGACAGTCGAGCATATTGTCTACTTGACGAACGAAACATGAAAAGTTAAATTTATTAACCCATCGTATGCGTATGTCAAAATTGTGAAGATTTTAAATTTCATGCTATATAGATTTGGACGATACTCATGAAATGCATGTGAAGTAATTGGTTTATTAAAACAATATGTATAGCTATTTGTAACATCTATAATAATTCATAGTATCAGTTTTGCACAAGATGTCGCAGGCCCTATTACTCAAACCACCCTCCACAAGCAGTTGGCATTACCAAACGCCCTTGACTTTCTTTGTCCCACAGATAAGGTTAAAGCTTATAACACAACCCAACTCCAAATACTGTTTCATTTTAACAGCACAAATTGTGTAACTGTAACAAACTGAGTTGTTTATGAGACACTAAATTGGACGTTTTTATGGCACTCGTATGAACATATTTTTAAGATGTATATTTTGAAACATTTTTATACAACAAATATTTTAAACTAGCAGCGCCCTGCGGTGTTACCCGCGGATAAAAGGTAGCCTATGTCCTATTCTGATGTCTAAGCTACAATACTGGAAAGTTTCATAGAGATCCGTTCAGTAGTTTTTGAGATTAAGCGGAACGTAGATCCATCCGCACAAACTTTCACGTTTATAATATTATAGGATTAGATCCTTTGTTAAAAGTAGGATGCCTCTGCCCAGCAATGTTATTAGGATATAATGTTATATTCTTGGTGATGAGCAAGGTCGCGAGAGCTCTCAAGGATTGCCTGCCTACCTACCTGTCATTACAAATTAATAAAAGATTGGGAAAATGCTTGGTTACTATTTACTGGTTACTATTTAATGGTTTCTATTTACCATTAGGAAGCCCGAAACTTGTTTGTGTTGTATTATTATTTCTTAATAAAATAAATAAATAAAAAATAGAAAAGAGAAACAGAAATCTTATGGGTTAAGTGGCGCCCAACGGAGGGCCATACTTACCATCGATGACCGGAAACGTTGATATTATGGCGATTGCAAGACAATCGATCAGCATGCAGGCCCGCATGCCCTCGACCTCGCATTCGGGTCAAGAGCTCCGCTAATAATGGGAAATGGTCAACACTTGGTTTCTTTCCCTTGTGCTGTAATTGATTTACGGCCGACCCTTTCTTGTTTTTCCAATGCTGACTGTCTTGTGCAAGTTCTTTGTAGTTAATAGCAGCATTTGAAAATAATTTATGTCAATCTGATTCTGTGTAACATGTTGAAAAGACGGTCCAAAGCAGAGGTATAGCCGTAAAAATTGTTTAAAGTGTGGATGAAAATGTTAACATTGACGTATTTTTTTTTCAACCTTTTATAACTACCTACTAATTTATCGGTCCAGCCAACAAGCCGTCGTCGCCCGGTGAAAAAAAATAAACAATAGCATTCTTTTGTTATGATCCCTGGGATCCCAGAGACCGGTATACGACCGTGTATCAATATCAAGACAAGTATGGGTTAAAACCTTTCAACAATTCGAACTAAGATTTGAAGCATAACCCTCTCTTATTAAGTATTAAGCGCAAGAGATGAAACGAACAAACTTCTGAATTTCGTTTACACAGAAGTACTTATACATCCGAAGTCTGGGGAAGTTGTTTCGTTGTTTCATGGCAACTAGGCAGCCTCGGTCTGCGTGTGATGTAATAAGTACTTGACAAACTACGGGTAAATACGGGGTAAGCTGTTGAAGAAATGTTGTTTTTTTATTTATTAATCCTTTCTTAAAGACAAGACGGAATATCGATTAAGAATTAACGTCTGCCTTAGGATTAAACTTTTTTTGTGAAACAGGTCTTAGTTTTTTCAGGTGTTAAAAATAGAAAGTTGATGGAATCTTTAGCTGGATGGGCCATTTGCTCTATTTTAGTCCATTGGACGCAATGCATTGTATTCCGAGTGATTCTTATTCCAAAATTTAACATTTTCTTAATTTGTCCTTACCTGGCCCGGATTGTTAACGACTCGTGAGTGATTATTTCTGACCAACTATTTTAACAGTTGGGGATCCAGATATAGAGTAAACTGGAGTCAACAATAAGTTTAAATTGCACTCTGATTTCCTGAACTTAACGTTCGGACCGCTAAGGACATCAATTAACTTTAACGATCAGAATCACCCTTCCGTTATTTGTCACATAACATCACAGTACAATTTCCTTACTTCCAAATAGAAATACTTAAATTGATTAATTATCATGTTGAAACGGCAGAAGACCTGGCCCTCTTAATATTGATGATGATGATGAAACAAATCGTGCATACACATTGAACACAAGCTTATGCCCGCGACTTATTTGTCCGCGTAGACTCGATAATCGCCTTAAGGGATATTTGCTATTAAACGTATTCCCATCAGGCTTTCTACAAATTATGTCACTGCTATACAAACTTCTTGGATAAGAGGTATCCAATATCCATAAACGGATGTCAAACTATCTACATACCAAATTTAATCGAAGACGATAAACGTAAAGGCGTAACAACATACAGATGAAACAATGATCCAATAGTGTAGCGATTTAATATTAAAAACTATTTAAAAAATATGTATAATGTAACTCCTGTATTTGGTTTTAGTATTCACTAGCATACCAATTAAATAATAGCCTAAGGTATAAAATATATATTGTACCCATGAGAACCTTGTGTCTGAGTGAAACTTACGAGAACACACATTACCTGCATAGCCTGTGTAGCCTGTCCTGTCTGTAGGTTAAAATCTTTTGTACAAAATTGAAGTCAAAGTTATTTAGGCATTTAACATTGCACATATCAATGTCAATAAACCACCGCCACGAGAAAAATAGGCTTTAAAAACTTGGTGAGGTATATATATAGTCCTCCTTGTCGTATCCGACGACGGCGATCCTTACAAATTTCTCTGATGAGCACGGATATGGCTCGCGAAACCAAATTTGGATATAAATGTTCCGTTGCACTGTGTGCGGTATAACTGCTCCTGATCATTTTTTTTGTAGAAATATGAGGGCTTGGGTCAAGTCTTCCTTTAGATGGCGCTTGTGGTCCAGGTGTTCGAGTCGAGCTTCTTCAAAAGAAGCTACAACTTCGGGCTCTATGGTGAGATATCATGTAAACCATCGCCACGACAAAAACCGGCTTTAAAAACTTGGTGAGGTGACATATTCAAAACTACATGTACATGATGCTACAGCAGAAAACTACATGTACCTGATGCTACAGTAGAAAACTACATGTACATGATGCTGCAGTAGAAAACTACATGTACCTGATGCTACAGTAGAAAACTGCATGTACATGATGCTACAGTAGAAAACTGCATGTACGTGATGCTACAGTAGAAAACTGCATGTACGTGATGCTACAGTAGAAAACTTATTTTGCGTAAGATTTAATAATATGCCACTTCAAGTAAATATTTTAGTTTAAGCATCAACTTCTCTTCTCTCCTCTTTCCTCTCTATCATCTTCTCTCTTCTATTCTATTAAAAATTCTTTTATTCATATATAATATGCTTTTGAAATGTGTGTTTTACGACAGATTTAAAATTTAGAATCCGTAAGTTCAGTAAGTATTGTATCGTAGAATTTGGTTGTACGTAGATTATTTTACAGGTACGATATTGTATTTACGTACATACTAACTTCTTCAGATTTATTCCACACATAACATTCACCAGTCATCTTCATAGTGAAACTAGGTCATATTATCACATTTACCGTCCAGACATGTGTATTGAGACTGCGGCTCGCCTATTCGGTCCATTATTATGCAATTTCGGTCGCACTGATATGAAATACCTCCATCGTTAGTAATGGGGACATTCTGTTATGACATTATTATGAAGATTGAACGATGTTAATTTGGTTAGAATAGCCTTGGTGTTAACATAAACTGCCTATACATATTAATTAGCATAATCTACTTTGTCACTGACTTACGCGTGCCTTCGTCCTTTGTCTCTCTATTTCAGTTTGGCGTGGGTTTATATTCGAAAACTATACTCTAGGACAAAGATTTTGTGACATTGACTGATGATCAAAATCGTCTTGTTTCAAGAGACAGGCCTTTAATCGATCAAGGTAACTGACATTGAATTTCCTGTTATTTGATGCGATGCAAATGGTTCTATCATTGACTTTTGGGCGAAGACATTGTGCGAACTCTTCTTCATTAATATTGCCAATATTTTGTAACAATTTCATAAATATATTTTTTTAATTCAAAATAGGTTTGCGATTGAGCACAAATCACCTAATGGTAAGCAATATTGTGGTCTAGGATGGAACGCGCTTACCTACTAAAAACCGATTCACTCTCGCCTTGAAGACCAAAACACTCATTGGGATCCCATTTCACTGTATGGAATGAAATTCATTCTCGTTGTTTTTTTTTTTTCAATTTAATATTATACCTCTTTCTGCTGGTTCTTCAAGAAATAAAAGAAAACAGGTTGTGTTCATTTAGAACTGCAGTATTCAGTTCATTAATTTTGCATATCGCTTAGCATCAGGCGCTATTACCAGAGTGCAATAAAATACAAATCAACCGCGTTTGATGTACCACCGCCATAGCCGATAACGTCCAAATAATACGCAAAAACCTCGTTAAACCCGGAAACCATAGAAGGAAAGGGAATACTCTATCGAAACGAGAGTCGAATGATCCCGATCGTATCCGATCCCTGTAATGGACTGTTTGGAATAACTCACAGGTTTATAGTACGGGGGTTAGCGGTCAGAGTGACTGGGTCGTTAAAGTGCCGGGAAATAAATTACGTGTTATCTGTTAACGTGGGAACAGAAGGTGTGGGAACCTCTAGGCAAATTTAAGACAAACCGATAAGGAGACGCTGGGTTATGTGTGACGATTATCGGAACTACAAGAATACGCACGAACACGCATATTAGTTGTACGTATGGCACAATAGGTTGGTAGGGCAGTAAAATATAAAGATAAATTTATTGTCAGAAACTGTGTAGGTACAATTAGGTCGAATGTCAAAAGTATAGAAAGTCCAACAGTTTGCCCGTTTCGGGCGTACAATAATAAATTAACATTAAATACAATCTTAAACATTAAAACATCTAAAATATTCATTAAAATTATAAAAACATTTCATTGACAGCCACTCCTTGAGCTTTCTTTTAAACCTATTCCCATCCTGTGAATAGGTTTAAAAGGAAGCTCAAGGAGTGGCTGTCAATGAAAGTGTCAGTTGTGGTTTAACTTTTTTAACTGCAAGTAAATCGAAAATGCTTACTCGAAATGGAGTCGAAATTTATTTTTGTAAATACAGAGTTCTTTAGTTTATTACTTAAATCTAAAGTACATATAGATAACAAAGTTAACATACACATCAACACAGCAAATTCCGAAAGCTGTGGTTATTTCTATTTTAAATTTCGTGTCACGATGAGTCGACACGAAATGACCTCTGGCTCCTCACCTAAAATTCGCGGTCATCCTGACAGCCCGATCACGTTACCTGAAACAAATTGGGCATAAAGAAATGGCTCACTGGCTTGTGGATTGACACACGTTTTTTTTTATACCACGTCGGTGGCAAACAAGCGTACAGCCCGCCTGATGGTAAGCGGTCACCGTAGCCCATGGACACTTGCAACTCCTGGGGTGTCACATGCGCGTTGCCGACCACTTAAAGATTTATACACCTTTCTTGAAGAACCACATACTGTAGTCGTCACTTTTTTCCCACAGTGTCACCGTCACTACCACCGTCTGCCTTGTCACTTGAAACTCGATTACGGTCACGACACACCACACTCACAGTATCAATACGCGACTACTACTGTGAGTACTGTGAGTGTGGTGTGTCGTGACCGTAATCGATGGTGGTAGTGACGGTGACACTGTGGGGAAAAAAGCGAACCAGGAAGAGGGTAGATCGCTATGGTGTGTGGGTAGACCACAACTAAAACTCGCAGCACGTCAGTTAATCCTTGATAATGGCGCTTGCAACAGTGCCGAAATATCGGGAACTCAAAAATACAAATATACATGGTAAATATCCCGTTTCAAATCGTAATTCTAATGTAAATGACCATGTAAGCTTGAAACCAAATAACGTACACACATTACTGATATTTTTATTGTATGATATAAGATATTCTATTTATAAATGTACTGGAAAAAGTAGCTCGGAATTTTGAGTCTTGAATGTGTACCTTGAGTGTCCCCATTTGTCTTACGGCTCTTGTGCGGCGCGGAATCGTTTTCTTTTGAGCCAAACGTGAGGCGTTTTTCTTAGTTTATCATAATTTTTTTTGCTCGTTTGTACTTTTTTGTTGATTTGTGTACACGGCGTTTTGTCACTGCGCCGTGACTTCACCAAATGGTCACAACGGAAGACTAGTGCTACACTGAGTTGTGACCATTTCGTGGAAATTTCAGTTATAGGTGGGTCATTGTCAGATTTAGGTTCGCGTCTTTTCGGTGGACATATTAAAAGTTAAGAGTCAAAAAGCTTACTTAATTTTGGATCGGTCTAGTAACCCGCACAAACGGTGTTTCCGTAACTATAAATCCATGTAATAAAAACATAACTTACATGTACATAAGCCGTTAACTATTGACCACCGAGTGGACAACTTTTGTTTTTACAACTGACAATGACCCCGGTATAATGGCTTTGTTTGTAATTGTCTTGTTTTTGTCACGAATAAATTTATCTTTTTTTTCTTTCTTGTAACTTCTTTGAAACCTAGGTTTTCATCAAATGATATAGTAAAAGTACGCCGTGCTCGCTAACTACTTATTCGTGCCGCTTGCGGTCGAAACAATGGGTTGTTGGTGCTCAGAAGCGAAAACCTTTTTTGCGGGCGTAGGGCGCCGTTTAAGGGGGTTTAGACCCTCGCTCCGGGTCATTCCTGGTGCAAAGGCTGGCAGTCGCTATTCAACGAGGCAATGCCGCTAGTGTGATGGGCACCTTGCACCGGGTGTGACTCGGGGTGGGCTATTCGATTAGGCTAATTTTTATAATTTACTTTATATAGTATATAGTTTACTTTTATCTTAGTTTAGAATTTGTATTGTGCGTTCATTTAATAAACTTATATTTGTCTAATGATATAGTAAAAAGCTGTCTTGTTAAATACCGAATCGTTATTGTCCTCGAGGAACTAAGAGGCTGAATTAAAGAACCGCTCGACCGTGAGCGAAGTAATAAACAAACGACCCTATCTCAAGTGCTCACAGTGATATCGGTAGCAGTGGAGTAACGCGAGGCATGTACACTTGAGAACAGGATGCAATGAGGCTGGGTTCTATAAGGTACCGTTAGTTCTTATGTCTTAGAATGTAAAGACGTAGTTAGCGAAGTAATAAACAAACGACCCTATCTCAAATGCTCACAGTGATATCGGCAGCAGTGGAGTAACGCGAGGCATGTAGACTTGAGAGCAGGATGCAATGAGGCTAGGTTCTATAAGGTACCGTTAGTTCTTATGTCTTAGAATGTAAAGACTGAGTTACAACAGCGGTTTCCACGGTGAGTTTTCGTGGGCGGATCATGAGGAAACAGGCCTAATCCCAAGGTCAGTTCCCCTCTGGGTTGGAAGGTCAGATGGCAGTCGATTATTTATTTATATAAGTAGTACCTACACCAAACCATACCGCCTTACCTTAGTCATACCGCATCATAAATCCCGTTCGTACGACAAATCCTTCACGGCACACGCTGTCAAATTATGGAACTCGTTGCCCCCGTCACTCAGGAAGTGTCAGTCTGTGGCCTCGCTGAAGGGGAAGTTGAAGGAATTGTGGTTGTCGAGTAATATATGACTGGATATTTTACTTTGACATTTACTTATTACATATATTGCGTATCTATTTATACTTATATTCGGTATTTATGTATTTATATACATATTTTTTGTTCGTTTATTATATATATCTATATATTAGAAATCGCTCTTTAGCGATAAGACCGCCTGTTGTTTGCCTCTTCTCATTGTGTTTTTTGCACTGTACTGTATCCTTTGATTGAGGTGTGCAATAAAGAGTATTTGTATTGTATTGTATTGTATATTATTGTGATGTTATTAAGATAATTTTGTGTTCGAATTGTACATGTTTCTCGGTTTGCCTATTAATCTTAATCTCCACTCAATTGCTCAAAGGTTAGCTGGAAAAAATCCCTTACAGGGATAAGCTCGCCTTTGTACATATATGTCAACTCAACTGTTCTTGTAATTTATGTTATGTTTTACTCATGTACAATGAACAATTTTACATACATTACATACAAACTTTTGGATTGTGTACTAAAACGAACACGGACTCCTATGGGATACAACCGAGAAAATGGACATTTACTCGACAGCGCCCGGGATGATTATTTCCGCTCTGAGGGATGCAAGTGAACCCTAACCTAACCCACCTATTGCATTACATTATCATCGACAGCTACTCGACAGCGTGTCGACGGAGAACGTTGAAAAGGAAGTGAATGATAGGAGCCGCACGGTCCAGCGTCCTAGGCACACACTCACGGACCCGGACGACGTAATCACAGCGTCTATCGAAAAATAGAACGCTGCGCTTACGGCGTCCAACTCAGACACGACGCGTATACTTAGGCATTTCCGCCGGTGGGGACGTCCACCGCGCGATCGCGAGAACACTGACGCATATAGTCCCTATTCGTCCCGGTACCGCCGCACACCGGATAGAGTCAGTCCGACTCTGGTCGGACCTAGCTTAGTTTCTTGCTGGACTCTTCTCAACTAGGCTAGGTTTAGTGAACCAGCCACAAAACTCCCATTAGCTCGATTCCACTCACACCTCAGATTCGGTTGAAACCACTCAACCAATCTTACTGGAGCGCAAACTCTTAGAGTATTCCAGTGTTCAAAACCACCCGCGTGGTCGTGTCATAGGTTTTCCCCTGGATTTTCCCCACGCTACTCTCCAACCGTGCACTCCTATCGCTTTATTGGGCCCGGCCTATAAAGCCACAGTCAGGTTCAAAATAAAGGAAGTGAATGTAAAAAATCCAGTCCGATCTTTTGCAGAGCGCCGCGCTGCTCTCAAAAGGAAAACATTGTAACAAGAACAGTTGCCCTACTGTTTACATCAGTATTGCGTGCCAAGTGTCACAATGAATCTGGTGGAAATTAACTGAATTCCTCTCGGCGTGGACGTTATTCAAATCGCTCCGAGCTGAATACTGAGCGGGAAAGGTTGTCACCGCTATTCGGAAATCATTTCATCTAATCTAGGGGTTATTAAGCAGGGAGTGTGGTGATTGCTACGTGTTTCGCATCCGAGAAATTGTGAAGGAGGATTATTAGTTGTAGTTAGATGTGGTATGAGTATGAATTGATCACAGGATTTCCTTTCCTATTACATAACGTAAGAACAGGTAGTGCCACCAGAGTTGAGGCCACCCACATAACAACATGTCATGCAGTGTTGCCAGATCTACTGGTTTTCCAGTAGATCTACTGGTTTTGGGGTATGTCTACTGGTCTACTGGTTTTGCAAGAGAGTCTACTGGATTTTACGATTGCATTCTGGTTTTAAAACTTTTTCTTACGTACATGCATTTGCGCATGGATAATGACATATATTTATGAAGCAAGTGTTAAGGCGGGTTTAAATGACATCGTCAAAGGTCATTTATCAAAAAATTAGGCTATGTTCCCTTTATTCGATATTTATCGGTGTCAGAACCGACGACAAATTTACGGGAATGTGACCGATATCTTATCAGATATTGTGAACACTAACCGGTTTTCTTAATTTTCTTTACAATTTTGTAGGATCCTACGCCGATATAGTATCGGATAGTGAGAGCTGGCCCTTACGAAGTTTTTTTAGTTCCAATTCTATTCAAGTATCTGTGTATATATCAGGAAGTAAAAGGACAGAAAACTTGTGATTTGGTAGGTTTTGTGGCATAAAATTTTTCTATTGGTTTTTTCCCCCAATCTACTGGTTTTTAGCCTCATGTCTCCTGCTTTTTTCAGATTCGGTCTGGCAACACTATTTGTCATGTAATGACAGCGTCTGTAATCGTAAGCGGTGTTCGTTAAAATCTGATTGTATGGAAAGTTTGACAAGTTTCTGTGGGACAGCTGCCGGCGCCATATTTGACGATGACCGGCCTGTGATCGTATGTTGGTGCAACCGACCCAACCCGTCTTCTACCGGTCCCGGGGATCCCCGGGCTCATTACAAAAGAATGCTAGTTTGTTTTTTTCGTCGGTAGACCACGGCTTAGCCACATCATCAGCCCGCAACCCACAATCCTGGTATGAGGAGATGTATTGATGTGATCGAGGCGAAGGAGATAATGTAAGGACAATACAAATACTCTTTATTGCACACCTCAATAAAATACAAAGCAGTTCTGAAACAACATAGCGAGATATATATATATGGGTGAAATGCAGAATAGATGTACCGTAACGAAATTGTTACTAAACTGAAATAGTAACAAAACTGAGAGATTATAACGAAACTGACAATGTTAGGGTGAGATCACAAGTGTGAATATAAATGTTTTTCTTTAGGTTCATAAAAAAAGGTCAATTCGAATTCAAATTTATTTCGTTCAATCGTTTTAAATCAACATAAATAATTACTTTATTACTAATCTAAATAATGAACAGTTTTTTGACAAAATAGTTTTTTATTTAAATATATATTATTACTAAGAAATTCTATAATTTAATATTGGTTATAAACCAATATTAAATTATATATTATTTTTAAGTAATATTTTGTTACTTTTTTAAAGTTTAAAAATATACTTATACTATTTTACCAAAAATTTGTTTTCTCATGCATCTATTACTTTTTATTTGTCTTTGTAATGTGCCTGTTAGCTCCGAAATTTGTTCCTGCATCTTACGTGTTTTTTGTCTAAATTTTTTTTGCATCTTTTTTATTTTTTTATCTTCTTCATTTGTGGGGACATCAACCACGTCTTTTTGTGTTTTGTAATATCTAGCTGAATATTGCCTCCACTTATCTCTTCTCTTTTCTTGTTCATTTTCACTGACCTCTGAATTTTTTTTTACTTTCTCGAGATGTGCCTTTCTTTTCTCTGCATATTTAGTGGGATTGTTTGCTTTTAATTTTTCTCTATACCTTTTTTGACGCTCCGCATTAGATATCGGTGCCATACCTGTAAATTTATGTAATTTTATTTGACAATAAAAAAAAAAGAAGAACTAGAAACGACTTATCATATTTTCTTCATCGTGAACTAAGCCTTAGAGTAACTCAGTTTCGTTATGTAACGAAATGTTACGAAACTGATAATAAATCCTGAGAAAACATACCTAAATTTTTTTATTGTCTAGGTATTTCTAAATATTTGACAATAATTAGTATTCCACTGCACATATAACGAATGACCAATGATAATTAACAAAACAATTAGCAAATTAAACTTACCGGCCTCTTGAAAAGCACGTTATTAACCTGATAATTTATTTAATCATAAGCTCCGACGCCACGTTGCACCGACTTCACTCCGAGAACAAGATAGCTGCTGACTGAGCTATGTTTTGACAGGTCGTGTTACAGTGTTGCCAGTTAATCCCGATAGCAGTTATTGCTCTTTGCGTTTCGTTCATACGCTTAAACGTCGTTACTAACACTGAGTTACGAAATTTTGAAAAACGGGGACAGATATTAAAGGTACGGGAATATAACACAATAGAGAGCTCTTTTTGAATAAAAACTTTTTTACACCATAAAGTAGAGTATAAATAATGTTCTTGTAAACAAATTATCCTGTTATAGGTAAGAAAAGTTGTATTTTTTTAAACGTTAAGTTACCAAACCGCCGCGAGACATTTTAAATTTGTATGAAAATAAATTTCGTAATTTACAACAAAATGTTTTTACGGTCATTGATAGCATGTATCAAAGAAAATAAAGAAGAGGTGTATAACTTAGAATAAATACACTATTTTTATTTTGGGTATACAGTTCAAATTATAAAAAAACATTAGAGTAAGTTCGTAAAAATCTCTGAGACAACTAGTATGAGAACGATGTACAATCATTCTGCATTCCACCCATATATATATATAAGCAGAGGTAAACAACAGGCGGTCTTATCGCTAAAGAGCGATCTCTTCCAGACAACCTTAAGGACAATACAATACAATACAAATACTCTTTATTGCACACCTCACATAATAAAATAGCATTTGTCGTTCTTTTGTCTCTACCTACCTCAATGAGAGACGGGCGTTAGTATATGTATGTATGTACAACTCTAGCGAGATATAAGCAGAGGTAGACAATAGGCGGTCTTTAGCGATAGCTAAAGAGCGATCTCTTTCAGACAACCTTAAGGACGGTAGTATTTGTCGTTCTTCTGCCTACCCCAACGGGAGAGGGGCGTTAGTATACGTATGTATGTATATACAACTCTTGTAGGACAGTGGCCAGTTGACCACATTGCTATCAAATTAAGCTTGAAATTCATTGAATCTTCACTACATTCTTTATCCAATTTGTGAAGTGAATTAGCCGCCGCCGAGACACGTAATGGAGGAATGCAATTTGCTTTCTACGGCAACTGTTTCCTCTAACTCTTGATTCTGTGTCGCTGTACGATCGCACGTCTACTGAATAACATGGCTGGATAATGGACTTAGTAGTGAACTTTAGATCTTAAACCTGTGTCTTTGTAATAAAGACATTTAAGTTTTCAATTTGCTCAAAAATGATAAGAAAAATAGAACTTGCCTTCGCGACAATAGACTGCTATGAACTAGTTTTACAAAACCGACTTTAGTGACCTACGAACCCAGAGGGAAAACTGGATCTTGTTGGGATTAGACCGGTTTCCTGACGATATTTCCCTTCACCGAAAAGCTACTGTTAAAAATGATATTTTATGTATACAGTGTATTACAGTGTTTTTCTAACGAAGTGATATGATAAAATTAATAAAATGGGTATGTAAAAGTAACCTCCTGTGTCACCGATACTGGTGGAATGGATCTACGTCACATTCATGTCGGTCGGCAGACTACTTTCATTCGTCACTTAAATTGATCGCTCTTGCATTCGGACAACCTCGTTAAACATTCATTACATAGCCCCGCGTGTGTTAATAAATACTAGTTTTCAAACGCAAACTTTGCTCTCAGCTCGCGAAGGGCGGCCGCTCCGGGCGGAGAGAACTTTATATAATCAAATTCAGCCACAATTTCTCTCTAAAAATGAGCACGTTTTAAAATTACGAGTTTATTCTTTCAGATGTTTCGTTATTATAACTGAATTTTATGAATCCATTAGTTTCGATGGGATACTCTTACGATCACTTGTAGTTTTGAATGACTAATGCATTGTATACTTAAATAGATTCGGCATTGACAAGGACGTACGGATTGTCCTTGTTAAAATGCCACTGTCTATGGAAAAACAGATTTTATTACGCTTTGCACTAAGATCCCTTTTTTCACGAAAACGACACAAATAGTTGTTCATTTTACCTAACATAAATAAAATTAGTTTGTTGCCTAATAAGACCTGTACATATTTTATGCCAGTTGGTCCTAAGTTACCTTAGAGATAAAAAATGTGTGAAATGCAAAAACCACAAATAAGACTGTATAGCCACCACTATTGTGTTATTTATTTACGAATTCCCACTACGAGTACTCCTTAGCAGAAAGTTACTATATACAACCAAATATGTGGCATCAAGTCTCCAGCGAGTCCGTTTCGTAACGATGGACTTGCTGTCCTGGCAGGGTCGCCATGTAGGGTTCGGAAGGTGAGAGTAATCAAACAAGCAGATGCTGGAATAATACTGACTATATTTGATACGCGTCATACTCGTGATCGGGTGCTGTTTGTGGAGTCCGGTCTGTTCATGCTTGCTAGGACATAGTGACTACGTTAATACTAGTGTCTTTTTATACGGGATTGACGAGAGACATCATCCTGTTGTGAATTCGTTTTTATTATCAGTGACTTAGAGACCATATACATCTCTAACAATATTAAATTAATTTTAATTTTGACGCTCAGAGACCATGTACATCTCTGGGATATTATATTAATTTCATTATACTCCTTGTTTAATCTTGAGACCTTATCCATCTCTAACTTTACTGATATTGTAATATTTGTAATAGATAGCTTTGCAAGTTTATCATCACTGTATGACATTAATTTTGTTATAATTGTAATCTCGAAATTATTATTCCTTCTTGAACTGTAAATTAATATTTTGACATGAAAAATGTATTACTTATTATAGTCAGACTTTCTTAAATTGTAAATTAATATTTTGACATGTAAAAGTGCCCTTGTGGCCTATTTGCAGAATAAATGTTTGATTTTGATTAATTTTGATTTTGATATAAGGCTTCCTTAAATACACGATACAAGTGCATAGATTAAATAATGTGTAGAGCTGACACCACATGCTTAATCTATCTCTTAACCCACGAAAAAAGCTATTCACTACCTACTTGTTTTATCTGAGCGTCCAACCCTAGTGTTGTCTTCGTGATTCCTAACAACAGCCTATAATCGTAGATCTAACTTACGCTGGTTGAGGTGAAGCGTCGTGAACAAGCCCAGCTTTCGGCCACAATGCAACACAACCGATCTAAACAGACCCCATCTTTAGTATATTTACTGGACACGGAAAGTTATCAACGACTTGCAACGCGGGTCGGTTAGCGCACTAACCAACTGGTGCGAACCCGTGGCGCATAGAGCACGATGCATTTTACAGCTCAAGTTGCAGTTGTACATTAGGCGTCAAAGATATGTGTACATTATTCGCCTTATTGCAATAGTGTAAGGTGCAAAAGTGTAAACATATCTTTGATGTCCACTTGGTGGACGTAGAACGGAAAATGCACCGACATCGCTCACTGTCGCGTGCGACAAATAACGCGTCGGCCAGTAATTGAGACTTTGTTGACGCTGTGGAGCCGCAATTTAACTTTTATTACTGTAATAAATGTTTTTTTTTTATTCGTGTGTGCTTCCATCTTCTTTTATTGGTTAATTTGCTGTAACGGTACGTTGTGGTCTATAAAATCTTACGGGCTGTTTTGAAACCTCTATTAGGCTTGCTCTTATATTGTTAGTCAAATTTTATATTAATAATGATTAAATTGATGATTCTCATAGTGACAAATGACAACAATTTAAGTGAAGCACTTTATGGAATTAGAATTTCCAATGCTATGTAAATCTAATAACATATTAATATGTTATTATAGCACTTACCGAGCTGTTTGTAAGCTTGTACCGATAAAATCTCAATGAGCTTTTACAAGGTGGTTCTTTTATCCCTAGGAATACATTTGAGAAGCTGTTTACATTGCACTGTAGTGTAAACTCTAATATTTTCAAATGCTTACACAGCGCACACTAACTTGGTGCTTGAACTTGCACAGCAGTTTAGCGTTTTTAAGAATATTAGTGTCGGTTGCACCAACATACGATCACAGGCCGGTAATCATATGGCGCCGGCAGCTGTCATCCTATAGAAACTTGTCAAACTTTCCATACAATCAGATTTTAACGAACACCGCTTACGATTACAGACGGTTTGGTGCAACCCACCCTTCGTGTATGATTGTAATGGTACTAATAGAAGCGTAGATGTAAATTATGTTAACTTATTCAACTGGCACACAATGGGTTGAATGACGTAACGAAGTTGTGCCTAACGCATCTTTGTACTAATTAGTTCAAAACAAGGGATACTGGCTCCTAGTGAGCAATTACATAAGACTAGGTACAATTAAATCCTTAGTTTATGAAATTTACCAATGTATATACAGATCTACAGCATACGTTGATAAGTATAGTTGACCGAGTGAAACGAAGGTTTCTGCTTCAGCCTCAACATAAATGCTTTCGTATGTCCAGATTCCGGATTACCGGATTACCGGATTTCCCTTTGTTCTCGTCTACAGGTCACAATTCTCAACCGATTCTCGTGAAATTTCGTGAGCAGGTTCGATGTTATATAGATTTTTTTTGTCAAGACGGTTTTTGGTTTCCAAAAACATTTTTTTTATCAATGATTTTGTAAGTTTCTGCGGGCGAATTTCGGTTTGTTCTCCTCTACAGGTCGCATTTCTCAACTGATTCTCGTGAAATTTTGTGAGCAGGTTGTATATATATACAATTTTTTTTTGTCGTATAAGTTTTGTAAGTTAAAAAAATAGATATATCTGTTCAACGGTTTGTTCTCCTCTACAGGTCGCATTTCGCAAACGATTCTCGTGAAATTTTGTGAACTGGTCTAGTAATTATATAGAATTTTTTTGTCGAATCCGTTTTTGGAAATTTTCAAAAACAAATTTTATTTCAAGGATTTTGTAAGTTTCTGCTTCCGAATTGCGGTTTGTTCTCCTCTATAGGTCGCATTTTTCAACCGCTTCTCGTGAAATTTTGTTAGCAGGTTCGATATTCATAATTGATCTTTTTTATAATGTCAGATTTTGGAAATGATAAAAAAACTCACTCACGAGAGCTGTAGACTGCTAACAGAGCCATTAGTTTAATGATTAAAAAATACAAATTATTTGTATCATCGCGAACATAACATACGTACCGTAAAAATTCAATTCAATATATGTACTGTACGTAAAAATGTGTGCTACATATACCCTTTACACTAGGCTTACGAATTGAATAATAATAAGACCTCGTCATGTATGGGTCGAAATATTGGGCCGCAAAGATGACGAATGAAACGAGAATGCATGTTACGGAAATGAGGATGTTGAGATGGATGTGTGGTGTGACGAGAATGGACCGGATAAGGAATGAGGATATAAGGGGAAACATGAAAGTAGCACCCATTAGCGAAAAACTAAGAGCCAATAGCATGGCGTGGTACGGGCATGTCATGAGGGATGAAAGCCATGTAACAAGAAGAGTATTAGATATGAAAGTGGACGGATGCAAGAAACGAGGTCGGCCAAAGAAAAGGTGGATGGATTGTGTGAGAGATGATATGAATAAGAAGAATGTGAATGAAGAGATGAAGAATGACAGAGATGTATGGAAGAAAAAGACATGCTGCGCCGACCCCAAATAAATGGGAAAAGAGCAAGCGAATGATGACTAGGCTTACGAATTGACAGGTTAATTTTCACCTCAAATTCACTGAATGTTTTAACTAATTCTTTCCAAGTACAGCTTTCCAACAGGTTAATCAAGCGCGAAGTGCCTGTGTGTAGGTACAAACTCAAACATGGAGTTAGAACCGTTACTACTTAGCATAATGTTAGTAATAAACTAGCGTTACACAACTATTAAACTAATAATGTAAAGCAGTATAGTTGTATTTTGGGTGTCTACGACCCCCAAAACTGCTTATTTGATTCCAGAAGTTCGTTCATTCAATTGACTCTCAGGTCAGGGTCGACAATACAAATAGGACCAAGACTCGCTAGTCTAGGTTTCACTCAGGTAGCTCGATTCCACACACCTCAATTTTGGTTGAAGCCGCTCAACCAATGTCACTGGAGCGCAAACTATTTAGAGTATTCCAGTGTTTAAACCGCCTGTGTAGTCGTGTTGTACGCTTCTCCAACCGCGCACTCCTATAGCTTTATTGGGCCCGGCCTATAAAGCTACAGTCAGGTTTAAAAAAGAAATATGTTAATTTGCCGGTGTACATGAAAGGGCCGTACGAAAGGGTGGAACATTGGCGAAAATAAAAATATCAAACACGTCAGATTTTCAGAGAGCATGTTAAGTAGATCCTAAAGAAGCTCACATATATTAATCTGACGATTTGGACATGACGCAAGTTTGTGGCGGCTTTTTTTAATGTAATATCGAACATGTATAGCGGTGGTGGTACTCAACAGAGTGCAATGTATCTTCCATGTCTTAATCTGACGCGCTCGATTACATTCTAAAATCCCCTGTTGAGCTCCCCTTCTATACATTCCAGCGAGCAGCGGTCGCATTTCGCGGTGTGGCCAAGCCTTTACTCTTTCGTCTTACAAGTGGGAGATAAACTAGTGGCTGCAGGGAAAACGCGTAATGGATAAGTTTGCGCGTTACCTGTCTTATCTGCTCGTACTTTGTTGCCATATGTACAAAAGCGTTAAAGTTATGAACACGGCTTTCTCTTGAATTATGTTCTGTAGTAGAAACATTAATATTACAGCTAACAAAGACAGAAAGCCGCGAAGTTTATTTTTGCGTTAATATAACTTCCATTTATGTTCCAACTGTACTGAGCTCCAGGGATAACGCTAGGAGGATGATTTATTTATTTAAACTTTATTGCACAAAAAGAATATAAGTACAAATGGCGGACTTAATGCCATGAGGCATTCTCTACCAGTCGACCATAGGACCGAACAGAAACTAGCAAATTTGGGTGCAATGAGAAAATAATTCATAAAATTTAAACGATTTCGAAAGAATAAACATACATATAATCAATGATGCTTCCATTATCTTGTTTGAATCGCCTTGCTGTTTAGTAAGGCATATATATTTTGTGTTTATCGCTGTCTTATGTTATTACGAAAGGTTTGATATGCAAAAAAGTAATAAATTTACCAAAGAAAAGTATAAAAATATGAAAGAAGTCCGCTGATGGATATTTGTCAAAATACTCTCCATTAGTTTCAATGCTTATTTAGGATCATCCGCCTAAATATGTCTATTGTTGTTACTGCTGTTGGTTCTCCTAATTGACCGAGTGAAACGAAGGTCTCTGCTTTAGCTTCGACAAAAATGCTTTCGTTTGTCCGGATTTCCATTTGTTCCCGTCTACAGGTCGCAATTCTCAACCGATTCTAGTCAAATTTTGTGAGCAGTTTGGATAAATATACAGATTTTTTCTGTCAAATAAGTTTTTGGTAATTAAAAAAAATATACATTTGTTCAACGGTTTGTTCAGGTCGGTGTCTCTACAGGTCGCATTACTCGTATTTCGCAAACGATTCTCTTGAAATTTTGTAAGCAGGTCCGGTAATTATATAGAATTTTTTGGTCGATTCAGTTTTTGGAAATTTTCAAAAACAATTTTTATTTCAAAGGTTTTGTAAGTTGCTGCGTCCGAATTTCGGTTTGTTCTCCTCTACAGGTTGCATTTTTCATCCGCTTCTCGTGAAATTTTGTTAGCAGGTTCGATATTCGTAATTGATCTTTTTTATAATGTCAGATTTTGGAAATAATAAAAAAACTCACTCACGGGGTCTACAGCTCACAGAGCCACTAGTATAAATAAATAAATAAACCATGATTTATACAGGCTGAAACAAAAATAGTGAGGATCCGTTTGAGGGCATATTCGGTATCGTATTCTGATTAGGAAAAAGTAGAAGATTTTTTTTTTGTCGCGTATTTATTTTTTCTATGGGGCAGGTCGTCCAAGTCAGCCAACTGTACATACAAAGGACAAAAATTTATTGCGTCTAAAAAATTTTTTATCTGCTTTTTCCTAATCAGAACACGATACCGAATATGCCCTTAAACGGATCCTCACTACTTTTGTTACAACCTATAGTATTAACCGGTACTAACAACAAAAAAAATCGCATGGTGTTAAATCGAGGTAAGGTAAGTTACTTCACCTATTAGACTAGGTACTTCACTAACGTTTTGTTACTTTTTTTTAAATAGGTAATATTACAATACCAATGTAGTAAAATGTAAATTAATGGAATGCCTCTGTCTATGTTTTTTGTTTTTTATCTGCTATTTTATTATGTGAGGTGTGCAATAAAGAGTATTTGTATTGTAATAAAGTAATGAGCGAACAGTCTATAAGAAAAATAGGCGCCAAAAAAGTACCTTTTTCCGCCGGCGTGGCCCATTTTCTTGCGGCCCTGAGTTTTTTATTGGCATCCTTGAGTTATGTAACTCATTATTCGTGGACGGATTGTTTAGTTTGAGTGGTTGAATTTCCAAGGAGTTATAGTGAATCCATGATTAACGAGTTTCTATTTTTGATGGAATGAGGCTATCGTGTCGGGGTGGCCTTGTATTCGTCCAAGGGGCCATTTTTAACTTGACATTAGTGTAAACAAAGATTTTGAATGAAGATAATAAGTGTCCAGTCGGAATTTAATGTGAACTCCCATTGCGCGTGCCGTCTGTATTATGGGATCGGGGAAAAAGCGGACGTTCGTACTTTTTTGCGAAAAACATATTTAAAAAAATACTGTTCGATGGAAAATGTTACGGAGAATAATAAATGTGATATACACATTTTCAAAATAAGGCATATTTAAAGCAGAAAAAAATAAAATGTGTTTTATAAATAAATAAATATTATACCTATTTTTGGGTCTCATCCAAAAATAGGTATAATATTTCAAAGAAATTATGAAAGATCGCGTCTTCTAACCTTCAGGATTTTATCCTACCTTTATGGAGTACGAAATAATAAACAGCCTTGTTTTGTAGTCGCCGATGGTTTTTTTTGTACAATGCCGGTGGCAAACAAGCGTACGGTCCACCTGATGGTATGCGGCCACCGCAGCCTATAGACGCCCGCAACTCCAAAGGAGTCACGTGCGCGTTGCCGACCCTTTATAAAATTTGAGGATGCACTGTGTGGACAGCAGAAGGAACACATTTAGGTCCCTCGCTCTCAACACAGTGCGTCCACGGGAGCTCTGGCAACCTTGCTCACCTCCAGGAACACAACACTACATACTTGTATAGTAAATAATGTTATTATGGTTGTGGTCTTCTGCAAGGCGGAGGTGCTTCCCCAGTTGGGCTGCTCCAAATTCGAGCAAGATTACATTTTGCTGTGCCCTACCTCTGTTAACTTAATTTGACATAGCCTGGTACCTACGGATTTCATCTGCGACGTGCATGTGACTAGGTATAATATATTTTTGTAGGCACCTGATGAAGCTTAGGTTACGGATTAGAATTTGTGGTTTTTTTTTTATTAAAAATGGGATCGCTCTTGGCCAGCATCTAGCCAGGGGGCAAAGATGAGGCCGACGATGAAGCGAGCTCACCCAGAAGGTGCCTATTCACCCGTGCCTTAAAAAGGTCTAGGTTATATGAGCTCGGAAACACAAACGCCGGCAGAGAATTCCAAACCTTAGAAGTGCGCATTATAAAAGATGATGCAAAGCGCTTGGTTCGAATAAGATAATTGGATTATTTATAGTTAGTTTGTTTTGTTACAATAAATTATTAGCAATTTGAACTCGCTTTGAGTTCTAACCTGGACTTAGCTGCCTGTCGCCGAGCTGGGTCATGGTTAAAAACCGGCCAAGTGCGTGTCAGGCCACGCACAGTGTACGGTTCCGTAGTTGCCCGTCCATCACGTCACCGGTCATGTGCGGAATTACGGACCCGTAGAAGGGTTTTTACTGATCTTATTACTGATGATGTACTTTTTTGAGATGTTGTGTTGTATACATATTTTTGCCCTTTACTTAGTAGCCACCGTTTAGCTGGCAGGGGGGGGGACACTTGACCATAGCAAAAATTATCACTTCAAAGCTTAATATCACGCCAACCGATCCTTGAATCTTTTAGTAGTTTTAATGCTTTTAGAAACCTTATAATATTTTTGAAAGAGCTATCCAACGACACCCCACACGATGGGGTTTGGAAGAAAAAAAAAATGCACCTGTAGGGGAGGTACCCTAAAAAAAAGTTTTTTTATGATTTTATTCTACCGTTTTGTCGGCGTCATTGATATGAATGATATGTATACTCATGCCAAATTACAGCTTTCTAGTACAGTCGCCATCAGATATATCGAAGCGAACAAGGTGTTCATAAATATCTGAACACGTCTCTATTACCAAAGCGTTAGAGTGCACATTCAGATATTTTTGATCACCCTGAAGAGTGCAGATATATTTGATGGCGACTGTACTAACGGTTACTGCGAAAAGCGGGGGACGGACGGACTTCCTTCCTTGTTTACTACGGAACCCTAAAAAAGAAGTGATAGACGAAAATGATACACAATAAATCTATGTGATTGCTATCCCTGAATGTAATTCCCCGTTCAATTAACATATTTAAGTCTCCCAATTTGTCATGACATAGTTAATCGAATAATATGAATTTCATTAATTTCCTTTCCCAAATAAATATGTTAAATGGTAAACTGAAAAAAAAAGCCCCCGATTCTCCGGAGAAATCACGGGCTTGAAAAGTCCTTCCAGATAATAACGAGGAGGTAATAAATTATACCGATATCGAATGCGGGTGTATGTCTCTCGAAGTCTCCCAAAAGATGAATTATACATTATACGCATTGACACATATCACATAATTCTTTTCAACAAAAATGTCCATAAGGGACTGGCATTATTTATGATATTTTATCTCTTGGCACGAGGCAAGAGCAAGGCGGTCAGTTTTATGAAAACGGTGATATGATTTTTTGCATTCTGCTTCTGTGTACTCTACACCGAGCACACTTACCTTGTATGAAAGAGCGAATTCCTTCTAACACAAGTTTTTACTTAAAAGGAGGATTCGACATCGACAACCTTGTTAACGTTATTTGATAAAAGAATAAATAATTTTGATTTTTTTTTGACTTACTTTTGGACCAAGTTCCAACAATTTACTTTTGAACCAAGTTACACATACGAAAAATGGTTTTTTCTACTCGTCGACTTTGTTTGAATTAAGATACAGCAGACGAAACTAAAATCATATACATTTCTCTGTTGGTTCCCTTTAAGTGAGCTCTTATGAAATAGACCAATCACGGGCCGCCTTTTACTGTACTCTTATGAAATTGACCAATCACGTGTCGCCGTTACAGTACTCTTATGAAATTGACCAATCACGTGACGTCGCGGGCATAGAACAAAAGACATCAACGAGCGCCCGACCCATGTGCCTAATCTTTTTTTTTTACTACGCCGGTGGCAAACAAGCTTACGGTCCACCTGATGGTAAGCGGTCACCGTAGCCTATAGACCCCCGCAACTCCAAAGGAGTCACATGCGCGTTGCCGACCCTTTATAAAATTTGAGGATGCAGTGTGTTGATAGCAGAAGGGACAAATTTAGGTCCCTCGCTGCCAACACAATGTATCCTCGGGAGCTCTGGCAACTTGCTCACCTCCAAGAACACAAAACTACATACTTGTATAGTAGATAATGTTATTATGGCTGTGGTCTTCTGCAAGGCGGAGGTACTTCCCCAGT
The DNA here is from genome assembly GCA_963556455.1 of Epiblema foenella. Lineage (NCBI taxonomy): Eukaryota > Metazoa > Arthropoda > Insecta > Lepidoptera > Tortricidae > Epiblema > Epiblema foenella. The sequence goes on along the minus strand of OY747109.1, from coordinate 19,458,985 downwards.
TGGACTGCTCCAAATTCGAGCAAGATGACAATTTGCTGTGCCCTACCTCTCTTAATCTTCATTTCCGCAGGACTAGTTTGTTTAATTGTTTCGGTTTGTTTAATTTCCGTTGACTCGTAGAAAAAATAGTGTATGCAATAGTTACATAATTAGCTTTTTAAGTCTCGAACCTTAGACCACTCGGCACGCCTCGTCGTCTAAGTTCTCGATTAAAAAAGCAAGTCGCGGTTCTCGATTAAAAAAGCATACATTATATAACGATTGCATAAACTACTGTACAGGGTGTCCCACGGCTATGCCACATGGAGGGAAAGTACCTTGAATATTGTAGATGGAACATTTTACTGAAAGAAGACATTATTTGAATTTTAAAAACAATTTAAACTGCATTCACAGATATTTAAATAATAATGAAACCGTGAACCGGGAATCGAACCCGTTACACAAGAAAAATAATTACCCTGTAGCTTTATCATACCAATCGAAACGCTTCATCATATGGATTATTTTTTGCTAAATAACATAATATCAGAAATAAAAGGAAGACCATGAATTTTAACATTTTTAATACAAAACTAATCAATTGATCACTTGTAAAGGGTTCGATTCCCGGTTCAACCAGAAAATTATTTAAATATCTGTGAATTCAGTTTAAATTATTTTTTAAATTCAAATAATGTCTTCTTTCAGTAAAATGTTCAATCTACAATATTCAAGGTACTTTCCTTCCATGTGGCATAGTCGTGGGACACCCTGTATATAATGAGGTAGGAATGTAGGTCAAACATCCTGGCTGCAAGCATTAAACTCAAGCAACAGGGCGACAAAGTGCATCCCTCGTTACTGCTCGCTGAATAATGCAGCTGCGGACGCGGCCGCCCGGTAACTCGATGTTATTGGTCACGTGGACACTTGTGGACATTGTTGGTGCTCACTGTACTTTGGGAATCAAATACAACAAATACAAATACAAATACGTTTATTACCATAACACAAAAAATACAAAAACAAAAGATATGCAACGACAGACGACGATATTTTATTAGGGACATAGGGCGGCGCTTGAGGGATAGGGGCTGCGACCCTCGCTCTGGTTCTTACCTGGTCCAACAAATTTCGCTAGCCATTCAGCGGGGTAATGCCGCTAGTATCTTTGGCACGTTTGGTCCGGGTGAGTATCAGAGTGGGGTGTGATTTAATTAAATTTAATTTAGTATAAGGCTGACGAAACCTGTTGTGGATTTATACTATGTGCATTGTTTGACGAGGCCTGTTGCTGATGCCTGTTGTCCGTGAAATTGACGAAGCCTGCGTTGTGGATGAGGTTTGTACAACTTTATACCAATAAATTCCTTTAATTCTACTGCAACGACTTATAGATAGGTACATATTTCTTAGTATTTAGGTAATGGGTACCAATCTCAGCATATGCTGGGCATGCAACCCTGCGCTGATTTTCAGATTGGTCCCTATGACAGGATTGATGGCACCCTACGAGCATTCACATACGATATAGTACATATATATTAAAAAAAAAGGAAAATGCACGTGTACCATGGATTATTTAAATCTTGTAATCTTGGTTGTGGTTGTTGATGAGGAAGTTTGTGTTTGTTTTTTTTTTTAGTGTAGTAGTAGGTACGAATATGTGTCTGTAGTGTTGTGAATGCAGTGGCGTGCACAGAGTTTTTTGACAGGGTAGGCAAATATTTTAAAGCTATTGAGTATTGACTAACCAAAATTGTTGCATTGCGTCATCATCGATGGGTGAGATTTTCCACCTCCAATATCCATATATCGATTGATTTTATAGACATTATCAATTTGTGGATGTTCAAAGTGGCGCTTTTTATTAGTAAATAACACACACGGGAACAAAACAGGCGATTGTTATTTACACAACCTGTTAGCCACGGATAGGTATCGTATTGTTTGTTATTAAATTTAAGTGCGTGTCACTTTTCCTTTAATTTGTATTAATTCCAATTCCGGTGTACTCCGGCCTTTTTCTATAACCTCTTTTTTTTTCTATGAAAGAAAGTTTTGCAAACGCATTATCTTTTTAGCGTGCACACACCACTACAGCCACTTTCACAGTGAAAATTATCCATTTTTCTAACTAAAATCTATTACTTCACACCTCGAACCGAACACTAATACTCAACACAACAAACAATGGCGACCAAGAAGAAAAAATAAATAAATTTTGTCATTCAAATATATCCGGGAAAAAAGAAATAGTTACCGTAATTATCGTTTTTTGCACAAATTATTTGAGCAATGTAACTATTTCAAATAGCCGTGTAACTAACTCGCTCGGCTCGGAGTAGTAGGTAGTTCGTAAAGTTTCGTAGGCGCTCGGGATTAGACACTGCCTACCCTGTGCGTTTGTGTGCGTGAGTTTTGTTGTTGAATGCCTCGTGTTATAGGGGTGCACACTACAGTGTATCTGCGTCGCTACACACGCACACATAGATAAATCTAGGCAGGAATAGTTTGTGCCTTCACCGCAGTCGGCCGCGGCGCTAGTGTAGCGTGATACTGTATTGGTTCCATTGCCGTCGCATCCCGTTGGAATTGGGATAATCGAAACTAATTTTATTTTGAGGAGTCGATAGATGGCGTTAACGTTAATTTATGGTTTTGTGATTTATCCATTGTGGATTGCTTATTAAACTTATTGATTATAATACCCAGATAAATATATGACTGTCACAATGACAGGGTAGGCAATGTCTTTTTGTCTTTATGGACTGCACGCCACTGCGTGAATGAGAATGTAGCTTTGGTTATTCAGTGTGAGTTTTATTTTTGCCTGCCTCCTGGTAAGATTGTCTAGAAATGTTCTGGAAGAGGTTTAAGTTCGTGAGCGATTATAGAAGTTGCTGCACGCGACGCGATGTGTTTGTGAATTGATGTTCATTGATTTCGACGACCGGTTTAGCCTAGTGGGTAGTGCACCTGCCTGTGAAGCTGACGGTCCTGGGTTCGAATCCCGGTCAGGGCAAATATTAGTGTGATGAGCATGAATATTTGTTTCTGAGTCTTGGATGTTTTCTATGTATTTAAGTATTTATATCTATTAAATATATCGTCGTCTAGTACCCATAACACAAGCCTTCTTGAGCTTACTGTGGGGCTAGATCGATTTGTGTAAGATTGTCCTCTTATATTTATTTTATTTGATGACATTTCAGACCAGTGCCTAAATAAATAAATATTTGTGGACAATTTTTACACAAATCGACCTAGTCCTAAACTAAGCAAAGCTTGTACTGTGGGTACTAGTCGTCGATATATATACTTATATAGATAAATATATACTTAAATACATAGGAAACATCCAAGACTCAGGAACAAATATTCGTGTTTATCACACAAATAAATGCCCTGACCGGGATTTGAACCCGGGACCTCCAGTTTCGTAGGCAGGGTCGCTACGAACTAGACTAAAGCGGTCGTCAAAAAATATATATTATTATATAGTTCTATTCCTTTTTGTACGTTAAAGTCATGTAAAATTTTCAATGATATTACATTATAACTCTGATAAGGCTTCCTAAATGACTCTTATATATTTGTGTCGGAAAATTGTCAGTAACAATACAAATAGTTACTGTACAATAAATTAACATTACACTGAACAGTCTGCTAATGAAATTATTTTATTCTCTAATTTGGAAATGTATAATTCCGTTAGCAGACGGTCTGCTTGAAACAAATTTATTTACATTGTATAGTTAACTAGCGACCCGCCCCGGCTTTGCACGGGTGCACTATTTAATGGATGTTATTATACATATAAACCTTCCTCTTCAATCACTCTATCTATTAATAAAAACCGCATCGAAATCCGTTGCGTAGTTTTAAAGATTTAAGCATACATAGGGATATAGGGATATAGGGACAGAGAAAGCGACTTTGTTTTATACTATGTAGTGATGTCACGAAATTACTATTGATATCAAACCAGCACTGCAGGTGTCTGACAACTCGGCACAATGCTGAGACAGCAACCGATTCACTGCCGCGAAGACGCACTTTATAATAATATGTCAATGTACTGAGTCTATTCTGTTTGTAACTGTTTGTAATGTGTCTTTTCGTGCAGTGAATAAATGCTTTCTTTCTTTCTTTCTTTATTTCTTTCTTTCTTTTTTTCTTTCTTTCTTTCTTTCTTTCTTTCTTTCTTTAAACCTTACTTTTTTGACCGAGACAGTAACGGCAGATCAAAATTGTATTTAACATCGCATTTTGACACGTTTAATCCTAAACTTCAACTGTACTATAATAGCACAACAAAGCGGTTTCAAAGAAGTTTTCAGGCCCTAAGGTAATGAGATTTCTGTCGTGAACCTGAATTAGAATTACAAAGGCTGCCGAGGGTGGCCAGCCTTTTACAAAAAAAGCTATCTTGTAATGGAAATCACGATTCCAAGTGTTTGTTTCTTTATCCTTTTTTTTACTACACTGGCATTGAAGCTTATAAAACACATAGCTGATAACCATAAGACCATAGACTAGACTTGTATAGATTTACACACGATTGTAAATTTAATTGTTAGATAACTTAGAATGGCATGAAGGTTTAGGCATCCTTGGGCGATTCTGTGCCAAGAGTTACTATAAGAAATAATCTTGTAAGTAATGCTGATGAAAGACGTTGTAAGCTTGTAAGAAAATCCTAATCACAACTATAATTCTTCACATTATAAAAAATATACGGACTGGTACCTGCTTAGTTTGTAATTTGCGTGCTCATTGCCTCATATGTCTTATGTCATCGATAGTAGTATAAAACACATGGCCAGAGATCTATAATAGGTACATTGTAATTTCATTTCCATTGTGTCTCAAGACGAGAGTCTTTGATCAGTGTGTTGCCAATGATGACATATGATACGGAAACATGATCGCTCACCATGGGCCTCATAAGAAGGATTAAAGTCACTCAGAGGATAATGGAGAGGGCTTTGCTGGGAGTTTCTCTGCGTAATCGCATCAGAAAACAAGCCATCCGTAGCAGAACCAAAGTAACCGATATAGCCTTTCGAATCGCTAAACTTAAGTGGCAGTGGGCATTGCAAGTAGAACCGATTGCCGTTGGGGCCGGAAGGTTCTCGATTGGCGACCACGGACCGGAAGGCGCAGCGTGGGTAGGCCCCTCACAAGGAGGACTGATGACCTGGTAAAGGTCGCGGGAGTCCGCTGGATGCGGGTGGCGTAAGACCGGTCATTATGGCACTCTTTGGGGGAGGCCTATGTCCAGCAGTGGACGTCTTTCGGCTTATATGATGATGATGATGAATTTCATTCCCAAGTACAGATAGTAACTGAAACATCAGAACTAGATTTTATCCATTAAATGACGTGACACCGCACACACCACATGCAATATCGGCACTGCCATACTGAACAATATGTGAGCAAAAAAATGAACCTTTCAAATTTTACAACGAACTACTCGGTTTCCTTTGTGGAGGACAATTGCTTTTATTGACGGTGTTTCAGAGCTCCCTATGTGTACCGTATTAAGGTTTCAAATGGTGTTCCTGAAGTGAAATGTCTAAAAGGTTGTCAGTTTTGAAATCTGGAACGTTTGAAGCGTTGGATTGCACAGTTTACAGTCGCCGGCAACTGAAATCGTAAGAACAAACGATGTATTTAGTAGTGAAATGAAGTAAGTGACATTAAGTTTCCACGTATATAGTACTTTTTGTAGGTATAGTGTTAGGGTGTCCACACGAGCCGCAGACAATACAAAGCAGACGGGCGCGCAGTTAAGTTTTATATCGCGGATAACTCCCTCGCGCTACCGGACAAGGGACGGCAGGGTTGCCCAAGTCGTTAAACACACGCATTCAAAACCATAAAAAAAGTGATCAAATGTGTTTTGATAAGACGTAATAGCTTAACCTTCCGTCTACCGATATCTAAAATAGGTCAGGTAAAAACCGAAGGCTTTATGCCGTCTTGTCTTGTATTGAAGTATGGGGTAAAGTGGGAATAAGGATCAAGTCATTAAAACATTTGGTCTTGTTGGTGTATCATTTATTTATTGCGGTTCACTAATGTTTCGGCGAAAATTATTTAGCAAATTTTTAACTCGCAAACTTTGTATCCCATATTTTGATTTGGGCGAAGATTTATTTCCCAACTCAACGTTTAGCAACGATATCATTTCCCAACTAATGATTTGATAAATTATTGTTAGGCAAAATATTACCTGGGATTTGTTTAAGATGTCATTTATGTATTCGTCAAATGTATTGATTGGCATACCATACTTTTAGCAACATACATACTTTTAGCACTGATATCATTTCCCAACTAAGTAATTATTTGATAAACAATAGGTACCTAGTTCGATAGAATAGATGGTTCAAGTTGCAGTATGATTGTATTTTATTTAAGTGGGTAGGGTGATGCACCATATAGCTAAAATATGAGGGTATTACTTTTGTTTGACATACTTTGTTGCTCAATATAGCATTTCATTCTCAAAGTTTTTCCGCTCTTTTATAAAAAAAATAACCTCGAAGACGGGAGCGGGAGCAAAGCTCCCGCTTCCGTCTTCTAACCTATCCGCGATCCGAGTCGGTTTTGCCACTAAGTCCCTCTTCAAAGCACAATAGGTAGGTGATCCGATGTCCTGAGGTATTTTTGATCTTAAAGAAAAGTTATTCTTATAAAACACGCTTATTTGATTGTATTATAAAAATGTTGCCTAATAAGAATAGTGCGAAGTAAAGTAATGCCAACAGTTGATTCGCCAAATGCAACTTCTGCAAAAAAGTTGGGTGCGAAGTGAAATTTGGCGAAACCTATTTCGTCGAAAAGTCATTATACCAAGCAAATCATTTGCTTCATAATTTTTTGCCACATAAAAGTTTGTTGAAGTGAAATTTGGCATTATAAAAATGTTGCCAAATAAGAAAAGTGCGAAGTAAAGTTATGCCAACGGTTGGTTTGCCAAATGAAACTTATGCGAAAAGTTGGTTGCGAAGTGAAATTTGGCGAAACGTTTTTCGCCGAAAAGGCAGTATACCATTTATTGCATATCGTTTGATTAGGTAGCGGACCCCGGGCATCCTAGCGATATCCCGGTACAGTTGCATCCTAAAGGATGGATCCTAAAGGATGGATCCTATAGGATGCAACTGTACCGGGATAAAGCTAGGATGATGATGATGATGATGATGATCGTTTGAAAACAAATTTGAAATATAACCCGTCGTCTACCAAGCCCGCGAATTCGCGCGCTCATTACAAAAGAATGCTATTGTGATTTTTTATCGCGCGTAGACGACGGGTACTTGTTAGCTGATATATGTGTTCTTTTTGTTTTAGTCTTCCGCCGAACCTTGGATTTTCGTTAGTTGGCACTTCACAATGGCGAATCTGCCTTACAGACTATTATTAATTGACATTCAAATGCAAGAATAAACTGAACAATCATTGACACTTGCAAAATCGGAATATGGTAGATAATATGATGAATGATAGCCTCGATTCATAAAAAAGGTTACAAACTTCTAACTGCCCGTTATTTCGCCAATACCAACATTCTCTATTCTTTGCCTTCAAAATTGTGAAACTTAAGTGGCAGTGGGCAGGGCACATTACTCGCAGGACTGACGGTCGATGGGGCAAAAACTGCTTGAGTGGCGTTCACGCACCGGAAGACGAGCTGTCGGTAGGCCTCCGACAAGGTGGTGAAGGTCGCGGGAATCCGGTGGAAACGAACGGCACAGGACCGGTTTAAATGGCGAGCCTTGGGGGAGGCCTATGTTCAGCAGTGGACGTCTTTCGGCTGAAATGATGATGATGATGATGATGATGAACATTCTCTAAACCAAATCCCTAGGTGTAACTTCTGAAATTCGTCTCAAGTGGCAGCCCTAGCTGAGACGGCAGCCGTTAGTGCAGGCGTGGCGCGAAGTGGCGACGTGGCACCCCTGACCTTCTTACAAGTTGCAGTTAGCGCTGTTTCAGACACTCGTTGTGCACTCGCCGACCGTTTTGAATCGCTTCCTATGTACCAAGTTTACTGGAAGTATTGAAAAGAAAGAAAGAAAAAACATTTATTCGTGGCACAGACACAGTACAAATTAACATAACACCAAAATACAGAAAATAGTCACGAAATGGCCCCAAATCAGCATAGTGCTAGCCATTGGCTAGCGCTGGTCTTCCTTTAGGACCACGAGAAGCCACGAAAGACAAAAAACACTAATGTCACAAACAACATAACAATTAAATAAATGTCATAATTTACAATTTAAACAGACAAGAACAGACAAACATGAACGCGACCTTAAACAATCTTTAAATATCTGTGGTCTGTCACAAGTCGCAACTAGCGCCAGCGGACAACCACTAAAACAGTGACAGATTACGCGATTTCGTGAAATGAGAATGGAGGCATTAGGTTAGCGTCATATGACAATATTAAAACTAAACACATATTGATTCTGTACCTCCAGTCTATTTTCTTAGTTACCACCAAAGGCCACGATAGGCACTGTTCGTGTTGCCATACGAAATGAGACTAAACGCAAAGCGTTCGTTAGTGTTGATGTCCCGAAAAAATATATACCCCCATTAATAGTGGCTCTGTGAGCTGTAGACCTCGTGATTGATTTTTTTATCATTTCCAAAATCTGACATTATAAAAAAGATCAATTATGAATATCGAACCTGCTCACGAAATTTCACGAGAATCGGTTGAGAATTGCGCGAGAACAAACGGAAATCCGTACATACGAAAGCATTTTTGTCGAAGCTGGAGCAGAGACCTTCATTTCACTCGGTCAATTAGAGGCTCTGAGTCCGGGTTTTATAAAAATCGCATAAATCAAATGTCAGATCAAATTTTGGTGACATCTGTCGGCATGACGGAGCTGAATAAGGCCAAAAGTATATTCATCAGGAGGAGGAGGTGACGAATGATATCGACATAGTAAGGTGTCTTCGGGTAACTTCGAATGTCGGCTAATTCCGAATATAACAAATGCCAGTCTAACTAAGCGATTTTATTGCATCTCATCATCATCACTATCAAAAAGAAATGTTAAATATTTTTATTGATGTTTGGTAGTGCAACAAAATCACTTAGTTAGACAGGAATCTGTTATTTTCGGAATTACCCGACATTCGGAATTACCTGAAGAGACCATACTGTATTTCAAGTACTTGGTCATGGGACTCATGGGGATACATCGAAGATCCACAAGAAATCACATGAACTAATAGGTAATCATTTTAATTAAAAGGCCTTATAAGTTTTAAAATATTTTGATTTCAAATTATGACAAAAGTATTGATAATACCAATAAAGTTATTAAAGGCTACGATGATTTTATCAAAGTTTTAACATAGCCATTTTTTGATTTTATTGTATGTAGTAGAATTTAAGCGGAAAAAACAAGTTTTTAGCTTGAAAATGGTCGATTTGGAGTGATGTTTGAAACGATATTTCTTAATGAAAAATTCAAAAAATACATTTAAAGTTTATGACATAAGGTCGTAATAGTCCTGTTCTAGAACATTGAGTAAACGTCAAGATACGTGTCAATTCAAACAGAAATTGGCCCAAATAGATGAGCGATTTTTAACTGATAAGGACCCTTAACCCAAATCGCTTAATATCTAAGCTATCTACTTGTATAGTGTGAAGAGATAGTCAAGAAACATTATCGGAAATCGGGTTCGAATTTCTCACGTTCGCTGGAATTCACTGGTATGAATACGCAAACACCTGTTTCGATTCAATAAATCTCCTGAATAGACCCGCCTTACTTTTGTACACACTATATTGGTCCAAAGAAGTTGAAGGTACCACGAGCCAGATTGCCTATGAGACAAACCGACCCGATTAAAGCTGCCATAGATAATCATTTTAGGAATACAAAAATAAGCCACAGACCCGTGGGTAGGGAATGGAATCCCGACTCGAGATTGCAAATTCGAGATCCCGCGGGATTAGAAATATGAATCCCGCGGGATCCCGGAATTTTCGGGATCCCGTCTAGTTTTAAAAAAATAATAAATTTGGATGACTAAAAAAGCTAATAACTGCTTGTTTGTGATAGTGAGGTTAAGTAAAATAACATATTACTCGAAAGAAAATAAAAACCTTTATTCTTTAATCTTACCAAAAATAATTATCAGGTTTTAAGGAAATTAACATAGGTAAATTAGGTAATCAAAATAATAAACATATTTCAAAGGAATTAGGAAGTAGTTACTGTAGAGGTTGTTACGGTATGAGGCTGGCCGTGTAGGTCCAGAATCATAACGTATACAGATTGAATTTAAACTATGATTCGAGAATGCGTCAAACTGGCATTCTTCTGGAAACAATTGGTTTTCCAGGGACTGATCTTCAGGACACCATCGGAAACACATGTTCTGTTAATTATTTTAAGATCATTGTTGTAAGTATATTTCAGTACAGTGTGAAATATACTAGTTTCATATGTGCTTCCAGTGTTATATTTTAGCTACGATCTCCTCCCAGTACCTCTAAACCCGTACCTCTCGAGCAGCATACCCCAGTATTAATATATATACCACGTATTATACCACATTTGGTGGAGGTGCGGGGTAATTATCCTGCCTAAACACAGTTACTGGCGTCACTGGCGTATTGTATTGAGATTGCGGAGACTGTGGAACATTTAGCTGAGGGCTAGGAACATGTTCAGCCGACGGAATACTGAATGAACTAGCGGCAGGTGAGCTGTTGGGCACATTCAGATCTAATAGAGGCAGGTTCACCGAGGAAGTGTCTGTATTATCACTGTATATCTCCATGCTTTGCCATATAGTATTCTTCAGATCATTCTTGGTCTGGAAAATCACGGGTGCAAACCAAGGCTTATATTTATCCAATACCGACTTCATGTAGTGTTGAATGAAGGGTTTGTCTGTGATTTTGGCTTTGCTAGCTAAAGCACTAAGGGCATAAAAATATTCCAGTGGCGACTCATTCTCTTGCTGTTTGCGATAATAAAATTTTTGGACAAAATCATCTCGTACTGGAAATTCCGCTTTAAGTTTAGCCACTACATCGTCATACGAGGTACATGAAGAAAATTCGGCTTTATAGAATGATAAGGCTGGGCCTTCTAAATAAGCAGCTAACGCATGTTTACGCTGTTCATCATTCCACGTCTTTATATTTGAGATGATACTAAATTCCTGTATAAATTCTTCTACATTTGATAATCCATTGAATTTCGATGCTGCCATGTTTATATATTGGACTTTTGCATCCAATGTCAACGTATTTCACTAATATCACCTTAATCAAACACTCGCTTACGTATTGGTCATCTCCTTATATTATTATTATTTATAATAAAATCTCTTCTCTTCTTGGATATGCGACTTCCTAGTCACATGTAATGACTCTCTCTCCCCTCTCTTTTCAAAACTTAAACCTCCACCAAATGTGGTATAATACGTGGTATATATATTAACCTAACACGAGTGATTTTGAAAATGACTCCTTAAAAAACAAAGGGTATTAATAGTATCCCAATCCCGTCAATCTCGAACGGGATCTCGTCATATGATGCGTCGGGATTGATCCCGAAAAACTACCCGAGATCTCGCGGGATCGGGATTGCATTCCCTACTCGTGGTTGTGAAACAAACTGGCAAAATCTGCCAAACTTACCCACGTGATGGGCCCGACCGTGTACAACCGACTGCCGGCGCATGTCACAGATTCCCCGTCACTAACGGCGTTTAAAACATCGCTAAAATAATGGCTTATCGAGCACACTTTTTATAACTTTAATGAATTTATTATCACACCTCTGATTCGGTTGAAACCACTCAACCAATCTCACTGGAGCGCAAATTCTTAGAGTATTCCAGTGTTCCAAACCACACGCGTGGTTGTGCCGGAGGTTTTCCCCTGGATTTTCCCCAGGCCACTCTCCAACCGCGCACTCCTATCGCTTTATTGGGCCCGGCCTATAAAGCCACAGTCAGATTAAAAAAAAAAAGAATTTATTATGCACGACTCAAGTACTTAAAGTATTTTGACATATTTTTTATTGTGACTGATTATAATTATTTTATTTTTAAATTAATATTCTGAATTGAATTCAGATTTATTATACATATAGATTATTATTATTATCATTGTTCATTTGATGTAACTGTTGACATGTAATATGAATTATTATGAAAATAAATGAATACGAATAAGAGAGACAGACAGAATGTAAGACATAACAGCGCGTTGAAAAAAAATCTAAGGCATACCGACGACTTGGTTATGTTAATTCATGTATCAGTAATTCTGTATATGTAGACAGATCGCCAAACGACTACATTTTAATCTACAGGGACATAGATAGTTGTAAAAACAAAAATCATCCCTCCTGTGGTCAATAGTTAACAGCTTATGTGCATGTAAGTTATGTTTTTTATGACATGGCCATAGAAACGGAGACTCTGTTAATGCGGGTAACCCAGTCCAATCCAAAATTATGTCCAGAATACAGAAAACAGAATTTATTGATGAGATTTTTAAACATGCAGCATATAACAATTATAAATATTGATATAAATGACAGGATGTTATCTAGGTGCTATTGACGCTACTGGGTCAATGACACTTTGGCATATTTGTAAACTCATCAATTGAGTAACAGGCTTTCTCAGTGAGGAACAATGTGAGTTTGTTTTTAAATAATGTGTCACTTTTTGAGTCCTTTATATCAGCTGGTACTGAGTTGTAAATAGGAAAGACGCGAACTTTCTGTCTATGACCCTACAGCATTCCGGTTTAATTTTTCCCAATAGTTCTATGATTTTGATGGATTCACTTGTAACTACATCCATTGACAGACATGAAAGCTAATGCTTATCTAGATAGGTACTAGATCATCTGTAAACTTCTCTTGACGCTCCTTAATCTCCGAATATGATTGATCAAACTACTCTATCTTAATCTTACTTAGTTCACTCGCACTAAGGGATAGGTAAATATAATAACTTTTAATGTCGTTCACGTATTTTTTCACACCTGCTATTCAGAAAAGAGTTATTGTTGCCTTCGAATGAGGGATCAAAGATGTACTTTTCTTCCCTCATTTGAGGGCAACAATGACTCTTTTCCTTATAGAAAGTGTGAAAATCAATATCTGACACTCTGTAGTAAAATCATTTGTAAGATATTCCATGTTTTTAGCAGCGGGCCTCATAGACCTTGCGGAAAACCACAGCCATAATAACATTATCTACTATACAAGTATGTAGTGTTGTGTTCCTGGAGGTGAGCAAGGTTGCCAGAGCTCCCGAGGATGCACTGTGTTGAGAGCGAGCCCTTTTGTTGTCAACACAGTGCATACTCAAAATTTTATAAAGGGTCGGCAACGCGTACGTGACTCCTTTGGAGTTGCGGGCGTCTATAGGCAGCGGCGGCCGCTTACCATCAGGTGGACCGTAAGCTTGTTTGCCACCGGCGTTGTATAAAAAAAAATGCTCAATATCTTGAAAGGGGATGTTTACTTGAAAGTTTCGAAAAATGATGTAATTTTTTTATTGATTTAATGTAAATTAAAAACCACTATCAGGTTTCTTATCACTACATAGTATAAAACAAAGTCGCTTTCTCTGTCCCTATATCCCCTAATTCAGGGTTTTTTAAAAATACCGGTATCGGTCCCTGAATTGAAGAGGAAGGTTTATATGTATAATAACATCCATTAAATAGTGCACCCGTGCGAAGCCGGGACGGGTCGCTAGTGTTTTAATAAAAAAAAATATCGCAACAATGTACCTAAATTCAATATTGTACGACCAAAATAGCAAATTACTCGTCTTTCCACACAGTGTGGTAGTACGGGCGCATAGTATGTGACGTCACATATTGTGCTCAATTAGTATGAGAGGTTTTGAAAGCTCGGATTTTATGCTGTACTTTGAAATCCATTTTTAGGGTTCCGTAGTAAACAAGGAACCCTTATAGTTTCGCCATGTCCGTCCGTCCGTCCCCCGTTTTTCTCAGTGACCGTTAGTACTAGAACGCTGTAATTCGGCAGGAGTATACATATCAATGACGCCGACAAAACGGTAGAATAACATCATAAAAAAAATTCCATAAATAAGGTACCTTCCCTACTTGTAAAGTGGTGGTGCAATTTTTTTTTCTTCCAAACCCCATCGTGTGGGGTATCGTTGGATAGCTCTTTAAATATTATAAGGTTTTTAAAAGCATTTTTTGATTCAAGAATCTGTTGGCGTGATATTAAGCTTTTAAGTGATAATTTTTGCTATGGTCAAGTGTGTGTCCCCCGCCAGCTAAACGGTGGCTACTAGGTATGTGAAAAAAATCATGGTAGTAGTTAGTATATACGATGAATTTAAAAGGAAAACTATCACAGCTAAGTAGACATTACCGTAAAGGGCAAAAATATGTATACAACAAAACATCTCTAAAAAAGTACATCATCAGTACTAAGATCAGTAAAAACCCTTCTACGGGTCCGTAATTCCGCATATGACCGGTGACGTGATGGACGGGCAACTACGGAACCCTACACTGTGCGTGGCCCGACACGCACTTGGCCGGTTTTCGTCTTTTGTTTTGTTGTAATTGTAATTGTTCCATATAGACATTTGCTCCTCTCTATAAACTAGTTCGAATGTCATGAAAAAAATAATGCATACCTCTATTATATACGAGCTGACATTTTAATTATGAAATTTTATTTTTTATACGAGCCTTGGGAAGACGTTTGCAAGATAGGGGTTGCGATCCTAGATCCGGTGCGTACCTGGTTCAACGTATCTCTTTAGCAATCCAGCGCGGGAACGCGGCGAGTATATTTGGGACGTTTGAGCCGGGTACTTATCGGACAAGTCATTGTCAATGGAGTATGTAGCGTAGGTGACGAAACGTGCTGTGGATGATTCTTTGTAGCATAAATTGACGAAACCTGTGGTGGATACTTTTTGTTGTGGTTGGACGAAACATCCGCCAATTTTTTTTTTTTTTTTAATTAGAAGACAATCTTACACAAATCGAACTAGCCCCACAGTAAGCTCAAGAAGGCTTATGTTATGGGTACTAGACGACGATATATTTAATAGATATAAATACTTAAATACATAGAAAACATCCAAGACTCAGAAACAAATATTCATGCTCATCACACAAATATTTGCCCTGACCGGGATTCGAACCCAGGACCGTCAGCTTCACAGGCAGGTGCACTACCCACTAGGCTAAACCGGTCGTCAACAATTAGACTGTTTTTAAATTTATAAAATTATGAAAGTGACTTTTGAGAGAATAGCAGTAGCTTGGCGCATGTGGACTCGAAGTAATCATCTTTTTAAAAACATAACACGTCGCGCAGTATGTAAACGAACCACGTGCCCGTAAATGAGACCTTGCCGGTGCCACGTGACAATTGGCAAACGAGCGGAGGGCTCTCATGTAGGATTCACAGTGGGTTTACCTCAAACGGCCGAGTAAGCGCCCACATCTTACTAGAGTAGGGTTGCCATAAATATAGGGACCAAGACCGGGACATTTAAAGAAATTGTAATGTAGGTGCGTATAGATCAAAAAGGAAAATTCAAAAAAGGCGTGAAAAGGTTTCTTACGGGTAGGCAACGCGCGAGTAACGCGTCTGGTGTTGCAAGCGTCTATAGGCGAAGGTAACCACTTACCATCAGGTTGGCTGTCATCATGTTTGCCACCGATGTGGAATAAAAACAAAAAACAAACGGATTTCATCAGCGCTTGCCTCATCCTGAAAGTTAAAGGGTAGCAGACGTGGTAGCGGGGCTGGTGCCAGGTGCGATGCCGCCCGTTCGCCATCAGATATCCTCTGACGTCACCTTTCTTGCGCTGCGCGCCACGCGGGCACGTGTGTGGTGGTATGCGCATGCATGCTTATTTATCTATTGCTGCTACCTACTAAACAAGCCGTCATTCCGGGCGCGGAGGGCACATAACAAAACAATGTCATTGTTTTTTTCGCCGGGCGGCAACGGATTAACTAGGCTTTTCACCGCGGGACAATCTGCTTAATGGCCGGGACACTGGGACACCGCGCTCCAAACCGGGACATGTCCCGGCGTACCGGGACGTATGGCAACCCTATACTAGAGTCAAAGGAATTTGAACTTTATACACAGTAGTTACATTCCATTGACTCGCGCCCGCTCGTAATCGTTGCTGCCATTCAAATATAAAATGTAACTTCTGTTCAATGTGAATCATACATCAACCTTGCTCGCGACATAATTCTTCTGTTTCTTTCAGACACTCATTAAGCGTTCGTCTCCCATTAATCATAATTAACATAATGACATAACTACAATTTATGGTAATGTAAATCTCTCTTCATAAATTTTGCATGTCAATCAACGACTGAATACTGTATCGCTGTACTCTAACATCCTGTACCACATAATCTTAAGTATTCTAGCAAATAAAGCAATTCTATTCTATTCTATTCCGAGCGAAAAAAATAAACAATAGCGTTATTTTGTAATGAACTTATTATTATTACTTATTTATTTATTTATTAAGAATAATACAACACAAACAAGTACATAGATCCACAAAACCGTTTGCACAGTTTGACTGTGGGATCGATCAGTCTCATCTCTCTTCTAACAGTAAATTATTTTATGAGTTTAACAAGGCAACTTTATATATTATAATTCTACATCTAGGTACAATAGTTTATTTTACGAGTTTAATAAGGTAACTATGTAGCTTTTTACTAAGTTTAGCTTTATTGGCTTCCTGCCTGATGTCAGAGGGCAGGCTGTAGAGGGGAGTATGTAAGGAAGGCGTTTCTGAAGACACCTATCGCTGTAGTAATTAGTGACCCTCGGCACAACAAAGTTGCCCGCTGACATCGACCTGGTTTCACAAACATCGTTTCGGTGTAATTGTAATTGTGTGTACTCTTGATTGACTTGTAGGAAAATGTAGGAGCGCTCGTGGCCCAGCGGCGCCCGCGTACCGCGTGCGGTATGCGAGGTTAAGCAACGTCCGCGCAGGTCAGTTATTGGATGGGTGACCGCTTTGAGTGGTAATTAACTGAGCGCTCCCGTGCTTTGGAAGGCACGTTAAGCCGTTGATCCCGGCTGCTGTCTATGATAGCAGTCGTTAAGCCAAGTTCTTTGGGCGGCTCGAGAACTTCTATCAGTCAAGTTGCCCACTCACTTGACAAGCCTAATTCCAATAGGGTCTAGTTTTCCCTCGGGTTGGAAGGCAGATGGCAGTCGCTTCCGTAAAAAACTAGTGCCTACGCCAACTCTTAGGATTAGGTAGCGGACCCCGGGCATCCTTTAGGATGCAACTGTACCGGGATAACGTTAGGATGATGATGATGATGATGTTATTTTGTAATGAACCCTAGGATCCCAGGGACTTGAAGACGACGGGTAATTAATAAACAGAATATAATAGTAAATTTAAAAGATGAATTCTTTCTAAAAATATTTACAAACTCATTTGGTGCACGACTCATTTTGGTCAAAGGACGCAACGTAATCTGCGACAAAAAAACTGGAGCCATTCTCTGAAGTCAGTGAAAAAGTTTTAATTAAGGATTTTCTATCATTAGACGACCTAAGGCCCGGATGTTGGATCCTCCAATTAAACAAGTTCACTGAAGGTCTATTTACAAAAGGGCAAAGATTTTTCTAAATAATTTATTTGGCCAGCCTGCAAGACGATAGTTTTGTTTACACAGATTCTCGGCTGCTAGATTGTATGGAACTTTTTTGTTGAGTCAGTTTTTAGAAATTTTCAAAAACAATTTTGTGTAGTATGGCTATTGGCCACTCGTGTTTAGCAGTAACAATAGTTTACTGCGACATAAACGCATATTGCTTGTATCAGCGCAACCTAAAGTGTATATATGTGATAATCCATATTGAAAGGAACCTTATGGCGGCCATTTGATAGAGAATCTGAACCTTATTCGAAAAAAAAAAGTTATTTATTTTCTTACTTGTTGTCGCCATCCCTATATATAGATATTTTTCTGACGAGACAGTTTTTGTTAAAAAAATATTCGCAAGGTGTGCAGCTCACATAAATAAATAAATAACCCCAACATAGCCCCAAATTAAGCATAGCTTGTACTATGGGTACTAAGCGACGATATACATACTTATATAGATAAATATATACTAAAATACATAGAAAACATCCAAGACTCAGGAACAAATATTCGTGATAATCGCACAAATAAATACCCTGACCGGGATTCGAACCCGGGACCTCCAGCTTCGTAGGCAGGGGCACTACCAACTAGGCTAAGGCGGTCGTCAAACATAACCACTAGTTGTAGTTTATATATACTTACTGTACCAGTATTATGAATAAATGATCTTGATTTTTTTTTTATACAACGTCGGTGGCAAACAAGCGTGCGACCCGCCTGATGGTAAGCGATCACCGCAGCTTATGGACGCTTGCAACTCCAAGGGTCATATGCGCGTTGTCGACCCTTTAAAAAAAATTAACACTCCTTTCTTGAATCACCCCATACTGATTGATATAAAAAAAGCAATATGTCACGCGCTACTTTCATCTATGTAGTGCGGAGTTAACTCCCCGGCGTACCGTGCGGTGGAATATCGTCTATAAATCATGACCGGGGGAACACAGGATCGAGTGCCGTAATAAAGGAGAGGTCTGTGCCCTCTGGGTGGACACGCTTATAATACAGTATGTAACAAAACTAGTGAGGATCCCTTTAAGGACATTTTATTTTATTTTATTTATTTATTTGGCTCACAGAACAAGTTACAGTCATATTTACAGTTAGATATAAATGGAGTATGTTCACTACAACTCAAAATATATGTGCACATAATGAATACAAGTTACATGAAATAAAAAATAAAAAAAGAGAAAAACGTACAACAAGTTGGCGGGTGTTAAACAATTTTGATGCGATGGAATCACCACTAGTATTTAGTGATTAATATACAAGATATTATTGTGTGTTATTAAATATTCTTACAATACTATTCTTAAATTTAGGCAGACTATCAATAAAAATAACCAGAGAAGAATGCTTTGTAACATTGTCGTTATATAATCGACACATTCTAGTTCGCGTTCTGATTAGGAAAAAGTAGAACATTTTTTTGTCACGAAAAAATTTTCTTTTTCTATGGGGTAGGTCGTCTAAGTCAGCCAACTGTCCATATCGAGGCCAAAAATTTATTGCGTCAAAAAAATTTTTCTTCTATTTTTCCTAATCAGAACACGATACCGTATATGCCCTTACACGGATTCTCCTCCTGAGCGAGAGAAAAAACATATGACTGTCGTTTACAATTACAAAATCGGCAGCATGAAATATTTTTACGATAATATTTAGATTTTTTTGACAGGGGATTTTTCAATATTTTATTCGGTTATTTTGTTTCTTTTCCAGTCCACGGTAATTGTTGTATAGTATCATTCTACATTATTTCTTCACACTGGAAGCTCGAATTACAATATTTTCTTCAGATCTCTGAATGTGCCTTGCCTTAAAGGGACTAGACATCCATTATAGGGATAAATAAGGATAAGTTTCTGTTGTGCTTCGATTTTTGTGACATATATGTTCTTAAAACTGATAATATGCATGTATTCGTGTATGTATCTACTATATTCACTCGTTTAGATACATAGATGAGGTATGACATTATTTTTTTTTATAATTGTAAACTCGAAATTATTGTTCCTTCTTGAACTGTAAATTAATATTTTGACATTAAAAATGTATTACTTATTATAGTTAGACTTTCTTAAATTGTAAATTAATATTTTGACATGTAAAAGTGCCCTTGTGGCCTATTTGCAGAATAAATGTTTGATTTATAGAGTTAGATCAGGTTGTTAATTTTTGAAAAGATGTTAGTAGTAGTGTGTAGGCCAATAATTTAATTAATTTCTGTTGCGAAATATGCAAACGTAAATATTATATAGCCTATTTTCAATCATTATATGACATGTAATAGGTATAACAAAACTTTTATAATATGCGATGTTATAAATATTGCAACGTTAATATTTTTTCTCGTGTTTACAGTCAGCTTCACCAACATATAAGCTTTTTTGAACCTTATTACAAATGAATAGAGTGTAAAAGTGTACATATACGAGTGAACTCGAGTGTAATATCGCTCGGCGCGTGAAGTTGCGAGGCTGGCGCGCAGAAAGTGCCTTCCTGTCATAACTCCGGCGGCGCGTTAATGCTGGAAACTTCGACGTGAGCTCGCCGGCTTTCAAACACATGCTGTATATATGTACTACTAGCCAGGGCTCGGAAACCGGTTAATTTTTTCAAACCGTTATCATGCACTTGCCGTAAAACTGTTTTATTTCGGTGTACAACGCGTTAACATCTAACCTTTTCATATGATTATTGTACTTTTATACGTTTAAGATTTTTGAATACTTGTCAATAATTAGAACAGAAAACTGTACTGTCACAAAAGTCATGGAATAAAATATATGTAATTGAACTCGGAAAGGTGATTTTAATTAAAATACATAAGAAATTCAAGCACCTAGGCCTAGGGAAATTCATATGAGGCCGAACAAATATACAAATATCGATTTATTTGAACTGGTTTACGGTGGAGCTTTATGTAAATGTTTTGTTCGGATTAACCGGTTTAGACGATATAAACCGGTTAATGCGGGCGCACGATTATGATTGAAATCAGTATGCCTAAATTGAACAATAAATGATTTCATTTCGTTTCATTATAACGGTTTTTACAGTGTTACTGTAACATATATATTAAACCAAAGATTATAGTGAACCAGCGACAAAACTCCCAGTAGCTCGATTCCACTCACACCTCAGATTCGGTTGAAACCGCTCAACCAATCTCACTGGAGCGCAAACTCTTAGTATTCCAGTGTTCCAAACCACACGCGTGGTCGTGTCGAAGGTTTTCCCCAGGCTACTCTCCATCCGCGCACTCCTGTCGCTTTATTGCGCCCGGCCTATAAAGCCACATTCAGGTTAAAAAAAGGAGATTAAACACGCCTGTTGCCGTCCTTGTCTCAACTGTAATAGCATTATAAAACACCTGTATTCTCCACCGTCTAAGCTTATCGTTCACCGGCCGCAGCTGCCGTATAATTGGGTTCCCCTTTGATCTCCAGTTTAATCTCTCGCTCATTGTCCGCCGAGATTTCGTGTGTAATGGAAAAATTCCCGGCCGCTCCTTCACTACGCCACGGTTTTGGATGAGGCTTAGCTTTAAAATTATATTAAGCTTGTTAAAATTTGAAAGCGTTTTTTTTTTTTTATTAAAAATGGGATCGCTCTTGGCCAGCATCTAGCCAGGGGGCAAAGATGAGGCCGACGATGAAGCGAGCTCACCCAGAAGGTGCCTATTCACTCGTGCCTTAAAAAGGTCTAGGTTATATGAGCTCGGAAACACAAACGCTGGCAGAGAATTCCAAACCTTAGAAGCGCCCAATCGTCCGCAATAACTGAGTTTTGGCTGTGAACTAACGAATTATAATAAGGCTATGAACTACAATACAATACAAATACTCTTTATTGCACACCTCACATAATAAAATAGCACATAAAAAACAAAAAAACAAAGATACAGGGAGACAGAGGCAGAACAACAGGCGGTTTTATCGCTAAAGAGCGATCTCTTCCAGACAACCTTTGGGTAGTGGAGAAATGAAATACAAAGCTGAAAAGCAGGTGGTGCATAAACTATTACAATGAGAAAAAAAAGATACAATACAACACAACACAACACAATAGTACTACAATAGTATTTTATGCAATAGTTGTATAAGAGGGTTCAAAAAAGGCGAGTGGCGTGTATAACAATTTGAGGCGAAGCCTAAACAGTCACAGTAGTGACAGATGACAGTCCACAGAAAGTAATCATATACACGGTAAATTTTTACCAACTGTCATTTACTGACTTGCGTTTTTCCTTATGTTGGCAGTAATTATTTTAGTTTTGTTATTGTTTCAAACCAAATGAATTGAGTTGTTTGTTAAATTGGCAGTTTCGATTTTCGTGGTAAATTTAGTGTTGTTTTTTTTATTTGTTGGGTTCACAGGGTACCTCTGTTAGCAGTTTCTATTTAATTATATCACATAATAACCCTCTAGGGTCTTTATGAAGAATAGACTAGATAAACTTTTTTGAAATTGCATAAGACATGCTTTTATATTCGTTTGCGGGACCATATAATTGACAGATATAAGTACCGGAGCAGAAAAAATACAATAAGTGTGCATGTGCCGACCAGTCACATAATTCTAAATTGATAGGGTAATCTTATATTACGATAAGATAAGTTAGAGATTAAGAGTGTGCGAGATGGATGGATGATTATGTATGTATGTGCTAGTATATAAGGAAGCAGTATTATAAATAAATATACATATTCACAGTTGTACAGATTAGTTCTGCGTGTCACTGATTGTGGACTTCCATAAACCCCTCTGGGGTGTAGTCCACACTCCCTCAACCAACTTGCCCTAAATATAACATTCATTTTATATTTATTTATCACTACATAGTATAAAACGAAGTCGCTTTCTCTGTCCCTATATCCCTATGTATGCTTAAATCTTTAAAACTATATACGCAACGGATTTTGATGCGGTTTATTTTTAATAGATACGAGGGGCTTTCAAAATATTCTCGGTATTGATATCTTATAACCTCTTTTTGAATTTGTTTTGTTACTGGCCGGTAAGGTTTATTCTTTGACATTAAAAAAAAGTATAATTCAAACCGAGATGTTCCTTTGTTTTTCTGCAATTTCTGAACAAACACGAACACAATGAGTGAATTAACAATGTTAACGAAATTAGAACATCGTTCCGTAATAAAATTCTTGACGAAACAGGGTAAAAACCAAAAAACCATAAAAGAGGAAATGGATTGTGTTTACCGTGAGTCTGCTCCTTCTTTATCTACAATTCAAAAGTGGTCAAGCGAATTCAAACGTGGCAGGGAGAGTATTGAAGATGACCCTAGACCTGGCCGGCCTGTAGTAGCTACTTCACAAGAAAATATTGATCAGGTGGAAAACCTTATATTGGAAGATGGTCGAGTGAAGATAAAATCAATAGCTCAAGTAACCAATCTTTCTATTGGTACCGTACATGACATTATCCATGACCATCTTAATATGTCAAAGGTCAGTGCAAGATGGGTTCCGCGAATGCTGACTCGACTTCAAAAAGATGTGCGTGCAGCTTGCTGTTCCGATTTTATTGACCTGTGTGGTGAAAATCCTGATGAGGTGCTGCAAAAGATAGTTACTGGAAATGAAACCTGGGTTCATCATTATGACCCAGAGAGTAAACAGGAGTCCATGCAGTGGCACATTAAGGGTTCAGCTCATCCCAAGAAGTTCAAGGTCGTCCCTTCCGCTGGCAAGGTCATGGCAACAATATTTTGGGATTGTGAAGGAGTATTGTTGATCGATTATAAAGAAAAAGGTGTAAATATCACGGGACAGTACTACGCGAATATTCTACATCAATTAAGGGACGCAATAAAAGAAAAAAGGCGAGGAAAGTTGTCTAAAGGTATTCTGCTTCTGCATGACAACGCCCCTGTCCATACTGCTCATATTGCCAAGGCAGCTATTGCTGAATGTGGGTTCGGAACTATAACTCATCCACCGTATAGTCCGGACTTAGCCCCCAGCGACTTCTTTTTGTTCCCCAATCTCAAAAAGGATCTGCGTGGAAATCGATTTTTTGACGATGAGGCGTTGAAGGCGGCAGTAGAGGAGCACTTTTATACCAAGGATAAAAAATATTTTTATATGGGATTAAAAAAAATAATTGATCGATCTTTTAAGTGTATTAACATAGGGGGGGAGTATATTGAAAAATAAAAAATATCAAACTGTTCATACTTGTTTGTTTTCATTCCAATACCGAGAATATTTTGAACGCCCCTCGTAGTGATTGAAGAGGAAGGTTTATATGTATAATAACATCCATTAAATAGTGCACCCGTGCGAAGCCGGGGCGGGTCGCTAGTTTATAATAAAACGTTATCATGACATTATAGTATGACCAATGCGTCACGAAACTTAGGATAACAATAATATATTACATTCGAATACTTTTGGGAAAGAGACCAGGTACGAAAATGGCAAGTCAAAGAAGTGACAAGATAGGAAAGTGCCAATTTTTTTTTTTGAACCTGACTGTGGCTTTATAGGCCGGGCCCAATAAAGCGATAGGAGTGCGCGGTTGGAGAGTAGCCTGGGGAAAATCCAGGGGATAACCTCCGGCACGACCACGCGTGTGGTTTGGAACACTGGAATACTCTAAGAGTTTGTGCTCCAGTGAGATTGGTTGAGCGGTTTCAACCGAATCTGAGGTGTGAAGGAAAGTGGCAAGTTTAGGAAAATGTCGATGTCGTCCTGAGCGCATTTGATGCACTTATTAACTAATGTTATTATTGTTTTGTTTCAGGTAAGGCCGAAAGCATATCATCAACATCTAAATGTGCATGTGGCCACAAAAGTATGTATCCATTTTTCACCCTATTAAAGCATACTAATACAGTCGAAAAACAGCGAAATTTTGGATCTATTTTCACTCTTTTTTAATAGCCCCTTTTGGAACTATGCATTTTTGACAACACGTGGTGCGTAGCGAGCAGACAGAACAGTTCCTCGATGTTGCAAATAAGGTTGACAATTTATTTTAAATATTTCTAAATAAAAGTATACACTATACCTATGTACATATGAAATCTTTTTTCCACAAACTATAGTAGTTAAGACAAAAAAGAATGATTGTTTTTATTTTCGTTTTGAATTCGGCACCAAAACGAACATTCACCGTGGCCTCCATATTATGACGTCAGTAAGTTGTATTAAAAAATATAACCGTCATAAATACTTTTTGGTACTTATCATACTCTTTGGTAGCGATAGCGACAATAAACGATTGACATTTGGCAATACAACTAGATGACGTCATATCGCAGATAACCTTGTCGCACTACATATTTTTGTTTGAAGTCCCGTGACACACAGATTACAGAAAGTGTTTTAATATATCGAAAATAAGATGTTTATGGACGAATTCACAATAAATTGAAGAGTTCGAAAATAATTAATTATTAAAACTTTAATTTAATTCATGTTTTATATTTTATCTCGATCACCGGAAAATACCATATTTGGATTAATAGTACCTGAAGGATGTAATTAGGTTCACTTTTGGCAGGTAATTAATGAATTTTAATAAATAAGCAGATGTGTGATCTTGTACGGGTTTATTAAGCGACTAAAAAAGGACAAGTAGCTATTAGAATGAGAAGGTGGGAGTGTACTATTAGAGTATTAGAGCATGTATTAATATTTTACACAACAGTACCCTAACCGATCCATACAACATAATAAAAAAAACTACCTCATTGCTTTGCGATTTTAGCCCTTTTTGTTGTCGATTTCTACAGGGTTTTGGGATTGATATATCACACGAGCTCAACGATGCCTTCTCTAAAACCTTTTCCTAATTGTTTACACCGTTACTATGCACTCACTTAGTTACCAATCAAATATAACGACTAGACGGATCTTTCTTAGGGAATTCGAATCGAACAACCGTTATCTAGTTTCTATTAGGTACAGCGCCATCTAGTGGTCCACAAACACGATATCGTCCTAAACACTAATCATTACACGCATTTTATTCACCAGCATACGTGTCATAGCACAATGGAGCTTCATCTTTACGACATATGGTCACATTTTGCTTAACATCTACTACACATAGTGAAGTCAAAGCTTTGTAGTCAGACGCAGATGATGTATCTCCAGTACCAACTTATTTTCAGCGCATTTAGAGAAATGTGACCTACATACCAGGGCTCGGAAAACGGTTTCGTCTTTATACAATTGAAATTTATTGGTTGAACCGGGAATCGAACCCGTTACACGTGATAAATTGATTAATTTTGTATTAAAAATATTAAAATTCATGGTCTTCTCTTTATTTCTGACACTAGGTTATTTAGCAAAAAATAATCCTTATGATGAAGCCTTTCGATTGGTATGATAAAGCTACAGGGTAATTTTTTTTCTCGTGTAACGGGTTCGATTCCCGGTTAAACCATAAAGTTATTTAAATATGTGTGAATGCAGTTTCAATTGTTTTTTTAAATTCAAATAATGTCTTCATTCAGTAAAATGCTCCATCTACAACATTTAAGGTACTTTCCCTCCATGTGGCATAGTCGTGGGACGCCCTGTACATATACCTCGACAGTATCGTCAGAATTGAATT
The DNA here is from genome assembly GCA_963556455.1 of Epiblema foenella. Lineage (NCBI taxonomy): Eukaryota > Metazoa > Arthropoda > Insecta > Lepidoptera > Tortricidae > Epiblema > Epiblema foenella. The sequence continues at coordinate 19,432,664 of OY747109.1, read as the reverse complement.
TCCTCGTAGCACGTCTACGCCGTAGCGGCCGCTACGGGCCGTAGCCGCGCGCTACGACAATCAGTCGCAGTGCATATACACAGTGCATATAAAATGCTACATTTCGAATGCGACTTTGTGCTTGGGGTAAATTTTGCTGAATATTTTTTGGATAAAATCACGTTCCTAGGGTTCCGTATCTAAAGGGTGCTAACGGTTCATAGTCTTCCTGTAGGTATGTTTTATTTATTTATTTATTGCATCCATGGTATTACAGATCTTATACATAATATTTTCAGTCTCACATGGGCCCTGTTAGGGCATAGCATTAGGTAATATTATTAACTAAGGTCATTTTTAATACATAATCTATTAATCTATTATTAATTATTATTATACTTTACATTATTTTATTTTATTTTTACATTATTTTATAACATTAAACAATATTTCAATAAATAATTAGTTTAAATGTAATTTTATTTATGTATATCCATATTTATGTATATGTGTGTCCGTATCAGGTCTGTATCTTTTAGACCGTAATAGTGAGTTTTTTTCAGAGAAAGTGTATTATTTATGCCGCTATAACATCAAAAAAAATGTTTAATATCAAATGGGGTATGTCTGGAGTACCTACTTGTTCTTTTCTCAATCGTAACATGTACCAACTTGCATTTTTCTCGTATATTTTTTTACTATATCCTTTACGTGAAAGTAATTGTAGATATATTGAAATGAAATGAGATGAAATAATTTATTATGCACGATTTTAGTTACAGTAATATAAGAAACAGATACAATTAGAAGTGTCACTAAAATCTACCTTAGAGGCATGCAAATCCTAATAATATTATAAACGTGAAAGTTTGTGCGGATGGATGTACGTTCCGCTTAATCTCAAAAACTACTGAACGGATCTCTATGAAACTTTCCAGTATTGTAGCTTAGACATCAGAATAGGACATAGGCTACCTTTTATCCCCGGGTAACACCGCAGGGCGCTGCTAGTTAAGTAGATATATCTTAATTCTATTTATTATCATTTTTACTTATAATCTAAAAATTTCTTAATACTATAAAAACATTTCTTATCAAGCAATTTCATTAAAGTATTCTTCAGCTGGTACCTTTTAACAACAAATAATAAATACAAAATTGAATAATTATTTAAACTTCTGCCAACAAGCCCTAGGTCGTAGCGAGTCTGACACGCACTTGGCCGATTATTCGGTTACTTAAGTTGAATATTCGAGGCACGACAAAAAGATACTGCCGCGGTTTAGCGCCCTTTTGTATTATTCAATAACAGTCGTGAGGTTTTCCCCGGCATTTCCCCCGGTATTTTCCCCAGGCTACACTCCAACCGCGCACTCCTATTGGGGCCTATAAAGCCACGGTCGGGTTGAAAAAAAGAGACGCGGTGTTTTTTTTTTCTTTATTGATCAAAAAACAAAAATGAACATTTTGACTTTTCCGCTAACATATACATTTCGTACATCTTCGGGTAATTCATTTATTATTTTAGGAAGTAAGTGTGCATGTCTTCTAGCACCATATATATTTTTGAATTCATATAGTGATGGGCAATTTCTGAAATACAGGGTGTAACAAAACTAGTGGGGATCCGTTTAAGGGCATATTCGGTATCGTGTTCTGATTAGGAAAAATTAGAGGAAATTTTTTTGACGCAATAAATTTTTGGCCTTTGTACGGACAGTTGGCTGACTTGCGTTGACTACGACCTGCCCCATAGAAAAACAATTTTTTTTCGCGTCAAAAAAAAGTCTTCTACTTTTCCCTAATCAGGACACGATACCGAATATGCCCTTATGGATCGTCACTAGATTTGTAGATATGGCTCCGCAAACTCGAGCAAAACAAGTAGGCACGGCTGTACCATCCTTTTCTCGGAGCTATTCGTGCCATTTTCAACATTCTGTAATTTTGTGCTGGTTAAGCTAGAACCCTGAATTCTCAGTAACATATAGGGCATAATATGGCTTAGATATGTTTTCAATAATATTCAATTTGAACTGTTAGTTTAAGAACTATTGTCTGCCAAAGTTCCTTAGTTTTGTCACTGACACACTGACTGACTGATTAACCCATTTGAGGCTAACGATCGTTACGTGTGTTACGCCGTAGCGCGTAGCAGCATTTTTCCGCTTTGTAGCGGAAATCGCACGTAGAAGCATGACGCATATGTGTTGTCATTGGCCTTGAATGGGTTAACATAATTCTAAGGTACAAATTTTAAACTTACTAGGTTTAAGCCTATCAAGTCTCAAAAAACTTAAAAATATTGCAATTTCAGTTACATTTCAGAGATATACTTTGACAAATACTACACAAATACATGCGATACAAAGTTATATTGCCCGACCAGGAAAATAATTTGTTTTTTTCTTAGGTGGTTCCTTAGCGGTCTTGTGAAAAATAGAGTAGATAGAAGACATAATAATGAAGCTGTCATACAAATATCGCATACTAGTACGGTGGAACATGGAAGAAAAAAAATTAAAACCAAAATCAATAAAATCTTTGTAGCAAATGTCAGATACATTATAAACGCTGAATTAATAACAAGTCTTAGGAACTAACCTCTTTCATTCATTCCCTGTAATTTACCCAAAACTGAACAGCAATTTTGTTTTCTATTTAGTAATCTGTGACAAGGTCCTGCTGAATTTCAGCCGAGCCAGGAAGCCCTTTGTTTCAGATTATGATTGTGTTTGCTAGCCTGACCGCCAGTTAATTACGTAATCCTAAAATAACATATTAATATTCCTCATCTCAATTTCCGGCATATTTTCCGTTCTATATTTAGAAGTCGTTGTCTGAATAAATCCTTTAGAATTAACCCGCTGCCCCTACTATAAGGCTTGTCATGTGCAAACCAATACTCCTTCAATGTAAAACAGTAAAAGACGCTTTGATATAGTCATCATCCTCCTAATGTTATCCCGGTACAATTACATAACGATTGCATAAACTACTATTTAAGTCTCGAACTAAAGTTCTCGAAAAAGCATTACATTATATAACGATTACATACACTTCTAGTTGAACGAGTATAACGCGATATTTATTTACCTCATGTTACCGACGTTTCACACTGGTTGCAACGGTCATGTTCGCGACAGAAAGTCGTACGGAATAAGTGCATATGGGTCGGTTGCACCAGCATACGATCACAGGCCGGTCATCGTCAAATATGGCGCCGGCAGCTGTCATCCCATTAGAAACTTGTCAAACAAATTGTACTTCGGAGAGTGTGCTCAGGAGCTCCATGAGCTCATACCGCCTTCCCCCTTCTTCTATCGGACATCCAGACATACGGCTGGATACCATCCTTACTTGGTCGAAATTCCTCTTATTCGAACCAAGCGCTTCGCATCATCTTTTATAATGCGCACTTCTAAGGTTTGGAATTCTCTGCCGGCGTTTGCGTTTCCGAGCTCATATAACCCAGACCTTTTTAAGGCACGAGTGAATAGGCACCTTCTGGTTCAGCTCGCTTCATCGTCGGCCTCATCTTTGCCCCCTGGCTAGATGCTGGCCAAGAGCGATCCCATTTTTAATAAAAAAAAACTTTCCAACAATCAGATTTTAACGAACACCGCTTACGATTACAGACGATTTGGTGCTATGAGGAGTTATATTTTATGCAATGTCACGTGTCTAATTAGTGTAAGTATAAAAGGTATGCTTTCCTGAATAAAAGTCAGTCTTTACGCAATACCCGGGTTGTTTACTTGTTTCCCTACGTCCCACTCCACATGGCGACCCTGCCAGGATCATCTGCGAACCCACCCTAAGTATCTCAGTGTCGAATCCAAAGTAATCATATAAGTAATGTGAGAAACGAAAACAGTTCCAGAAGACGTTAGTAGGGGAGGCTAAGTGCTCCCGGATCAAAGGCGCATGCATATTGCAAGCGGCGTCTTCGAGAAAGGATCTTAAGCGTGCTATCAACAGCGGCTGTACGAGTATTTCGATGGCGCGGGTAAATTGCGCCTTCTTGCCAGTGTTGCCAGGGCCCTTGGGACGTAAATTAAATAAATAATAATAAATATTAGAGGACAATCTTACACAAATCGATCTAGCCCCACAGTAAGCTCAAGAAGGCTTGTGTTATGGGTACTAGACGACGATATATTTAATAGATATAAATACTTAAATACATAGAGAACATCCAAGACTCAGAAACAAATATTCATGCTCATCACACTAATATTTGCCCTGACCGGGATTCGAACCCAGGACCGTCAGCTTCACAGGCAGATGCACTACTCACTAGGCTAAACCGGTCGTCAACCAATTACGTTTCGTTTCTTGAAAAGTTACATTTCTGATGCAAAAGTTAAATTTTTTCTATTTCTCACAATTACTGATCAAAACTGCCGATTTAAAAAAAAATTGTAGCCACATGCAGCTAGAAATCGGCGAGATCGGCGACAGAATTACGCAGGGCTGATGGGGGATATCTCAAATGTCATTATTACCTACTCGTACAACAGGCAGAGTCGTATCATGTGGTTTCTTTTGTCACCTTTCCTGTATGGAAGCTTATAAATTGTCCCGCTTGGTCCCGGTTAGATACAAAATACCTCTCTTTTAAATAGTTTCATTATTCTTAAAAGTTACGAGAATTTCCCTTACAACAGAAGTTACTTACGTGTTACTCGAGCTGGTCAAAAGTTACGAAAAAAATGTAAGAAATGTAACGATCTGGCAACACTGCTTCTTACTTATCGCTAGTATCTATCAAATCATAGCGCTCTCTCTCTGCATCTCATCATTTGAGATTGAGATGTCTTCTACAGAATTCTTATTAGATAAGCTCTTCAATTCTGACGATAAAATACGTGTCATCCACGTCGACGCGCCCCTCCACAGCGAATCTCATACTAGTCTATGCGCAATGGGGGCTATCGCGTATGAATTCGCCGCTAGAGGCGCTACTGTAGCGTGAGGTCTTCGAAATGTAAAATGTCACTCTTTGTGGTTGCGCTACGCGGGTTAATATCTAATTGGTACAATATGGTGATTATTCTGCAATACCTGAGCTTGATTATGGCAAATATGAGTTACGGGTCAATGTCTGTCAGTGATTTGAGACAGTTTTGTCTTTCGGAAACTTATGTCCTACTTTATTTGCGAACGGGATTGCGCTACAATGCGGAATGTTCGATATTTTTATGGTACGGTTTTAAGGGATTAAATATGATTTAAATGTAAACTCCGTTCTCATGCCCATAATAACCAATAACAATTTTTGACAGCTGGACCTTACTCGACAGTGGCGCCAACTGGTGAGCACAAAAACGATAGCCCTCATAGTACGGATTGGGCGGTGGAGGGGCGCGCCTTCGTGGATGACAAGTAGTATATGTCGTGCATTGTACAACTGCAATACTATTGTTTATTTGGTAGTCCCAAAATGATAGAAGTAAGTAAGTAACTATTTGGTAAATGAGAACATTTGATAATCGTGTATCAAAAAATACTGAATTGCATTTCAAAATTTTACGATTGCGCATCAAAACCGAATGTTGATGAACGATTAGTATTTTTAATTAGCGAACTACGGTTGAAACTCACTTGGAAAGTCACTATTTGCGAACCGTTGTAGGTACTAATATCAAGTGTAAATATGTCTCACGTTAGTGTAAATTTATGATTAGTTTTTTAGCTGTGCAAATCAGTATTTTTTAGGATATCAACTTTTTTTATGTACCTGTAATAACTAGGACTAGTATAATAATCAAAAAGTAGCTCATGTAACATTTTGAAACGCAGATAATTGCTTATCTCATTTACGTTCGTCAATTTGACCAGCCAAGATTATTCCACACCATTTTTTTTATACAACGCCGGTGGCAAACAAGCTTACGGCCCACCTGATGGTAAGCGGCCACCGCAGCCTATAGACGCCCGGAACTCCGAAGGAGTCACGTACGCGTTGCCGACTCTTTATAAAATTTGAGGATTCACTGTGTTGACAACAGAAGGGACAAATTTAGGTCCCTCGCTCTCAATACAGTGCATCCTCGGAAACTCTGGCAACCTCGCTCACCTCCAGGAACACAACACTACATACTTGCCAACACCACCACCATACGAGTACACTACCACTACCACCATTACTATACCATTTTACACGTTCCATGAAATTAGGGCCTTATCGGAATTAGATTTATAAATAATACACATACACAGATACATTATAGGTACATACATAGATAGCGACCGGTTTAGCCTAGTGGGTAGTGCACCTGCCTGTGAAGCTAACGGTCCTGGGTTGGAATCCCGGTCAGGGCAAATATTTGTGTGATGAGCATGAATATTTGTTTCTGAGTCTTGGATGTTTTCTATGTATTTAAGTATTTATATCTATTAAATATATCGTCGTCTAGTACCCATAACACAAGCCTTCTTGAGCTTACTGTGAGGCTAGTTCGATTTGTGTAAGATTGTCCTCTAATATTTATTTTATTTTATTTTATTTATAATAGTATACTGAACGAACACAGACGTACAGTGCAGTCCAAAGCACTTTGTGATTCAAATGCTACGGCTGCGGGATAATGGCTGGTATTACTGCTTCTACCCGATTCACCACAAAGATATTTTTATCATTTATTCGAATAGTTTTATCGCCGATTTCTGAACGAAACATTGGTCACGTTCGGAGACTATTAAAATTTGACATAATTAATAAGTTGCCACAGTTCGGTGTTTTCCATTCATAGTAATACAGTCATATTTTATTCGACGCTAGATATCACTACATAGTATAAAACAAAGTCGGTTTCTCTGTCCCTATATCCCTATATATGCTTAAATCTTTAAAACTACGCAACGGATTTTGATGCGGTTTTTTTTAATAGATAGAGTGATTGAAGAGGAAGGTTTATATGTATCATAACATCCATTAAATAGTGCACCCGTGCGAAGCCGGGGCGGGTCGCTAGTTATTTATATGTATTAAACTGTGTTAATGCTCATCTATTCCGGCTATTCTCTGTGTCTGTATGTCATGTTTTGACTTAAATTGACACGTGTCTTGACATTTTCTCTTCGTAACTATCAAGTACAGGACTATCGCGGCCTGAGGGGCCACTCCGAAATTCGGAATCCGAACTTCGTATCGTCTCATTCCTTTCACTCATATAACGTATAACTCGAGAATGAAAGGGGCGGTATGATACGAAGTTCTGAGTACAGATGCTGTGATATTATAGTGTTTATGGTTGTGGTGTGCATATATAGAGTATGTGGGGTGAATCTTCGCGTAAATAATGTATAAGCTATAGTTTACTTAAGGGCCCTGGCGGATACACTTAGATCCAATAGAATCTTTTGTGCAATTGCCTCCTCCTTTATACCTACTCCAAGTTGCTCTCCAGCATTTCCACAAACCAGATGATAGGGTTCTAGGTAGCCATTGTCAGTCATTCATTCTCTGCCTGACATTCACACAGCAGATGTTCCATTGTCTCATCCTCGCCACACATCCTGCAAATCTATTGTCTGTTAGTCCCATCTTAGCCAAGAGTTATTTGACTATGAATTGACCTGTAAATACCCCAGATATGATACTGAATTGGTTTCTGCTGAATTTCCAAAGCTTCTTGGTCCATTTACTTATATTAATAATACACATATATTCCTTCGACACTTGTTACACAATCTGAAACTAGGCCCTAACCGAAATCACGGTTACGATTGTTCGTGGTATCACACAATTATTTCTGTTAACATTTCGCGTTAGATTACTTAAGCTACATACACACATAACGCGAATAGAGTAAGCTATTTCTAATTACTACTATAGAAATAGAAGCAATGAAAACGTTGATTAGAGAACGCGTTCATAGCGACACAACCTTCAAGCAAATAACACAGCTTTCACCACTGCTAATAACCCTATTAATGTATGTAATGACGCCATTACATACTTCCAAGTGTTACGACCGATCGACGTTATTCACGACTTGCCAGATATGGTTTTTTACTATTTCTTAGAACGAGGTCTTATTTAGCCATAAATTTGAGATGAAACGAGTCATTTACAAATACAAATATACAAATACAAACATTTATTCTGCAAATAGGCCACAAGGGCACTTTTACATGTCAAAATATTAATTTACAATTTAAGAAAGTCTGACTATAATAAGTAATACATTTTTCGTGTCAAAATATTAATTTACAATTCAAGAAGGAATAATAATTTCGAGTTTACAATTATAACTAAATTAATGTCATACAGTGAAGATAAACTTGCAAAGTTATCTATTACAAATATTACAACATCAGTAAAGTTAGAGATGTATAAGGCCTCAAGATTAAATAAGGAGTATAATGAAATTAATATAATATCCCAGAGATGTACATGGTCTCTAAGTCACTGATAATAAAAACGAATCCACAACAGGATGATATCTCTCGTCAATCCCCTATAAAAAGACACTAGTATTAACGTAGTCACTATGTCCTAGCAAGCATGAACAGACCGGACTCCACAAACAGCAGCATTTACTTACTATTAGTGTCCCGCGAGGGACTACCAATGAAACAATACGTTTTAGGATTGTTCATGCATCCAGCATCCAAAGAAGTTATAAGTTGACCTACCAGTTTCTCAAGCGTATGTACATATATAGGGCAAACCTTGGCTACTCGATGATATGCAGTTATTAGGTGACAGTTTATTATGGTCTTGTAACTGAGAAACATTAATAGTAGTTTATGCAACTAATACATAATGAGAGGTCTTAAAACAAGAGTATGGCTTCTCACTGACGCTCGTTTCATAATAGGATCACACGAGTGTTTTAAGGCCTAATTATGTACAGTTGCATACACTACTTTCTCTACATCCGTTATTAAATCCTCTTTCATGTGTTCAGGAACCATTGCGTTGCAAGTGTAGTGAGGTCGAGCGTGAGGCCGTTGAAGTCTTTTGAGCACGAGCCTGTATCGTTATTATTTATTTATTTATTGCAAACAAAACATATACAGCATTACAGTCGAAACCAAGGCACTGTATAATATAGATTATAAAACACATAATTCACAATAGGAAAATTCAAATATCAATCAACTCTCATCCATCATATCACAGTACCGCAGACATATTCGATACAGAACCGTCCATCGACTTTCAAACATATCACATTCTGGTGCCATGCCAGAAGCGATTTCAGCAGTCGCAGAGCGCGTACAGCTGGCGAGCTTCTATGCGCCACAGTGCGTGTAATTGGGACTGCCAAAAGGTTGGGACTTCGCGGTCTTAGGAAATTTTTAGGCAGAAACGGGATAGCGAGCCTAACAATTCGTGCTACGAGCTCAGGATGGGCGGAGATGGCCATAACAATACCGTTGTCGATGTTATTATGGCCATCTCCGCCCTGGGCCGGTGCGATATTGTAAGGCTGGTCCTTACGTACACTTTTTGAGCACATTAAAGAGGATTTACTGTATGGGTGTAGATAAACAAAATAACAAACGAGGAACCTTCCCTATCATAATAACTGCAAGTGGCGCAAATTTAAAAACAGTAGTAAGCTACAAAACTATCAGATGCAGAGGCTATAAGATGATAACAAACTGTCAACGAATGACTGCATAACTGCATATCACCGAATAGCCCAGGTAAGCGGCCACCGCAGCCTATAGACGCCCGCAACTCCAAAGGAGTCACGTACGTGTTGCCGACCCTTTATGAAATTATTTATGAAATTTGAATTATATTGGAATTTAAACGTCTGTCAAATGAAATGAAATGCTGAGAAATGTATGTCTTATGCTTTATAAAGTAAAGGGTCTACATATAAAAGCTAAAGAAACTCGTGAACATACTTATAAAAGTAAAGCGATAAATTATAAATGCACGAATAAATACTCATACTCCGTTTCTATCGGATGAGACTGGCGTAATCCGAGATCTAAATATTTTTAGCTAAGATACTTATTGGATCGAACCAAGCAAGCCGATAAGAATTCTTCAAGAAATGAGTTTTTAAATCGAACCGCATTCGAGATATTATTAATCTGAAGTAGTTTGTGAGTATAAATTATGGATTTTAACTGAAGTAAATTCGTAGTTAGGTTCAGGGTGTTGGACTCAGGTCTCGGAAACCGGTTAATTTTTCAAACCGTTATCATGTACTTGCCGCAAAACCTTTTCATTTCGGTTTAGATACAAATACCGATTTATTTAAACCGGTTTACGGAGGAGCTCCATACAAAGGTTTTGTTCGGATTAACCGGTTTAAACGATATAAACCGATTAATGCGGGCGCACGATTATGATTGAAATCATTTGAGTTGGCCGAGTTGCATCAACACAATTGCTTTAAAAATCTTTTTTACTGTTTAAACAATAAGGTTCTTAATCCAATAATATGTTCATAGTTAGTAGTTCAACGAGAATAATTTCAACTTTACCTACCCACAGACGTGAGCCGCACTAGTACGCCCACCGAGCTTTTCGTCGAAAAAACCGGTTAATATAAAGTTTTTAAAATGTTCGCGTTCCCACGAAAAGTTAGAAGCTAAACCGCAATAAACCGGTATACTAAAAACCAATAAAAACCGCATTATTTCAGTCCGGTTGGAGTAAATATTTCGAATAATACCTATGGTCCGCAAGTAGGGCAGACAACACAGTCGTTGCATTGTATCGAAAATATCGAAATGTTCCATACATAATACACGAGGCACACGTGCCGAATCGAATACAATCACGTCAGAGTGCAAGGCCGCCGTTTTATATTGCATTTAACATTGCTGTTGTTCGTGAAAGTGCATTTATTTTCGGGAATTTAAGATATTGAGCTGTATGAACGTAAGTGTTGATAAACGATGTATTAGATAACTTTACTGCATTTATTAATATTTACATACCTAAAACGGCTAAAACTAAGTGTCAATTAGGGATCGGATACCGGTATTTATTCCATAGAAAAATACCGGTATTATTACGGTCACCGGTTCATTATTTCGTTTTTAATGGGACAATCTAATAATACGACGTTGTTACCTAAATACATGATTCAGCCCTACGTAAAGAGCAAAAAATAATCCAAAATATTGGGCTAATTCAGGGTTTTTTAAAACTACCGGTATCGGTCCCTGGTGTAAATGAGGTAAAGTTGTGTGATTTCTAAGCCACAAAATTTTACTAATTAGCAAGCAAATAAAGTTTAGAAAGAATGCATGTGAAAGAGTTTCAAGACGGCCTATTTTTTATATGGAATGTTTTCTATGGGATCTCAATTCTTTTAATGCGTCTAGAAATAATTTTATTGTCGTCCTGCGCCGTGTCAGTAACGCCTGGAATAGCTTACTGGTCCATGAAAGAACTGATGGTTGCCATTGTCACTCAAGCGCAAACTTGCCAACATGTGTATTCTGCCCGCCCTAATCTACGGTGCCCAAACATCACTCACGGAGAGTCAAAAGCTCAAACTGAAGGTTTGTCAACGGGCTATGGAACGAGCCCATTAGGTGTTAAGAGGATGGATCGCGGAACACCACGCTGCGCTCCAAAACACGCATAGCTGATGTTGGCGAAAAGACTGCTATAGTGCCCGAAAACCAAATTGACGACTGAGGTCATAAGAAATGTGAGACACACTTCGTAATACCATGTAAGTATGCAAGAGATAGAGATATCAATTCGGTCGTCAGTTTGGACTGTGGACACTATAGGCTCAAATGAGACTGGGCGGGTCACGTCTGTCGCATGCATCCGGACCACAGGGTCCGGGTCCCTAAATATTCTGAGCCATCATTAAAGACTACTTTAAATCCTACTTCCCTACATATAAAAAATCCACACCGACCTTTCAGTTGCTTGTGTGAACGCTGCTGAAGGGCTTGACCCAGCAGATTACCTCACAATGAGGAAATGCGGAGGAACTTGGCCCCGGAGCAGAAATGGATTGCCTAAATACTTTAAATCACTTCGGGCAAAATATTCTTCCAACAGTTTCCAAAACATGCTCCAAAACAAACTTTCAAAATACAGTGTACAAAACAACTCTCATCAAAACACCTATTCGGCTGAAAGAAATCAATTGTTTCTATTAGTACTAGAACCACGTGGTTTGAACCTAACAAAGGGAATGTTCAGAGAATCTCTCTTACCAGGGAAAACGCTCCAAAATTGGATTATAGTTTCTCCTGCCGAGCCCACCCACATAGACTGGCTGCCCGTGGCTGCAAAGAACCACATGGTCAGAAACTGACAAAAGGCATCAGAAGCAAAAAGTCATATACAAATTTGGAAGAAACGAACTACTTACATCTGCCAACTTCGGAAATAAAAATATTTATGACGGAACATCCACCAGAAGAGATTCTCGGCCTTCTTATCGGTGCCAAGGCCGGGTGACAATGGACAATAAATATTTCACAAGATTTCTAAAGGATCTTGTCGCAGCTCTAGATAAAATTGCCCAGTAACAATGATACCAGCGCAGAAGAATCCAAGTAACCAATTATCGCCATTTATTAAGGAATAACTTTGTCTTTGAATTGTGGACCTGAGGTCAATAATATTATTTGAATCTGTTTTACTTTTTGAACTTAATTAAGAAATTCAAATATTTACGTTTTAACCGTTGTTATTCCTTAATGTACCCATATATTTCAACATTCCTCGTCTTGTTGGCAACTCTGAACATAATTAATTTTATTCTGATTGGCTTAATTAGATTTGACAACTAATTATTGGTAGCCTGATGACAAAATGTTGCTCCTTGAAAACATACATAACTAGATGAGGCCCGCTTTGACACATTAATCCCAAGATTATACGTTGGAACTAGTTTTACTACAGCTACTCATCTGACCTTCCAACACAGAGGAAAAACTAGACCGTTTCCTCACGATGTTTTTATTCTGATGTGCTTCGCCGAAAAGCGACTGTTAATTTTTTTTTACCTGGCTGTGGCTTTATAGGCCGGGCCCAAAAAAGCTATAGGAGTGCGCTGTTGGAGAGTAGCCTGGGGAAAATCCAGGGGAAAACCTCCGACACGACCACGCGTGTGGTGTTGAACACTGGAATAGAGAGTTTGCGTTCCAGGGAGATTGGTTGAGCGGTTTCAACCGAATCTGAGGTGTGAATGGAATATAGCTAAACTTCACTAAACCTAGCCTAGCTGAGAAGAGTTCAGAAAGAGACGTTAAATATTTCGTACCTACATACGTTTTTTTTAAATGACCAGTGGTACGTGCCGGGGATCGAACCTGCAACCTCCAGATTGAGAGTCGCGTGCCTTAAAATCAGCTTCTGTATGTCCTACACTATGGTTGACTGGTATAGAATGCCTAGAGGCATTCAGGTCGCCATTTGTACTAATTTATTTTGTGCCATAAAGTTTAACCCCCTTTTTGTGTCTGGTTAGAATAGCACTTCCCCTTTGTTCCGTAAGTGTCGACTATGGGTTGTAGTGGGTTGTGGACGATGGGCTTAGCAACCTGTCACTGCAATTTTACATTTTCTCCATCTTCAAACCCATTACTAAATGTGGCACTGGAATTAAATTTAATTTCCTCTGCCTACCCCCTTTGGGGATACAGGCGTGAGTTTATGTATGTAATAAAGTGTAAACAGATAAATAAATTATCATCATCATCATCATCATATCAGCCGAAAGACGTCCACTGCTGGACATAGGCCTCCCCCAAAGAGTGCCATAATGACCGGTCCTGCGCCACCCGCATCCAGCGGACTCACGCGACCTTTACCAGGTCATCAGTCCACCTTGGGGGCCTACCCACGCTGCGCCTTCCGGTCCATGGTCGTCACTCGAGAACCTTCCGCCCCAACGGCCAAATAAATAATATCGTATATATTTATAATATCTATTTATTATATGTTATAGTTGTTATATATTTATTTACTTCTGGTTTTAGCTATAAGTTTCCTTATTGAAAAGTTTTAGTACACTGTGTAAGTTTGTCTATCTCATTCTCCCACTCTACACTCAATCCCTCAAAGGTTAGCTGGAAGAGATTCATCATAGAGATAAGTTCGCCTTTGTACTCTAATCTTATGTGACATGTATATTGTTTTAACCTGTTATTGTGTACAATAAAGTGCTTACATACATACATACATACATAAATACGATTAATTCTGTGCAAACGCTAGTAGTCGATATGTCCCAACTGAGTGAAGTTTCTCTCAATGAATAAATACTGCATCAGCATCGCGACCCGGACAGTCAAGTTCGCCGGCTCATTATTATTGCAATCCGGACGAGCGGTGATGGACGCCGCATTGTTTTTGGAATTGGATGAAAAATTACATTCACACAAATCACATATATTTCTCTATTGGTTCCCTTCAAGAGAACTCTTATAAAATAGACCAATCACGTGTCGCCTTTTACTGTACTCTCATGAAATTGGCCAATCACGTGTCACCATTACAGTACTCTTATGAAATTGACAAATCACGTGACGTCGCGGCCATAGAACAAAAGACCAACGAGCGCCCGACCCATGTGCCTAATGTTCATTGCCGCAGGACTAGTTTGTTTGATAGTTTCGGTTTGTTTAATTAATTTCCGTTGACTCGTAGAAAAAGTAGTGTATGCAATAGTTATATAATTAGCTTTTTAAGTCTCGAACCTTAATTAGACCACTCGGCAAGCCTCGTGGTCTAAACGCAGTTCTCGACTGACAAAGCATACATTATATAACGATTGCATAAACTACTATTTTCTACTCGTTGACTTTTTGTTTTGAATTAAGATATCGTAGACGAAACTAAAATCACATACTTGGGCCATTCTACTTTTTCATGTACATAATTTTCAGACACTTTTTTTTAAATGCTCGTTTGGAATACTTAGCCCTCACTTCATATTTTTGTATTGTTATTTAGAAAGAGGTTTAATTGGGTCATTCTACTTTTTCATGACCAGTTTTCTATTACAAAAAAACTCTTATGATATGTATTGAATTAGTGTACAAAAATAGAATTTCAAGATGGTACCTGAACCTAATAACAGGAATTTATAGGTAAAAATACTTAAATATTAACATATTGCTGTAGAAGGTGGGGTAACACAGTGGTAAAAACCATTTTTTCATCCAAATAGTAAGACATCCAAGGACCACGGAGTTACTCGATGTATGGATATTAGCTATGGTTCGTTAATTGCTAAAACTATCGGAAGTGATACTGCAATAAAACCTCTTTCTAAATAACAATACAAAAATATGAAGCGAGAGCCAAGTATTCCAAAATCTGCATTAAAAAAAAAGTGTCTTAAAATTATGTACATGAAAAAGTAGAATGGCCCAATTGCAGTATCACTTCCAATAGTTTCGGTAATTAACGAACCACAGCTAACATCCATAAATCGAGTAACTCAGTGGTCCTGTATTTTGTCACTGTATTGCGCATTTTCGATGTTGACTGTGACATAGAATACAATCTACCCGTCGTCTACCGGTCCATGCGATCCCCGGGCTCATTAAAAAAGAATGGTATTGTTTTTTTTTTCGCCGGGAGACGACGGTTTAATAGACCAATGCAATAGCTATTTGCTGTAACCGAAAACATCGGGCGACCCCAGCTATTACTGTCCTGGTGTATTTTTTTGCAAATCGCAAACGAGAAATGTATTTTTAAGCGAGTGCCGTTGGAACGAGGTCTTCGCGACTCGCTGTTTGAAAACAGACGTCTTTAACTTAAATGAACTGGCAAGAAAATGATTAAACGACCATGATAATGGATCTACTGTGTTTTTATAAAGGGCTTACAATTTTTTATCCGACAATACATTTTTTTTGGACAATCTTACACAAATCAACCTAGTCCCAAACTAAGCAAAGCTTGTACTATGGGTACCAAGTGACGATATACATACTTCACTACATAGTATAAAATATAAAACAAAGTCGCTTTCTCTGTCCCTATATCCCTATATCCTCTGGATATGTGCCTGAATCCCGGTTCGCGACTGTCCCTATGTATAGTATGTATCGAATTTAATGTCGTAATGAAATCGTGATGGTAAACATCAAGCTAAAATGAAATTGAAATAGGTTTTGTGATTGTCGCGTGACGGCTCCCACGAGCGCCAACCCTAACGTAATAGAATGAGAAAAAAAACAAAAATATTCTTAAACTTTCTATTAGTCTAGTAAAATTATAACGTAGTTACTTCTGGTCCATTGTTTTCTAATTTAATAACATTTCTTTAGTCGAGAATAGGTAGGTGATAATGATAAAGTAAATGAATTACAAAATTCTGCATTGATTTGTTTTGATAATTTACCAGTTTATACGTATAATGTTTAATAAAGCTAATTATAAAGTTTAGTAACGACATATTATTTCGGTCAACCAGGCCCCTGTGAAAGAGACACGCTTATGGTTTTCGCGTACGACAAAACAGGACGCAACACTCTTCGGGGACGGTTTTTCTTCTTTAAATATGTCAGTGATTTATCTATAATTTTCTGAAAAAACATGTGTGAAGTTTTATTAAATTTCCTCCTGACGGGATTTAGATGAGGTATAATACCATCATATAAACTTAATCGTGCCATTTAATAATGCGTTGTTTTAGTAGGCTGGGTAATTTTTTTTCTATAGAGAATATTTTAAGTAATCATGTTTCGACTATTGTCAGAAATACAATCTTACAGTCAAGAATAATATATCTGAAAATCAATCGTTATTGTTGCCTAGTATTTCTCCATTCTTACATACCATCCTAATCCTAATAATTATAAAATAAACGTGAAAGTTTGTGCCGATATATGAATTGATGGATGGATGTAAGTTCCTCTTCATTTCAAAAACGGTTAGCCAAATTTGCTGTGGAATGTAGGTACCTTATACCCTGGATTAACACATAGGCTACCTTTTATTCGCGGGTAACACGGGGCGCTGCTAGTACATTCATAATTCTCTCAAATAAAATCTTTTCTTTTGACTATAAATTAATATTAGTCCGCTTGAGGCGCGTAAAATTACAAAGTAGTTATATGTCAAAAACAGTATTTAATTTAATTTTTTACTTTTAGTAAAGGCATTAATCCAGACGAGCTATCAGATCGCTCTTTACGACCGTTTAATCCAAGTGGCGATTCTAAACATCAGAGAAACGGCGAAGAATTTTTCCCGAATTAAACTTGAAGATGGGCAAACAACGCCGTTCCGAGAATTAATCGGTGCGATCAAACAATTGAAAGTTAAATTAAGTTGAGAAATAGGCAGGCAAACATCATTTCGCGATCGGTGGAAAATTGGATCCTGTGAATTAACAAACAGCTCATATAGCGGAGTGGACAGAGACGAGATGCGCCGGACACGGGTTACGCCAAATATTCGGTCGAATATTCGGTTAACAAGTCACAGGGAACTCACAGTTAGACACACGGAATCGTTTGCTATTTACGTCGGAATGTGAGTTTACTAGAGCTGGACAACAATGGATTTGCCGACTAGTCCACGCGCCGACAATGCAGCTAAATTCGGGTGCAAAATGTCATGTTGATCGAATTTGGAGCAGCCCAACAGGGGAGGTACCTCCGTCTAGCAGAAGACCACAGCCATAATAACATTATCGACTATAAAAGTATGTGGTGTTGTGTTCCTGGAGGTGAGCAAGGTTGCCAGAGCTCCCGAGGATGCACTGTGTTGAGAGCGAGAGACCTAAACTTGTCCCTTTTGCTGTCAACACAGGGCATCCTCAAATTATATAAACGATCGGCAACGAGTACGTGACTCCTTCGGAGTTGCGGACGTATACAGGCTGCGGTGTCCGCTTACCATCAGGTGGACCGTACGCTTGTTTGATAACGGCGTTACATAAAAAAAATCGGGAACGTTCATTTATAATATAACGATATAAAAGGTGGGTAACACAATGGTAAAAACCATTTTTTCATACAAATGGTGAGACATCCGAGGACCACTGAGTTACTCGATTTATAGATATAAGCTGTGGTTCTTTTATTACCAAAACTATCGGAAGTGATACTGCAATCAAACCCCTTTCTAAATAACAATACAAAAATATGAAGAGAGTGTCAAGTATTCCAAAATCTGAATTTTGAAAAAAGTGTCTAAAAATTATGTACATGAAAGTAAAAAGTAGAACGGCCCGCTGGAGTGTAGCGTGAGCTCTCCGAAATATCAAATGTCACTCTTTGTGGTTGCGCTACGCGGGTTAATATCTAATTGGAACAATATGGTGAGTATTTTGCAATACCTGAGCTTGATTATGGCAAATAAATATGAGTTACGGGTCAATGACTGTCAGTGCTTTGAGACAGTTTTGTCTTTCGGAAAGTTATGTCATCCTTTTTTTTCGAACATAACGGGACTCCGCTACAATGCGGGATGTTCGATGTTTTTACGGTACGGTTTTAAGGTATTAAATACGATTTAAATGTAAACTTCGTTCTCATGCATATAATAACCAATAACAATTTTTGAAAGCTGGACCTTACTCGACAGTGGCGCCAACTGGTGAGCACAAAAACGGTAGCCCTCATTCACTCCATTTAGACTTTATGACTGGACTAGACTGTCATGTCATCATCATCATCCTTCCATTTTTCTATTTACTTGGGACCGGCGTAGCATTTTTTTAAATAGAATAAGACCATATGACCTCATTAAACTATCGTAGATTTCACCAATCGATGCATTCAATATTCGAGACCCTTCCAACCAACTCATTCCGGCGTTTCACTTTAAAAAAGTGTCATAGGAGTAGATTGGAATTAAATAAATAAAAAAAGACATGTTCCTTTCCTATATAGTATGTTGTGTTGCGTTCCGTGGATCACGTACGGTGCTGTCTGAAAACCAGCGCTGCAGGTGTCTGACACCTCGGCATAATGCTGAGACAGCAACCAATTCACTGCCGCGAAGACACACTTTTTAATTATAATATGTTCATGTACTGAGTTTGTTATATTTGTAACGGTGTGTCTTTCGGTTCAGTGAATAGATGCTTTCTTTCTTTCTATGTTTATAATGACTATTCTGTTAAATTAAACAAAAAAATAAACTCATCAGTCGCCTGCAGTCATTATCCATGTAGTTCCATGTAAATCTCCCGTCCTGTTTTCCTGGAGGCATTCCACGCTGAGAAAATTTTACGCTAATAAATAAGGAAATGTTGAGCAAGTCTGTGCCAGCGTGCCTAGATTAAGGATAGATTATATTCTAATCCACAGTTCTAGAAGGACGTAAGTTGTACATAGTTTGCACTGGCATGTGTCTTTTATAATGGAGGTAGCGGAGTAGGAGATATTTAAAATTTCAGTCCATCGCCCGGTTCTCAGAGCTGGTAGGTAATAGCTGACGAGTCTCAGCTTTTCCTTAGAGGTAACGTTTTTAAAATAATGAGATGTTTAGAAAATGCAAGATCAAAAAATAATTTGTGTTTTAAGATTTGTTATGTGAACAATGGCTGTGTCAAATAATCTGGCAAATTATACCGTCATTAATACAATGCAAACTAGAAATAGTTAAATATAAAGAATAAGAATGTTTTTATTTGCCATTAAGAAAAACAGATACAATTGAATGAGACAAACAAAGTACTTAAAGAAAAAAAAAACAAATATGAAAGAGAGAGAAATAAAACTTAACTAATAATAAGAAAATCTTTTGAGTGTAAGTTGGCCAACTTCCTAGTTTCAGCATGTGCCAAGTTTAGCAGCCCAGCGCTGGTTTTCAAACTGGTCCCTGAGAGAGTGGTCGCTAGTCAAGATACTCGTAAAAATAATAACCATCAATCCTCAAAAATCTTTACTCGAAATAAAGATTTGATAGTTCATTTTTGTTAATGGATGCTTACTGGCTCGCTCAAAGACCTATACAACGAATTTAGAATCCATGTGCTCGTTTTTGTTTCGCCATCTCACCGCTTACTCACGTCACCCCATGACGCTGTTATGCAATAATGTGCCTTCTTGAGCTTACTGTGGGGCTAGTTCGATTTGAATGTGTCAACCTGCTATATGTGTTCCTATTAGGTTGACACATTATTGCACAACAGTATCCAAATCTTAACCGAGGCGGGATGCTGAAGATGGAGGACCGTCGCTGTTTGCATTTCGCCACCTTGCTCTTCGGTGTAGTGTGTTCTTACAAAGTGAAAAAAAAAACTTCATGATCTGAACACAAACACTACCATAATGTCCAAAATTATTATTATTCCCGTCGTCTACCAGTCCATGGGATGCCAGGGCTCATTGCTACTTCATTCAAACACAGAGATAACTGTTTAATTTTTGGTTCCAATCAATTTGTAGTAAGTATCAGTGCGTCTCTCTTAGACAATTATCTAATGCACTGAAGCAAAAGGAAGCGTCTACTCATACTCATACGCGTCTCTTTAACCCAAGCCGTAGTATACCGGTCCCGGGGATCCCCGGGATCATAACAAAAGAATATTATTTATTTTTTTCGCTGGGCGACGACGGCTTAATTGGACCAATGTCGATATATTTTTTTATTTTGTTACCTCAAAAAAGCCTGGTCTATATCTGTCAGGTTATTCGGGTGTATAATACAATACGAAATACTCACGCGCAATATGACAGGCAAGATCACGCACGCGGTTGTCTGAAGGCAAACATCTCCATATTTGTTACTGTAATCCACCCGAGCAAACACCGTGACAGCCTGTCACGGCGACAACGACGCAGGACACTATTGTGCTGTTAAAAGCTTTTGTATCAGCGATTTATATAGAATCATTTATGATGGAAAAGAAAAGGTATTCTGTTAATAAATATTCTTTCACATTTAGTAAAATGAGCATCATTCTTGACCGAGTTTTTGCCAGTATTTGAACAGTTTCAGTTTCTGCGCGCCCACCTCTTCAATACATCTAACTGTAACCATCTAACGAAAGAGCGTAGCCGTGTTTTCATATAAAATCGGCCCTTTCACGAAATGGTTTCTGTATTTTTTCAATAAGAACTCTCATGACAAATATTGTTTTCTGTAAGTTTCAGCAGCAGTTTCATCTTTGTTAGTATCGGAAATATGATTTTTTGAAAATTTACAAAAATAACCAGATTTTGCCTCATAGGCTAATGCTATTCACGTGAATTTTTGGAACAATAATAAACATATAATGATTCACGTATTCCTAAAATAATATTGAATACTGCCAAAAGAAATCTTGCATAAATGTAGGAAATAAAACTTCAGACTTTTATTCTTGCTTTCTAGAAGAGCGACACCAACAGTTCTTCATTAGGTAATTGCTCATATAAAGGTCTACCATATATATTTTTTTCCAAATAATCCAGTTAGTACTTCATATCAGAAAATACAAAAATAAAGGATGAGGTATACCCATACCCGCTTATGTAATGATTATATGTGATAATTCACATCAAAAGGGACCTTATGGCGGCAGGCGCTTACGTTACACCTATTCACTATTGTATTGGAACAGCGGCAATAAAGGCGTAAGTGCTGGCGGCCATAAGGTCCCTTTCGATGTGGATTATCAAATATAATCATTACATAAGCGGCTAGTGGCATGTTTAAGATAACAGAAAGAATACAATAAAACAAGCTTAGGCCTAAATAAAACAAAGTATACCCAAGTTAAATTAAATTCCATGTCTACAATGCCTTTGTTCGATATTTTCGATAACATGAATAATTTCCGTGATTAATACGTTCAATTCCCGATTCAATTGGCAGAACACTGTCGAATTTGAAATTACGGTACTGATCAGAATAAGCGCGATTATACATTATCTATGAAAATAGTGACACAACAGTGCGACCTAGTTGCTCATTAGAGTATTTTTCGGTACTGATCAATTATTAAATGTGTACATTCAGTGAAAAAGATTTTCAATTAACATTTTTTTTTGTAAATAATTAACAAGTGGGCAGTGCATACAGACATTGTATCTATTTGCTTACCCGTTAGAGAGCGGCTACCTGTGAAAAGAATACTGTACGGTCAACATACCGCACATTGCCATCTCAGCGAAATTACCTTCGAGCGCGTAAACTGTTTAAGTACGCGTCAGTACACGTTTACAACTAGCACTCAGCACGCGTGTCCTCATTCGCACTATCATTCATAATATCGCGCTTTTATAGTAGTTTTACATTGTATCAATAAAGTGTTTACCTTGACTATATTAGTGAGTTATCATTACATCAAGCAAAGAACATTATACTTGGTGTGTGTGGCACTAGCAGCCCATACAAATACAATGGGGCCGCTAATAGTAGTGGCTGATAATGCAAGGCAAATATTTGTTTCCAGTGCTCTTCGAGTATGACGACCGCTTTAGCCTAATTGGTAGTGACCCTGCCTTCGAAGCTGGAGGTCCCGGGCTCAAATCCCGGTCAGGCCATGTATTTGTGTGATGAACACGAATATTTGTTCCTGAGTCATGGATGTTTTCTATGTATTTAAGTATCTATTTATCAATATACTAGCGACCGGCCCCGGTTTCGCACGGGTGCACTATTTAATGGATGTTATTATACATATAAACCTTCCTCTTCAATCACTCTTATCAATTAAAAAAAAATATCCGTTGCGTAGTTTTAAAGATTTAAGCATACATAGGGGGGGATAGTTGGGATTTATCCCCCCCGAAAACGTTTTTAGCCAGTAGTGATTGCAGCGATTTTTACACAGTTCACATGGTTGTTTCAATGTTTGTCCCCCCCCCCCCCCCCCGAACCAAAAGTCTGGATACGTGCCTGCCGGGATTCTTGAGCCCCTTGTCCGTAATTTAGTCGTGTAATGAATTAACCAATGTTACCCGATGACGTGTCGGTCCCGATTTTAATTACACGTCCAAGTTGCGAAGATTAGCAAGTGCCCCAACACTCCCTGTTCGCGCTGGTACATGAAGCGACACTAGACCCACAATAGTGCCTGGCGTCCAGTGATCCGAAAGTTCTAAAAGAGACTGTTTCCGGAAAGAACTCGCGTATTGATACTGTGAGTGTGGTGTGTTGTGACCGTAATCGAGTTTCAAGTGACAAGGCGGACGGTGGTAGTGACGGTGACACTGTGCGAAGAAAGCGAACCAGGAAGAGGGTAGATCGCTATGGTGTGTGGGTAGACCACAACTAAAACTCGTCAGTTAATCCTTGATAATGGTGCTTGCAACAGTGCCGAAATATCGGGCTCTCAAAAAAACAAATATACATGGTAAATATCCCGTTTCAAATCGTAATTCTAATGCAAATGACCATGTAAGCTTGAAATCTTATACTAGACCCACAAGTCTGTCTGTCGAGTTTGATACGTTTAAATTTCCCATTTCAAATTCTTACCGCTCCATTAGAGCAGTGTTAAGCTATCGTAAGAAAGCAGAGGAACATTATGACTTTCTCAATCACGCGGTATTAATACGTCATCGTGAACAAACGGGTGCCTCCGGGTGCGGCTTGCGGATGAGTGGCAAGTTGAGCGCAGACTTAGCGAAGCACGGGCCCGGCTCCATTGTCATCCGAGACATCATCGGCAATAGCACGCCTAGGACAAATAGAGGCGGTGGAAAGTGTTACAGAATACTTACCCCCGTATTCATAAAACTTAACAAACCTCTGCTAACAAAAATGTCTTGTCACTGTCTCACAAGCACATATGTCAAAGTGACAGATAAGGACAAACGAACTTTAACGGCTAGTTAACTAATATAGGTTTGATAGAAGTTTATGAATAAGGGGGTTACAGTCTGGATATCTTGGACAGAGCACCGCACAAACGAGTTAATCTTAGAGGAGCTCAATGTCACAACAAGGCTGTCCACGGAGCACTCACATACACTAGGAAAGACGAAAATTCCTGAGCGTGTAAACGCAAGCAGGATGAGAATTACCAGGACATACAAAAAGCTCAAAATAGAAATGCCTCGAGAATAGTGGTCGAGCGAGTCACTCATAGATATCAAGGCCTCCAGATGTGAGGACAGGATCAGCAAGGAGAATACAGGATGCAAACTGCAAAATGAAAAAAACAACTGCTTGTATTGTATCGTATCTGTATGTAGGAACATTGCCCATTGCCAAACAAAGAATGAATGACCTTGGTATATAGGTTATAGTGGGTTATTTAGTGTCGTATTTGTATGGAGCACCTTGCAGATTTTCAACAAAGGACGCCACTTGGCACAGTTGTACCTAATGGTCATCTGAGCAGATTTAGCCCTGTACCCACGAAATTCGTCCATGGTGGTGGGGGCTGGAGGGGGGTGAAAACCCCATCTACCGCGCTGCACTCTGAGCTCGATTTCTTCATAAGTTTAGTGAGTAGGTCATGTTTAGTATCGTTTTCGTATTATTCAAGGATGAGCAATTCATTTCTGTAACAAAATATGCCCTCCTCCGTAGAAAAAATAGAGTTCTGCACAAAACTTGAAAAATTTTTTTTAAGAAATTATACAAAATCTTGCACTACAATTAAACCGCGAGGTAATGCACTATAAAAATAATATGAGTTAATAGCCCATTTTATGTGAAATGTATAAGCATAAACTGTATTGACAGATTTAACCTACAAATGTGTAAAAAAAAATAATTCATGTAGCGGCGGAGCTGCGTACTGGCGAGAAGCTATTTTATTTCTACATGAGTTTAGAAAATAGGTCATGTTTGGTATCGTTTTTGTATAACTGAAGGACGAGGAATTAATTTTTGGAACATAATTTTCACTCGTTCGCAGAAAAAAAAACAGTTATGCACAAAACTTGAAAAAAATTATATGAAATACTACAAAATCTTGCCTTACAATTAAACCGCGAGGTAATACACTATAAAAAATGAATTAATATAGAATGTACAGACATAAACTATATTGACAGATTTAACTTTTAAATGTGTTAAAAATACAATACAATACAAATACTCATTATTGCATACCTCACACAAATGAATCAGTAGGTAGAAGGTAGACGACAATATAGAAATGAATAATTAATGAAGAATTATTTATATTTAGCGGCGGAGCTGCGTACTGGTGAGAAGCTATAGGGTTCTTCGGTTTACTTATATAATAATAATCTATATTGCAACTTCAACATTACAGTGTTAAGTTCAAGCCCTGGCTCTCAAAATAGGTTTCCCTGTGTCTCAAGAGCCATATCTTCGTTTTACTGTTTGCTAATGGCTTTGATTAGGTGTATCTAGAAGTAATATTTAATGATATTCTCAACTTCTCAACATTAAAACAGATTGAGACTTGGTCCCAATTGGTTTGCACAATTTTACTTGGAAACCATACTTTAGTTTACACTTTTTAAGGGATCTACTGGGGATAATTACTGAAAATAAGGGATATATTACTGAAAATTAAAGCCAAACTACTTCAAGTAAAATATGTTTAAAAAATTGAGTCATTAAGAAGCTGGCAGCGTTTCCTCGCTGAATCGCTATGCTGATGCGTTGAGCGAGCTTGTAATCCACCAACATTTTGAATAGGTCCAAGGGTCTCAACACCGAACGGTATAAAAGAGGTCCCTATATTTGTGCTTTTTAAGCTTTTCCGCCGTTTCGGCCTCCACGGCAGGGTGATTGCTAGTCCCGTGGAGGTGAAAAGGAGCCAGAGTGACTGTACAGCTTGTGTCTCACAGGTACTAGCGCCATTTCCACCTTCTAGGGGATGAGGGACATGCCGTCCGGCCAGTTGCCATCGATTCTAGCGATGCTAATTGGTTCAAGAAGAGATGGCACGTTAACTAGAGAGCGGCGGATGATGTCATTCAGAGCGGCCTATTTGGAAAAGCGGCCAACGGTTTCTGTCAATATCTTGCCATGACTATCATCCGTGAGACCCGTCAACCAAACTGCCGCTAGGATACACCGGTATGGAATACAGATAGGGAGCCCGAGTCGTAAACAATTCGCGATTCGGAGGGATTCAGATTCCAATAAGGTGCCAGTGTTTGGCGATGGGTAGGCGTTAGGCCATTCACCAGACTCCTTGGTGCCTGAGGCCAATAGCCTGGCTCGTTTTGCTTCTATGCTGTGGCTCAGAAGAAAATTAACAGAAATCTTTGACACATCGTCGTCGTAGCTCCTCTGGCAGAATGGATGGTACCTAAATCATTACCCGTGCAAGCAGACTATCAAGTGTTTTTGGTCTCCGAGCTAGTAATCTGATAGTTTGAGGGAGACCCCGTAGGATTTTGCCTATTAGATTAATTGAGCTGTGGACACTACAGGCACGCCTTTTCTGGGTGTATTTAATACAGTTTCTTTTTTGTCGGTAAAGGGAAGAAAAGCGCGTTTCATGATTCCGATAAGGCCAAAGCAGGAAATTTAAAGGAGGATTTGCCGATTTTTGACAGATTTGTTATTATTGCTTTATATTGCATGTGAAGTTGAGATGATCTTCGGCATTTAAAGTTATTTAATTATTTATTAAATGTCTAACTACTGTCTTTATTTTAGATCGACTTTTTACAGTGATATCAACATACGGTTTCCAGGTAAAATTGTGGGGATACCAATATAACCAAATATATAAAAAATCGGAATTATGGTTATCTCGATCTGTTTTAATATTAAGAATATCATAAAATATTACTTCTTAATTTAGAAACACCTAATGAGTTTCATTATCTAACAATAAAATTAAGAATTCTATAGAATCTTACCAGTACGGAGCTCCACCGCTAAATATAAATTATTTTGTAACACATTTCAAGGTTCAATCTGTCAATAAATATAGTTTATGTTTATACAATCTGCATAAACTGGGCTATTAACTCATATTTGTATAGTGCATTACCTCATGGTTTAGTTGTAGGGCAAGATTTTGTAGTTATTTTTTAAATTTTTTTTCAGGTTTTGTGCAGAGCTGTTAAATAATTCTTCATTCATTATTCATTTCTATATTGTTGTCTACCTCTACCTACTGATTCATTTGTGTGAGGTATGCAATAAAGAGATTTGTGTTGTATTGTATTTTTAACACACTTAAAAGTTAAATCAGTCAATATAGTTTGTCTGTACATTCTATATTAATTCATTTTTTTATAGTGTATTACCACGCGGTTTAATTGTAAGGCAAGATTTTGTAGTATTTCATATAATTTTTTTCAAGTTTTGTGCAGAACTGTTTTTTTTTCTGCGAACGAGTGAAAATTATGTTCCAAAAATTAATTTCTCGTCCTTCAGTTATACAAAAACGATACCAAACATGACCTATTTTCTAAACTCATGTAGAAATAAAACAGCTTCTCGCCAATACGCAGCTCCGCCGCTACATGAATTATTTTTTTTTACACATTTGTAGGTTAAATCTGTCAATACAGTTTATGCTTATACATTTCACATAAAATGGGCTATTAACTCATATTTTTTTATAGTGCATTACCTCGCGGTTTAATTGTAGTGCAAGATTTTGTATAATTTCTTAAAAAAAAATTTTCAAGTTTTGTGCAGAACTCTATTTTTTTCTACGGAGGAGGGCAAATTTTGTTTCAGAAATGAATTGCTCATCCTTGAATTATACGAAAACGATACTAAACATGACCTACTCACTAAACTTATGAAGAAATCGAGCTCAGAGTGCAGCGCGGTAGATGGGGTTTTCACCCCCCTCCAGCCCCCACCACCATGGACGAATTTCGTGGGTACAGGGCTAAATCTGCTCAGATGACCATTAGGTACAACTGTGCCAAGTGGCGTCCTTTGTTGAAAATCTGCAAGGTTGATGACACTAAATAACCAGCTATTATAGTTATCCGCGGGCTGGATTTCCGCAACTCGACGTATTTTCCTGCTTTAATGCATTGTTTAATGTCCTCCATGTATATTACTTAATTTACATAAGTACGCACAATACCTTTAAAACTTCAAAATAAATTACTAATTTAATTATTACACACCTTTGTCCGTGACTTCGTCGCCAGATTTGTTATATATGTAGATTTGCTTCGTAATTAATTAATACGACAAATTATTTGCAAGTGACATCTTTATTTTATTTCTCTTAATATCCGTTCAAAAACACTTCTACAAGAAAAACCAAAAACAATTCTAAGCAGGTTACACATTATTACACATATTATGCGCCTATTTTGCGTGATGGGTTGCTCTCCTCGTGCCAACCTAGTTCCACCAGAAAGCCTAGCAGACCCTTGATGTTGCCGACACTCTTCCGATGACTTTGGTAATGGCTACCCAGAACCAAAGAAAATGTTGGAGAGAAGCTTGGACTAGGCGTGGGCAATTGTACAAAGCATCCCATTTCGTTGGAGGGCACTATTACATGACCGGAATTAGATTACACTCGGATTGGATTAGCTGTCATTTCCGGTTTAGCCTAGTGGGTAGTGCACCTGCCTGTGAAGCTGACGGTCCTGGGTTCGAATCCCGGTCAGGGCAAATATTTGTGTGATGAGCATGAATATTTGTTTCTGAGTCTTGGATGTTTTCTATGTATTTAAGTATTTATATCTATTAAATATATCGTCGTCTAGTACCCATAACACAAGCCTTCTTGAGCTTACTGTGGGGCTAGTTCGATTTGTGTAAGATTGTCCTCTAATATTTATTTATTTATTTATTTATTTATTTATTTATTTCATATACACTTTGACCTAAGGATATGAAAAAACTGTCACCTCTATTACTATTCTAATCGAGGCTAGGTAATACACTGGCATATTGATAAGATAACATAAGGTTGTAAGTACGTTTAATTATAAGTGCTATGGACCCGCGCCCCGCGCTCGCGACGCGACACTTCATTAAAAGTTGGGACGACAAGTTCCTACTTACAAAATATACCATGCGGCTCTTAAGTATGCCAAATTTATTTCCAAGAGAAAATAATTTGCTATAATTAAAGTTCATACGGTTTAAAATGTCTTAAGTAGGTATTTAATAGTTTTACCGGGTCAGTGCAAAATATTTGGAACGGTGAACGGTGAAGCAAATAGTGCAACGGATTTGTAAGGGCAGTGGCGACTGCAGTTGCCAGGTTTGGAAAAGCTTTTATTTTGACATTTTTGCCCGGTTTTCATTTTAAATCTATCTATGACTTAGGTTGGATTGCACTAAACCGTTTATAATCGACGAAACGCCGCAAGTGGAATTGGATCGGACACACGCTCCGAAGGGACCCTGATCACATACCGAGGCAAGCCCTAGACTGGAATCCCCAAGGAAAGCGTAAGCGTGGCCGCCCTAAGCAGACCTGGCGGACGATCATAGCAGAGGCGAAGAACATAGGGAAGACGTGGAGCGAATTGAAGCGCGAAGCTCAAGACAGAACGGGATGGCGGCGCACTGTGGAAGCCCTCTGCCTACTGAAGCTACTTTGAATGGATAAGAATTCCTTCAATATATGTATATCACTTTTAAGCTAACAGCACAGTTGCACCAAATCACTTACACGCTAGGAAAACTATTTGTCACAGAATTAACATACATGCACTTAATAATAATAACATTTACAGGATCAAAATCAAAATCAAACATTTATTCTGCAAATAGGAGGCCACAAGGCCACTTTTACATGTCAAAATATTAATTTACAATTTAAGAAAATCTGACTATAATAAGTAATACATTTTTCATGTCAAAATATTAATTTACAGTTCAAGAGGGAATAATAATTTCGAGTTTACAATTATAACAAAATTAATGTCATACAGTGAAGATAAACTTGCAAAGTTATCTATTACAAATATTACAACATCAGTAAAGTTAGAGATGTATAAGGTCTCAAGATTAAACAAGGAGTATAATGAAATTAATATAATATCCCAGAGATGTACATGGTCTCTGAGCGTCAAAATTAAAAATAATTTAATATTGTTAGAGATGTAGGTATATGGTCTCTCAGTCACTGATAATAAAAACGAATCCACAACAGGATGATGTCTCTCGTCAATCCCCTATATTAACGTAGTCACTATGTCCTAGCAAGCATGAACAGACCGGACTCCACAAACAGCACCCGATCACGAGCAGGGAATTACAAAATAATTACAATTATTTAAACAATGTCAAATGAATAATCTATACACATAAAACAAGTCCTGACTGACTGATTGACTGACTTATCAACGCACAGCCGAAACTGCTAAAGCTAGAGATTTTTTGCACAGGCGATTACATTTGTAACGTAGGCTAAGGATACGAAAGGATTTTTCGAAATTCATCCCCTAAGGGGGCAAAACAGAGGACGAAAGTGAAACACGTATTTATTGAAGTGAGAGATTTGAAACTTAGTACTTATGTAGACTCTGTTTAATTACAACAAAACGTGTTTCAGCGTTTTTCGAAATTGCTGTGCGGGGAGCAAATCGTATCTTTTTTTTTAATTAATATGGGTGTCATTTTCGAGGTTCCTCGGGGCGCGATTACGAAAATGTCATGCATTTACAAATCTAATATAGCGGCCAATTATTTTTCTTAAAAATCAATATGGGTGTCATCGTCGAGATTCGGTGGTGTGCTTGATTACGAATAACATCTACTTTCCAATCCAAGATGACGGACGGACATTTATTTTTCTTAAATTTCATCGTCGAAGTTTCTCGGGGAACCTATTACGAAGATGACATCTATCCATACATACCTACATACAAACATATAGGTCAAACAGAGATCCCCTTTTTTGTAGACGGTTAAAAATTACGCTTAGTACGCGGGCCAAGCTAGTAAAAAAAAAGCTCTAGAGCTCTTCAAAAAAGTCATGAAAAGGTTTCTTACGGGTCGGCAACGCGTGAGTAACGCCTCTGGTGTTGCAAGCGACTAAAGGCGACGGTAACCACTTACCATCAGGTGGGCTGTAAGCTTGTTTGCCACCGACGTGGTTAAAAAAAATAAAAATCCGCTGGACTTTACGTCGATATTAATATTGCGTGAACACATGACCATTTGATGTTACATTGATCATTAAGTCCTCTCTAATTAGTATAGAGGTTCGATATCACTATCATCATTATATCATTTTTTTTATTTATTTATCAAAAAAGTACATAACAGTTACAACATTTTAATTGCTCGCCAAACTGCCACAACAGTTTGTTGGCGAGATCGTGCTCATTCAACTAATGTTAGGTACGTATGTACTACGCTATTACGAACGAAACTTAAACACTAAATATGACAATGCCTAAAAACTTAACTGTAATATTTTTATTAAGTTTGTATAACATTACAAACATTAGAAACCTATAACAATTTAAACAGTTTTTGGTATGCATTGTGCTTTGGCCAAAAATGTCTTTATATGCTGCACTTTTGCTTCTCTCTCAACAAATCAGTTTTGCTACATATTTTTGTTTCCTTTGCCATAATAGGTTTTAGCTGTTTTCTGTACATATTTCGTTATAAATTTAGAAATAAAGGAAAAATTGAAAATTTCAGGCACCGAGCAGGATTTGAACCTGCGACCTCCCGGCACTCGCGGCCAGTCGCTCTAGCCAACTGAGCTATAGGTGCAACTGCCACCCGGTCCGAAATTCCTCAATCATTCCTTCATTTTATACAAACGCCTTAAGGGAGGCGTTAGCAGCGGTACTGCTTAATATGAAATTAATTTATATTTCGTTATTCTTATATTTTTTGTTCTATACTTATTATATATGGTATGGATGGACACGTGTGTATTCTCGCAGGTCATTAGCAAGGCCGAAGAAGCAAACAGCCTCCATTCGTCGAAAGTACATAGTATAGGGGTATTTATAGCCTCCCAATTTGGCAGGCTATCAAATATTAATACGAATATGGTTCGCAGCTCCACTTAATCATAATGTATGGTTCGAATATTCATGTAACATGCTTAATTACGGATTAAAATACGTTTTGGTACTTACCAAAATGTTGAAACTGTTTACATAAACGTCTTTACATACTATATGTATTAGGTAGACCTCAGCGATTCTTGTTTTGAAAATCTTCAAAAATTGACTACAAAAACTATTGTATATAATTATCGAACCTGCTCAAAAAATTTCACGTGAATCGCCAAATTTCACGTGACACGGGACCTTTGGGTGTTCGGTCTCCTCGAAGACCTCGTGGTTCGAATTAATTGGCATACGACAAATAAATATATTATAAAATACACCGACAGAATAGCTGTAATACATCAGTTTTTGGAAATTTACAAAAACCATTTTTTTTATGTTTTCGCATGTTTCTAAGGGCGGATTTCGGTTTGTACTCCTCTACAGTGCCTTTACCATGAGTTTGCATGACCGTACTCGCTAGCGACGGCGTAAACGATTTAGTATGCCGATTCTTAGTTCTATTACGTAACGCCAGAGGCCCATACAATTTTTTATGTAGTCGCTAGCGAGTACGGTCATGTAAACTCATAGTAAAGGCATAACCGTACTCGCTAGCGACGGCGTAAACGATTTAGTATGCCGATTCTTAGTTCTATTACGTAACCGCCAGAGGCCCATACAATTTTTTATGTAGTCGCTAGCGAGTACGGTCATGTAAACTCATAGTAAAGGCACTGTAGAGGAGTACAAACCGAAATCCGCCCTTAGAAACATGCGAAAACATAAAAAAAATGGTTTTTGTAAATTTCCAAAAACTGATGTATTACAGCTATTCTGTCGGTGTATTTTATAATATATTTATTTGTCGTATGCCAATTAATTCGAACCACGAGGTCTTCGAGGAGACCGAACACCCAAAGGTCCCGTGTAGGGCAGCGGTGGGTCACCGGTGGGTACTCCCTACGGACGTGGTGCGACTTCGACCCCCCATTGTCAAGTGGGCAACTTGACTGTTAGAAGTACTCAAGCCGCTCGTGTTGTTGTCAGGCTGGATGGAAACATTAACATTACTTCACCAATATTATAGTCACGTTATGACAAACTATCATTATTTCTTTATTTATTCAACGACGGTGGCAAACAAGTTCACGGCCTGACACCGTAGCCTGTGGCCGCTTGCGATTCTAGAAGAAATACAAACGCGTTGCCGGCCCTTTCTTTGCATGACGATTCGTTGTGTTGACAGCCAGGCACATGCAGGCCTTACTCTCAACTCAGCGCATCCTGATGAGCTCCGGCGACTTTACTCATCATCGGGAACACAACCAGGGGGCTTGCAATGGGCGGCGCGCGAAGCTTTAGATACCTAACGCTCACGCGCCCCGGGGTCGCCCATCAGTCGAGGGCCGTCGTCGCGCGAGTGAGCACATGCACGTCGTCTCAAGTTCCGCCGCCGCTTTTTTCCGGTGATAACGTAATCTTTTGAGCTATTTATTTAAACTTTATTGCACAAAAATACAGTGTACAAATGGAGAACTTAATGCCAAAGGTTGAAAGCTATATATGCTGTTCAAAACATTTTTCTATAAAAGTAGCTACGTAACCCTAAAAAGAGTATCCTATTAAAAACGCATGAGCGACCTCTGGTGAGCTAAAACATCTTTTGCCTTCACCGATGTATTTTTGGCATGACAGCCCTAGCGCTACACGTGCTGTGTGTGAATGAATACAAATTATACGATAGACAGAGATGCACAGAGTAGGCGCCTTTTTATACCGTTTTAAGGCGTTTACCTTTTTTGTTAGGAAGTGAAGCTTCTGTACTTGTACTATTACTTATTCTGTGACACAAGACATACGTAAGCCAGCAGTGATCATTTCCCAAAAGTGTTCCATACTCAACACATCATAACTGATGTAAGCTAAATATAGTCAACTACGTACTTATATTATGACGATGCTGCTGAATATTACGTCATAAAATATTGTAATATACACAACTGGGTGTTATTATGCAATAATGTGTCAACCTTATAGAAAAACCTATAGTAGGTTGACACATTATTGCATAACAGCGTCCAACTAAGAAGCTTGGTAGCAGTGTTGCCAGGGCGCTTAGGACAAAAATTACGTTTCTCTTCTTGAAAAGTTACATTTTTGATGCAAAAGTTACATTTTTATATTTTTCATAATTACTTTCGTAACATTCGATTTTAAGAAATGAGTAGCCACATACAGTTATAATTCGGCGAGTTCGGCGACAGAATTACGCCAGTCTAATGGGCGGTATCTCGAATATCATGACATAGTTGCAACAGACGGACAGACTGAGGCGTACCATGTAAGTTCTTTTGTCACCTGTTCTGTGTGAAAGCCTATAAATTATCTCGCTTGGTCCCTGTTAGATAAAATTGACCTTTCTTTTTAAATAGAGTTTCATTATTCTCAAAAGTTACAAAAAAATCCTTTACAACAGAAGTAACTTACATGTTACGCAAGCCGGTCAAAAGTTACGAAAAATGTAATAAATGTTACCATCTGGCAACACTGCTTGGTAGGTACATGTATAATACTGGCATCATCGCATATTACGTATATGCTGAATTCTTCCTGGGAGTCACGTCGTGAACATGAGCGAACCCGATATAATTATTAATAATATTACATGAACCACCATGAAACAAAACTAATGTAGATACAGAAAGACCGCTACATACATTCATACTATTGTGAACTCATCGTGAGGGGCAAGAACAGGCATTTTGGAATATTGTTTCTGTGACCGGTCAGGATCTTTTTTTTTTAACCTGACTGTAGCTTTATAGGCCGGGCCCAATAAAGCGATAGGAGTGCGCGGTTGGAGAGTGGCCTCGGGAAAATCCAGGGGAAAACCTCTGACACGACCACGCGTGTGGTTTGGAACATTGGAATACTCTTAAGAGTTTGCGCTCCAGTGAGATTGGTTGAGCGGTTTCAACCGAATCTGAGGTGTGAATGGAATCTAGCTACTCGGAGTTTTGTCGCTGGTCCACTAAACCTAGCCTAGCTGGGAAGAGTCCAGCAAGAAACTCAGCTAGGCCCGACCTGGGTCGGACTGACCGGTCGGGGTCTTGTGCCCGCATCGTGCGCTAGAGAGAGTCGTCCCTGGCGGCCGTTTGGCGCTAAATTTTTCGTAGAATTTGTGCTTCGGACGGCAACTTTTTCCACCCTTAACTAGATTTATACATCCTTAACTATGGCTATACATTTTGCTTTTTTGGTAATTTTTTCTCGTTTAACAAAAAATCAGGAGGAAGTTTCGAGTCAAATAAAAAAGAATCTTTAAGGGTCCAAATTTGTATGTACGTATGTATGTAAATACTTTATTGTACACAAGACAAGTCAAATAAATTATACAGAAATAAAACAGATCAATCATGTACAAAGGCGAACTTATCCCTGTAAGGGATCTCTTCCAGTTAACCTTTGAGCAATTGAGTGATATTTGCACTTGTATGCAATTTTTCCAAAAAATCAAAACGTTTTAAACTTGTATTTAATGATCCTAACATTTCTAAGAATCATGCAAATTGGTTTAGGATTAGGGGGCGGATAACGTTGCCGCTTGTATTGAAAAATTCTTCAACACGATCTTCTTAAGATCTAGCTCCCAAAGACCTTCGATTTGTAACTTCGTTTTCTCGTGTTTTTTATGGCTTATTGTATTAAGAACAACGGGGTTTACCGAAATATTATACCATATTTACTTTAAAACTCACTGCCTTCGAGATACATGGCATCAAACTTTGTCAATTTTTAGGACAATAAAACAGTTTTTTGGACGTAACTTTTGGAAATTTGACTAAAAAATAAAAATCTCTCTTGTGTTGTTAGAGACTTTAATAAGGAATAGTTACATGTACATTCCATAAATATCAGTGCATAAACAACATATTAATATCGAAAATTTATAGAGCTTTTTTGGGCTGTTTGAAAAAAATCATAAAAAAGTCAGTTTATTCAAAATTTGTCTTTTGTAAATGTAGATAAACCAAGTCGCGCACTGTGTGCACTGTGTTGACAGCGAGGCACCTTTGTCCCTTCTGCTGTCAGCACAGTGAATTCTCAATTTCATAAAGGGTCGGCAACGCGTATGTTAAATTTTCTTTATTTGTATATTAAAAGTATTAAATTAAACCACTAATAGTTACAAAAAAAAGCTTACAGGAGGGTAGTTCTATTTATTACGATGGTTTAGCAAATATTACCGTTTGCAAGATACTTACCGATAAAGATGTTAGTTAGGCAATTAAACAGAAAGAGAGAGAAGGTAAGTGTGAAATGTAATTAATAGATTGAGTATAATTATAACACCATTATAACATCACCATTAATTATAACACCATAGGCGATGTAGAAATGGAATAGAATATGTTTGTGCTTACGGTAAATACTTGTGGTCAACTGGTAATAGTTATAGGAACTTATTGTTATACTATTCATTTATGGGAATTGAAAGCCATTTATTTAAATGCTGGTAGTGTACAAATAATTAGGTAGGTATAGAAGCAATAAAATTGAGTGGAATTAAAATATATTCTTTTATTTTAAGCCATAATCACAATTTAATTTAATATTGAGCATGCAATTACTTTTATGTACAAAAAGTCAAGGTACTTAACTCCGTTCGCGGCGCTGGTCACAGAACAAGTGGTCTGCTCACCAATGAGCAGCCCCTTTTATACCTTGTTTTGTCACCCGGTTACATCAACCAGTTTTGTTGTCTTACCCACATTTATAATAAAAATACTTAAATTACTTAAATAATTTAGAACAATACAAGTATATTATTCGCAAATCCAACACGGCCATACTGACTAGTACTTCGATCTCGAAGTACAACATGACATAAATTATTCTTAGCCTAGGTTTTTTTTTTTTTTTTTTTTAATCTTATTTAAATCTCATAGTTACAATAGCCGAGTGTCCTGGCATCTAAGCCCCTTCACCTGTTGCCCGTGAAGTTCTAGGCAGAGATCAGACAATCGACTGTCCAACAGATATAGCCAAAAGTCCTGTCATGTATGCCCCGACACCTGCTGCCCGTGAAGCTAGGCAAACATCAGACTAGTGACCGACCAGCATTATACTTGTAGCCAAATGCCCTGACATGAATGCTCCAACACCTGCTGCACGTGAAGATGAGCAAACATCAGACATTATGACCGACCAGCAGTATATTATCTTGTACTTTTACATACATACAAAATCAAATAAATAGCTTCATGCCTCATAATGTTACTTATTTATAAACTGTTTAAAACAGGTGCCCTTCGCAACGTACTAATCACTTCATAATTTACATTTCATTGTATATGTAATAATTATTTTACGATAGCAATACTAGTAATCTAATGTATCATGTACATTAATCCAACATGGTTAATCATTAATAAAGATAAAAAAAAAGTGTATATACACGTCATCACGTCATCGTTCAATCATCTACAGGTGCGTTCTGATCATTCCATTCACCAGGCCAATATCGTAGTTTTTCTTTGGCTACAGTTATATTTCTTAAATTACCCATACCTCTCAACACAAATCGATCATTATCCAAAATGCTAGTAATTTGATATGGACCTTTGAATTTAGGACTTAATTTATTATTGCGTCTGTGGTCTTGATTTACATAAACCATTTCGCCAATGTTATAAACTTTATTGTTACGTCTAATAGAATCAAAACGCTCCTTAGATCTCTGTGCTATCAAACATAATCGCTGATATGCAAGCTCTCGATCGGCTTGTAAGTTAATATCGGAAGCATTGGTGTCTCCTAGGACATCTGTTAATCGAGCCTGTATGCAAGGGATATTTACATCACGACCAATTAATAAGCGTTCAGGGGAAAATCCAGTAGATTTTTGGAGACTAGTATTCAGTGACTGCTGAACTTTCCATAAGTAGCTCGGCCAGTCTGATTCATTATCACAAGTGGATCTAAGCATGTTAACTATAGTCGAGACGTAACGTTCTACTTGGCCATTACCTCTCGGTGTACCAGTAGCAATCATGTGGTGTTCTATGTGTAGATCCCGAAACAGTGATTTTGCTAGATTAGAGCTGAAATTGGTTCCACGGTCAGTTATTACTAATTGCGGCGCAAACAAAGTGAGTGTTTCTCGAATAGCAGCTATAAATTCCTGAGAATTTAAAGTCTTTAGAGGCTTTAATATGCAAAACTTAGTGAAACCGTCAATCAATATTAAAATGTGCTTAAAGCCATCACTTGAAAGTGGAAAAGGGCCAACACAGTCCAAGTGCACCGTATGAAATGGTACAGGCGTTTTTATAATCGGATGCAAGTATCCTTGTTTGGGTCCTGAAGGAGCTTTACGTTCTATACAAACGAGACAGTGTGACAGATACTTTTTTATGTAAGACGCCATTTTAGGGAACCAGAAATTTTCGCGTAATTTAGATAAAACTTTATTATAACCGACATGACAATTTTGATCATGATATAATTTTAAAGTTGAAAATCTACTTGCTTTTGGCAAATACAGTTTTGGTTCCTCATTTGGCCCAGATTTATATTGCAACAGATTATTTCTGATCAAGTAACGATTTGAGTCTAATTCTCCTCTTTGTAGTTGTTCAATGAAACATTGGGTCTCTTGATCGTTTTGTTGAGCAATTTCTAACCAAGATTGAGATTCATTTATAAGATTTACCTTTTCATCTGTTAGGTATGGAGGCTCGACAGGATTGCGGCTTAAAAAGTCCACATGTGCAATATATTTACCTTTTTTATAAATAATCTCAAAACTAAAATCCTGCAAAAATGTCCACCAACGAGCAACACGTGGTGACAGATCTCTTTTATGAACAGTAGACTTTATGGCATTACAATCGGTTATAATTTTGAAATTAATACCCAATAAATATACACGGAAATGTTTGAGGGCATTATAAACAGCTAAAGTTTCTAAATCGTATGAGCTGTATTTAGACTCAGCGGGTGTCGTTCTTTTACTGTAATATGCAATAACTTTGGTCATATTGTTATCTTTTTGGATCAAAATAGCACCGTATCCTAATGTACTGGCATCAGTATGTACCTCTGTAGGTAGTGTCGGGTCATAAATTGCCAATAATGGCTTGGCTGTCAATCGTTCAATAATATAATTGCGAGCCGCATCCTGTTCGGGTCCCCATTCCCATTTTTGATTGCTTTTTGTTAATTTTGTTATACATGCCGTGCGAGAAGCAAATTCTGGAATAAATTTTCGAAAATAGCTAGCCAGACCCATTAATTGTCTTACTTGTTTAACGTTACCGGGAATAGGGGAATTAACCAGGGCCGAAACTTTTGAATGGCTAGGTCGTACACCTTCTTTTGAGATATGCCTTCCTAGATACTCAATAGTCTCAGTAAAAAACTGACACTTTGTTGGGTTAATCGTAAATCCAGCCTTGCTTAACGCCTGAAGGGTTTGTTCTAAAAATGACAGGCCTTCTTCAATAGACGAACAGGGAATCAATAAGTCATCGATATAGACCAGTAAGAATTTTAGATTTTGAACGGCTCTGTTAATTGCCCTCTGAAACACTGACGGACCATTACAGATTCCAAAAGGCATTTTAAGAAACTCATAA
Organism: Epiblema foenella; assembly: GCA_963556455.1. Taxonomy (NCBI): domain Eukaryota; kingdom Metazoa; phylum Arthropoda; class Insecta; order Lepidoptera; family Tortricidae; genus Epiblema; species Epiblema foenella. The sequence continues at coordinate 19,393,287 of OY747109.1, read as the reverse complement.
TGCCCATCAGGTGTTACAAACGCCGTATATTTAATAGAGTCGTCAGCTACCGGTATTTGGTAGAAGCCATTCTTCATATCTATGGATATGTAATACTTGGCTTTTCCTAATTTGTCGATTTGGTCCTCGATGAGAGGGAGAGGATATCTGTCCTTTTCAACGATTTTATTTAACGCTCGATAGTCAACACACATTCGGTCGCTCCCGTCCTTTTTTTTTACCAAAAGAACGGGGCTTGCGAATGGGGAATCACTTTCCCTGATAATATTCTTGCTCAATAAATCTTTAATCATGTCATTTACCTTCTCTCTCTCAATCGGGGCCAAACGGTAGGGACGGTAGTGTACAATTTCGTCTTTTTTTAGTCTAATTTTTAATTCCCCTGTTTGGACAGTGCTAATTGAATCAGTAACCGGAACAACCGAGGAATATTTATGAAATATATTCAGAATTTGATCCTGGACACTTGCATCTAAATGTTGAATGGCAGTTTTTATTTCCGTTGTGACAGTTTCATTTTTATACGAATTAACATGGTTAATTACTGCACTAGGTGTTGGCAGTTTACGTTTTAATGTGCAACCCAATGAATCAGTAACTATAGTCACGTCATTATTATCCACTACGTTTCTACCTATTAACATATCATAACAAAAATCGTCATCTTTGGCTACGTACATTTCTAGCTCTAAACAGATGTCAGAAAACTTAACTGGGACAGTGATAGTTGAGAAAACACACATTTTGCCATTCCCTATACCATTAAGGTTTACTGAGCACGGTGAAAAGGGGCAATTAAATCGCTTCGCTATTGATTCTTTTACAATACTGCAGCTAGCTCCTGTATCGATGAGACAATTCACTGGTATGTCATTAATATGTACTTTGGTCAGTCATAAGTCGGGTTTTATACAATTAACCTTTTGTGCATTACTGTCAGTAGTGGTTCGCGGACTACGATCTTTATACCAGCAAACTGTTTCATCATGCCCAATTTTTTTACAAATGCCGCATTGCTTTTTTGTATTAACGACAGGTGATTCAGTTTTATTATTTTTCTTTGAATCAGATTGAAATTTATAGCACTGCGATCTTAAATGCCCCGATTTACCGCAAAGAAAACATTTCTTTTCCTGGGTATGGTCACTGTGCAACTTAGAACGCTTAAAGCCTGAAGTGTTGTCGTCTTTGTCTTGTCCGTTTTGTTCTAGTGGTCGTTTTTTAGATTTTAGGTATGTAGTAAAGAGTATCATTAGTTCAGCGGCAGTTTTCACGTTACTATTAAAAGATGCCATTTTGACATTTGGGTCCCGTATACCACCGCAAACTAGCTCGATTAACTGTGCTTCAGTAAAATTTATTTTGGTATTTCGTAGTAGCCTGATTTTTTCTCTTGCATATTCACAATATGAGTCTGCAGAGTCAGAGTTATACGAGACAGCTTTGTTTAGTTTTTCAGTAAGATTTTTTTTTGGTGGGTACAAGTCTATTATATCTGAACAGAAGTTTTCCCACGTCCTACCACCCTCAGGGTCCCAACTGTCGAACCATAATAAGGCGGAGCCCTTAAGGGCCTTACCCGCTTTGGCAACCATAACGAGGCCATTCCATCCAAGTTCTTTGCCGAGGGTCTCGATGTTGCTGCACCACGGCTCGGCCCCGTTGTCGCTGGTGGCAGGGTCGAATGTAGGAAGCGCGACGTCATCTTGCCGACGGTTTGCAGTAACAGCATCGCGAAGAGCAGTCAAAAGACTGTTTAGCAGATTTGCATCCATACTCATCTGAAATCAGTAATTAAAATGTTTAAGGGGCGTTTGGGGTATTAATCTTCACTTCTGATGTTAAATTTTCTTTATTTGTATATTAAAAGTATTAAATTAAACCACTAATAGTTACAAAAAAAAGCTTACAGGAGGGTAGTTCTATTTATTACGATGGTTTAGCAAATATTACCGTTTGCAAGATACTTACCGATAAAGATGTTAGTTAGGCAATTAAACAGAAAGAGAGAGAAGGTAAGTGTGAAATGTAATTAATAGATTGAGTATAATTATAACACCATTATAACATCACCATTAATTATAACACCATAGGCGATGTAGAAATGGAATAGAATATGTTTGTGCTTACGGTAAATACTTGTGGTCAACTGGTAATAGTTATAGGAACTTATTGTTATACTATTCATTTATGGGAATTGAAAGCCATTTATTTAAATGCTGGTAGTGTACAAATAATTAGGTAGGTATAGAAGCAATAAAATTGAGTGGAATTAAAATATATTCTTTTATTTTAAGCCATAATCACAATTTAATTTAATATTGAGCATGCAATTACTTTTATGTACAAAAAGTCAAGGTAGGGTAAGCTGGGTACGATTGTGCCAGGGTACGGTAGTGACAGTCGCTATAACAGCGAAACTATACGGATCGCGGGGAGGGGTGCAAGGGGAAGACAAGCGGCATGCAAGGCTAAACGCGTGTCCAAGTGTTGCGTCAGCCGGCGTGCGATGGTAACGTAAGCAGGAGCCCACATTGATTTTCGACAGTCAAAAGTAAGTTTTTTTGTTCGATTTCTTTTTGTAATTACGGTTATCTGTACACAGATAGATTGCCTTTTATTTTTTTTTGTTATAACTTGAACATTAGCAGTTACTTACGAGTAATTACTTTTAATGCAGATATTTTTGCTCAGTCATGGTAATTTTTTGTTTTCAAAAGTATGCGTTGGGTACGGTTGTGACAAATTTTGTGGGTACGGTTGTGACATAGTTTTTTTTGTTTTGTTTTATTTTAGATGCCTAGAAAACGCGTGCGGAAGACCGAGGGAGGCCTATCTGATATAAGTAAATATGAAAATGCTTACGAAGAGGTGAAACGCGGTACTTCATTACGGAGAGCTGCGGAAATACATGAAGTATTAATTTTATTAATTTTAAGAAGAGAAGTGATCACAGATTTTCGCTTTTTTGCCATAAAGTGATTGTTAACTTTGTTTAGAAGAAGATTATGTTGTGTTCAGTTAATTATTTGTAACAATAAAAGTCATTACAAACTATTTGGATGTATTTTATATGCCTGTCACTACCGACCCCAACCACTGTCACAACCGCCCTTGGGGTGTGGCCGGTTGTGACACTTTCCCTTTTTTTTTTAATTTGATCTTATGCCTAATACAGCGTAGTTAGGGACAATATTTTAATAATTTTAGGTAGATAAATATTCAAATTAAGTACTAAAGTGATTTTTCTCCCAGCTAACGGTAAATTTACAAAATTATAGGCGATCAAACCAAAATTGTCACAACCGTACCCAGCTTACCCTACTTAACTCCGTTCGCGGCGCTGGTCACAGAACAAGTGGTCTGCTCACCAATGAGCAGCCCCTTTTATACCTTGTTTTGTCACCCGGTTACATCAACCAGTTTTGTTGTCTTACCCACATTTATAATAAAAATACTTAAATTACTTAAATAATTTAGAACAATACAAGTATATTATTCGCAAATCCAACACGTACGTGACTCCTTTGGGCGTCTATAGGCTGCGGTGGCCGCTTACCATCAGGTGAACCGCTTGTTTGCCACTGGCGTTGTATAAAAAAAATCTATTTCCACCGACTTGTCCATTATTTAACCGTGGAAGAACACATTTTATTGAACGCCCAGGTCTTTGTGCAGTGTAATTACCGGTAAATTACTTTGAGACATTTTTGCATTTGTGATAATCCACATCGAAAGGGACCTTATGGCGGCCGGCACTTACGCCTTTATTGCCGCTGTTCCAATACAATAGTGAATAGGTGTAACGTAAGCGCCTGCCGCCATAAGGTCCCTTTCGATGTGGATTATCACATTTGTAGTAGTATTTGTATATTTACAGGGATTCTAAAATTTAAATTTCATTCTACAGTCAGGAAAAAATGTTTGTCTACACGCTATTAAAGAGGAAAAAATATATCAAGGCACGGATGAGGCTTTAGATATAATATTAGAGGAGCTCCTCCGAACTTCGTATCATGCCGTACCTTTCACTCATATAGTGTATAACACCAGAGTGAAAGGGACGGCACTACACAAAGTTCGGAGTACAGGCTCGGAACAAATTATAGTAATATAGTTAACACAAATCATTCATCGAATGAAAGTGAGGATGAGAATGAGTGCGAAATGTCTGGAGTTGAAGAACATATTATTTAAATGTTATGTTTTTTTTTTTTTTTATTCAAAATAAACTTATGTGGTAGGTACCTATACAAAAAGTTTCGCCAAACTGAGGTCAGAGAGGTTGTTGGCGAATAGTACGCTCACTTTAACAACATTTTCTGTTATACCTACTATATAAACTAAATACTAAGTTACTAACCTACTCTGATCTAAACTTGGTTACAAGACTAAAGTGTAAGTACTATGTATTTATTACGGTAAGTACAGCAAGACGTATGCATTTGCTACCCTCTTCATCCCACGAAGGCAATGACCCTGGCCAATGTTATTGTTATGATATTACGTTTAATTATTACCTACTCTGAGTAAATCACCTTCGTGAGTTGGAGCAGGCATCTACATACACCAATGTATAATGTGTAAATATTAATATTATTCACTTTTTTAAACATTGCTTAATATTATTAGTTCCATTGATGTACCTGACTACAGGGTCTGTGTAACCGGAAAGTAAAGGTAGTGTTTTGAAACGGTATGTCGTCATAACGTAACGGTACCGCTATTTTTTTCGATACCTGAACAGTTTTCATTAAGGTATCATTTGGGCTTTACGAGGGTACCGCCAATGGCGCCAACTACTCAGCGCTAGTTATTGGGTGTATGCCTAAAATACCCATTTTTGTTAAATTTCGTTCGGCGCGATAAATTACTGACGTAGTCGCTGTTCGCTGTTGGTCGCGTTTACGTACCCATCGTAAGAGTTACTATCGAAATTTTTCGGTACCGAAATAATACCGGTCGGCTACCGTTATAATAAAGGTTTGAGTACACCTATGAAAAATAGCGATACCGTTATTTTATACCGGTAGCGTTCCTTTATATTTCAACCGGTATAGTTCTACCTTTATAACGAAGCGGTATCGATATCCAATACTACTACCAATACCATACCGTTTATACCTGACCGAAATCGGTGGCAAACGTAGTGTAGGACGCCCTGTAACTAGGTGGGGCGATGATATTCGAAAGGCAGTGGGCAGGGATTGGAGGAGAAGAGCTGAAGACCGAGCTCAGTGGCGTGCCATGGGAGAGGCCTATGTCCAGCAGTGGACTGACACAGGCTGATGATGATGATGATGATAATGATGAAATCGGTCCCTGCCTGACTATAAAAATTATAAAAACATATATAAATGTATTGCATACGACCGAGACGAGTGGCGAAAAAGAGGGGAGGCCTTTGCCCAGCAGTGGGACACTATATAGGCTAAAAAAAAAAAAAAATGTATTGGTTTTTTCTTTATGTGCTTACCGCACACAACTACAAATGCAAAAACGTCTCTACAGTAATTTACGTGTACTGTTTTAAATTTGATGATGAGCTGGGCTGGAGACCTTTACACTAACCGAATTAATGTTATAATCTCATTTGTGAACCAACGCTACTATGTTTTGAGTTTTGGCTAATTGAAAGTAATGTGGGTCGACAATGTTTTTTTGGCACGACTGTCCAAAAAATTAATTTAATGTTATCATGGCTCTTATTTACGTGTGTCTCTTTATGCCGTCAGAATTACTCGCACTAATTGCCTTAAGCGCCTCTAGGCTGTTATTATGTTAAGCTTTTTAATAGCTGTTGTAATTAATTTTTAGGATTTTTTTTTAAGGAACGGTTGATGAATTTGGAACTGGGTAGCAATTGCACCTATAGCTCATTTGGCCAGAGCGACTGGCCGCGTGTGCCGGGAGGTCGCAGGTTCGAAACCTGCTCGGTGCCTAAATTTTTAAATTTTTCCTTCATTCTAAATTTGTTGTAATTGAGTTCTATTGTTTCATCACGTTATTTCTTCCTTTTATGTCCATGTCGTACCAACTCCCGTAATAATCGGCGGCTCGGCGCTCGAAGTTGTCGACGAGAACGTATACCTGGGACAAACAGTCCAGTTAGGTAGGTCCAACTTCGAGAAAGAGATCGCTCGTCGAATCCGACTCGGCTGGGCAGCGTTCGGGAAGCTTCGCAGTGTATTCTCGTCCAGTTTACCGCAGTGCCTCAAGTCAAAAGTCTTTGACCAGTGTGTGTTGCCAGTGATGACATATGGATCCGAGACATGGGCGCTAACGATGGGCCTCATAAGAAAGCTCAAGGTCACCCAAAGAGCAATGGAAAGAGCTATGCTCGGGGTTTCTCTGCGTGATAGAATTAGGAATGAAGCTATCCGTAGCAGAACTGGGGTCACCGACATAGCCTTCAAAATTGCGAGACTTAAGTGGCAGTGGGCAGGGCACATTGCTCGCACGACTGACGGTCGATGGGGCCAGAAACTGCTTGAGTGGCGTCCACGCACCGGAAGACGAGCTGTCGGTAGGCCTCCGACAAGGTGGAGTGATGACCTGGTGAAGGTCGCGGGAATCCGGTGGAAACGAACGGCACAGGACCGGTCTAAATGGCGAGCCTTGGGGGAGGCCTATGTTGAGCAGTGGACGTCTTTCGGCTGAAATGATGATGATGATGATGATGATGTATGTGTGGTTATTTAATAAAAGAAAGAAAAAGAGATAACGCTATAATGTCGTTTCGCGAAACGAAAAAAATGTTTACGCATGCCAAATAGGCAGTTAAGTAACTTTATATTTATTTATTTAGATGGAGAACCAACAGCTTCTATGACACGATAACATTTTAACATACAAGCAGGTAGCCAATTATAGGATCTCACAGATAGAAACAGTAAATATATGTTTCATCAATCCACATAAATGTTTGACAGTATATTTTCTTTGTAGAAAACACTCAAGTCGCTCAAGATGTTAAAAGATATGAAGGTTATTTAAAACACTAGTTTAACATTTTAGGCACTCCCGCCGGTGGGGACGTCCACCGCACGATCGCGACAACACTGTCGTATATAATCCCTATTCGTCCCGGTACCGCCGCACACCGGGTAGAATTACTCCGACCCAGGTCGGCCCTAGCTGAGTTTCTCAGCTAGGCTAGGTTTCGTGACCCAGCTCCAAAACTTCCAGTAGCTCGATTCCACTCACACCTCAGATTCGGTTGAAACCGCTCAACCAATCTAACTGGAGCGCAAACTCTTAGAGTATTCCAGTGTTCCAAACCACACGCGTGGTCGTGCCGGAGGTTTTCCCCTGGATTTTCCCCGGGCTATTCTCCAACCGCGCACTCCTATCGCTTTATTGGGCCCGGCCTATAAAGCCACAGTCAGGTTCAAAAAAAAAAAAATGTATGACAAGGACAACCGCGTTGTAAATATTTTCTTTGTAGAAAACACTCCAGTGGCTCAAGATGTTAAAAGTTATGAAGGTTATTTAAAACACTGGTTTAACATTTTTAGCGGTACAACAGATAACACGTGACTAGTTTTAGCAGTAATCCTCATATTTAGCAAATGCGTAATATACAGGGCGTCCCACGGCTATGCCACATGGAGGGAAAGTACCTTAAATATTCTAGATGGAGCATTTTACTGAATGAAGACATTATTTGAATTTAAAAAACATTGTAAATTGCATTCACAGATATTTAAACATTTTTATGGTTGAACCGGGAATCGAACCCGTTACACGTGATAAATTGATTAATTTTGTATTGAAAATGTTAAAATTCATGGTCTTCCTTTTATTTCTGATACTATGTTATTTAGCGAAAAATAATCCATATGATGAAGCCTTTCGATTGGTATGATAAAGCTACAGGGTAACTATTTTTCTTGTGTAACGGGTTCGATTCCCGGTTCACGGTTTAATTATTATTTAAATATCTGTGAATGCAGTTTAAATTGTTTTTAAAATTAAAATAACGTCTTCTTTCAGTAAAATGTTCCATCTACAATATTCAAGGTACTTTCCCTCCATGTGGCATAGCCGTGGGACACCCTGTATATTCTAAATTACGGGGAATGTAGGACATGTATTACACGAAAAAACTGACAAATATAACGAACACACACATACAACACACACGATACACACACACGATAGTTACACACACACACACGTGTAACCTCGATTATTTCTAGATGACATGACATGACACGATAGTTTCCATACAAACATTGTACGAGTGCTCGCAAAACCCTATTTATTGTTAAAGCGAAATAATGGGAGTATTACGGTATCCGTTGAATATGTAGCAGTGATTATATGAATCTAGACGAACGACGATGAGCTTCATCTAAGATGGCCCCTTTGTTTAAGAGAATAAAGGTGATTATCGCGTTTCTATCAATGGGTATGATAATACGGTACGTTTATGTTATGAGTAAAAGTATTGGTTAAAATATTCGTTATGGCTAAAACAATCGCTTTAAATACACCCAGAGGGTTGTCAGCGCACACTAAATTAGATTTTCAGTGCCCCTGCAAAGAGATAAGTTAACGTAAACTAAACTAGTCTCACAATAAACTTATCTAAGGGTTTTATTAAGCAGTAATTTTCTAGTGACGTCATTCAAACTCAGAGATAACTGTTTAATTTTTGATTCCGATCCCATTGAAATAAGTACCAGTGCGTCTCTCTTAGACAATTAGCTAATGCACTGAAGCAATAGGAAGTGTCTACTCATACTCATACGCGTCACTTTAACCTTTAAATTGGCAACGGTAACCCTAGTGTACACTGGCTTTAAAAAAATGGTTCGATACAGAATATACTTTAAATTAACTGATGATGATTTGCATTGGTAACCCCATCAGAAAGCTGTCAATTTTAAAATTAAGGTGACGCGAAAACACTTGTCGCCCCCGCAAGTGACTTTTTAATTTTTTTTACAATATTTTATTTCGAAAAAAAATACAAGTTGTGTATTTTTATTTATAAGTTGTTTTTTAGGGTTCCGTAGCCAAAATGGCGAAAACGGAACCCTTATAGTTTCGTCATTACTGTATTATTTTTATTTGATATAGGTAGATTTTGACTTGTAAAAGTGCCCTTGAGGCCTATTTGCAGAATAAATGTTTTGATTTTGATTTTTTAATTTTATCGTGCCTGTCCGTCCGTCCGTATGTCACAGCCAAGTTACTCGGAGACTGTAAGCACCACAGTTATGAGCTTTAGTACGAAGGTGTATTCTATGAACCGCTGCGTAAAAGTAACGAGAAATCACAAAAAAAATATTGGTGGGGGGGCACTCCATACAAGTAACCGGAGGATGAAAAACTATCTTGCTCAAACAAAAGTTCTCAAGTGCCGTGAATTCCCTATGAACATACGACATTTTTAGATAGGTAGAATGCATATTGAATGGATATTGGTTTTAAATGTGGACTAGTAGGTGTTGGTACGGAACCCAGGCACGTATCCAGACTTTTGGTTCGGCGGGGGACAAACATTGAAACAACCATGTGAACTGTGTAAAAATCGCTGTAATCACTGTAAACAGACGGCTAAAAACGTTTTCGGAGGGGGGGAATCCCAACAAATCCCCCCCCCCCCCCCCCTGGATACATGCCTGATCCGACACGCACTTGGCCGGCTTTCGCATGTACTTAATAAAATAAAAATACTCAAAAACCCAAAAGTTTTTATGTACACTGACACTGTGGTTACCACAGTCAGCTTTATAGCACCACAGTGTATGACTAGCTTTATAGCAACTTATTTTTAAAATTAAAATATATCATTTTGAACGGTTTTAATGCTAAATGTATGTTTTATTTTATCGTGTTTTTGTTTATTTTTCTGCCTTCCTTAAATAATAGATGCTCTCACAAGATCTTGGCTTGATACCAACAATAAATCTATTTTCGGATGAAGGCTTTTTTTATGAATAACTGAACAGCGATTGGCCCTAGTCTCGCCTAATTTAAAGCGATGACAAGGCCTAAGATGTAGCTCGCTGGTTCAGTAATAGCCTATTCACTCTTGCCTTGACGAGGCTTAGATTATAATGAGGGCTATCGCGTATAAATTCGCCGCTAGAGGCGCCAGTGTAGCGTGAGGTCCCCGAAATGTCAAATGTCACTCTTTGTGGTTGCGCTACGCGGGTTAATATCTAATTGGAACAATATGGTGACTATTTTGCAATACCTGAGCTTGATTATGGCAAATATCAGTTACGGGTCAATGACTGTCAGTGCTTTGAGACAGTTTTGTCTTTCGGAAACTTATTTCCTCCTTTTTTTCCGAACAAAGCGGGACTGCGCTGTAATGCGGGATGTTCGATATTTTTACGGTTCGGTTTTAAGGTATTAAATATGAGTTAAATGTAAACTTCGTTCACATGCCCATAATAGCCAATAACAATTTTTGACAGCTGGACCTTACTCGACAGTGGCGCCAACTGGTGAGCACAGAAACGATAGCCCCCATTAGCCGGAAATATCAGGAGACGGGAGCAAGTTCCATTCCTTTGCTGTCTAACAAACTGGCTTTTAGAGCATTGTTTTTACAGCGTAAAGGCGTATCTCGAACACCAGCATTAGAATTAGTAATATTTAGTTATATAATTGTTATTATTTTATGATTTTATCGTGCCTCTTTGACTGTGATATGCCTATTATGTTAATTTAACTATTATTTCAATATGACTTCCTATATTTATTTCAATTATATTTATTTTTATTCTTTTGACATTTTAATGGACTGTAACTTTTGACATTTTATGTATTTGCACGCTTGCATGCAGGCTAGATGCATGAAACAATAGTAGATTGTGTCTCTAGGGAGCAAAATGATATATTTACGGCGAGGCCGGTATCTTGAATTCTGAGTGAAGCGAAAGATTCTAAAGTAGAATCTTGAGCGTAGCGAGGGATTCAAGTGTTTACGCCCAAGACGGAAATAATTTTGCTACCTTGCGACACATACTGCTTTTCACACCGTCTATGAGGCCCGCTGCTAAAAACATGAAATAACTTACAAATGATTTTAATACAGAATGTCACATACTGCTTTTCACACCTTCTATGAGGAGAAGAGTCATTGTTGCCCTCAAATCAGGGAAGAAAAGTACATCTTTGATCCCTCATTCGAAGGCAACAATAATTCTTTTCTGAATAACAAGTGTGAACAATGTATTGTAACATCTCTATACCTACTGTGTCTATGCAAATAAATAATTTCTGATTTCTGTTCGCATTAGAAAAGAGGCTCAGATATTAGAATCTGGCGTTGTAAGATTCTAATATAAATTCTGATCTGTCTAGAATCTTCATATATAAGGTTGTTTTTATTAGCTAACAGCAACATATTGCGTAAAGTTTGATAATATGGGCCATTTTGGCAGATATTGGCAACAAGAATTTACGGTGCCGTTGTTGTAAGAATAGAAGAGCGTAGAATAATATATATGTATAATATTTATGTATGTATCATCACTATATAGTATAAAACAAAGTCGCTTTCTCTGTCCCTAATCCCTATATCCTTATGTATGCTTACATCTTTAAAACTACGCAACGGATTTTGATGCGGTTTTTTTTAATAGATAGAGTGTAGTGTTGTGCTCCTGGAGGTGAGCAAGGTTGCCAGAGCTCCCGAGGGTGCACTGTGTTGAGAGCGAGGGACCTAAACGTGTTCCTTCTGCTGTCAACACAGTGCATCCTCAAATCTTATAAAGGGTCGGCAACGCGCACGTGACTCTTTTGGAGTTGCGGGCGTCTATAGGCTGCGGTGGCCGCTTACCATCAGGTGGACCGTATGCTTGTATGCCACCGGCGTTGTATATAAAAAAATCATTATTATCCTCGTTAATGTTAATTTTAAAATACCAAAATACTTTTAGTTTTATCAAAATATAAATACAAACAGTATTATATGAACTGCAATTTATATTCAAATACATAGTATGTTCGTAAACACAATAGCTAATGAATATATTTTATTTTTGTTTCTATTGTTAGTAAAAACAAAGATTTAACTATTCAAAACTGAAATATAATTTAAAATAAATATTTAAGTAAATCAAAACATAAATACAATAAGAAACATAAAAATCACATAAACTAATTACCTAACACAAAGTCAAATAATAATAATTTCAAAATTTAAACCTATTCTAAATAATTCACATATTACTATAAACATAGGATAACTAACAAAGTTACTTAAAAATCTTCATTATATACTCAACACACCAGTGGGGCTAGCACAACTTGCTGACAAATCGTATCTCGCGCGACTCAGCGATTCCTGTCTCGCTCGAACTGTCCGGGTTAGAAAGAGGAGGGTAGATTTTTCTGTACTCGCGTCGCGTCGCAGCGGTAGTTGCAGGCATTACACATTCAGAACCAGATGCGCTTGATCTGTGTTCTATCGCAAACATGTTTTTGCACTGCACACTCGTTAGGCACTTGTCCCACCGCCGGCGAGTAGCGAGTAATCTCATAGTAATTCTACTCGCTTGAGCGAGAAAACGAGTAGAATTACTATGAGAGTACTCGCTGCTCGCCGGCGGTGGGATAAGTGCCTTACGCGTGCTTCTACTTACCGGGTTGCCGGTTGAGCGACTGAATCGAAATCTACCCTCGAAATTCTTGTATCAATGCACGATTAACTCTGTAAGTACATAACTCTCGAATATCACGATCATCGAATACGCGTCACACTCGTGAACGTGTGCTGTTTGTGGGGTCCGGTCTGTTCATGTTTGCAAGGACTAGTAACTTCGTACTAGTGTTCAGTGGAATTGACATGATGTGAGACTTCGCTCTGTTCTCATTTGATTTTATTTTTAGACTGACGCTCATACATCTCTGAGGATATTTATTTATTAGATTTTATTAGATATAGCTCAAAATATTTTATTATGATTAGTGTACCTACTTTATTACCTTTTATCTTGACGCTTAGAGACCTTATACATCTCTAACAAATCTCGATTGTTATTAGTTTCTTAGTTTTATTTTTGACATGTAACACTACATTACATTTAATTAATGATACTTTGATTATTGTATTATTTTTATTTGATGTACTTAGATAGATTTTGACTTGTAAAAGTGCCCTTGAGGCCTATTAGCAGAATAAATGTTTTGATTTTTTTTTTATCTATTTGCATGTAATTTACCTAAATTCGATATATTTCTCATTGTAAGTGAATGTATAATTCTTATGAGAAAATAAAATATCTTTAACCTTTAAACCTTAATGTACAAGAACGCAAGCCGGATGAGGTAGCTAAGTAGCTAATGCAGCAGACTAGTAACGAAGGTGAAGCTATTGACTTTCATAATACGAGACGACCGGTTTAGCCTAGTGGGTAGTTAACGCACCTGCCTGTGAAGCTGACGGTCCTGGGTTCGAATCCCGGTCAGGGTAAATATTTGTGTGATGAGCATGAATATTTGTTTCTGAGTCTAGGATGTTTTCTATGTATTTAAGTATTTATATCTATTAAATATAACGTCGTCTAGTACCCATAACACAAGCCTTCTTGAGCTTACTGTGGGGCTAGTTCGATTTGTGTAAGATTGTCCTCTAATATTTATTTATTTATTATAAGCTTCCTCCTCAATCACTCTGTCTATTAAAAAAAAACACATCAAAATCCAAGATTTAAGTATCCATCCAGAGGACAGAGAAAGCGACTTTGTTTTATACTATGTAGTGATGGTATAAGTGAATGTATAATTCTTATGAGAAAATAAAACATCTTTAACCTTTAAACCTTAATGTACAAGAACGCAAGCCCGATGAGCTAGCTAATAATGCAGCAGACTAGTAACGAAGGTGAAGCTATTGACTTTCATAATATTTGCCCCCTGGGGAATTTAACAATGCACGGACTACGAGCCCGGGGCCTTAGTCAAGAAAATGTGAACTTTATATTCTTTCTATGAAGCGCTATGCTATTCACGACTTGTTTCACCTAGCCGTTCACCCCTAGTCCAGTGTAACTTGAAGTGTCAATAACAACTCGTAATCGGAATGCCACACTGGCTTTTATTAGTGTAACAGGGATAGGGCTATGCGAGACATTCTACTTTTTCATGACCAGTTTTCTATTAATATTCGGTAATTACCAAAAGTATCGGAAGTGATACTCTAATTACATCTCTTTCTAAATAACAATACAAAAATATGAACTAAGGGCCAAGTATTCTAAAATCTGCAGTTGAAAAAAAATGTCTGAAATTTTTTTACATGAAAAAGTAGAATGGCCCATGTAACACTATGATGTTGAAGAAAGATTACCTATATATAACAGTTACCAACTTCGTCTGCGTAGAACTCGTTTATCGCGATAGAATTTTAGTGCATTTTTTAGTATTGTCAGCATTATAGGCCTTTACGTCTATTGCAGACGATTCAAGTATTGCTGTGTAGTTGTGTACCCCTTATTTGGTGACTGTATAGACCAATGCAGGTACGGCGTGATTCCGATTTGTTTTATGCGCAACCTTTTACCAGATAATTCGTCAAACCAAGCTTGATCTCATAACTTTCTGCCGTCCACAACGCGCAAACGCCATCCGTCTCTATCAGCGACAAGTGATTCCCAGGCCTGATTGTCAATTCGAAAGCCCACCAATCCCACCATATCGCGCTTAGTGCAGTCCTTAAAGCGCAGCATTGGTCTCCCAACGTTTCTCTTAGCATAAGCTATAGCGATAAGCATGATACGACGAGGTGGGGTGTTGGTGGGGTGCAGCGTAGTAAATTACAGCCCTCTTCGTTATGGATCGAAACCTCGATATAATGCTAGTAGCCTTTGTATTCGAGCTATAGAGGCTAGCAATGTTCGATCGATTGCACAACAGGATTATTATATTAAGGGCGCTTTAATAAAATGTAACAGGTTCACTAGCGCCACTCGTAAATAAGTGTAATTATTTAAATTTAATGATATATAATGGTTAGGGAGGCGAATAGGGGAATTTTCGGTAATACTCGAGCGTGGCAGTTTAAGATATGAGAGATACCTTAGACCTAATAGAACAACCTTGTAAAGTATTTAGCTCTATATGTAGTGACGCGCGCCTAGGATAGACGATCAGATTAGTAAAAAAAAATCGATAGTCTGAAATACTCGAGCGCGTCAGATTAAGATATTGGGGGTAGATTTTAGTGTTTTAAGACTAAATTTAACTAATCTGACGATAAGTCCTTGACGCCGCCGAGTAATAGGGTCGCGAACTTGTAAAAAAAAAACGTTAATCCGGCATTCTCGAGCGCGATTTTTATTTTATTTATTTTGAAGAATATAATGTAAAACTTACTAAAAATACAAAATCTGCCGGTTTCCGCATGACCGGAAGTGTGGAGGAGCCATTTCGTCTTCCGAAAAACGCGTCGCGGCATATAAGTCGCGAACGATACATTTTACAAAAAAAAAGTTTAAATAAACAAAAAAGGTAATTTTATTTTACACAAAAAAGGTCTCTTTACATTTTTGTCCAAAGTTAAAACTTTTTGACTTGAAGCATCATAAAAACTCAAACTCCCGGTTTTTGAGTATATCTCGAAGACTGAGGGTGTTAAAAAAATTTGATATGAAATAACGATGATTAAATTATGTGACTTTTATTATATCTCAAAATTTTATTTTTCTAAAGCTTCTCGACAATTTTCGTGGACTCGGAAAAAGTTACGCGTATCTGTATACAAAAGTATTATTAACATGTACAGTTTCATGTATGTATATTATTCAATAGCCTGTTGATCCTCAAATTGTTTTTTGGACGTACCGTAAGCAAAACGAAGTGAAGAATTGAAGTAAATGTAAAGGTCATACATAACAATACAATTATAATACAATTTTTATATCATTTCATTTTTTTATACAATAAACTAGCTTTTGCCCGCGGCGTCGCCCGCGTACTAAGAGTAATTTTTAACCATCTACAAAAAAGGAGGTTCTCAGTTTGACCTGCATGCAGATATGTATTGGATGTCATTTTCGTAATCGGCACCCCGAGGAACCACAAAGATGAAACCCATATCGATTTTTAAGAAAAATAAATGTCTGCCATTTTTGATTTGAAACTGGATGTCATTTTCGTAATCGGCACCCAGAGCAACCTCGAAGATGACACCCAAATTGAGAATTAAGAAAAATAAATCTCCGCCATCTTTGATTAGAAAATGCATGCCATTTTCGTAATCGGCTCAAACTTGGAACCCTCTTTTCACCCCTTAAAGGGAGCAATTTCGAAAAACGCTGAAACATGTTTTGTTGTATTTAAACAAAGAGTCTATATACGAAGTTTTAAATCTCTCACTTCAAAAAAGATTTGCTCTCCGTACAAACTTTGAACCCCCTTTTCACCCCTTTAGTGGAGCAATTTAGAAAAACGCTGAAATACGCCATTAATATATTTAAACACATACTCTATATACAAAGTTTCATGTCTCTCGCTTTAATAAATACATGTTTTCATACAAACTTTGGACCCCCGTTTCACCCCTTTAGGGGGTGAATTTTGTAAAATCCTTGTCAGTCAGTCAGTCAGTCAGTTTCTTCTTTTATATATTTAGATAATACAATTCGCACTACATTTCATCTACATTTCATCATCATCATCATCATCATTTCAGCCGAAAGACGTCCACTGCTGAACATAGGCCTCCCCCAAGGCTCGCCATTTAGACCGGTCCTGTGCCGTCCGTTTCCACCCGCGACCTTCACCAGGTCATCACTCCACCTTGTCGGAGGCCTACCGACAGCTCGTATTCCGGTGCGTGGACGCCACTCAAGCAGTTTCTGGCCCCACATTTACGTTGGTTGTATTTATCGCTTTATTGTCATTCTTAAATTCCCCGTTTTATCAAGGAGAAAGAAAGGAAAAAAACGAACCAAAAAACCTTTTTCCGTCAGATTAAGAGAACCCACCAACATTTTTGTCAGATTAAGAAAATATGCTTTCAGGATACCGAGATAAACCTCCCCTATGAAAATCTGACGCGCTCGAGTATTTCAAAAAAACTTTATTTTTTTGCATTTTCAAAAATTCATCGTAACTTATCGTCACGCCGAAATCGTCAGTTTTTTTAAAGGGAGCTTCCTTGGGGCCTACTTAACACCCCTTCTGAAAATCTGACGCGCTCGAGTAAATTTTTTTTTTTTTGCATTTTTGACTACTTTATATTCCTACCCCCACCACGCAAACCGGCAGATTAGTATACCGTTGTTATCAGAGGCACTTGGGGCATACGTAGTATGAATATCTGACGCGCTCGAGAATGCCCAAGTAACTGTTTTTTTAACGTTTTTGAAACACCGTACACGCCAAACCCACCGCTAAAATGGTTTTTACCATACGAGCTTTTCTTTTCGAAATTATATTATCTTTCGATTTTGATAGGTCTCGACGGCGCCGTTGAATTACGCCATTTAGCTACCTCGCCTCCCTAACTATAACTAAAAAACTAGATTCGTCAGTCTATGCGTCCAAAGTTAAAATGGCCGTTTTAATTTTAAGCTCATAGAGAAACGAATCCAGCAACGTAATAACTAGTTTGATGGATTTAAAAAGTACTTAAATACAAACTACTGTACGTAGCGGCCCCCTTTTTTAGTTATATATCATTAAATTTAAATAATTACACTTATTTACGAGTGGCGCTAGTGAACCTGTTACATTTTATAAAAGCGCTCTTAACCTAAAATTAATTGGACATTACGTATTAAAATCGTTTGTCTTTCCTATATTTTTATAACATGATCTTGTTTGTCGGTTGGTATTTTTTTAAACAAATACCCCCAAATAGTGATGCCAATCGATAAACACAAATAATTATAACAATAATTATTTTGTGTTTATTTACTGGTTTAATGTAAAAGGAGTTAGAAAGGGACTCTCACTTATGAATACAAGTTATAAGTGTTTTTTTTTTATACAAACGCCTTAAGGGAGGCGTACAGCGACATCTATCAGAAGACTCATGCTTCATTAGCGGCACTAACGTCTCAAATCATATTGAGAAACGTCAGTTAAACTCAAACTCAAAATATTCTTTATTCAAATAGGCCTAGCAACAAGCACTTTTGAATCGTCAGTTATATATTACATAAATTGAATCTAATTATTCAGAGCAATTTATTGATGCATATGAAATTTAAAAAAAGACATGAATTACTGTAATGTATGTCAAAAGAGAGTATAAGTTAGTTATAGTTACGATGCGCCATCCCATACCCAAATTTAGAATGAAGGAAAAATTGAAACAGGCGTTTAAGGCGTTTGTATAAAAAATAGTTTACGTTAGCAGCGGTACTGCTTAATACGAAGGAACGGTTGATGAATTTGGAACTGGGTAGCGATTGCACCTATAGCTCAGTTGGCTAGAGCGACTGGCCGCGAGTGCCGGGAGGTCGCAGGTTCGAATCCTGCTCGGTGCCTAAATTTTTCAATTTTTCCTTCATTCTAAATTTAAGTTATAAGTGGTTTTGAAGTAGACCCTTAATTCCTGCGAATCAGACACAAACGCAATTTTACAGTCGCAAAAAAGCATACACTTGATACAACTGACAGGAAATACCGAAATAACAACCATTGCTACATGCTTGTATAATTCAACCGGGGCTGAATACCCGCCGGGGCCGGATCCCGGACGGTTTGCAAACGCTTCGGCCGCCATACATTGTTAACCGACTGCGGAGTGCGCTTCAGGTTGCATCGACTAACTGGGGGAATGTTCTGGGTTTCATTGATTACAATGTGGTTTGGGTTAATGTTAATAACTGAAGAGTTTGCCTTGCTTAACAGAGCTGTTGGACGCGTAGACAGACAAGCAAGGCAAACATGTTTATGTAATACTAGCGACCCGTCCCGGCTTCGCACGGGTGCAATGCTGATGCATGTATTACATATAAACCTTCCCCTTGAGTCACTCTATCTATTAAAAAACCGCATCAAAATCCGTTGCGTAGTTTTAATGATTTAAGTATACATAGGGATATAGGGACATAGGGACAGAGAAAGCGACTTTGTTTTATACTATGTAGTGAAGCTACTTTTTAGCGTGTTAATAATTACTGCTCAATGTCGTATCAGCATGGGGTACAAGATTTGTATGACAAGCGAGGGAAAATGTAAAAAACTATTTTACGTGACGTGAAAATAAGAAAGTCAGTAAGTTAAAATTTTCTCGAAAAAGGATCAAATCCTTAATGAAATGGCGAAAAAAGTAACTCAATAAAATTAATAATTACATAATTATAAGTCTTCAAAGTTTTAAGAGCAGGCATACTTACTCTGTCCCTTTTCGGCAAAATGCACCTTTGTATTGGAACGATCGTCATTTACTATCGCTCGTGGTGAATGACATCACTGATGGCCTACTCCGAACTTCGAAATCCGATCTTCGTATCGTGCCGCCCCTTTCAATCATATGGTGTATAACACGAGAGTGAAAGAGACGGCACTATACGAAGTTAGAATTTCGAAGTTCGGAGTAGCCCCTCTGATCTGTCGCGCTTTCTCTCTCTAACCAGCAACATTAAAACGGTTGTAGCTTCGTTAATTTTTGAGATATTTGTATAGGATTTTCTCCATTTGGCATGGCATGGTTGTGTTCGTTTTGGAGTAGTGAAATTTTGAGTCAACATCCCTATTGTATTATAATACTTATGTCTTTGTAAATAACGCTTTCATTGGCTATGAATTTTTTGACCTACAAACGATCTCAAATATGGCGCCGGCAGCTGTCATCCCATAGAAACTTGTCAAACTTCCCATACAATCAGATTTAAACGAACACCGCTTACGACTACAGACGGTTTGGTGCAACCCACCCTAAATGTGACGAATAGCTGCCAGCACCATTTCCAATGTAAATTAAAGAATATAGTTGGATCAACTCACCCTAGAAGCCTTATCACACGCAGACGATGCATCACCCAAGCGATATATTATCCCGACGTTCGAAATGAATACATAAATTAGGCATCTGTGTAGCTATACCAAATAAAATTGTAACGATTTTAAATTGTCCGCAGTAGACAATAAAGTTGATATTGCATAAAAGGGCAAATCTCAATATGTTACGAAGGTGCTTGTGTCCTATTGGAATGCACACGGCTGTCACTCGCTGCCAAAATAACGCTAAATCCATTAGATCCTTCGTTGCAATATCAACTTTATTGTCTACTGTGGACAATTTAAAATCGTTTTATTTTATTTGGTTATGTGTTATTCTTTTGAACTATGTAGCCTTGGCCTGGTGACCGGAGGTAATATCAACAGTATTTTCACGATGTGACATTTAGATTGTCATATGATAGACACGTGTCGCGCCGCTGTAAGCATCGTTCCAAGAAAAAAGCCTAAGGCACTATACCTGGATGGCGTGGTAGCTCAGTTGGTTATATACTATATCGTATGTGAATGCTCGTAGGGTTGCGATCAATCCTGTCATAGGGACCAATCTGAAAATCAGCGCAGGGTTGCATGCCCAGCATATGCTGAGATTGGTAGCCATTACCTAAATACTAAAAAATATGTACCTATCTATAAGTCGTTGCGTACCTTTTGTTTTTGTATTTTTTGTGTTATGGTAATAAATGTATTTGTGTTGTATTGTGTTGTTAAGAGCAAATAGACGGATTCCAGAGGTCGTGGGTTGAAATCCCACCTGTGGCGATTAGGCATTTTTTTCACTACTTGAAAATTATAGATGACTGTTTCTACACACAGGGAAGCACGGTATTTCCTGAAAGTATCTATGTTGTCATTTAAGTGGTGTACATTTAAACTGTTAAAAATAGTTAGAAACTTAGGAAAAGTAACTAAGGTTATCCTTGCCCGATCCTTATTACTTCCGCTTCTAGATTACGGGGACACTGCTTTCCTGGATCTCAATGAGGAACTGCTTGGCAAGCTTGAGCGCTTGCAGAACGTCTGCATTAGGTACATTTATGGTTTGCGTTTTGACCATGTATCATCTTTTCGCACTCAACTTAAATGGTTACCAATTCGCCGCCGCCGGGATTTGCACACACTGTCGCTCCTCTTTAATGTTTTATTTTCTCCTTCTGCCCCACCCTACCTTTCAGAGAGGTTCAAATTTATGGCGGTTGGCAGCGGTCATCGGCTGCGCTCTAGTGCTAATCTCACCTTAGCCATACCGCCTCATAAATCCCGTTCGTACGACAAATCTTTCACAGTACACGCTGTCAAATTATGGAACTCGTTGCCCCCGTCACTCAGGAAGTGTCAATCTGTGGCCTCGCTGAAGGGGAAGTTGAAGGAATTGTGGTTGTCGAGTAGTAATATATGACTGGATATTTTATTTTATTTTGACATTTGCTTATTACATATATGTGCGTATCTATTTATATATACTTATATTCGGTATTTATATATTTATATACATTTGTTTTTTTTTTCGTTTATATATATATATATATATATATATATATATATATATATCTATATATTATTGTGATGTTACTAAGATAATTTTGTGTTCGAATTGTACATGTTTCTCGGTTTGCCTATTAATCTTAATCTCCACTCAATTGCTCAAAGGTTAGCTGGAAGAGATCCCTTACAGGGATAAGCTCGCCTTTGTACATATATGTCAACTGTTCTTGTAATTTATGTTATGTTTTACTCATGTACAATAAAGAATTTTACATACATACATACATACATACAAGTAATCATTAAAATAATACCTTTTATACATAAGTAATTATTTACAGTTTGAAGTCACTATCTTTCTTATAAAAATACATAGGCTTTAAATATGCTGTTGTTTTTATGTTGTTTATGAATTTTAAAGGATAATTGATCTTTGGAAGCTATAACTCAGAAACGTTATGAATACGAACATAATTTATTAGCCAAAAGAACATAGTAATAGTAACAAGACTACCCAATTTCCTGTTTCCAGAGAAATTCCTCGTTCTATTGCATTCTTATATTGAATTTTTTAAGTAGATATTTCTTACCTTGTGTATATTTTTTATTAAGTGTAGATATATTAGTGAAAACTTTGCTGGCTTTATAATCTACCTACGTGTGTTAACTTTATGTAGAATTGTTGCTGTTTATTTTCCTTAATAAAGAAAAATTACTACATAGTGTAAAACAAAGCTTCTCTGTCCCTATATCCCTATGTATGCTTAAATCTTTAAAACTACGCAACGGATTTTGATGCGGTTTTTTTTAATAGATAGAGTGTTTGAAGAGGAAGGTTTATATGTATAATAACATCCATTAAATAGTGCACCCGTGCGAAGCCGGGGCGGGTCGCTAGTAAAACATAAAATAGATTATGTCAATTTGGTAGATTATTGTCAAGTACCAAACTGAACATATGTCAATTTGGTACTCTTGTTTTATATTTCACGACCGCCTTATTCTAGTTGGTAGTAACACTGCCTACGAAGCTTGTGGTCCCGGGTTCGAATCCCGGTCAGGGCATTTATTTGTGTGATTAACACGAATATTTGTTCCTGAGTCTTGGATGTTTTCTATGTATTTAAGTATTTATATCTATTAAATATATCGTCGTCTAGTACCCATAACACAAGCCTTCTTGAGCTTACTGTGGGGCTAGTTCGATTTGTGTAAGATTGTCCTCTAATATTTAAGTTTCTATTTATCGATATAAGTATGTATATCGTCGCCTAGTACCCATAGAACAAGCTTTGCTTAGTTTGGGACAAGGTCGATATGTGTAAAAATGTCCCCCAATATTTATTTATTTATTTATATCTTGTACTGAATAAACTCTGTGTTGATTGACAAGAACATCAGGAAGACACATGGTTCATACTCGTACAATAGGGGCTATCGCTTATGAATCGCTAGAGGCGCTAGTGTAGCGTGAGGTCCCCGAAATGTCAAATTTCACTCTTTGTGGTTGCGCTACGCGGGTTAATGTCTAATTGGAACAATATAGTGACTATTTTGCAATACCTGAGCTTGATTATGGCAAATATGAGTTACGGGTCAATGACTGTCAGTGCTTTGAGACAGTTGTCTTTCCGAAACTTATTTCCTCCTTTTTTCCGAACAAAACGGGACTGCGATACAATGCGGGATGTTCGATATTTTTACGGTACGGTTTTAAGGTTTTAAACATGATTTAAATGCAAACTTCGTTCTCATGCCCATAATAACCAATAATAATTTTTGACAGCTGGACCTTACTCGACAGTGGCGTCACCTGGTGAGCACAAAAACGATAACCCTCATTCATACGGGTAGCACGAACACGACAATATCGCTAACTTTACGCTCGGTACTAAATCTCGTTGACTTCTGTGTTTTTGCTTAGCTATAAAATATGTTTCTTCATCAACCGGAACGTTAATGGCTAATGGTTGTACCTTTCATCTTCCGTCGGATTTCTTTTGAGGTATATTTTGTAAAGAATGGACTTAACATTCAGAATTCTACCAGAGAGCGTGACGAGCAAATTTTGTGTGGCTAAAAAGCTCTCCTGGAGTCCTTTAGCCAACTCGATCGTTACTGGCATTTTTTTAAAGGGAAGGTTTACGTTATACTATGTTAGTGGCAAATGCTGCGGCCATTTTTATGAATATAGGTATGTAGTCCGGGCCCGGGCGATAAGGGGAAACCTATACACCTTTTTTTTATACAACGCCGGTGGCAAACAAGCTTACGGTCCACCTGATGGTAAGCGGCCACCGCAGCCTATAGACGCCCGCAACTCCAAAGGAGTCACGTACGCGTTGCCGACTCTTTATAAAATTTGAATTGAAAACATTTATTTCGAGTAACATAGAACTAATACATAATATTTGTTAGTAAAATTAATTAATTATTATTCTTATTGTTAGTTCCTAATTCTAATACACTATGTAACTAACATACTTTGTATAACAATTAAAATAAATTAGAGGATGCACTGTGTTGACAACAGAAGGGACAAATTTACGTCCCTCGCTCTCAACACAGTGCATCTTCGGGAGCTCTGGCAACCTTGCTCACCTCCAGGAACACAACACTACACACTTGTATAGTAGATAATATTATTATGGCTGTGGTCTTCTGCAAGGCGGAGGTACTTCCCCAGTTGGGCTGCTCCAAATTCGAGCAAGATGACATTTTGCTGTGCCCTACCTCTCTAAAAACTTTCTTGTAGAACACCATACGGTATTCAATAAGCTAATTCATCCACGGATCGGACACTCATTCATCAGCTTGATGGATTTGCCACCCTTGATACGAATAGCTCGAAACCGTTGAGAGGCGTACAAAGAGAGTCCATGCTCTGCAGTGGGAGATTGTAAACTGAAAATAATGATCAGCAATTAAAAGTTCAAGTAAACAAATAGCAAACTTCGTGACGTCATAAAACTTGCACTGCAGACAGTTCAGATGTCCATAATTAATAACCGTGGAATATTGTCAAAAAAAAGTATACATCTCTAACAAATCTCGATTGTTATTAGTTTCTTAGTCTTATATATTTTGACTTGTAAAAGTGCCCTTGAGGCCTATTTGCAGAATAAATGTTATGATTTTGATTTAGAAAGCATTTAATTTTAAACCCGCGGCAAGCATTCTTCGTGTATACATACAAGGAATTTAGAGCGAACTACAGAAAATCTCGGGAAGCCAGTGGTCGTTGAAAGTTGGTTATTAAATGCACATTGTATCCTGTGTCGCGGACAGCCAGATATTTTAGTCTTTCCTGTGGCGCATTCAAACCGAATTACACTACAAGCTACACCAGCAAACGCATGATTTTATGATAAATCCAGCAGGTTTTTGGACGTTACATCGTAATTGTTTACATGTCCAAAAACGTAATTGTAAATGCAATCCTATAGAAGTAGTGGAAAAGTATAAATATTTGGGATTAACTATAGACAAGAATATAAATTGTAAAATTCATATAGAAGTAGTATGTAACAAACTCAGATCTATTCTATGTAAAATTATAAGTTTAAAACATATAGTCAGTGAAAAAATACTATGTATGTATGTTGTATCATGCATTGGCGGATACTGTAATTGGATATGGAATGATGGCTTACGGACGCACTTTTAAGACATACTTGGATAAAGTATTACATCTACATACTAGACTGTTAAAAAACATAGTTGATAAAAAAACCAAAGTCAGTTGTAGTATTGATAACTATAAGTCCTTATTTAAGAAACTTAACATCTGCCAGTGCATGAAAAAATCTAGGTATCTGATAGCAACTGACCAATTCAATAAATGGAATTTAAATCACCTCGAGTGCACCCGCAAACTGAGAGTTACGACGCGCCGAAATTACGTAGAACCCGCAGCTAACAACTATTACGGCAAAAGAACTCGAAGTTACTTAACACCACGCATTTTCAATACCATCTTTCCAGAACATGATTGTAGTAACAAACACGCCTTCAAAATTAGATTGAAAAAATTGCTAATAGATACCCTCTAAATACATATTTTATTGTAGGTTTTAAGGTAGATAGGTACATTCATTTGTTAAGAGCATGAGTGCATTACTCGCCAATAAACGTTGTGTTTGGTGAACGGATATCAATGTAAAACTGTATCTAACTTTTTTAGTAAATAAATTTTAAAAAAAAGATTAACTTGGGGCCCAATTCGAAATTCAAAACGACACGGTACTGGCAGCTGATAGGGATATCGTCACGTTCATGTCTTTCAACTTCACAGTATCAGAGCCACGAAACCAGCTATATTCTAGGGCCCTCCCATTTGGGTCATACACGGATTTAGGTTCGCGTCTTTTCTGTGGACATACCAAAAGTTAAGGGCTACAAAGCTTAATTTTGGATTGGACCAGTAGCCCGCATAAACAGTGTCTCCGTTTCTATAAATCCCCGTAATAAAAACATAGCTAACATGCACATAAACCGTTAACTATTGACCAGAGGAGGGACGACTTTAGTTTTTTTAACTAAGTATGATTCATTTGTTAATTCAAGGCTTACTAGTGTGTATTGTTTGATTTTTTTTTTGTCTCAAATTAAACACTACGCCACCACTCCACTTTAGCTTGTTTGCCACTGGCGTTGTATAAAAAACATACCTTTTGTTGGTGCATGCAAATTGTTTGCTGTAGTTATTAATTTCCTAAGAAGCCTGTAAGTTTTCGCTTCAGATTTTCATGGACTAAATTTGCAAGATCTGTTTCGTTTTTTTTGTCTCCATTTAAACACTACACCACCACTCCACTCCACACCACCACTCCACACCACCACTCCACTTTAGCTTGTTTGCCACTGGCGTTGTATAAAAAACATACCTTTTGTTGGTGCATGCAAATTGTTTGCCGTAGTTATTAATTTCCTAAGCAGCCTCTAAGTTTTCGCTTCAGATTTTCATGGCCTGAATTTGCAAGATTTAAGTCTAAAATCAATCAATTATCAGGGCGCAGGTTGCGCGTGAGTCGAAACAAGCGCCGATACATTAATTCAATTTAAAAAAAATAAGAAACCAAAGGGCTTAGCAGGCTAAAGAAGAACGTGTGGCCCCTGTCAGGAATATTCGAATTGGTAAATGTCAATTGTTGGTGGCCTCATAACTAGTAATCACTCCAACTTTCAGCCCTCTATCTTGAACTGTCACAGAGATAATGTCAAAAATGTATTTTTATCCCATTTTTTTTCAAATTCTTGTATCTTCTGATCCATACCAGCTAGAGCATTGAAACAAAATCACAGTTATGTAGGTTTAGTGGGAGTATACCCTATAATTTTATTAATATTTTATACGTGAGAAATAAAAGAAATAAATATCAAATTATTTTTGACAGCTCTTTTCAACAAGTTTTTTTGAAAGTTCAACTATGAAAAAAATCATATGTATTGCTTCTAGTATTAGCTACCAGCATACGCAAAATCAGTTAATTATATTTGGTGGAACATACTCAAAAAAAAACGAAGTAGTCAAAAAAAGTCTAAAGTCTTTTGAAAATTCGTTTGTTGCTTAGCAACTAAGAATTGACATTGACATTTACCAATTCGAATATTCCTGACACCCACACGTCCTTCCTTAGCCTGCTAAGCCCTTTAAACCCATATTTTCATATTCCGTTCTTTACGGTTATGTGCTCGCAAATATTTGCGTCTACTTGCGGGATGCGCCAAATTATGTTAAGCATCCTGGTTGCTCCGGATTAGAGACCACCACACAAACGACCCTGCCTCGGTAACAGAATGCAGTAACCGAACACAGACATCGTTACCGCAACGTTCTTTTATATTAGAAGCAAGGGATTCTCTAAACAGAATGAACACGAAGCTCTCTGTGTGCTCGGATCATAGATTCTGTTTGTCGAGTATTATAGAACCCGGGTTTGCATATTACGACTAGATACGAGGGTTGTATGGAGTTATGGACGATGCTGTCAATACACAGTGCATTAATACGCAGCAGTATTACAATCCCCGTCGTCTACCGGTCCCGGGGATCCCCGGCCTCATTACAAAAGAATACTATTGTTTATTTTTTTCGCCGGTAGACCACGACTTAAACTTGCATGTAGTTCAATCAAAAATTGTGTGCTAAATTTAAATATTAGGGTTTGACGTTTTTAATGTTCGTATAACTGTGACGGCCGGTTTAGCCTAGTGGGTGGTGCACCTGCCTGTGAAGCTGACGGTCCTGGGTTCGAATCCCGGTTAGGGCAAATATTTGTGTGATGAGCATGAATATTTGTTTCTGAGTCTTGGATGTTTTCTATGTATTTGTATTTATATCTATTAAATATATAGTCGTCTAGTACCCATAACACAATACTGTGGGGCTAGTTCGATTTGTGTAAGATTGTCCTCTAATATTTATTTATTTATTTATTAACTTGGGTGACAATATCAGATTCCTTTAGGCTTATATCTTAAATGTCGCCAAGGCATTTGCCATTCTATGGAACTCAAAAGGGATAACAATTTAATTTAAATTGCAAAGTTATAGCGTGTAGTTTGTAGGTGGTATAAGTAAATCATGTAATAAATTAATCCTCTTAAGTATGTTGCTATGCCCTAATAGGGCGTCACATGTATACCTACTCTTAATTCCATCTTATTAACTGTAATGTGACTTGCAAGAAACGATTTTGACATTGACTTTGTCAAGGCCATTCCTGTACAAATGACCCCGTGAGCCCCGGGTCATTCTACTTTTTCCAGACCAGTTTTCTATTACAAAAAAATCTATGATATGTAATTAAGTTAGTGTACAAAAGTAGGATTTCGAAATAGTGCCTGAAGCTAATAAAAGGAATTTATAGGTAAAAAGACTTCAATATTAACATATTGCTGTAAGGTGGGTAACAGTGGAAAAAACCATTTTTTTCATACAAATGGTGAGAACCACTGAGTTACTCGATTTATGGATATTAGCTGTGGTTCGTTAATTATCAAAACTATCGGAAGTGATACTGCAATTAAACCTCTTTCTAAATAACAATATAAAAATATGAAGTGAGGGCCAAGTATTCCAAAATCTGCATTAAAAATGTGTGGCAACGCGCACGTGACTCCTTTGGAGTTGCGGACGTCTATAGGCTGCGGTGGCCGCTTACCATCAGGTGGACCGTACGCTTGTTTGCCACCATCATTGTGTGGAAAAAAACATGAAAAAGTAGGACAATAACACGCGTGACTTTGCTTAACCTTCCCGCTCTCTACGAAAACGGCGCGTAATTTCGTAAATATTTAGTATATTTTAATTCATTTTTGGAAAACTGGATCATTTATGAAAATTCTATACGGTTATTTTGTTAGAACAATAAAAAAGTTATCTTTTTGAAAAAAAAAATAGACTTGAAAGGCGAAGATTCAATTGCATTATGTAAACCTCGATATCAAGAAGGTCAATAAAAAAAAACATTCGCACATGAATTGTCTTTGCGACAAGATAACGGGGTCTAGTCATGAGGGATAACTACGAAGAAGAAGAATTCTAAATTACTTCTTAACACTGGAAGCTCAAACTTTAGTATTTTCGTCTGATCTCTGAATGGGCCTTGCCTTAATACTCATCTTAGTTCGTCATCGATTATGTTTTTAATACGTCCCCTAACTCACACCTCAGATTCGGTTGAAACCGCTCAACCAATCTCACTGGAGCGCAAACTCTTAGAATATTCCAGTGATCCAAACCACATGCGTGGTCATGCCGTAGGTTTTCCCCTGGATTTTCCCCAGGCTACTCTCCAACCGCGCACTCCTATCGCTTTATTGGGCCCGGCCTATAAAGCCACAGTCAGGTTAAAAAAAAAGAAATGTTTGACAAGGACAACCGCATTATATATATTTTCTTTGTAGAAAACACTCCAGTAGCTCAAGATGTTAAAAGTTACCTATGAAGGTTATTTCAAACACTAGTTTAACATTTTTAGCGGTACAACAGATAACACATGACTAGTTTTAGCAGTAATCCTCATATTTACGAAATGCGTAATATATATGACCCGCCGCTCTCCAACCGCGCACTCCTATCGCTTTATTGGGCCCGGCCTATAAAGCCACAGTCAGGTTCAAAAAAAAAATCCCCCAACTGGAAACAGGCATCCGCTTACTACGAAAGGAACAATGCGAGTTGGACACCCTTTTGAATTTCTCCACAGTGTACTTGTAGATTATGTAAATGTTCTTGAAACTTGTGAATTCAAATTTCTTTTCCGTTGGTCCGGTACAGTCTGCGGGGCCGCGTAAGTAACACGGCCTACATCACTGAGACATTTGCATAAGAATAATATGTTTCTGTCTGTCTGTCGAGCCTTAGGAGTTATATGAAATATGTTGCTTTGTGGAGTTGTGTTGAAATGCTTACTAAATAACTATAAAGCTACTATGCCTTTACAATACAATATAATACAATCGTTTATTGGTAAAACAAGGTAATTTTACATGTCACCCTCACATATAGCGCAGCCGGTCGGCGATAGATAAGGCACTCCAACTTTAGAATGAAGGAAAAATTGAAAAATTTAGGCACCGAGCAGGATTCGAACCTGCGACCTCCCGGCACTCGCGGCCAGTCCCTCTAGCCAACTGAGCTATAGGTGCAATCGCTACCCAGTTCCAAATTCATCAACCGTTCCTTCGTATTAAGCAGTACCGCTGCTAACGTAAACTATTTTTTATACAAACGCCTTAAGGGAGGCGTACAGCGACATCTACCAGAAGACTCATGCTTCATTAACGGCACTAACGTCTCAAATCAATTCTTAAGGCGTATGTATAAAAAAAAACACCAACTTATTAGTCGTAATTTTAAAAAAATCTACTTTTTCCTAATCAGAACACGATACCGAATATGCCCTTAAACGGATCCCCGCTAGTTTTGTTACACCCTGTATGACTCCAATAAATGATTTTATAGCTTTTGCTAATCGTAACCGCCGCACTGCCGTCACAATTCTTTGGGGGATCTGCGTAAATGTTTTCTAGCGTATCTAACAACTTCATAAATGTATAGTGATGTCAGGGTTATGATATTAGTCTTTATCAAGGATTAACTGACGTGTTGACACTGACACGACACGACGTGTGACGGTGACACTGTGCGAAAAAAGCGAACCAGGAAGAGGGTAGATCGCTATGGTGTGTGGGTAGACCACAACTAAAACTCGCAGCACGTCAGTTAATCCTTGATAATGGCGCTTGCAACAGTGCCGAAATATCGGGAACTCAAAAAAAAAATACAAATATACCTACATGGTAAATATCCCGTTTCAAATCGTAATTCTAATGTAAATGACATGGTCATAATAAGTAAGCTTGAAATCTGATATTAGTCTTTCTAAATATATCCCTCAAAGACCTACAAGTTATCGATAATGCAACCCGCTCAAGTCGTTAGTATAAAAGTACCTACTCTTTTCTATCGCCGAAAAGCGAACTTTGAGATATAACGTTTCATTTATGCAAACGGTAGGATAGTTCTCTAAAATGGAAAGAAAAGTAGAAATTTTTGTGGAAAGTACCAAAAGCCAGCAGTATAAAAGATTTCAAAGAATTTCTTCATTCATAAAGTTACCTGCATAGCAGTTTGCAAAGTTGCTGTGTAGTGGAACTAGGCTAGGGTTGCCATACGTCCCGGTATGCCGGGACATGTCCCGGTTTGAAGCATGGTGTCCCAGTGTCCCGCCCATTAAGCAAATTGTCCCGGTTTGAAAAGCATAGTTAATTAGTAGGGACCAGCAGCTTAAGTACTTATGCATGTACGTAGTACGGACGGCTATAAGCCTAACGCTTAAGACAGGCGGTGATTGCGTGGCGCGCGCGCATGAAGGATACCGTCCTACGGCAAAGACCAGACCCGCTCCTACATCTGCTTTGACTTTGGGGATGAGGTATTGCGCTGATGTCCTTCCAATTTTTCTTCATGAGCTCTAGCTATACTACTTTTTCTTTAACTGTCCCGGTGCTCGTCCTCATGCTTATGGCAACCCTAAACTAGCCGAGAGTTCAGTAATTACCCCACACTGTGCTAAACGCTGGATAAAAGACCTTTAAGGCGGACCGTTGCCTCGAAACTTCCGTAAGCTGCCATGTTCTCTAAAGTTATTATGATGCTGCGCTTTATATCTACTTATTAGCCTTATTACGTACAGTGAAGGAAATCGACATACGTGCTATTTTCGCTCTTGTCATTATAACAATAAGGAATAAAAAGGGACGTACGGGTTTATGGTTAAATACAGTGTGTGGTTTCCATACGAACTGATATTTCAACTGAATAGTTCTATTATAGAATAACAATTACCCTTGACAATGAGCCTATAAAAAACTGTATTTTTCGAGAGATTATTTCATTAAATGCACACGTACCACTGCCCAAAGCCGCTACCTAAAGGTTGTCTGGCAAAGATCGCTCATTAGCGATAAGATCGCCTGTTGTTCTGCCTCTATCTCCCTGTATCTTTGTTTTTTATTTTTTATGTGCTATTTTATTATGTGAGGTGTACAATAAAGAGTATTTGTATTGTATTGTATTGTACCACTGGTTTGATAACAGGGGTTTATTCTCGAAGATAAAAATTCCAAGTTACTAGTGGAGGTCTCTTTTCAATACCTTTTAATAGAAAGAGACTTCCACTTGTAAATTGTAACTTATAGCTTCGAGAAATGGGCCCCAGAACCTAGTTAAACTCTTATCAGATGAAACCGCTTCGTAACAGTACTGTAATGACTAAATACGTATTATATTTTATCAAATGTAGAATTGAATGTCCAAGATCAACAAATTGAGACATACTCCAGAACCGAGATCAAAAACCAATAAAAAAAACTAGACTTTTTAATATTACCCAAGTGCCAGTTAAGTTGACGTTTTGACGACCGCTTTAGCCTAGTTGGTAGTGGCCCTGCCTTCGAAGCTGGAGGTCCCGGGTTCGAATCCAGGTCAGTGCATTTATTTGTGTGATGAACACAAATATTTGTTCCTGAGTCATGGATGTTTTCTATGTATTTAAGTATCTATTTATCTATCATCATCATCATCATCATCATTTCAGCCGAAAGACGTCCACTGCTGAACATAGGCCTCCCCCAATTTGGGGGGGGATTTGCCATAGTCGCCACGCTTGGCAAGCGGGTTGGCGACCGCAGTTTGATGGTGGTAATGATCGAAGGATGCTGCTGCCCACCCTCCGATTTTCCCTTATTCGCCTCCTACGAAACCCACGGGAAGAGATGGGGTGGCGCAATTCTTACCCGGCAACCACACGGGAAAGACACTATTTATCTATATAAGTATGTATATCGTCACTTAGTACCCATAGTACAAGCTTTGCTTAGTTTGGGACTAGATTGATTTGTGTAAGATTGTCCACAAATATTTATTTATTTATTTTATTTTAGTAGTTCTATACACTTCTTATGTGTGTGTTCTTATTACTTACTATTTAGCCATCTTCGGGCGCATGTGCGCCGGGGCACTGATTAGGAGTCGAAGTGGTCGCCATGGCCGAAACCGGTCGGACTCATCATCACCACGCTTCTTGTAATAGAGACATTACAAAAAATTAACAATGATTTATATATCGCTATGGTGTGTGGGTAGACCACAACTAAAACTCGCAGCACGTCAGTTAATCCTTGATAATGGCGCTTGCAACAGTGCCGAAATATCGGGAACTCAAATATACAAATATACATGGTAAATATCCCGTTTCAAATCGTAATTCTAATGTAAATGACCATGTAGGCTTGAAATCTTATATAATGATTTATAAACCTCTAGAGTGCTCTAAAATGACCCCATGTAAACATTCAAACAACAGTTATCTTGAAAAATTGATAATATTACACTTGTAAAATTTTAAAGTTTAGACAGTATAAATTATCACTTGCCTGAACATAGGACTTCGCAATGAGATATTGAGAACAATTTAAATACCCATTTTAATATTTAAACACAGAGTTATAGTATAGCGATTGGCTATTATTAGACTTTAACAGTAACAATAGTTTACTGCGACATAAACGCATATTGCTTGTATCAGCGCAACCTAAAGTGTATATATAGTTAGGTCCGATATTAAAAGAAGTCGACTACCAGCAACACTGAGTTTACCTCCCTCTCGGAAGCTCCATCACCCATCATTTCGCAAATAGTACAGTCTTTGTACTTAAACATTTATAAATTATTAATATTATATCGAACTAATTATAATATAATTAAAAATAACATGAGAATATATTAAAACTAAACTAAACAAATACTAAAATATATTTAAGAAATTTGGTCCCTTAGGCATAGTCCCTAAGATGCTGGTAGCATTTCCTCGCTAAATCGCTATGTTGATGCGTTGAGCGAGGAAGCTGCCAGCTCTATGATCCCCCGTGGAATCCACCAGCCTTTTAGAAAGGTCTTATCCATTTTAATTAGAATCGTAATGCTCAGATTTTAACTGTCATTAAATCCTTCCGTTTTGTTGAAAAATGTTTCATTAATCATTACACAAAATCTGTAATATCATTTCATATGCTATCAAAAATCTATCGCATAGAAATTATTCGTCACTATTTCTCGTGTGGCAAAATGAATATGAAAATGCTGTATTACCTGCTGGTATCAAATCGACTGTTTTGTCTCTACAGATCCCTAAGCATAAACCTTCCCGTTATACTGTCCTATTTAAAGGAAAATCCTACCTTAATTGGATTTTTCGTGACACTTACATCCTTCGATCTACGGAGAACAATATACCTGCCTGGTCTACGCTTACCGATAGATATATACTGGGGGTATGGTGAAGAAAGTTAATTCTTGTGAATAGCCTAGTGGTACCTGTTCCGATATACGTGATCTATTAGCTAATGCAATACTGACCCGGTTCCGATCGCGGGGAAATATGCTGATAGGCCGCATCATATACGCCCGTAGTTTTCTGTTTCGTTTATAGGATGATTCTTTCTCGGATTAGTTTGTTTGATCTGTTGGGAAATATTTTCCGTAAAGATCATCATCATCATCATCATCATTTCAGCCGAAAGACGTCCACTGCTGAACATAGGCCTCCCCCAAGGCTCGCCATTTAGACCGGTCCTGTGCCGTTCGTTTCCACCGGATTCCCGCGACCTTCACCAGGTCATCACTCCACCTTGTCGGAGGCCTACCGACAGCTCGTCTTCCGGTGCGTGGACGCCACTCAAGCAGTTTCTGGCCCCATCGACCGTCAGTCCTGCGAGCAATGTGCCCTGCCCACTGCCACTTAAGTCTCGCAATTTTGAAGGCTATGTCGGTGACCCCAGTTCTGCTACGGATAGCTTCATTCCTAATTCTATCACGCAGAGAAACCCCGAGCATAGCTCTTTCCATTGCTCTTTGGGTGACCTTGAGCTTTCTTATGAGGCCCATCGTTAGCGCCCATGTCTCGGATCCATATGTCATCACTGGCAACACACACTGGTCAAAGACTTTTGACTTGAGCCACTGCGGTAAACTGGACGAGAATACACTGCGAAGCTTCCCGAACGCTGCCCAGCCGAGTCGGATTCGACGAGTGATCTCTTTCTCGAAGTTGGACCTACCTAACTGGACTGTTTGTCCCAGGTATACGTACTCGTCAACAACTTCGAGTGCCGAGCCGCCGATTATTACGGGAGTTGGTACGACATGGGCATTAGACATGACCTTCGTCTTGTCCATGTTCATTTTCAGACCAACTCGATCGGAAACTCTGCTGAGATCAACGAGCATTGTACTGAGGTCCTCCATGGTCTCAGCCATGACTACAATGTCGTCAGCAAATCGAAGGTGAGTGATGTACTCGCCATTTACGTTGATGCCTCGTCCTTCCCAGTCCAGAAATTTAAAAGCATCCTCCAGTGCAGCGGTGAAGAGCTTCGGAGAGATCACATCTCCTTGTCTGACTCCCCGCTGCAGTGGAACAGGCTTTGTTTCCTGGTCCTGTAGTCGGACGGACATGGTGGCGTTTTCGTACAGGCACTTCAGGACTTCGATATACCGGTAGTCAACTTGGCACCTCTGGAGAGACTGCAGTACAGCCCAAGTCTCGATCGAATCGAAGGCTTTCTCGTAGTCCACAAATGCTAAACAAAGTGGCAAGTTATACTCTTCGGTCTTCTGTATAACCTGCCGCAAGGCATGTATGTGGTCTACGGTACTGTAGCCTTTTCGGAATCCGGCTTGTTCGGGAGGCTGGAAGTCGTCAAACCTGCGCGCGAGACGGTTCGTGATGACTCTCGAAAATAGCTTGTAAACATGGCTCAGAAGTGAGATGGGTCTATAATTCTTCAGCAAAGTGTTATCGCCTTTTTTGAAGAAAAGCACCACCACACTTCTGTTCCATGCTTGCGGCGTTTTCCCCTCGTGAATTACAGAATTAAACAGCGTCTGAAGGGCTCTGAGGACAGGTTTACCGCCCGCCTTCAGGATTTCGGCTGTAATTCCGTCGTCACCCGGGGCTTTGCCGTTCTTCAACTGTTTGAGAGCCATACTAATCTCATACAGGCTGACGTCCGGGTAGAAAAAAAAAACATACTGCCAAATTATATATGTTCGCTGTGGAATTTATTGTTAATTTTGGGTGGTTAACGTTTATTTATTTTCTTGCAATCGAAGTGAATAGTAGAGTGTATAACTCTGGTCTAAAATCCATATTACCCCTAGAACTATTTTCCTGGTAATATGGCTCATTTTAGACCCTTGTCATACAATCTATTATTATTGTTCACCACAAAATACATAAAGGTTTTTAACAGCTGTCTTCTTCCACAGGGCATCTTCCGCCTAGCCTGCGAGCACGTTCTCCGCACGATGCGCCGCGGCCGCGAGACCCTGCTGACCCTACTCGAGGCGTTCGTGTACGACCCGCTGGTGGAGTGGGGCGGCGCGCGCAAGCGCAGGGGCGAGCGCGACCAGCGCGCCGCGGTCGCCATGCTGGCGGTGCGCGCACACGAGCTCAAGCAGCAGTTCGCTGACGTCACGTAAGTCAATCTGTCTTCGTTTGTGAAACGTAGTCCAAATCAAAAGGGACCTTATGACGGCCGGCGCTTACAACAGTGAATCGGTGCAAGGTAAGCGCCTGCCGCGATAAGGTCCCTTCAATCAATCAATCAAATCGTTTATTTGCTGGAATACAGTAAGTACAAATAGGTCTTATACATTACAATACAGTTCCATGTATTCAGCCTGCACGCAGGCATGTAAACATTTACGAGTGCTGCGTACGTTACGATTGAATATGTCAACAATAATAAATTAGCAAAGAATACCATAATTAAAAATAAATAAATAATGGAATTCAGAAAAAGTAATAATTATAAAAATAAATGTCAAATGTCAAAATACCCACGGAGTCAAAAATTACAGCTTCTATGTCAACTTTTGATTTGAACTATCACATTTCCTTGGTGTTTCTCTTTTCCGTCCCAATCTTTCTGGCTCTATGGACGATCGAGTCCACCTGCTCCACGCGATTTGTACAAGAACTCCTATCTATGTATATATATTGTAAAATCTAGAGCCATCTTCAAGAGCGATATAACATATAAATGCTCATTTACAACACCACTGTAACGTACTCGATATAGCCTTTCGAATCGCTAAACTTAAGTGGCAGTGGGCAGGGCACATTGCACGTAGAACAGATGGCCGTTGGGGCCGGAAGGTTCTGGAGTGGGTAGGCCCCCCACAAGGTGGACTGATAACCTGGTAAAGGTCGCGAGAGTCCGCTGGTTGCGGGTAGCGCTGGACCGGTCATTATGGCACTCTTTGGGGGAGGCCTATGTCCAGCAGTGGACGTCTTTCGACTGATATGATGATGATGATTCTTTACATACAAGTATCTCTAACAATATTAAATTAATCTTAATTTTGACGCTCAGAGACCATGTACATCTCTGGGATATTATATTAATTTCATTATACTCCTTGTTTAATCTTGAGACCTAATACATCTCTAACTTTACTGATGTTGTAATATTTGTAATAGATAATTTTGCAAGTTTATCTTCACTGTATGACATTAATTTTGTTATAATTGTAAACTCGAAATTGCTATTCTTTCTTAAACTGTAAATTAATGTTTTGACATGAATAATGTATTACTTATTATAGTCAGACTTTCTTAAATTGTAAATTAATATTTTGACATGTAAAAGTGCCCTTGTGGCCTATTTGCAGAATAAGGCCCTTATTCATAAACGTTCATCAAACCTACTTTAGCTAAAATGCCGTTAATATTCGTCTGTCTTTATCTGTCACTTTGACTTGTGTTTGTGGGAAAGGACAAGACGCATTTTTTGTTAGAAGAGGTTTGTTAATCAAATAAAAAATAAATAAATCAAATAAATAAATAAATATTAGAGGACAATCTTACACAAATCGAACTAGCCCCACAGTAAGCTCAAGAAGGCTTGTGTTATGGGTACTAGACGACGATATATTTAATAGATATAAATACTTAGATACATAGAAAACATCCAAGACTCAGAAACAAATATTCATGCTCATCACACAAATATTTGCCCTGACCGGGATTCGAACCCAGGACCGTCAGCTTTACAGGCAGGTGCACTACCCACTAGGCTAAACAGGTCGTCAAATGAATAAGGGGGGGGTTAAGGGGGGGGAGTATGTCGTTAATGTTTATGAATAAGGGGGTAAATGTTTGATTTTTTGTTTTTTTCTTTCGCCTGGATGTTGTGCTAGTTTAAAGGAGAATTTCTCGCAGTTTTCATTCTAATCCTGTACCTGCACTGATATAATCGCGGATGCGCATTACGTTATCGTGGCTAACTAGCGCTAATTTAGCAGTCGCTCGGTGTAAACATCATAAAGTAGCTACCGGTTAGACGCAGCTGTTGGAGCTATAGTGCAGTATAACCTATTAATACTAGAATATTTCGATAGCTATACTTGTTTTTTCTTTAAAACTAGAAATTAGGTAAATAAAGAAGCAGTGGTCGTACATATACACAAACACAATTTAATTGCAAAAATGGCTGAACGGATTATGATGAAACTTGGTATACAACGAGTTTATAGCCTGGGTTAAGAATACTTTGTTACCGAAAATCATCAATCGATGTCCAAACTGCATAGTTTACCAACCTTATATGAATAGGTGTCAATAATAGAAAAGTATTGTGTCAACATGTGTGTCTAACAAATCTCGATTGTTATTAGTTTCTTAGTCTTATTTTTGACATGTAACTAACTCTACATTTAATTAATGATACTTTGATTATTATATTATTTTTATTTGATGTACCTAGATAGATTTTGACTTGTAAAAGTGCCCTTGAGGCCTATTTGCAGAATAAATGTTTTGATTTTTTTTTGATTTTTTTTTTGATGTAATGTCAGAGAGAGAAACATCAAAGAAAATAAATTCACGTTATATTTTTTATCATGGGATTTTTAATTCAAATTACATCAAACGAACCAGTAAACAACTTAAAATAACCATCTAAATTAACAATCGAAGCTATTAAATAGGACGTGGAAGTTAACATTATAAACGAGCGAGTTTTGCCGATGGATGGATAAGGTTTCTCTTAATCTCAAAAAACAACGCAACTCAACGCCCTACGGTGTTAAATAGGCTACCATTTAACACCGTAGGGCGTTGTTGGTAAGTTATACACCGTGGGCGTCAATAATCTCATGTTGAGAAAACAGAGAACGAGCATTGTAATTTTAGTGACATCAATTTCAAACTATCAGCCAGTTAACATTAAAAGTAAATAGTTTGCAATCTCGCTATTGAGAACAGAACAAAACTTTTGATAGTGAAACCTTTTTGTAGGATAGATACTAAACTTAATTAAGTGAAACTGGCTGACAACGATACAGTTAGTACGTCTGCATGCAGTGGTAGGTGGCTACGTCACGCCTTTATTTATTTATTTATTTATTTAAACTTTATTGCACAAAATACACAAATTGTACAAATGGCGGGCTTAATGCCAAATGGCATTCTCTACCAGCCAACCATTGGGCTAAACAGATAATTTATAAAAGGTGCAAAGAAAAGAAAAAAAAAAAGAAAAAGAGTATGAAAAGTATATCAAAATATCTAATAAAACATATAAACATAATATATATATCTATACAGGTATACAAGATACATACATACAGGATTAGATATACTACTACATATTCAATACATACTATAATTATGATGAATTATAGTATGTATTGAACCTTTAGGGTGTGTTAGAATTGAGATTTTTTAACTTGTGATTTGCTTTAAATAATTAATATCTCTTTTGGCTATATGTTATATAACTTTACTAGCGACCCGCCCCGGCTTCGCACAGGTGCAATGCTGATGCATGTATTAGACATATAAACCTTCCCCTTGAGTCACTCTACCTATTAAAAAAACCGCATCAAAATCCGTTGCGTAGTTTTAAAGATTTAAGCATACATCCCTATGTATATCCCTATATAGGGACATAGGGACAGAGAAAGCGACTTTGTTTTATACTATGTAGTGATATACTCTAATTAGGCTCTAAAATCGTTGGTTTAAATATTTCGAGTTATTAACGCTCACGGTGTATGTTGTAGGTTTACGCGGGTTGGGTTTTGCAACTCGACGTCACGGTGTATATATAGTGCGGTATAAATGCAGTAGTTTTGACGGTCAAGGTCCAAACGGGCAATCCAGGACGTGCCTGCTCGTAATGTGCGTTGGCTGGAGTTAAATGTTGGCATTAAGCTAAGCTGTGAGCGGCACGCGTAATGAGCGTATAACTAATGGGTCATACTTAGTTGAAAAAACAAAAGTCGTCCTTCCTGTGCTCAATAGTTAACGGCTTATGTGTATGTTAGCTATGTTTTTATTACAGGGATTTATATAAACGGAGACACTGTTTGTACGGGTTACTGGTCCAATCCAAAATTAAACTTTGCAGCCCTTAACTTTTTGATGTCCACAGAAAAGACGCGAACCTATTTTTTTTTAAGGGGGGCCCCATTAGGTGGACTGATGACCTGGTAAAGGTCGCGGGAGTCCGCTGGATGCGGGTGGCGCAGGACTTGATTAATAACATTTCGATTATTTTTGGAGTCATGTCCACATTATTGCGAGCAATGACGCAAATTTGTTCGACAGAAGACACACATTACAAAAAAAAAACAACAAGAAAAACAAACCACATAACATGTGTGTGCCCGCGGCAGTGAAACGGAGTGTCCGTTAGCAGCATTATGCTGAGGTGTCAGACACTTACAGCGCTGATTTTCAGCCAGTACCGTCGGTGAATCACGAACCACCATACACTAAATAATAGCCAAAAAAAAAAAGAAATATGTTTACAATAGAAAAAATAATACATAAGACAAAAAAAACATATCCTATTACTACTTAGATACAAAAACAAGAGAACTAAAAATGTTGAAATAGATTTAAACCGGTTGGTATATTTGTTGCTATAGTGCTGGATTAGGATTAGGATTTTTGGAGCGTCAACATATAGTCTTTAAGCTTACGCTTAAAGGTATACTTGCTAGGCTTAAAACACTTGTGTGATGTTATTATGAAACTCTCCTTAGTATTATGAAAGCAACTGCATCTGACCTTCCGACCCAGAGGGCAGAACTAGTTTCTGTTGTGTTCAGACCGGTTTGCTCAAGACGTTTGCCTTCGCCGAAAAGCCACTGTTAAAAACCGAATGATGTTTTGTACATAAGTTTTTTGAAAAAACCATTTGTACGAGTCCGGGGCTCGAATTCGAATGGCTCAGAAAAATCATAACGAAGACAGTTTGCAAATAGGTCACAACACAACGGCACTTACTAGTCTACTTCTATATCTAAGCCCTTTGGAACTTAATTAAAGGTAACACGAGCTCACGTGTCTCGGATCTCGGTCAATCACTCATTCGGGCCACCACACACCACAGTACACACGATATAAAAACACACACATACACACCATCATCATCATCATCATTTCAGCCGAAAGACGTCCACTGCTGAACATAGGCCTCCCCCAATTTGGGGGGGATTTGCCATAGTCGCCACACTTGGCAAGCGGGTTGGCGACCGCAGTTTGATGGTGGTAATGATCGAAGGATGCTGCTGCCCACCCTCCGATTTTATAAAAACACACACATACACACCATCATCATCATCATCATTTCAGCCGAAAGACGTCCACTGCTGAACATAGGCCTCCCCCAATTTGGGGGGGGATTTGCCATAGTCGCCACGCTTGGCAAGCGGGTTGGCGACCGCAGTTTGATGGTGGTAATGATCGAAGGATGCTGCTGCCCACCCTCCGATTTTCCCTTATTCGCCTCCTACGAAACCCACGGGAAGAGATGGGGTGGCGCAATTCTTACCCGGCAACCACACGGGGGCACATACACACACACACCAAATATTTTGATTAGCCACATGACCGAATCTGGTTTTTAAGTCAAGGACGGTAGGCTATCTTTCTGAATTACGAATTGCGGACACGAGATACGTAAACTTATTTGGAATTCTTCACAAAAACCTTCCTTGTTTGTATGTCGTTCGCACGGAATTCTCGTCTCGCGGAAGTTGTACGGTAGGTAAAAGGAAAAATGTTTCGTAAAGATGAAAGACATCCGTTTCAGCCGGTACATGTGAATTCTTCAGTTTCAGTGAAATAGTTGTTTAGAATTTTGTAGTGTTAATTAATTATATTCCCTAACTTGGCCCATTTAAGCGATACAACGGTATACCGTCTCCGTACATATATATGAATTGAAAAAAGATACTTCTTATTACTTACTTTCTACAAATCCACAGTCAGGTTTAAAAAAAAGCAAGCTCAAGATGTTTGCCTGCAACTGTAAGTGAATTATGATGTTTAATAATTGTAAGTCGTCATTATCTTCTTAACGACCGCTTTATCCTAGTTGGTAACCCTGCCTACGAAGCTGGAGGTCCCGGGTTCGAATCCCGGTCAGGGCATTCATTTGTGTGATGAGCACGAATATTTATTCCCGAGTTTAGAATCTATATAGGTATGTATAGCGTCGCCTAGTACCTATAGTACAAGTTTTGCTTAGTTTGGGACTAGGTTGATATGTGTAAGATTATATACAAATATTGATTTTTATGTATTTATTCTAGTAAACATCACAACAAACGATTTATCATCTTATCGTGTCTACAATGACGCTACTCGCAATTTCTCCTTACTGCGACGATATTTCTGGTGCAATAAATACAAATAAGTCGTGTTTATGCGCGCGATAACCGCTAGAGTGTGAAACGCTGGAGATTACGCGCAAACAAATGCCGCGCGATTTGCTTGCCAGACGACTTTCGTCGCTATAACTTTATGACGAAAGTTATAAAGTGTGTTGTTGTACGATGTTTATGAAATTGTGAACTAGTGTTTGATATGTGAAAGTGCCCTTGTGGCCTATTTACATGACAATGAATTATACGTTTAACTACTTATTACATAAA
The DNA here is from genome assembly GCA_963556455.1 of Epiblema foenella. NCBI lineage: Eukaryota > Metazoa > Arthropoda > Insecta > Lepidoptera > Tortricidae > Epiblema > Epiblema foenella. The sequence goes on along the minus strand of OY747109.1, from coordinate 19,350,335 downwards.
TATGTAAAGAATATAAAAATGCGAACGTGATTGCGATAGATCATTTACCTTTTTTAATATATACTTAGTTATCTGTAACGTATTATATAGAAAAAGCAATCCACAGTATTGCAGAGTAATTTTAAAAAGCATTGCTTCCGTAACATGACGATATAAGAGCATGGTACGAGTAATATGTTGAGTATATTTATTCATGAATAATTAGAAAAAAAATACTTAACTGCTACTATAACAATATTTGTAATTACTAGTGAAACCTGTTATTTCAAACCAGCATTTTCACCTTAATTTGGTAAAGTTTCTGCATTAAATGTCGGTTTTTGCTCTAAAACAATAGACTATATAAAGCACGGAGCTCCGCACATAAAGCCGACACGCTGGTGTAGAATAATTAATCGCAAATGTTCCGCTGAAAGCCACTTTGATTACGCACGTCCTACATATATGCATTATTAAGTGGCCGCATAATCAAATATTAACTGCCCATGATGTTTCAGGGAGCAGTTCCTGGCTGTGTTGCCCGACATCCAAGAGAGCGCCGACCAGTGGCTGCAGGAAACAGAAGAACTCAAGTCCATTGAAGGGAGACTACACGACTGTCACCAGCAGATGGCCCTGGTCAAGGAAATCGAAGCGTACGGGCCGAACCTAAGCAGCCACCCATTATACGCTATCTCGCAAAAGTACTCTTCCTACAAAAAAGCGAAGAACGCTGTCGAGGACTCCATGAAAGCTCTCGTCAAGATACTCAACGATTTCGACACCCAAATAGAGAGTTTCGCGGCAGCCAACGAAGCGATCAGCGGGCCGAAGTTAGTGGCATGGATGCAAGAATTTTCAGGACCAAGCGAAGACGACGACAAACCAATATTCGACCACATCAAAGAGTTCCTCGCGAACGCTGGACAGAGCTCGATGATCACGCAGTGCGAGCAAGCAGAGAATGAGCTCAATCAGAGCATGCAAGAGACGATAGTGCTCGTCAGATCTTGCCTAGAACTCCTTTCACAGTACGTGGCGGTATCTCAATACTACCCTCAAACCCATACTGAATACCATCGAGTTGTTATGTTCCGTAAATGGCTTGCAGAGGCTTTGGAGAGCAAGTCTCCTGAAGTATGCAGAGAGGTTTCCAACCAAGTTACAGCTCTAGTCAATGCAGACAACGCAAACAACACCGAACAGATTATTGCGTACAATTTCCAATTACAAACCATCACAGGTGAAGCAAACGTGAACCTGAACAAGGCGATTGAAAGACTGCAAATACATGGCGGTCCGGACGCGGTCGCGTTAGCACAAGAGGCGTATATTGAAGCGAAGGCAAATATTAGCAGTTGGGTGCGCTCTCAGGAGGGAGCAGGGGCGGCGTTGGAATGCGTAGTCATCGGCATGCTTTGCAACTTAAACAGACGTTACCTTATCTTGGAGAATAGCGCGCAAAGCGCTGGCGATTGCCTAGTCGACTTGACGTCTAGAGAAGGAGAGTGGTTCTTAGACGACATGAGCTGTTTATCGATGCAAGCCGTCGAACTACTGTCTCTCCTACCTCTGCAGTCCGCTTCCGCTGAAGACTCGGCCATGCCTGTTGCAGTGGAATGCGTACGCAACGCCAACCTTCTCCTAACTGACTTAGTCCAGCTGAACTATAACTATACCACAATAATTCTGCCAGAGGCGATGAAGAAACTACACCAGGAAGAGCCATCCACGCTGATGATGATCAGCGAACTCAACGCAGTTATCATGAACACTCCTATGCCCTTGAACGAGTTACTCACACAGTTGGAGATGAACTTTAGATATCTCTTGATGGATATGGAGGTAAGTCTGAATTTATTGTAATTGAATTCACATTTACCACACTTTCATCATTACTTAGCCCATTATCAGTTGTTGAGTATACGTAGAACTCATGTTCTAAGCAGATTTTTCCCTGCATATTCCTCATGGTGCAATTCATTCGGATATTACTGCAGTACCCGTTTCATCCTCATCATTTTTAGCCTGTATTCGCACTCTGTTGAGCACAGGTTTCTCTCATTCACCCCGATCCTATTGTAGTTTTTGTTCAAAAGCGAAACGAATAGCCTCTAATTAGCCAGCAAAATAAAAAAGCTGTAATCAAGAATCCTAACATAACTGTAACAGTGTCCCAGAATGTTCTAATGTATGATAGTGGCCCGCATCTTAGAATTCAAAGGCGAGCGGGACTCGTGCAACTTATCGATGTAGCCCGCATCGCAATTTGCTACTTGACAACTTCGCTGAGATTGAATTGCAAAGTTCTGCTATAACATTCTGCAACGTATATTTTAAGATAATCTGGAGACGTGAATAGTGGCATGATTACACACGAATCTAATAGATTTGGAATAAGTTTACTTTGTAGAAGTATAAGCATGGCATTGCATTGTGTTGTTACTGGTGTGAACCTGTAATTGGCTTTTTGTAACATGTCAAAAATAGCTGTTGTTTCTCCGAATAAATAAATAAGTGTACAGTTTTAAGTGTTATTATAGTACCAAGTTTTTCAAAGTATCTAGTTGTCTGGCTCTGCATTGACAGACAGACCTAACCGTGGCCGGCTGACTGACTGACATATAAGTTCAAATCTCAACCTGATATGAAAGAGTGAACTCCTTCTAACACAAGTTTTTACTTAAAAGGAGGATTCGACAACCTTGTTAACGTTATTTGATAAAAAATAAATAATTTGGAATTTTGTGGAAGACAAGACAAATGACTCGAAAGACTGACGATTCACGGAGCACATATGACCGCCGCCTAGTACGGACGTGTACTGGACAAGGCGGGAATAGACTACAAGACTTTATGAACAGAGCATGAATGAATGGTCAGGATTGTAATCATGTCATTACCACTTTGGGCACGATGAGTTGACCACATTAAAAAGATCGCGGGTTACTCATAGATGATAGGAAGGGACCGGGGTGAATAGCGTATTAGAACAGAGTAAAGTAAAGTAAAAGTAAATACTTTTGGGCAATCTTACACAAATCAACCTAGTCCCAAACTAAGCAAAGCTTGTACTATGGGTACCAAGTGACGATATACATACTTATATAGATAAATAGATACTTAAATACATAGAAAACATCCATGACTCAGGTACAAATATTCGTGTTCATCACACAAATACATGCCATGACCGGGATTCGAACCCGGGACCTCCAGCTTCGAAGGCAGGGTCACTACCAACTAGGCTAAAGCGGTCGTCAGAGGCCTATTAGAGACCATTACATCTCTGGGATATTATATGAATTTCATTATACTCTTTGTCTAATCAGACCTTATACATCTCTAACTTTAATGATGTTGTAATATTCGTAATAGATAACTTTGCAAGTTTATTTTCACTGTTAGGTATGACATTAATTTTGTTATATTTGTAATCTCGAAATAATTATTCTTTCTTGAATTGTAAATTAATATTTTGACATGAAAAATGTATTCTTATAGTCAGACTTTGTTCAATTGTAAATTAATATTGCGACATGTAAAAGTGCCCTTGTGGCCTATTTGCAGAATAAATGTTTGATTTTGATTTTGATTTATGCTCAGCAGTGGGCTACAGGCTGAAGCAGGGACCGATACCGGTATTTTAAAAAAACCCTGAATTTGCCCAATGTTTTGGATTATTTTTTGCTCTTTACGTAGGGCTGAATCATGTATTTAGGTAACAACGTCGTATTATTAGATTGCCCCATTAAAAACGAAATAATGAACGGGTAACCGTAATAATACCGGTATTTTTGACGACCGCCTTAGCCTAGTTGACGACCGCCTTAACCTAGTTGGTAGTGACCCTGCCTACGAAGCTGGAGGTCCCGGGTTCGAATCCCGGTCAGGGCATTTATTTGTGTGATGAGCACGATTATTTGTTCCTGAGTCTTGGATGTTTTCTATGTATTTAAGTATATGTTTCTCTATACAAGTATGTATATCGTCGCCTATTACCCATAGTACAAGCTTTGCTTAGTTTGGGACTAGGTCGATTTGTGTAAGATTGTCCACAAACGAGCGAGACTTAAGTGGCAGTGGGCAGGGCACATTGCTCGCAGGACTGACGGTCGATGGGGCCAGAAACTGCTTGAGTGGCGTCCACGCACCGGAAGACGAGCTGTCGGTAGGCCTCCGACAAGGTGGAGTGACGACCTGGTGAAGGTCGCGGGAATCCGGTGGAAACCAACGGCACAGGACCGGTCTAAATGGCGAGCCTTGGGGGAGGCCTATGTTCAGCAGTGGACGTCTTTCGGCTGAAATGATGATGATGATGATGATGATGATGTCCACAAATATTTATTTATTTATTTATTTATTTTTCTATGGAGTAAATACCGGTATCCGATCCCTTCTGAAGATGATGATAATTGCCACTTTCCAGTGCCCAACGGGCGTCCAAGTGCTGGCGGCCGAGCTGCGCGCGCGCTACGAGGCGCTGCTCACCGGCGGGGAGTCCCCCGGGCGCATGCTGCTGATGGGCCTGAACGGGCTGTTCGCGGCCGTGGAGCTGCGCGCGCGCGAGCTGGCCGAGCCGCTGTCGGCGCCCGTGCCGCCCGAGTGGAGGAAGATAGACCACGTGAGCGACGCCATGCACATGTCGGTGAGTTGACGATGACCGCTGTACTCTGCAGTGGCGGCGCGTCATAAATATTCTTTTCACACCTGCTATTCAGAAAAGAGTTATTATTGCCTTCGAATGAGGGATCAAAGTTGTACTTTTCTTCCCTCATTTGAGGGCAACAATGACTCTTTTTCTCATAGAAGGTGTGAAAAGCAGTATGTGACACTGTAGTAAAATCATTTGTAAGATATTTCATGTTTTTAGCAACGGGCCTCATAGACGGTGTGAAAAGCAGTATGTGTCACACGGTAGCAAAATTATTTTCGTCTTGGGCGTAAACACTTGAATCCCTCGCTACGCTCAAGATTCTACTTTAGAATCCCTCGCTACGCTCAGGATTCTATTGTAGAATCTTTCGCTTCACTCAGAATTCAATATACCGCCCTCGCCGTAAATATATCATTTTGCTCCCTTGAGACACAATCTACTATAGGAAAGTCGGAAATAATTTTCCTTTCTTATTCTTCATGTGTATTTTGCCTGTCCTAACCTACGGTGCACAAACATGGTCGATAACTGAGACCCAGAAATCCAAATTGAAGGTTTGCCAGCGCACTATGGAGCGCAGCATTTTGGGTGTCAAAAGGACGGATCGTGTCCGAAACACTACACTGCGCTCTAAAACACGCATTGCTGACGTAGGTAAAAAAACTGCCAGGCTCAAGTGGGACTGGGCCGGCCACGTCTGTCGCATGCATCCAGATAGGTGGGCTAATGTAGCCACCAAGTGGGTGCCACATGATGGACGACGCAGACGGGGCAGGTCCAGACGGAGATGGCGGGATGATCTGGATGCATTTGCCAAGAATTGGGAGGAAGAAGCGCTCAACAGGGAGACCTGGAAGGCATGGGGAGAGGCCTTTGCCCAGCAGTGGGACAGCCAATAGGCTATTAAGTATAAGTATAAGTATTCTTCATGAGCCGTAGTAAAAGAACTGTACTGGTTAAAAATTAGGCAAGCCGGTGGGGATCGAGTTGTATGGACGCTCCGCCACTGGTACTCTGGGACACTTCATAGAATAGACAAAAAGGTAAGAAGAGATAGTTTCATGTTGCTGTCAATGATGAGAAAGAATCCGGCACTGTGAGTTATCTAAGAGGCATATAAGTTAGCGAATCATCGCTGCAGACGATGAGATAAAGAAAACAAATGCGGAATACAACAAAGGGAGTTACATTTTATTGTTTTTAATGTTTAGGTTTACATATTCGAATTAAGGAAACTGTAAGTCTACAACTTAATACCCTTTACTGTGTCAATTGTAAACATATGAGACTGTTTGTTTCTTAATAAAAAGATTACAGTTATTACATCTTAATAACAATAGGGATGTTGACACTAAGTAAGAAACTCAACTACTTCAAATTTTCTCGAAAAAGGATCAAATTCTCAACCAAATAGCGAAAAAAGTAACTCAAAAAAATAAATAATTACATAATTACAAGTCATCAAAGTTTTAAGTGGGGGCATGTTCTGTCCCTTTTTCGCAAAACGCACCTCTGTATGGAACGATCTTCATTTACTATGGCGCTTTAAGTCAGTGACGTCACTACAAATTAGTGCTTTCTCACTCTTATTAACAACATTCTAACGGTTGTAGCTTCGTTATTTTTTGAGATATTTTAATGGGATTTTCACCATTTGGCATAGTTTTATGTCTTCTTTCTTTTGGATATAATTTAGATACCAATAAATTTTGAGTCAACATCCCTATTTAGTCATATAACCCGCCCCTCGTCGTCCCGGTGCAAAAGTGCCCATAACGCTAGCAGCATTTCCGCGCTGAATAGCGATAGAAAGTCTTTGCACTAGAAACGATTCGGAGCGGGAGTCCTCTCCTCTTTGCCTAAGTCGACGGCCTATCTCTCGAACAAACTGCTTTGCGTCCTTCCCCCAGCAACCAGCCGTTTTAATAAATAAATAAAAATAAAAAAAATTGTCGGGAAATTCCAAGGTGTAAGATTCATAATTCCGTATTATTTCGTGTGGACAGGCCGCCCTCCAAAGCCCAGCGCTCCGCTCCGTCCTCGAGGAGCTGTTCCTCGTGCGGCGCGTGCAGGCCGTCGGCGAGGCGCTGGCGCTGTGCGCGCAGACCGCGGCGGCCTTCCGCGGCTCCGGGCCCCTGGCCGTGTACGACGAGGCGGCGCTCTGCAAGCCCATCAAACGGTCAGTACCTCATAATCAAAATCAAAACATTTATTCTGCAAATAGGCCTCAAGGGCACTTTTACAAGTCAAAATCTATCTAGGTACATCAAATAAAATTAATACAATAATCAAAGTATCATTAATTAAATGTAGTGTTACATGTCATAAATAAGACTAAGAAACTAATAACAATCGAGATTTGTTAGAGATGTATAAGGTCTCTAAGCGTCAAGATAAAATGTAATAAAGTAGGTACACTAATCATAATAAAATATGTTACTAATCATAATAACACGTCAACATGAAAATAATAAAATCTATTAAATAAATATCCTCAGAGATGTATAAGGCATAGCGTTGTTGAGGGTCCTTATCGGTTAAAAAACGCTCATATATTTATAATGTGTTTATACACTTATGGTAGGATATTGAAGTGGTTGAATAAAACTGTATTGAGTTGCTCTGAAAAGAGATTGGTTATTTTATTATTTACGGACACTTAGGTTAGCACATTTGGTTTATCTTATAGAATAAAATCTTACCTGAAAAGAGAAACAACATTAAAGCTATTATTCCACTTATTCTTCTTATTCTATCTTAAGTAACTATTCGAATTTTACAATATTTCTCCTTAGATTACTTGCATAGTCACAAACGACCTTTGACCTGTCAACTGTCACTTGTCATGGACTGCCACAGATAAATCCAAACCGACACATAAGAGGTTTATGCACAGCAATAGTGCAATTATGAATGAAGTCAAACAGCCTTCATTTACATCTCCCCCCCCCCAACCTGTGTGTACAATTAAACATTTAATATATAATTTTACATAAGTTCTAATAAAGGGACAAGTTTTGTGATATGAAACAAATTCGATTCTGATTTATTATGACCTGTATCTATCCTATAAATCGAGCTTGATATTTTCTCTAATACTTTATATGGACCAATTTTTAATTCGTATAATTTTTTCCTGTTTAGGCGATTTCCATTTTCCACGTAAACTAAGTCTCCTACTTTTATCTCGCACTCTTTCCTGTTTCTATCGAAACGTTTTTTATTACTGTTGTGTGACTTTATAGAGTTTTCTAAAGCGGTTTTTCGATCGTGTATTAATTCACTATATGTTTTTTCCTGTTTCAATTCATTTGGTAAGATATCAAACGATTTTCCTTCTAGTAAATATTTTGGAGAAAATCCTGTCACCGTGTGTTCAGTTTCATTATACCTGTGAGTGCACTCTTGAGCAATGGTTGTCCAAGCCAGTTTATCTTTCCGCTCATTTATTTTACATCTAATTTTGTTTACCAATGTTTGATTTAGTCTCTCATTCAGTCCATTAGAAAATGGAGCATTGACTGCTGTGAATATGATTGGTATATTCTCTTTATCTAGAAAGTTTTTAAAATCCCTCGAATTTATACCCGGATATTGGTCGGACAAAATCATGCCAATTTTATTTCCCTGAGACACGTTTCTTACAAGCTTTATAAAGTCACCCGAACTTTGAGTTTTAGATGTCGAAATATAAGCATACCTAGTAAAGTGGTCCACAAGTAAATGTAAATAAGTTTTTGTTGAACGTGCACCCCCAAAACCTCCTATGGTATCTATCGACATTATCTCAAATGGGTAAGTTGCTGGACCTAGGTGTGACATTAACCCAAACTTATATTTTCCCCTTGATTTATTTTTAATGCAGATTTCACAGTTGTCACAGATTTTTTTAATGTTACTTGTTAAATTTTTCGCGGTATAAAACGGTCTAATTTTGCTTTCTATTTGTTGTGGTCCTAAATGACAGTAATAACCGTGTATATTTTTTATAAGTTTTTTACTAAATTCCTCTGAAATTACAATTTTTTCTTTTCTACCATTTTTTTTGTAGTAAATTGTATTTTTTAGTAGTAATTTATCCCTGTTTTGATTTATATCTTCATTATTCTCCTGATCATCATGTATATCTTTGAGTTTAATTAAGTTAACACATTTTAGATTCCCTTCTTGACTATCCCTCGGGTTTAATACAGGATTTCTACTTAATGCATCTGCCTCCACATTATACTTTCCTGGAGAGTAAATGACTTCAAAAGTAAATTGAGACAAGTAGTATGCCAGGTCTCCTAATTCCTCATCTGTTCTAGCCTTTATATTCATTTTTTCTAACGGTTTGTGATCAGAGAAAACCGTAAATCTTTTACCTAGGAGCCAATATTGCCAATATTTAACGGCTTCTTTGATTGCCAAGCACTCGAGATATATGGCTTTTCTTTTTTTTTGTGTGACATTTAATTTTCTTGAGAAGTATGCACAAGGTTTCTCTTCGCCATTATTTTGTGGTTGTTTCAAGATCGCGCCTATCCCTTGAATACTCGCGTCTGTATAAATGTGAATCGGTAGGTTCGGATCAAATATTGCCAAAATAGGTTTCTGACATAGTAGTGTTTTTGTCCTCTCAAATGACTCCTGGCATTTATCTGACCAATCAAATTTTTGTCCTTTCCTTAGTAAGTTATGTAAAGGATCTAATATTATCGAACTATTCGGAATATATTTTGCATAGAAATTTATTTTACCTAAGAATTGGCGGACATTCTTCTGTGTCATTGGTACAGGGAATTCTTTTATAGCAATCAAGTTATCTTTTAATGGAGTAATGGTGTTATTTCCTATGACATGGCCCAAATACTTTACAGAGTTCTGAGCAAAGCTACATTTCGAGAACTTAAGTCTAAATCCCTCCTTTAAGATCGCTTCCAATAATAACGATAAATGTTTCATATGGTCTGCGAAAGTTTCTGAAAATACTAAAATATCGTCAATATAGTTCACCGTAAAATCTGACAGTCCATGTTTTCTGATAATACTGCTTAATATCCTCTGAAAAATTGCAGGCGAGGTTTTTAAGCCAAACGGTAAACATGTCCACTGAAAGTGGCCCTCCTGAGTAACAAACGCTACCTTTTTCCTGTCTTCAATTTTTAGTGGGATTGACCAGAACGCCGAGTTTATATCCAGCGTGGTAAAGAAGCCACAATTTCTTGTTTTTATCACTAAATCCTCAATCAACGGAAACGGTTGTGATTGAGGGACTACAATTTTATTTAAATCACGAAAGTCTACGCATAACCTTGATTTTTTTCCTTCCTCTTTCTTATAGGCCAATGTTACCGGGGCTGCGAAAGGACTATAAGACTCTTCAATTAAGTTTTTCTTTAGCAACATTGATATTTGTTGTTGTATTTCCTTTCTATCCTCAATAGTGCACCTGTATGGTCTTTTACTGCAATATTTATCAACTATCAAATCAATATGAGCCTCATAGTCCTTTACAATACCTACATCATACTTGTCCCTTGCAAAGAGTGATGTATATTTGCAAATCAGCTCATCTATTTTCGATTGTTGATGTAGGTCTAGGTGATTTATAGATATGTTAAAGTTTTCAACTTCTAAGTGTTCATTAAAATTTATTTCACAATCATGTTTGGTTTTTTCCAAAATACCCTCATCCTTACTTTCATATTTTTTTGTTTTTTTCATTTTGCTACCTGTGAAGCCAGGAATTAAATTAGCATTTCTCTGATTGGACACTTGTCCTTGTAATTGTGTTGTTTGGATGGGAATGTTTTGTGAAATTACCAATTTTTCATTTTGAATTAAGTAAAATTGTTCTATACAATCTAATCCAATTAGAAAATCGTAATCAAAATTTTCTTCATCTATTACAAACACACTAACGTCTTTTTCCACCTCTAATATTTTTAGTTTTAAGGTTACCATCCCAATGGTTTTTTTCACGCCATTGATCGTTTTCAGACCCGCACTTTTTATTGCGTTATTACTCGAGTTATTATTCAAGGACAATAATCTTGAATTTATTAAAGATACATTCGATCCTGAATCATAAACTCCTAATACTTGCAAGGTATCATTAATTAATAATTTAATCTTGATCAATGGCGGGATTACTAGTTTTTTTGGTCCATTTCATTCAACTCGGTTTCTAACTCGGAATTATTAACACTCCTTATTTGATCCCGTTTGAAACGATCATTATTTTTGTTTTTAAACCAGCATAGGGACTCGGGATGGTACCGTTTGCCTTTATTTTCCTTCTCACAAATTCTACATGGCTGCTCCTTGACATTTTTCTCTTTTATTTTATTTTCAAATGTTATAGTCTTTTTTTCCCAAGTCTTTCTCTCCACTAAATATTCTAAACCCCTAATGTGACTGAACAAATCCTCAGTTACTTGTAAAGTATCCCTTTCAATTTTATCTGTCACAAAATTTGGCAACCCTGTAGCGATTAAATCTATCAAAGTTTGTTTATCCATTGTTTTATTAATCTCTAATAGCAGTCTTTCTTTCTTTAATGCATAATCTAATAACGAGCCCTGCCTATATTTGTACAACATTGCATACCTGATCGGCGACCAACTCTTATCTGCATAAGTCTCACAAAAGTTTTTTTTCCACAGAGACCATTCCGAAGCAACTGTATACTTTATAAGCATAGCACTGTACCAGTCCAGGCAGGATTCTTCTAAAAACAGCCTAAGTACTTCAATCCGTTTTGTATCCTCTTCTATGCCTAAACGGGTACACTCAGCTTCAAAAGTCATAATCCACTGTGATACGTTTGATGTTTTCCTTGTGAATTTCTCGATTACAAATCTTTCCTTTAAATTTTTCATGCCTTGAGTATTAGATTTATCACATTTCATTTGAGCAAAATTTTCTAGGATTCTCGATAATACTTCTTCAGAGATTCCAGCCGTTGGAGCCTGTTGTTGAGTCTTCGGTGACAATTCTTCCAACAGATATCCTTGGAATTGCATATTGCCATCTTCATCTATATAGGTAGCTGTTATTTCAGGTGTGACTGAGATCCACACTTGCCTCTTGTCATGTCTCCGTTGTAGAGTATTTTTCACTCTCTGAAATGCTTGTGTTTTTATTATTCCATCATGAAATTTCACCGGCTGGTATTGTTCCGGAATTACAAAGACATTTTTATCAACATCTGTGATGGAGGTTACACAAATTATACTAGTTTTCGAGTCCTCACTACTTGCTTTTACCATAAATTCAAATCTAAGCTTCTCCATCTTTGTCCAGGAAATAGCTGGAAATGTTGTTTTATAATGTGTTTATACACTTATGGTAGGATATTGAAGTGGTTGAATAAAACTGTATTGAGTTGCTCTGAAAAGAGATTGGTTATTTTATTATTTACGGACACTTAGGTTAGCACATTTGGTTTATCTTATAGAATAAAATCTTACCTGAAAAGAGAAACAACATTAAAGCTATTATTCCACTTATTCTTCTTATTCTATCTTAAGTAACTATTCGAATTTTACAATATTTCTCCTTAGATTACTTGCATAGTCACAAACGACCTTTGACCTGTCAACTGTCACTTGTCATGGACTGCCACAGATAAATCCAAACCGACACATAAGAGGTTTATGCACAGCAATAGTGCAATTATGAATGAAGTCAAACAGCCTTCATTTACATATTTACGCCATTTTCTGTTTGAATTGACACGTATCTTGACATTTTCTCCATGTTACTATCTAGAACAGGACTATTGCGACCATATGTCATAAACTATAAATGTATTTTTTGGATTTTTCATTGAGAAATATCATTTCAAACATCACTCCAAATCGATCATTTTCAAGCTAAAATCTTGTTTTTTCCGCTTAAATTCTACGTTACTATCTAAAACTTTAATAAAATTATCGTATCTTTTAATGACTTTATTGGTATTATCAATACTTTGGTCATAATTTGAAATGGAAACATTTTAAAACTTATAAGGCCTCTTAAAAGACTAGTCTTGAAGACTTTTGAACCTTAGAGCTCGCAAGCCTTGAGCATGAGTCTTCTGGTAGATGTCGCTGTACGCCTCCCTTAAGGCGTTTGTATAAAAAGAATAGTTTACATTAGCAGCGGTACTGCTTAATACGAAGGAACGGTTGATGAATTTGGAACTGGGTAGTGATTGCACCTATAGCTCAGTTGGCTAGAGCGACGGGCCGCGAGTGCCGGGAGGTCGCAGGTTCGAATCCTGCTCGGTGCCTAAAATTTTTCAATTTTTCCTTCATTCTAAATTTAAACTTGAAGGTTCAAACTTTAAAGACGTAAGCGTTGAAGGTTTGAGCTCTAAAACGGTTCTGTACCTTAAAGACTCAAGCTTTTTATAAGCTCTTAAGAGAAAGTCTTTAAGACTCATAGAGAGCTCAAGCTTTAAAAACTCGGGCCCATTGAAAGCTCCGGCCCCAAACGAAGGCCTGACACAAGCGTTAAGAGCTCAAACAATGAGCGTTCTGGGCAGAAATTCTTTTTTAATATTTGGAAGATAATCAGCCAATATTTATAAAGTATTCTTGACAATATTTAAAGATTAAAATGTCTTATAAAATTGCAAAATAAAATTACAATCTAAAATGCGATAAATCCGTTTTTTCCCTATTTCACCCTATGGCATAGATTGTTCTAATTTGTTAAAAGCTTGTACTTTTTGCTGATACAAACCTTTACAGCCAAAAACCTTACAGACTTAAACCTTCAAAGCTTAGGAGGCTTTAAAGCTTGAGCCGAAAGTTTCGGCGGTTTTTTGGCTGAAACCGAACCTTCGGCCGAAACATGATTTTTAGGCCGAAACCGGCCGAAAACGAAACCGAAACTTCGGTCGGACACTAATTGTCATATTTATTTAAGTTTTAAATTGTTTGTAACTTTTGTGTTTTTTGTCCTTCGTGGCTTCACGTTGTCCCAAAGGCAGACCAGCGCTAGCCAATGGCTGGCACTACGCTGATTTGGGGCCATTACGTGGCTATGTTCTGTATTGTGGTGTTATGTTTATTTGTACTGTATCTGTGCCACGAATAAATGTTTTTACTTTTTTTTTCTTTTTTTCTCTCTAAGCGCCATATGCAAATATTTAATTGTACACAAAATACAAGTAAAAAATATATTGGCTAACTTATCCCTTTAAAGGATCTCTTCCAGTTAACATTTGAGCAATTCAGTTTAGGAAAGGAACCAGAAGATAGACAAACTAACACGTGTACAAAGATTATATATATTGCCTATATACTATAAACTATCAAATAATACTTTTTCTGTTATACAACGCCCGTGGCAAACAAGCGTACGGCCCACCTGATGGTAAGCGGCCACTGCAGCCTATAGACGCCCGCAACTCCAAATTACTTAAAATAAATTATAATATTAAACTATAATATATAATCTGTATCCAAATAATCACATGTCATTCAAAGCCACAAATTCTTCAACATTAGTTCCTTCCATATCAGCAAGAATCGGCAGAAGCCCTCGTATATCTATATATCTTCAACTGAACCTCGCCAGCTACATTGTGCACCGTGTGACCGCATCTTCAAAGCAAAGTTTGGATTTGCGAACCAACAACCAAAGCGAACACAACGCACAAACAAACACACAACAACAAACAACAAACAATTTTGGGAATTTGGAACAAAGCGTTCCAAATTCCCAAATAAAGACAGTTGACGGAGTCTCTGTCGCCGGATACAGTGAGGAGGACTACATATATGTAAAGTCAAAGTGATTTATTTATAAACATAGGTAATACAATATATGGCGGTAGGTACAAAATATGTGCTCTATGTTTCGCCTTTAGGCATACAAATTCATTTTTAAATTAATTAGTATAGCTATCCAGCGTGGCAATGCGGCCAGCCTTCTGGGAACCATACCGAGCACCGAAGACTTAGGGCAAATTTTTTATTTATAATGCTTTATATTATTGTGTTGTTTGTTTTTTTGCTCGTTTTTTGTTGTGCATTAAAAGCTTTTTAAATTACATAATATTAAAGATAAACATGTCAATTATTAAATTAGTATTAGAAAACATCAAAAACAAAAATAAAATCAAATTACTTACAATTAATAAAATAAAAATGTATATACAGTAATACACCAGTGTATTATGTAAGCCTGAGAAGGAATCGATCAACTCTCATACGTCGGCTATTGGGTCATTCTACTTTTTCATGAACAGTTTTCTATTACCAAAAAAAATCTATGTATTGAATTAGTGTACAAAAATAGGATTTCGAAACGGTACCTGAACCTAATAAAAGGAATTTATAGGTAAACATACGTAAATATTAACATATTTCTTTAAAAGGTGGGTAACGCAGTGGTAAAAACCATTTTTTCATACAAATGGTGAACATCCAAGAACCATTGAGTTACTCGATTTATGGATATTAGCTGTGGTTCGTTAATTACCACAACTATCGGAAGTGATACTGCAATTAAATCTCTTTCTAAATAACAATACAAAAATGTGAGGCGAGGGCCAAGTATTCCAAAATCTGCATTAATAAAAGTGTCTGAAAATTATGTACATGAAAAAGTAGAATGAGACTATGACAGACTATGAGTGTTTCAAAAGAGCGACCGATCAGTATGCTGTATAAAATGTACTCTTTACGTTAGGTATTTAGAATGTAATCTGTGTCTTTACCATGAGTTTGCATGATCGTACTCGCTAGCGACTGCGTAAACGATTTAGTATGCCGATTCTTAGTTCTATTGCGTAACCGCCAGAAGCGCTGTACTTTTGCCCATACAAATTTTTACGCAGTCACTAGCGAGTACGGTCATGCAAATTCATGGTAAAGGCACTGTATATGTATGTGTTAATTCAACTACATTTTTTCTATGAGATACGATTGCCTACGCAAAATGCGAGGTGACCTTTATAAAGTATATACCTAGGCGTGTAGTTATAATCTTCTTCGAAGCCGTTATAAAATACAAATCCTGTCCAGGAATTATTATCGCAACGCCCATCTGATATTTTAGGACTTAATCTGAATTAAATCGCCACCAATCTATTAATACTGATAATTTTTGTACCGCTATTTATAAATTTAGAAGTAAAGGAAAAATTTAAAAATCTAGACACCGAGCAGGATATGAACCTCCGACCTCTCGCCACTCGACTCCGAAACAGGGACCGATACCGGTATATTTAAAAAACCCTGAATTAGCCCAATATTTTGGATAATTTTTTGCTCTTTACGTAGGTCTGAATCATGTATTTAGGTAACAACGTCGTATTATTGTCCCATTAAAAACGAAATAATGAACCGGTGACCGTAATAATACCGGTATTTTTCTATGGAGAAAATACCGGTATCCGATCCCTGCTCCGAAATGTGGGGGGTTATTTCTAAATTTGTCGTTTGCGTTAGCAGCGGTACCGCTATTTATAAGTTAAATATATTTATTGATGTTTCTAGATTCACCGCTGAATATGTGTCGCGATGCGTTTTGGGCGTGCATTCTAAGGCTGTGGCTTCAGTTCTGTGCCTGCTGCTGAGGCGGCAGCGGCTGGACCTTGCAGTTGAAGTGGAGCAGAAAGAAATCGGTATGTTGTGACGACCAGAGGCGTACTTTGACATTTAAGTAGTGAGTAAAATTCTACAATAAAATTCCAAGACACATTACTGAACTTACGGATTCTAAATTTAAATCTGCCGTGAAACAGACACTTATTTCAAAAGCATATTATAAGATAAACGATTACATCATGGATAGGGATGTTTGGCAGTGATAGCGTCCCGCACAAGTAATCTAACACAGAAATATTTTGTCCTTAATATTAAAAAATATGTATGTATGTTTATACTGTAGCATTTGAATTTTGTACTTTTTTTTCTGTTATTTTATATACATTGTATATTGTTTTGAAAAAATGACACCTCGCTGAGTTTCTTACGCCGGTTCTTCTCGAGGCAGAGGTTTATTTTATGAACCGGTGGTAGTTTCTTGACATTCATAAGTGCATGTAACATGCCTAAATTGAAGAATAAATGATTTCATTTCATTTCATTTCAAGCCGGAGGCCGATCCGGATCCGGATCCGTCTTAGCCTCTGACTTCGGATCCGGTTCCGATACATCACATTTTAAAGCTCGGACTCCGGTAAACCCACCCCCGTAACATCTCTAGACTGCAGGCATAGCTGGTCACCGTTAACCAAATAGTTAACTTCGTTAATCGATAATCCGTTAAAAAAAAGTTAACTCCGTTATACGTTAAAGCGTTACATTGCGGGCCATTTAACGTAAGTTACCGTTAATCGTTAATCGTTAACTCCTGACGCGCCTCACTTGCATCGTCTGTCTCACTCAGCGCCTATAGCTGGCGCCTACGCCGCCCCGATCGAACGAACTTGCCAGAACCTGTTTTTCGCGGTGCGGCGGCGCGGTGTTCCTTTGATTCGCGGCGAGGTGTTACTTAAAAGAATAGGTACTTAGTTAACGGATTAACGGAACTTTGGTCAGTTAGCGGAAGTTCATGAGTCCGTTAACAATTTTGCAAGTTAACTTAAAAGTTAATCTGATACACGGACGGTTAATTTCGTCAATTAACGATTAACGGATTAACGAGTTAAAGCCCAGCTCTGACTGCAGAAATGGATTATGAACAATTCCCGACTAATGACCGACTACCGACAGACATACCTACCTAAATGACGACAGTGTTCGATGCGACGGAAGCTTTACAAGCATGTTTCAATTCGACGATCCCATTTTGAGGGTCGGTTGCACCAACATACGATCACAGGCTGGTCATCGTCAAATATGGCGCCGGCAGCTGTAATCCCATAGAAACTTGTCAAACTTTCCATACAATCAGATTTTAACGGACACCGCTTACGATTACAGACTGTTTGTCGCAACCTACTCTTAGTCTGCTGTTTGATCGAGTGAAATCGCTTGCTGCTGCTGTGTCTTAAGCTTCGATAAAAATGCCTTTCTGTCGGGATTAGATTAGATTCTTTAGTTCATAATATAAAATTGCGGTTGTTCTCCTCCATAAGTCGCATTTCTCAACCGATTGTCGTGAAATTATGATGAACGTGTTCGATAATAGTTTTTATATTGAGTCAGTTTGTGGAATTTTACGAAAACAATTTTTTTTAATGATTCCGTATGTTTCTGCGGGTATATTACGGTTTGTTCTCCCATACAGGTCGCATTTTTCATTATAATAGTACAGTAATGGCGACACGTGATTGGCCAATTTTATAAGAGTACAGTTACGGCGGCTTGTGATTGGTCTATTTCATAAGAGTTCACTTGAAGGAAGAAATAAAAAAAAAACAACTGACAAGGTCTTCAGCTCACAGTGCCACTATTTGTTTGTTCGTCGCAGGCGCGTCATGGAGCGTGTCGCTCGAGTCCCTGTGCGAGAAAGTCCTCATCGTATCTCCCGTGTCGGAGCGCGCCACCGTCCACGTGTCGCGCATCGCGGCCGCGCTGCTCGCGCAGCAGCACGCCGCGCGCGCCGCCGCCGCCCGCGCGCGCGCCGCCGCCGCGCACCTCGCCGCGCGCGCGCGCCTGCACGCGCACGCGCAGCTGCACCACGAGGTACGTGTAACATCGCGGCCGCGCTGCTCGCGCAGCAGCACGCCGCGCGCGCCGCCGCCGCCCGCGCGCGCGCCGCCGCCGCGCACCTCGCCGCGCGCGCGCGCCTGCACGCGCACGCGCAGCTGCACCACGAGGTACGTGTAACATCGCGGCCGCGCTGCTCGCGCAGCAGCACGCCGCGCGCGCCGCCGCCGCCCGCGCGCGCGCCGCCGCCGCGCACCTCGCCGCGCGCGCGCGCCTGCACGCGCACGCGCAGCTGCACCACGAGGTACGTGTAACATCGCGGCCGCGCTGCTCGCGCAGCAGCACGCCGCGCGCGCCGCCGCCGCCCGCGCGCGCGCCGCCGCCGCGCACCTCGCCGCGCGCGCGCGCCTGCACGCGCACGCGCAGCTGCACCACGAGGTACGTGTAACATCGCGGCCGCGCTGCTCGCGCAGCAGCACGCCGCGCGCGCCGCCGCCGCCCGCGCGCGCGCCGCCGCCGCGCACCTCGCCGCGCGCGCGCGCCTGCACGCGCACGCGCAGCTGCACCACGAGGTACGTGTAACATCGCGGCCGCGCTGCTCGCGCAGCAGCACGCCGCGCGCGCCGCCGCCGCCCGCGCGCGCGCCGCCGCCGCGCACCTCGCCGCGCGCGCGCGCCTGCACGCGCACGCGCAGCTGCACCACGAGGTACGTGTAACATCGCGGCCGCGCTGCTCGCGCAGCAGCACGCCGCGCGCGCCGCCGCCGCCCGCGCGCGCGCCGCCGCCGCGCACCTCGCCGCGCGCGCGCGCCTGCACGCGCACGCGCAGCTGCACCACGAGGTACGTGTAACATCGCGGCCGCGCTGCTCGCGCAGCAGCACGCCGCGCGCGCCGCCGCCGCCCGCGCGCGCGCCGCCGCCGCGCACCTCGCCGCGCGCGCGCGCCTGCACGCGCACGCGCGGCTGCACCACGAGGTACGTGTAACATCGCGGCCGCGCTGCTCGCGCAGCAGCACGCCGCGCGCGCCGCCGCCGCCCGCGCGCGCGCCGCCGCCGCGCACCTCGCCGCGCGCGCGCGCCTGCACGCGCACGCGCAGCTGCACCACGAGGTAACGTGTGACGTGTGTCTGTGCGAGCAACTCCTGTACCTCTAGTATAACATTATTTCGTAATAAAACTCAAACGAACATGTTTCCGTTTAACCTCAATTTGTTAGAGAACAGTTATTACTTAAAATCACCCAGAGGCGCTGCTCACGTCGCCATACAAATTGAGACAACACATTCGAATGCTTTAGACGCAGCTAGTTTCCTGTCAAAGTGAATACAGCAATGTGTAACAAGTGACTTGTGAATTTGCAGGTGCTAAGGGCGAGCCAGGAGGCGCCGGCGCTGGCGCGGCGCGCGCGCGAGCTGGGCGCGGCCGCCGCGCGCCTCGCCGCCGCCGCCGCGCGCGCGCAGCAGCTGCTCACGGCCGCGCACCAGAGGTACCCGCGACTCCGACCCTCCCCCACAGGGACAGGTGCCGCGCGCGAGCCAGCAGGCGCCGGCGCTGGCGCGGCGCGCGCGCGAGCTGGGCGCGGCCGCCGCGCGCCTCGCCGCCGCCGCCGCGCGCGCGCAGCTGGGCACCGTTAACCAATTAGTTAACTTCGTTAATCGCTAATCCGTTAAAAAAAGTTAACTCCGTTAAACGTTAAAGCGTTTGGACAGTTAACGAAAGTTAATGAGTCCGTTAATGATTTTTGCAAGTTAACTTAAAAGTTAATCCGATACACGGATGGTTAACTTCGTTAATTAACGATTAACGGATTAACGACTTAATGGCCAGCTCTGTTGAAAAGCAGTAAGTGCCACTCGGTAACAAAATTATTTGTAATATATTTCACCTTTTAGATTCAATGGTTTAAGTCCGTGACTGTACTTAGAATGAAGTCCTTACTAAATAGAGATAGATGTTGACACCAAATAAATAAATAAGAAAATCAATAAGTTCGAATTTTCTCCAAAAAGAATCAGCTTCTACTCATCTGTCGCGCTTTCTCTCTCTTACCAACATTAAAACGGTTGTAGCTTGGTTCGTTATCTTTTGAGATATTTGAATAGGATTTTTTTTTTAATTTATTCAGAAAACAAACAGCCATGTACAGAACTCCTGCACTTTCAACGCAATGGTGCCTTAGCACATGAAAGAGGATTTAATGTATGGACGTAGATAAAGTAGTGTATACAATTGTACATAATTAGGCCTTAAAACACTCGTGTGATCCTATTATGAAACGAGCGTTAGAGAAACCATACTCGAGTTTTAAGACCTCTCATTATGTATCAGTTGCATAAACTACTATTATGCAAGTGCAGAAAATAGGAAATTCGTAACGAGTTGTGATAAATTAAAACACGACCGAAGGGAGTGTTTTAAATCGACACGCAGTGAGAATTACCTATTCGCACGTGTATCGTACAACGTTTTGCAGTACATATGGCTCTTTAAAGTTACGACATATGTACGGAAAGTGCTTATTCTCGCACGCGTGCGGGAAAGCAGCACCATATGTACTGTAAATAACATTTTTTTTGTACGTATTCCAGAGTAAAGTGGGGAGCCGGAGCCAACCCAGCTCTCCAGTCCCCCCTCTCGCAGCTCGAAGCCGCGTGGGGCTCCCGCTCCCGCCGCTCGCAACGTCTAACCCGAGCCGCTCAAGCACTCGCTCAGCATTCTAAAGCCGCCGCCGCCATGAGAACTAAACACGCCAAGACAGCGAAGACTGCCCGGCAGGCGCTATCACACTGGGAGAAGGTGACTCTAAATATTTCCTTGCTTCAAGAGTATTTGCACTTATTGTATAAATCGTTTCTGGGTCATTCTACTTTTTTTTAAAAGCAGATTTTAGAATACTTGGCCCTCACTTCATATTTTTGTAGTATTATTTAGAAAGAGGTTTAATTGCGGTATCACTTACGGTAGTTTTGGTAATTAACGAACTACAGCTAATATCATGTAAAAAATTATTATGGTGAAAGGACGTCAAAATATTTAGTACCAAAAATTTTTAATAAAATTAACGTACTCAGACAGGAAACTAAAATTAGTAAGGCAACATTAAAACTAAAGCTGAGGGATTTTCTTCTCGACGACGAGCCATCGTCGGCAAGTTGATGTACATTTAACATGCCTGAATATTTTCAAACACTGCCGGAGGTCGCTGTCGGTGAGGAGAAAATACCTATTTATACATTTATGCAGCTGTTCAGACTGGTACACAGAATAGAACGAATAGTAGTACAATATAGGCAGTTATAGGATATAAAATAGAATAAGTTAAGTAGCTTTGTTTGAAACTGAGCGCGTCTCTCGCCATCAAACGTAACAGTTTGGCGAGTACAACATTTCAGTGCTAAAATTGTTTCTTTGTGAAGTTAAATAAATAAAAAAAATAAAAAAATCCATAAATCGAGTAACTCAGTGGTCCTTGGATGTCTCACCATTTGTATGAATGTTTATTAACTAAGTGGTTTCCAAATCGTCTCTGCCTTATAAAGGGTTAAACTCTTAGGGCTCTTAATATGTATATATTGAATGTTTGTTTGTGGGCAGGCGTGTACGCTGTCCCAGAAGTACTCCCTGCGGGTGACGGAGTCGCAGCACGCGCTCATGGAGATGCTGCACCCTGAAGGGAACATCGATCAGCATTGGGTAAGCGGTTCGCTTTCTAATAGCACTTTGAGTGTTTAGTTAGCTTCATGTAAGTTCAGTATTATAATCCACGATTTAGCTTATGTATGCGCGTGTACAATAGTAGTTTATGCAACTGATACATAATGAGAGGTCTCAAAACACGAGTGTGGTTTTATGAAACGAGCGTCAGCGAGTCTCATAATAGGATCACACGAGTGTTTTAAGGCCTAATTATGTACAGTTGCATTCACTACTTTATCTACATCAAACTACTTACTTTATCACTTACACTTTCACTTCTTTTCACTTTTTTACTTTTTTTACTTTATCTATATTAAATCCTCTTTAATGTTTTCAGAAACCATTATATTAATTAGGTTAAGACTAGTATATATATTTTTTGGTTGTCCTGAAAATCAGCGTCACGACACATCAGTCGTGGCACATGCTGAGCGACAACCTTTTTGGTGTATACCCATTTTAATTTGTATTCTTCTTTTTATTTGTAGGTATGTACACTAAATAAACGTTTTTTCTTTCTTTCTTTCTTTCATTGCGTTGTAAGTGTAGTGAGGTCGAGCGTGAGCCCGTTGAAGTCTTTTGAGCACGAGCCTGTATCGTTATGGGCGGAGATGGCCATAACGATACCGTTTTTGATGCTGTTATGGCCATCTCCGCCCCGGACCGGCGCGATATTGTAAAGTTGGTTCTTACCTACACGTTTTGAGCACATAAAAGAGGATTTACTGTATGGGTGTAGATTAAATATTATTCTGTATGGCTACACATTTCCCACATTGTCAATGTCATGTTGTATGTTAGGGACAGCTCTCTCTCTCTCTCATGTTTACTGTTTTATAATTTCGTGTTGTTTCCCGGTTGCCCTGAAAATCAGCGTCATGATTTTCATGACACTATGCTGAGCGGCACCCATTTTGGTACTAAATAGGTACCTGTTTATAATTTCCTAGTATGTATAAACAATTTGTACCAAATAAATATTTCTTTCTTTTTTTCTTAAATATGACCAACTTAGCGCCTCTCAGTCGCGCAATACACACACTGAATTTAATTGCTAACAAAATCAATCTGTTTTATTGTTCAATGTCTGAATTTGTGAATATATGTTTGTGTTTAGTGTCCAATTACTCTAAGGCTCGGTTTTATAAAGATTCGTTAGAGCTTATGTCGGTTTGTTATGTCAAAAAATGTACTGAGTTACTGAAATTCGATCTGACATTTGGTCTAACGGATCTTTATAAAACCCGACCTAATTAGGTTAAATAAATCTTAGTTAAGGCACTATTGCATTACGGTCACCTATAATGATACTTGCTGTATTATTATAAATATATAAATGAGTCGGCTTGTGTTATGGATGGATGTTTGATGGTATTATATGACACTGTAAATAATATTCAACACGTAATTTTAATAGTTGTTTATTAATATTTTCTTCAGTTTTCTCGATTGTTACTCACTAAAACGAAATGGATTTTATCGCGCATATTAAGTATTAGATTAGATTCGATTCTTTATTTCATGATAAAAAATTACATTATTTTGTATACATGTCAAAATTATAAGAATGATCGTCATAACAATGAAAATAACACAACGTCAAATCAACAATGATCAAAAATAAATTCGAATTTAAATATCTCTCATTGGGAATCTTCGTTAAATATATCTCTCATTGGGAACCGTTATTAAATATTACTCTCATTGGAAATCGTTAATTAATATATCTCTCATTGGGAATCGTTATTAAATATTACTCTCATTGGAAATCGTTAATTAATATATCTCTCATTGGAAATCGTTATTAAATATATCTCTCTTTGGAAATCGTTATTAAATATATCTCTCTTTTCAAGCTTACATGGTCATTTATTTACATTAGAATTACGATTTGAAACGGGATATTTACCATGTATATTTGTATTTGTGAGTTCCCGATATTTCGGCACTGTTGCAAGCGCCATTATCAAGGATTAACTGACGTGCTGCGAGTTTTAGTTGTGGTCTACCCACACACCATAGCGATCTGCTCTCTTCCTGGTTCACTTTTTTCTCACAGTGTCACCGTCGCCACCGTCCGCCTTGTCACTTGAAACTCGATTACGGTCACGACACACCACACTCACAGTATCAATACGCGAGTTCTTTCCGGAAACAGTCTCTTTTCGATTTGAGAACTTTCGGATCACTTGACGCCAGACACTTGACAGTTGAAACCTTCCCGGTTGAAATTCTTATGCCTTTAGATTTTAATGGCTTCCTTAACCAACCTAGGTATGTAATGGCGTTCTGCCGAAAGGATCTGAGGGTTGTGCAACTCAATCCAATGATTTGTTCCTGCCTCCAAAAGGTGTTCTGCGATTGCTGACTTCCGAGGTTCGTTATTTTTATACGCTCGGATGTGCTCTTTAATACGGCATGAGATGGTGCGCTTAGTCTGACCTATGTAAGAGCTTCCACAGCTACAGTCAATTTTATAAATCCCTGGATGTTTTAGCGGAAAACTGTCCTTTGGCGTGCGTAAATACTGCGTCAGTTTTCTATAGGGCTTGAAGATAGTTTTTACGGAAAACTTCTTTAAGATATTTGCCACTTTATCTGTCACTCCCTTTGCGTATGGTAAGTACGTCGGTTGTCGTGTTACTTTATAGTCAAGGTTTTTCGGTGTTCCCGTGCGTATTGTCTGCT
This sequence comes from Epiblema foenella, assembly GCA_963556455.1. Taxonomy (NCBI): domain Eukaryota; kingdom Metazoa; phylum Arthropoda; class Insecta; order Lepidoptera; family Tortricidae; genus Epiblema; species Epiblema foenella. Next base: position 19,325,736 of record OY747109.1, on the reverse strand, counting down.
CCTTATAACCGTTTCTCTGTAGAACGTCTCTTAAGTGTCTCAGTTCAATGTCTAAATGTTCCTCGTTGTATAGTTATAAGCACGGTCAGTAAGTGACGTCACTACAGAGTTGAGCTGGTGTGGATGGTGATGTGAGTTGGCGTGTAAGTAACGATCAGTGTGAGTGGGCTTCTTGTATACTGAGTGACTAAACGAACTGTCACTCAGAACTTTTACATCCAAGAATGCAATACTCCTGTCCCTTTCCATTTCATAGGTGAAACTCATTCTCCCGTGAATGTTGTTTAAATGTGCCAGGTCGGGCGCGTTGCCTATCCTGTATAAAATTTGAAGATTTACTTTTTTATAGACTGCTTTCGAAGCTTTTATTTCGTTATGTCCTTATGTTATACAAGTATGTAGGTGAGGGGGGATTCTGGATTATTTTGTTTGATAGTTGGAGTAGCGTACGCATAGCTGGAGCTGATATTGATATTCCGTACTGACTTGTGCGCCCATGTGGCAGGTGGAGAGCGTGAGCTCGCTGCTGGCCGACATGACCGCGTCGCTGGCGCGCGAGGCGGCGGCGGCGGCGCGGCGGCTGGCGGCGCGCGCGGGCGCGGCGGCGGCGGCGGCGCGCGCGCAGCGCCTGCACCAGCACGCGCAGGCGCGCGCCGAGCTCGCGCGGGACATCGCGCCGCCGCTGCAGGCCTTGCAACACGTCAACGAAGTAAGTCACGTCAATCCAGGGTTACAAATCATCAACATAATATCGCGATAATTATCAAGATATTTTTGCGATAATAATCACGATAATTATTGCTATAATAATCACGATAATTATTGCGATAATTATCACGATACTTATTGCGATAATTATCACGGTACTTATTGCGATAATTATCACGATACTTATCGATACTTATTGCGATAATTATCAAACCATAAAAACCAAAAAAAACAGAATCGTAAGAAAAAGTACAGAATCCGCTTATAACGACTCCGCATATAACATTTTACCGTTTTTAACGATTTCGAAATCACCACACATTAGATTTCATACCAAACATTTTCAAAGTAAAGCAGTCCGTTTTGTGCAACATTCTGTTAGTGCGACGTAATATCACCGGTCCCTTGACTGTCGCTTTATCCGGATTCAACTGTAAATTAAAATTATATTGACAAAACGGTGGTTCCGATCGGTATATCTTCTGTTTTAAACCGATTTGACAACTTATACTTCAAATATTGATCGTACGTTATATTATTCAATTTAAATGTAACCCTTTTCTTGTCAAAATAAAAATAGATTGTGTGTTCAAGCCTGATTTGCACCTACAACCAAAAAACTGTCCAGGAAAAAAATGTAAAATTAACATCGTAAAAAATGTAAAATAAAGTCGCGCAATAAATATGTAACTAGCTCTAACACAGGCCTCGGTCTTCCTGGGCTGTTACTGCACACTAGTCTTTAGATGCTTGTCTGGACCAATATGTAATAGTAAAATTAATAGTGTTAATTCAGTTTTATATTTAATTTGTGTATAAATAAATAAACATTATAAATGTGTATTTTATAAGACACCATGTGTTCCTTCGTGGGCCAGACTGGGGTGTCGAGATGGGTTTTTGGTAATAATAAGCGTGTTGATTGTATCGTGTCTATTTGGAAAAGAGGCAGTGTTTGGAGGTACATTCGTTTAAATACTTAAATTCTACATTAATAACAGCGCCCACTATCGGTGGAGCTGTGAACTATACGGTAAGTTAGATAGCCTTATGATCTAAACATATCGATAATAACCAAGCCATCGAGGTCCCGGGTTCAATTGCCGTGACCTAGATGGCGCTTGTTCCACATTTGGACACCATGCCAAGAAACAAACGTATGTAATTATACAATTTGATTTCAGGGAGTGAACCCAGCGAGCGAAATCCTATCTCGCGAGAAGCGTATCACGGAGCTCCTGAACACCATCAACGAGGCGCGCTCCGGAGCCGCCGTGGCCGCCGCCGCCACCGAGCTCGCCGCGCTGCTGCCCGCCCTCTACACCGACCTGGCCGAGTAACTATACACTCTGTTCAATTTATTTATTGTTATAAAATCCACAGCACAACTTACAGCATTTTTAGAAAAGGTTACATCTTACTTTTTCATTGGCCAATTACGGATTTACATTTTGTTTGCTAAACAATTACAAAGAAAACCAATCATTACGGTCGGACGTATTCCGACTTGAAAAACAGAAACTAAAGTTAGTGAAATGACATCCAGTAGCAATGTTAAGAATCAATAATAGGACATTATATAATTTTGGAAAAACTAAGCCAAGTGATAGACACAAGTATTTGAAGAGTTTGAGTTTGGCATGAGGTTGATGTTTACTGCGCTGTGTGTATGTGTGTGTGTATGTGTGTGTGTGTGTGTTTGTGTGCGTTCATGCGTGTGTATGTGGGTGCGGACATGTTTGTGTTGTGTTGTGCGGCTCGGCATCTCACACATGGGGCAAATGCATTATTATATTCCTCCTGAAAAAGGCTCTGCTTTGGTTAAAATAAACATCTTCCTGTGAAGCTGACGGTCCTGGGTTCGAATCCCGGTCAGGGCAAATATTTGTGTGATGAGCATGAATATTTGTTTCTGAGTCTTGGATGTTTTCTATGTATTTAAGTATTTATATCTATTAAATATATCGTCGTCTAGTACCCATAACACAAGCCTTCTTGAGCTTACTGTGGGGCTAGTTCGATTTGTGTAAGATTGTCCTCTAATATTTATATTTATTTATTTTATTTCTATCTTCGCGGGAAAGCTGCCTGTGTGAGAGGCACCCTACCGAGGACAATGTTTTTTTTTATAAGTATATAGAATTATTATTACGATTTGAAACGGGATATTTACCATGTATATTTAAATAAATGTTTATTTGGTAAATATCCCGTTTCAAATCGTAATTCTAATGTAAATGACCATGTAAGCTTGAAATCTTATATAGAATTATTAACTTTATTTGTAGCGTGCGTGCGAGTGTGTTTGTGTGGGTGTGTGTGAGTGTGTTGTGTGTATGTGTGTGTGTGTGTGTGTGTGTGTGTTGAGTGTGCGCGTGTGTGTGTGGTTTTATAATTACTTAGGTAATAATGTACTAATAATTCTATATCATTATGGTTAATCGATGATAGTTGTGTAAAATAAATAAATTTGTTTTGATTTGCCCAGGGATGTGATAGACGAATGACTAACGAGTGCAAAAATATTGAAAAAAAACACAGTCCAAATACAAGTTCAATCACACAAAAAAATCCCAAATTAGTGGACGTTTTTTAACTAATAACCCTTAATTTGTTTAATTACAGATTCGGGTCCCGCTGGGCAGCCGAGACCGGGCCGCGCCGCCCGGCGCGCCAGGGGGTCGCGGGGGCCGCAGGGGGCGCTGGGGCCGCGGGGGCGCCGCGCGCGGCCGGCGCCAAACACGGTTGGCCACCTGTTCTTTATTTGAGCCATTCACGTTTTTCAGTACACTGTCACTATCGTGAATAAAATATTATCATACGAGTATGGCGATGGATGATGAATTAATGGAATATTATACCTGTAAATTCATCTACGGATGTGAATGAATAGGCCTTAGAAAGATTAGCATTGTAATGTGCAAAAATCTATGAGGCCCTAAGTTATTTTTTCCAACTATAAAAAAGTGCTTTCCCTCCTCTCCCCCGCTCGCCTAATAGTGCTTCCGGACTGATATTTAGCCCCCGATTTGAACCAAATCCTGAATCCTTCCTAATGTAATGTTCCCAGGAGGTGGTGAGCGGAACGCAGTGGGCGCTCAAGTGTGGAAGCGCGTCCGGCTGAAGCTCGAGGCGCGCGACCCCGACCCCGCGCGGCCCGTCCGACCGCAGGAACAGGTACACACACACGCGCACACAGATACACGAACGCACACGCACATTCACGCATGGCCGCACGCACACGCACACAGATATACGAACGCACACGCACATTCACGCATGGCCGCACGCACACGCACACAGATACACGAACGCACACGCACATTCACGCATGGCCGCACGCACACGCACACAGATACACGAACGCACACGCACATTCACGCATGGCCGCACGCACACGCACACAGATACACGAACGCACACGCACATTCACGCATGGCCGCACGCACACACACACAGATACACGAACGCACACGCACATTCACGCATGGACGCACGCACTCACGCACATACACGAACACTCACGCACATACACGAACACTCACGCACGGATGCACGCACGCACACACAGATACAGTAACACTCACGCACGGATGCGCGCGCACACACACACACACACACACACACACACACACACACACACACACACACACACACACACACACACACACACACTCCCGCACGGACTCACGCACGCACGCACATACTCATTTTCAGATTTTTACGTACTATCAGCATACTGCAACAGCGTACTAACCTAACCGATCTTTTTTTTAAGGGTTGAATGGTTGAAACGCGTGAACCCTATTTAAAAATAAAGTACCGGTAGTACAGTAGACAAAGTATTCACTGCGTCTGTATCTATCTCATACAATGTTCATTTGATTGGTCTACAAATATTTTTCAAGCCTATTAAACGCAATAAACTGATTTCATTATATTAATAAGTTCCGTGTGATAAAAACACTGCTGAATTTAGTTATAGATTTTGAATTCCAAGTTAGAGGCCAAGCACTTTTTCGCAGCAATCTACATAGAAATTATTTTATAGGTTTTTGATAGTACTACCTAAAGCCCTAACGTATAATGGGTTTGCAGAAACATGCAATAAATAGTAATACCTTCATTCTAGAACTATAAAACAACAATACGCAAGAGTCGATAGGTGCACGAGTTAACCAGTTTTATTATCAGTGACTTAGAGACCATATACATCTCTAACAATATTAAATTAATTTTAATTTTGACGCTCAGAGGCCATGTACATCTCTGGGATATTTTATTAATTTGTTTATACTCCTTGTTTAATCTTGAGACCTTATACATCTCTGACTTTACTGATGTTGTAATATTTGTAATAGATAACTTTGCAAGTTTATCTTCATTGTATGACATTAATTTTGTTATAATTGTAAACTCGAAATTATTATTCCTTCTTGAACTGTAAATTAATATTTTGACATGAAAAATGTATTACTTATTATAATCAGACTTTCTTAAATTGTAAATTAATATTTTGACATGTAAAAGTGCCCTTGTGGCCTATTTGCAGAATAAATGTTTGAATTTTGAATTTTTTTTTTGAATGCTTCGCAGGTGGACTACATAATATCGGAAGCGACTAACGCAGAGAACTTGTGCCTGATGTACGAAGGCTGGATGGCGTGGGTTTGAGGGGGAGGTACCTCCCCCTCGGGGGCGCACCTCCCCTCCCACCGGGGGCTTCCCCCCCTCGGGGCTGCGCCTGCGCCAAGCGGCCCGCGCGCCGGCCCCGACGAGAGACGCGCACGCGCAAGTGAGCGTGCACACGACGTACAACAAACAAGCCGTACGGCGCAGACGTTGATGTTCTCGCCGATTAAAGGTTAATTCGACTTCGCTCGGAGATTTGCTCGCTCCAGTACCTCCATCCACCCCTACTAGGGGTAGTCCTGAGCTATATTTATGTCTTTTCGTTTTTTTTTTCGTTTAAATCGGTATCGTTCGGCCCGATACAACTAGAATGGTCGTCGGAAAGTGACGACAAGTATTTCGCCCCGAACTCTTAGTGGGCGCTCCGGGGCTTGAGAATCGAACGTGTCATTTCTACAGTCGAACAACACTACGACACGGAAACATTAATAGAGTCAAAATTATTTAATACAACAGACGTCCGTACACCTGGACGATAATTGACATAAATGTCGATTTTATTTATATTCAAAATTATGCGATTAGTTTGTAACGCTCTCTATAACGGCTGATATGTGCGCCGTCTACAACGACCGATATATGCGTCGAGCACTAAAGCTGTCAGCCTGAGGGTTATAATTGATTAGATTAGTTTTAGGAAAGCTTATGTAATATTACTGTAAGAATCCTGTGACTTGTAATGTCACGAACGCTTTTGAATCAAACTGGAACTATCCAGAACTACTTCTGTTTATATTTACAGTTAAAATAGCTTTTACATTAGCACTGACATCTGACATTCAAGATACATGTTGCAAATAAAATAACTGACCAGCGGAGACCTTAAAAACAATAAAAAAGCGAACCCTAACTTTTTTTACTATATTTTTCATATTTTGATATTACTTTTTAGTATACTTAAAAATTTCAAACTGCAATTCTAATATTAATAGCATTAGGGCGACTACGCTTTGATAACTATCGAATCTGGCGTTATTCAAATCTTTTAGAATTATAATTACTCCCAATACAGAAAATGGGAAAATAATACTTGACCCATTATAATGCAGAGTCCATTATTCATTAGCAGCACTGAATCGATTAAAATATTGTAATTGACACATAATAAAATCCTCTTTAATACATTTAGACTTACCCATTCTTGTTACCTCCCTTAGTCTAATGTAATATTCCATCTTTATCATCGACATCTTCAAGCTGCCTTTACGAAGTGTAGGTAGAACTACGAGTTGATAGATATAAAATTATAGTTTATTTCTTGGTACATTATTTGGTGCTTAACCACTGTTAATAAGCGTTAGCTCAAACCAGACAGAAAAATCTAAGTCGGTCTTTCATTTTACTGGCAGATTAATTCTCAAATACGTTTAAATCTCTCGTCATGCAGCGTCAGAAGTAATTATTACAACATTTTTTTTTAGACAGGTTTGCGCTTGACAACAAATCACCTGATGGTAATCGATATTCACATAATCTCAAATATAGAGATTTAGCAACCTATCAAGATTTTATATATGTAACCTACTTTTCGTGTTTTTTTTTATATATTGTCTAGGAACAAACCTTGGCTCTAAATTTTGACTATATCCCCAAATGTTGACATGTCAGATGTGGCAAAAATTCTTTCAAATGTATTATTATATTATAATGATTATAAGTAACTTCGCATGTTGACAAAGTATTTTGAAAATGTGACTCGGTAATTTCGTAACAGGTAATTAGGAATCCATGTAGTGTTTATTGCGATGCATTCAAAAGCGTTCTTGAGAACTCATTTTCTGTAGCATTTTATTGGTTTAAGAGCCATGCCCAATTTATCATTAGAACTCTTATTACAAGCTATTTTTTTTAGTATAAACTACATAAAACTAAAATTTAAGGTACGTACAAGAAGTATAAAAATTGCTCTGTAAAAGTTTCAAGTTTAAAATTGTTTTCTACACGATCTAACTATTTAAGAGCCCTTATGAGTTAAAAAATGCTCAACTATTTAGGCAATTTTCTATTTGAATTTACACGTATCTTGACATTTTATCAGTGTTACTATCTAGAACAGGACTATTGCGACCTAATGGAATAAATTTAAATTGTATTTAAGTATGGAATCTTTCATTAAGAAATATTGTTTCGAACATCACACCAAAACTACCATTTTCAAGCTAAAAACAGCTGCTGTTCGCTCACATTCCACTATGCACAATAAAATACAAAATAGCTATGTCACTATCTAAAACTTTTATAAAATCATCGTATCCTTTAATCATTTTATTGGTATTATCAATACTTTTGTCACAATTTGAAACCAAAACATTTTAAAACTTATAAGGCCTCTTAATAATTTACCAGAACACTTTTTTATATTCAAAAGCTGCTTGTTTGGAAGGATTCGGATTACTCCAGGAATGCCATGCTTAAGTTTAGGGCAAACATACCCGTGATAAGTCTGTATTGCAATCATTTTAGTAATTATTTTTGGCATCGTATTTCATTTCACCTTAAATGAACCGTGTTTATGCACATGATTTTTTATAAATTGGTTATGTTACTATAGCAGTGTTTATCCTATATATCCTTCTGTAAACGAATATCAATTTTTAAAATAAAAATAAGTGTTTTCAAAAGTAAAATTACCTATCAAAAGTAGTCCAACACCAAACAAGATTTATTATGTGTGTGGTTGGCAGTCCAAAACTGTGCATTTCTCAAGTTTTCTGCCTCGCACAACCAAACTATGGAATGAACTGTCGCCTGCGGTATTTCCGGACCGATATTACCTTCAAACCTTCAAGAAAAGAGCGTATTCCCTTCTGAAAGGCCGGCAACGCACTTGCGACTCCTCTGGTGTTGCAGGTGTTTATGGGCGACGGTAATTGCTTACCATCAGGCGATCCGTCTGCTCGTTTGCCACTTAACAAAAAAAATGTAGGGCTCAAAATATAATTGTGCATCACAAAAGTTGCATTGTTTCCACGCTACGGAGTTAATATTAAATTATTTTGTAAAATTTCAAAATGGTAACCATTCACTACATTTTCATCGTGTTATATCTATATGTACCTATAGAAAATGAGTTCTATATTCATATATTACCCGCATTTTAATGTAGTCTCATGTGTGTTTGGCGAGTGGATGTGTACTATTATTAATTTTCATTCTTCGTATGTACTTCTTAGTATGCTTGGGCAGTGGAGCATTATCGTGACAAATGATATAGACATTATTGTTTTATATTATGTACCTTAGACATAGTGAAATTGATGTGAAATAAAGGAAATAGAACATTTTAGCTGTAATAGTATCATATATAATAATTGGCTCTCATACTAACTTAATATGTATGTATATGTTACCGTCTTACCTAAATCCTGACCAGAAATAAATGAGCGTCGACCATGAGGCGGAATTTCATTGAAAATGTTTTTAAAGGGCCGGCAACGCGGATGTGCTCACTGTAGAATTGCAAACGTCCATAGGTCACGATAACCGTTTGTTAGTCCCAAATCTAGTGTTAAAACTACTTACTAAAATGATAATTCTACGGTGCCCTTATAAATAACAATCCTCATGTATTTCTGGTTAAGTATTAATGGTATATTTCAAATACGTTGTATTGATTCTGAATATGGATGTCGACATTTTGAATACATATGTAAATGGCAACAAACCGATGTTTTGTCGTTAAGGCTGTATCTAAAACTCCCGAGACAAAGGTAACTGACTTAATGAGGGCTATCGTTTTTGTGCTCACCAGTTGGCGCCACTGTCGAGTAAGGTCCAGCTGTCAAAAATTGTTATTAGTTATTATGGGCATGAGAACGAAGTTTACATTTAAATCATATTTAATACCTTAAAACCGTACCGTAAAAATATCGAACATCCCGCATTGTAGGGCATTCCTGTTTTGTTCGGAAAAAAAAGGAGGACACAAGTTTACGATAAACAAAACTTGTCAAAGCACTGACAGTCATTGACCCGTAACTCATAGTTGCTATAATCAAGCTCAGGTATTGCAAAATAGTCACCATATTATTCCATAGATATTAACCCGCGTAGCACAACCACAAAGAGTGACATTTGGCATTTCGAGGACCTCACGCTACACTAGCGCCTCTAGCGGCGAATTCATACGCGATAGCCCCCATTGTCCTATCACCACAGGTCTTTACTCCTATTACAGAAGATTCATGCATTGCATTGCAACCTTTATTATAGAAAAAATGATCGAATTATATTTGTCCTACCCTACAGTGCATGTTTACAGGCACGTATCCAGACTTTTGGTTCGGGGGGGGGACAAACATTGAAACAACCATGTGAACTGCGTAAAAATCGCTGTAATCACTACTGGCTAAAAACGTTTTCGGGGGGAGATAAATCCCAACTATCCCCCCCCCCCTCCCTCTGGATACGTGCCTGCATGTTTATATCAAATGATATTAGTGTAGTAGTTTATCGAACGTAAAAGCAAAATAACCTACTTAGGCGGAATAATGCTTCAGAAAAAAACCTTTTAATGAAATTAAATTACTATCTAAACCACTAAATAGTGATAATATATTATGTAGTAGCTCGTACTATTAAATTTTTTTCGAAATGTAAAAAAGACAAATAATTGGGATATATAAATGCAGGGTAGGTTATGCCATAAACTTTATTAAAATGCAGACATCCTATTTCTTGCGGTTTAATGCAGGGATCGGATACCGGTATTTTCTCCATAGAAAAATACCGGTATTATTACGGTCACCGGTTCATTATTTCGTTTTTAATGGGACAATCTAATAATACGACGTTGTTACCAAAATACATGATTTAGCCCTACGTAAAGAGCAAAAAATAATCCAAAATATTGGGCTAATTCAGGGTTTTTTTTTAATACCGGTATCGGTCCCTGGTTTAAAGTCACAGTTGAAGTAAGTTTTATCATAAATGTTATTTCCGAACAAAATGTTAGTTCATTATTTGATGTAGATTCCGCAAACTTTACAAATAGTTCCGACCTTCGTAGATTACGATTGCTCCCACTGCGTTATGGTTGTTTATTTCGATATTAATAAATGGTGTATGTCAAACTGTGTTTTATTTCTAACATGTTCCTGTGTTTTCATACGTGTTATCTCTCACTGCGAGGAGCTGCGCAATTTTTATTTATTTATTTAAATTTATTGCACAAAACAAATGAGTACAAATGGCGGACTTAATGCCTCAAGGCATTCTCTACCAGTCAACTCAAATACCGGATTAGAGTATAAATATTAGGAGGGCTATCGCTATAGAGGAATCGGTTTCTGGGGCAGATTCAAAATTAAGGGTGGGTTGCACCAAACCGTCTGTAATCGTAAGCTGTGTCCGTCAAAATCTGATTGTATGGAAAGTTTGACAAGTTCCTATGGGATGACAGTTGCCGGCGCCATATTGGACGATGGCCGGCCTGTGATCGTATGTTGGTGCAACCGACCCTAAGTCTGGCAGTGAAACTGTTTAAGGCTCAGACCAAGAAAAGATACTAAGGGGCTACTCCGAAATTCGAACTTTGTCTCATGCCGTCCCTTTCACTCATACAGTGTATAAACAGAGAGTGAAAGGGATAGCACGATACGAAGTTCGGAGTACAAGCCCTGGGCATTACGAAAATGCTAGTCAAGCTCGTTTTTTGAAACCACGCCCACCGTCAGCGTGCAACTTGCGTTTTTTTTTTAAATATTATGTTTTCGTTCACAGGCGCTTCATTAAATATCTTTCTAGTAGTATTACAAGTAATTTTCTGATCAATCGGAATTGCAATTGTACTCATTCTTCTTCATTATGTCGGTACATTAGGTATACAATAGGTTTTTTTTTATACAACACCGGTGGCAAACAAGCGTACGGTCCACCTGATGGTAAGCGGCCACCGCAGCCTATAGACGCCCGCAACTCCATAGGACACTGGTTCACTACTGAAGTCCAATTTTGGGAAACAATGAAGAACACACAAAATATTCATTTCCTTTTTTATTTACAAAAACATACAGGCAGCTGTGAATTAATTAAAACTAATAGTAACATATTAAATTGCAGAAGATACCCAGCACACACTCGACAGTCTCCCCAGTCAGTCAGTCGTCAGTCTCGACTCGGCAGTTGACATACTCGTTAATGTATGAACAGCGAATCTGACTAACGATCCGATACACTCACTGGTTTTGACTTTCACTGTACCTTGATGATGATGCGAATTGAGTCTGAAACGCTTTGCAAGATTTAATAGTGATCGGATGACGTGGCTGTCATGTCACTGAACGACGAACACCTTACCGCACGAAATAAACTACCCGTCTCTGTCTAAGTGTTCTAAATAGACAGAGACAGATAACTCGAGCGCGGGACAGTTAATACCAGGGACCGTTACCGGTATTCTTACTACCGGTTTTAAATAAAGTACAACCGGTTATAATTGCATTTCGCTATTTATATCGCTAAAGCTCTGATTAGCGGTATAATCAAAACCGGTATTGAAATATTTTAGCGGTTTCGCCAATTGACAACAATGCCTCTATTTGACACTTTACCTTTTTACTTTTAATAGGTGTCAGTGTCAATATATAATCGATTATTTGTTTCTGCAAATTGGCGTATGGTAATAAGTAGGTATTTACAGGTATTTGTTGCGTTTTAGTAGTGTTTAAATTGACATCTTACCTTTCAAGTGCAATGAATGGCGGTATTGAATACAGGTATTTAATATCGTAAATAGTCTATACATAGAGTTATAGATAAAAGCGGAATGACAACAATACCTTTAATTAGTTATTATTTTATTAGCGGTAATAGTATGTCAATTTCTATACAGGAATACCTGTATAGAAATTGACATAAAATAAAACCGGTTTTACAATCCCTGGTTAATACCAGTGGATATATAACAGTCATTCTCCAGATTTATGTCTAAAACTTCGTCAATGGAAAAGACTTCGTGAAAATTAACGGAGTTTAGGTTGACCGCAGATATTCAATTTGAGAATGACCGATTTGAGTGATTACCTATTTTATTTCTATTTTATTTTATTAGAAGACCAACAGCTTTAACAAACAGAAATAGACTTATAACTAGGATACAATTGTGAAGCCAATGACAGGTCTCCCTAATAGATACATATCAAGTCTTCCGAATTTGCTTAGAAGTTACTTTTTATAAAAAGGGGAGTGTCAGTGCGTGTGTGTGTATGAGTGTGCGTGTGTGTGTTGTGTCTGTTGATGTAGATGCAATTGTGTATGAGCATGTTCATTAATCTTATACATTTTATTTGCTATTGCACTTTTGAACGTTTTTTTGTTGTTATGCACAAACGGGTCAATATCACTAAACTGAATGTTGTAAGTCCTCGTCATTCTTTATATTACACAATTCTTAGCATAGTTAGTTTGGCAGCATGGTAGACTAAAAAGGTCTATATACCTAAGTGAATAAGAGCCACGCCATGGTCACTATCGAATCGCAGTCACAGGCCCAAAACCCATTATACACAGACTAAGGTATAATGAATGAATGGGATTATATTGAATGAATATTACACAATTTTATTCTATACATCTTTACATTCGTTTAACTGTACGTTAGATTAAATTTAGATAATATCCAAGGCATTTGAGAAACTAACAAATTACCAATCAACAATAAATTAGAATTACTACATATATTATTTATACTATAAAAATTATAAGCTTTGACCAGGGATGTAACAGAACTCCGGTTCCGTTAAGTCGGAACTTCCGATTGGTTTTAAACATCCGCTTCGGTTCCGGTTCTGTTATTTTTAATACGGATGTTATATCGGATGTCAAAGCAGCGCAGCGGGGGGAAATGAGCGGCGTACATCAAAAACAAACAGGTTTATAATTTTTATTTAGAATAGACAGCTTAGACCTGCCCTGCCCTTAACATCTTATCCATATGTCACTCGAGCTCGGCATCCGGTTCCGCATCCGTTTTCCGGTTCTGGTTCCGATATACTTAATTTAAAACATCTGGTTCCGCTTCCGGTTCCGATAAAACCACATCTGTTACATCCCTGGCTTTGACTACCGCTATTTGGCAAAAAAGGAAAGCATTTTTACGCTAGCATCGTCAACAGAGTGTTTCGAAATGCAAAGCTCAATGATATTTGTTTTTCTGCATTTGCAAACGTTTTCTAAACATCCTGTACAATATCCATATTGTTTAATACTTTGTACAATCCTAAATTCGATGTTAGACTGGCACAACTGTATCCGCGAGAGGCGAAAAAAATCTACCCTTTCTTTCTAATGTATACAGAGCGAGTGAGACAAAATTCGCTCAGTCACGCGCGACAACTTGGCAGCAAGTTACGCTAAACCCCTGTTGTACTGAAGTCAGAAGTTTAAAAATATTAATAATAATTTAAGTTTATACTTGGATAAAGAGATTTAATTTACATCATTCAATAATTGTGACAATTGGCTAGATAAAACATTCCTATTTAGTACTGTCTAGAAACACTATTAATAGTATGATAATAGTAAGTATTTGAAAATGTTCAATAGAATTTTACGTTTACTTCCGAGACCATATGTGAAATAAATATAATATATGCCGAATTATATAATTACACAATGCCTTAATCATTAATAGAGTCAAATAATACGTAAAGCCCGGGTCAAAAATATCTAGACTTTGGTTCAGGTTATTGGGGAAACAGTGGATCAAGTGGACACAATGGATCACATTCTACAGAAATAGTAGGGATACAGCTAGCGTTATTTTCAGATATTTTTCACTCGAGTTTTGCTCGTATATAAATGTTTTGAAATGTACAAACACTATATTTTAAGTCTATAATAAGTAATATAGTAAAGGCATATCACATGTAAGCTATATACATAGCACGTCGGTGCAAATTCGTGGTTTTCAAGTGAAACACACATTTAATATCATCTTAAATTTAAATGGCAATTTCCGATTACTGTCGCTTTAAGGAAATACAAGTTAAAACACGTTCGGGAGATATTTATTTATTTATCGCAGAATGCCCTAACTTAGTCAATAACACTTTGAAATCAAGGTTGAGTGAGTAATGTATGTCTCAAATTGCGACCCTGTTGAAACTTTTATTAGGAAAGATCAGGGACTTCACTTCACTTATCATCACTTCAGGACTATCAGGACTTTTCACTCGACATCTGTCATATCATCATAGTTTTTTGACAGATCTCGAGTGAGAAGTCGAGCGCTCGACACTCAAATATCGGCCCCCTGATGTTTCACGACAGCTCGTATATGTGAGAATATAGATTTTACATACGTTATAAATGTGACATTGGACACTCCCGAGGTTACACAGACAATTTGTATGTTTAATCCCACACTAAGTATCGCCGGGTAACAACCAAGGCAACAAAACTGGTACTACTCTTAAAAACCTCGTATCTCAGTACTGAAACAATGCACAGATACAGTAGTACCCAACTGATATGGCTTACCGATGTACCTGCGCAGAAGATGAATTTTTAAAGCGCGGGAAATGCTATTGACCAATCGGCACGCTCCACGCACCGCACTTCTTTTTCCTGTACCGCTATTGGTCCGCAGCTGCCGCCATGTTAGCGCGCGCCGCGTGGCATGTTAGTCAGCCGCCATACTTCTGATCGAGTGCACGCGCATTATGAACAGTATATTATGAACCTTATAGTAGTGAACTAAGGTTAATTGTAAGTTTTAAGCATTCTTTCGTTAATCTTCGGAGCGATACTTTCTTTTCTGCGCGAACGAAGATTCACGACGCGCCTTATCAGTTGGGTACTACTGTACGAGCTTTAATTTAAGTATTTATTTATTGAGTTTTGATTGTCAATCGACGGTATGATCAACTCGGTAATAAACATCTACAAAAAGTAATCAAAAGACGACTTAAAATAATTTTTTTATTTGTTGAAATATTTACCGAAGTATCCCGGATTTTTGTTTATCTTTGAACTTCCAGATTTAGTCGAATAATCAACGATCTCTTATCGATACACGATTTCACTCCAACATTTCGTGTTCGGTGCCTTTACCACGAGTTTGCATGACGATTGCGTAAACGATTTAGCGTGCCGATTCTTAGTTCTATTGCGTAACCGCCAGAGGCGCTGTACTTTTGCCCATACGTTTTTTCTTTACGCAGTCGCTAGCGAGTACGGTCATGTAAACTCATGGTAAACGTACGGATGAAATAGTGTACTTGGTCATAAGAGCTAGCAAGAAAGAAGTACAGGCCCGAATTTTGTTTTAACTAGTCTTCGACTGACGAAAAAAAAAATAGCATTCTTCTGTTATGTATCCGGAGATCTCCGGGATGGGTAGACAACGGCTTAAATTCACGGGTAGATTAGGTTTCTGTTATCATAATAAATCTCTAAGTCAAACCAAATATTCGAACTAAAGGCATTCGATTTAGTGTGGGTTGCACCAAACCGTCTGTAATCATAAGCAGTGCTCGTCAAAATCTGATTGTATGTAAAGTTATTCTTATTATTCTTTTTGATTTATGGCAACCGGTCACATTAAGGGAGCGACCATTACTGCCAATGTCTCGTTTACGACGACGACACCAATTGACTTTGATTGACAAGTTTCTATGGGATGACTGCCGGCGCCATATTTGACGATGACCGGCCTGTGATCGTATGTTGGTGCAATTGACCCTAAGTCTGGCAGTGAAAGTGTTTAAGGCTCAGACCAAGAAAATATACTAAGGAGCTACTAAGAAATTCGAACTTCGTCTCATGCCGTCCCTTTCACTCACATAGTGTATAAAACGAGAGTGAAAGGGATGCACGATACGAAGTTCGGAAAATCCTAGTGAAGCTGGTTTTTGAAACAATGCCAATGTTCTTAAAACAAATGAGCTTTAAACTGCATCCTAACTGGACGCACTGGGATCCAGTGCGTTTAGGCAGGTCCGGCCTCTGGCTAGCTGCGCTTTAGCCTGCATCCTAACTGGACGCACTGGGGTCCAGTGCGTTTAGGACGGCCCGGCCTCTGGCTACCTGCGCTTTAAACTGCATCCTAACTGGACGCACTGCGATCCAGTGCGTTTAGGCAGGTCCGGCCTCTGGCTACCTGCGCTTTAAACTGCATCCTAACTGGACGCACTAAGATCCAGTGCGTTTAGGCGGGTCTGGCTACCTGCGCTTTAAACTGCATCCTAACTGGACGCACTGGGATCCAGTGCATTTAGGACGGTCCGGCCTCTGGCTACCTGCGCTTTAAACTGCATCCTAACTGGACGCACTGCGATCCAGTGCGTTTAGGCAGGTCCGGCCTCTGGCTACCTGCGCTTTAAACTGCATCCTAACTGGACGCATTGGGATCCAGTGCGTTTAGGAGGGCCCGGCCTCTGTCTACCTGCGCTTTAAACTGCATTCTAACTGGACGCACTGGGATCCAGTGCATTTAGGACGGCCCGGCCTCTGGCTACCTACGCTTTAACGCGACCAACTCGTCCAGTTGCGCCTTGTACAGTTGCGTGACGTCTTGCAGGTCTAGACGTAACTCCTCTAACTGTTCTTCCTTCTCACCGTACATTTGGAGTAAGGCGTCGTATTGTTCTTGAACGCTCTGTGAACAAATAATCGAATGTATCCATCCGCCATCAAATATATCTGTACTCTTCAGGGTGCTCAAAAATATCTGAACATGCACTTTAACGCCTTCACAGTAGAGTCGTGTTCAGATATTTGTGAGCACCTTGTTCGCTCCGATATATCTGATGGCGACTGTACATTAATATTTGGATGGATTAACTGTTTGTCTGTCTAGTTTTTACCCGTGAGGAATCTACGTAGCACTTATTCATCGCGATAGAATCACTACATAGTATAAAACAAAGTCACTTTCTCTGTCCCTATGTATGCTTAAATCTTTAAAACTACGCAACGGATTTTGATGCGGTTTATTTTAATAGATAGAAAGATTGAAGAGGGAGGTTTATATGTATAATAACATCCATTAAATAGTGCACCCGTGCGAAGCCGGGGCGGGTCGCTAGTTAATCTATATTTTACCAAGTGGAGTACCTCCTGATATTAATTTGTCTTGATATGTAGTTTGTACATACACGCGTGTTTTGATACTTAATTCTTAAATGAATTGCCATCTTGGCCTCGGTTTTACTATGTTTTATGTTTTACGTACTTTTTCAACTAACTGTATTTGTGTGGACGTCTATAATTGGCTTTGTTATTAGCTATTAAGTTTTGTATTATTTTTCTGTAATGCTGTTGATGCTCCGAATAAACAAAAATAAAATATTTATATCAAGCGTTTACCTAGTCATCAATCTTCCATACAAGCTTCTACCCCCTTAAGAGCAGGGATCGGATACCGGTATATTCTCCATAGAAAAATACCGGTATTATTACGGTCACCGGTTCATTATTTCGTTTTTAATGGGACAATCTAATAATACGACGTTGTTACCTAAATACATGATTCAGCCCTACGCAAAGAGCAAAAAATAATCCAAAATATTGGGCTAATTCAGGGTTTTTTTAAGTATCGGTCCCTGCTTAAGAGATGATTTCCGGGATAAAAAGTACCCTATGTCCTTCCCGGGACTCAAACTATCTCAATACCAAATTTAATCTAAATCGGTTCAGCGGTTTAATCCTGAAGAGGTAACACACAGACACACTTTCGCATTTATAATATAATATGGATATAGACAAATAGATAATTAAATACATAGAAAACAGTCGCGACTAAGAAACAAATATGCATCACATAAATAGATGTCCTGACCGGGATTCGAACCCGGGACCAGTTAAGCCAAAGCGGTCGTCAAGTTACCTGGTAGTCGTCCAGTTTCGCCCGGAGCGCGGCGACGTGGTCGCGCAGCACGCCCCGCTCGGCGGCGAGGTGGTGCGCGCGCGCTTGCGCGGCGCGTAACTCGCCTTCTCGCCGCTGTAGCTGAGACATGAGGTCGTCGACCCCCGCCGCTGACGTCACCACTGGCGTCGGAGTGGCTCGCCCATTGTCCTCCTTGAAAATCAATTACATTCACAATAACAAAACAATTAATGACTTACAAAAATTAGATATAAGAAATAAGAAATATTTGGGTCAATCAATTTTTTCTTGTTGTTATTCTGTCCCGTCAGCGAGGAGACAACAGTAACCGAGTTTCTTAGAAAAATGTTTATAATATGGACTTCAAGCATGTTCAAGAGATGACCCATGTCCGAATAGATTTATGCTCATAGCTAAAACTCATTTTTGGCAGATTCAAATCCTATAAAAACACAGTTTTAAAGAGTGACTCAGGAGACGTAACCATGGTAACGAGCAACAAAGAATAGTTGATCCACCCATTTATTCGAGACAAAGACAACAATTAACACAGCAAAATAGAAAATAAAAATAAACAAATAACTAAAAAGTTAAGTGATATAAGGACGGTATTCCACTTTGTCTTTGTTCAATTTTTGATCAAATTTCTTGGACGGAGGCCCGTTTCATCTGTCAAATATTGTCATCCAAGTTTTTTTCATGCGTAGCCATTTTGATTTTAATGCCATCTAATCTTTAATCAAATGTCGGTGCGGTGTTTCTTCAAGTTTGATCAAATCATAAGTGCAATACCACCCTATCATTTGGTCTAATGGATCTTTATAAAATCCGGCTTAAATTATTAATAACTAGCAGCGCCCTGCGGTGTTACCCGCGGGTAAAAGGTAGCCTATGTTCTATTCTGATGTCTAAGCTACAATACTGGAAAGTTTCATAGAGATCCGTTCAGTAGTTTTTGAGATTAAGCGGAACATACATCCATCCGCACAAACTTTCACGTTTATAATATTATTAGGATAAAGGATCTCATTTCTTTTTAGTAAATGGGTCATTGTCAGTTGTAAAAACAAAAGTTGTCCACCCGGTGGTCAATAGTTAACGGCTTATGTACGTGTAAGTTATGTTTTTATTACATGGATTTATAGTTAGGGGAACACCGTTTATGCGGGTTGCTAGAACAATCCAAAATTAAGCTTTTTGGCCCTTAACTTTTGATATGTCCACCGAAAAGACGCGAACCTAAATTTGACACTGACCCAAATATCCTTTCAACCATCACTAAAAATCGACAAATGTCAAGATAAAAACTTTATTTTCGTTTAAATTCACACACAATAAAAGAAAAAACTAGCGAAAATGTAACGAATTCACTGGTATTATCAATACTTTTGTAGTATTTTGAGTTTAAAACATTTAAAAACTTGTAAGCCTCTTAAATAATTGGGTATTCGACACAATGTTAAAATTTCACGACATATTCAAGATATAATTAATTAATAAATTGTAAATTACAGAAAAAAATACCAATATCATAAAAACATATTGAATAAATTCTAAAATTCGGTAAATACATGTTTTTTCTTTATCGACAAAGTCACGTGACGTCATCAGCCAGTGTCAATTTTGTAGGAGACTTTAACGAGGGTGGGTTGCACTAAACCGCCTGTATTCGTAAGCGGTGTTCGTTAAAATCTGATTGTATGGAAAGCTTGACAAGTTTCTATGGGATGACAGCTGCCGACGCCATATTTGACGATGCCTGTGATCGTATGTAGGTGCAAGCGACCCATACCGCCTTATTCATAAAACTTAACAAACCTCTGCTAACTAAAATGTTCTTTGTCCCTTTCTCACAAAGGTAAACGTCAAAGTGACAAATAAGGACAAACGAACTTTATCGGCTAGTTAACTAATATAGGTTTGATAGACGTTTATGAATAACGAGGATAGTCTCTAAAAACTGGTTCGAATGGCACCATAAAACAAGTCAAATAGCGTATTGTATGGAACTTACGGAGGCCCAAAGCGTTGAGGAGAGCGTGTCCGAGGCCACGGAGTGCGGCGGACTCACGTCGCCGCGACAAGACACCTGCTCCTGGAACCAAGCACGGATACAATAAGTGGGCCAATCAACTTTTTCTTGCTGTTATTCTGTCCCGTCAGCGAGGAGACAACAGTAACCGAGTTTCTTAGAAAAATCTTTATAATATGGACTTCAAGCATGCTCAAGAGATGAGCCACGTCCAAATGGATTTGTGTTCATCGCTTAAACTCATGTTTGGTAGATTAAAACGCTATGAAATCACAGTTTTGAAGAGTGACTCAGGAGACGTAACCATGGTAACGAGCAACAAAGAATAGTTGATCCCAAGCTTACATGGTCATTTACATTAGAATTACGATTTGAAACGGGATATTTACCATGTATATTTGTATTTTTGAGTTCCCGATATTTCGGCACTGTTGCAACCGCCATTATCAAGGATTAACAAATATCGGGAACTCAAAAATACAAATATACATGGTAAATATCCCGTTTCAAATCGTAATTCTAATAGTTGATCCACCCAAGTAACGTTTTACATAAAGTCGTTATACCCTTACGAGGTTCAAAGTGATAATACTGTACGATACGATAATGTACAATACGATGTATGATCCGGAGTGGTCCTTTAAACACGTCGTCTACCGGTCCCGGGGATCCCCGGCCTATCACAAAAGAATGCTATTGTTTATTTTTTACGCCGGGAGACCACGGCTTAAAATCTTTTCTTCTTTAAAATTTAGTAAAAACAAAACGTGCGTGCTAAGAGGCTCATAGGAAAGGACTCTCTCTGCAATGCGAGGCTGCAAAGTCTAGAGCATCGCCGCAAAGTTGCCAGTCTTTCGGTTTTTTATCGGTTGCATTTCGGGGAGTGCGCTGAGGAATTACACAACATAATTCCTCCCGCCCCTTTCTACCATCGGACGAGTAGGAATACGGTAAGGCGCCATCGTTTTACGGTGGCTGTTCCGAAAACTCGCACGAAGCGTTTTGCTTCCATCTTTATTGTGAGAACCGCCAAGCTGTGGAACTCCTTGCCGGAATCCTTGTTCCCCGTCAACTTTTAGAGACATCATCCTGTTGTGGATTCGTTTTTATTATCAGTGACTTAGACACCATATACATCTCTAACAATATTACATTAATTTTAATTTTGACGCTCAGAGACCATGTACATCTCTGGGATATTATATTAATTTCATTATACTCCTTGTTTAATCTTGAGACCTTATACATCTTTAAATTTACTGATGTTGTAATATTTGTAATAGATAACTTTGCAAGTATATCTTCACTGTATGACATTAATTTTATTATAATTGTAAACTCGAAATTATTATTCCTCCTTGAACCGTAAATTAATATTTTGACATGAAAAATGTATTACTTATTATAGTCAGACTTTCTTAAATTTTAAATTAATATTTTGACATGTAAAAGTGCTCTTGTGGCCTATTTGCAGAATAAATATTTGATTTTTTTTTTGATTTTTGACAATTTACACGCAATGGGTTTACACTACAGGCGCCACGCTAAAAAGCCATTTTTAACCCAAAATCATAAAACGTCTAGGTTAAATTTCGCACGCCGGTATTTAGAATACGACTGGAGTAAAGCTATTTTAACGGACGAAAAAAGTTTTAAGTCGAGTGACCATGGATGGACGTCTATCTCTATAGCGATACGACGGAACCTGTTACACGGAAGATCACGTTGTTCCTCTGAGGAATTCTGGCCGCTTAACGGCTAATATGTGGCGATGGACGTCTGGTGACGGCGTCGGACAACTTCTGGTTAACACAAGTCTACGTGGAGTTACTGGACGATGTGATGCTGCCAACTGTCCGAAACGTATACCCGGAGTTAGACTTTCCTGACAGACATAAATGTAATGCTGTAGAGTATGGCAATTGGCCACTTACGTGTTTAGCAGTAACGATAGTTTACTGCGACATAAACGCATATTGCAACCTAAAGTGTATATATAGTTAGGTCCGATATTAATAAAAGAACTCGACTATCAGCAACACTGAGTTTACCTCACCTCTCATATCCTGGGCACCCACCATCCTATACTAATAGTACATGGCGACCCTGCCAGGATGCATGCCATTGTAAAATAGGCATGCGTTAAAATTTCACCTGCAAAATGGCGTTCCGTTTCTTCTCAATGTCGAGCGCTTCCTGCGCGGCCGCGAGCGCGGCCTCCGCGCCCGCCACCTGCAGCCGCAGCTCCGCCATTTGCTTCTTTGTATCCTCCGACACCCGGCTCAGCTCAAGCGATTTACTGGGAACAAAAAAAGAACTCATCATCCTAGCGTTTTCCCAGTTGTGGACTCCGCTTTCACACTAACCCGAAGATAGTTTTAGGAAAGCTACTGTCGAAGCGCTTTTTGTCGCTTGGTTCCTAACAGTTACCTGGCTAGTTTGTCGCTAGTTTTCGGCACTGGTCAGTCATCGTGGCTAGACGACAAGGTTGTCCAGTTCTTCTGACCTTAACAACCGTGTTAGTTCTAACTTAACTAGATGTCGCTAATGAACTGGCTACTTCATCTTCCAGCTACTCGAACGACCAGTTCCCGTCACTGGCTAGTCACCATGGCTAGACAAGGTCATGCTTCGTCCAGTTCTTCTGACGTTAACAATACTTCTTTCTGACCTAGCTAACTTATCTTCCAACGTGTCCACTCTAGCGACCAGTTCTCGACACTGGTCACTGAGGCTAGACGACAAGATCGCGCTTCGTCCAGTTCTTCTGACGTCAACAATCGTGTTAGTTGTAACACTAGATGTTGCTACTGACCTGGCTAATTCATCTTCCAACGTGTTCACTCTAGCAACCAGTTCTCGACACTGGTCGGTCACCGTGGCTAGACGACAAGATCACGCTTCGTCCAGTTCTACTGACGTTAACAATCGTGTTAGTTCTCACACTAGATGTTGCTACTGACCTTGCTAATTAATCTTCCAACGTGTCCACTCTAGCGACCAGTTCTCGACACTGGTCACCGTGGCCAGACGACAAGATCTCGCTTCGTCCTGTTCTTCTGAAGTCAACAATCGTGTTAGTCCTCACACTAGTTGCTACTGACCTTGCTAATTCATTTTCCAACGTGTCCACTCTGGAGACCAGTTCTCGACACTGGTCGGTCACCGTGGCTAGACGACCTTGCGCGTCGTCCAGTAGCCCTTCAGACGCCGTCAATCGTCGTGTTAGTTCTTCCAGTTCGTCGCGGGAGAGACGCTCTCGTTCGACCGCTTTTGCGAGGGAAGTCTCGGCTTCGGCTGTAGATAAATAATATATATTGGGGGAAAATCTTACACAAATAGAACTAGCCCATTAAAGTTTTAAAGGTTTTAAAGGTATTTACCTAGTTAGTGAAATGTCATTACACTCTTTTGATAGTATCTATTGAGATGCCTCTGTACATGAGGGCGATTCTCCGAGCGTTTGAAACGCTCGTTTCTAAAGGCATTGTCGACTCAAGATTATCTACCCAAAGTTGGGATAAACCGGTGAAAACATTGATCAAATAAGACTCGAACCCGACATTGGTTTACGCTTTTAACAAAAGTTTACTCAGATCATCGTCTCCTTTAACAATATATAATGAAACGACAATGACGTAAAATAACCGCCGTAAAAACGCTGAATATTCGCCCATACAAAATACAAAATACAAAAATATTTATTTGGTATCTTGTTGGTTTTAACATATGAATGTGGCCGACCCCTCCCCATGCAAGGCCCATGAACTTCAGAAGGCCTGATGATGAAGCAGAACAACAGCATAGGCAATTTAGCCAAGACACATAGGTATCACAGTTACAGTGTGTCGACTATTTCAATACTGCTTGCTGAGTAGCTTCTGTGCATGAACTGCTGAGGGCTTGACGATGGAATCGAATAGAGTACCGTTCTTCGGCTGTTTTGAGATATAAATATTATATTTGCTGAAATAATATATAAACTTCCTTGATTGTAAATGCGTTGGTAAGACAAACGTCCCTGTGCTCGACACTGGGCCAAATACATACACTTTCAATCATGTCATGATGACAGAGGTGTTTAATTGGTGTCATATATTGGGCACAAAGTTGTCAATGACCTTATTTTTTTTTTTTTTATAGCAATAACTTTAATCATTTATTCCATAAATTAACCAACTAATGTACTATTAATCCAAAAATGAAATCCGCAACATGCTTCGTCAAATTAACTTTACACAAAGGACCGCCCCGGATCGTAGATGGCTCGAAAATTCCCATAACCCCGGCGGCGTTGCCACGCTGAATGACCTTAATTGTGTAATCTAAATAAGGTTTACTTCAAATCGCGTCATCCGATTTCAGGAGCCGTTGCGAAAATTAACCCTGGGTATTTATTGACGCTTTGCGATTGGTTGGAAGTGTACTAATCCGTGGCAGTTGTGAGCAGAAGAAATATGTGTGATGAAGAATGTGCGTCCACGTGGGCTCGTTCGTCGGGTCTATGACCCCACGCGGAATGCCTTCTGACCTCCTGTGCCTCGCCTCTCGCCACCGGGTTTATGGCCCTCAAGTTTAATTGTGAGACCCTCGGGGCTAGAAAGTGACGACTTGGGTTTGACCTTTGAGCCTTCGACCTGGCATTGCCATGTCAATTCCCAATTAAAATAGTAATAATAATGAAAGTCGAAGTAACTTTAACGATGGTATAAAATCTGCATACACTCTTACTTCATTCAGGGCAGGCAATGGCAGCCCCCGACGAATTTTTCTGGGTATAAATATACCTCGCAACCAGTTGACCGTTTTAAAGATATATATTTATCTCTATATAATTATTTTCTATAGTGTCGGGGAATTTTCAAATGCATTATTTCATTTTTCAATTGAGTTCATCCGTCGGGGGTATTTTCAATTTTTTTACAATACAATACAAATATGTTCTTGTTTCCATTTTTATATCTAGTATATGTTAGTAATAATAATTATATTGTATTGTCAATTTTTCTGACTGCTCGCGCACTTATTGTTAATCCATTTTTTGAATTGGCTACCTACGGGACAGGCTTAGCCTAGTGTAGGGGCCAGTCGAACCGCATAACGAAAAATCCACTCTGTACATTACTTATAAATGATGATATGTTCAACTATACCTGTAAACTTTTATGTACGAATAAACTTCTTATGTCTTATGTCTTATATTCTTTATTGCAGACCTCAATTAACGGACATAGTACAGCACAAAAATACAATGGGTATATAATTTTGCCTTTTGTTGTTTCTGAGACTCACCAACTTGTTAGGCACGCGACGGAGCGCCTTCTCGCGGGATATTCACTGGTGTAAGTCTGTTTTTTTGTTACTGTATACTGTTGTTGTTTTGATCCTGTGTGTAGACTGTGTAGCCGATTCATTTGTGTGAGGTGTGCAATAATAGTAGATTGTGTCTCAAGGGAGCAAAATGATATATTTACGGTGAGGGCGGTATATTGAATTCTGAGTAAAGCGAAAGATTCTACAATAGAATCCTGAGCGTAGCGAGGGATTCTAAAGTAGAATCTTGAGCGTAGCGAGGGATTCAAGTGTTTACGTCCAAGACGAAAATAATTTTGCTACCATGTGACACATACTGCTTTTCACACCGTCTATGAGGCCCGCTGCTAAAAACATGAAATATCTTACAAATGATTTTACTACAGTGTCACATACTGCTTTTCACACCTTCTATGAGGAAAAGAGTCATTGTTGTCCTCAAATGAGGGAAGAAAAGTACAACTTTGATTCCTCACTCCAAGGCAACAATAACTCTTTTCTGAATAGCAGGTGTGAAAAGAGTATTTGTATTTGTACTTACCGACTTGCTGCTTGAGACCCCTGACGGTGTTGACGTGAGCCTGCTCCCTCTCGAGCGCGGACCGCTGCAGCGCCGCCAGCTGAGCGAGGAGCGCCGCGGCGCCCTCCCCGCCCCCCGCCGCGCCCGCGCCCGCGCCCGCCCCCGCGCGCGCCTCCAGCGCCGCGCAGAGCTCGCGGGCCTCCGTCAGCTCGCGACGGAGCGCCTCCTCGCGGGACGCCCAGCGACGCTCCTCTGGCGAAAAAAACACAAAGAAATCGTCGGGTAAGAGTCACTATCACATTTTATTTGGATTGTTATATAAAGTAAGGTACAGCTGGTATTTGTATTATTATTATTATTAATTATTTTTCGCATTGTAAAAAAATATATATTATTTATTTTAATGTTTAAACTTAACATCTGTGTATAACATCATTATTCATTATTTCTATAATTAAGTAGATAATTTTGCCAATTAGTAGGTAAGGTTTCAAACACAATGTATATTGTTATTGGAAATAAATATGAAATATGAAATATCAAATCTGTCCCTACTCTTCGAAAACTCGTATCTCAGTACTGAAAGGCTGCTGATATACGAGCTTTATTTTAAGTAGGCATTTGTTACTTAGTGACTTTTGCTTGTAACCCGACAAAATACAGACATTTGTGAATTGTGAAAGTATAAAATAGATAGGATGCCCCCTCTTAAAACTTTGAAGACTTATAATTATGTAATTATTTATTCTTTTGAATTACTTTTTTCGCCATTTGATTAAGAATGTGATCCCTTTTCGAGAAAATTTGAACTTATTGATTTTCTTAGTTGATGTCAACATCCCTAGTTTATACATCTACCCACAGGCACGTGACAGCGCCATCTAGTAAGCAATTGTTAAAAAACCTACTGTTTTCAGGTTCTCATCTACACATGCATTGGCACGAATCGTAGATCCAGCATTTGGTTTAGAGGGACAGGGGGCAATATCACTTTTTGGGGCACTATCAGGCGACATGGAATGGTAATTACCGGACTCAGGGCGGCCTGTCTCCGCGCCTGATTGACTTCACCTAGAGAATAGGAGACCAGGACTCGGAACCGGTTTATACTATTTTTGAAATATCTCTTAAAGTATTTATTATATCTCCATTTTTATTTTAAGGTTTGGTTTTGTGAACCTTCATCTATGAAATAAATGATTTAAAGTACGAAATAATATCGTAGAACGCAATTAACCGAAATGTTTAACCGGTTAATTGTATGAAGGTAAAATTACTTGTGACATAAAAATATTCCAATATAATACGATAAGTGACATGTAATATGAGTACCTAATTTTAATTAATAATAGTTAAACACTATTGTTTCTGGCCTCATCGACCGTCAGTCCTGCGAGGAACTGCTTGAGTGGCGTCCACGCACCGGAAGACGAGCTGTCGGTAGGCCTCCGACAAGGTGGAGTGATGACCTGGTGAAGGTCGCGGGAATCCGGTGGAAACGAACGGCACAGGACCGGTCTAAATGGCGAGCCTTGGGGGAGGCCTATGTTCAGCAGTGGACGTCTTTCGGCTGAAATGGTGATGATGATGATGATGATGAAACACTATTGTAAGCTCAGTATTGTACCTACCTCGACTTGTAACAATTGTTATTAATAATATATTTCATTTATGAAGACGAAAGCGGTTTTGGAGCCCTGTAGGAAACTACGCTGTCCTGGACGCCAGCGCCACCTAAGGTGGACTCACCTTGCACAAGCTCGGCCCGCAGGCTGTCCAGCTGCTGCTGCAGCGCGTCGAGCTGCGCGCGCTCGCGCTCGGCGCTCCGCAGCGCGCGCGAAGCGGCGCCGGCGCGCGCGCGCAGCTCGACTCGCTCCGCCTCCACCTCGCCGAGCTCGCGCTGGGCCGCTTCAAGCGACGACCTGGTTGTGGTGAGCCGCTGCGTCGCGTCGTCCAGGGCGCTTTTCGTCTGAAAATTAGGTTATAAAGGTCAATCAACTTTCTCTTGTTGTTATTCTGTCCCGTCAGCGAGGAGACAACAGTAACCACGTTTCTTAGAAAAATGTTTATAATATGAACTTCAAGCATGCTCAGGAGATGACCTATGTCCAAATGGATTTATACTTATCGCTAAAACTCATGTTTGGTAGATTTAAACCCTATAAAATCACAGTTTTAAAGAGTGACTCAGGAGACGTAACCATGGTAACGAGCAACAAAGAATAGTTAATCCACCCATAATCATGAAAAAACATTACTAAAAAAATCTATTTAAGGCAAGCATTCCAGTGCAAATGACCCCCTCTAATACGCGTGAGTTTGCAATTAACCATCCCGCTCTCTACGGAAGCTCTGCGCGTAATTTCGTAAATATTTAGTACATTTTTATTGATTGTTGGAACACTGAATCACTTATGAAAAATCTATCCGGTTATTTCCTTAGAACAATAAAAAAGCTATCGTTTTTGTAGAAAAAAAAACGTATCACTGTCGTTGATAATTACGAGATCTGCAGCACTAAAGTTTATTTTTACTATGATATTTAGGATTTTTTGACAGAGTTACTGAGGCATTTTTCAATATTTTGTTCGGTTATTTCTTTTCTTTGTTTCTTTTTCAGTCTACTGTAATTTTCATGTAGTGTAATTCTACATTATTTCTTCACGCTGGAAGCTCAAACTTCAGTATTTTCGTCAGATCTGTGAATGGGCCTTGCCTTAACCTGACAGTGAGATTATTTTCAACAAATATGAAGATACGGCCCGTTAAAGTTCCGCGTGACGTCACTTTACTGCACATTGTTTTAGAATGAAGTGACGTCACACAGAACTTTATCTCTGCATCTTCATCATTTTTTTTTGATTGACAAACGACCAATACTTGTCCAATATCTTAGATAATATAACAGACAGTCCGTCATAGATTAGATTACATTAGTGATAGATTTTTTTAGTAACACGCTCCAGCATTTATTGAAAACAAAAAACAAATAGGAAACGTTTTCCTTTTAATAATAGTGTAACACTAAATATAACTAAAATGATTAATAAATGGGTGAATCAACTATTCTTTGTTGATGGTTACGTCTCCTGAGTCACTCTTTAAAACTGATTTTATAGCGTTTAAATCCACTAAATATGAGTTTTTAGCGATAAGTATAAATCCTGCAAAGGAACCTTCTCATGTTTTTCAAGTAAAAGAGGTACAAAGATATTAAGGGGATGCCTCGAGTCGATCAGCCACGCCCGCCGTAAAAGAGACACACTTGTCTTTCGCGCACGACAAAACGGCATGCAACACTTTTCGGGAATGGCTTTTTTAGACCAATCTCGATAAATATCTAACTGTGTGCAGTTTTATTAAATTTCCTCTTGACAGAGTTTAGATGAGGTAAAATACCATCAGTTTTACTTAATTTTTAACTTAATTGTGTCGTAATGCGTTGTTTTAGTAGACTGAGTAAAAAAAGGAAAATAATGACTCAACTTTGGATTTTTTTCAATAGACAAAATTTTAAGTAATCATGTTTAGAATAAAGGAAAAATTGATTGATTGGTTGATTTTTCCTTTATTCTAGATTTGGGTATGGGATGGCGCATCGCAACTGACGATTCTCAATATGATTTGAGACGTTAGTGCCTTGAAGCATGAGTCTTCTGGTAGATGTGGTTGGCTCATTGATTGACTACTTGACATCTGACAAGCACTTGATTTTTTAAATTGATATATATTTTTTTGTAATGAAAAGAGCTAGGTTTTTTATTATAAATGACAGCTTATTCGAGATAATTGGTTTGTATTTAAAATGTATCTATTGCAGTGATAACAAACGTGATATTACGAAAACGTGATAAACGTATAATGTGATATTTACGTTAGCAGCGGTACTGCTTAATACGAAGGAACGGTTGATGAATTTAAGACTGGGTAGTGTTTGCACCTATAGCTCAGTTGGCTAGAGCGACTAGCCGCGAGTGCCGGGAGGTCGCAGGTTCGAATCCTGCTCGGTGCCTGAATTTTTCAATTTTTCCTTTATTCTAAATTTAGTGATAACAAAGATTAAAATTGCATAGATCTCCGACCCGTATTGACGCAATTTGTTAATATTTAAAACGACCTAAGTGCAACATAGTGCGAGTCATGAAAACCCTATTGTTTTGACTGTTTCAAGCCACTTCTAGGCCAAGTGGGTCATGAATCAGTGGTTCGACTGTACCTACTATGATACGATTTGCTGTATCCTGTTTCTGACCCGTAAAGGATCAAGCAATGTTTGTCTCTAGTAACATGACAATGAGGGCTATCGTGCATGAATTCGCCGCTAGAGGCGCTACTGTAGCGTGAGCGAAATGTCAAATGTCACTCTTTGTGGTTTCGCTACGCGGGTTAATATCTAATTGGAACAATATGGTGACTATTTTGCAATACCTGAGCATGATTATGGCAAATATGAGTTAAAGGTCAATGACTGTCAGGATTTTGAGACAGTTTTGTCTTTCGGAAACTTATTTCTTCCTTTTTTCCGAACAAAACGGGACCGCGCTACAATGCGGTGTGTTCGATAATTTTACGGTACGGTTTTAAGGTATTGAATATGATTTTAATGTAAACTTCGTTCTCATAATAACCAATAACAATTTTTGACAACTGGACCTTACTCGACAGTGGCGCCAACTGGTGAGCACAAAAACGATAGCCCCCATTGATTGACGTTTGACACATTTGATGTAGATATTATAGTTGCCACTTAAAAAGATTTAAATAAATCTCAGTCTCATCTTTCATTAGCCGGACTATACGAATGGAGTACCTAAGCAAATTCAATCGTACGCGCTTGAAAAACATGGAACCTTCTCGTTTGCACGAACACGCAATCTTACATTGAACTTAACTGTATTTATTTAGAATTCCATTTCGTTTGGCAACTTCATTCATTTACAACCTTTTTTAAGAGAGTAACGATTGTTAGTGCGCGGTTACTGATAAGGAAAATGCAGTTACATACATATTGTATTGTATACTTACAGATTTTGTTCATTTCATGATGCGGGGACGTCCACCGCGCGATCGCGACAACACTGACACATATAATCCCTATTCGTCCCTGTACCGCCGCACACCGGGTAGTCAGTCCACCCAGGTCGGGCCTAGCTGAGTATCATGCTGGACTCTTCTCAGCTAGACTAGGTTTAGTGAACCAGCGACAAAATTCCCAGTAGCTCGATTCCACTCACACCTCAGATTCGGTTGAAATCGCTAAACCAATCTCACTGGAGCGCAAACTCTGAGTATTCCAGTGTTCCAACGTTCCAAGCGTGGTCGTGTCGGAGGTTTTCCCCTGGATTTTCCACCGGCTACTCTCCAACCGCGCACTCCTATCGCTTTATTGCGCCCGGCTTATAAAGCCACAGTCAGGTTAAAAAAAAGAGAAAAATATTTCATAATTACAAAGCAAATAGTGTTTATGTTTAGTCTATCCGTTACAAAATGCTTTAAAGTATTTACATTTCATTGCAAATGTCCCGGTCAAAAACGAGTGACTTAGGATGGGTTGCGCCAAACCGCCTGTAATCGCAAGCGGTGTTCGTTAAAATTTGATTGTATGGAAAGTTTGTCAAGTTTCTAGGGGATGACAGCTGCCGGCGCCATATTTGACGATGACCGGCCTGTGATCGTATGTTGGTGCAACAGATCCTTAGTAATTAACCATCACGGTCTCTACGGAAGCCTTGCGCGTAATTCAGTAATTATTTGGGTCATTGTCAGTTGTAAAAACAAGTTGGCCACCCGGTGGTCAATAGTTAAAGGCTTATGTACGTGTAAGTTATGTTTTTATTACATGGATTTATAGTTACGAAAACACCGTATGCGGGTTACTAGAATGACCCAGCATTTAATACGTTTCAATTGTTTTTTGGAATACTGGATCACTTATGAAAAGTCTATTCGGTTATTGTGTTAGAACAAAAAAAGAGCTATCCTTTTAGTAAAAAAAAAACATAAGTATCACTGTCGTTGACGAAATCCGCAACATTTAAGTTTATTTTTACGATGGTATTTAGGATTATGCAACGGTGTATAACTGGTATAAAAAGGCTCGTGGTGCCTTTACTTGCGATTTACACCAGTTGCATAATATACTATTTTAAAAGAGTTAGACATTTTTCAATTCAATATTTCGTTCCGTTATTGTGTGTATTTTTCAGTTTACAGTAATTTTTGTGTAGTACAATTCTAGATTATTTCTTCACACTGATGGAAGCACAAACATTAACATTATCTATTTACGTCAGATCTTTGAATTGGCCTTGCCTTAAGTCCGCCGTAAGTATGGAAGGCAGTCTGGTGTAGGCAGATCATCGGCCCCAAATGTAACCCTGATGCCGACCACGATCCTCAGGCACGAGGGAATGGTATAAGTATTACATGATTACATGAATAGGGATTTTGAGACCAAATAAATAATCAATAATTACGAATTTTCTCGGAAAAGAATTAAATTCTTAATCAAATGGTGAAAAAAAAAGCTTAAAAGAAGTTTTAAGAGGGAGCATATTCTGTCCCATTTCCTCAAAACGCACCTTTGTACTTTGTAATAGTCATTTATCATAGCGCTCGAGGTCAATGACGTCACTGATCTGTCGCGCTTTCTCTTTCTAACTAGCAACATTAAAACGGTTGTAGCTTCGTTATTTTTAGAGATATTTGAATAGGATTTTCACCATTTGGCATATTTTGGAGTAGTCAAATTTTGAATCTACATCCTTATTACGTTGGCGAATTAAAATTAGGATTCTATCTGAATTCGTCACATTAAATTGCCCAATTAGTTCTAATTTCAAATACGATAAAACATCGATAACAATCAAGCATACGAAACAATCGATTGTCAATTATTTCAGCTCACTGAATTATTCTTATAATCTACTCAAAGTACATATAAATAAAATACACTTCACCTTAGCCAAGCAAATGGATCGTCGCCTTTGTTCAGCTCAATCAAATCTTTAAATTCAACTCACAGCGCATATGTATAAAGTCCACTTTACCTCAACGAGTTCCACCTCGAGTTTCTTATTGGCCGTAGTGAGCCGATACACAGCCTCGATCTGGGAGACTTCCAATTCTTCTTTGGATGCTATGGAGCGCTTGAGGCGGTCTAGCTCTGATGTCTGCTCTGCTATTTTATCCCTGTAGATTATAATCACTACATAGTATAAAACAAAGTCGCTTTCTCTGTCCCTATATCCCTATATCCCTATGTATGCTTAAATCTTTAAAACTACGCAACGGGTTTTGATGCGGTTTTTTTTAATAGATAGTGATTGAAGAGGAAGGTTTATATGTATAATAACATCCATTAAATAGTGCACCCGTGCTAAGCCGGGGCGGGTCGCTAGTTACATATAAAATAAAATATACATATTTGTGGACAATCTTACACAAAGCGACCTAGTCACAAACTAAGCAAAGCTTGCACAATGTGTACAAAGCGCCGATATACTTAAATAGATAGATGACACTTTTTTTTAATGCAGATTTTGGAATACTTGGCCCTCACTTCATATTCTTGTATTGTTATTTAGAAAGAGGTTTAATTGCAGTATCACTTCCGATAGTTTTGGTAATTAACGAACAACAGCTAATATCCATAAATCGAGTAACTCAGTGGTCCTTGGATGTCTCACCGTTTGTATGAAAAAATGGTTTTTACCACTGTGTTACCCGCCTTTTACAGCAATATGTTAATATTTAAGTATCTTTAACTGTAATTTGTTTTTATTAGGTTCAGGTACTATTTCGAAATCTTATTTTTGTACACTAATCCAATACATATCATATCTTTCTTTTTGTAATAGAAAACTGGTCATGAAAAAGTAGAATAAGTATTAATTAATTAGTATATTTATAGTGTCTTATCTATAGATTAATCTTTAGATACAATCATGAAATTTTAATGAAAAATGAAGGACCTTTTTAACGGTTCACGTTTGGGAACGATGCAAGGTTTCTAAACCGTAATTTAATTGTGTGTCACATTCAAATATATACCTTACACGGAAGCAAGAGGATTCAAATTCTAATAATAATAATTAATAATAACATACCTAAGCCCCTTGATGACTTGCTCATTGTCCTTCTCTTTCGCTCTCAGCTTCTTAATTATATTCGAGTGTTGGAGCTGCTGGCGCGCTAGCTTCTCTCCTTCCTCTTGCATCTGTGCGATAACCTCGTCTCGCTCTTTCAAGCTGCTCTCGAGCTCTGATGAGTTCTTGCGGGACGAGTCTGATTTGAGGCTATCGAGCTGTTTGCGTAATTGGTCCTAAAAAAAGTCCATAAAGTTATTTTATGCAAAGTCACTTTAATTATCTAAATACCCCTTACAATTGTTTGTTTTTTTTTCTTTTACTTACGGTAAAAGAAATATTAACCACTCACTTACTTATATTTCCTGTTCTGTATTAAATACCGAGATATGTACAGTCAGCAGAAGTTTGTATGCAGTCATCGGTCATGTTTCTATGCAGCTGATTGTACCTACTATTTTTTTAGGGTTCCGTATCCAAAATGGCAAAAACGGAACCCTTATAGATTCGTCATGTCTGTCCGTCCGTCCGTTCGTATGTCAAAGCCGACTTACTCGGAGACTATAAGCACTACAATTATGAAATTTGGTAGGAAGGTGTATTCTAGGAACCGCTACATAAAAATTATGTGAAATTACAAAAAAATATTAAATTAGGGGCGGCTCTCCATACATGTAACCGGAGGGTGAAAAAAAAAAATTCAACGCGCAGTCGTGTGGGGTATCGATGGATAGATGCCTCTAAAAATGATATGGAGGTTTCTAAAAAACTTGTCCATTTAAGTCAACCGTTGGTGAGATATTAGCTGTCAAAGTCATAGAAAGTGTGTCCCCCCCTCTAATTTCCAAACTATAAAGTTTAAAATTCTGAAAAAAAATTGAGGTGGTGTGCATTAGTAAATACTTTCAACGAAAACTGTCTTGCCCAAACAAAAGGTCGTAAGTGCCGTGAGTTCCCTATGAAGATACGACTTTTATGGATTCAATGTATTGGATAGTGATTTTAAATGTGGACTAGTAGGTGTTGGTACGGAACCCTTCATTGTGCGTGGTCCGACACGCACTTGGCCGGTTTTTGTAGGATGTATGTCGTAGGAATGCTACCCCACACGCTCAATTATTTTATGAGAAGAAGTGTTTGAAGAAGTTTAATTATGGAGTCACATTTGAGAAATCCCACTGGTTAAGTAAGTAGTTAAAGTAAGATATTTAGGCTCGGTTTTATAAAGATCCGTTAGACCTTATGTCGGTTTGTTATGTCAAAAAATGTACTGAATTACTGAAATTTGATCTGACATTTGGTCTAACGGACCTTTATAAAACCCGGCCTTAATCCTAAGGTAAAGGTCTGCTGGTAAATGTCGCAAAAGTCCGCTGGATGCGGGTGGCGCAGGACCGGTCATTATGGCACTCTTTGGGGGAGGCCTATGTATGTCCAGCAGTGGACGTCTTTCGGCTGATATGATGATGAAGTCATGATGATGATTTAAATTTAGAATAAAGGAAAAATAGAAAAATTTTGGCACCGAGCAGGATTCGAACCTGCGACCTCCCGGCACTCGCGGCTAGCCAACTGAGCTATAGGTGCAATCGCCACCCAGTCCCAAATTCATCAACCGTGATGATGATTTAATGATGATGATGATGATTTAATCCTAAAGGCTAATTTTCGCTGGTTGTTAGAGCCTGCATTCCACATGCATGCTGAAAGATCGATAACACAAGATCGTTGATATCATGAATGACCAGTCAAAATGAGCCCGGCTAAGTACTTGTAAGGTCTGCCTTGGATACTTACCTGTGAAATATCTTGATTCTAAACAAAAATAATTGGTACATTAGAATTTATATTTGAGGCTTACTGGAATTTTAAGACAGTTGGAAATATTTTTATTAGAGAGGCACCGAATATGGGTTTGACCGAATATGAATATTTGGCAGAATTATTCGGTTCAACGTAATTCCTTCATCTATTGTTGTAATAGACTAATTGAATGGTAAAATTTTTGTTCATTATCAAAGCGAAATATTGACAAAAAATAAGTTAAATCACTGTTAAACATGGGTCAAGTATTAATTTCACGAAGCAGTAACTATAAATACACTCTTGTAACTTGTAACAAAACCCTCTCAAAATTGTTCGGTAAATATTCGGCAGCTGAACCGAATAATTCGGCCGAATACCGAACATTCAAAAACATGCCGAATATGCCTAATACCGAATAATAACCGCATATTCGGCGCATCCCTAATTTTTATATTATGTTTTTCGTTAATAGTTCAAATTTGGCATTTTAACATGTAGATGTATTGGATTTTGAAATGTGACGTCACGAAACTTGGGACCCCTCCCACCTCTTGTCACACAATTTGACACTTCGTCGACCCCGTCCCCCCCCTTAACGTGTAACGTATTTTATGGACGGCCCCTTATGTACTTGGTGTTAATTTGAAATGAAAACAAAACAAACACAACATTTGAATACCAAATACCACAGGTACATTACTTATCAAAAAAAAATCAAGTCCAATTAGCCTTCGTTTTAATCGTCACGAAAATTTAAATTGGCTGATAGATATGGGTGATCTCATGGGCTGTTCATTTATTACGTCATATTCTTACCTAATCAATGAGCAGCCCTATGAAAAACATTTTGGTCATTGTGCAAAAACAATAATGGTCGACCAACGAATGGTATACACAAAGGAACAAACAGATTACCTTTTCCCTTATGGCCTGTTGGAACTTCTTTTCCAATGCCGACATCCTCTGAGTATAATCTTCAGTGATGGTACTAATGTCTCCGCCCTCATGGCTCCCATGCTTCGCCAGCAAATTCTCCATCTGCGTCTTCAAGTCAGCATTGCTCTCCACCAGCTCTGCATTGCTTCGACTGACCTCCATCAGCCTGTTCTCTCTGGCTTCTAGGATTTCTGCCATTTCACACAAACGCCGCATCAATCGATCATTCTCTGATCCCTGGCTGTCATCGCTAGTGTTACTCTGGATGGACACTTCAGATAACTCACGATTATGACCACGGATCTTAGTCGCTAGTGATTTCCCTAGAACTAAATCGACTAGATTAGGCGAAGTCGTACCTTCGAATTTAGACTGTTTGAAGTTGTATTTCGCTGGACTGTTGCGGAAATTATGATTGTCTCCGTTGGGGCTTGGAATGATTTCTATATCAGATGATGTTGTTGTTTCTAGCTCATCGCCAGATGTATGTCCGGAGGTTCGATCAGAACCAATCTTCACTAAGTCACTCTTGCTATCAGTACTAGTAGGTGACGTCCGCTCCTTGCTATCTTTTTGAGATTCTGATTTGTCTGACCTGCTACATTGTTGTTTTTCCACGTTCACAAATGCCGAGCTCTCAGACCGAATCATTTCTCCAGAAACATTCACATTGTAGAAAGAGGAAGAATCACTCAGCTTCTCCATTAGTACATCTTCTGTTTCAGTCTCTTTGTTAGGCTCATCGACATTTACGTCTAGAATCATGCTGTCATTGTCAGCATTTAAGGTCCGGTCAGACCAGGATCCATCATTGGAAGAGTTCTCACTAATTTGCATTTTATGTGGCAATAATGGAGGATCCAAGTGTATAAATTCTTTTTCTAGCAACTTCTTGGCCTCTGCTCTCTTTGGGAATGGACTAACAGCTTTCTCCTTATCGTCAGTGTCTAAAACAGTGGGTGCGGTGCATTCTGAGATGGAGTTATAAGACATGGTGTCCTCATCGTCATCTGCTACCAAACTGACACTGTCAGCAGTTTCCGCTTTCTCTGTCCTGTCAACTGGTGTGGATTTCTTGTCACTCAACTCACCAGGCGATAGATTTGAAGATGAACTACTGTTTTTATCACTGGCATAACTGTCGAAACCTAAACATTCAATGGAGCTTGGACTGACAAGGCTATCTGGTAAAATTTCCACTGATTCAGAATTCAGCTTCTGTCCCACACTACTGCTGTGTGACATGGAATGAACTGATGCCGCTTCAGAATCTGGTGTAGTCTTCATACTCTGTGACAATACTTCAACGGAATCAGAACTATTTCTACTAGATACCAGTGATAGTCTGTTTGACCTGGATGAATTACGTCTTTCATCTGCTTTAGCCTCATCTTTTACCTTTTTTAAATCAAATTCTGTATCCTCAGACATAACAAGCTGGCTTTTCGAAAACAGATCAGTAGCGCTGCCATATTTATCATTGATAACATTCATAGACTTGGCTTTTGGAGGTTGGACAATAGCATCCGTTTCTGAATTCTTTGGATGCTCAAAGAAAGATCCTGCAAAAGAGCCCCAGAGGCTTTGAGAGCCCTTGGAAGGGCTCTCGGTAACCACAGTTTGACTATTGGCATCCTGCGGGCCTTCACCACTGACCGTTAGGCCCCAAGAGGCGAAGAAATCAGTGTTGTCTTTGGGAGTAGTTTCATTTTCACCTGGCGACGTTTTCATCTGAGAAGTGGATGCCCCCGCTTCCTCCTCTTCCCCGCTTTCGTCCTGGATGTCCAGCGCCTTATCTAAAGTCTTCTGGGCTTCCTTCAGGGCCGTCTTCGCCAGACTCGTAAAACCCGATGTGTCAAACCAATTCATATTGAAATCTCATTGATCGCGAACACAAACATCACGTACCACTAATTAAAGTTGTCCACAGTGTTATATCACCGTTGGAATGTTTTAACGGGCCATTGTTTAATCGAAAAACATTATTCAGATTATCACAACACAGGAACCGAGTGACGTTTCCATTTTGTAATTTGTATTTATGTTTTACTTTTGTTGTGTTCTCCTTAGGGAAACCAACTTCGCCAAATCGTTGAAATATCAAGGGTGAATTGTCGCAAATAAAATTATATTATTTTATACCGATTTGAAACAGCATAAATGCACTTCTTAATTTCATGTACACGAAAAATGAACTGAATTTTCCGAGATGATTTGGAACTCGGTCAAACACGGAACTGCATTGACGTGTCAAGATCCAATCCGGAACGCTTTTCGCTGAAAGATACAATTTTCCATTGGTCGGATATCTGTCACAACAAACACTGTGTCTCATGATTTGTGTTGTTGGAAAACTAA
The DNA here is from genome assembly GCA_963556455.1 of Epiblema foenella. Taxonomy (NCBI): domain Eukaryota; kingdom Metazoa; phylum Arthropoda; class Insecta; order Lepidoptera; family Tortricidae; genus Epiblema; species Epiblema foenella. The sequence continues at coordinate 19,286,455 of OY747109.1, read as the reverse complement.
AAAATTCTGACGTTTGGTAACACGAAAGAGGACGTCATTTGACCTAAGTTAGTAGGCAAAACTGACGGGAAATTTTGGCCGGTGTCATCATAGCTCCAGTGGCGCAATTGGTTAGCGCACGGTACTTATAAGACAGTGTTCGTGTGAGAAATGCCGGGGTTGTGAGTTCGAGCCTCACCTGGAGCATAATTTTTGTATGATACATTTCACGTCAAAGTAGTAAATATACATAAATAATGTAAAAATAGTGAAATCAAAATCTCATTTGGGCTGATTTTGTTGTTTTCAGTCAGAATGACATACGTAGATTTATTTCAAAATAAGTCTAAAAAACCGTGGATGGCTATTTACCTATTTGGAATGTTTTTATTTTGTTGTGTCCCAGGGTGGATTCGCCTTTTTTATTATTTGAACAATTTTTTGGTGTTTTTAAACTGTTGGGAATGCGTGCTAAGTGGCGTAAATTTAAAGATGTCATAAAGAGCAACAAAAAGCTGCAGGAGGCACCATTATACACTCATTAAATTGGAATGGGGTACAAAGTTTTTCCATGAAAATGGTAATGACGATAGGTATATAGAATAACTATTTTTAGAAATGGTAATGACACCAAGTAGATGGTAACGACGAAAACATGAAAAATATTGGAGTTTGTAAATGCAACATTGAAGTGTGCGTTCAATTCAGGGAAAATATAATTTATAACGTGGATACAAATAAACCATAACTATTTAGAAATAAGCTTAAAAGAGACGCGAGGAAACTCTTTTTGGGTTGATGACATAATCTACTTTCATAACATGATAATGTATATACTACGAGACAAGTTGCCTCAACAATTTTAATCCAAAGTATAATACCCCTTATAAGTATAAGTATATAAATCGGATTCTTATACATTATAAATTATTTGGTAATCAGGAGCCTTGATTTAAATGTAGAAAAAATCTTAGATTATCAGAAAAGCAATTAAATATTATATCGCCCCCTGCCACCGTGCGATGGAAAGCCTGAGGGCCGAAGGCCCGAAAGTTTCAAAAGGCCTGAAGCACCACGCGCACACTCCCTATTCCGGACATCCTCACAAGCGAAACCTGAGGGAACGAAGGCCCGAAGGTGAGCGTCGAGGCCAAGCGAGGCCGAAGGCTGAGCTTCGCGTAGGGCCGAAGACCCGAAGCGTTCCATTAGAGCGCGGTCCCACTCATCATCCCCGTCATCCTTACAAGCGAAATGTGAGGGAAGAAGGCCCAAAAGTTAGCGGCGAGTCCAAGCGAGGCCGAAGGCCGAGCTCCGTCTAGGGCCGAAAGCCCGAAGCGTCCAATCAGAGCGCGCTCTCCGCGCGAGCCCGAGGGGCCAGAAGAAAGACAGAGTGCAACTCCCGCCTCGCAAATCTCTTTCCCGCTCTCCGCACTTCTGCGCAAGCCTGAGAGACCAGAAGAAAGACCGAATGCAATGTCGTAAACAACCTTTTCTTTCGCTTTTACCTTAAAACTTCGAAGGGAAAATGTATCTATGCGTCATTACCAGTCATACAAAAACATTACCATATACACGACGAAATGGTTATGATGTCCACGGTGATGACGAAAACAAATAAATACCGACATAACGCTAAACTACAGGTTGAAACCACAGAGCTCGTACGCCATTTGAAGAACATATATAATATATTATCACACAAAGTGGTTTAATAACTGTAATATTTTTATCTTACTTAATTTACTGTGTTAATGGCGATGACACTAAAATGTGACAAACAATTTGAAATGATAAATTTAAGCCAAAAAAGTTCTTCCACTTGCAGCTAGCTCGCAATCACTCTGGCTGGTCCGCTTTGTAAAGGTGACTGAGGAGCAGGGTGGCGTTGACGTCTCGGGGTTTCAGCCACTCGGAATAAAAATAAAAATACTTTGACGCGGCCGCAATGGCGATGATGAAATTCTATGACATATACTTAAAATTTTTAATCTTAGATAATATTCATGAAACGCTTCGAGTTTTCATTACAGTTATTAACATGATATGCTTTTACGAAAAATAATAAAAAAACCGATTGCGTGCAGTGAATTTTCTACAAATATGGTACGAAGTTTCATACACCTATTTTATTTCGTTATGGTAATGATGTTTAGTCGGTGTTCATTAGATTTTTTTAAATACAGAAATCAAATTAACAATTTTGAACTGAGGCTAATTGTTGCCAAACATGTCCTGTATTGTTCTACAAATTGATAAATAACAAGAAGATAATGTTTTAATTTAAAAACATCGGAAGAGCCTTTTCTTTGATTTTCGCGAATCCACCCCCCAGTTGTTTATAAAGGAACACAGGGTAGTTTTAGACTGTTTCCTTATACTCCTTATCAGTTCGGTAGTCTTGCAAAAATAATGATAAAATGAAACCGAATAATATCTCTTCCGTCCGTGAACTAGATGACTAAAGCTTATAAGTACATACTGTCTCTAAACCCAAAAGTAAGATGCCTGATGGAGTAGTACATAAGCTACCAAAATATACCTACGCAAATTTGATAATATGTAGGCACGCAATGGATATTTGGACACACGCACGCATTGGTAGGGGAGACCAAGATGAGATTTTGGGATTTACTCGACCGCGTCAGATTAAGACATGGGGGATATCTTGCACTTGTTAACTACTCCACCATTCATCGGTATATGTTCGATTTTTCTTACATTTAAAAAAGCCGCCACAAGTTTGCTTTACGATCAAATCGTCAGGGAGCTTCTTTAGGGTCTATACTTAATTAAGCATCCTCTCTGAAAATCTGACGCGCTCGATTATTATCATTTTTTCATATGTTCTACCCCTTCGTTCGGCCATCTCTGCTATGCAAACCGGCAAATTCCGTTATCAGATACAATGGCGCGTATACACTATCAATATCTGATGCCTTTAACCAGGTTCGTATACCTGCGGGGCTAGCACAACTGCCGCTGCGACGCGACGCGAGTAGAGATAAATCTACCCTCCTCTTTCTAATTAGCACAGTTCGAGTGAGACAGGAATCGCTGAGTCGCGCGAGATACGACTTGGCAGCAAGTTGTGCTAGCCTAGGTACCTGTTTATTTTTGTAGACGCTCATCCCACCGGCGAAGAGATATGCATCATATAATCATTTTTTCTTTCTTCAAAATCCAATAGATCCCATCGACGCTTTATTGAATCCACATTTAGCATCGTGATCTCTCCTACTATATTATAGTCTATCACAAAAGTCAAACTCGTCAACGCATATGAATAAAAGTGCCAAAATCTTGATACTAATTCCATTCTGTAACGATAGTTACCTGTGGCGCTACCGCGAACAGCAAACGAAATTTTCCCTCTCTGTCGCACTTGCAAGTTTGCATATAAGTGAGACAGAGAGGGAAAACTTCGTTTGTGGTTCACGGTAGCCCCTCTGTATAAATTAGGGTTGACTTAAAATTTGACTACTCCAAGAAAAACAAACGAACAACCTCTCATCCTAAACGCATATATACCTTCTCCGTTCCGTCAAAGGCAAAACAGAATGCCAAATGGAAAAATCCTATTCAAATGTCTCAAAAACTAACTACAACCGTTTTAATGTAAGTAGCTGGTTAGAGAGAGAAAGCGCTACACTCGAGCGTCATGGTAAATGACGATGGTTCCATTACAAAGGTGCGTTTTTCGGGAATGGGACAGAATATCCCCTTTTTAAAACTTTATTCTTTTGAGTTAGTTTTTTCACAATTTGATTATGAATTTTATCCTTTTTTAAGAAAATTCGAATTTATTTAATTTATACTAGGTAATTTTGTACTATGTACAAAAAATAATTCGTCTTTGCGGGTACAGGATACCTATAGATTTCCAAATAAAAACACTTCATGGAATTGAGATAATTATAATTATGCAATAGAGATAATGATAATTATTTATAATAGTGTTGATAATGATCAATTTTATCAAATGGAATGACAGTGCAATATTCATAGGAATGAAACATCAAACAATGCAAAATTAAAAAACTTGTGGGCCTCTACTTTTAAATACATTATTGGACTCGAATGTTTTTAACAACGTCTTAAATATCTCGACTGACAACCGCTGTCAGTTCGCGCGGGAAACGGTAGATTTGACAGTTGGTTCTAAGATTGGTTAGGCGCGTAAAATGTTGCTGTGTGTCCATAAATTGTTAATTTAATACATGGGCGCTACCGCGACGAACAGCAAACGAAGTTTTCCCTCTTTGTCGCACTTACGTCCGAACGTGTAAGTGCGACAGAGAGCGAAAACTTCGTTTGCTGTCGCGGTAGCGCCCCAGATTCTTTGTATATTTGCATGAACAGCGATTACATTTTGTTATTTATCGATTTAATGTATTTCTCTACTAAAAAATATATTTTTTTTGTCTTCTGTATTTCCACTTTTTATGGATTAAGTATCAAATAAATTTATTGTAATATGTTCTAGTAACGAATAGAAAGTTAAAACTTGCTGTTGGTGTTTGAAGCATTGTTGCATAAACAACTGAAGTAATAAGCATCGTTATAACTTATAAGCAATTGATAACCTTGTGCTTTAGATTAGTTCTGTAGCAAATATGACAGTATTGTATTACCGGATACAATTTTGCCGGTCAAGACTTGATTGGCCCAAAAAAATTGCAAGTTTTCTATGACGACGAGAACATAGATACAGAAAAATGTTCTATATTGTTAAATTAATTAATAATCAAATCTTATTACTTATATAAATAAAAATACTTACTAGGAACCCTATTTACAAAGAAATTAATCGTCGGGTGACAAGCAAAAGTCACTATAAGTAACAAATACGTACTTAAAACAAAGCTCGTATATCAGCATCGTTTCAGTACCGAGATAGGAGCAGAGATGTACAAAATGGTTTTAAAAAAGCATTTAAATACAAAATGCAAAATACTTTCCAGATTTACTATTTCAAATGCAAAATACCAAATAGTTTTGAGTTTTGTATTTCAAATGCTAAATGCAAAATAGGTATTTTCAAAATACTTTTTCAAAATAAAATACCTTTTGACCAAATCGAATGATATTTTTATTTATTTTAGGTATTTATCATGAGAAATAGAATAGAGATACAATGAAGTGCCGAATGGCACCTGATGCATGACATTTTGGTCATATATTTTATCAGTACGCATATCAATAAATTCTGTTATTTTATTGATAATAATAATACTAACTTAAAACAATGTAATAAACTAGACTAACGAAAAGATAACTATGGCTCCATTTTGTGAATTGTATGGCCATTTTTTTCAGTTGATTGTGCATCTAGTTCTTATTTTATTATTATTACACTTTTCTTTTATTAATAAGTTGTTTACATTATCTAAATTATCTTGTTGTAGTACAGTACATAGCCGTTCCAGTATTGTAGCGATAACAACAACACTTCAATATCATAAAAGTAGGTAATCAAATCAAATCAGTAAGCACTTGACCAGCACCAGCAAACAATAAGGGTCGGGTGCACCAACATACGATCACAGGCCGGTCATCGTCAAATATGGCGCCGGCAACTGTCATCCCATAGAAACTTGTCAAACTTTCCATACAATCAGATTTTGACGAACACCGCTTACGATTACAGACGGTTTGGTGCAACCCACCCTAAATCAGTGAAATCGAATCGTTGGCGTCAGCGGCGTTGCGTTTTTATAGCCATAGATAATGTTCGTCGTTTTCGTTTGACATTGACACTAGTCGTACATAAGGCGCGCACTCTGACCAAAGAAGAAAAAAAGGGCACGCATGGCTAGCACTCTAGCAGGCGCCTCTATCGGTCAAATTCGGCAATACAAGCGTCATTCGTTCATTTCATTTTGTTTGACTGGTAATGTTGGCTAAACTTAATCACAAAGTATTTTGCATTTTGAAATGAATATTAAAATACAAAATACATCTCGAAAGGTATTTCAAATAAAATACAAAATGCTTTTTACTAAAAGGCATTTAAATGCAAAATACAAAATAGGTATTTTGCATTTTGTATTTGCATTTTAAATAGAAGTATTTTAAATAAATCGCATCTCTGGATAGGAGGTTTCGAAGAGTAGTGACAGATTTCATAGTGAGTTTTGGTTGTCAACCGTTGTAGTGTTTTGTAACATTCCAGGAGTAAAGGTATCTTATGCCGGTAGCCATAAGGTATCTTTCCCCTTGTAACGTCACATTAAATCTAGAAACGTGCGAAGGCCATCAAACATTGTAAAAATTGAGGTGACATATTTTGTTAGAGATTAAGAGGCATGGCGTCCATAGAATTCGATTTTAATTAGTTTGTCTATTTTAGGAAAATTTAACAATATTTCTATAATTCCTTAAAATTAACGACATACATATATATATACATTCGTAAAAATGCTTGCCATATCCGCAACAGAAACTACCTATGCGCTACGTAAGTTAAAATGGCCTTCACACATTGCAAAATCACCCATAACCCGTTAACATAACGGCTAAACCACCCCAGTACTATTCCCGCCAGCTGTAGGCGGAGAAGGCTGTGAGAACATGAAAGATGTCGCGTTTTGGAGAATCTGCTTCTTCACGAAGTCGGTCGTGGCTGACTGGAGGTTCTCCTTGGCTCCGAACTTGCATTTCACGTAGCCGTAAAGATTAGCGCCGGTGAGGGTTAGAGCGATCATTACTAGGAGCTGTGGAATAAGATATGGTGTTCAAATTTGGTAATACGTATACAGTTTCTACAATAATGAAATCTTTATTAAATAACTGTGCAAGTATTGATTTTAGAAATAAAAACATATTAACTAACAAAAATAAATCTAATTACAACTAAATTAAAACCTAAATATAAAACTAAATTAAATCTAAAAATGGCCCCCGCGGCATGGTGCCGAAGATACTGGCAGCAGTTCCTCTTTGAATAGCCAAACTTATTCGTTGGCCGAGGTAGCTGCCAGCTCTTCGGTCACCTGTGGCATCAATAAGCCTCTTCGATAGTTTCTACATGGTTTCTTGTGGAACTAAACATTGTAAATACTAGAGATGCGCCGAATATGGGTTTGAGCGAATACGAACATTCGGCCGAATATTAGGTACAGCTGTTGTTCAATGTTCAACGTAATTCCTTCATCTATTGTTGTAAGACTAATTGAATGTTAAAACATGTGTTCACTATCAAAAGCGAAATATTGACAAAAAATAAGTTAAATCACTGTTAATAATGGGTCAATTATTAATTTCACGAAGCAGTACATTTACATTGTACACATTTTGGGAAAAAATAACTGACTGTCGAGTTTCTTCTCGGCAGTGGTCTCATGAGAAACGCTTGTTCACACGGTTCTGTACTCTAATACTAGTCGTATAGTGACTAGATTACCATCCACTTAAACTTGCGCGTGAACAGGCATAGGATCAGCCCCAGCCAGAACAGCTGGCTCTCGTTGTTCATACAGTTCTGTACTCTATTACTAGTCGTATAGTGACTAGATTACCATCCACTTGAACTTGAGCGTGAACAGGCACAGGATCAGTCCCAGCCAGAACAGCTGGCTCTCGTTGTTCACACGATTCTGTACTGTATTACTAATAGTATAGTGACTAGATTACCATCCACTTGAACTTGAGCGTGTACAGGCACAGGATCAGTCCCAGCCAGAACAGCTGGCTCTCGTTGTTCACACGGTTCTGTACTCTATTACTAGTCGTATAGTGACTAGATTACCATCCACTTGAACTTGAGCGTGAACAGGCACAGGATCAGCCCCAGCCAGAACAGCCGACTCTCGTTATTCACACGGTTTTGTACTCTATTACTAGTAGTGTAATGACTAGATTACCATCCACTTGAACTTGAGCGTGAAGAGGCACATGAGGAAGAAGCCGCTCCACACTAGAGGGCACAGGATCAGCCCCAGCCAGAATAGCCGGCTCTCGTTCCGGTTCACACGGTTCTGGAAACAGATACAAGATGTTATCCATAAAGTCATCAAACTAATTTGGTGATTTATAGACCAGTTATGTCTGTACAAGTTCCTTATTTTATTGAATCATGGAAAAAGTCGGTTTCATTCAAAAAATAATACATAACTCAGTAGTTCGCAGCGCAGTGCGTCCCAAATCAGTTTTCATCACAGAGGTATATAAGAAATAATATCATTATATTATACATAATACTAATTATAACAGAAACGATTAAAGGGTTAACACATACATATACTCACGCCCGTATTTCATTCGGGTAGGCAGATACCAAAGACCGCCAAATACTATAATCCTTACATATTTCTTTTGCTTCAATCACATTCGTACATCTCTGTTGTTATTGACATACCTGTTTAGACTCGAAGACCCAGTGGGACTTGCCGTCGTCATCCACATAGTTCCACCATCGCAGACCCACCAGGAGCCGACCTGGAATTTAATATTGTATTTATATTAGTTAGTGTCATCATGTCTGTGTCTAAAATCTTTGTGGGACTGTTGATAGGAACCAAATACCTCACGGTATCTGCGTAACAGGGAGCTCATTGCAAATGGAAAAAGCCTGAATATCCTATGTTCCTTATTGATGATGGGGCGGCTGTATCGACCTGGTGAGGCTTAACACCTCACTGAAAGCAGCTCAAGCTGCGGTAAGCGTCCCCATACAAGTCTGCGTTAAAATTGCCGCAGACACATCAAGGCTTTACTTATCAGTGTTCTTAAGCTCCAGAATTAGACGTTGTACACCTGGTGGAAGAATAGACTTACCAGTGATGTTCTTAAGCTAAAGAATTACAGGATACACCACAGTGGCTGAGTCGCGGTACACCTGGTGGAAGAAGAGACTTACCAGTGATGTTGTTCACGCTCCAGAAGTCAGCAGACAGCAATAAGATGACGAGGACGAAGGTGATGAAGGAGTCAGAGAACCGGCCACAGAGGATGTACACGACGATGGCTGAGCAGCGGAATACCTGGTGGAAGAAAAGACTTACCAGTGATGTTCTTCACGCTCCAGAAGTCAGCAGACAGCAATAAGATGACGAGGACGAAGGTGATGAAGGAGTCAGAGAACCGGCCACAGAGGATGTACACGACGATGGCTGAGCAGCGGAATACCTGGTGGATGAATAGACTTACCAGTGATGTTCTTCACGCTCCAGAAGTCAGCAGACAGCAATAAGATGACAAGGACGAAGGTGATGAAGGAGTCAGAGAACCGGCCACAGAGGATGTACACGACGATGGCTGAGCAGCGGAATACCTGGTGATTGAATAGACTTACCAGTGATGTTCTTCACGCTCCAGAAATCAGCAGACAGCAATAAGATGACGAGGACGAAGGAGGCGATGAAGGAGTCAGAGAACCGGCCACAGAGGATGTACACGACGATGGCTGAGCAGCGGAATACCTGGTCTATGAATAGACTTACCAGTGATGTTCTTCACGCTCCAGAAGTCGGCAGACAGCAGCAGGATGACGAGGACGAAGGAGGCGATGAAGGAGTCCGAGAACCAACCGCACAGAATGTACACCACAATGGCTGAACAGCGGAACACCAGGTGGAAGAATACGATGTACGGGTGGCTGGAATTTTGGGAAGTGTTTAGAACGATATCGTGTTCGTGGACCACTAGATGGCGCTGTACCTAATAGAAACTAGATAACGGTTGTTCGATTCGAATTCCTTAAGAAAGAGCCGTCTAGCCGTCATCTTTGATTGGTAACCAAGTGAGTGCATAGTAACGATGTAAACAAATAGTAAGTTATACTCGTATTATACTGAAGAAGCGTTCATGGCATAGCGGAGCCCACATCAATATCTGGCACAACAGCACGCATAAATATCAGACAAGTCTTAAAAGGTCGTAGAAATACAGGCGTGTCAGATGTTAATGCTGGTGACTGTACCGGTAACGGTGTAAAGCTTATGAAACTTCGGCCATGGTCGTGAATCATTAAGTGCATGGCAACTAACTGACCACTTCCGTGGTTTGGAACGTGCATTCATGGTACCAGTTGCTTACGACAGCAGCTGTTAATAGCTTCAGCCATTCAAGTGAGAACTTCCTATTCACTTGAAAAAGCCTACCTAATCCAAAAGGGATTCGCCATTTAAAAAGAATCCAAAGACTGACTCGACAAAACAATCCATGTAATTATCGAACCTACCTAAGTATGAAACAGAGAGGCTTCACTCGCTCGGTCAAATATAAGTCTCATTAGCGTGTATATATATCGATAGCCACACAATAAAATTGAAATTAAGACAACCCAGTTCACAGGCTTTTTTTATTATTTATATTAGAGAGAGGAAAACGCATTACAAAATTAATGGCTTCACTCGCTCGGTCAAATATAAGTCTCATTAGCGTGTATATATGTCGATAGCCACACAATAAAATTGAAACCAGTTCACAGGCCAGTTTTTTTTACTGATATTAGAGAGAAAAAAACGCATTACAAAATTAATAGACTCATACAGAAACCTGTTTAAGGTCATTTTCCGAGTGACCCTGAGTTTAAAATCGAATCTAGACACGGCAGTGGGTTAGCCAAGTTCGCAAAGCAAAAAAGGTTATACTTACATGAACTTCTTCCCTGCATTGTCCTCTTCCCCGAAGGCGAGGGTGTCATCGTCCAGCAACGGCACCTGGGGCACACCCGGCTGTAAGTTGCGACACAACTACAGGCCAAGCCGTGCAAAGCTGATGCATACTAACTCTTACTAATGAAAGCAAGGTAAACAACCCTTTTGTTGGATTAACACCTGACCAGCACTAACACTAACAGACTAAGCATTTGAATTTTGTACTATTTTTACTGTTATTTTATATACATAGTATATTGTTTTGAAAAAATGACACCTCGCCGAGTTTCTTGCGCCGGTTCTTCTCGAGGCAGAGGTTTATTTTATGAACCGGTGGTAGTTTTTTGACATTCATAAGTGCATGTAACATGCCTAAATTGAAGAATAAATGATTTCATTTCATTTTATTTCACCATGATTATCTGCCAACCCCTCAGGTGGAGATTCTAGACATTTATTATTAATGAAGTATTCAATAAAAAATGTGGATATTTAATGTTTTTTTTTATTTAAAATCATGATTGAATTGAATATTTTATGTTTTTTATATATATGACACAACAAAAACTGATTATTTTTTCTGATTCTATAATTATGAGTGTATATAATATAATGGTTTTCATCAGTAAAGTAAAATTATCACTTGAAGTAAAGCTTGTTCTATTTTAAAACACTTAATTGTCAATAACTGGAATGGTATTCACAATAGGGTTGTTTACTTTATTGGTCCTTTCTAATGCAAAATCAAATTCATTAAAATGGTAGTTAAATATGGTTATTATGACTGCTCTTCGCTACTGTAATTAAAGTAGCTAACACATAATAAGATTATACATGCAATGGTAAAGTAGTAGTACATAAGGTGTCTTCGGGTAATTCTAAATGTAAACAATTCTGAAAATAACAGATTACTGTCTAACTTAGTGATTTTGTTGCACTACCAAACATCAACAAAAAATTTAACATTTCTTTTTGATGGTGTTGACAATGAGATGCACAAAATCGCTTAGTTAGACTGAGATTTGTTATTTTTGGAATTACCCGACATTCGAAATTACCCGAAGAAACTATATATAAAAAGTATGAGATAACTGAACAGTTTTTTATTATTATTGAAAATGGGCATAATGACTTTATTGAACCATACGGAAATTACTGGATTGAAGGCAACTTCAGAAATATACTATTTTTATGACAAACTATCTTGATGTCACCTTATTAAGGGCACAAATCAAGTACCTATTTTGTATATATCACACAATAATCAATAACATCTCATGTATTATAAATGCATGGATATCACAATCACAATAGTACTTGTATGCATTTGAATGAATAAATATGATCAGTGATCAGATTCAACAGATCAATTTCCTCAAGATATGACTGTAAACTTAATATGAAATATATGGATATGTATTTCAATCTTGTTAGTAAGTGTTTCAAATGTGTGTTCACTTATAAGTGTTACATTCATAAAAGGTTAAATAATGAATCATTTGTTAGGTTTGCACATCATAATCATAATATTAAGCTGTCGTCTCCCAGCGAAAAAAATAAATAATAGCATTCTTTTGTTATGATCCCTGGGATCCCAGGGACCGGTAGACAAGGAGACTCCTAATTTGTAGATGATGGCATATTTCAGGTACTGCTCTCAGTTCTCTATCAATATATGTAGTAACAGCTGCACTGATTTAGTTTAATACTTGTTAATTTTGTCATCTGCACATATTGATAGTTCGGTACTTTAATGAATTATTATAAGCCACAACATTGAATATTATCGGCATAATTGTAAGTTAAATAAATCTCACAGCATTAGTCACTTCAAAAATCGCAAATTAAAGAGCTCACCGGACTGTAAACTAGCTTTACAACGAAGGAAAATAAATGTAATCAATCATGAGTAATATTGACGGTAAACTTTAGCCAAAATACTGCCTATTAGTATACATCTTCTACTCTTTTAATACTTACGGTTGCAGAGTTCATGTCTGGGTATTAACGATAATATTGTACAATAACAATTAAATGGAATAACGTAAAAAACACTGATAAACGTATATTATTTTCGTATTGCACATGAAGGTTTTCCTTGAAAAACTGACGTGTCGTGACAGTAGTGACATGACATGTACCAAAGTTCCACAGATTCTAAAATTCACGTGTTCTGAAACTTATGTTTGAATCATTCTGTAGTTTTCTAATGTTGGTTGCTATGTTTTGGTAATACCAATATTACAGTTTCTGAAAACGTAGAAACTTTATATAATTTGCTAACTACGCATTAATGATTTCAAGTAATCACATTCCAGATCTGTGGTGTGTAGTGGATTGGGCAGAGCTGTCAAAATTTTGCAGGAAAGCAGGAGTTACCGCACATGCAACGCTGTTTACTTTGCGGAGGCCCGTCTTTCCCCGTAATTATTGTAGTTTTACACGTGAAATACCGCAGTTAGACCCCCTCCGTACGATGTGTTCCGCCGCCGCGGGCGTAGCGGTCCGCGCGTGCTCGTGAGTTAAGTTCTCGGTGCGTGTGACAGGTGTTTTTTTGCGTAACATTCAGTGCAGCAATGGGTGCAAAGGCGAGTACGGCGAACGGGGGGCAGAGTCCGCGGGCGAGGACATTCTCGACGAGCTCGAGCAGCGAGGTGGTGTCGGGGGGTGCAGGGTTCAGTTTGTTGCGCGCGATTCCTGGGATCCAGGTGACGAGTGACAGGCAGAGAGCTCGCTCGCTGTCCTCAGTGCCGGATTTGCACGCGTCGCACGAAGCTATAGCGATTCCGCCGAGCTCAGCAAGCTACGAGGCGTCGGCGGCTGCGAGCCCTGACACTGACTCCAGCTCTAATGAGGAAGCAGGCCCGGGCCCCGGCGCGGCGCTGGCGCTGGGCAGAGTCTACGCTGCTCACTCCTTGCCTTCACATATCTGGTCCATTAACGGTGAGTGCATATCATGTTGCAGCAGCATAGCAATATAACTGGTGCCTATGTAAATCTCGCTCAAAAATCAACTCACTGCTTTGGGTTATTTGGGATCTTTTTAGAAAATTAAATAAGGGTATTGATTTATGGTAAATGATTAAGGAGATGGTGGGACAACTTGGACGCATTCTGCTTTAATTGGAGGGAACATGACTGAAATTGGGTGAAAGGTCCTTTGCCCAGCAGTGGGACACTTAAACAGGCTATATAAAAAATATATTTGTAACACTGATTGCCTCCATAATTAAAGGGTTTTGATATGATTAATATATAAAAATAAAGATTAAGCAGATTAAACTGATAAGTTATCGCTTTTATCTTAACAAATCTGAATTGAATGTAAACTGCTGCCTTTGATTGTTGAAAATGCAAGTCAGTGTGTTTCTTTGTTCTCCACTTGAAGCTGAAATCATAATAAAGTCAATAAGCACTTATATGTTGGACTCTTGTTTATTTTTAAAAGCATAAGTCTACTATGTAATACATTTTGTTTACATTCTAAGGATCATACCACTTCATTGTGTATGGATTTCATATCAGCATGTAGAAAAATAGTTCTAAAAATGATCTTTTTGCCAATTTACGTGACAATACATGGCTATTGTCATATAAAATGGGTAGCACCTTCAGAATTTTGACTCAAATTATTATTTTTACATTGACAGTGGTCAACATGCTTTACCACACAATGCTAAGGATCACCATAACCTATGGATGCTGGCATGATGTGGCCATTATTCTGATGATTTAAATTGTAAATATAAGGATCCTGCAACACAAACTCAGGTTATTTTCTGTTTTCAAATTGCTCTGTTCAAAGTATGATGTCTGTGTAAAAAGCAATTATTGCTATTTCTGAAAAATCTGTTAATCTGTAATTAGCTCATGAACATTTTACTCATGATGTGAGTGAACAAAATATAATAATGCATAGATGGTTACCTGTTTGCTACGGACACCAACACAATGTGTGGTGTGGCATAACAATAAATTATAGACATAACTACAATATGCAATAACTTTACTCTCCTCAATGAACTTGGGGACTGTGAATCATGTGGTACCGGGCTGATGTCATCACCTAATAAGATTCTTATTGGAACAAAGATCTTGCTCTGGAATAAAATTGACAGGTGCCAATGCAAATGCAATGTTTAGCAAGAATATAATAGGGATCATAATTGATCCTATTTATAGTCAAATCAGCAACCTTTAATAAAATGTCAAAAACGCTCTGTTAGTACCTAGAGGTATGTATTTTTTTTTCTATACAACGCCGGTGGCAAACAAGTGTACGGTCCACCTGATGGTAAGCGGCCACCGCAGCCTATGGACGCCCGCAACTCCAAAGGAGTCACGTACGCGTTGCCGACCCTTTATGGAATTTGAGGATGCACTGTGTTGACAGCAGAAGGGACAAATTTACAAAAAACCGGCCGCGTGTTGGACATCGCACATTTAGGAGTCCGAACCAACCGCAAAATTAAGTTAGTTTTCAAAGGAAAAAAACCTGATTTATTAGTATATTACTACGTACGTGTTGTATTATGTTTTTTGTTGGTAAAATATTCGTAATAATAAACATTATCACCAAATCAAGTTCATAGGTCAATGGGAAATTTAAAAATTGAAGACAATAACTTCAACCGTTTAGCTGTAAAACCTGTGACCTGTGTGACAGACGAAGGACGGACGGACGGATGCTTGAGTGACAGCAATAGGGTTCCGTTTCTACCCTTCGGGTACGGAACCCTAAAAAGTGACGTCACAATTTTTGGTGGTCAAACAAGCGTCCATTATTTTCCAGTGGGATATTTTACGTAATTTCGCGACTTTTGTTTATTGGTAATGCAATAACTAAATATATGGAATAATAATATATTTTTTCTGATGTCATAAACCGTATTATAATATTACTTACTTACAGAAGGTCCTCTATGTAACAAAACCGATGTTGGTAAGTTAAAAACTTAAAACATGTTATCTCGCTCTATTGCGTAACACTTGCTCTTTCGTCTAGTCAAGCTTGTCACTGGTCGACGGTGTCAGCCGCTTTTAGGTACATTTGCACCTCGGTGGTGTACGAGAGCCCAGATTAGCCGAAGTGGCTAGAATCCAAGGCCGCACCATACGAGACAAACATAGATTCGCTTGAGATATATGAGATCCGTAGAAATCCGAATTCGCTGTAAATGTTCTTGAGCCGTTGGGCTCTTGTGAGAGAGGTACAGCATCTATCAAAGTATAGTGTACTTGGTGTGGTGTGCCCTAGACTTCTGTCTACTATCTGCATCACAGGTAAGGTAAGTGATGGGTGGCCATTCGTGAACCATCTGACCTGGTACAGGTACCTGATTATTCGTGAACCTTACTGCAATGAGATAAAGTCTACCAATGGTCAGTTAACAGTGCTGCTTATAGAAGTAGTTGATGTTGTGAAAAACTTAATTCACAATTTAATTCCAGTGCGTAACAAACTTTATTGTGAGAACCGCCAAGCTGTGGAACTCCTTGCCGGAATCCTTGTTCCCCGTGAACTACAACCTTTTGGTCTTCAAAGCGAGAGTGAATCAGTCTTTAGTCTTTACTAGGTAAGCGCGTTCCATCCTAGACCACAATATTGCTTACTATCAGGTGATTTGTGGTCAAGCTCAAACCTATTTAGACATAAAAAAAATTAAGAAAAATGGAGTCAATGAAATTAGGAGAGAGGTTTTGATCCCAGGTACCTGGTCCAGGAGATATTGCTGACAGAGGAGCGGGATAATGCCAGATATTGGGTCAGTATATTGAGAGTGACTTAGAGACCATATACATCTCTAACAATATTAAATTAATTTTAATTTTGACGCTCAGAGACCATGTACATCTCTGGGATATTATATTAATTTCATTATACTCCTTGTTTAGTCTTGACTGTCTTGAGACCTTATACATCTCTAACTTTACTGATGTTGTAATATTTGTAATAGATAACTTTGCAAGTTTATCTTCACTGTATGACATTAATTTTGTTATAATTGTAAACTCGAAATTATTATTCCTTCTTGAACTGTAAATTAATATTTTGACATGAAAAATGTATTACTTATTATAGTCAGACTTTCTTGAGTTGTAAATTAATATTTTGATATGCAAAAGTGCCTTTGTGGCCTATTTGCAGAATAAATGTTCGAATTTGAATTTGAGGATTACATGTGTGTGCGCATTCTTAACTGCATTGTTTTTCACCCATCCGTACTTTTTCCTATTTTACATTCTTAATTAGGAAGTTAATGCCACAATTAACAATGTCGTGTTTATTGCTATAGGCCTGTAGCTAGTTCGTTGATGATAACCTTATCTTGTTTATAATAGCGCGCGTTTTTTTCGCATTTACATCTTGTCTTAGCGCCTTTGTTGATATGCTCTAACGTATCTTTTTATCAGTAGCATTTCGGTAACGGCAACAATGTCCCCAATGAAATACCCTGGGTAGGTCGGTCAGATGGCAGTCAATTCAGTAAAACTAAAGCCTACCCCAAATCTTTGGGTTAGGTGGCATAGCGGCCTCCGGGCGAACGAGAACTGCTAGTGCTACTGTTTAACCCGTTGAACGCTTTCTGTCACTCACACCTCAGATTCGGTTGAAACCGCTCAACCAATCTCATTGGAGCGCAAACTCTTAGAGTATTCCAGTGTTCCAAACCACACGCGTGGTCGTGTCGGAGGTTTTCCCCTGGATTTTCCCCAGGCTACTCTCCAACCGCGCACTCCTATCGCTTTATTGGGCCCGGCCTATAAAGCCACAGTCAGGTTCAAAAAAAAAAGCTTTGTGTCAGCCAACCATGTGTCACACACGCCAAACTCTTCTGCGGAGGAGCGAAGATAGACCTTATTTGACAGCACATAGGTTGCTTTCACTTTTCACGCATAGGTGTTAATACGGCGCTGCGGACACGACACGTCGTAACACATTTAGTTTTGGCGCTCAAAATGTTAATCCAAAATTAATATGCCGTCGTCTGATTTATGATCTTTTCCTACCATAAAAATGTAGAGTATATCACGTCAGTTCCGTCGATTGCAGCGGGGGCGGTAATTGAGGCGCAATTTTGTCATCGCGGGCGACTCCCGCGCCGATATTTACGGGCCTGACCTACTTGCGAGCGAAAACAACTTTTATTTAACCTGGGAGTCACCTGTAAAAACAATGCAGTTTTTTTTTTCTAATTGTGTTGTTTTTTGCGTTGTCTCCGTTAACCAAAGGTTGTATGGAAGTGATCACTTTTTAGCGACAAGAGTGGCTGTCTTCTCCCATAGTTTATGTAAGCATTTCATTGTGTACATACATGTAACATGAGGGATCTCTTCCAACTTCTCTCTCTGTAATATACTCTGTGTTGGCATGACAGAAAAGATAAAGGAGCAGGTTTTTTGCCATCAAAACAACGTAACCTTAGCGACTTCAGTTTCCCCACCAGAAACAGCTAACAGACGGCGGCAGTTACAGAAACAATTTTAATTCTCCATTTTTGGCGTATATCAAGTAAGTGAGACTTGGACATTAGCTCAACGGAGAACGACGGAAGGTATAAGCTGGAAGGAAAGAAGAACAAACGAAGAAGCTTTGAAATGAGAGGAGAGAAAAGACATCTACTTGAAGTTATTGAAAATAGAAGAGGAAATATGTTGGAACACCTGATACGGCCTGATAATTATATGAAGACTGTAATTGAGGGGAGGATAGAAGGAAAGAGAAGCAGGGAAAGACCGAGACGGACATTTATGGACCAAGCCAAGGAGAAGGTCAATGTAACGTCGTATCAGAAGCTCAAATCACTGGCAGAGAAAAGAATGGATGGCGATTACGCCACCGACAAGAGCCCAGATAACTAATTACTCTGAAAATATGGCAAGGGATGTAGGAGGCTTTTACCCAAACGGGGTCCATATGATAACAAACAGAATAATATAAAACTCATTATAAAATGAAAACTTTAAAAAAAAATCTATGGAATAAATAGCGCTTAAATAAATAAATAACTAATTACTTAATTAGTATAGTTTTCGATGTTGCATAAAATTAGGCAAGTCAATTTACCTCTAAACAGTATTAATATCATCAGACCTTCCAGTTAACACGATCGATAAATCCAAACCGAAAACGTTATCAGACCTATCCCGCGCGCCACTCGCTTAGCTCCAGTGTGCTATAATAAATCCGCTGTCGCCTTAACAGCAAAACGGCGCAAGCGCCGAGGCATATATTGAACATGCTACGTTCTGGATAGGGAAAATGATGTTCCGGGTTGCGCCTACACATTCAGTTTCAGTCTGCCTCTCTCTCCCGTCGCGACAACATGTACCGCCGCCGCTACCGCACCACTCTAGGCCTCGGCCTCGGTTCGTCGTTCTCGTCTTCCATCTCGACAACGTTGTCGTTCCGTACGACGACGACTACTGCGACGCCGCGCGCGACGGACTCGGTCAGATCGGATGCGCGCGCGACGGCTGCGAAGCTCAAGTCGAAGTATGAAAGTGCTGGCACTGCGCAAGGTGCGTGTTAATGACCTTTGAAAACCTTTGTATAGGGTTCAATTTTGTATAGCGCAGGTACTCATGTGGTCTTTGTAAGCCTTAAGTAATAAATATATACTCGTACAACATTACCTTGGGATTTAGAAGTCCCGCGAAATTAGGAGGTTCTCCTTATTTTGTTTTATATAATGTATTGGTGAACGTAGAATATCTCCTTGAAAATCTAAGTGACTTGTTATAGATGTTTATGTATAAGCCTCGAGGAAAGGTAACTTCTATATATGAATATTAATGTAAATGACATAACCTAACCTGAAAATAGAAGGAGTGCATGATGCTATGCTATGTGATTTAAGTAGATCGTCGATCAATGTATTAGTATTGTTTGATGACCATTAGATTTAACGATGATCGAGGTAACGTATACAAGGTGACAAATAACCCGACAAACCTTAATAGTGTATTTATTCCTGAACATTTTTGGAGATTAAAATGTCATACAAAATTTACTCGATTCAGTCTTAATTTATAGATACTAACAAATGATGTAAATTATTTTATGTCGTAACTCTGTAAAAAAACCCTTACGATTATGACATTGCCACTAATATAACCAAGTCACAACATACTAATTGCCACAATATCAAAGTGATCGTAATCACTCCCGAAACTAACATTTCTTAAAAAAAAAATTTCTTTGACAGTTCGTTTCATACATAGTGGCATTACTTCATGTTTTAAAGTCAACAATGCCATAAACACAAAAAAAAAGTAATTTTTTTGCCCAATTTGACCTAGGTTGATAGAACTTTTTTTGACCATATAACCTTAAGGACCTTGACCTTAAGCTTGTAATTACTGATTTTATAGTGCCAGCGGAGTAATTAAATGCTGTCAACTTTTGAAACAACTATTCAGAGTAGTCTAGTAGAATAGAAACCTATTCTACTAGACTCCAAAACAGGGGCGAGTGATGAATGTTTTCAACTGGTCTGACTATAATCTAAAGGTCTGTCTGATCAAACCCTAGTATTTATTCCTTCCGACTAGTCTAAAGTAAAGTTTGTCTAAAATATAATCAAACAGGTCACTCACGTCGAATATCGCTTAATATATTTTGAACCAGTGCGATTATTAATCATGAGCGCTCACTTTGGCGGTAGTTTAGACCCAGCCGAACCATGCCCGACGAATGCCTAGCCTAACTATCAATTATTACTTTTAAATTTGGATTTGCGTTTGATTGGTTAAAAAAGTAATCTTCAGTCTTGGTTGATGGATCTAATGAAACTTCAAGAGCGTTTAGTTGCGACGGTCCTTTTTTCGATTGTTTGCGTTTCGTCTCGCCCTCTGCTCCCGTGGACCACTTATGCGCAAAAGAAGTATCTATCTAGGGAGGTACATTATGCCCACAGAAGAGATACAACAGATTGCGACCCAAAGAATCTGGAAATTCCTGGAGGCAACGGGTATAAGCAAAGAACTTTAAGGGCTGCCACAATAGATCAATACTGGTCGAGGCGGCAAAGAAGGCCCACAACTAACAATAAGTATTCGTCTCGCCAGACTGACATTTCAAAGGCACAACCACAACGCATTTCACCTCATCTCAGACGAAACACCTGGCCCAGTCAGGAGGGCAACCGCACCTTTGGCTCTTCCTGGAAGCAATGTAATTGGACAATAGTTAGGGTTTTAGTGAGTCAAGGTTGTACCAAGGATTACACACTCCTGTCTTCCTACCGGGCGGACGGTGCGACAAGATATTCCCCCAATGCAAAACAGGCGAAACATAATTGTACTTGAGACCGTTTTTACGAATTCCAGTATCATTGTAAGGGTTTGAGGTGAGGTGAGATGGTAGTTGTGAAAAGCTTACTGGACCAATTGAGATCTTGGGTCGTACATAACTCCGTGCTTCCTTAAGATGAACTAGTGAAGACATTGTCTGACCTCCTATAGTTGTTAATTTCGGCTAGTTATGTTGGAGACGATGACTGATGGGGTTATGAGGGAAAGGTTGTGAATTGCTTGCTTATAACCCTAAACAGCCTGACTGTATTCGACCGTGCTAAAGCTATCGATGAAGGTTCTATTTATAATAAGTCTAGCCTATATGCGTACGGCTTCGGCGTCTGGCAGTATTGGGTTGATTTACCAACTTTTTAGTGCCACTCGTTGCCGTGGTTACGTATAGTTGTCCAGGGTACAAAATATGAATACAATCGTGATTTTATGCTATTTAAGTTTATCAAACATACGTATTTGTGGTACTTATAAGCTATCTCCATAATGGTCCATCTACTAAGCATGTTTTTAGAGCTAAATACAATATTTTTCTGAATTAACTGCGCCACTAGTGTCCCTTGAACAACGGGTCAATATAACAACACAAAAAAGTTGATCCATCCTGGAATACTTTGATTTAAGTTGAACCGTTTTCCTGGTTTAGTAAACATTGCTTTTATGTCAAATTTTTGTAGCTTTTGGGTCCAGAAAAATAGAAGGGAACACACCCTTCCCTAATATTGTATCTCCCTAATAACTGTAAATGTCGACTTTATTAATTTTATGACTTAATACATTTGCAATACCGTAATTGAACTGCTCCCATACCATATAATAATATTAACTATATTGCTACTTTTCAGATACTGTTAGTGGATTCTTGATTGTCTTTATTTTCTCAATTTAAAATATAAAAATATTCACATTTCGTATCCCATCACCTCCACCAATTTTCACAAAAGTCGCCGCCATATGACGTCAGCAGCTGTCATCAAAACAGTTCCGTATTTCACGACAGTTGTTCTCGTCATGGTTCACTCTCGCACTCATCTCTTTGACACGAATGACAGTATGTCGGTCGCCTTGTTTAATGTAGGTAGGTACGTATATTTTATCATGGTACTGTAAAAGCCTGTTTTTGAACACGGGTGTCGCCCCAGACGTTACAATTGACAATAGAGTCGTGTCTGAGAGTGTCTCTTGTCTTTGGCCTCTTGTAGACAGTACTTATGTGTATACAGTATGTACTGGCTTTAGACGCGGCTTCTCAAAAGGATCAAGTGAATTTTTAGGGTGGGTTGTGGTGCAACACCAAACCGTCTGTAATCGTAAGCGGTGTTCGTTAAAATCTGATTGTATTGAAAGTTTTGACAAGTTTCTATGGGATGACAGCTGCTGGCGCCATATTTGACGACGGTCTGTGATCGTATGTTGTTGCAACCGACCCTTAATGCTTCCTTGAGCGTTTGCTTTTGGAAAGCTTCATATCCAAAATAGATCTTGGAAATCGATAGTAGTTGAGACCGCACATATCTAAGATATATAATATGTAAGAAAATACTAGACATCAAATTTCAAACACGATGTCAAAAATTACGTTGAAAAGCATGATCGTAACGGAATCCATTTCAATTTTGAATATTGAATTTTTGTGCATTAATAAGGCAAACCGAGTCTTGGTCCTTCAAACTAAGATCGTAAACATTCTGCGTTGGACAACTTCAGTGTGTTGACCGAGACATACTTTATTATTACACTTACCCGGCCAACAACTGCATCACAATTTGAATCTTCTGGCATAAATAAGAAAGTCGCTATTGGATTGGATGAACATATCTCGAATAAATTCCAAGTGTTAGGTTTAGGTGTAGGACAAATGTTGCGCGTCCTAAATTGAGAACAATCATTTGTCTCGCCTGCAGGCTGTGACGAGAAGACGGGCTATATTCACAATGCTACATCTCACCACTCATCAACTAGTTTATCTTGACCTCGAGAATCGTTATATTAACTACTAGCGACCCGCCCCGGCTTCGCACGGGTGCACTATTTAGGTGCGCCTTGTTTAATGTAGGTAGGTACGTATATTTTATCATTGTACTGTAAAAGCCTGTTTTTGAACACGGGTGTCGCCCCAGACGTTACAATTGACAATAGTCGTGTCTGAGAGTGTCTCTTGTCTTTGGCCACTTGTAGACAGTACTTATGTGTATACAGTATGTACTGGCTTTGGAATGGTAAAGATTATGTTTTGAAGTACCTTTTAGACGCGGCTTCTCAAAAGGATCAAGTGGATTGTTAGGGTGGGTTGTGGTGCAACACCAAACCGTCTGTAATCGTAAGCGGTTTTCGGTAAAATCTGATTGCATTGAAAGTTTGACAAGTTTCTATGGGATGACAGTTGCCGGCGCCATATTTGACGATGAACGGCCTGTGATCGTGTGTTGGTGCAACCGACCCGTAATGCTTCCTTGAGCGTTTGCTTTTGGAAAGCTTCATATCCAAAATAGATCTTGGAAATCGATAGTAGTTGAGACCGCATATATCTAAGATATACAATATCTAAGAAAATACTAGACATCAAATTTCAAACACGATGTCAAAAATTACGTTGAAAAGCATGATCGTAACGGAATCCATTTCAATTTTGAATATTGAATTTTTGTGCATTAATAAGGCAAACCGAGTCTTGGTCCTTCAAACTAAGATCGTAAACATTCTGCGTTGGACAACTTCAGTGTGTTGACCGAGACATACTTTATTATTACACTTACCCGGCCAACAACTGCATCACAATTTGAATCTTCTGGCATAAATAAGAAAGTCGCTATTGGATTGGATGAACATATCTCGAATAAATTCCAAGTGTTAGGTTTAGGTGTAGGACAAATGTTACGCGTCCTTTGTTGAGAACAATCATTTGTCTCGCCTGCAGGCTGTGACGAGAAGACGGGCTATATTCACAATGCTACATCTCACCACTCATCAACTAGTTTATCTTGACCTCGAGAATCGTTATATTAACTACTAGCGACCCGCCCCGGCTTCGCACGGGTGCACTATTTAATGGATGTTATTATACATATAGACCTTCCTCTTCAATCACTCTATCTATAAAAAAAACCGCATCAAAATCCGTTGCGTAGTTTTAAAGATTTAAGCATACATAGGGGTATAGAGATATAGGGACAGAGAAAGCGACTTTGTTTTATACTATGTAGTGATGTGCTAGATTAGACCCGGCTTCGGCGCGTTGTATGTATGTACGTATGTAAGCACTTTATTGTACACAATAACAGGTTAAAACAATATACATGTCACATAAGATTACAGTACAAAGGCGAACATATCCCTATGAGGGATCTCTTCCAGCTAACCTTTGACGGATTGAGTGGAAAGTGGGAGAATGTGAGAAGATGTGGGAAGTTGTCACAGAATAATTAATAGTATTAACATACAGGTTTTCTTCTAACGAAACCGATGTTGGACAGCTAAGTATGGCATCCCGCTCGCACGCGCTCGCCGCATAGCACGTGCTCTTTCATTCCACCACGGAGGTGTGCCAGAGGGCCTACTCCGAACTTCGTATCGTGCCGTCCCTTTCACTCATATAGGGTATATAACACGAGAGTGAAATAGACGGCACGATACGAAGTGAGGCGTTGTATAGTTCGGTGTGTAGATTTCTATTACGTGCAAACGTAAAGTTAGCGTGAATATTGTCAAGGTATGTAGTTGGGAGTCGTGAATCAAACACGGGCGCTGGGTTAAGACTGGTTTATTGTAACTAATTATTATTCTACCCACCTCTGTCACATCAGTCATATGAGAATACCTACAAATATTATCTACAATTTAACTCTTCCACTTTGTGCCTAATATAGGTAACTAGCGACCCGCCCCGGCTTCGCACGGGTGCAATGCTGATGCATGTATTATACATATAAACCTTCCCCTTGAGGCACTCCACACAGGCAAAAAACCCGCATCAAAATCCGTTGCGTAGTTTTAAAGATTTAAGCATACATAGGGATATAGACATAGGGACAGAGAAAGCGACTTTGTTTTATACTATGTAGTGCTGACTTAGTTCTCACAGCGCGCTGCGTACAGCAATAAGATTTTTTAGCAATAACACCCGCAAAATTGGAAATCTAAATGTCACACAATGAATTTCTCGTCTCATCCTCATCCTTCTAGTGTTATCCCGGTTGTGCTCCAAGGAGCCCGGGGACCGCTTTTACAAGATTAGACGTAGGCACTAGTTTTACAAAAACGACTGCCATCTGACCTTCTAACCCAGAGGGTAAACTGGACCTTGTTGGGATTTTATAGGTTCCTCACGCGATATTTCCCTTCACCGAAAAAAAGCCCTGATCTTTTTCTTCCCTGATTTTTAAATATCAAATGATATCTCGTAACTAAGTTTTTAAGATTTTTTGTTACGATAATCTCGTCTATAGCTTGATTAAAAACAAACTAAAGCAACTGTCTCTTTCTGACGCCACGAGAAAGAAATTGACTTACTTTTTCTATTTTTTGAGGTGTGCAATAAAATTTTATTGTATGAACCGGTGGTAGTTTTTTGAATCAGAATCAGAATCAGAAAAATGTTTATTGTAGACATTTATAAGTGCATGTAATATGCCTAAATTGAAGAATAAATGATTTCATTTCAATTCAAAAAAGTGTATTTGTAGTGTATTAGTTCGCCTACGGTAGGTAAGGGTCGTGGACTTGTGAATACCATCCAATGAGAAGCGGGGGTGAGGGGAGGGAGGGGGGGGGGGGGGGGGGACTGGGCCTTGTTTGTCGCAAAGTTTTTACTGCCCGGATTGTTGACGCTGACGCCGAGTTGCAATATGTAGTTACCTATAACTTTGAGTCGTAACTCTTGTCGGAATTGCTGTGTTTTTACCGAAAACGTAACGTAACTAGAGATACGTAGAGTTTTTGAAGTTTCACTGTTTTCAATATTAGAATTTATAGAACTTTTGGATCTGTATTGAAATCAGGGACCGATACCGGTATTTTTAAAAAACCCTGCCCAATATTTTGGATTATTTTTTGCTCTTTACGTAGGGCTGAATCATGTATTTAGGTAACAACGTCGTATTATTAGATTGTCCCATTAAAAACGAAATAATGAACCGGTGACCGTAATAATACCGGTATTTTTCTATGGAGAAAATACCGGTATCCGATCCCTGATTGAAATATAATAAACGGGTCACTCATGTCTTTAAGGTCGAGTATAGCTTGACATGTTTTGGACCTTTTTTTTTAACCTTATAGGCCGGGCCCAATAAAGCGATGGATTGGACCAGTAATCCGCATAAACAGTGTCTCCGTTTCTATAAATCGCTGTAATAAAAACATAGCTAACATGCACATAAGCCGTTGACTATTGACCACAGGAGGGACGACTTTCGTTTTTTCAACTAAGTATGACCCTTACCTTACGTTCCCAAAACGAAATTTAAGACCAACTGTGATTGTAAACTTTTTATTTGCTTGGGTAGGTAGTTGCATCGACCTGACCGTTCAGTGAAAATCGTCCTTTGGGGCGTCCATAAATTACGTGAGATGTTTAAGGGGGGGGAGGGGGTCGAGTCAAATCTCATCTAATTTTACGTTGGAGAGAGGGGGGTTCTCGGCAAATATCACGCAATTTTTTTTCTGATTGAACCAAAAAAAATTATACTATTTTGGTCCATTTAATCCAAATTGTACATGCTTATAAGATTTAATCTTAAGCGTAATCGTAATACGATTAAGATTATTCACTAATTCGTTCGAAAGAGAATAATTTCATCCATACTTCGACGTTAACTCTCAGCAATATTGATTACTAGTCTTAACTAGTCGTAAATAAAAGCACGAAGCAATATTTTTTTTATTTTTACAATAACAATCTAACGCGTTTACGTAAGAAACCCACATTTTAAAAAATCTCACGTGAGATTGGGGGATGGGGGAGGGGGTTGAATAAAATCTCACGACATCTCACCAGGGGGAGGGAGGGGCAGAAAATAAAAATAAAAAACACCTCACGTAATTTATGGACGCCCCCTTTGCTGCATGCTCGTTTATTTCGAACGCAACATGAAACATGGCATGCCGCGAACTAGGTCAAATTGACGTTTGACAGACTGCGAGCTCATATGAATATATGACGTTAAACTAATTTAATGTTTTATCGACGTGGTCTGGCTTCGGCTACGTAAAGCCATCTTATAAATTTGATGTATACTTATTGCTTTTATTTTACACCATTTCTAAAAGTTACATAATGTTGGTATATACAGGCTGTCCAGTAAATAATGGACAAGCTTCTAACCACCGATAGAGCACCTGAGGCTGGTCCAGAAAAAGGACTTTTAGGTTTAGTAAAAGTCCCTTGGTTTTCGAGATAATCGAACTTTTCTATTTTCTTAATAATTGGTCTGAGTCAACGAAAAAAGTTGTTAATGAAAAACAGAGATAACTCTAATGCCTGTCTTTAGCAAGTCTATTAGAGAATATTTAGCAATAAAAAGAACGAGAATATCTCTTCATTTATGGCCTCGACAGTCATTAAAGTCAAAGAAGGTACCTATTATTAAGAAAGTGGAAAAGTTCGATTATCTCGAAAACCAAGGGACTTTTACTAAACATGAAAGTCCATTTTCTGAACCAGCATCAGGTGATCTATCGGTGGTTAGAAGCTTGCCCATTATTTACTGGACATCCTGTATATATTGGTATTAGAAAGAAATATCCTGAGGTAATATTGCTGAGCCAGTGTCCGTTTCACTGCCGCGGGTACACACATGTTATGTGGTTTGTTTTTCTTCTTGTCTTTTTTGTAATATGTGTTCTGTTTCTGTGAATAAACGTATCTTTCTTTATTTCCCCATAAGTGCTATTAATAAGTTATTCGTTTGTTTGTAAGCGGTTTCTCGAGATAAACTGGTTGAAGAAGGTTGAAGTTCGGTCTCCCAAGTATGGGTACTTATAGTGATAAAATCACTGGAACTTAATTTATTGATCATTAATCTTTCAATTCTTGTTTCGTTGCCTCCTGACCTCTTATGTAATTTGTACGACTAATGAGTAAAAAGTGTATGAAAACATTACCGAGAAACAGTCCCTGAATAAATAAATAAATATTAGAGGACAATCTTACACAAATCGAACCAGCCCCACAATAAGCTCAAGAAGGCTTGTGTTATGGGTACTAGACGACGATATATTTAATAGATATAACTACTTAAACACATAGAAAACATCCAAGACTCAGAAACAAATATTCATGCTCATCACACAAATATTTGCCCTGACCGGGATTCGAACCCAGGACTGTTAGCTTCACAGGCAGGTGCACTACCCACTAGGCTAAACCGGTCGCCAATAGAACTGAAGACATGGTAAATACAAACAGATTGAGAGGTATAGGGCACAGCAAAATGTCATCTTGCTCGAATTTGGAGCAGCCCAACTGGGGAAGTACCTCCGCCTTGCAGAAGACCACAGCCATAATAACATTATCTACTATACAAGTATGTAGTGTTGTGTTCCTGGAGGTGAGCAAGGTTGCCAGAGCTCCCGAGGATGCACTGTGTTGTGAGCGAGGGACCTAAATATGTCCCTTCTGTTGTCAACACAGTGCTGGCAATTTTATAAAGGGTCGGCAACGCGTACCGTAAACCGGGGTTACTTTCAAATTGAGGGGCGACTTTAAAAAATCAGTTTTTATGCCGTGTTGTACTTTTTTATTCAGTTAACCTTGAGTCAACTTATACCTTCGTTAATTTCCTAACTATTTACTAAACTGAATCAGACTAGAATACTTAGTGATGAATATATAAGCTTGTTTGCCACCGGCGTTGTATAAAAAAAAACATGCAAGTTAAAGAAATTGCAAACTCTCGTTGAGCGATGCCAGTATCTTTTTAATTTCCACTTTTTCGCCGGACATCAAGGTCGGTAGCCTCGCACGTCTCCACATTTAATTAATGATTTCTTTCTCGATACAAGCTTATATTTTGGTCTGACGTAAGACTAGGCGTGGGCGGGACACGGGCTAGGGAAATGTGCGTATTTCAACGGAGTCTATCCACAATACAACATAAATATACACATGTTTATATTGAAAAAATGGGAAGTGGAAAGTGCTATGAACTCTTTTGGGGCCGTTCAAGTATTACGTAAGCAGATTTATTACAATTATTTATCCCCCGTCCCCCCTTGTCAGCAAAAGTAAGCAAAGCTCTTACCCCCCTCCCATGCTTACGTAAACATTGGTAACTACTATTTTTTTGATTCATGAGCAGCAGTTTTAATTATAGAAATAAGAAAAAAGATTTAGGATAGAAGACTTTAACGCACACAATATTAATTTATTTAAACAATTATATATTATTTGTGGGAATCCCCGAAAATGCGTTTCGTTTTCAAGTATAGACAATGTGTGGGTTGCCATTTGTGTAAAAAAATAAATAACTATTGCTAACGTAATCACTATCTAGACCCCCCACCCCCCATGTCAACAAAAATAAGCAAAGCATAAACCCCCCCGCCCCCCTGTAGTGCTTACGTAATACTTGAACGGCCCCTTTCAAAATATTTAAGTTGATTGCATTTTTTAGGCTGGCGGCATGTTGTCATGCGGAAAATATAAAGACGATCTAACAGACAAAAAAGTGGTTGTCTGTAATGTCGATTTACGGACGATAATATTACGTGATAAAGTCATAAGAAACTAATTTCCGGGCGCTTACGCATTTTACCCTTTGAGGAGAGAAAGCGGTTTGACGGTCGATTGTTTAGGTATAACTTGAAATCATACAGTTGGCCGAGTTGCATCAAAGTAATGCGTTCAAAAAACTGTTTTACCGTTCGAACAATAAGGTTCAAAATCGAATAACATTTTTATAGAAATTCGCTTAACATAGTTCAGGTTAGTCATACATTACGTCACACTTTTTCGTGTTAGCGTCCGTCCATCAATTTGTAAGACGTTAGCACGTCAAAAAAGAACAAATACGTTTGCATCTCAGCAATTTCAATCGCAAGATTTGTAAGAGTACGCAAGATTTGTAGTGTAGTTGAGATTTGTTGTGTACATATCTGGGTGGATCAACTGTTCTTTGTTGCTCGTTACCATGGTTACGTCTTAAAATATATGCTCATTTTGTAATTAGTATCTACCTTAGAGACTCCGTGCTCACCCAGTTTTTACTTTATAATTAATGTATGTATATCTCTAGTTTAAGTGAAATGTAAAATTTCTTTGAGATAAATAAATTCTTTAACCACAAATCTACCAAACATGAGTTTTAACAATGCGTATAAATCCATTTGGACATGGGTCATCTCTTGAGCATGCTTGAAGTCCATATTATAAACATTTTTCTAAGAAACACGGTTACTGTTGTCTCCTCGCTGACGGGACAGAATACCAACAAGAAAAAGTTGATTGACCCATCTAATATCACAAAAAAAACATTACATAGTGTAGTAGGTACACAACAATTCAGTTTATAAGTCCCAATTAAATACATAGTTAAAGATAAAAAATATTATTTAGAATTTTGAATTTTCATCACAAAATCACTTGCTCAACAAAATCACTTGATCGGCGATTATCCATATAGTTGCAAGAACGATGCTCAGTTTCTAGAAGCAAAGCAAACGACCATTTAAACCCACGTCTTGGTGACGGATTAAACAGCCAATGACATCAAAGTGTGCCAATAAACATAATATCCGGCTGTAATATATATGAATCCGCTTATAACGACTTCGCTTATAACATTTTACCGCTTTTAACGACTGCGAAATCACCGCACATTAGATTTCATACCAAATATTTTCAAACTAAATCAGTCCGCTTTGTGCGACGTTCTGTTAGTGCGACGTAATATCATCGGTCCCTTGACTGTCGGTTTATCCGGATTCCACTGTATATCTTGACATTATTTATTAAATTCATAATTTCACATCAATTCCAATTATGTACCTAAAGATTATTGCATGTAAGTCGATTGCTCAGCTAAGATAATATAATATAATTAGTAACGTGTTAAGGTTAGCGATTTCATTCCATAAAGGCTGTAAGATTACTTTCCCTTCGTGAAATGAATACGCTGCACCCTTGCCTAGTATGTAAGAAAATTGCAATGCCCTAACGGGGTATCATGTACCGACTAACCAATAATACTAACAGACCAATGTAATGAACATGACGGCAATAAAAATATATTAATATGAATATGTTTGACGTTTAACGCAACCACTGGGGTTCCCACTAAATCGTAAACTTTTTTTTTAAACAATGCCGGTGGCAAACATGCTTACGGTCCACCTGATGGTAAGCGGCCACCGCAGTCTATAGACGCCCGCAACACCAAAGGAGTCACGTACGCATTGCGGACCCTTTATAAAATTGCCAGCACTGTGTTGACAACAGAAGGGACAAATTTAGGTCCCTCGCTCTCAACACAGTGCATCCTCGGGAGCTCTGGCAACCTTGCTCACCTCCAGGAACACAACACTACGTACTTGTATAGTAGATAATGTTATTATGGCTGTGGTCTTCTGCAAGGCGGAGGTTCTCCAGTTGGGCTGCTCCAAATTCGAGCAAGATGACATTTTGCTGTGCCCTACCTCTCTTAGTAAACATAAATATAATCAGTGACGTATGCAGAAAATTTTAATACACACATTTGATTTGACGACTTTAGTTGGTAGTGACCTTACCTACAAAGCTGGTGGTTGAGGTTCGCATCCCGGTTAGGGCATTTATTTGAGTTTAAAACCGTAAAATTAAAAAAGTCCTTATAATGTGCCCCGTAAAACTCATAAATAACGTTGCAATTACAAATGTTTCAATATTTGTAACCCCCTGATTGCGTACAGGCGACGTCATAAACATGTATATATTTTTCGCCTTATAACAACGGGATAAGGTGCGAAATTGTAAACATATCTTTGAAGTCGATTGTAACTTACGGGGCAAGACCTCCGTAATAAAAACTTCCGATCTAAGCGGCTTGTAATGATTTATAAATGTAATATATCTTTGCTTACCGCGACATAATGGGCGAAATATAAATTGCTGCGCAAAGTGTATTTTATGGTTCACCTGTACTTGAGTGTATGTATTAAAGTACGTTGTTCTACTTTTAAGGCAAGGCCCATTCACAGATCTGACGGAAATACTGAAGTTTGAGCTTTCAGTGTGAAGAAATAATGTAGAATTACACTACACAAAAATTACAGTAGACTGAAAAAGAAACAGAAAAGAAATAACCGAACAAAATATTCAAAAATGCCTCGGTAACTCTGTCAAAAAATCCTAAATATCATAGTAAAAATAAATTTTAATGCTGCAGATCTCGTAATTATCAACGACAGTGATACGTATTTTTTACGAAAACGATAGCTTTTTTATTGTTCTAAGGAAATAACCGGATAAATTTTTCATAATTGATTCAGTGTTCCAACAATCAATAAAAATGTACTAAATATTTACGACATTACGCGCAGAGCTTCCGTAGAGAGCGGGATGGTTAATTGCAAACTCACGCGTGTTAGAGGGGGCCATTTATTAAACGACACAATTAAGTTAAAATGATGGTATTTTACCTCATCTAAACTCTGTCAAGAGGAAATTTAATAAAACTGCACACAGACAGATATTTATCGAGATTTGTCTAAAAATGCCATTCCCGAAGAGTGTTGCATCCCGTTTTGTCGTGCGCGAAAGACATAAGCGTGTCTCTTTCACGGGAGAGGTGGCTAACCTAATCGAGGCGAATAAGACTTCAGATGCAACCCACTCTACGGTCAAACCACCTTAGCAGTCTGGAACAATGAATACTCTCTCGATACATGATTTGCGATGCAAAGCGTTCCGATGCAATAAAAGTGATTTATTCCGCTCGGTAAGTTCGAATGAATAACGCGTCGAATCTTTGTTCCTCCATTGGGACTTGCTTTATGGTTTATAGGGCGACAATGACGCACTTTCTACAGGTACCGTAAACTGGGGTGACTTTAAGAAAAAACGGGGCTACTTTGATACATATAAAACACTAAGATATTCATCACTAAGTATTTCTAGTTTGAATGAGTCTAGTAAATACTTAGGAAATTAACGAACGTATAACTTGACTCAAGGTTAACTAAATAAAAAAATAAAACATGGCATAAAAACTGAATATTTAAAGTAACCCCGGTTTACGGTATAGTGTTGCCAGATACCCCGCTTTTTTCCCCCGCGTTTTTGCCATTGTCCCCACAGATTCAGATTAATTTATTTCATAGATGTAAATTACAATATAAATTTGCATTCATGTCAAAAGTATACGAATTCACATCATGATCGTCAATTAAGATATAAATAATAATGGAATAGGATTTAAACATATTCACCGAATAAGGATCGTCATAACATAATTGGACACACAGTATATAAATAAAATACAAATGGAATTTAAGACAACAATACGGTTAATTCGAATGTAATTACACAATTTTAAACAAATTTCAAAAAATAATTAATCACACAATTTATAATGAAAACAGTTTATCAGCAAATGTCCGTAAGTATTATCAATTAAAAATGTAATTCCATGTACTCATTTACCGAGTACAGAGGGTTATCCAACAAAAGCTTTCTCAGTTGATGTTTAAACGTTTTGTCAGATGATTCATTCCTTAAACTATTCATCATCATCATCATCATCATCATTTCAGCCGAAAGACGTCCACTGCTGAACATAGGCTTCCCCCAAGGCTCGCCATTTAGACCGGTCCTGTGCCGTTCGTTTCCACCGGATTCCCGCGACCTTCACCAGGTCATCAGTGGAGTGATGACCTGGTGAAGGTTAAACTATTCGCGTTATGCAAAAAGGTAAGGCAATTCAAAATATCGAACGTTTTGAACTAGCTAGAATGACTGCAAGTAACATTTATAGCTTCCGTTATAGTGCATTTGACCGCGTATCAGGGATTGTAAAACCGGTTTTATTTAATACCTGTATAGAAATTGACAAACTATTACCGCTAATAAAAGAATACCTATACTCTAATTAGAGGTATTGTTGTCAATCCGCTTTTATCTATATCTCTATGTATAGACTATTTACGATATTAAATACCTGTATTCAATACCGCTATTCATTGCACTTGAAATGTAAGATGTCAATTAAACATTACTACTAAAACGCAACAAATTTGTAAATACCTACTTTTTACAATACGCAGTTTGCAGAAACAAATAGTCGATTATATTGAGATTGATAGCTATTACCGGTAATGGTTTTTATGGGTAAACTGTCAAAAAGAGGTATTGTTGTCAATTGGAGAAACCGCTAATATATTTGAATTTGGTTGTGATTATACAGCTAATCAGAGCTTTAGCGATATAAATAGCGAAATGCAATTATAACCGGTTATACCTTATTTAAAACCGGTAGTAAGAATACCGGTAATGATCCCTGCGGCGTAGAGCACATTTGATTGGAACATTAAAAAAAAGAAAATTATTAACAAAGAATACGTTCCGCATTTCCATTCAGATATCCGCTTTTTTAAAGCGCACCTGGGTCATTCTACTTTTTGATGACCAGTTTTTTATTACTAAAACAAATCTATGATATGTCTTGAATTAGTGTACAAAAATAGGATTTCGAAATAGTACCTGAACCTAATAACAGGAATTTATAGGTAAAAATACTTAAATGTTAACATATTGCTGTAAAAGGTGGGTAACACAATGGTAAAAACCACTTTTTCGTACAAATGGTAAGACAACCAAGGACCACTGAGTTACTCGATTTATGGATATTAGCTGTGGTTCGTTAATTACCAAAACTATAGGAAGTGATACTGAAATTAAACCTCTTTCTAAATAACAATACAAAAATATGATGTCAGGGCAAAGTATTCCAAAATCTGCATTTCAAAAAAAAGTGTCTGAAAATTATGTACATGAAAAAGTAGAATGGCCCACCTCCCGCTTTTTGTGTTTCGGCATCTGACAGCACTGGTTGAATCCACGGGCACGTGGACCAAGTAAATAAATAAATATTCGTCGACAATATCACACAAACCGACCTACCTACTCCCAAACTAAGCAAAGATTGTATTATGATCAGAGGTAACAAATCCTTCATATAAATCGGTATTCCTTCTATTAAAAATGATGATGATGATGATGATGAGTCCGACCGGTTTCGGCCATGGCGACCACTTCGACTCCTAAACTCCTAATCAGTGCCCCGGCGCTCATGCGCCCGAAGATGGCTAATGTAGCCTATTTCTATTAAAAATAACAATATTAAAATATTGCTTCATCGTCATCCTACATATCGTCGTCGTATTGGTATTCATATTCATAAATATATCCATTATTAAGTTGCTTACTCACTTGACAAGCCCAATTCCAATAAGGTCTGGTTTCCCGTCGTTGGAAGGTCAGATGGCAGTCGCTTCCATAAAAACTAGAGCCTAAGCCAAATCTTGGGATTAGGTAGCGGACTATCGGCATCCTGCAGGATGCAACTGTACCGGGATAACGCTAGGATGATGAAATATATCCATTTTGAAAATTTATAAGTTATAACCGATGTATGTTCCTCTTAATCACAAAATATACTGAAAGGATTAGGCGGGGACGTCCACCGCGCGATCGCGACATCAGTGACACATATAGTCCCTATTCGTCCCGGTACCGCCGCACACCGGGTAGAGTCAGTCCGACCCAGGTCGGGCCTAGCTGAGTTTCTTGCTGGACTCTTCTCAGCTAGGCTAGGTTTAGTGAACCAGCGACAAAACTCCCAGTAGCTCGATTCCACTCACACCTCAGATTTGGTTGAAACCGCTCAACCAATCTCACTGGAGCGCAAACTCTTAGAGTAATCCAGTGTTCCAAACCACACGCGTGGTCATGCCGGAGGTTTACCCCTGGATTTTCCCCAGGCTACTCTCCAACCGCGCACTCCTATCGCTTTATTGGGCCCGGCCTATAAAGCCACAGTCAGGTTAAAAAAAAAAGGATTTTGACGAACCACATTCCCAATAACGATAATTAAAGACATCCGAATAGGACAGGCTGCGGCAGCTGGTCATAATCATAATTATACTTCATAGAAGACTTTCAGGCATCCATTAAAACATCCTTAAATATAAATCAATATACGTATTTACCAAATCTGTAAAGCCTAAATAAACGAAGAGTGACATTTCTGATAATTAGAACGGGAATGCCAATCAATCAAACAGAAATTGACAAAATTGTTTTGTCATTCGTAGATAATATTAGCCCCTTCTCATTTCCTCCCTTTTCATTTTGGCCTCTTCTCATTGTGTTTTTTGTACTGTACTGTATCCTTTGATTGAGGTGTGCAATAAAGAGTATTTGTATTGTATTGTATTGTATATTAGTTTAGTCAGTTCCAAATCCGTATCGAGCTAGATTTGACATGCTCGTCACGTTAATTATTCTTGTATTAGCGCCTAAAGTTGGCTGACAAATGTCATGTAAATTAGAACTGTATTTGTAGACTAATTGGCACTTGTAATTAATCACGCATCACCATTTACAGGCTAAAAACTGTGTTTTTCAGCTTTAATTCTAATACACACAATAAAATCAAAAAATGGTCATGTTACTATCTAAAACTTTAATGAAATTATCGTATCCTTTAATTAATTTATTTATTTAATCTTTATTGCACAAAAGAAACCTTATCGTACAAAAGGCGGACTTAATGCCGTATGGCATTCTCTACCAACTACTTACTTACTTACTTAATCACTTTAATGTTATTATAAATACTTGTGTCATAATTTAAAATCAAAACATTTTAAAACTTATAAGGCCTCTTAAGGTTGACTGGTAGCTAATGCCATACGGTATTAATTTCGCCTTTTGTACTATAAGGTTTCAGGTTTCTTTAGTGCAATAAAGATTAAATAAATAAATAAAATATCTGATCTTAGCAACGGTAGCCAGAGATAACGCCTAGTGAGCACTAGATTTTTTCCTTTATTATTTACTTTTCTGAGACGGTGAAAGCACGTGTCAGGTTCCCGGATCAGGTTTGATATATTGTGGGTTTAGGGCCCACGTAGCTCTTGTCACATTGAACACTATAATTTAAATCTAAGTTTTCAAACCTCGCTCGTATATTTTATTTGAAAAATTGTGCCAGATAATCTGACCCGGGAAACTGACGTGTGATTTGACTTTATTGACGAGCGCAAGAAGTTCCAACACATGGTGTTATGTTAAATAAAACCACTATTAGACGGGAGATCTCGACGTTGCGCCCGCACACGCTCGCCGCATATCACGTACGGTTTTCAGTGTTGCCAGATGGTTACATTTCTTACATTTTTCGTAACTTTTGACTGGCTCGCGTAAAATGTAAGTAACTTCTGTGGTAAAGGATTTTTTTGTAACTTTTGAGGATAATAGACTGTATTTAAAAAGAAAGATAATTGTATCTAACCGGGATCAAGCGACACAATTTATAGGCTTCCATACAGAAAAGGTGACAAAATAACCTACATAGTACGACTCTGTCTGTCCGTCTCTTGCAACTTTGTATGACATTTGAGACACCGCCCATCAGTTCGGCGTAATTCTGTCGCCGAACTCGCCGAATTGTAGCTGTATATAGCGACTCGTTTCTTAGAATCGAATGTTTTGATAAGTAATTATGAAAAATATATAAAATGTAACTTTTGCATTAAAAATGTAACTTTTCAAGAAAAGAAATGCAACTTTCGTCCCAACGGCCCTGGCAACACTGACGGTTTTGTACCTAACCCGATCAGGTACGATTCGACACCTCGGAGATGCACTAGCCAGGTTCCCAAGTTCAGCCGAAGCAAAAGGAACCGAGCTGCAGCTATCGAAGATCCATGCAAAACTAATTTGCACCGTTTAGCCAAACCGAGTGGCTAATTATATCCAATCTGGCGGAGAGACGTTCCGACGCCTGTTCTACTTAATTGGGCTATACCGGTTCGTAGTCTTTGTTCGTGTTATTTCTGTACACTTGAAAGGAAGGAAAGGAGATTATACTTTTTTTCAGACAACGGTATTACGAAGCCATAGAACTGTGACTCTCTGACGTCACATTTCACTGCCTATCGGGAGCGATTTCAGTGCTCGTCAGCTAAGCTGTACTTACCTATCGTTTTCGTCTTTTGTGTTGCTCTAATTGTAGTCCCATACAAACATTTGATCGTGTCTATAAACTGGTTCGAATGGCACCATACATTTTTTAAAGTCAAATAGCAAATCTGTATTCGTATTATGTACTTTAGTCATTAACTGAAAGTGATATTTCCTAGTTTCTTAAAAAACAGATAATTTTCAACGACTTGCATTTTTGGCTCATGGCTACATGCCTAGAGTAGTCCAGAACACTGGCAGCACTGGTAAACTATGGCAGGACTTTTTAAGAGCGCTTTAATATAATATAACAAGTCCACTAGCGCCACTCGTAAATAATTGTAATTATTTAAATTTAACGATATATAACTAAAAAAGGGGGCCGCTACGTATTGTAGTTTGTATTTAAGTACTTTTTGAATCCATCAAACTAGTTTTTACGTTCGTAGATTCGTCTCTCTATGAGCTCAAAATTAAAACGGCCGTTTTAACTTTGGACGCATAGATTGACTAATCCAGCAACGTAATAACTAGTTTGATGGATTCATAACGTACTTAAATACAAACTACAGTACGTAGCGGCCCCCTTTTTAGTTATATATCGTTAAATTTAAATAATTACACTTATTTACGAGTGGCGCTAGTGGACCTGTTACATTTTATTAAAGCGCTCTTAAACTGTGTATATCGATCATCTCCCGATCTCCCTTGACTACCAGCCTACCTTGGCGTTTGGCAGCTTTTATGCGTCCGATATTAGCCTCTAATGTGTCAAGGCCACTGATCAGGAATTGCTTTTTCGCTGCTGTAATCAATGTCACTTGTGCCAAGTGTGTCACGGAAAGTTGGAGTTTTAGTGAAAGACATTTAGCCATTTATTATCTCTTTATTTATTATTTCGCTTAAATTAGGTTTTTACAATATCTTTATAAAAATATGTTTTACATAAAAATACACTTACAAAACATAAAATTATTATAAAAACCTAACCTAGTGTGTCGCCGGCAGCGAGGCGGGGCCTAAGCTACCGGTGGTTAGGGCGACAGAGAGAGGAACCTCCTGACTATCTGCGCCGTGTCCAGGAGTACCGCCTTCTGTGTCTGACCCTTGACCCAGCCATCTAGCGAGAGTCTCTTGAGGTGTTGGTCGAGACTCTTCGCTATTAGACCGTTATTATTATTATTATTATTTAATGGCTTCTACTCCTTGCTGGTTTTAGCAAGGTGGATTTACCAATATCAAGTTTTTGGACTTGACGCGCGAGGAGAATGTTCGGTAGCCTGATTGTTTTGCTTTTGGGGAAGTATCAGACTGGACTTTATTTCATTTGTTAATATAATTTCGCTGACATTTTACATGTCAATTTGACGTTTCATTTGAGATTAAATCAATGTCGGCAACATTAACGTATAAACTTAGTAACAAAACTTAGTGCTAATTAATACATAGAATAAAACAAATAATGATAAAAATACCTAACTTAAATTATTAAAAGTAGAAAGAAAACTAATAAAAATCTAAAAAAAGTCGCTGCGCATGGTTCCAAGAATGCTGGCAGCATTTCCTCGCTGTATGGCGATGCCACGGCGTTGCCATTTCATTTGATGTATTGGGCAATGATTGCATAAAATATAAAGCCACAGTCAGTCAGTTAGAAAAAAAATCCAGTGTCCAGCTACATATAAATCCTACTGTGATCGAGATAATTAGTTACAATCAACGTGTGGAAATAGAAAGAAGTCATGTTTGCGAGCTTCATATAATGTTCACCTAGATTCATTATGTTCTGACGTGACGCGTCAGAACGATACCGGTGTTATAGATTGACTACGATATGGTTGTAGTCACATTCATTTAACTATGACGGCTTCCACTACATGTTAAAAGGCGTCAGAGCGGATCAGAAAATACCAGATAAGTATGAATCCGTTTGCAATCAATCTGTTTTCATATCGAACTTTAATATAATCAACTTAAAACCGCTAAGAAGTGTGCCAAAATCAATTTTGCATAGCGAAATAGATCCCAGTAAAAATAATGTTTTCTCCAGAGTTGTTAAAGAGTTTAATGAACTAAAATAGCATCTGGGGTTAGTGACTAAGAATGGCTCCGGTCCAATACAGCCGTGTTGATTCAAAAGGTCGTGTCGACACATGAGTCTCATAGTGAGATATGTTTTTTTCGTGATGGGGTGATGGTAAAGAGTTGGTTATCTTTGATGTTCTTCGTAAACTCATGCGCTGTGCAAATGTAAACATGCGGTAATGTAATTGACAATGGGCTTGCGGCTGTCAAAATTAACCTGCTTTGAGCGACGTTTAAAGTATGCTACGCTGTAATCGTTTCCTTAAGACCATTATAGAAAGGAAGATTGAAAGAGAGGAAGAGACAGGCCAAGAAGAAACTAGTTTGATCAAATAAGAAAGAAGGTTAGGGTAATTTCTTATCAGAGAGTGAAGGGGATAGCAGAGGTCAGAAACGGCTGTCGATTGCTCCACCGACAGAGTAGTTAACTCTTAAATAAAGAAGAAGAAAGTAATCTGCGTGCATTTACACTGGTGTTATCACTCTGTCCCTTCAATCGGAGACATGTTTCGCAATTCGTCTCAGGTGGCACGTCCACTAAACGAGATTTACGGGATCGTTTAACCTGTATTGAGATATACTGTGGGTCGGTGGCATTGAATTAAGAAGAGCCACTCGCGGGGACAAGGTCTCTAAACAACGGGAGAAAATAGATTGCGGAGAAATGATCTAGAATTAGCTTCTCCTGTCGCTTTGCTTGTGCCTTGTGCATACGTGACTGTGTTAAACAAATATTTCGAGGCGATTTAGGGCGGGTCGCATCAACTTATAAATTACAGACCGATCAACATTAAACATGGCGTCAGCAGCTATACATAGAAACGACAAACTTTCCATGCTCGTACAATCATTTTAACGAACACCGCTTAAGATTATAGACAGTTTGGTGCAACTCACACTTATTATATTGTTTATGTTATCTACACCCATATAGTTAATGTGCTCAAGTGTACGTAAGGAGCAGCTTTACAATATCGCGCCGCCCCGGAGCGGAGATGGCCATAATAGCATCAAAAACGGTATCGTTATGGCCATCTCCGCCCATAACGATACAGGTTCGTGCTCACAAAAAACTTCAACGGGCTGACGCTCGAGCTCACTACACTTGCAACGCAATGATTCCTGAACACATGCAAGAGGATTTAATATATGGATGTAGATGAAGTATTGTATGCAACTGTACATAATTGGGCATTAAAACCTCTCCAATTTAATGGCTCTCATTATGTAGCAGTTGCATATACTATAATGTTTACATGTGTGTGGAATATAAAAAACTGGACAGCCACAATTTTGTGTTTTCGATTGTGTACAAATATAGTCCTTAGTACAGTGGACCTAAGTCATAGTGTCCCATTATACAGATCTGGTCTATCTTGTTGTCGTTTAGATTGTTTATTACCTTTTCAAGATGAATCAAGTTTTAAGGTTGTTACTTGCATTGATTCGCATAAATCGTCTGATAAAACGAATCCGTAAGCACACGAAGCAGTGTAACCTTGGTCATCCAAGTACGCTAGGTCGCTACGTGTTTAGTTGTTTACCCTTGTACTTATTTCTCTAGTATTTACACATCCGCCACGAATATAAATACGCGATTTCTCTTCGTACGAAAAGTTCAGTTTAAGGCAAGGCCCTTTCACAGATCTGACGAAAACACTGAAGTTTGAGCTTCCAGCGTGAAGAACTAACGTAGAATTACACTACACAAAAATTACAGTAGACTAAAAAAGAAATAACCGAACAAAATATTGAAAAATGCCTTGGTAACTCTGTCAAAAAATCCTAAATATCATAATAAAAATAAACTTTAATGCTGCAGATCTCGTAATTATCAACGACAGTGATACTTTTTACAAAAACGATAGCTTTTTTATTGTTCTAAGAAAATAACCGGATAGATTTTTCGTAAGTGATTTAGCGTTCCAACAATCAATAAAATGGAAAAGTTCGATTATTTCGAAAACCAACGGACTTTTACAAAACCTGAAAGTCCTTTTTTTGGACCAGCCTCAGGCGCTCTATCGGTGGTTAGAAGCTTGTCCATTATTTACTGGACAGCCTGTATAGTCTGTTTATAAAACGGATCTAATTGCGTCATATCTACGTTCATATGCGGCTCATGTGGTTATAATATATACTATATGGAATTATCGCATTATAATCAGAACTATTATCGACATAGTTGCAAATCCGTGTCCAATAGCGAGGCTCTTAAATTCTGATAACGGTTATTGGGAGGCAAACATGCAACAGATACAAATGTACATTTAAATAGTAAAATTAGGTTCTATTCAACAAACTGGAACAAGTCTTAAAAGTTTTAATATGTTTTGATTTCAAATTATGACAAAAGTATTGATGATACCAGTAAAGTTATAGATAGTAACAGCCATTTTTTGATTTTATTGTGTATAGTAAAATTTAAGCGGAAAATACAAGTCTTTGGCTTGAAAATGGTCGATTTGGAGTGATGTTTGTAACGATATTTCTTAATGAAAAATGCAAAAAAAACATTTAAAGTTATGACATAAGGTCGCAATAGTCCTGTTCTAGATAGTAACATGGAGAAAATGTCAAGATAAGTGTCAATTCAAACGGAAAATGGCGTAAATGAATGAGCGTTTTATATACATAGTACATTGTTTTGAAAAAATGACACCTCGCCGAGTTTCTTACGCCGGTTCTTCTCGAGGCAGAGGTTTATTTTATGAACCGGTGGTAGTTTTTTGACATTCATAAGTGCATGTAAC
Organism: Epiblema foenella; assembly: GCA_963556455.1. Taxonomy (NCBI): domain Eukaryota; kingdom Metazoa; phylum Arthropoda; class Insecta; order Lepidoptera; family Tortricidae; genus Epiblema; species Epiblema foenella. The sequence goes on along the minus strand of OY747109.1, from coordinate 19,243,571 downwards.
ATGCCTAAATTGAAGAATAAATGATTTCATTTCATTTCAGCGTTTTTTAACTCATAAGGACCCTTAAACGAACTCCCTGTAAAAGACGTAGACATCAAAGGCTGAGCGTTTCTTTGTAATATTTATTTACTCAGTGCTTTGTGATTTTTTGGAATCTCGTTTCGAAGTAATTGCTTAGCTATGACAGTGTATTGATGTGATGTGTACATGTAAGTTCAATTATGAGAAAGTGATGATGTCAAATGTGAGTCGCATTTTGCTTGGTGTATTTTACAGCGTTTCTATGAGTTCCTACATGATGAAAAGACAAGAATTTCGGCAACAATCGCCGTGAAAATTAAGTTTTTTTGACAAAAAGGATCATCATTTAAAAAAAATTAAAGGCCTCGCCACATTCAACGCGGTAGCGGCGCGGTCGCAGTTTGCGCGCGGCTCCGCGCTGATCTGAATGCACGGAACGTTATGAGCTATGTCACACCGGCCAAGCGCGGGACCGCGCCGCTACCGCTCCGCTACCACGTTGAATGTGGCTAGGCCTTAAGAGTTTTAATCCTAACTAATATTATAAACGAAAAGGAAGCCTGTTTGTCTGCTACCTCTTCACGTCACGCTTAAACCGCTGTGAACCGATTTAGACGTAATTTGGTATGGAGATAATGAGTCCCGGGTAAGGACACAAGACACTTTTTATCCTGGAAATAATCCTCTTAAAGGTGGAAGTTTCTATGGAAGAGCGGTAACTCGTTAAGCGCCTGAAATAAAAGAATAGCTATTAACTTCTAACGCGATCTAAATCGTGGGTAAAAGCTAGTTTTTTTAAATAAGCCAAACTAAGCTATGGATTACCTACAATTCATGTTTAGATAAGTACTTAATAACAGTAGCTTAGATTACTTCACTACATAGTATAAAACAAAGTCGCTTTCTCTGTCTCTATATCCCTATGTATGCTTAAATCTTTAAAACTACGCAACGGATTTTGATGCGGTTTTTTTTAATAGATAGAGTGATCGAAGAGGAAGGTTTATATGTATAATAACATCCATTAAATAGTGCACCCGTGCAAAGCCGGGGCGGGTCGCTAGTCCTATATAAAAACTAGTGTCCGACCGAAACATGTTTTTTTGCCGAAATCGAAGGTTCGGCGTTGGCTCTAGTTTCGGCCGAAACCGAAACCGAAACTTTTGTAGATACATTAAAATCGTGTCAACCAAGTTCGAAAAGCAAAATAAGTTATTACGTTTTTGTGGGATTTAAAAATATAAAATACTTAGCTAAAATAAGATGTAACTGTTGGCGGAGTCGAGCGAGCTACGCCATTGCCGGCTGTGCCGATGTTAGCCGAACGCGATCCGGAAGTACAATGTTGAAAGTTTCGGCGCGGTCGAAAGGTTCGGCAGTTTTTTGGCCGAAACCGAACCTTCGGCCGAAACATGATTTTTAGGCCGAAACCGAAACCGAAACTTCGGTCGGACACTAATAAAAACAGTCTTATTTAAAGCATACCATTAAAATGAAATTGTCCTATTCACGTACTCAAAATAAAGATGATCTATAATATTCCGTATTTCATGTGTTATAGCTGTCAAGTCAATGAATCATCATTGCATTTGGAACCACAGCTGCATGTTTTACAGAAAACCAATCACTGAAGCGAAGTTTCGAAAACAATATTGTAAAACTACGTACAGTCAGCAGATAGTTACGCATACCGTATTATCTTAGCAATATAGTCGCGAATCCAGTGACTGGTACTGTTGCTCATTGTACCTATACATCCTAGCTGAATGCCTCGCGTAAACCCAACTTTAACAGGCTTTAAAAGCATGCGGCAAGGAATAACTATTGCAAACTCCTATCGCATTCAATAGTCCAGTTAAAAACCAACTCTGTCCCATGTATCTAGATTTGAAAGTTCAAGAAATGCAGCGAATTTGTAATAGTTTGGGATGGTTAGTGAAAATATTTTCGCTGCAAGTTTCGGTCCAGTCAATTATGAGAGTATTTCATTGTTTTTAGAAATTCTGTCTGAAATAGTCTACTGGCAACGAGTCATATGTATATTTTTTTATATGGGCTAGTATCAAAATTTTACCTTTAACCCTTAGTATTGACAAGGCTCGGTTAGGCACGGGTGACAGACACTGCCAATTTTCATAGTTAGCCTGCCGGACTTTGAAAGTATTGATGGGTGGATCAACTATTCCTTGTTCCTCATTACCATGGTTACGTCTCCTGAGTCACTCTTTAAAACTGTGATTTTATAGGGTTTAGATGTACCAAACATGAGTTTTAGCGATTATCATAAATCCATTTGGACATAGGTCACCTCTTGAGCATGCTTGAAGCTCATGATATAAACATCTTTCTAAGAAACTCGGTTACTGTTTTCTTCTCGCTGACGGGACACAATAACAACAAAAAAAAGTTGATTGACCCTGATATAAGGTGTCTTCGGGTAATGCCGAATGTCGGGTAATACCGAAAATAACAATTTCCAGTCTAACTAAGCGTTTTTATTGCATGTCATCATCATCATCTAAAAGTGTTTGGTAGTGCAACGAAATCGCTTAGACTGTAATTTGTTTTTTTCAGAATTACCCGAAGAAACCTTATCTCAAAATTTGATTGTTCATCCGCAATACTAGGCCTTAAAATAATGAAAAACAAGTACAATATAATACAAATATTATTGATGAGCAAAATAAATAAACTGTAATATAAATATTTTAACCTGACTATGATTTAGGCCGGGTCCAATAAAGTGATAGGAGTACGCGGTTGGAGAGTAGCCTGGGGAAAATCCAGAGGAACCTCCGACACGACCACGTGGGCGGTTTAAATACGATACGAGTCTGAGGTCATCTGTACGGCTTACATATGGCGAAAATGTCCTAAACATTTAGGACTATACTGCTCATGAAGGCTTAAATTTAGATTAGGGGATGTTAGTACTCACTTTACCATTCAACGGCTGCATGACTTATCTGTAGTTTTAAATTTAGTTCGCTGCTTCTTGTGACATAGCTCATAACGTTCCGTGCATTCAGATCAGCGCGGGGCCGCGCGCAATCTGCGACCGCGCCGCTACCGCGTTGAATGTGGCGAGGCCTTTAACTTTTTGTTAAATCCGTAGTCTCCCGGCGAAAAAAATAAGCTACTAGATTTTTTTAATTTTTTTTTTTATTTATTTATATCAAAAATATAAATTACAGTAGGCATATGTTTTTACCTCGCCAAACTGTATATACAGTTTGTTGGCGAGTGTTGCGCTCTCACTTACAGGTTTGGAACTTACACCTACTTCTTTCCTATAAACTAAATCATGCAATGCTAATGACAGACTAACAAATCTAACAATAACTACCTAAGATACGTAGATACGTATTTTTTTGTTATGTGCGCGGAAATCTCCGGGACTGGTAGACAACGGGTAACGGTTATAGACTCAACTCTGGAAGATCCTTATCCTCCTAAAGGAAAATTCCCGGTTGACTCCGTGTAAGGAGCCCGGGGTCCGCTTAATCCCAAAAATTGTCGGAGGAACTAGTTTGAAGATAGCTACTGAAATCTGACCTTACACCCCAGAGCAAAAACTAGACCTTGTTGGGATCCGACCGGTTTCATCACGATGTTTTCCTTCACCGAAAAGCTACTGTTGAGTATTAAATGATATTTGGGTCATTGTCAGTTGAAAAAACAAAAGTTGTCCCTCCGGTGGTCAATAGTTAACGGCTTATGTGCATGTAAGCTATGTTTTTATTTCACGGATTTAACGGAGACACTGCTTATGGGGGTTACTAGGCCAATCCAAAATTAAGCTTTGTAGCCCTTAACTTTTGATATGTCCACCGAAAAGACGCGAACCTAAATCTGACAATGACCCATTTAGTACATAAGGTTTAGAAAAATCCGCTCGGCTACAGTGGGGATATACTTCATTATATTGACCTTTTTTCTGAACAGATTCAACCGAAAAGCTTAACATGAAATGAAATGCCGATAAATTTCAAACGCGGTCATCTTCAAACTTGATATCGCTTTCAGCAATTCAGCTTTGTTTGCTCTTACGGTCATAAATCTTGGAAACTACTTTGGAAGTTCATCCACACAAAATATCTGGATATTCAATAGATCTTTTATAATCCGCTGCAACGATCCGCCGTAAATATCTTAAATTGTTCTCAAGATCACTTTATAATGAAAACATTCAATGGCTTCCATGCTGTGGATACAAATGTGGGTATTTTCATAGCTATATACTACATATATATATAGTAATTTCAGTACTTTTTTTTTAACCTGACTGTGGCTTTATAGGCCGGGCCCATAAAGCGATAGGAGAGCGCCGTTGGAGAGTAGCTTGGGGAAAATCCAGAGGAAAACCTCCGACACGACCACGCGTGTGGTTTGGAACACTGGAATACTCTAATAGTTTGTGCTCCAGTGAAATTGGTTGGGCGGTTTCAACCGAATCTGAGGTGTGAGTAGAATCGAGCTACTGGGATTCAGTACTTACATGATATACGTTATATGACTGCGTGAAAGATGGTAAATTATTCTAACGTGTCTTCGAAGCTGTATACTTCATAAATGTTTTTCACATATTATTTGGTTATTACATCAATGTCTCATTAAAAGAAGAATGAAGATTAGGCGGGCGATTCTCCGAGCGTTTGAAACGCTCGTTTCTAAAGTCATTGTCGACCCAAGATTATCTACCCAAAGTTGGGATAAACCGGTGAAAACATTGATCAAATAAGACTCGAACCCGACATTGGTTTACGCTTTTATCAAAGTTTACTCAGATCATCGTCTCCTTTAATAATATTTAATGAAACGACAATGACGTAAAATAACCGCCGTAAAAACGCTGAATATTCGCCCAGGCACATGGGTTGATGACTATTTTTATCCTTCTTTTTCATCCTTTTAAATTCGTATTCGCATTGCGATACAGCGAGGAAATGCCGCCAGCATCCTCGGTAGGTACAATGCCGCAAGGGCCTGTATTAACCCGTCTTCTACCTTCTACCGGTCCCTGGGATTCTAGGGATCATAACAAAACAATGCTATTATTTAAGTTAATGTTATTTAACTGTTATTACCCTTTGTAAATAAATAAAATAAAAGTACATATATAAAAAAAATCTCATTTGTGTCTTACGTATCGTAAGGTGATCAGTACAATTCTTAATATACCAAATTTAAGTGGAAATTACGCATTAAACATCCGATAATTTCTCCGTTATCGATTAGCATTTCCAAATTGGCAGCTGCCAATCGCACTAACTCACGCACTATTTCAAGACTGGGTCGATACAGTGGCTTTCGAGCGCTATATGAATTACTTTGTATTGAACAACTTGTAACTAACGTTTTTGCCCAATGAAAACAATGTTTTTAATTCTATTTTTCTACTCGTCTACTTTAATGTTTGAAGGAAGATATCGTAGACGATATTAAAATTACATACTTTTCTCTATGGAGCTCCCGTCAGGTGAACCAGTTAGACCAATCACGTGTCGCCGTTAGTGAAGTTACTGATCTTTAATGATTATGACCAATCACGTGACGCCGCTGACATAGAACAAAATACATCAACGAGCCATCAACAACACATTTGCCTAATCTTCAATTCCGCAGATCTAGTTTGTTTAATTATTTCGGTTTGTTTAATAAGTTTCCGTTGACTCGTAGAAAAAGTCGTGTATGCAATAGTTATATAATTACTATAATTAGCTTTTTAAGTTTCGAACCTTACTTAGACGACTCGGCAAGATACGTGGCCTAAACGCGGTTCTCAATTAAAAAAGCATACATTATATAACGATTGCATAAACTGCTATTTCCGCTAAGTACCTACATGGAATTTAGTATTAAAATGTCTGTGTTGAGAAAGGGGAACCTGCACTTGTCTGTGTATTAGCTGTCAATACAACGAATCCTCATGTCAAAAAAAGGCAGTGGACATTGCTTTAGAAGAAGGACGTGTTAGACTGCCGCTTCTGGTCATACTTAGTTGAAAAAACAAAATTCGTCCCTCCTGTGGTCAATAGTTAACGGCTTACGTGCATGTTAGCTATGTTTTTATTACAGGGATTTATAGAAACGCAGACACTGTTTATGCGGGTTACTGGTCCAATCCAAAATTAAGCTTTGTAGCCCTTAACTTTTGGTATGTCCACAGAAAAGACGCGAACGCTTTTATATTAATTATTAATATTAAACCATTATTTGGTATTGTTTCTCGGAAGTTCCTGATGTTGTGTCGTTTAGCTGTAATCGGCAGCTGCCAATAGCCGCGCGGACTAATTCGGGAGTGGGCCGAGTCAGTGGGCCGCTACCGGGCCTAGATTTAGATCTAGGGCCAAATATTGGTCAGATGGGCTCGGCTTTGGCACAATCACTCGGACAAGCTAACAACTTTTTTTTTAGATTATTGTTTACAGAAGTTTCCCTGTGTCCCCTGCACTAGGCTCGGCCTGACTCGCAGGTTGACACTTGAACGATTAACAGTTTTAAAGTTTACCTCGCGTTAAAGAATTTTAACCGTTACATACAAAGACAATTTTAAGAACTTAAAGTATATAGAGTACAATGTTATGGATATAAATTATGAGCTAAGCACGGAAAACTGTTTTTACAGAATTTCATATGTAGATACAGAACTAAAAAGATTGCACACATTTACAACTGGCATTTCGTTCGATCTATAGATATGGTAGAAAGTAGTAATGTTTGTAACTATCTTTGTAGGTGTGAACATGGAATAATAAAATCCGATATCTTTCTCCATTATATATGTACAGTCAAGGAAAGGAAACACGTACCTTTTTCGCTCTTATCTCAATGATAATAAGGGTTAATAAGTGTTGTTAAGGTTTCATCTACTGTACAATAGACCTTCGGGGTCCATTATCTTTTATTCCGTGGCTTCGCCCTTGTTTTTTGTAATACTTGGCATCAAAACATCAAAAATATGATTGCATTACGAGTGAAATCTAATGTGAGATAGAAATCTGTGAACAATCAAAACCCACACGCAGCTAATTTGATTTTTAAATTGCCTCAATTTGGCATAGTATTCAGGAATTGCAAAGAATTTGTTTGCTCATTTACTTCTTACTAATATGAGGCTTTTTTATTGTACTTTTCCAGGAAAGTAGCCGTAGGTACTATAAGATGTTCATTCCTCGGTCCCTCTGTCCTATGTTTAAGGTTTAATGTTTTTTGTTTAGTTGAACCTGACTGTGGCTTTATAGGCCGGGCCCAATAAAGCGATAGGAGTGCGCGGTTGGAGAGTAGCCTGGGGAAAATCCAGGGGAAAACCTCCGGACGACCATGCGTGTGGTTCGGAATACTCTTAAGGGTGGGTTACACCAAACCGTCTCTCCGTGCTCACAGGTTGGCGCCACTGTCGAGTAAGGTCCAGCTTGCAAAAATGGTTATTGGTTATTATTGGCAAGTTTACATTTAAATCATATTTAATACCTTAAAACCGTACCGTAAAAATATCGAACATCCCGCATTGTAACGCAGTCCCGTTTTGTTCGGAAAAAAAGTAGGACATAAGTTTCCGAAAGACAAAACTGTCTCAAAGCACTGACAGTCATTGACCCGTAACTCATATTTGCCATAATCAGGCTCAGGTATTGCAAAATACACACAGCTCAAGGTCACCCAAAGAGCTATGCTCGGGGTTTCTCTGCGTGATAGAATTAGGAATGAAGCTATCCGTAATAGCAGAACTGGGGTCACCGACATAGCCTTCAAAATTGCGAGACTTAAGTGGCAGTGGGCAGGGCACATTGCTCGCAGGACTGACGGTCGATGGGGCCAGAAACTGCTTGAGTGGCGTCCACGCACCGGAAGACGAGCTGTCGGTAGGCCTCCGACAAGGTGGAGTGATGACCTGGTGAAGGTCGCGGGGATCCGGTGGAAACGAACGGCACAGGACCGGTCTAAATGGCGAGCCTTGGGGGAGGCCTATGTTCAGCAGTGGACATCTTTCGGCTGAAATGATGATGATGATGATGATTGCAAAATAGTCACCATATTGTTCCAATTACATATTAACCCGCGTAGCGCAACCACAAAGAGTGACATTTTACATTTCGAAGACCTCACGCTACAGTAGCGCCTCTAGCGGCGAATTTATACGCGATAGCCCCCATTTGAAAAGCAGGAAGTACTTACAGTACGTGTAGTTTGTTGCTACAATAAAAATTAGTACTTTGTAAATCATCATTCAGCCGGAAGACATCCACTGCTGGATATAGGCCTCCCCCAAGTTGGGAGGTTTTGCCATAATCCCCACGCTTGGCAGGCGGGTTGGGGATCGCAGTAATAATAGGTGTGACCTTCAGGGAACGCTGCTGCCCGTTCCCTGGATATTCTCCGTTAGTCGCCTCTTACGACACCCACCGGATGATATGGGGTGGTGCAATTCTAACCCGACACCACACTTTGTAAATATTTTTACAAAATCGTGCGGCTCCACTCACCGTTATTGTTCACTGCGTCTGCAAAGTTAAATAACATGCGATGTTTTCGTTTAAACACAGACAATGGTGGTTAAGGCAAGGCTTATTCACAGATCTGACGAAAATACTGAAATTTGAGCGTTCAGTGTGAAGCAATAATGTAGAATTATACTACACAAACGTTACTGTGGACTGAAAAAGAAACAAAGAAACACAATCACTACATAGTATAAAACAAAGTCGCTTTCTCTGTCCCTATATCCCTATGTATGCTTAAATCTTTAAAACTACGTAACGGATTTTGATGCGGTTTTTTTTAATAGATAGAGTGATTGAAGAGGTAGGTTTATATCTATAATAACATCCATTAAATAGTGCACCCGTGCGAAGCCGGGGCGGGTCGCTAGTAATCTAATAAAATATTAAAAAATACCTTGGTAACTCTGTCAAGAAATCCTAAATCTTATCGTAAAAATAAACTTTTAAGCTGCCGTTTTCGTAATTATCAACGACATTGATGTATTTTTTTTACAAAAAGTATAGCTTTTTTATTTTATTTATTTATTTAAACTTTATTGCACAATATACACAAATTGTACAATCGGGGCGCTTAATGCCAAATGGCATTCTCTACCAGCCAACCATTGGGCTAAACCGATGATTGTTTTTTTAGTTTTTTTATTGTTCTAATACAATAACCGCATAGAATTTTCATCAATAGTCAATTAAAAGATACTCAATGTTTACGAAATTACGCGCAGATCTTCAGTAGGGAGCGATTTTTCACTGTGATTTTTTTGGGACGGGAACAACAGTAACGGCGATCGTAATTAACGCTTTTCCCCATGTCTACGATGGGCTTTGCCTTAAATGTAGAATTAACTGATTCTACCGTGTATGCGAGATTTTGCCTGTTATACGCTTTTGTTCGTTGTCATTACTAATCTGGGGAATTTATGGAGATTTTATGATGGCTACAAAATTAGTTAATCCTGTTGAATTTCGCATTTTTAAAATTATATGTCGTTGTCGTCGGTTCCAAACATTTGAAATGTGATATTATTTTGTTTTCGTGATGTTATTGATAAAGGGAGCGCTCGTGGCCCAGCGGCGCCCGAGGTTGAGTAACGTCGGTCTAGGTCAGTTATTGGATGGGTGACCGCTTTGAGAGGTTATTAACTGAGCGCTCCCGAAGGCACGTTAAGCCGTTGATCCCGGCTGCTGTCTATGATAGCAGTCGTTAAACCAAGTTAGAGGCCTTCGGGTGGCTTGAGAACTTCTAACAGTCAAGTTGTCCACTCACTTGACAAGTCCAATTCCAATAAGGCCTGGTTTCCCCTCGGGTTGGAAGGTCAGATGGCAGTCGTTTCCGTAAAAACTAGTGCCTACGCCAAATCTTGGGATTATGTAGCGGACCCCGGGCATCCTTTAGGAGGCAACTGTACGGGATAATGCTAGGATGATAATGATGATTAAAAATAATTGGTTATTCATGTTTAAATGTAATTAAACTACCATGTGACATAAAACCTCTCCCAAAATAGTTTATGATTTGGCTGATTGTTGATAACCATGGCATGTTAAAAAGTCTATCAATTAAAAGTTAAACCGACTTCGCCTCAATTCGCCTCTTTCATTATCTTGGGATTAGGTAGCGGAGCCCGGGCATCCTTCAGGATGCAACTGTACCGGGATTACGCTAGGATGATGATGATGAGGAAATTATGCGGTTCCAGTTATAAACGCGGCATAGTCAGCTATTCGATATTGTCTTATTTAAGAACATGGATCGGAGTGTAGACTTTATTTCGAATCGGCGCGTACACATAAAACGTCTGTTTTCACAGGATCCTTTTTAACGGATTCGTTCCTAATATGCATCCGGATCAGTGTATTGTTTGTGAACTCGCTCATACAACTACGTACGCCATAATGGACCTGTCAAACGGATCGCTATGTGCACACGCCCTTAATCGTTTGTCTGACCGTAGCTTAATTTAGTTACAGAAAGTTTAAGTAAAGTGTTTGAGTTAAGACTTTTTTTTTTACTAATTTCATCCACTTTAATTTACGAATATTTACAAACTAAAAGCACTTTACTGTAATTAATAACATAGAACTAATAAAAATAAATGAAATAAAATTAAATTAAAACGTAGATATCTAGCCTAACCTAATAGGTAAGGCTTCGTTAGGCCCCCCAAGTCTGATCCCTGCGGAACGGTGCCCATAAGGCTGGCTGCATTCCCCCGTTGAATGGCGATGCCTATTCTTTGTCCGAGGAATGAGCCAAGTTAAGACTTAACTTCTAAAATAAATATGCTTGAGTTGCTTTTTGCATAGTTAACTTTAGATTGAGTCCTTATATCCGATTATATTACTGAGATGGTATAGCATTCTAGGACAACACAAAATTTCTTTATTTATACTGTTTGTATTGTTTTTGTCTTGAAGATGGTTATTCCATTATATTCGTAATATACGTAGATGAAAAACACTTGTCTAAAATGAAACAAAGGGATATAAAAACGTAAGTCTGAGAGAGACAGCTATACCGGAGATGACTTCTATCCCGATGGAGTTGTTTTGTTCGACGGTCGGATGGTAACAGATTGGAAATGTAATTGTTATTTATTATTTGTAAGAACTCATTGGCCTCGGAACATGAGTATCAGTGTTACGAATTCAAGGCAAATAATTTATAATTTTATAAAAGTATTCAAAATAATTAGTGACCGACCGAAACATGTTATTTTGCCGAAACCGAAACCGAAACCGAAGGTTCGGTTTCATTGTAGTTTCGGCCGAAACCGAAACCGAAACCGAACCTTTTATAAAAAAAAAAAGTCCTTAAAAAGTCGAAAAAATGTTAGTAAGTTTTTTTCTAAAATTAATATCTCGCCGACCTATAATTACAGGTTTCTACTTTCAAAGATTTATCACAATGAAATTTCAGCACAGTTACAGAGGTTCTGTTTGAAAATTTAACTAGCCTATAAAAAAAGTGAAAAAAATACATTATTTGTAACACAAAGTTAGCGATTTTTTAATGGTGGTATAAAATAAGTCGGCCGGCGGAGTCAGGCGAGCGACGCCATATTGCCAGCCGTGCCGAGCGCGCCCGACGTTAGCCGAGCGCGACCCAAAGGTACGATGTTGTAAGTTTCGGCGCGGCCGAAAGGTTCGGCCGTTTTTGGCCGAAACCGAAACTCGGGCCGAAACTTGATTTTTTGGCCGAAACTGGCCGAAACAGAAACCGAAACCGAAATTTCGGTCGGACACTAAAAATAATTAAATATTGGTGAGTGTGCATAGAAATCGGTTATTAGCGGCTGACTCTCAAACCAAGTTCTTTCCTTCACTTGCGAGTAGCAATTAATATTATTGCCAATAACTCGGATTGAAAAAAAAAAAACCAATATTAAAGTGTTTTGTTAACCGTCTCAGTGGGTCCCAAGATACAGACTCAGCCTAGTTAGGGTCTCAACAGATATTCGCATAATTTGTATTTCTGTGTTTTTGTATAATAAATAAATTATTATTGTCTCATTCTCTTATTCTCTCTTAAAGAAAATGGCGGTATGAGTGGCACTACCTGGTGCGTTTCATACCGATTTAAGAGAACTAGCAAGAGTCGTGTTACGAGTAAGTAGATGTTGAATGTGATTTGCGAACGAATAACTTTTATTTTTTTAATAGCGATGATGGTTTTGGCAGAACGGGTTTTGCGCGGTCAATGAGAGGATTTGACTTTGAGTTGTTTTCGGTAGTTTTAGTTTATTGATAAATTAATAAACGTTTACGCATAAAAAACTGTCTTTACTTTGGAAATTTTATTAGTAATAAATGAAATAAATGAACTTTATTCTGCAAGTAGGCCGCAAAGGCACTTTTACAAGTCAAAAACTACTAGCGTTTCTCATGAGACCACTGCCGAGAAGAAACGCTGAAAGAAACTTGACAGTCAGTAATTTTCTCCAAAATATGCTTATTACAATGATACTACTTAACCTACTTAAGTAAATGTAAGTGGTAAAAACAAAAGAGAATTGAAAGAAAAACGAGGAAAAAATAACAATAGGTATTTACAATGTGTAGTTACACAAGAAAACAAAACATGTCGAATCGTTTGATATGCTTTCCTGCAAGAAATGTGTCAACTAGATACAATGAAAATATTAGACTCTTTACGCTATTTAGGTATTTGGTTTGGGCCATGCATTTCTGTCTGTTAGATAGTCCTCAACCCTATAATAAGCCTTTGACATCAATGTTTTTTTAGGTAATTTTTAAGAGCTGGAGTAGCGAGGCTAGGAAATGACAAAATAGGCTATTATCAACGGAATAGGAAGCATGTACATTTCTAAAGCCTGTACTCCACTCTATATCAGTCTACGGACTTGGACGCAATGACTCGAGTGTATAAAACAAGCCGGCATTTATTGATCCGCGGTGTTTTATCGTTGGAACGCCGCCAGGTGCGTCGGTCTCTGAACCTGGGGTCCGCGCACTCGGCTGCAGCTTCCCACGCGGTGAATTGGGTTGCCATCTCTTCCGGACTTGTGGCAGTTGGTTACTTTGTATTAACTGCGAGTTCTTGACAGAGCGAGATAAGTCTCCATGTTGGCCTGGGCAAAAATGCTTACATAATGTCCGAATGTCCTCAAACGATTATTTCACTATTCAAATGTCGAATGTTCCTATATATTCTACTGTTATTAGTTATTTTATCTTTTTCATTACTATTCATATCTTTTGATTAACATAGATAAAGATATTATAGGTATATCATTACCAAAACTTTCGCAATAAAGCCATCACACTTAGGCCTACTTCATTTGTGAGTGTGAAAGTTACCAAAGAGATGCCAACATTTGATTTTGATATGGAGTGAAAGGTATGTTTCTGGTGGTCAGTAAGGTAGCCAGAGCTCTGGAGAATATACTCACTTAATGATTTACTGGAAAATAATAAAAAACTACCAATATTTACTTCAAGTATCATATTTTTAAGTATTTTTCTTAAATACAACAAATAATCATCTTAGGAATAGGAACTTTTCATTTTGATTGTATACTAACTAAATCATTTTCACTAGAGATGTACGGACTAGTCGGGAAAACCGACTATCCGCCCCCATTTATAGTCTGCGATTAGTCGGCAACTAGTCTGCTAGTCAGCTATTCGGTACATCTCTAGTTGAGAGTGAGGAACCAGCATATGTCTCTAGCTGTCAATGTCAAAATCAAAATCAAGCATTTATTCTGCAAATAGGCCACAAGGGCACTTTTACATGTCAAAATATTGTCAAAAAGGGTCGGCAACGCGTGTGATTCTTCCAGAGTCGCAAGCGTTCATAGGCGCAGTGTCTACTTACTATCAGGCAGGTCGTAAGCTTCTGTGTATATGTCGCCTTGATTGTATAAAAAACACCAGGTCCCCTGCACCGTTTCGGAGTGCATGCCGCGTATAAAAAGCCGAAGGTCGGTACCGCCCGCCGGCAGTATTTTTAGACTGGTCACCGCTCGCGACAGCATTGCTTTTCTATATTAATGTGAAATTTCTTTACTCACGAAAATCTTGATTACTCCAGTTTTCATTATCATCTTTCCTTAGTATGCCTTGTTCCGAATCTGTCCCGATGCGTTAGAAGCTTTCGTTTGAATCCCAAAGCCAAATTTTAATAACAAAATTATGATAAGATATACGGGGTTTGACGGGGTGTTTTTTTTAAGGATTTTAGTGTAAGCTTCGTTTAATCTTTTTCACTTGTTTCTGTCTACCGGCATTTATTCCCTTCTCTTTAGCTTTAGATTACTCCACTACAATAAAAAATGTCGACTTTGCCGGACTTGGGACGAAAACAAGCATCCGTTTTGCCATTTTTTTTCTTTGTTAGCAGGATGTGTTTTAAGCTGCATTGTTTCAATAATGACTGCGAATCGCTGTAAAAATTCCGCCGTATAAATCTTGGGCTACAAGGAAATAATTGTCGGCATTTAGAATGAAACAAAGCAAGAAATAAAGTGAGGATTGCATTGTGTATGTATCTCAGATTGTACCCGGTTTAAAACTCAGTAAATAAAACACAATAAAGAATTACAGGGCAGAGTGCTCTCGGGCGTTGAAAATAAAAACCGAAGGTCGGAGTCAGGAAAATCCATTAACAGAGCATTTTAACGAACCAATAGGCCACTAACGGCTTGCTATCTAAAACCTCTTCTATAAAAATCGATCCGAATGTTTTATTACAAGCCTTTTTTCGACATCCCTTGTATGATAATAGATGTAATACATTTCTTTAAGAAAAAACATTTTTGGTATAGGCCTCAGCTTTTATTGGTGTACTACCTCACTGTACCTTTTTCCACAGTTACTAATTACGGTTACGAAGAAGACGGGTTCAGGTATATTGTGTAATTTTGAAGTTACTATGGCCTTCTGTCTCCATCGTCAGCTCGGCTTGGTGGAATAATATTGCATAGTCACCGAACGTATATAAATGCTATGTTTTAGCCAGGCACGTTTCCAGACTTTCGGTTCGGGGGGGGACAAACATTGAAACAACCATGTGAAAATGATGAATGTTATTGAAAGAACACGCAAGCGAATAAATAAACAGACGGTTTAAAAAAACGTTTCCTGGGAATAAATCCCAACTATCCCCCCCTCTGGATATGTGCCTGGTTTTAACACTTTTAACTCAATCGGTTGAGGATCACTAGTTTAATATTCAGTTGCAAGAAAGACCCAACAAACAAATTAATCACCAAGTGGACGAATGAATGCTAAATTTTTAATTATTGTTTCTGTTTCAGGTAAGCATACAGACACTAACTGTAAAGAGTGAAATATCAATTCAATCTTCATCACCAAAATGTACAGTAAATAGGTGAGTGGTAGCAATAATGAAAAAAAAACTGTAGGTTCTACTTCAGCTCAATCACAATAATAATTTAAACTACACTCAATAGCAAATGAAATGGATACACTTTGTATTGAATTTTCATATAAAGTGTAGCCGTTTTATGCCGGCTTTTATAAAGATCCGTTAGACCAAATATTAGATCAAATTTCAGTAACTTAGTACCGACATAAGGTCTAACGGATCTTTATAAAACCGAGCCTTAAAGGGTGCCAATCACATGACTGAAATTAAAGAAAATTCAATTAGAAGATTCCAGTTTCGTATCCTGGCAAGGTCGCCATGTAGGCATGGATGGACTGTATAATGAAATACTATTGATAATCATCAACATGATAACTCGTCAAACACTTCACAGACTCACCCATTATATAGCATGATACATGAATTACATATCTAGACATACACCGCAGTAATGTCACATATTATTATGTATATATGTAGCACACAGAACTTCGCTTTTATTTACGATCGCTTAGAGTATGTGACCGAACGACGAATCATAAATCATTCCGTATTCAGGTCGGAATAACATTACAAATGCCAGTCGTCCTCTCCCTGTCGCGCTCCAGTTAAAAGACAGTGGTGAGTACGCGACAATAGATGTGAATTTCATTTCGGGAATGGAACAGTGTATTGTCCTTTTCAATATTTTATGTCGGTCACTTCAATTGGAATAAGTTTGGGGACGGATACAGGTACTGAAATAGAAGAAAAATGGAAACTAATGACATGTCGGAAGTTTTTCTTTGAATTGTTTGGCGTGTTTCTTTTGTGTTAGATAACATTGCGTAAAACGAACACACTAATGAGGTTCTTCACTTCACCTATACTTGAGATTGGTAATTATTGATGTAAATAAACATACAAAACGAATATGATATTAGTTAAAAACGCTCCCCTATTTGCAGTGTTGCCAGATGGTTACATTTCTTACATTTTTCGTAACTTTTGACCAGCTCGAGTAACATGTAAGTAACTTCTGTTGTAAGGGAAATTTTCGTAACTTTTAAGAACAATGAAATTCTATTTAAAAGAAAGGTCTTTTGTATCTAACCGGGACCAAGCGGGACAATTTATAAGCTTCCATACAGGAAAGGTAACAAAAGAAACCACATGATACGACTCTGTCTGTTCGTCTGTTGTACGAGTAGGTAACTATGTATGATATTTGAGATATCCCTCATCAGCCCGGCGTAATTCTGTCGCCGAGCTCGCCGAATTCTAGCTGCATGTGGCTACTAATTTCTTAAAATCGGCAGTTTTGATCAGTAATTATGAGAAATAGAAAAAATGTAACTTTTGCATCAAAAATGTAACTTTTCAAGAAACGAAACGTAATTTACGTCCCAAGGGCCCTGGCAACACTGCCTATTTGTGACAATCCTAATAATATTATAAACGTGAAAGTTTGTGCGGATGGATGTACGTTCCGCGTAATCTTAAAAAGTACTGAACGGATCTCTATGAAACTTTCCAGTATTGTAGCTTAGACATCAGAATAGGACATAGGCTACCTTTTATCCGCGGGTAACACCGCAGGGCGCTGCTAGTCCTAATAATATTATAAACGTGAAAGTTTGTGCGGATGGATGTACGTTCCGCTTAATCTTAAAAACTACTGAACGGATCTCTATGAAACTTTCCAGTATTGTAGCTTAGACATCAGAATAGGACATAGGCTACCTTTTATCCGCGGGTAACACCGCAGGGCGCTGCTAGTCCTAATAATATTATAAACGTGAAAGTTTGTGCGGATGGATGTACGTTCCGCTTAATCTTAAAAACTACTGAACGGATCTCTATGAAACTTTCCAGTATTGTAGCTTAGACATCAGAATAGGACATAGGCTACCTTTTATCCGCGGGTAACACCGCAGGGCGCTGCTAGTTTATCATAATTACCAATTCATATTACATATCTGTAGCCTTCCCCGTGTTTAGAAAAATATGAAATGTCATTACCCTCCAAAATGAGAATCGAGATACAGAGCACATTCAGTATGTATACTGGTCCATATGAGGCGAGTACGTTAAGCATTGTGAATGTGAATGTAAGCTTAGACTCTAAGCCTTAGAGGGTCTAATCCGTACGTCGAAATCCGAACTTCGTATAGTGCCGTTCCTTTCACTCTTGTGTTATACACCATACGACTGAAAGGGACGGCACGATACGAAAATCGGATTTTGAAGTTCGGAGTAGCCCCTCAGAAGTCGTATCGCGAACCGAAAACGAAGTATCTCCATCTCTTTCACACTTACATATTGGAGCGACAGATAGGCAGATACTTCGCTTTCTTTTCGCGATAGGCTCTCGGCGGGGTTAGTAAAACTGCCGCTGCGACACGAAGCGAATAGAGAAACACCTACCCTCCTCTTTCTAATTTGAACAATTCGAGCGAGACAGAAATCGCTGATACGCGAGATACGACTTGGCAGCAGTTGTGCTAGCCAACCAGATCTAATTAATTCGTAAATGTCGCATTCGCTTGACGTCTTCATCGAAATACGGAACAAAGCCAATTTTTTTGCTATAAGTAATTATTTTATGCGAAATTTTTGAGACAGCTTGTTTGTTGTTGAATAAGAAGATATGTCCTGGTATATTATCATTCTATTTTGATATTAATTGTCTTTTCAAAGCAAAAGACGTAAAACATTATGAAGGCCGTTAGATTATAACGTCTAATGTTTCGTATCATAATAGGGATGTTGATGTTTATTAGTATCTAAATTATTATCCAAAAGAAAGAAGACATAAAACTATGCCAAATGGTGAAAATCCCATTAAAATATCTCAAAGAATTGTCCATTAAAATATCGAAAGTGGCCTCGCCACATTCAACGCGGTAGCGGCGCGGTCGCGGTTTGCGCGCGGCCCCGCGCTGATCTGAATGCACGGAACGTTATGAGCTATGTCACACCGGCCAAGCGCGGGACCGCGCGGCTACCGCAACTGCTGCAATAGTTATTTGTTATACAAGGGTGAAAAGTTGTATTTTAACCGCGAGTGTGAAATTGAAACACGAGCTAGCGAAATGGATTCTAGGGTTGAACTACGAGCTAGCGAATGGACTCTATGGTTGAAAATAGAATCGTTAGCGAAGCGAGTGGTTCAAAAATGGAATCCTGAGCGTAACGAGTGTTGCAACACACGAGACGTAAAATAACTTTGCAGCTGTGTATGACACAAATCTTTTCACCTCACTAGAGCGAGGATTTTTTTTCCTCCTCCTCGTCCTAACGTTAACAGTTGCGTCCTAAATATAGTTGTCCACTACCGAAAGCCGAGATTTGGCGTAGGTACTAGTTATTGAACACAACAGCACAATATAAAATTATTGTAGCTGGACTGTCTGGACTGGCCTTTACATGTTATTATGTTTAAAAAAGGTACAAATAGCGTGTTCGGATTTCAAATATTCTTTGCACTCTTGTGGATAAAATGCAGTTTTGCTATCTGTTTTTAAAGAATAAAAAAGGGCTTTCCGAGCTACTGAGGTGAAAAACAATATACATGTCTAGACCCCGTTATCTTGTCGCACGGAAATAGTTTTTCAGTAGAACGTGAATGTTTTTTTTATCGACCTTCTTGATATCGATGTTTATATAATGCAATTGAATTTCGCCTTTTAAGTCTATGCTCAATTTTAATGAAAACTTTTTGTATTACCATCACCAGCAGCTTTTAAAAAGCAATTGTTATGTGAAATTGTGTGGGGCTGGTCAGTGCGTCCTTCGCATGTATATGCAGCAGGATTTACAGTTACCGCCCAATGTGGAGTTCCACATTGGGCGGTAACTGTAATCACGAAAATCCCTATATAACCCATTGTTACACTGACGATGTACAATTGTGTAAAGTTTATTGTAATTATTGTGGAAATCCCAACGAACACCCTAGACTTTTATTTCTTCGTTTATTATTACATATATTTTTATACAAAAGTAATAAGTAGTACCTAGTGACAACTCTTACCCTTCCTACTTTTCAGCTTTATATTTCATTTCTCCACTACCCAAAGGTTGTCTGGAAGAGATCGCTCTTTAGCGATAAGACCGCCTGTTGTTCTGCCTCTGTCTCCCTGTATCTATGTTTTTTTGTTTTTTATGTGCTATTTCATTATGTAAGGTGTGCAATAAAGAGTATTTGTATTGTAACTCTTCGAAATTATCAGTGACATACAGTATCGACATTTAGATAGTCGATAAAAAAAGCATTCACGCTCTACTGAAAAACAATTTCTGCGCGACAAGATAACGGGGTCTATACATGTCACATAAGATTAGAGCACAAAGGCGAACTTATCCCTATCCTTTGCGTTACTTATTTATTATTTACTAGCGACCCGCCCCGGCTTCGCACGGGTGCACTATTTAGGCTGGGTTTTATAAAGATCCGTTAGACCAAATGTCAGATCAAATTTCAGTAACTCAGTGCATTTTTTGACATAACAAACCGATATAAGGTCTAACGGATCTTTATAAAACCGATCCTTAATGGATGTTATTATACATATAAACCTTCCTCTTCAATCACTCTATCTATTGAAAAAAACCGCATCAAAATCCGTTGCGTAGTTTTAAAGATTTAAGCATACATAGGGATATAGGGACAGAGAAAGCGACTTTGTTTTATACTATGTAGTGATTTATCATATGGCAATTATTTAGAACCGTGGGATGTTCGAGAAGACAGTACGGTTGCCATTTTGCATTTTTAGCACCACCCAGGGGTCACGTGTAGGGTAGCGGTGGGTCCTCCCTACGGACGTGGTGCAACTTCGACCCCCCTTTGTCAAGTGAGTGGGCAATTTGACTGTTGGAAGTTCTCAAGCCGCCCGGAGGCCTCCGAGTTGGCTTAACGACTGCTGCCATAGACAACGGCCTGGATCAACAGCTTATATAACGTGCCTTCGAAAGCATGGGAGCGCTCAGTTAGTAACCACTCAAAGAGGTCACCCATCCAAGAACCGACCCCGCACGCGGGTGCCGTTAGGCCATGAGCGCTCGAAAACGTCACCTAATTTTCTTTTCTTTTTTAATTCCTGTTTTATAATTGCTTCTTTTGTTTAATATGTGTTGTTTTAAGTTTTGATTTCCTTGTGTATGTCTTTTTGCGTTCTTTGTTTTTATTTGTTGTAACATAAGTGTGAATGTGGCAAACAAATAAATGTTTTATCTATCTATCTATCTACCTTGCCCCCTAAATCCTTTTACCCCATAACGAATTGTTCGATTTAAATCGTCAATTTGCGAACAAGGGCTCTTCTTCAGTGTCAGATCTGTTAATGAAATCGTTTTCTCGAATTCCATTCATAACGGGAACTGGTGTATTTTAAATTGGATTTTTAAGGTACCTACTGGTTTATTGGTTAACGCGTTAGGTGATTGTTATACAAAAGGTTCTAAGATTTAGGTATTCGATAATTCTAGTTTTTGCCCGTGACCTTGTCCAATAATCTTGCGCTTATAGAGAGTTTTTGCTCATGTGCCTGACCGTATACCTATCTCAGCATGGTTGTATAAGGGTGGATCAACTTTTTTTGTGTTTTTATCTTGACCCGTTGTCCAAGGGACACTAGTGGCGCAGTTTGGTCAAAATAATATTGTATTTAAGTTCTACTAACATGCTTAGTAGATGAACCATTATGGAAATAGCTTATAAGTACCACAAATACGTATGTTTGATAAACTCAAATAGCATAAAATCACGATTGTATACAAATTTTGTCCCTTGGGCAACCAGACGTACCCACGGTAACGAGTGGCACAAAAAAGTTGATTCACTCATAAACCTTTATCTCTGTTCCGTTTCTTTACACATATGTCCCCTCACAACACAACAAAATACCACAAATAATAGTAGTGTGTATAAAATTGTTTCAAACTACTAATCCCGAATGCTTTTTGCACCAAAAGCAGTCCGAGTATACATGCTGAAGTTTGCCTCCACAACTTGTGAGAAATTTATTCGCTGGTTAGTAAATCATGTAAGCGCTTGCTTAACGGTAGCATTTGACCTAGTTCTATATAGGCAGTTATGATATGGACGCTGATATGCAATAATGTGTCAACCTACTACAGGGTTCAAGTTATATCAAACGCGAGTGATGAGGCGAGTAGATACAGCAGGGGAAGTATTCTCAAACAAACTTCCTGGACTGTTCTGGCAATTATTTGACTTATTATCGAATCTGTCAATTTGACGTTATAACACGTGAGACAGCGATATCCAATGACAGGTTAATACTGTTTTCAAGAAGTGTCACATAACTTTATTCAAATTACGACTATGTTAGGCAGATAAAGTTCATTCTTGCAGAATGTTGAGATATTTTTGACTATCAACCGTGTCAGATATTTATGCAGTATATATGCGATCCGATGGTAACGCTTTCCCAGTGGATAGATATTTATGCTGGTGACTTGTCACATAATTTCGATTTCCTAGTGTATCAAATACTTTTACTCGATCCGATCCGATACTTATGCTGTTACAGGCAAATGATAATTATGCCGGCTATTAATCATCAGATATTTTTACATATAAATTTAACTTCAATTGATGATCAGATATTTTTGCAGCTCTGCCCATAGTCATATATTTATACTGGTGACTGTACAAGTGCGAGAGGGATTTTAATACATCAAAACGGTCCTTGGCATTCAGCTTTTAATTTGTGGGTGCCTTCACCTGTGACAATTGTCAGTTTATGGACGCGCGCACCAAAATAAGGTTTTAATTTTAAACGCGTGCTCCCTGCCACTCGCGCGCGTCAAACAAAAAATCAAACATTTATTCTGCAAATAGGCCACAAGGGCACTTTTACATGTCAAAATATTAATTTACAATTTAAGAAAGTCTGACTATAATACATTTTTCATGTCAAAATATTAATTTACAGTTCAAGAAAGAACGATAATTTCGAGTTTATAATTCTAACAAAATTAATGTCATACAGTGAAGATTAACTTGCAAAGTTATCTATTACAAATATTACAACATCAGTAAAGTTAGAGATGTAATATCTAGATTAAACAAGGAGTATAATGAAATTAATATAATATCCCAGAGATATACATTGTCTCTGAGCGTTAAAATTAAAATTAATTTAATATTGTTACAGATGTATATGGTCTCTAAGTCACTGATAATAAAAACGAATCCACAACAGGATGTCTCTCGTCAATCCCCTATAAAAGACACTAGTATTAACGTAGTCACTATGTCCTTGCAAGCATGAACAGACCGTACTCCACAAACAGCACCCGATCACGAGTATGACGCGTATCTCAGCCATCGCGACCCGATCAACGACGCAACCGTAAAGCCCTTAAAGCGAGCATGACGTATTCAAGCTGGCGGATTGATAATAACAAAAATTATGGCGAACATGGGACCAGTTCCGATTCAATACATTTCTGGAATGGATCATAAACGATGCCATACTTCCCCATAGTTCACGTAAATTTCCTTATAAAATTTAATAAACGATGTGTTGTGTTTCCTCAAATTTTCATAGTTACAGCGTTGTAGCCAAACCTGGCCGGTGGCCAAGCGTTAATTTATTACTTGACGCAAACCCGTTTTGCTATGCGTTATTATATATAATTCTTCACTAGGCGATTTGATAAAGCATCGCTTTAAACTTCATGTCTTAAAAACGAACGAGCCGTCTACCCATCCCGGAGATCTCCGGCCACATAACAATGCTATTGTGTAGTTTTTCGTCGGTCGAGGACGGGTTAACGCTGAATATAGATGAGTATTTTACACTAACGTGAGACATATTTGCACTTAATAAGAGAACAACGGTTGGAACTCACTTGGAAAGTCACTATTATCCGCGCAACACGGTCGGTTGCCTTGATAACACTCAACCTGATGAAGGACTCCAATTGTAGTCCGAAACATGCCGCAAATAGTGACTTTTCCAAGTGAGTTCCAACCGTTGTTCTCTTATTAAGTGAATTTAGATGAGTATTTTACTTACGGCACTAGTTTAGAAAGTGAAGTGAAACATTGTGTGTGTGGAAAACCTAGCTTTCCGCATGATGCTCCGTAAAAGGCAGAGATTTCTTATTGTAAATGTCAGCTGTCAATAGTGAAACGAGAACGCTTCTACTTATCCTCCAAGCTTTTTTTTTGAACCTGACTGGCTTTGTAGGCCTGGGTCAATAAAGCGGTTGGAGAGTAGCCTGGGGAAAACCTCCGACACGACTACGCGTGTAGTTTGGAACACTGGAATACTCTAAGAGTTTGCGCTCCAGTGAGATTGGTTGAGCGATTTCAACCGAATCTGAGGTGTGAGTGGAATCGAGATATTGGGAGTTTTGTCACTGTTACACTAAACCTAGCCTAGCTGAGAAGAGTCCAGCAAGAAACTCAGCTAGGCCCGACCTGGGTCGGACTGACTACCCGGTGTCCGGTGGTACCGGTACGAATAAGGACTATATGTGTCAGTGTTGTCGCGATCGCGCGGTGGACGTCCCCGCCGGCGGGAATGCCTAAGTGTACGCGTCGTGTCTGAGTTGAACGCCATAAGCCCTTATAATCGATCGAATCGAATATCGGAAATGGGCCACTCTTCATATTGTTGTCGATTTTTATTTTTCGTCTGAATTGGAGGAAAATATGTAGGTTAGAAGAGCTCCTTATTATGTACAAAATACATATATTAATACTTAATATTATTTCAAAATCATTAGTTTCATATTTTATTAAATTGAATAATATTTTATTTTATTATTGATGATCGTAATATAAATTCGTGTAGATAAAGCTATAAGCTTTAATTTGTATTGTAATTGTATATTATGAAATTAAAAAAATCTAAATGTAAATCATAAAAAAATATGGTCTGCACCCTAAAATTCTTCTGTTTTTCGTGGATTTTATCCACTGAGTTATGAAAATCCCATAGGTCTTGTCACTCAGTGGAAAAAAATTGTAAGTCACTATAGGAAATTGTGAAAATATTGATCAGATTAAGGAAGTCAATCTACCCACCAATTTTTACAATGAACTAAAAAAATACAAGTACATAAAAGTTGGCCCAAATAGGTTTATGGCGGCTGCATTCAATAAAAGTTCCGCCGGCTTGCCTTTTGCATAGAAATTAGAGCAACAACTTCAAAACTCAGCTATTTTTAACCAGACTTGAATGCAAGTACAGTAACTCCTCGGTAGTAGGTTACAGTTTTTCTTTTTAACTTCGCTTATAACGCAGCATTTTGCATTAAATTGTTTCCTGTATGGAACGCACGCTATAGTTTTAAAGTTCATTGGATTGGAAAAGAATTAAGTCCCATTTACACACAAGAAGCGCATGCAATTTTGATTAAGAGCAACCGAGGAAATGCGCCAATTGAAGATTTAACACAAACACAGTCAAAAAAAATCTGTAAATAGGCCACAAGGGCACTTTTACAAGTCGAAATCTATCTGTATCAAATTAAAAATAATACAATAATCATAGTATCATTAATTAAATGTAGTGTTATATGTCAAAAATAAGACTAAGAAACTAATACCAATCGAGATTTGTTAGAGATGTATAAGGCCTATTTGCAGGAAAATCACAACATTTATTCCGCAAATAGGCCTAAATATTTGCAGAATAAATGTTTTGATTTTGATACTGATAACATTCATACTTGACATTTGAATTGTCCAAATAATTGTCATTGTATTTTATGAATTTTCTGTAAACGTTTCTCGGCAACGGCTACTTATTACCACAAGTAAATTACAAAGGATATAATTATGTTTTCGATCGAGTAAATACACTAATAAATCATGTACACAGTACTTGTTATGTGTTAGCGTGTCGGTGCAAACACGAGCTTGTGTGTTCGTGAGCATATTTAATAAGCAGGTATTAGCGGAGCATTCACTACTCTTACCAGGCTTATTTAGACGTCCATAAGAACTGGCAATTTTCAACCACCGCTACAGACGGAAAATCACGCCATCAGAAAATCGTGCCATGGACTCCAACGACGTCTATACAGCCGACAGCCTGGCCAAAGCAATAACGAACTAAGCGCTATTGCGTAAGGTTTAAAATAATGCGATGGTGTGGCGTCTGCGATACGTAATTTGGAACGAAAGAAAGAAAGTAACATTTATTCACAGACACAGAAGACACACATGACAAAAATGATAAATGAAGAAAAACATATTATACACAAACCACATAACATATGTGTCCCCGCGGCAGTGAAAGGGACACTGGCTCAGCATTATGCTGAGGTGTCAAACACCTACAGCGCTGATTTTCAGCCAGTACCGTCGGTGACTCACGGAACGTCATACAATTGTAAAAAATTAATAAATAAAAATAACTGAAATATATAAAAAAAACAGGTAGGTATATAAATAAACCAAAAACCACTTACTACTTACATACAGCATCTGGAGTTCAAAAACAAAGGAGCTAAAAATTAAAAATAGATTTGTACGGTTGGTATATTTTTGCTGCTAATAGTGCTGGATTAGGATTGGGATTTTTGGAGCGTCAACAAATAGACTTTAAGCTTACGCTTAAAGGTATACTTGTTAGGCGCCCCTTGGATAGGGGGTGGGAGGTCATTCCAGCACTTAGACGCCGCAAACCTGAAACAGAGATTTGAGTCCGACTCGCGCACCGAGGGTTCCGAGCCTATTAATTCAGGGAAATCCCAACAACATGCTGTAGAAATTGAACGCAATGGTTACAGCGCCATATATCGGCGAATTTTGTTACAAATTTGAGCTACTGAATAACTTAGTATCATCATCAAAACTTAAGAGCTTCGCTCTTGTCGGTGGAGTAACCTCCACTCTTCTCTATTCATTGCCAGTTTCTTGACTTCCCCATACGAATCGGCAACTTCCTCCCTCACTTGGTTAAAGTTAGTAAATATGGTGGTTTTTCAAGGATAATTATTTATCACGTGAACCGATTTTTTTTTCTTTAATTTTTATTTCATTTTATTTTCTTTATTGGGGAAAAAAACAGATACAGGCCGATGTAATAAATAGGACAAATCAGTATAGATGAAGTATGAAAGCATAATCGCGTAGGAATTTATAAAGCAAAAATACATGCAAAGGTGTTTAAATTACAAACTTGGTATAGAAATGTTTTTTGATCATAAATAAAAGAAAAACTAGGTAGAGCTATAGTTATATTTTTCCTGTAAAATATACATTCGATAGCATAAGTAGTTTTTGAGAGATTTAGCGATGTGACAGACAGACAAAGGCTTCCTTTTACCATTTTGGTACGGAACCCTAAAAAAACGAACATGTTTGGTCTCAATTTGTATGGTAACAAGAAGCTTCACTAAAGGTCACCAGAGACGTTGTTTGCGTTCCCATACAAATGTTTGAGACTAAACGCAAACGCGTTCGTTTGTGTATGTTTCGAAACCTTCTAATCTGATGAAAAGTTCAGACAACTTGCCTACTAAGTGCTCTGTAATAAGTGATCTGTTATCCTGCTTGTGGCTAAGTTCTAGAGTAGCGCCTTCAGCATAGGGAATCATCGTATAACCTTTAAGGGTAACGTGCATTTGACAATCGGAGTTGCCGGAATGACTGGTGCTTGCAAACACGCGGACCAAGCGTTTGTTTACCACCAACTCGATATGAAATCCCACGTCATCTTCCTACTGTGTCTACAGAGATTTCTGATGCGTAACGTCAGCTACTTACCTCTTTTAGACCTATAGTCCACTTAGTTAAGACCCAATCGCGCTTCGCCGTTTCTATTTTCACTCGCGCTTGGCGATGAAAATCTCGACCTTATTGCATGCATAATACCCACTTCATATTTTCAAAATGTCGTATGTCTCAAGAATTTCACACAGAGATACGATCTTCCGTGTTTAAGTTGGGTAGTAATGCATATTTTAATGGTTTGGTGCATGCGAGCTAGACCTATTACAAGTTAGCTAGTTTCGTGATCATTTGGTGGAATTAACACATCCTATGTTGGTTATTTGTGGACAATCTTACACAAATCGACCTAGTCCCAAACTAAGCAAAGCTTGTGCTATGGGTACTAGGCGACGATATACATACTTATATAGATAAATATATACTTAAAATACATAGAAAACATCCAAGACTCAGGAACAAATTTTCGTGTTCATCACACAAATAAATGCCCTGACCGGGATTCGAACCCGGGACCTCCAGCTTCGTAGGCAGTGTCACTACCAACTAGGCTAAAGCGGTCGTTTCGGTATTATGTTAGCCAGACTGCCGTTGAAGGGAGTGTTATGTATGGGTATTTATTTATTCGCGTCTCCAATTGACCCCGTAGTTCGGAGTTGGCAAATAAACTCCCCCAAAGAACTTGGCGAATTAATAACACTTATAATAATACTGTCAAGCTTGTCAAACATAACGGGAGACCGGTCTCTTGTGATTAATGTTCTCTGGAAAGTTGAAAGAGTTGCCAAGGGATTGAGCGCTTTAGTAGAAAGTAGTATATAAGAACTATCGTTGAGAATAGGGTAGATGAATTACTGTTAAATATGGGGTATTTACCATGTTCTTTCGGCACTGTTACCACATTATCAAGTATTAACTGACGCGCTGCGTGTCTTAGTTGTGGTCTCCCCACACTCCAAACGTCAAGTCGCCTCGTGGGAAGTCAGTCCTGTCAAGCTGGTCTAATTTGACAGACATTCAGATGTACTCTGAGTAATGATTTCAAGATACGCGTCATACTCGTGATCGGGTGCTGTTTGTGAAGACCGGTCTGTTCATGCTTGCAATTGAAGACTATAGGACACACAAATCAAAATCAAACATTTATTCTGCAAATAGGCCACAAGGGCACTTTTACATGTCAAAATATTAATTTACAATTTAAGAAAGTCTAACTACAATAATACATTTTTCATGTCAAAATATTAATTTGCAGTTCTAGAAAGAATAATAATTTCGAGTTTACAATTATAATAAAATTAATGTCATACAATGAAGATTAACTTGTAAAGTTATTACAAATATTACAACATCAGTAAAGTTACAGATGTATAAGGTCTCAAGTCTGATTAAACAATATACATGGTCTCTGAGCGTCAAAATTAAGACTAATTTAATATTTTTAGAGATGTATATGGTCTCTAAGTCACTGATAATAAAAACGAATCCACAACAGGATGATGTCTCTCGTCAATCCCCTATAAAAAAACACTAGTATTAACGTAGTCACTATGGCCTAGCAAGCATGAACAGACCGGACTCCACAAACAGTGCCTTTACCATGAGTTTACATGACTGTACTCGCTAGCGACTGCGTAAAACATTCTATGGGCTAAAGTACAGCGCCTCTGGCGGTTACGCAATAGAACTAAGAATCGGCATACTAAATCGTTTACGCAGTCGCTAGCGATTACGGTCATGCAGATTCATGGTAAAGGCACAGCACCCGATCACGAGTATGACGCGTATCTCAGCCATTGCCTCCCTCGACCATCTGTTAGGGAAGGTGGCGACCCGATCAACGACGCCACCGTAGGCAAAGCTTTTAAGCGAGCATGACATATTCTAGCTTGCGGACATTGATAATAACAAAAATTAAGGCGACTGTTAGGCGAGAAATAGCATCGTGTTATATAAAACGTAACGGAAGTAGTATACAAGGATATATGTAAGATAAACTTGGATAAGCTCGCCTTTGTACTCAACTGTTCTTATAATTTATGTTATGTTTTACCCATGTACAATAAAGAATTTTACATACATACATACATACATGGGTATATATTAAAACTCAGGATTAAACTAACACTGGCTTAAAACATTTTTGTCATTTAAGAAATCGTTGACAGTATAATAGCAAATACCTTTTAATATGGGACTTAATATGGGTCTGTGGGTGTAAGTGCAGCCCACCCTTAGAATTGCAATATGGATGACGGCGTCTTCGTGGCGTATCATTATAGGCGAGCAATTTGCGATTGCCAAAGTCAATTTTAAATCTATTTGATGAAAGAATATTCTCCATCATCATTGGAATGGAATTTAATCAGCGTCTGTGCCTAGGGGTTCGATATTAAATACCCTGCATTTTAAGACAAGGTTTATATTGATAATAAGAACGGACCCGCGCTGCACGTAGTTAAATAATACCCTATACGCTTATATATAAGGAAATTAGCAGCTGTTGCTAAACTGTTGTTAGAGATTTCAAAATATTTTTATCAAATGCAACAAAGATATAGGCTTTGCTGCCTAACACATGTACAATTAGCAATAGTAACAAAGTTTTTGTCCACTGCAAACTAAGAATGATTAGCAGTCACTGCTAACAGCAATGACTAATAAAATGTTGTTGATACGGATATAGAAATTAGCTATAGCTGCTAATCAATTAGTAGATATAGCAAATTATTTAAAACTCTTTTAGCTAAATATCGTTAGCAAGGTTAGCCAACTTGTTTTAGTTGCTATGGACAAGGCTTTGTTACAGTTGCTACAGTGGCGGTGCGTCAAAAATTTTCTTAGGGAAGCCGGAATTAATTTTCCTTTCTTATTCGTCATGAGCCGTAGTAACAGAACTGTAATGGCTGAAAATTATGTAAGCCGGTGGGAATCGAGTTGTATGGACGCTCCGCTACTGAGTTGCTAAGAAATTGTATGCAGCAGCAAAGACATTTTCAACAAAGCTCGCTTAGCTACCACAACTAAATCATTTCTTTCCGTGTACCGCTACCGACGTGGTTAAAATAAAGAAATAAACGTATGAAGTTAAATAGAAACTAATTATAACAATCCCGACATCCCGGGAGACAATGTACAATATTGCACGAGGGGACAATTTGCATCGAAAATAGCGAGTCTGTACGTGCGCAAGGCCGGTGCTTTCCGCTAAAATTAACGGCCGACCAACCGGGCAATAATAACTGCGGTTTACTTGCCGAGGGCGGGAAAGTGCGGAATTGAGGAGTGCAAGAATATTTATTGTGTATCGTGAAAAGAAATAATAGAAAGCTCCTGTGAGTTTCAGACAAATAAGATATTTGGATTAAGATACTGAAGCGACTAGTGCACGACAGCGGCATAGAATCGCAAATAACCAATCAAAAACAGCCTTGCGTGCAAAAAGTGTATTTGGCATGGCACCCAAACTATATAATAAGCTGCCAGACTTTATAACAAGATCTGACATGCAAGAATTTAAGAAATATTTATTAGAATTTTTGACTCAAAATGCATTCTACTCTGTGAAAGAATGTTTAGATTATAAGCCTGACATTTATTAAATCTCCCCTAATAATTAAATTAAATTTTGATTAACTTGTAACTTAACTCTTAACATTGTAACTTTAATTGTACTATAATTTGCATGCCCAGTAGCAGGCAGAATACATTGTACGAATATTATCATTATTAACATCCGCTTGACTGTATTCTAGCAAATAAATTACTTTTGACTTTTTGACTTTTGACTTTCGACTATGACGAAGCCAATTTAAATGGTCCTGATGTAATGTTACTTTCAACCTAGAAGGTAGACAAAAGAGAGAAGGTAGACAACGGAACTCCGTAATAAAAAGTTAGCCGTGTTTGATCTTATTGGAATTGAAAAGTGTGACTGAAATAAAAAGAAAATCGACTACAAAAAAAAAGGTCTCGGTGCTTTGTGCTCTCGGAGTGGCTTAGCGAAGTATTTAATGGAAGTCGGGTTTTTTTTAAGTCAAAGAGATTTTTTCATTTCAGAGAAATCATCTTTGTTTCACGCGAGTGGATCCTTTGTAACCTAACTTAACCTACTTTTCTGGTAGACCTAACCTACACAATCTAGCTGTACCTATACATTGAATCTAAAAAAGTCGTATCTTCATAGGGAACTCACGGCACTTACGACCTTTTGTTTGGGCAAGACAGTTTTTAAGCGAAAACTCAAAAACCGTAAAGCCTATATAGGTATTTTTCAAACCAAAAATCGTTGAAAGTATCTACT